>OX465401.1:11322794-12645588 GCA_950005105.1 Lycophotia porphyrea
AAAAAGAGTTTATTTATGAAATAAAACGAATACAATCAATTTTTCAGATCATATAATTAATTTCAAAGAGTTATAAAACGAACGAACGAATCGATAACTTCTGTGGGTGTTTCATACATTTCAACACACCGTTTTAGTAAAAAAAAAAGAAAAAAGAAACTAACTTTAAACTAGCTTAAAACGCTAGCGTAAAACTAGCTTTTAACTGCGGCTTTGCTTGCGTGGTGGTTGAAATTGTCAGACGGGAACCAAGTACCAGAATAAAAAGTATCCTTTGTTCCTACACAGGTACCTATTTGCCAAATTTTATCATACCACACGGGTGCTCTCGTATTTGGTAATTTAAACTATAACGGATCCAAAATAATGCATAAGCCGTCTTGTTCCTATTACCGGCTGCAACGTTAGCTCTGTGGAACGGTTTTCTATTTTTTTCTTTAATACTAACTCTATTACACTATTTTACACTTGTTGCTAACAGTAATGGTTTGGATAATCAAATATTTTTGCTCAACCAACACATAACCGTTCAAAATATATTAGAATATTCTTTATTATGTACCCCATTCAAATACAATTTATGACAGCGTTTTGCAAGTCTTACATTTGTCATAAAAAAGTCTTGGTCACTAATCCAAAAAATAAAGTAAATGTTATTTTTGAATGAATCCTAATCCTAATTAATCTTAACTTAATATTTTAAATGCGAAAAAAGTTTGTTTTTTATTTTTTGTTTGCTTATTATAAAAATAAATAAAATTCATTTATTTCAGGCAGTCGCTCATACGAAATACAAATTTCACAAACAATAATTACAATTACAATTTGAATTGAATTAAATTAAAATGAATTAAAATTTAATTATTAAAATAAAATAAAATGGTAAGCAGGAATATTGATATTGATCTATAATAGATGGCGCCACGTGTCTTTGGAATCATGATTAAATTATATTATTAGCAAAGCAGAGTACAACCCGAATTAATTGTCAAATTCTAAATCAACACAAGCGAAACCGTGGGCAAAAGATAGTTTAATAATAAAATAAAGCAACTTGAAAGGAGCAACACACTTATAAATCAATACAAAGTAACATTTGTACCTAAGTACGTATGTAAAACCAAAACAGAAACGTATAAGCGTATTACCCAATGACGAGCGTCGAAAGCGTTTTCCTTTTATCTACCGCTCGAGTGGGAAATTGGTATTTGTGTCAAAGCTGTCGCCGATTACAGATCTGTGGAAATTGGGGACATCGTATAGACAAACGTATGATGCATAGGTATATATAGAAACATGTATCTGGTCCTAAAGTAGTATGATGACTATGTTGACTGAAACTGATGTTGGTTAGAAACGCTCGGGTCATGGGGCCCGAGTGCGCGTCTCATTTTTAAGGAAATCATCATCAGCCTTATCATGTTCCCACTGCTGGGACACAGGCCTCCTCTCTATGAGAGGGAATGGGCTATAATCCACCACGCGGGCCCAGTGCGGATTGGTAGATGTCACATGTCTTCGAATTTTTGGTTCTAGGACATGCCGGTTTCCTCACGTTTTTGAGAGGTGGTGATGAAATAAATTACTCAAAATAATGCGCCTGCTTGGGTTCGAACCCACGACTTTCTGTTCGTAAGTCGGGGTCGCTACCACTGGACCACCGCTGCTCTCTCTTTTAAGGAAATATCGGCTGGCTATTTCTTTGGTCAAAGAATTAGCATTGCCATTCAACGTGGCAATGCTGCCAGTCTTCTGGGTACGTTTCCGGATGACAGCGATGCGGAAGAGTACTTTAACGCCTAAGTTTCCTATTGTTGTCGTTGTAAATATGTAGGTACTTACTTTTAGTCTTCCTTTTTTTAGCATTATTTTTGTTCTATATGTAGTCTGTATATAATGTACATAAAGTGTAATTAGCTAATTTAATTTGAAATAAAATTGAAAAATGTCTTAGAATGCCGCAATGTTTATAAATTTTTATCAGTTTTTCTTTTTTTTGTGGTACAAATGTTTGTGGCAGTCAGGAATCCAAACTAGGGTACTCTGTGCTATGGACTGCCGACTGCAATATTTCACAATTATAGACAAATGTAGGACTAATTATAAGAAAAGAATAACATAACATAAAAATGTTTGTGTGTGTGTGTTTGTTATTGTATGAAGAGCGTGAATGTGATGTGGAAGGCGTCGTGTGTGTGGATGGTGTTGTGTGTGAAAAAATAATGTTTTTAGTAAGTAGATAACTAATGAAACAAAAGAAGAAAATAATTATGTTTATTAGGCTCAAGCCACAAGTAAACTCAATATAAAAACCAAGAAAAAAAAACAAACTTTAACTACGTAAGACATCGGTCGGTAGGGATGTATTATATACAGATACATAAGTAGATATCTTTTATACAAAACAAAAATGAAGTTACTTAACTTTATTCAACAAGTTAGGTGTGATGTAAATATTCTTTTCCTCGTTCTGAAAGTTCAGACGTGATTCTAAAGTTAAACACAATATTTCATTATTATTAAGAAAGTTGATAACACAATTAAAAAAAAACATCTTGGTTTACGTTTATACGTTTTAACTACCTTCTTATCACTACGACTGCCTCGTTGGTCTAGTGGTCGCAAGTGCGACTGCTGAGCATGAGGTCCTGGGTTCGATTCCCGGGTCGGGCAAAATGCTATTAGGTTTTCCCATCAGGAATTTCTCAATAGCCGCTACGGAGTCTGGATTTGTACCCGGTTGATGGCAATGGGCTCGCCCCCTATTACATGGGACTTAAAAACATAACTGGTGAAATATGGGTGTTCTATTAGGTACACTTCTGCCTAACCCTTCGGGAATTACAGACATGATGTTATGTTATGTTATCACTACAAAAAAAATAGAAAACACATATCTGAACAGATACAGCATTCGAATTTCGAAGACCGAACCAAAAACCAGATCAATCTATCTTAGCCAAACTCATTCCTCATACTCAAATAGGGGTGGTACTCCCTGGAGGTTGGTGTCGTGAATGTGGAACAAGCAAGGTCTCTCAGGGATGTTATGTAGGTTTAATGTGTTCGTTTCAGCGTTGCTTAAACTGTAGACGAAAGGCCAAGAATGTGGTCTATTTAATGAATAAAAAATAAGTCATGACAAAAACCATTTTAACAAAATATTAAAGTAATTGTACTACGAGGCAGAAAAACTCAAACGTTCAATAACTCATAAGGAATTTATTAAAATATACATTCCACCAGATTGTCTTGTCATCTTCTAAATGAACGCAATGAATCTCAGATATACAAACTCACAGAAGTATAACAATCGTCCATATTGTTTTAAGTGGTCGAATCCATCACTAACCACGATGATTTTCAGACAAAGTGTCGGAGTAAGACGGGATGGCAGCAAAAACACTGTTTTATTGGCAATCGGCCAAGCAAACCTTTTAGCTGGATTAAGCGGAACATTTTGGTGTCATTATACTGATCATAATAAAAGACAACTGGTTCCAATGATTGCTATAATGATGTTGGAATGGGTAATTTGAAATTCATTGAACAGTATTGATAAAATTAGCGTGATTAGTTTTTTTTAAACGACTGGAATTTCGAATATTGTGTACATTGCCAACGTAGGACATTTTTTTCCAATATATTACATTTGCAGGTAATCTTTGATTGCAAGAACGACTCACATTGTTTTCACGCATTTTTTTCCTACAAGAGAAAAAGCTGTAACTTCATACTACCGAGAAAAACAATTATGGGTTAGGTCTGTAAATCAGTTGTGGTTATTGCAGAAAACTAAGAATTGCGTACAGCTTATAAGTCGCATCGTTTTTATTTGCTACTAGCACTTCGCCAGCGACTTCGTTCGCAAAAATTGTGACAGCTCGGCTAATTTGTACGATATAAATATAATTTATAGCCTATGTTACTTTCTGGTAATTAAGCTTTCTATTGGTGATGTAATGGTTAAAATCGGTCCAGTAGTTTCGGAGATAATTCTGTACAAACAAACAAAAAAAAAATCTTTCCTCTTTATAATATTAAAAGTATAAATATACGTAAAATAAGTAATAAGTATATTACGTGTGCATTACGATTATTAAAAAAAAAATTGTCTTTCCTACTCGTTTAACGGACTAATGTAATGTGTAATGACTTAATTTAACATACAAGCGTAGTGATAGTGAGTCCTGTCCACTTAAAATAAGTTTTATTTCATGATGAAACAGTGGTTTTAACAATGTTTGACACAGATACTGGGTCAAAAGTTAAATTGCATAGCGTAGGGGCAAGTTTCCAGACAGCGAACCTCTATATTATTTGTTTAAGTGTAGAACAACATTAAACCCTTACTAATGTCGAGGCATACCGTTATTTTACGTGTACTTTACCCTTTTGCGACCTCTGAAGGTCATAGCCCTCTCTTAGAGATTTCTAGGGTGAGAGACAAAATAAGCAAACCTATTTTGCATCTCTTTTTCTCTCATAGAGAGGAGGCCTGTGTCCCAGCAGTGGGAACATTATAGGCATAATTTTATGTTAAATAAGTACCTGCATTATTATTGTTTATAGCAAAAAAAAAATATATACGCCATAATTATCTAAATGGCAAAACATAATAGCTTTTTTTCTAATTTATTTAAAAGACCTGTGTACTGTCGTGTTTTTGCAAAAACTTTTCTTACTTTTACATTTTTCTCCCTTGGCTGATAATAAATTCGTCATAATGAAACGGCGTCTACTGCCCCTACGACCCCTATGATCGCATGCCAATTAACTGAATGTAACACAGCTGTATTGAGCTACCCTGCAAAGGATTGCTGATCCTTCTAGCCCCAAGGTGTCTATGACTGTGAGTCCCCAAGACTGGCAGACAATTTTTGAAAATGTTACAAAATGAAAAGCATTATTTCAACCCAACCCTCACGATCCTTATTACCAAAACCACGGCAAACAGTATCGTCAGAACTTATCAAATATTTACGTTACACTGATTTTTTTGTAAGCCACCTCATACGTCGTGTCAGTTCGCACATATTTCGCAGAATGTAATATTGCCGCTGGAATATATACGGGGATAATCTCGTTAACAAGTTGACTCGTCCATTTTGTCCTCCCCTGTATATGGCCATGTTGTTTAATTTTTTGCTGAAGCTCCAAATATTTTCACGATGCGATTCTGGCGTGTACTTTTGTGTAATGTCGCTATGCCCTGATTTGATTTTTTTTACATTTCATTATGGACTGAAGCCTTGATTCATGAATTCATGATTATTTATCACTGCCTTGCTACTGCCGCACTGCTGGGCAAAGGTCTCTTTACATACCAAGAAGGCACAAGCATTAATATTTTGAATTAACTTATTAACGTAATGCATTAGTTTATCATCGTTTCTGTAGACTTTTTGTATGACTGTTATACCATCATGAGTTTTCCTGGAGATTACTTTTCAATTCCAATTTTAAAATCATGTTCGCTAGTAGATAGTTTTAATAAACCCTCGATAATAATATATTAGAAGTTTACCGGGAATTCATTAAATAATATTTTCCGCTCCGTTATACGGGCTTATTGAAAAGGTATACCACTAATTAGAATCCATTTACAAGCCCCTTTGACTTCCCCACAACTTATAACGACACTAAAGAAAGAAAATTATTAGACTTTAATAAAACTTCTCGCAATAAATGGAAAGATTCCGTAAAATATAATTATAAGAGTTCAGAGCCGGATTAAAAGTAAAACAAACAGTGAAATTAAATGTGATTCAGAAAGTTCAGCCACTTACTCCGAATGTTCGGGGTTATATCCTTTATCTTGGTTACTTTGTTTGGACCCTTTTGATCTTATTTTCAAAGAGAAAAGAACCGGTGTAACGGTTTTCTCACAAATTGTAGATTTAAGCGTCGCTTTCGAAGATTAGAAATGTTAATGTCATTGCCCGCATTGACACTTATGGGGTAGGTAGGTATAATGCTACAGGGTACTTTAAAATGTGTATTAAAGGACCGCTTATAGCAGGTGACGTTCTTTTGTTTTTAATTTCTGCCTACCTTTATGGAAAATGGACATGAGTTTAATAAGATATGTATCGATGGCCTAGCGGGAGGATCCTGTGTAAACGTAACGTAAGTACGTCCATTTTTTTATCGAAAATAACATTGTCCTATAGCATTTAAGTTAAATTGTTTGGAATAAGCATGGCCAGCCTTATCACACAACATAACATAACATCACGCTTGTTATCCCCGAGGGTTTAGGCAGAGGTGTACCTAATAGTAGGTACACTCACATTTCGCCAGTTATGTTTAATTTAAGTCCCATGCAATAGGGGGCGGGCCAATAACCCTTTGCCCGACTCTTGAATCGAACCCAGGACCTCATGCCCAACAATCGCGCCCGCGACCACTAGATTTACGAGGCAGTCATCATTACCCATACCTATCAATAAATTCTTAAAATAATATAATTATGTGAAACGAGCATTATTAAATTTAAAACGTTACGTTTACACCATACGCGCGTGCTAGGGCCTCCGGTATGTTTTTTTGAAATCTATTTAAGAAATTAGATGCCGCTGCTAGTTCCTATTTTGGCCACACGCCAAAAGAACTTTGTACGCCATTAGCTATTATTTTAACAGTCGTATGAAAATGTGAGAACGTAGTCGTAATGATACGACGAATGGATCATATAGCACGTTTATTACGATATTTCGCTCAATGTAAACAAAAGAAATGGCTGTTACTGTTTATGTTTTTGTGTTTTGTTGTGGAATCTGAGATTTTGCGTGACACCTTCGGATGATTTTGCTGTTTACTGGTAAGCGTCGATTTGTTTTTATATTGTTATTTCTAAAGTCGTTTATGGAAAATAACATAAGACCAAATCTACCAGTATATTTTGCTAGTATATATAAGTATATAGCAAAGTTATATAAGGCATTTATTTCCATATTTTTTCTTTTCAAATGTAGTTTTACGCTGGTAATCGAGAAATTGGTAATTTCATTACACTTTATACGGGTAAATTCAGTAAGCACATTATTTACAAACTACAAATGGATCTAAAATAATAAAAAAAAATGTACAAGTATCAAAACTGGGAATAAAAATAACAGGGCGTCAAAAAATCGTCCACATCGTTGTCAAAAGCAAAAGTGCCCAGAACGCTGGCAGCACTGTCACGTTGGATGGCAATACTGTTTCTTTGGCCATGAAAAGGCCAGCCCTCTGGTCACATGAAGAGTTGACTAACCGTTTAGCGATATCCCGAAATACTAGGTGGGCACTCGGACCCCAAACGTTCCAAACACAGTTTTTGTATTTGCGCCGTATGACGCTTGACCTTATGACTTGCTCAAATAGCATGGCCGCAACTCAAATTAAAAATTGCACAAGAATAACTCCATTGATGTTATATTTTTACGAATATCTCAAAACCATTATCAGGCAATTACCCTACTAACCTACCATACATATTAACACGTACAAACTTATAAAGCCCAACACTACTAGGTACATAGTGAGTGTAAAATCGAATTATCTGGCGAGGAAGACGGAACGGCACTCATTAGTTAATGGCGGCGATCAATCTCCATCAATTAATCATCCTGCCGCCTCTATGGTGTACTGTTAACCTCTGCTTAATATGTACTTGTTTGATATAGCTTTATGAATGGAGTCATCGGTGGAACAATTTGTCAAATAGAATGTTTAGGCCTGATATTTTTTTGCTTGATATTTTTTCGAATTAAAAGGCATGATCGCTAAAAAAATTTTTTTTTTATTTCATCAAAAGCCAAAACAATAAGAGCATATAAAGCTTATAACAAGGTCACAATAATTTTAATACACTGGCTCCTAAACTAGGTGAAAGTGCCTGTGTTTTAGGAGTTAGGGATTCTCCGTTACTAACAAAGCCATAAAATCAAAATATTTTATTTCACATAGGCACAGATGGGCACTTATAAAACGTCGACAAAAAGGTGCACGGTTCGGTTGGTTGTTTCCTATGGAGAAGAACCGGCAAGAATATTATACTAAATCGGGAAGTTTCAACAATAAGCAAATGATGTAAAAGAAAACAGGACATAATTTATGTAAATAAAAGACAAAATGAAAAATTTTGTGACATTAAGTTCTTTAAGCACAGTAGTTTTAAAGAATCCATGGTCCGACCACAACATAGGCATGAGGCTTGTATATGCATTTATACAAAAAACAGTGTTATTGTAGGAAAAATAAAAGCCAATTTACAGGCAACTCTCTGTTGAAAACCGCTCTAAAAATGTTTCTTCATGTTTACTATTATGTGTCTTTTAACCCTCATGAAGTATTCCACCTCTATGTACTTCCAATGTTGTGCTTGCATTTCATCTCCAATTTCGGTTGTGTGGTTCCATTGGTTGGTAATAATCTTGACAGATTCCCTTATTTACGATGCCCATAGGACGCCATTGAGCGAACATAAATCTGTATTTTTTTTTGGTTTATTGACGAGTTTTTTCATCATCTGCTAACTATGTTGGGGTCGGCTGCCAGTGTAATCGGATGCAGCTGAATACCAGTATTTTACATGGCGCGAATATCTATCTGACCTCCACAGCCCAGTTAGTACTGGGTAATACGATACCCCTTGGTAAGACTGATTGTCAGACTGTCATGCTACTGACTGTAACGACTGTCAAAGATTTACAATTTGCACCTTGTGCACACAGCTTTAGCTAGTACAAATAAACTTAACTATAAGATTTAAATCAATATTAAACAATTACGCCTCTCTTCATTTTAATTTTAAACCTTAAAATTACAATTTCAGGAAAAAGTCATTCTCAATTTTAATATTTAACTTACTCCTTCTTCGTCTAGTCATCCGGATGGCGTACTGTCTCAATAATTGCTCGTTCCGTTTTATTTACTTAAACAGGATGACTTCAGAATGTTAATATTGGTATCGGTGAGCGAAGTTAATTTGTAACTTACCCGACGCGACGTCAACTGAACCAAATAAATAGATACAGAAGACGAGCTCTACACAACAAGCTAAAACAATTGAACACACGGCCATATCAAACTGTCAAACAAGAAGTGACAGTCGTGAGTGCGCTTACACTCTTGTATGCAGACGCTCGTCTGTGCGTGCATATTTCATATTTCGATGACTTAAAACTTTTCCACTTCGACGGTGTTGAAGGTGCACAAAGAGAAGAATAGGAAATGGAACTTATAGTTTGCTTGATTCTGTTGAGGTAATGCCACTTTACGAGTTTGGAATTACATCTTCCTACTAGGGTTCAGAGACGATGCAGGGACTTCTCGGTGGACAGACGTAGCCTGCAAGACTGTGCTCGCTTATTGCAGGATAGTGAGGGAGTGGTAAATAATGGTTAATTTTATTATATATATCATTTTTTGTACAATAAACTGGGAAAAAACATGGTATTATATTACAAGGCAAAACTGGACTAATTCATTCCAAGTAAAGCTTATTTCATAAAGATTACAACGATATAGCTTTTATACAGCTCCCATACCTAAATTTAGAGATATCGTATACGTGCCGTTATCGCGCGAGTCCACCCAGAACTAGCGTGACTTTCAAAGGACCCTGCCACAGTTTGCGACGGGCGTTGACTGGGTTTCCCCAAGTTGAATGTAACCAACCTTCTGTACGTACCAATGTAACTATTCTATGTTAACTGTACCAGTAGTTTGACCCAGTTCGGTCAAAGGTAAATTAAGTCAACAGGAAATGAGTTTTTGTATTGTAAATAATTATTCCTACTTATCTTGAATAACATTGGTTTTAATAATTTGTGATAAGGGAGGCCGGAAATTAAAGTTTGGGTGAATAAAGTTTATGTGTCAAGGAAATTATTTAGTTTTAAACGAATTATTCAGAAAAGTTTTTTAGCTTTCAAGTCGAAAGATATGTAATTGTTAACCGGGATAAGTTAATTGCTAGTCTACGACTGCGTTCAGAGATAAGGGTGTATTTAAGAAGGTATTTTTACTTTTACTCTAACGTATTTAAATTTGACGACACGGTTGGTGCAGTGGCTCAGTGATTGGCAGCTGCGCTGTGTGTGGCGGGTTCTATTTCCGCATGGAACAAATATTTGTATGGCGTGCAGGTAGTAGTTACAGGTCTGGCTCTTTGTGTATGTGAGTTGAAATGTTTGTAAATGGATCCGCGATACAGAAGATAAAAAAAAAGTAGAATCTTTAGTATCTTTTGCAAAATCAGCTGATACCGTTCCCTCTCAACAAACTCAGTTCGAGTCGTTAAAAGAAATTTGACAGATTGTAATAGATGATGCGCAAGTGTCTGTACAAAATATCGTATTGAGTTGATAGGTAACTATATCTCAATCAAATCTAATCTTGTTAATTTAGACCCACTTAACGGCTGAGAAATCCTACGAAGTCGCAATGAATAAGATACGCTTTAATTGACAAAGCTGCCGAAACAATTCGATGACCTTGAGCAAGCAACACTTAACGATGGATACTAATTGAATTTACTTTGTCTTCGGCTGTAGGCACACTGGAACAACACTGTTTAATAGTCTGAACAGTTTTGACTTACGCATTTAATTGTATGGAACCTGGCGAAAAATCAGTAGAATGATTGGGACTACCTTTAGAAGGTTTTTTAATATGAGAATTTTCTTCTTGTGTCAAAATAGACTTAAAACGATAATTAATACCTATGATGTTTATCTAGCCAATAGGCTTTTACAAACACTTGGGCGTTTACAAAGTAGATGGGGCCGGTGTTTCGTACCTGACTACTCTGAGAAAAAACAGCCGAAATAAACTCAGAGTTCATTATTTTAAGGTCCAGACATAATTTTGGTCAACTCACGCAACGACCATGCAGATAAGAGTCTGAGATGTTCTTTTGAAGAAATAACCACATAGATTTGAGTGGACCTGCTCAGTCAGTGCAAGCATTTGCGAGCTATCGTGTAGCTCGACTTTTGCTGACTCATCTTTGCGCGCGGACCTCAAAATCGCTCATGTTCCAATATCATTATTTGATATTCTATTAACAGTGTTGAGTTAGTGAATAAAGGGTTTTGTTGGGTAATTGTCTGAGAGTACCATTATCGTTTTTACTCAGCGAAAGTACAGGCTGTACTTTCATATCGATGGTAGGGACGGCAATTAATCAAGGTATGCCAAACTAAATTTAGCTGATCTCTCATTGTAGGGGAAGCAAAGAGAGGTCAGGTTATATTGGAAACTGTGTCACCTTGTGTAAGTCGGCCAAATTGCTTGTACCTAGTTAATTTACGGTTAAACCGAGCTGACTAGACTGCGGACTCCGGACTTTGAATGATAATATTCTCCGTGAAAGGCTGGTGTCCGCAGCTAGTCTGTCGCCAGGTCTGCTCGGTTTTAAGTAGCCGCGTTAATTATCTGTTTTTTTTTTAAAGCCTATATAAAAATAAACGTTTCAGTGATTACAACAAAAATGTCCAAGCTACTTACTAACAGTTACTGGAATGTCTATCCCTGGCTTTATATAGTCTTGATCCAGTTTGCGCACAGCTTAATAGTTTATAGTTGAAGGCAACCAAACGTTTATTAGCCATGTGTTTTGATGCCTGTCAGTTAAGGGATTATGAAGGATATGGGTATGAATTGTTTAGGGATAAATTAATTAAATTGCTGGCAGCAGATGTAGGAGATGGGCTTCGTTAAGACCTTCGTCCTAGTTCTGAGCCTGACTTATCAAAGGCTAATAAATAAAGTGGAGAGGTTGAGTGAAAGGCTACTAACAAAAGGTATTTACAAGGCAGATGTGAGTGGCAACGCCGGAAGGGGACGCCCTAGAAGGACATACTCTGCCCTTATGTCAAGATTAATGAACGGATAGGACTCTAAAATAGTTTGTATGGATCGTAACAGGTGGCATTCTCTGCCTACCCCCATAGGAAAAAGGTGTAAATAAATAAATAAAGTCTAGCAGTAGGTATGTTGCCTTGTAAGACACCATTCTACTAAAGCCTCTGAATATTTTATAGCCTAGTAATATCTAATGCTAGTTAAACCGAAACTATCTATTTGTATGGAGCTTAAACATATATAAAAACTAGACCCTTTTGAACATGCATTGTTGTAAAATTCACAATATCTGTAATCCCCGAAGATTAAGGCAGAAGTGTATACCGTACATCGACATTTTGCCTGTTATGTTTAGATGTCATATAATTCATTACCCAAACGCCAAATTTTCACCTCTTTTTGGTGGTTTTTGAATTGAAGAAAAAAAGTTGGACAGTACAGATTTGCCAACATTATGGAGTCGGAATCAACTATGGAATACTATCATTAACTATGACAATCGTCTGGAAAATAACATTAAACTTAACAGAGTTGTCACGAATATTTGACATAAAACTAGGTATATGAATAAATACTCTCTACGAAATAGTTCTTCACGTAGGTCGCAATTAAGTATTGCAGTGCGTTCAGTTGTGGTTCCGTACCGTGTTTGTTTTAATATTTAGCGGGACTGCGAGTGAAACTGATTGTGCTGTATTTCCTCGTCCGCCATTGTGCAATGGTGCAGCTTTATTTGCGTTTCTGCGTATAAAGTTTCATCTGTCTTCGTTGAAGGATTTTGGTGGCGTCGTTAGTGTGTTTTTTAATGTGAAAGAGAGTGTGCTAGGTTAGTAGTTATGATCAGATGTGTGTTTATGTTTCTGAGAATTTCACATATAATTCAGTTTTATTAGTATAATTATGGTGACAATCATCATCATCATTCTCTTGCCCCCATCCCAATTTATTTGGGTCAGCGCAACATATTTTCTTCTTCCATACTTCTCTATTACTCATCATCTCAGCAGTCACCTCCTTTCTAGCCATATCACCCTTGTTAATGTAATTTATGAATCCAAAAATAAAACTCAACTCATTTAAGAAATCAGAAATTATTCAGCTTATATTTTTTTGATACAGATTATCAATTAGAAAGGGTAGAAATCAATTTTATTTTGAGGTCAATAATTGGTTTCGCTATCTTCTGCACCTAACTAGGAGAAGGGCACTAACTTTAAAAATAAAACTAGATATAACTATATCATCACCATGTTGGTCTCAGCAAATCATCAAACAAACCACCACCGTATTCATCCATAATTCCATGCAAATACACAAGTAGATCCCTCGAGGAATCTCCAAGATGCTAGAGTCTAATGACAAATAATGGAACTGAACAATTAGCACTGAGACTATTGACATTATGCCGATATGTTCCCGGTCATCTCTCAGGAGATCAAACAATTTAAGCAATCGGGGCTAAACGGAAACTTGGTGAACGGGTAGAATTTATAGCTTTTTTTTTTTCTTCGCCTGGGAAATCATTAAATGACTTCTCCCGCTCTGGGAAGAGCGGAAGGGAGTGTCAGACTTGTACTGACTAAAACCCATCCATGTGCCTTCCTTGCCCTTTGTGTTCCAGGGCCGCGGTATCTCTTTCGAACAGGCCCGCAGCCCTGGCCCCTCAGTTAGAAATAACACAGTTAGAATTTATAGCAGCAGGGACAATTATGTAACCCTATAATTTTAGGCAAGATAGCACAAAACATACAGCCAATAAGGTTCCCACTGCTGGGACACAGGCTTCCGTTCTCTGAGAGGGAGTGCGCCATAATCCACCACGCGGGCCCAATGCAGGTACATGGATGGAGCATGTCTGCATGTATGAACATGCTAATTTCCTCGCACAGAGCTAAGTATATAAGTGTCTCTATTTATGTTCTCCGGTGACTAAGGTTCTTGTTGTTTTAGAATTAATTGAAGTTTTCCTTATAAGCTTATTACTATATTCATATCTTAATCTTAATATATATATATAAATTACGCGTCACGTTGTTTGTCCGCAATGGCCTCCTAAACTACTTAACCGATTTTAATCGAATTTGCACACCGTGTTTAGTTTGATTAAAATTAAAAGATAGGATAGTTTACATCTCAATTTATAGTCGCAGTATTATTAAACGACACGGCATTATGTGACGCAGACGAAGTTGCGCGGGACAGCTAGTCTATATTAATAAAAATCAATTGCCACATGTATGACAGAGCATCACTTGTAGACGGTTCAACCGATATGGCAGATTTTTTTTGTTGTGTTTATAATTACTAGGACAAGGTTTGTATAAAAGAAAATTTTGATATTTCATTACAAAATTGCACCCGTGCGTAGATAATTGTCTACCAGTAACAATATTCAATCAAAAATAATCGCAAGTCGTTGAACTTTCCGACCCGTTTTTAATTTCCTCGCTATTCAAACCCGCCATGTAAAGTGTTCGAAAGACTTATGATCCATATCATCCCGTTCAGATACGGGTGTCGTCACTGACATTGACATGAGAAAGACAACCCTCGACCCTGCTAACGTTGGAATAGGGAAATGTGTCAATTTATATCGATCATACGGGTCTTTTTCAAACAAAATGTTTTCGAAGAGTTTGCAACTGAGGATTTATTTTGAAGGTCAGGTTAGATCTGCTTATAATTTTGCTGCGTTTTGCGTTCGCGAAGATTTCGTCGAAATTAAATGTAGGAAGAGTGATTGATCAGTTTGGTCGTTCATATTTGCGGAAATCGTTTCATAGGCCTTGCAAGATTTTCAAGAATCAATTTTTGTTCCATATGTTTTAATCTGACTCACATCTGCTAGAATTTATACCTTATTTTGTCACTAAGAAGGTATCACTGCAAGTATGTATCTAGGTACTATGTGTTCCCAGTTCGTATGGCCTTTTTTTTTTTTTACGGATGGGAAATCATCAAATGACTTCTCCCGCTCTGGGCAGAGCGGAAGGAAGTGTCAGACTTGTACTGACTAAAACCCATCCATGTTCCTTCCTTGCCCTTTGTGTTCCAGGGCCGCGGTATCTCTTTCGAATAGCCCGCAGCCCAGTTCGTATGGCCTTGTTTTTGTTTCAAAGAATACGAAGAAACTCTGTAGTAGTAACATATAATGAATGCAACATAAAACCTTACAAATCACGACCTCTTTTATAACTTTACCTTTTGCCTTTAAAATAAAATTCCTTTTAATTCAGTTCTGCAGTCGAGTGCCTAAACTGCGGAGTATTTCAAAAGGTATTTGTTTGGCGTCATTTAGTTACACGGCCCGAAAGCACTTATATTCAGTAACTGGCGGTACTATGTTGATCCTTTAAATACTTACTTCTTTTGGTGCAGTTGGAATTACACTAGATGAATAGCCATACCGTGGCTATAGCATTAGCTAGTCAGCTAAATACCTAAAGAGGCTGACTGCAAAAGATATGCCAGACATTCTTAGGTTAAATGCAACTCAAAATAATATAGAAAAGACCAGCTTAAATCCAGATATTTCTTCTTCTTTGCATGTCGAAGTACTCAAATAATACCCGACCAGTATAAAGGGGTAAAAAGACTCTTAACGAAGCCGAAAGGCTCTTTTTCTCCCCGTCATTGCAATATTTTTTTTGTTTCAGACCATATCTGAGAACCTTCTAGTTACGGTGATATTGGGGGTCAAAGTTCCAACTTTTCACAAGTTTTTTTTTCAAATACATGTTTTTAATGTATTCTATTTTATCAATTCATACATCAGCACAATGTTTTGAATGCGTTACATCTAGTCCTACCGTAAAACACGATTTTTCACCCCAAAAAAAAATTCGTTTCCCAGCAACAATTTTGCGTAAAGTTACTTAGTTTGATGTACACAATGCTTGGTTGACGGCTTCGTGAAGAGTCTATTTACACCCTGTGTAGCCACCTGCACAGCTCTTTTGTTGGCTTCGTTTAAACCCTGGGAGGAGCAGGTGGCTGCGCAGGATGGGCAAGAAAGGAGGTGGGACATTTCTTGCAGAGGGGCTCCACACTGCCATTGCGATATGTTTTAAAACAGTAGCTTGATTGAACTGAAATTGTTAAAGAAAGATTTTTTATTCAAGCTTAAGGACGTTGTGAAACTTACAAGAGGGACACTACATTCAATTTGAAATTCCTAAGTGTCTTTAAAACTTCGTACAACATGAAAATATCTTTTGAAGACACAATTTTTATTACAATATTCAATGTGTTGAAAAGTTCGAGGAAAAGAATTTTCTTTTACCTCAAATTGCTTGTCAAAATAGAGATGTTCAGAAAATACGAGTTTCTAGGATTTACTTTGAAATTATCGAGTTTATATTTTCGTGTGTACGTGGACTTGTATATCCTGAAAATGTGTGTTTTAGCTTAGATGTTGTTATAACATTAGATAATTCTATAACAGAGATGTTATAACATAGAAAAAGAAACCAACATAATATTTTTATTCTGAATTATTAACAACACATGATTTTGAAGAAAAATAGGTCACATACAAACCTGTCGTGAATATTTTATTTTACCATTTCGAAATAATAATGTTTCAGCAGTAAGGTTACCAGTTTAAATAACACGTAACTGAAGCCTGTAATTGTTATTTTTTTAATGTTACTGTATTTGACCACCTGCTGCTTGGACATTAAAGAGAGTTATGGTTTGGCAACAATCGTAATTAGGGTCAGTCGGCCCAATATGTTGTAACAAAGAATAAAGATGAATAAAAATTGTGAAAACATTATAAAAACTCAATACTCAACTAATAATATATATAATAATAAATTCGTTACGAAATAGCTAATTAATAGGTCTTATTTTCTTTGTACACTCGGCAGCACATCAAGCTTTACACTTCCAGTATAACGTGGCCTTGCTTTGTATATATTAAATGAGAGATCCGCATAAACTGGTTTTATAGCTTGATCAGCCGTCGTGGCACGAAGGGTTCCGTACCATTATCTATACAACATTAGACTATGTATGTATGGGGACACCCTTTAATTTTTTTTTCTTTTTGTAATTTTCCCTTTATTTGTTTTCCCTTTTTGCCAAATTTCGTTATTCTAGATCAACGAGAACTACTTAGTTTTTGCAAAAATCTAAATTTGAATTTAAAAAAATTTATACACCTAATAGGGACTATAGATTTCAGTATCTAGTATAAATTTCAATTTGCAAGGTACACCCGTTCCTGAGAAAATCGGTGGTGACACACGGACAGAAAGACAGACTGACAAGAGAGTGATCTTATAAGGGTTCCTTTTTTTACCTTTTGAGGCACGGAACCTTAAAAAACAGCATTTCCAAAGTCATTTTCACAATGAAATACCGAAGTTACTCTACGAAATAAACTTGTCTGACATTACCTAATGAGTTCAAAACGAACTCGTACCAAAGTCAACAATATCACTATAATTGCAAACACAAATTCAGCGTTTATTTCTATACGAGTATCTTGTCCTTCATAAACTGTTTGTCCCTCATTACATGAATACCACTTCTGTGTTATATTCAGACGCAGAAAGCACATTTGGGACTTGAAACTGACCTCAAGAAGACTTTTCTATATTATAGGTACTTATTTCTAGGAAATGACTTTAGTTTCTACATAACATTGTGTGTTAGTTACACACGGCATCACATCAAGCTTTACATTTCCAGTATAACGTGGCCTCGCTTTGTATATATTTTCTGTACAAAGAGAGAACCGCATAAACTGGTTTTTTACAGCTTGATCAGACGTCGTGCGTACCAGGATGTAATAATACTAAGGAGATATGAAGAAGCTTTGTATAGTGCTGTCACTTTCTTTTCTAACTCGGTATCAAAAAGCTTTTTTGTCGGGTAAATAATTAATAATAACATCGTATTTTTGTCCCGTTATAGAGCAAATGCCATTTTTTAAATGGAAACAGGGCAGAACCATTTTTCATCATGTTTATTCATCGTGTGCTTTCGATTTCTGACTACTCTTATCCAAAACAAATGCGCGTTGGACGCGTACCGTATTGTGTTATTAAAGTACATATTTACGGTTTTCAGTTTCTTTTTAAATTTAAATGTGCTGTAAGACATTGCTTCTGGCCAAATATCATGATTCTAGATCAACGGAAAGTACCGTTTCGGTTTTGATTCCCTTGTGAAATCGGAAAATATGCGACATAATCGGTCATATCTTTTGATCGCTTTCACTAACAAGTTTGATTTTTCCACTGCTCTAAATGGTAGCAGACTATTTGTTATTAATTTCAGTTTGATACCTTTACACGTTCCTGAGAAAAAGTGTCTTGACAGACGGGCAGACGGATAACAAAGTGATAATAGATACCTTTTATCTAAAAAGTGTCTTTTTAGGCATCCGTTTTTGCCGACTGAGGTACGGAACCCTAAAAATACACTTTTTATTAGGAAGAAGAAGAAGGTCTGCTTAAACCGTCTCCTCGATTCCCTAAATCAAACGCCTATTTGCATTTGCTCAAGCTTAAATAAACAACGTCCTGTCCTAAATGATTGATGCCGTTTCTTAGACGACAGGTTCTGCCGAAACTTCGCTTTGACAAGCGCCTGATTAATTACATCTAATCAATTAATTTGTTATAGTTTCCTCTTGTTTTCTCATCGTTGCGAGGAAAGAAAAAACCCCTTTATTTTTTGTTTAAAGAAAAAGTTATTTATTATTACCCTTTATTTTTCGTTAAAGTTTTTTTTTAAACCGGTGACAATTCTGCCATCAGAACGATTTTGGAGACACGTAAATGTCGAATCATGGAAGTATTGTGTACGTTTTAACATAAAGTATTCTATTCTTATACTTTATTGCACACAAAATAAAAAAAATGTATATATATATGTATACATACACGTATGTATATATGTGTACATATATTGTAATACAATAGCATAAGTAAGGTCGAACAAGCTATTTGGTATACACGCAGAAATATTCTCAATCCTGGTACACTGACAATATTGCTTGCAATTTTATTTTATAAAACTTTTTTTATTAAGAGTGCCCATATTGATAATATAGCTTTATAAAATAAAATTTGGAAAAGTATACGCTTTGGCATTGGATTGTGAATATTTCGGCGTGTTTACCAAATAGCTTGTTTGACGTGGGCTTAACCCATAATTGAATAATACAAACGAAAAAAAAAAAGGAGAAGATTATTCAATGAGCCGTTTCAGCAAAAGCTGCTTAACCTAACTACAGAAGCATATAGAAGGTACTTTTAAGAAATAATACAATACTTTAACTTTATTAGGTTAAACTAACTATATACATTGATAATTAAAAACTATTAAACTAAAATAGATAAACTAACAACAAACTATAAAAGGGCATCGAAAAACTCCTCCTCAACGCTGTCAGATGGTAATGTGCCCAAGAGACTGGCGGCGTTGCCACGTTGTATGGCAACACTTAGCCTCTGGCCAAAGTAAAAGCCAGCCCTTGGGTCACGGGAAGCGTCAACTAGGCGTTTCGAAATTTCCTTAAATAGGCTATGAGCACTCGGACCCCACGGCCCTAGAGTTTCAACCCCAAACGGCTCGAAAATATAGTTACCACACAGGTTTCTATATTTACGCCGCTTGAGGTTCTCTGCAGCCGCAGCGGCAGCACCAGCACAGCACGATGAGCTTGGAAGATGGGATGGCGCAAGAGTATAATACAATTAATTTACGCTCCTGCTTGCATACGAAGTATCTAGTTTGGAGAATGTTTAATTAGCGTAGGTGCGTGGTTCAATATTATTAATCATAATCTTACTAGAAAGAGTTTTTTTGACTTCAATTTATTGAATCTCGAGTAAATCATCAGTTCCATACGAAAAATACGTGCTTAGTCGTAGCGTTGCGGAGACCAGCCCATTATACAATACAATACTCATCAGTTGTCTAAAGTTTTTGATGTTCGTCAGTATTGTATCAACAGAATATAAGTACATATGAATGTGCCTCTTAAGGTACACCTCTGCCTAACCTTTCAGTGATAATGCCATAATATAGCAAGAACGCCTTTTATCGAATCCGTTTCTAAATGACGTTTATGTGTCAATAGGCTCTCCCCCTCTTACATGCGACTTAAACATAACTGGCGAAATGTGGGTGTACTAATAGGTACACCTCTGCCTAACCTTTCGGGGATTGCAGGCGTGATATTATGTTGATGTTGTTTATTATTTAATGAATCCTTTGGTAAATATTGTTATATTATACCTTAACCCACTGAAAAACACACACACATACATTGTCACGTTATATGTACAAAACAAGCATATAACTATATACCGCCTCGCGAAATTGAGCAAAACCTGAACACTTTTCTACAGAATATAGTATGAAGGCTGAATAAAACCTCTAGCTAGCACTTATCCGTTGCCATGGTAACCTGTATATGATTTAGAACATCCGTATACAGTTTTGACAGATTCAAAATGTCGTCGAGGCCTCTTCCAAGGCCGCTGTACCTATAGGTACATAGTGCCTTGTTAAAGACAAACAGAAGGACAGTTCTTACTGTCTTCTAATTTTATAATTTACCTGTGATTTTTGGAGCTATATAAGCTTTTAATTGTAATAAAATAATGCTTGTAGCTAACCTTTAAAAAAACATTGAACCCTACTATCAATCAAGTAATATTATAAACGTGAAAGTTTGTATGTATGGATGTATGAATGTTAGTTACTCTTTAACGCAAAAACTGCTGACCGGATTTGGATGAAATTTGGCATACCGATAGTTTATAACGAAAACAAACTTTTCAAACTTTTTTGAATACTTTTTATTCCGGTAGTATGATCCCGTGGGACAAATATCGAAGTCCACGCGGGCGAAGCCGCGGGCATAAGCTAATATAATATAGCAGTACGTCAAATATACATTAGCTTATAGTATAAGTAAAAAAACATCCGAAGTATTTAAAATTTTTGTTCCTTGGTCTTAAATTGAAGTATTTTAAGTTATTTGTCATCATATTTCTTACGTAACATTTCTATAAAACACCTAAACATTTGAACTTCCAGTCGCCAAGAACATACCACAAAAAACAACCTCCTAACAAACATATAATCTAACTGACCTACTGTTCTCCAGCCAGAGTTAAGCAACAGTTGTGAGATGCGTGCGGGGTACCGCGGGGTACGCGGGCGTGCAAAATCAATAGAGGAACCCAGCTATGCCCCGCCCCGCCAAAACATATACCCTCTATGTGGATAAAAGCTTTTTTATATTACCCTACGTGATTTTACATGGACACTTCAGCGGTTTTTGTCTCTTTGTCCTTGATAATAACCTTGAATTAAGTGGTAAGTTGATTTCGGGTTTGTAGAACGAAGGATTGAGTTAGGAAGCTACAACTAGGGAATAAGGTCGCGTTAGTGTATTTCTCACTACCTCGACTGAATAAAGTACTTGTAATTTGGGACGAAGCAGAACTTCAATAGTGATATGGGACAAACTAAGAATTTTGTGGAATGTGGGACAAAACTTTAGGACGAATGAAGAATAAATCATTTTAACAGATGATGTGATATTGCAAGTTTTGTTTTTGTAATCAAATATCTAGTTCAGGGAAGGTTGCCTTCAGTAGTCTCGGTTTACCTGAGTTGGAAAAGGCGTGAGCTTATGTACCGTATGTATATCTGGACTCTAATTTATTCAACGTATAGTTAAAAACAAGTTAAGATGCATAATTATAAGTTTTTAAACTTACATGATCACTTTTGGATTGGAAAAGTGCCGAAATATCGGGAACTCATAACAATAGTAAGTATGCCGTTTTTAGTATTAAGATGTATACTCCAGTAGCATCATCATCTGCCTAACTTTTTTCCAACCATGCTGGGGTCAGCTTCCACTATTTACAATGGAGCGATAGCTTACCTGACCTCCATAACCCAATGCATTCTCAACCGCATAGTCTCGCTTTTCCAACTTGCTCTGTGAAGACTTCGAAAATGACTTAAGTTTCAGGTGACATTAACAATAAAGGGTGTAAAAAGACTCTTAATGAAACCGATAAGCATTTGTTCTAGACCATACCTGGGAACCTTCTAGTTATTTTTTATTGGGAGTCAAAGTTCCAACTTTTTTTTAATGTTATTTTTTACTTACTTTCTATTAAATCCATCAATCAGCACAATGTTTTAAAAGCGTTACATAAAGTACTACTGAAAAACGTGATATTTCACCCCAAAAAAATAATAATTTCAGAGCAATATTTTTTGCGTAAAGTTACTTAGTTTGATGTACAGAATGCTTGGTTGACGGCTTCGTGAGGAGTCCGCTTACACCCTGTATATCTTTGCATGTAAAAGTAATTTTGTAAGAATTATCATCTTCCTTGTCACATGTTACTTGGGGTCGACGCAACCCATTTTTATTTTCCATTCTCCCCTGTCAACCGTCACACAGTCATTTACACCTTTTTCTTCCATATCATACACAATCCATCCAACGTTTCCTTGATCTTCCTCTCCCTCTCCATCCATCAAAATTTGTATTCATCACTCTTTTAGTCACGTGCGATTCGTCCCTCCTCATCACATGTCCATACCAAGCAATTTTATATCAATAAAACACAATAACAATATAAATTGTCCTACATAGCAAAATTCCTTTCAATCACCTTACGGACGTTGCGTGGGAGGGTATGCAGCTGACACACTAATTCTCTTTCAATGAGCCATGCTGGCCATTGCTGGCCCACATTTGACCTGTACACAAAGGTTGGGTGGTACTCTAAGAACCACGCAATTATGAAATGTGGTCAGATGATGTTTGTAAGCAAATGTCTTGACCTTTTATCCTAGCATGTAAAAATGTAACATAACGTCAAGCCTATTTCCTGAAGGGTTAGGCAGAGGTGTACCTACTTATTCTTAGTAACAAACACAACGCCAGTAAGATTCTGCTACTAGGCATCGTAACCCCCTGATCGCATCGGCCGCCCGATACGAGCCCTCGCGTAGTCAGATCCGCCGCCCGAGGCACACTCTCGTTGACCCCGACGACGACATCACCCTCCTCCAGGAGAGCAGTAGGGAAACCAGCACGCTCACAAAACCCAGACGCCTTTATCCGTCATTCCGTCCTCGCCGACGAGGCCCGTCGCGAAACCCCGGTACACGCCCTCCCCGACCCTTGCTCGAGCCAGCCCGCGCAGCTGAGCCTGTAGACTTAAATCAGCCCCTAAATAATATCACTCAGATCCAGCCTGTCCCTTTGCTGTCCTCTCCCAGCGACGCCCTGAGCCGAGGTCCGTACCCCACAGGGGGTGCCCTTAGTGCGTAGTCGCTTAGTTTGTAGTTTAGTTTGTAAGTTGCTCTGGCTGGAGGCCTTAATTTCGAGACATCCACAGAAAAGCCCGGTTAAGCAGTCGACAACCTCCCTAGGTTGAACTGCGAGATGCCCTTCATAAAAAAAAAATAAAAAAAAAAAAAACAACGCCAGTAATACGAAAAAAACGGCCCTAGCACAAGTACGCGGTGTGAACGTAACAGTAAATAGCTATCTTCAATGCACTGCTTCCACCTCTTGCTTTTTATCTTATTTTATTTATTTATCTATTTAAGGACAACCAACAAAGCATACACCAAAAATACATGTTTAAGTACTCATACAATTTTTCCATATTATAGTGTAGCCTCAATTAAAGGCTGCCACGGCATGCATTAAATATAGGAGTAGGGAATGCAGTTACAAAACAGACTGCTTATTTAGGTACATAAATACAGTAAATTGTTGGATAAATTCGAAATACAAATGAAAACTTACTAATTAATAATTACTAACTAATACTAGATTGGTTCGATTAATTCAAACAATTTTTATGTTTTCTAACTATAGTGTTTTTTAGTTATTTTATTTTAAAGTATTTTATTGTATGTATTCATAAGTTTGTAAGTATATTCTTGTATGGTATATTATATGTAAATAATTAGATTATTTAGATTAGTTTTATGGCCTACATCTCTTTTTTTAGTGTCTCCTTTCGCTGGTATGCTGCAAGAGATTTCTTTAAAAATAAGCATCACCTTTGTGCTATTTTCTGTTCCTTTCTTCTTTTATTTATTTAGTGTGTACATAAATTGTTAAATAAAAAATAAAAAATGAACTATCCGCCATTTTGGTTTCTGCGCAAAGCAGAAATTAGTTAGCAAAATATCAACTGATCATAAATCAGATTGGTCCAGATTTTGGTACGAAAGAATTGATTATCGATACGCTCGTGAGTTTAAAGTAAAAGACTTGTCGTAGTAACGTAAATAAAAACCACTTGTGATTGGAGTAGGTATATGATATCCTACTAATATCATAATTGCGAAAGTTTGTAAAGATATACATTATAGTTTTGGCGTCAAGAGTAACAAACATTCATCCACGTTTGTTACTCTTTCACGCAAAAACTACTGACCGGATTTGGATGAAATTTGGCACACAGATAGGTTATAAACTTGATTAATACATAGGACATTTTTTATCCCGGTAATACTACGCGGGCGAACCCTAAGCTAACTACGCATATATTTCATAACCCTAAACAAGCTTATGAACTCGAGCGGTAGTCGCCCTTTCCAGACGAAGCCTTAATACCAAGGAGCTCATTATCACCGTGTCAGAATGATTACAATTTACAACCTTTCCCACATTGTGTTTGAAGTACCTAACTTGGGTTCCGTATCTTAGGAGGGAGAGAATTAATAATATTTTAATTGGACCCTTGAACCTTCTATGCCGTTATTTATCGGTATTTCTCTTTGGATCCCGCTAAAGTTTAATTGGAACAGTTATGTACTTTGAAACGGTCTCTGTTTCACGAAACGGACTACAATAGAAGTCCTGGTGTACATAAAAGTACTTAATTTGGGAAAAAATAACTTTCTTTCCTTTGAGGACTTTCTAAACGAAGCTGAAGTTGGTAGTTTAACATTTATGTAATGGTTTATAATTGGTCTAGTGGTCGCAAGCGCGGCTGCTGAGCATGAGGTCCTGGATTCGATTCCTGGGTCGGGCAAAAAGTTATTGGGTTTTTTCATCAGGAATTTCTCAGTAGCAGCCGCGGAGTCTGAATTTGCCCCGTTGGTAGCCATAGGCTCGCCCACTGTTACATGGGACTTAAACATAACTGGCAAAATGTGGGTGAACTATTAGGTACACCTCTGCCTAACCCTTCGGGGATTATAGGCGTGATATTATGTAAGAACACTGTAGAGAGAGAGGTATTTCTCTGGAAATTGTTATTTTAATGGAGTGTAGTCAAGTAGCTTTAAGGTGGAAGCGACAGAGTGGCCCGCGAAATTATTTTTTTTTTTCGTTTTTTTGCAATTTGCAGGGTATGGTCAGGTATTAAAGATTTTATTGATATATAGGGTGACTGGTAATTAGTGACCGATACTTATACAAGTGATTGTACTCATAATAACAAACAACTTTCATTTCTTTAATAGTAATAAAATATGTACAAGTATCAAAAGGGTTACAGGGCGTCAAAAAATTCGTCCACATCGCTGTCAATAGGAAAAGTGCCCAGAAGGCTGGCAGCATTGCCACGTTGGATGGCAATGTTGCTCAAGCCCTTGATCCAGCTGCTTAACGAGAGCCTCCTCAGATATTGTTCGAGGCTGGTGGCTATTAAGCCATTGGTCGATACGACTATCGGCACAATGACTGCTGTACTCACGTCCCACATGTCGACAACCTCGCAAGCCAGATCTAAATACTTGAACTGCTTATCTTTTTCTGCTTTCGTGAGGTTCTCGTTATGCGGGACTGTTATTATTATTACAGCTATTTGCATTATCTATAAACGCCAGATATCTCTACATCTGCAGGTTAAGTTTAACAGCAATGCAAATGCAATACATCAATGCACGACAATGGTGCATAGATCAATACGAATGTCCAACCCTATTGTTGATAGTCACGCACGAAATAAGTACAGTTGGGTCGTTTAAACTTTCGTCGGTTTTCGAAAACTTTTCGATTTCATGTCAGGGTTTGAAACTGTGAAAGGTACTGAGCATATCAGTGCGCAGAAAAAACGTATTTATTCAAAATCTTAATTACAAAGGCCAAAATCTAGGTCGCTATCCAGTTGACATCAACCAAAAACCTTTTGAAGTCTGGTAATTTTATGAATTGTAAATCCCATGTAAGTATTATATTAAGGGAGAATTCACACGAACCACAATCACACCACATCGCAGCGACAAAAAGTTGTCAAGCAGTGGTTAAATGTGATAAGTGTCGCTGCAGCTTCTTGCATTTGTGGCAACTACAAAATGTCGATGTGGTTGCGTTGTCGCTAGCAGTTGCGGCTAGTGTTTGCAGGCAGACAGATCAACTCCGGCTTTTGTAGAGGCTTTTGCGTCGTTGCGTCAACGCAACGTTGTGTTGCTGCTGGCCACTAGAGCGCAGCGCAATTGGTTGCGATACAGCCCACACAGATGAATTTGGCAGCAACATGTGGTCCATGTGAGTTAAACTATTTACTTTCATACAAATTAGTGCCTACCCACGTGTGTTTTGTGTTGTTGTGATTGTAGTTGTGGTCCGTGTGAATGCTCCCTTAATAATTATGAGTATCATACATTTAATTGTCAAGAGAATGTCTTCGTGTGACATTGACACTATGACAATATTGAGTTTAAGTCTAGCGCGGGTATATTATTTTATGGTTGGTTATAAAGCAAACAAAAATAGACTGTAACTTTACCTCGTGTTTGTTTGCTAATAACTAAGCTCATAATTTATATCTGTTGGAAACAAAGGTTCAACACGTAACTACGTTTGTTTGTGTAAGCATTACGTACTAGGTCAGAAATGTAGATTTTTCTATATTGTTTTTACGGTAATTTTATGATGAAATTGTTTCAAGAAATGGTTACTTATTTATGGCAATGTAGGTGGGTAAGCTTAGAATTGGTAATAAAGCTTAGAATATTATTTTCTATATAAGTTTCGTTAATATGAACCGATCCCATTTTGGTTGAGTAGGTAAATATGTCCCGGACATTTTATGTGTGTAAGTAACATTTCCAGGTAAATCTGACCCATAACTAATAAGTGGGTAATTTTTTTTTTTTAATAATTTATTTAATCATGTTTGTGTGAGTGTTTTATGTTAACATTAAATATAGTATATCTATAAGTGCACTTTACTTAATGCTTGTTAACAAAACAGGAAGGTGTTGCAACCAGCACCCTTACTTAGTTATGAAATAACTTGTATTAAGGGCAGTGGGTCAATTGACCACATACGGGTTAAACATATTACTGTGAAATTCGCTGATTTTAACCAAAAAATACTAAGAGCTAATAAATAAACATTACCACAATATGTAACAAGATTCTGTAGTGTAAATACAGAGTGAGAATTGATTTAGAAAAATAAGGAAAAATAACGCCATGACAGTTTTGTGAACGTGAACACAAGGGCGCAAGTGATTGGGGTCTTGTTTGTTTATCTATTTAGCCATCTGTGAAAACGAGGGCAATGTTTTGATACGTATGTTTTGTTGTGTAGACGGGCTTTTTGTTTCTCTAGGTCAAGACTATTTTGTTTTGAATAAATCTCGTTTTTTTGTGGGGAAGAAGTTTCCTTTCAATTTTTTTACCGGTGACATTTTTGGTTTTATTCGCCAAAAGTGTTGTGTTTTTGTTTTCGTAGAGCTGAAATACCTATCTTTTGCTCGTTTTGGATTTTATGGGAAGTTCTATTTATTATTTGTCATATTGATGTCCTGCATCTACTATTAGTTGGATTCTGATGTCAAGCTGAAACAGTATCGCGTAATAAATATTCTGTTTCAGTATAAAGTTAAATGAATTAACTTTTAATAACAAACAAGAAAGAGCTTTGTGTAGAATTCATCATTAGTGCACACTCCAAGTGCAATGATTCTAAAATATATATTATGAATCTACTCTTTGGTTAATCATTAATTACTTAAAATAATTAACTAAGTTTTAATTCTAGTAGTTACCAAAAAGTAGTGAAACGGTTTTATTGACAACTAGCACTTCGCCCGCGACTTTGTCCGCAAAAAGTGTGATGGCTTAGCCAATATACACGATATAAAAATAATTTATAGCCGAATACACTTTCTACAAGTTCATTAGTTGGATTTGATCATTAAGAGATTACCCCCTGCACACAAACTTACACACAAATTTTGCCTCTTTATAATATTAGTCTAGATGAAAACGTATTTGAAAACAAAAATAAAGAAAGTCAGTGTAAAATCTACGATTTTAAATGTTCTCTTACTTCAAATGGTGCCAAATCCAGACACTGTTCAGGTATAGGTATACAAATTAAGGTAAAAACACACACTCACCAAAAGCTCATAAACTTACGCACATAATTACACACTTATCTACATCACTTGATGGGGCGCGAAATTTTATAGACTTTTACACTTTATAGCTTGGCCGTGAACTAATATTTGTATAGGCTGCCGGATTTTTGATGTTAACGTGATATTTGGCATGTGTACTGCCAAAATAATGGTTATTGTGGCTCGTATTTTGTTACTATGTTTATGGTAACTGTTTATTGTACGTATTTTCGTATTTATATAAAACTTATATATTTTATTAAACTTTGTATACACGTTTATTGGTTAAAAAGTTGATGACTGGAATTCGGCCATCGCCTAGTCAAATTCAGATTGGTTTAACTTCTGTGTTAATAAACCCGCTTTTATTATTGCTCTTATTAGGTAGGTAGTTACTACGAGCATAAGACACATAAACTCACGCCTTTTTCCCATGGAAGTAGGCAGAAACCTACCACGATCCTTACATACTCCTTTTGCGTCGTCCATGTTCATACATCTAGTCATACACGCACGCCAGTTGCGAGTACTACGCACTTGACCTTTCTGAAGAACCTCACCAATAAGGTCAGTGTATGTCCTTCTAGGGCGTCCCCTCCCCACGTCGCCACTTACATCTGCCTAATATTTTGTTTGTCGCCTTTTGTTACAGCTAAAGAAGTTACTTGGTATTTTAAATTCTATAACAATACCGATTGAAACTTAGTTGGAAACTACACAGTTGCTTCAAAAATGCCCCACAGACTAAAAAAAAATCCATTTCACCAAAATATAATGTACCAAAACTAAAATTAGCTTTGCACCCCAAAAAAAACACCTGAAAATACACGCCTGTAATTCAGAGGCACTCCAAATATTAATATAATTAAATTTGTGTCCATTCGTCATAATCATAGCCTCGTCTTCAACCCTTAATGATGGCGCGCTGCCGGGTGCCGCCATCAATTGTACTAACTGACACTTTTATTATAATGTTTCAGTCATTATCGCTTTGGATATTGTTTTAAATAGATTCTAGTAATTACTGAAAGTGGACGCTGAGGTTTAGAAAAGAGTACCTATGCTTAGTTGTTCTGAGAGAACGCATGAAAGGCAACTAAACGAAATGTATTTACAAGCCGGATGGATGCAATTTGTATTATATCATATGTTTGTTAGTCTGTAAGGTAGGTCTGTCTATGGACAAAGTAGCCTGAAAATGAATGTATGTTGTTGTTGTTTTTCTTCAGAAAGTACCTACTCAAAAACGGCGTGGGTGTATGAACGTAGGTGACGCAAAAGAGGTATGATCCTAGCAGGTTACGGTCTGTAAAAAAGAGGTGTGTGTTTATCTATGGACATTGAGGCTCCTGTGGCCAGGACGTGGGTAGGTGGCATACTTAGAGGTTTCCTCTATAAAAATATAAAAGCGCTCATGCTTACCTGGTCTAGTTATCTACGTGGCTTTTGCATAGGTGTTCGTGCATACAATTTGGACTACATGTCTCTTTGCTGAAATGACTTCATAAACTTATACAAATTTATAAGTAGCATAACGTTTGTGTCTCTTATACCAGATCTACTTAACTATTATCGCCGAAATACAATATTCAGAAAGTAACTTGCAATTTTATTAAGTTGTGTTTGTGAGTATATAACCAAGTCTTTACCTTCATTTGGCTGAGCTTAATATGTAGTGAAATACCTCCATAAAAACATTAAGCATGCCTACCAAATTAAAAATTAAACTCAAACAAGTCAATGGACATTACAAAATCCACGGTTTCCATTTCAAATATGTACACAGATGTTTTTAAAGGTCAGATAATTATAAACAAATAATGAGTGAGCTTTATTTTCCAAGGCTAGTGCCACAGAATATATACTTGGTTTAGAAGGTTTGTCCTATACAACGAGCCTAAACACACGCACACTTAGACACACGTCGAATGAGAAAAATGACGTAAGGAAGGTTTTTAGTTAGACTGTGGATGGCTATCAGGGATGTCAAAGAAATTATGGATGGACTGCTTGAAGGATGATTTGGCTAAAAATGAGTGACTACTGAGATAATCCGAATCCTAACTAATATTAGTTAGGATTAGAATAATCCTAATTCTATATTTTTTTTTTATATTATAAATGCGAAAGTAAGTTTGTTTATTTATTTGTTACCGTTTCACACCTAAACCACTGAAATGATCATCCAGAAATTTTGCATATACGTTGTCAGGTGTACAGAAACGGACCTACCTTTCATCCCAAAAAAACGTGCCGTTCCCGTGGATAATTACAATAACGTTCTTACGATAATAGATGGCGCCACGTCTCTTTTGAATTATGATTGAACTGTACAAGCAGAGTACAACCCGAATTGATTGTCAAATCCTAAATTAACGCGAGCGAAACCGCGGGCAACAGCTAGTGACTAATAGACTAATAAAGAAGTTTGGAAGAAAAAGACAAAGCTGGAGAATGGTGATGATGATATAAAAAGTTTGTCCGAACGGTGAGTGCTATCGTGCTCACGACCGTCATTTGTTTGATATAGTTTGAGATCGCCAGACGCAAGCGTTTATGAATACGCTCGACTATTTTCACTTTATTTAGATAGCCTTCTGTATCATTTAGTTATGTCATTCCAACAATCCAATTTTTCTAAAACAAACAAAAGGTAATCAGTAAACTCGATGCTAGATCGAAACTCGTTCGGTGAATTGATAAATGAGAACATCGAAATTTTGGAATACATTTTATGTTCGGGCATTATTTATTTATGGGGTTAAATCGATTAGTTTGGAGTTGATTGGAGGCTTTTCATTAAAGCTAAATATCGTTCAACAAGCGGGAGAAAGGACCTCTTTTAAAAAGGAAAGGAAAAGAGGAAACTTTTCCCATCATCCTGAAATAATTTTCAGACATTACCGCCGTTTAAAAAATTTTCTTTCACACGAAGTATTTTTAAAACGATTGTTCATTATGATCGCCAACGCCTTCAGTATTAAAAATGCCATTAAATTCAAACTATCCTACAAACTTCCAACAGGATACTCAAATGCTTTTATACTACTGAATCAGGACATACCAGATCAAAGAGAGAACCACAATGAAAGTTCATCCACCTGAAAAATATCCAAAATTCTGCTATTTAGCACAGACTAAATGGGCACACAACATATTTACCTTAAAAAAAAGTACAAAACCGTACGCTACGCTACCCTAATACCATAGATAATAATTCGTCCAAACGGTATTCATAGCGTGAAGGCTGAATCGATCGAGGTTTAAACTTAGTAGTGCTCGAATAAGGTTACTGACTGAATAATATATGTGTATCCCGGCTCTGCCCGGAAGCCACTGTATCCGTAATCCTATTTTAGAATGTATCTTCACAAAACAACTCGCTGGTAAATAAATATTATAGTCGTTTGCGGTCCGTGCTGAGTAGGTAGCTCAACTGTTTTTAGCAATATACTGGCAAAGGTCGAAGCCACAGTGAGGAGCGCAGCTTTGTTGGCTCCCTTGGTGAGTAACGTCAAAGAAGTGACAAGTTAGTCACGCGGCATAGCAAGAATCGTACAAGAAATTAGTAATTTAGATGATGTTTGAAAGTGGCACCGAATTATCGGTCTTGGTGTGGGCTTGTGATGGTCACTTAAATAGCGTCTGTTCTAAAAAAGTTGAAAGGAAACAATCTGTCCCGATATGGACATGAGATAAAATTGACTTAAAGAATGTACAAACAAAAAGAGCAATTTGTTAAAAAAAAACGGGTTGCACTCCGGGAGTCCTGGTAGAAGTGAAAACTTGAAACAACGCCATCTAGCTTAAATATCAGACATTTCTGCAAGAACGAAAGATGTCGCTGCCGTAGAAAAAAACTTGAAACAACGTCATCTAACTTAAACTACACGCACACACGCGTAAGCGCCCTGCGCTGCCGATTTGATCTGACGATCTGACGCGAGTTTAACAGTTTTTACCCATCAAAAAAGTGCACAACGCTGCTAAAAAAGTTTTCACTTCAAAAATAATAACAACAAAATGGTATCTATCTGTGCGGTCCCAAGTAACATAGGACATAGGCAGGAAGATGCTGATGAGTGTAGCACCAAATATCAGTGTTGCCATTGTTACGCAGCAAAGATTGAAGCAAAGGCCCTAGTTACTATCTGTGGATGAGTTACGGGCTAGCTCGCCGTCCATCCGTTTTATGACGACAGGCCGTGTTGACGGCGTGTTCTTGTTCCACGCGCTCCTCAAAGTGATGTCAGCAAATAAGAAGGGGCCCGCAAGAGCCGATGCCTGCCAGGGCTGCGGTACTGTTCGAAAGAGTTACCGCGGCCCTGGAACACAAAGGGCAAGGAAGGATCATGGATGGGTTTTAGTCAGTACAAGTCTGACACTCCTTTCCACTCCGCCCAGACCGGGAGAAGTCATTTGATGATTTCCCATCCGAAAAAAAAGAAAAAAGGCCTTAGTTACTAGTATGTGGCTTCGACCTTTTTAGGGAATCTTGTAAGTCCTTGTGTTGACCTGTGGTTGTCGGTTGTTTAACCCAGTTATCCTGCTGCAATTAAGGCCTCTAGCCAGGATTGTTTGCTTTTAAAATATTTAAGCGTTTCATTTTCTCGGATTTTATGGCAGCTGTATCGGTTTATGTCACATCATGTCGTGTGGATATTAACGTTTTAAACTGGATGATAAATAAAAGTTATAGTGTAATAAAACATTAAGCACTATCATGAGGAAAATAAAGCAAATGGAAGATATGGGGTATAAAAATCATTGACATTGTCTATAGATTTGATTTTCTGTGACATTAGTTTTTCCCCGAGGTTATGACTGTGTGTTTGTCGAATATTATCTATCCTAACCAATATTATAAATGTGAAAGTAAGTTTTTTTGTTACCTTTTAACGCTTAAACCACTGAAATTTTGCATATACGTTGACAGATGTACAGAAACGGACATAGGGTACCTCTCCTCTTGAAAAAAATTACAGTTCCCGAGGAAAACAACAATAACGTTCTCATGATCATAGATGGCGCCACCTGATTGAATTACAAACAGAGCACAACCCGAATTTATTGTCAAATTCTAAATTAACGCAAGCGAAGCCGCGGGCAAAAGCTAGTATATAATAAATATTATGTCCCACCCCGAGTAATGCTCCTGATTAATTTGGACAGAACCAAATTAATCAGGAGGGTTACCATGGCGAGATAACGGAGTATTTTTTAAATCTTATTCCAGAGTGCGAAAGAGAGGGAGCTATTCAGGACGTCCAGGTCCATCTCTTTCCCACCACCTGGGCAGTGCTTTTTTCTTATTTTTACTACTATTAGTTTAATATAGAAAGTTATCAAAGGTTATCAGACAAAATATTCCCTTTGCCTAAAAAATAATTACGCATGCTTGCTTTTTGAAATGGTACGCACGACAACCATCCCGCGATACAAAACCATGCATGCGGATCTCGCATTGTACGGAAAATTTATACAGAGCGAGGCCATGTTACACTGGAAATGTATATATATATAGCTTGATGTGTCGCCGTGTATACGGTTTTTTTATAATAAATCTATACATCAATACATCTTCTATGTATACATCTTCTATACATCTATATCTATACATATCTATCTATACAGATAAATAAACTTGGAGTGTCTGTTTGTAATATTAAATTAACCGCTTTTTACTAAGTGCATATGAATGTTTACACGGTACATATACCAAAACAACATTTTTTACATTTTTTGTCTGTCTGTCTGTTTGTTTCGGCTAATCTCTAAAATCACTGAACCGATTTTTAACGGGACTTTCACTGGCAGGTGGCTGATGTAACAATGAGTAGCTTAGGCTAGTTTTATTTTAGATAAATAATTAGCGTTCCGTGCAAAAAAAATAAAACCCTTGAAATTGGTTACAAAATTTGATTCAAATAGGGAAGTGGTTATAATAATGGGGATGTTTTTTAATAATAATTTTATGCGGACGAAGGTCGCGGTCAACACTTAGTAATAATACAAATAGCAAGACAAGCACACTTACACGGATATAACAAACCTCTAACTTAAATATTCTATGTACTAACTTAATATAACTTACAGATTCAGCTATCTATTTTGTATATGTGTGGACCGGATTAGGTCCACCTGTTAACCGCAACTGATTTCCTGGCTCAATTCGGTTTATCCGGTATAACACCGAATCGATATAACCGATTTAATGATGAACCGGTGTTAATAGCGAAGTTCATTCATAAATCATGATGGTACATTGTACACTTGGATTTTCTGTGATAATTTGTTTTTTCTACATTCTTGAATTTTTGATGTCTAAATCAGATGATGGCAATAGACTCGCCCCCTATTACATGGGTAATAAACATAACTGGCGAAATGTGGGTGTACTATTCGGTACACCTCTGCCTAACCCTACAGCGATTACAGGCGTGATGTTATGTTATGTTAAATCGTCAAAATAATGGTAGGTTGAAAACATTGTAAACGTTTATTTATTTTAACGATTCAGTTTCAGTTAATAATTCTATGAAATCGGTAGCATACTTTTGGTGTTTAATGATTGAACTTCGCAAAAAAAAAATGCGTATTGATGACTTATCATGAAAAACCAAAAAAAAAAAAAAAAAAAACCTGTAATAACGTTCTTACAACTGGTTATACATATACTGCAAATGTATTTAAAAAAAAACAGACAAAGTGGTAACCTCCTCCTTTTGGAAGTCAGTTTAAAATTAATCTTAAACACTGCAAGTCTTCTACAGTAAAATCACGCTCCAACTTACTCGTAACATTTATAAGCTGCAACTTAATCCGAACAAACAGTAAGTTAAGTAGTTATTGCAATATTTGCCTTACTGTGTAACAGTAAACTATTGTTTAATATCGTCTTATAACTTAATAATACTGCAAACATTTATGTCAAAAGTTACAGTAACTGTTTGCTAGTTTAATCCGTATCTGTACAGAATGCAATGTTGGTAAGACCACAATTTGGTTTATTAGTAATTTGTGCGAAAACTTTAACATATTTGTAGTATAAAGGGCATTTTGGACTGTGGTGTTTGTTGAAGGTCATTATAATTAATAGCAAAAACAGTATCTTAAAATCAGTCAATCTTTTTCATCAGTCAACTTATTTCTGTTTGTCTGTAAAAAACGACGTAACATGACTTGATAATTCTCTCTCGTTTGAAGAGAAAGTCATCAAAATTGTCGAAATATATCAATACTGAACATATATAGGATCTTTATTTCACTGTCTAAAAATCCAGCTTCTCGGCATTTATAATTTACTACTGAAGGCCATGATAAAGCGATATGCATCAGCGATAACAATGCTGAAAAAGTAAATGTCATCAGTCACCAAAACTAGGCTTGCCATAAGTCCAGAATTTTTAGGACCAATTCGGAATTTTAGCTCAATGATCTGGAAATCCGAAACGATTGTCTCATTTAATTTCATCTTTATCTAATATCACCGACAACTAACAAAGAAGGTGAGTAAACCCATAACCAATACAGCAGAAATAGAACACCGTCCAGTTAACCGCCTGTCTTACTGACAGTTGAGGGAAACAACTGACGTGCCAATGAATTAACGATTCGTCGGTATAACCTTTTACCATTCGTATTGTGTGTTTTGTAAATAGTTAATAAAGGTTTCTCTGGGTTATTATACGCATTGGATTGTAGGTACAATGTACTAAGCATAGTGCTCTATGCTAGGCTGTGACAGTGACATTTTAGTTTGAGTTTATAAATAAAAGTCGTTTTGGGGTAGATTCCAATCCATCATGCCATCAACCGGGTGCAATTCCAGACTTCGTAGCTGTGCTGAGAAATTCCTGATGGAAGAACCCAATATCTCTTTACGAAACACGGGAATGGAACCCAGGACCTCTTGCTCAGCAGTCATGCTTGCGATCATTAGACCAGCGAGATAGTCCAGACCTATAGGTATTATGAATAAAAGTTAATCTCAGTCATTCCACCAGTAAATAATCAGAATTTCTAATTATCCACATCAATTAGGATTTGTAGCCTGGTATAATTCTTTCTCAAAAGACTAAATGTTCCAGACGTCTAGTCTAGATTTGGTTTCGTTTATCACCACGAGCCTGAATATTAAGCTCTAGACTTGCAGAATTGCTATTTTGTTCTCTTTAAGTTTCCAAATGTTAAGCCTCAAACCTATCTGTTAGTGGTTTCTTTTGTTTGTCGTCGCTCGGGTTAGCAATTCATTTTAAGGATTAGATAAATTCTTCAAAGGCTCGAAATCGAACGTACGTCGTAAATGTCATGTAAATTCGACCAATTTATTAAAAGAAAATTAACTATATATTTTTGATTTGAATTTTTACGTCAAGCAAAAATCAACACTCTGAATATAAATAGTGTAAGTCACTATTACTAAGTAAATGATCTGCCTAGCCTTTTCCCAACTATGTTGGGGTCAGCTTCCAGTCTAACCGGATGCAGCTGAATACCAGTATTTAACTAAGTAAATATTGAGTGCAAAATGAGTATTTATTTTTTAACTATTCGATTTTGTCTGGAAGTCCTCTAATCACGACAGTAAAAATTTGTGTGTGTTTGTTGTGAATTTTTTGTCAATTTTAGAAGGTTTGTTTTTACTTATAGTAAAAAAAATATAGTTATAGTTGCTTATTAGTTGCTGAAAAATGATGAGGATGTGTAAACCTTGATTTTATGAAATAAAAAATGATTACTCTATAGGCATTATCGAGGAAGAAAAAAGGGGAATATGAAACGTCGATTTGGTTAAAATTTGTATGGAGAATCTTAGCCCATGTCTCCTCTTAAGATTGTTCGAATTCACGTCACAGTTACTCCGGCTAATATTACGATTTATGCCATGTTTTTATAATCCATTCAGCACTAGGTTATTAAGCCTTTTTAAAACCATTTGTCTTATCACATTTCTTATGTATAAACAAAGTATCAAACCTGCCATCTCCTCTCTAATGTCCATGATTAACTTCAAAAATGTTTTATACGTCTCACGTTTTTCCGTTTGGGGCCCCACGTACGGAATTACGGCCTCTAGATTGTACAATCAAGTTGTATGTGAGGGAACAAATCTGTCATTCTCGCCACACATTTTTTATATTGTAATAATGGCGGTACGTGCATTGTTATTGCTTCTGTTGGGGAGGATTTTGGGAAAAGAAGCGATACTGTTTTGTTTCGGAGATCTGAGTCTTGTGTAAGAACGTTGTTGTTGTTTATTAAACAACTAGATTGGATTACCATTTAAACCTTCTGCAATTAATCTTTTGAAACACACAGTCAGAAAATTTTAATGTTAAGAGTAATTTATCTTCAAAAATTCCATTTTATACGTCGAAAAATCTAAGTAAAAAGTATTTATCTCAAGTAGCCGGACTACTTAAGATAAATACTTTTTACTTAGATTTTTTTACAGGCACTTTTGAACAATCGAAACAAAGACAACAATGGAATATAACTACAGTTCCAGTCACAAAGCTAATAAAATCTATGAAAAGTACTTTAGTTGCCCATTCCAAAGCATCTCTATGGAGAAAAACGGGCAAGAAACTCCATGGCCAAGTCAATGAATAATTCAGAAAATTATAAATCTACCTGAAGTTCATCAATGTGCATCAAGAATAGGCATTAATCATTAGGATTCTAGGTCATAGGGATTAGTCATTTGTTTGGTTTGTCCTAAGGTCACATAAAACCAACTTAATCCTCCTAAAACTAGCCTACTATATCATTCGTACTACAGACTCTGTTGTTATTCCTCCACAAATCGATCGTGAACCTTCCATTCTACCATAAATAAGAATAAAACCATTCACTTATTTCCAACCCTGTCTAGGCTGGGGCTGTTTGTTGGCTGCAAATAAATCTGACACTATCTTATACCTAGAGCCCCAGTAATTTAGTTACGATACTGTATGTAGTAACAAATAAAAGAGGATTGTGTTTCGTAACAAGTTTATGTTACTTACTCGTTATCTTTCGTGATCAGCTTGTTAGGGTTGAGCTGAAAGACTTAAGGTGGATGCGTTAGGATAGCCCGCGAAATACAAATTTTCTTGCGTTTTTGCAATTCGCAGGTCAGTGTCAGGTTGTATGTTGACGAAAAATTAGTCCCGGCAGTATTATGTATGTAATAACAGAATTACATGATTAAAATCATCAATACAACCCTCTAAGTTCATTTAACCCCATTGAATGACTTTTTCATGAAATAGTTATTGAATGGAGTTACATGAACTACGAGAGTTGTACCCCCTGGCGCTTCCACCTTAAGTTGAGCCTCTAGAATAAGAACAAAATCGTCAAAAAACCTTTTTTTGACTATTTTGTTCTACTGAGCTTCAACAAGGTAACTTTTTAAAAATTTGTTGTTTTGTGGAGATAATTTTAATGCAATCTGTTGGTTGTTCGTAGTTTTTACAAAGTTTCATTTAACTTGCACTGTTCGTAATTATTTTTCAACCACTTTTTCAATCACTGTATCCTATTGAGCTGAAATTTTCCACCCACCTTTGGTTCTCGTGACCATATATTTTTATGACAAATGTGACTTGATTCTGCAGCCAGGATCGCTTCCTCACGAGAGAACTGCTCAACAGTTAAAAGCATTGACCCAAAACTTTGTATACGCATTCAATGTTGATAGATAACCTTAATTTTCTTGTTTACATTTTAATAAAAGCTGTTTTTTTTTAAAGTTAAGTTAAATTTATTTAGGTTAATATTTCCGCAAGACAATTTTCACAAGAATCCCGATACCATTTTTATAGCCGGTAAACAACTAAACAGGTTACCGGTGCCGCTAATATAATTTAAAAGTTTACCCTGCGTTATGATATTACCAAGGAGCATGCTTGAATATAAGCTTTACAGGATTATACCGTAATCCGGAATAACTTAAGCTGCTTACTCATGCATTTTGATCTTTAAGTACAAAATACAAACTATGAAGATAATACAGTGTCACATGGACTTTAGAAGGTGCAGGAACGGGGTATTATAATCCATATGGTAAACGGGAATCCTTTATCCAGACAGCTGGTGATATTGTTAGGTACATCCTTTTTAAGAAGGATCTTGATTCTTTAATCCATTAACTCCTAATGTGAGTGTGATGAGGTCAGTAGACAAGGAGATAGTAAGCAAAAATAAATTTTTTTTGGTCAGTTTTTTGTCGAGTAGGCTATGTACACCCCATTATCGTTTGTGAGGGTTTTTTTGATACAATCATTAGTTCTAGATTATTTAGTTACACCGTTTAGCGAAGAATGATAATAATAATGCACGTTAAGCCGTTGGTCCCGGCTGTCATTTGAAGATCTTTAACAGTCGTTAGGTAGCCAGTGGCCCAAAAAAGTCTGACAACCAGTTTTACCAAGGGGTATCGTATTACCCGGTACCAACTGGGTTGTGGAGGTCAGATAGGCAGTCGCTCCATGTAAAATACTAGTATTCAGCTGCATCTGGTTTGACTGGAAGCCGACCCCAACATAGTCGGGAAAAGGCTAGGCAGATGATGATGATGATATTTAGCGAAGAATGATAATTGTTAAAAAGGAGGTTGTCAATTCGATCCTTATTTTTTTGAATATGACCAGTGATTAGCAACAATTTTATTTAGTAAAATAATATCACTCACAATTTAAATTAAAATATTGACCCAGTTTGCTATCTAAGGATTTAATTTAGCTTTGATAACAGTATTACTTATTAATCTATTCGTATCCGGTCTGACCACCATGTTGCATGTTGATGATGATTACTAATGAATTCACATCCGGATTTTAATTTGAGGTCGAAACGTATAGCTGCAGCTATTTAATGCAACCATATTTGAATTATAATGATACTAGCTGTTGCCCGCGACTTCGCCCGCGTGGCTACCTCCCTGCCAAATTTCAAGTATGTTTGTTTGTTTCCTCCAACAAATATTATTATATTTTAGCCAATGTATAGAGAAACATGCCAAATTATATACTAAAACCTTCCTCGAGAACCACTCTATCCATTGAAGAAAACAACATGAAAATCGGTGCAGTAGTTTTTGAGTGAGAGAGGCGGAGGACTTTGTTTTATAATATGTTAGTGATTAATTTTAATGATTTTTAGATATGTCTGCCTAATTGTCAAATAACATGTATTGCAACATAATTTAATAATGCTCCAATTAGAATTAATACCGACACCGGTTAAGCATTTTTTTTGTCTTCGTTGAATCAAAAGAGTATACTTTGATAATTAATTAGATTGCCTCGTTGGTCTAGTGGTCGCATGACTTGGGTTCGATACCCAGGTATGGCGTTATTGGGTTTATCCATCAGGAATTTGCGCCCGGATGTTGGCAATAAGCTGGCACCTGGCTGGGACTTAAACATAACTGGCGAAATGTGGGTGTACTATTAGGTACACCTTTATCTAACCCTTTGAGGATTACAGGCGTGATGTTATGTTTAATTAGATGCTCCATGAGAGGATACTTTAGAATAAGCCTGCAGAAACGGGGATCTATCTACATCTTTTTTTTTTTCGGATGGGAAATCATCAAATGACTTCTCCCGCTCTGGGCAGAGCGGAAGGGAGTGTCAGTCTTGCACTGACAAAAACCCATCCATGTTCCTTCCTTGCCCTTTGTGTTCCAGGGCCGCTGTATCTCTTTCGAACAGTTCCGCAGCCCTGGGAGGCATCGGGGCTTGCCCTCCCTGTTTGCTGACATTTCTTTGAGGCGCGCGTGTAACACGAACGCGCCGTATCTATCTGCATCGTGTAACATCCTAGCTTGGTTGATTATAAAAAGACTTTTCAGAATCACACACACAGATTTGGGTAAATTCGTGAAGATTACAAATCTTTATATGCAAATACAAATGTATAAGAAGAGGTACATCACTACTATTTTCTTTTTATGTTTCCAAGTGTTGTAAAGCCCATGGATCATGCAAAACGACAAAATATATTGCTCTACGTGCGGAAAGCTGCAATATTCAGGAAAAAATATTTCCTCTATATATTTTACTTTCAGCACGCACTCGTATAAATTAACAATAACAAAGCAATTGTCTTTACAGGCACTTTTTCCCCATTCTTAAAGAAAATCTCAGCGAAATAAATGTTCGAATTCTTCCATTTTTTTCCCATAAATTGTAATGCTCACTGATCATTTCAATCTTTTAGTCGTCCTTTTACAATCTTTTCCTTGTTTCTTTGGACATTCATTTAATATAAAACTTGGGTCCAATAAAAATATTGGAAGCATCACGATGTGAAATAAAAATTGGATGTTCATTAAAGACAGGCGAAGTATTTAATTTGAAATGAAATGCCAAGTGTGAGTTTTAAATGAATTTGAAATGAAACATATTTATTTTGATTGAGATAAATAGGCTATATTAATATTGTTAAAAGAATGTTTTTCCGTTAGCTTAACTTCGTCTTGTTTGTAGAGATGTCTGGAATTAATGCTGAAATGGACCTTTTTGGCGCAACCGTGAGGCACACAGAACATAATATGTAAAAAATACATGATATTGTCATGTATTTTACTTTTTTTTTTTATTCGTCATTTATTTTTTATTTTGTATCTTCTTTATTCTGTGTGCTCAATGAACTGACGTCAAATAAACCTTATTCTTCCTTTCTTTCTTTTAAAGTATAGTTCCATATTTTCCCCAAAAGTAAACATATACATAAACTCACGCATTTATTCAATGGGAGTAAGCAGAAACTACTGACACCTGCTACGATCTTTATATTTGACATCATTAAATTATAAGGTTTTAAATTGACATGGTAACTAACATTCTCATTAAAACCGGTAACGGGATATTTACAAAGTTTACTATTTATTCTTGTTGGTCGCGTGAACGCAAGCGCGGCTGCTGAGCATGAGGTCCTGGGTTCGATTCCTAGGTCGGGCAAAGAGTTATTGGGTTTTTTCCATCAGGAATTTCTCAGTAGCAGCCACGGAGTCTGGATTTGTGCCCGGTTGATGGCAATAGGCTTGCTCTCTATTACATGGGACTTAAAACATAACTGGCGACATGTGGGTGTACTATTAGATACACGTCTGCCTAACCCTTTGGGGATTACAGACGCGATGTTAAGTTATTTATGTTATGTTACTATTTGTTTTCGAGTTTCCGTTATTATGGCGCTTTTGCAAGCACCATGATCACAAATAAACAAACAAATAGTAAACATGGTTACAAATAATCGTTTTTAGTGTTAATGATATAATTAAATTAGTAAAAGATACAACACCACTAATCACTTGCCTAACTTAAAGGATAAAGTAAATTTTAATGGTTTATGTCTTACGCCAGTAACTGGGTCGAGCGGACTCGCCTGACGCTTATTTAATCATTGTAACTTCAAGGGCAAGCTGTACCCTAACTAATTACTTTTCTAACTTAGGTAGGTAAATCTACAAAGATACCGCACCTCATATTTTATCAATTAGCACGCTAATTATTTATTAATCTTTGCTTAAATTAATTACGGATACTAATCTGTTAAAATGTATTATTTGCTGCTGGTGTTTGCGTAAAAAGTTTATTAAATTAAACCTTCAAATTGGAATAAAATATTGTCCAAATAGTAATAAATAATAATAATAATAGGAATAGTTGTATTCCAAATATAACTTTATTTAATTCTTTACTTTTTATTAAGTCAATCCCGCTGTCTGTACACTTAGATCTTTTAAACTACGCAACGGATTTTAATGCAGTTTCCAGCAATAGATAGAGTGATTCAAGAGGAAGGTTTAATGTATAACACTGCATCCGTGCGAAGCCGGGGCGGGTCGCTATTTTAATTTTAATAGGTCTAACAAAATTACTTCTCTCGGAACACGAATGATTTTAAATACTTTATTCGTATAGTTTACTTTCTGAATAGAGCTAACACAATATCACATTCTAAAAACTAATTTTTGATTTGCGATATTTCAATTGTAAAAGATAAACTCGTGTTAACATACCTATTGCCTATTCTGAAACTACACCGCTTATCTATTACTAGCTATCTTTTCTATCTAAATCTGAGTCTTTGCCAATATAAGCGGGGCGTTTTAACACCTGATACATTACGCGACCTTGTTGTTCCTAGAATTTATTGCGGGAATAAATTACTGTGTTCACTTCGGTTTATAAGAATGATCATCCTACAAGGTTGTCTCTGCTGGGAAACTGGCCCTTTCCATGTCAGAGGGCCACAATCTATAATGCGGTCTTAGTACGGTTTGGTGCTTTCCCACTTGTCTTAATTTTTTTAAAATGTCGTGCGGAAAGTTCTTTAGGTTAACCTGTGCTTGCCTAGGTTGGTCTGTGGATGGGTGACCCATTACATACCGAGTTTCCTTCGTGCCTCGGTAAGCGCGGTGAGCCGTTGGTCCCGGCTGTCATTTGTAGATCTTTGACAGGCGTTATAAGTAAACAGTGGCCCAAAACGTCTGACAACCAGTCATATCAAGGAGTATCGTATTATCCAGTACTAACTAGGTTGTGGTGGTCAGATAGGCAGTCGCTCCGTGTAAATACTGGTATTTAGCTGCAATTGTTAAGACTGGAAGCCGATCACTACATAGTTGGGAAAAGGCTAGGCAGATGATGCGAGTAAAGTTCTGAGTATGAATATGAATGGGTATAAGACTAGAGGAATACTATAGAAACGATGGATGGACTGTATAAATAATTATATGGCAAGAAAGGAGGTGTCTGATGAGATGACGAGTAACAGAGAAGTATGGAAGAGGAAGACGCGCAGCATGCGTCGACCCTAAATGAATTGGGATAAAAACAAAAGAATGATGTCTTCATGGTCCTTTAGGAAACATTTTGAAGACACGACCTCCCCTCCTCCTGAAACTCTGAAAATATTAAAATATTTTCAGAGTTTCAGAAGTTACAAAGTAAATTAATCAAAGAAAATAAAATAAATTGCCTGATTGATTGTTGATTTGTAAAGTAAATTGCCCGTTTGAGTCCATCCCCGCAATATTATACTTGTAGGTCGTAGCCATTATTAGGAGAGACTATACTACTGTATCTTTAGTCATAGAAATTAGGTACTAATGCAGCTATGTTAACTGGACCTAGTGTTGTAAGAAACTCGTATCTTTTAGTCTTCATTTCGAGACTTGAGTAGATTTTTGATTCAAGACTAGGGCTCGTTAGTCACAGTCCGAGTCCTTTGAGTCTTTGAGTCCTTTCGAGTCTTTTTAGTTCTTTGAGCTAAACCGAGTCATGAACTTGAGTTTGTGTATTCTAATAGGTAATACTGGGTGATTTTATATCTTCATCCATATTTATATTGATTGAATATAATCGCACAATAAAAAATTGTAACAATTAAATTGCATTAAACGCAAATAACCTAATCAAAAGTATCCGACTGAAGACTGACGATTTGCTGAATTGAATTGCGAGTTGAAACGTCTAAATAAAATAATAAACACACACGTTCATTGCTATTTTATGTACTTCAAACTACAGCTATGGATTTAGAGGACTCAGTAATGAATTCTTTTAAAAAGACTCAGTCTTTGAGTTCTTTTTGGCAGGACTCAAGTCCTAAGTTTTATTTATAAGACTCAAGTCTTCAAAAATAGCTCAAGTTTTGTTAAATAAGACTCCAAGACTCGAGTTTCTTACAACACTATGTACCCGCATAATCAGTTTCAGATAGGAAAGCTTTCTATTAATCTTCAAGGTCCCTTGACCTCTGAGAATACCAATTCTAGAACCAGACTAACTATCTTGATTTGAAACAAGCTTTGATATTAATCTCAAGTCGGATTCAGTTTTGTAACGAAATAGAAGTCTGATCTTCTGTCTATCTGATCATGGTACAAACAAAAGGCGTTTGGAGAAAATCTCCATATTATCATAGCATAATTAACCTATAATGTAACCACTACTCCACTACTGGGATAGAGGCGTCCTCTCTGTCGGGTTTAAAGAAGGTAGGCCATAATTCAACAGCGGGCCCAGTGTGAGTTGGTTACAATATACATGATGGAAGGGACATCCGCAAGAGAACCAAGGTTACCGACGTAGCCCGAAGAATTGCCAAACTTAAGTGGCAGTGGGCAGGGTACATTGCTTGCAGAATAGATGGCCGATGGAGCCGTAAAGTTCTGGAGTGGCGACCGCGAACCGGAAGACGTTGCGTTGGAAGGCCTCCCACTAGGTGGACCGATGTTCTGGTGAAGGTTGCGGGGATCCGCTGGATGCGAGTCGTACGGGACTGGTCAATCTGGTGACACTTGGGGGAGGCCTATGTCCAGCAGTGGACGTCTTTCGGCTAAAATGATGATGATGATGAAGGGACATCGACACACAAACCGTTACCATGTATTCACACGTACAGACGCCAGCACATCAAGCTACTACAATCTGTCAAAATTCTTTAATAGATTTTCAACTTTATCGCTAGAGCTATCTAGGTTGATTGAGAAAATTTGTCAGTTTCGGGTAGCTTGATGTGATGTCGTCTGTACATAAAATAATAAGTTTGTGATCGGTAATTTATAAAAAAAGCGGCTGTTCCCATTTTGATCGTGTTGATATTGTACGGAACAGTGAACTTTTGTAAGAAACCCCAGGGTCCATCCCAGATGTTTTTTTTTTTAAATGGACGATGTTTTTCACCTTGTACTGATCAAGTAAAATCGATTTACTCAACACAGGTTCAATGACATTGAGTGAGATGTAGCCATCTACATTACTTCAACCAAAATAGGACTCTTCTGTAAGGTCGATTAATAAACGTGATTCCTAATATCAAGTACAAACAAACCAATACATTGATACCCGTCCCTATTATCGGTAATTACGTCCACAGTATAAAGTTTCACGGTTAAGTGTCAAGAATTGGGTCGAGCATAAACCGTCTAAGAGGGTATCGACACGTTTTTAGTGCTGGGCTCTTGAGTAACCGTAACACTTGTGGTCGAGAACTTATTAGCTCTTGTTTGCACTTCATTTTGTCTAGCGGATAATGTTTTATTTTTGTAGACAAAAAAGATAGTGTGGTTACTTGAAAATCTTGCTTCGAAAATATAAGTATGTTACTGAAATTCTGTCTTTTATTTATCAAGATAATGAGCGGTGTTTGTGGCCTATTAAGAGGGAAGCGTCAGAGTAGCCCGCGAAATTAAAATTTTCTCAAGGTTTTTGCAATTGACAGGTCAGTGTCAGGCTGTATGTTCAACAAAATATGATTCGCGACCGTAATTATGTATTTACAGAATTAAAATAATTAAAATCATCAATACAACCCTGTAAGTTCATTTAATCCAATTGAATGACTATTTCATGAAAAAGTCATTTATTTCAATCAGCATACAACCTGAAACTGACCTGCAAATTGCAAAAAACTTAAGAAATTTTGTATTTTGTGGACTACCTTAGCGCATCCTCCTTAAACGGAGTCTGGCGGTGTCATCATGATTGGCAATCGTTTTTGATCCACTGGAATATAGGAATCATTTGAAAGAAATTCTTCCTCTCCATCAAGACTGTATCAGGGTTCTCCAATAGATATTGATTTGAATGGACTTTTTAGCAGTTTATAGAATTTTTCGGTATACTTAACATGAACTTTTTAGTATTTTAGTTATTTTGTGTAACAATATGATGATTGACAGTTTGATGATTATGATGGCTCTGAAGCAACTGAAAAACAACAAGGCGCCGGGCGATGACGGAATTACCGCAGAGCTTCTGAAAGCGGTTGGAACACCGATAGTCAAAGTCCTTCAGAAGTTGTTTAATTCTGTCTTGCTTGGAGGTAAAACGCCTGAAGCATGGAACAGGGGTGTGGTATTCCTGTTCTTCAAAAAGGGTGACAACACTTTATTGAAGAATTATAGGCCTATCACACTGCTGAGCCATGTCTATAAGTTGTTCTCAAGAGTCATCACGAATCGTCTCGAACGCAGGTTTGATGACTTCCAGCCTCCCGAACAAGCCGGTTTCCGAAGAGGCTTTAGTACCATAGACCACATACATACGCTGCGGTAGATTATACAGAAGACCGAAGAGTATAATCAGCCCTTATGCTTGGCGTTTGTGGACTATGAGAAAGCCTTTGATTCGATCGAAACGTGGGCAGTTCTTAGATCTCTCCAGAGGTGCCATATTGACTATGGGTACATGGAAGTGTTGAAGTGTTTGTATAACAACGCCACTATATCCTAGTACAGGAGCAGTGCACGAAGGCGATTTCGATAAAGAGAGGAGTAAGACAGGAAGACGTCATATCTCCGAAACTGTTTACGGCTACTCTAGAGGACACCTTCAAACTCCTGGAATGGAAAGGACTTGGCATCAATATCAACGGCAAATACGTCACTCACCTTCGATTTGCCGACGATATTGTAGTCATGGCTGAGTCACTAGAAGACCTAGGACAAATGCTCGGTGACCTCAATAGTGTCTCCCAGCAAGTGGGTCTTAAAATGAACATGGACAAAACGAAATTCATGTTTAATGTCCATGTTGCACCCACCGTACTCGCAGTTGGGAACACTACTTTCGAAGATGTCGACGAATATATCTACCTAGGACAGGCGGTCCGGTTAGGTAGGTCCAACTTCGAGAGAGAGATCAATCGTCGAGTCCAACTCGGCTGGGCAGCGTTCGGGAAACTACGCAATGTCTTCTCGTCCAAAATATCTCAGTGCCGCAAAAGTAGGGTTTATAACCAGTGTGTGTTACCAGTGATGACTTACGGATCTGAAACGTGGTCTCTCAAAATAGGTCTTATACAGAAGCTCAAAGTCGCTCAGCGGGCTATGGAGAGGGCTATGCTCGGCGTTTCTCTACGTGATAGAATCAGAAACGAGGAAATCCGTAGACGAACCAAGGTCATCGACATAGCCCAGCGGATAAGCAAGCTGAAGTGGCAATGGGCAGGCGACATAGCGCGAAGATCGGACGGCCGATGGGGCAAAAAGATACTGGAGTGGAGACCACGCATTGGAAAGCGCAGCGTGGGACGGCCACCTGCCAGATGGACCGACGACATTGTAAAAATTGCAGGGAGTCGCTGGATGCAGGTGGCATTGGACCGGACCCGTTGGAAATCTCTTGGGGAGGCCTATGTTCAGCAGTGGACAGCAACGGGCTGAAATGAGGTGTAACAAGTATGCGTATTATTCTTTCAGCATTATCATGAAGTAGGTGAAACTAAAATTTTAAGGTTATAGAATTTACTCGCTGCCTACACATTTCTGTCTCGTATTAAGGTCACTCTCACTTTCATTCTTCATTGAAAAGATATTATCCCTAAGAAGTTGAAACAATTTTCAAAGGGAGCTTAAATGTACTCTGTAAGTAGCTACTAAAATTTTAGTGTTTCATTATCTAAAATACACTATATTTGTTTCGATGGAAGCGAGATTACACTAATTATTCTCCATCTACGTCGTGATTATCGGAATAGAAGCTTAAAATCGGAGAATTACGTTATCCTACTTCGTAATTAGGCAGAAATTGAGATCTTTTATGATCTAATCCAGACAATTTATTGAAGATAATCACGGGGTCTTTTGAGGAAAAATGGGGTATTTGGAGTTTATTATTGCGTTATAGAAGGTACGGTTTTTTGTTTATCTGTAGATAACTTTACTTAAGTTTGGTTTTTTTTTGGTTAAGTACCCACATGGAGATCAATACGCTAGAAAAGGTGGTGTAGTTTTGTAAAAAGATTTCAAAATAAATTATAAGACTACCTTCTACATAATTTGAAATCAAAGCAATTCATCATGATGTTGATCAAAATAATCGATTCAACGACGTGCGAAGTTAAGCTTTGTTTTAGAATATTCGTTTCATTTTACGCTGTCTACAAATTATGTTTTTGTTAGAGAATATTTTCACGCTTTTCTGTTTCAAAATGAAAAGTTTAACTCAAAACTCTTTTAATATTCATATCCAAAGTTTAGTTTTATGAAAAAACGCGATAAGTTCTATCATGGCAGTACAAGTCTGTCCAAAAATCTTGAAAAAAAACTTCTTTTTGGTTTTTGCTATCTTGTCTCCGTAAAATGTGAACAAGTGTCACGATTAAAAAAGGTAAGGTGTTTTATAAAGGGTCTCGTAACTAAAAATAAATAAATAGAAAATAATGGTAGATTAATTGCTTGCGACAGCTCCCCTCAAATATTCATCAGGATGAGTTTTGTACGTTTTTTTGATATTTATATTGAATTTACATCTAGAGACTAGGTTTCATCAATATGCCTAGCTTTTTCCCAAATATGTTGGGGTCGACTTCTCTCCGGATGAAGCTGAATACCAATATTTTACATGGAGCGACTGCCTATCTGACCTCCACGACCCAGTTAGTCATGAGTAATATGATAGGCTAAAGATTGTCAGACTTTAGGGCCACTGACTACCTGAAACGACTGTCTACCTGGAATGACAGCCGGGACTATCAATCTATGATGGTTGTGTCAGGGTAGCCCGCGAAATTCAAATTTTCTTACGTTTTTTGCAATTTGCAGATCAGTGTTAGGTTGTGTGTTGATGAAAAATGAGTCGCGCCACTAACACACTTGTAGTTAGAGAATTAAAGCCGTGAAAATCATCAATACAACCCTCTAAGTAATCCTATTTAATCAATATTTCATGAAAAGTCATTCAATAGGATTAAATGGAGTTACAGGGTTATATTGAATTTCGCGGGCTACCCTGACGCCACCGCCTTAACGTGCTTTCCGAGGCTCGGAGGAACGGCACGATATGTAATGGGTGATCACCTATCCACGGACCAGCCTACGCAAACGAGACTTAACCTGAAAATCGACTCAAGCGAGTGTTATAAACTAGCCACGAGCTCATCAGCAGGTTTCATCATCATTCATCTATAACTTGCCTTTATCCCAATTTGCTTAGGATCGGCGCAGCATTTCTTCTTCTTTCTTCTATACTACTCGCCATTTCACCCGTCGAACATTTATGCATACGAAAATTGTTTCCTGATTTCAATAAAAACATATTTATGACATGTCCACGAACGGACGTTAAGTCGTTAACACCGTCTTTTATCGATAAAGTATCGATTTTCAATAAACAATGTTTATCTAGCTTTTACGTTCTTGCTCACCCTTGTTTTACTTACAGGTATAATTTTGGTTAGTTCTCCGATGTCTTAATTATCTTCTGTTCTGGTATCCTGGTGTCGTAAAATAATAACTACCGATACCGTTTTATTGTTTCGTTTATTCGCTGCAACTAGCTGAAATGTCAATGTGTTAATTTTTTTTGGGATTGCTATCTTATTATGGTGGTTGTGTGCCAAAATTGGGTAAATAAAACTTCTATTAGTAAGATACGACATTAGAGCATTAATAAACAGGGTATTTTTTTCAAGTTGGCGTGGATGGCCAAATCTGAAACTATGAGGTATTCCTCATAGTTTCAGAATTGAAAAAAACTCAAAGGAGTCGCGAGTTCTATTTTGATGAGAACTAAAATTGCATCATTCGATTTTTGAATCAATATTCATAGCCAGGAATCGAACCCAATGATTTCGGAAAAAAATACACACTGTATTATTATTATACACTATTCAATAGTGTCGCTAATAAGGTTCAAATTCTGGGAAATAATGACATAAAAATTTCAATGTGACTGAGATTGATGTACTGAATAAGTGGTAAGCATATTTTGTGCGTCCGTGTCCACCTACACCACCCTTCCACCTTCTATAAGTCTGACTCTGAATGTCAGTCCGCCCTGAAAGGTTGCATCTTCTCTATATGAGAAGAACAAGAAACAAAAGAGTTTTTACTATTATATTCTCACGGACTCCGGACGGAAAATTGTACCCCTCAATTTAAAGAAAAAACGTATTATCTCAAACAATCTTCACTAACAAAGACATCATTTCTAGCAAAAATATTTCTCTTTCTTAAAGCCTCACACCAAGAAAAATATTGTTCTACCATATTAAATTGTTCACATTTTCATCGACACGGGAGCACAAACGTTTGCTCCTAGAGGAATGCTGCGGAAATGTTCTCACAAAGCGCAGGAAGTAGCCCCCGCCTTAATAAAAGACCCTGTTTAGGAGACTGCGAAAAATGCAATGAAGAAGTGTATTTTTAGAAAAGAAAAGATTTTTTTTCTTTTAAAATTCAAGTTCTTAGTTCATAACTGGGAAAACATTTATCACTGATTATGAATGTGGTTTGTCTTCAAAACACATTCGTTGAGATTACTTGATATAGGGCTCACTTACACTTGTGAAATATCAGTGTAAGTTCGTCATATTTCAAGTATGCTCTCTCTTGTTCGTGGTTGAATAATAAGAGCCGCTTGGTTCTGGTTAGATCCAGGTTATTTTAATTTATTAAAGTTTTATCTAAGGGGTGGAAGGAGTGGAAGCGGCCTTTGCCCAGTAGTGGGACAGAGCAGGCTAGGAAAAAAAAGTTCTATCTATATTTCAGTCGTATTCTAACATAGTTTTATAACGTTAAGTTTTATATAATTCACATACCACAGGTATGGCGTTTCTATTCTACTACTCTTAACCATAATTATGGTTACAAATAAATAACTAATTAAAGCAACTTCGCTATTTCAAGCACCAATATACACCGTGGCTTGTGGCTTTTAGTCGTCATACATGACTACTATACATTCATAAGAAAAAATAGGTATTTATGAGATTTTAACAATTTAAAATTAAAAATATGAATAATTATTATGACGCATGACGTAGTTGAAACACCCTGTTACGAGCGATGATCTACTTGACTCGTGCGCTGGTAGGTATGTTCTACTGTTTGACACGTAAACATTTTATTAACAGGATGTTATTTATTTTTCTTTGTAAATATTATACCACCTTTGTAAGGTGACTACAATTTCACGGTGTATATTTCAGACTCTGTATTCAAAACGCTTAAGAGGGCAAACTGACTGAAAGCCATCCATGTTCCTTACTAACCCTTCGTGTTCGCGGTATCTCTTCGAACAGTCCCACAACCCCGGCAGACTTCGGCCCTTGCGGACCCATTGATTTTATCCTGGCTGTTATTTTAGGTTTTTTGGAGTCATAAGCCTGCAGCCAACAGGTAGTCAAAAGCCTGATAGTCTGACAACCGGTCTTGTCAAGTACCGGTATCTTAAAACGCAGTATTTAGATAAAACTCAAACTCATAATCAATCTCAAAGCATTTATTTCAATTAGACTATTACAGGCAGCTTTGCATGTCAAAAAAAAAACCGCCCACCTACAGGCACAAACACAAGGTATAATAACTTGTGAAAGTACTTTAGTTACCCATTCCAAAGCGATTCTCAGTTAAGCATTCTCTATGAAGAAGAATGGGTAAAAAACTCCATGGACACTCTTTTAAAACAAACTATTGTGACAAAGACGACCAAAGCATCATTTTGACATTTTGAAACTAGACTTTAGAAAAACCTTGAGTTATTTACCGCTCTCAAATTGCACCAAGAACACAAGCTCAAAAATTAGGTCTATAAATCAATGCCACGGCCACATATTTAATAAAAATAATAAAAGAAATATATACATAAGGAAAGTACAAATGCCTGAAAAGCTTTTACATTAACATACCGTATTTTTCTTGCCAGTTCATTCACAACTACTTTGCATACATTTATTTATATTCCGTAACTTAATACCCATAAATGTGTTAGAACTATACAAGGTAATTTCAAAAAGAAATCAAAAGAGATACGTGAAAGGAGGCAGCTCACTAAGGCTCAACGCGGCTCAGAACACGGACACTTTTATAAAAATTCTCACGGACGTACACACGGCGACACATCAAGCTTTACATTTCCCGTATAACGTGGCCTCGCTTTGTATATATTTTCTGTACAGTGAGAGATCCGCTTAAACTAGTTTTATAGCTTGATCAGCCGTCATGCGTACCACCGAGTTCACTGACGGTCTGTGACTTTTCACCCTTATGCTCTCAGTAATAAGGTTGAAACGTGATCGAGCCTCAATAAACTCGGTATTACCTGCCAGTCTTTGATATTCGAAGTCGGACCGCAATTGACATTACTCGTTCGACTATGTCCTAATTATTTAAAGAGGATTTTTTTTTAATGTTCTTGAAGTGCCCTTGAGTAAGTAAAAAATCGAATCCAATCTTTTTAAAGACTTACCTTTTTATGAAATGTTATTATGTCACAAATCAAAGAGATTTTTTTTTTTGAGAGGCTTTCTGGCATCATAACATTACGCCTGTAATCCCCGAAGAGTTATGCAGAGCTGTACCCACCACATTTGGACAGTTATGTTAAAGTCCCATCTAATAGAGGGCGGGCCTATTGCCATCAACAGGCTAACAGGCAACAGGCCCAAATCTAGACTCCGTGGATCTACTGAGGAACTGTTGCTATTTTTTAATTATTCAAAGTTCATATAGGCAGACGTAATGCCACTGGTCAACTTTTGGGTCAAATAGGACAGCATTGTGGTAGAGTACAAAAAAATAATTAAAAAAAATACCATTTTGTCAACAGTTGGTTCAGAAATTTTACCTAACAACTCAATTTATATAGTCGTAAGATCTTGTAATGCCAAGATAAACCATTTAAAGGCTCAGTGGAAAATACGATATATTGAGCACTAACGTTAACAATTCCTGTTTTATTTTATTGCTCAACTCTTTATCGTCGCTAGGGTTAGTGTTGAGCTATGTATTGCGCAATTTGCAGGCAGAGAGGGTAGTTTTCTGGAATAAAATAAACGATCTTAAGTTGGCCACCATCTGCCACCACATCTGCCTTTGTCCCGCAGCCCTATGTAATTCTGCTCTGCAAGTAGGTTCTAACTCATTGCGCCCATTTAAACATTTTATAGCTTTCAATATTTATAGCAATGCATTTAATGTGCCCGTAACACATTATTAAAGTACATCGTAAAGGAGTTATGATGTCGTTATAGCTCGTTTATAGCAATAGCTTTATAGCTCTTACTGGATAGTGGACCTTATCAATAACGTGATAAAGTAGACATAAATCCAAAAAAAAAAGGTTTTATTAACCACTAGTTTTCATAATTAGCCTTTGTTTTAGTAAAACTTAGCTGATAATGCACTATAATAACATAACATCACGCTTATAATCCCCGTAGGGTTAGGCAGAGGTGTACCTAATAGTACACCCACATAATAATGCACCAATATAGTAAAAATTAAAGTTTTGACTATCCATCTGCCTGTTTAAATTTGATGGCATAACGGCTGAATTGCTTTTAAATAAATTTGTAAGACAGATAGTCTACAACCAAAATTAAAACGTAGGTAACTTTTTATCCTATTGGTACGAACTCGTAGGATAATTGGAAGCCGTATGCAAATGCTATTTATGAATATACAGGGTGTAAACAGACTCTTCACGAAGCCGTCAACCTAGCATTATGTACATCAAACTAAGTAACTTTACGCAAAAAATTGTGCTGGGAAACGACTTTTTTTTTGGCCTGCAAAATCCCGTTTTGCTGTAGGACTCAATGTAACGCAGTCAAAACATTGTGCTGATAGAATAGTAAGAGGATTGGATTGAATAGTAAGAGGGTCCTGGAGGTGTTTAATGTAAAAATCATACATTAATAACATGTATTAAAAAAAAAAAACTTGTGAAAAAGTTGGAACTTTGACCCCCAATATCTCCGTAACTAGAAGGTTCCCAGGTATGGTCTAAAGCAAAAAAATGATCGCAATGACGGGGAGAACAAGCACCTTTCGGCTTCGTTAAGAGTCTGTTTACACCCTTTAGATGAACTAGGTAATTGTCCCACGGGATCATTTTACCGGGATAAAAAATATCCTGTAAATTCAAGTTATAATCTATCTGTATGTCAAATTTCATCTAAATGTGGTCAGTAGTTTTTTGCGTGAAAGAGTAACAATCATCTATCCATCTATCATCACACATTTTCGCATTTATAATATTATATAAATAATAACTCCAGAAACATACAAACGGTAAAATATATTTGCGCATTATACATATTGCATTTAAAAGCTACTTATTCAACATAAAATTCGTAATACGTCATATTTTGATCCGGTACCCGGTCTTATTTTACGCATAAATGCACTCTTCACGGAAAGTCTTTTCACGGGTAGAGTCTGGTAGAGACATACTCTACGTAGAGATGGAACGGATGCACGTGACGCACACTTGCCGCTCTACCTAACTCTTGTAAAATGGAGTGCTAGGAGAATTGAAAATTGTATGTTCTTTAACGAATGTAGAGTCAGGAGTTTTTTTTTTTAACATTAAGTTAAAAGATACACGGTAATCCGACTGTGTGTTTGTCTTAAGGTAGAATTTAAAATAAATACTTTTGGTTAGTTCTCTGTCTCAATATAGGACACCTGCAGGTTCCGTAAAATTACTTAAGTGAAGTTATAGCAGTGATAGCCTAGTGGTGTGACGGTCGGACTGCCAAGTCATAGGTCTCGAGTTCGAACCCAGGACACGCACCTCTGATTTTCGTATTCATGTATGTAAGTATTGTATAATTATCACTTGCTTCAGTGAAAAAAAGCATCGTATGGAAACCAGCATGCCTGAGAGATATTTCTTGACGGCATGTAAAGCCAACTCAGAGGCCCATGAGCGGCATAAAAACTCTGACACCAGGTCAGGCACTAACCACAGGAAAAAGATCATATAGTGAAGAAAATCAGTTTTTAGAAACAATAACATCGCTTCATTAAAAAAAAAATTACCAACGAATTTCTTCCTAGTTCCAAGTTTCTATTACTCTAACAAAAACGAAGAAACTCATTTAACTTGATAGTCTCTTAAGCCGCTTTTTGAAGAACACATAAGGAAAACTGTTTATGCAAAAGACGGTAGTTAATTAGCCTCAACCGTAAATAATTCAGAGAGGAAAATTCCGAATAAAGGTTTGTACACGTTAAGTCGTAACAGACGGAAACTCTTTGACGAACTGTTTCCAAACCTGCAATGGGTTAGTTTAAGACCGGATTACTAAAAGGTTTCGCAGACTGCATGCACTAGCATCTTTGTTAAAATCTGCTGTTAGTGTAGGTACGGTAATGCACAAACCACGAATGAGCGTACTATTTCATCGAGCTAAGAAACGAGCGCAAGTAGTACAACACAAAGTGTTATCATCTTCATAATCTGCCTAACCTTGAGGAGCTCGTGGCTAAACAATAACAGCCGCTCGGGTCGATCTTTAGGTTAAGCCGTGCTTGCCTAGGTTGGTCTGTGGATGGGTGACCACCCATTACATACCGAGTTTCCTCCGTGCCTCGGAAAGCACGTTAAGCCGTTGGTCCCGGCTGTCATTTGAAGATCTTTGACAGTCGTTAAAGTAGTCAGTGTCCCAAAAAGTCTGACAACCAGTCTTACCAAGGGGTATCGTATTTCCCAGTAGTAACTGGGTTGTGGAGGTCAGATAGGCAGTCGCTCCTTGTAAAATACTGGTATTCAGCTGCACCCGGTTAGACTGGAAGCCGACCCCAACATAGTTGGGAAAAGGCTAGGCAGATGATGATGTGCCAATTTCTATCCAAATCTGTTTGGTAGTTTTTGCGTGAAAGAGTAACAAACATCAATCCATTCATTCTTCATCACAAACATTCGCAGTAAATTACTAGCAACCCACCCCGGCTTCACACGGGTGCAATGTAGATAAAAACCTTCCTTTTTAATCACTGTATCTATTAAAAAACCCGCATCAAAATCCGTTCCCAACTTTTTCCCAACTTTTTGGGGTCAGCTCCCTGTCTAACCGGTTGCAGCTGACTACCAGTATTCTACGTCAAGCGACTGCCTATCTGATCTGTCAGACTTTCAAGCCACTGACTACCTGTAACGACTGTCAAAGATCTACAAATGACAGCCAGGACCAACGACTTAAAGTGCTTTCCGAGGCACTGAGGAAACGTGGTATGTAATGGGTGGTCACCCATCCACAGACCAACTTAGGCACGAAGTGTTATACTCATCAGAAATAGATGTTGCAAGTTAATGCTTATACGTTATGCCGTTGAACCCACTGTCGGGGACAAAGACGTACCTACCTGTACAGTATAAAATGCTCTTCTGAATGGCGCACTTTCCTTGTATTTTATCATTCTCAAAGACGATAAATGTATCGTTGTAATGACAAGGCTCTAGTAAGTACTCACCTTTATAATTTCTTTGGAGGTAAACATAATTTATTTAATTATCTGCGATGTTTCATTTTACCCCAAGGGTTTTCATTTTAATAAATTAACGAGGCTTAAAAAAACAGTGGGCAACTGGGTGGTTAGTAGGTTTTATTGAAATTCTCAAAGCGCAATGAGAACCTACTGTAATTATAATAAAAAACCTAATCCAAGTTCTTGGTTCGATTCCCGAATCGGGCAAAGCGTTAAATTGGGTTTTTCTGTATGGATTTGTCCCCGGTTGGATGTCAATAGGATAGCCCCCTATTATATGATCAGATTGTTGAAATTAACACTCATACGATTGTTCAAAGTTTAAAATTAAAATAGAATGTAGAGTTCGTTGATCACATCACAGTTTAGGTCACAAAGGACATTCCCGCAAAAAGGCAAACAAAATAAGACAGTTCCACGTAGATATTGCGAGAAAACCTGCACGGTACAACATTGGTGCACGCTCTTTTAAAACTATAGAGATAACACGATTCATTCAACTTGCAACTGTATTCTACATGCATCAAGGTCGATATTGCTATAACATACCTAGTTTTGTTGCACTTATGACTTGACACATAACACCAGTTTTCCTGACTCAATTGCCTTGCTTCGTTGTATTTGCAGGACTGAATATTTGACGTTGCTAAAGAAACGTATATGGAGTATTGCATTTTATTTTGCAGCAAGTCATATTCATATTCATTTATTTTTGTTCCACAAGGTAAAACATGGTGTTAACAAAAGGCTTAGAGCTAAGAACCGTTGAGACCCTGTCAGGGCACAGCAAATATTCGTATGATTGATTAAAAATCTAATTCGTACAAGCTAAAAATTAAAATGAATTACACATGAAAACCATATAATTGCATTCGCAAAAAAAAAGTAGGAAAAATAGCTGCATTTTCGCTTACATGAATACATTTCACTTTAAATATCATTATCATTCTGCTGTGTTTACCCAATTTATTTGTGGGCAATATTTCTCTATAACGTGTCATCTCAGCAGTCAAACAGTCAGTCAGTTACTTTAAATAATGACTATTAAATACTTCTTCTCTAACAATAAGTTCTAGAAAAATGAAAATTCTACAGAAAGAAAAATAAAGTGTATTTCTTTATAAAGTAGACGTACCATAAATACATTCAAACAAAGGTAGAAAATACAAAAACTTCCCACTAACCCAATTAAAGAAACAAAAAGTTTATTCCAACCAGCACTTTATTCTAGCACCACTTTATAATCGTTCCCAGAGCACGACTCGGTTGCAAGTGACAAATAGCCTATTTACATTCCCCGTTTCCCGATAATAGAACTCACAGTAGTTCTATTTATCCTCAGTGTTATTGCAATATTGAGTGCCAATCTTGCAGTCCCAAGCAGAACATAAAAATTTTCTCCAATTATTGTCTCAGTTTAATTTAAAAGGTACTAGAAAAATTGCATTGTGTACCAAAATTGACTTTTGATGCAAATTACACTGTGTTAATACCTTTTTATTTAACTTGTAGTATTTTAAAAGTCTTTATTAAACCACTTTAAATGGAGCTGCATTGTGTGAAAGTTGAATGAGACATTTAACACTCTTTTGTTACATTGGGTCAAAATAAAATGCAAAGAGAAGTGAAATTCTACCCGTTTCAGGATGAAAATGTGATGGTGTTATGTAAATGACTTTTTTGAGATCAGCTTAGCTTTCATGTTTAAATCTTTTTTTACTTATTTACTCGTGATGGAAGGCCAAAGAAAAAATGTGTAAATGTGTGTGTGTGTGTGTATGTGTGAGGAATGATATGAAAGAGAAAGAAGTAAATGATGCCTTGATGTCTGACAGGGGAGGATGGATAAAAACGTGTTGCGCCTACCCCAAATAGAATGGAACAAGGGCAGGAAAAAGACTTATTTATCCGTGAATAAGACTTTCGCTGAGTGATTAAAATGTTCGCTAATTCGATCTACTGAAAAGATTGAAAGATATTGCCACAATCAGATTTATAATCATTGAGATTTGATTCAATCGTTTCTCGGATGAAAATATCAAAAGCGATAATTTTCTTATTGGCATCAATAATTCGTCAAATAAATAAATCAACTCACGCCTTTTTCCCATAAAAACCCCTTTCCCATAAAAAGACACATCTTGCACAACGATAACTTTTTCAGTTAAATTTATTTCTTTTAATTCAATATCAATTATATATATTTTATTAGATTGAATGCTTGCATTATTTTTTAAATTTGCTTTATAATTTTCTTTTGTATTTTAACTGTAGCACTATAATACTGCAAAAACATTGTAGGTTTATATTGTAGAAGAAGCTGAATATTAAGTCTTCAGTTCAAATAAACATGACATCTTTGCTATCTTAGCGTAGCACTGCAACATTTGCAACTCTGGTATTTGTAAGCTCTACTCATAAAGATTTTTCTTTTCCCTGAGGTCAAACATGCTTACATTAAAAATAAAAATGACTGAGTATGAGTTTTTGACAGTCTTCTTTTTTCTGTAAAAGCTAATAAAAAAGTAGAAAGGCTAATGAAACTTAATTATTAATTAAAAGCCCCTAGAGAGTACTTTTTGCTCTTCTTTTATTAACAGGCGAGCTGAGCGTAATGTTCTGGTACTAGGAATATATTTATTTGCACACCGTTTCTGAGTTTGTAAAGTTTTTTTTTTTGTTTGGGATTTTTGGAGTTTAAGTACTTTTGTAGACATCAATTTTATTATACTATGTAGATGATTTGTTATGCGTGGGCTGTACTTTAGGGGCGTATAGTACTTATGAAAATGAACATTTACTATAAGACATACCAGAAAATCGCAAAAAAAACATCTGCACCATACATTAATCGTCGCGTAACTCTAAAAAGAGACAACAGCAATTTTTTAATCGTATTTTATAGTTAGACCTATACTAAAATTTGCTCATATTTAAAAGTATTTTACTTCGTTTAAACATTCTGTAAATATCATATTATCACTAAAGTCGTCAGAATAATTTCTAAATATGCAAGCTGAGCAGTGGTAGCGACCCCGACTTACGAACAGTAAGTCGGGGTTCGAACCCAAGCAGGCGCATTACTTTGTGTAATTTATTTCATCACCACTGCTCTCAACAACGGTGAAGGAAAACATCGTGAGGAAACCGGCATGTCCTAGAACCAAAAATTCGAAGACATGTGACATCTACCAATCCGCACTGGGCCCGCGTGGTGGATTATAGCCCATTCCCTCTCATAGAGAGGAGGCCTGTGTCCCAGCAGTGGGAACATTAAAAGGCTGATGATGATGATGATGATGATGCAAGCTGTTGAATAAATAGAATCTCAAGTGTCTTCTTTTACTATTCTATTTCTATGAAATAAAAAAATCAAGATTGTAAAAGCTATAGCAATAAAAAGTGCAAGCAATAATTTCATCCTTATTAAAAATAACTTCCAACCACAGATGCATCTGACAATAAGCGATAAGTAGCAATTACGTACCAGACGATTTTAATCTCTATCCTCAGTTATGCAATCGAAGCCTTTCATACCCAGCTCGGACGATTTATTACATTGCCTGTTAAGTTGCTTTTTGTGCAACCATTGGTACCGAGATTAATTGTCTATGCATGACAGTGGCTTTTTCAGGATGATTAAGATTTGTTTAGAGGGTAGTCTGGATATTTTGGGGTTAGTATACGTGACTTTGTTCAATGTCAGGCTTCTTATCGCTCTGTGCCGTGTTTGAATGCCAGAAGGATTTGGAATTAAAGTTTTTATTAATAGACAAGAAATCGTTAATTTATTTATGACTTGAATGGGTCTGTCAGGTGAACCCATCCTTCAACACATGTTTTTTCTGTTCAACTTATGTAAATTGATGAAATACACATACATAACATCACGCCTGTAATCCCCGAAGGGTTAGGCAGAGGTGTATGTAATAGTACACCCACATTTCGCCAGTTATATTTAAGTTCCATGAAATAGGGGGCGAGCCTATTGCCATCAATCGGGCACAAATCTAGACTCCGTGGTGCTACTGGGAAATTCGCGATAAAAAAATCCAATAACACTTTGCCCGACCCGGGAATCGAACCCATTTGATGTAATAATCTCATAAAAAATATCCGTTACAAACTAAATCTATCAACTTAGTTTATCGCAGTCCACTCCAGTAGAGGAGCCAGAACGTAGGCCTTCCTCAAGTTGCGCTATAAGATTCTGTCCATATCCAATCTGATCCAGCCACCTTTTAAGGTCGTTGATAATTAAAATAATTCAATTTATTTATCACTAGCTGTTGCACGCGACCTTCGTTCGCGTGAAATTATTATTAAAAAATCCCCATTATTATAGGCACTTCCCTATTTGAATCGAATTTTGTTACCAATTTCAAGGGGTTTTTTTTTTGCACGGAACCCAAATTATTTATCTAAAATATAAGTAGCCTAAGTTACTCATTGTTACATCAGCTATCTGTCAGTGGAAGTCCCGTCGAATTCGGTTCAGCCATTTCAGAGATTAGCCGGAACAAACAGACAGACGAACAAAAATTGTAAAAAATGTTGTTTTGGTATATGTACCGTGTATTCATCCATATGCACTCAGTAAAAAGTGGTTATTACAAACAGACACTCCAATTTTATTTATCTGTATAGATAGATATATATAGATAATATAGATTAACAAAAATAACAAAATAACATTACTTCTGGTGGCCTACCATGACGTCTTAAAGCAGGAGTAATTCCAGTGTGGGAAAAAGACAGAGCTATACATGTCGTCTAGCGCCATCTCTTTCTCACACTTGTAACCCCCTGATGTTCTATAAAATTGCACTTGATGACGATGCCCAATCCAATTAAACAAATGAATGAAATGTCAACTTCTCCATTTCCCGAAACCAGATGCCTTTTTAATCACCGCCCTCAAACTTCACACCCTCGGCGTCGTTCCACAATAACTTACCGCCATTTTCGTAAATAACAATAGCTGTTTCCACCCCGCATCTCTTTGCGCAGGACTATAGTATAAATCATTGGCGTTATACAGAGGATAGCGAAGTTACCCGGGGTTTTATTCCTGTACTGACCCACTTTCTAGGTACAGTAATAAAAGTGCATTCTCTCTGGGTTTCCTTCGAGTGACAGCGATGCAATTATATGGACCTTCACTTGTCACACTTTTTTGTTCGCTTCTTTATTTAAATTTTTGCTTGGTTTTTGAAGTGAAACTTCTTTATCGACGTATGGGAGATTTTTTTTTAAATTTCGTCACGTTTTTCGGTTACGCGCCATGTTGTTTTTTTTGACGTAAAGAATATAATGTATCATTATTGATGAAATACAACAATAGCAATGATATTATAATAAGAACAATGATAAAATAAATTACTCATTAATTGTATGCATGTCTATAATATTAAAATAGCTTTAATTTAATACGGAAAAAATTGATTTTCTTAAGCCTTATTTACCCGATTTTCGTGAAGTTGCAAATAGTAGAAAAATGATATATCGTAAAGAAGTTTCACTTCTTACCTGTGTACTCTGGTACACACACATATATTTTTTTAATGGTGTCTTATCTGAGTTTAACTCGTTTTGTTAAGCATGAAGTTGGGCTCAACATTATTGATTAAAGGCTAGACAAATTAAGTAGGTGTGGGGAAGTTTAATTGTGATATATTTGCCATTGAAAGAGCTGGTAAATTGTACATTAGTCGTTGAAACTATAAGGGTTACAATTAGTCTATTCCAATGTCGATTCAGACTTAAGACTATAAAAGACTTGAAATATTTTTCATAAAACTATTATCGTCAAAACTTTAAGAGATAATATAAAATCCACTCCTCTATTTGTAGCACATCTCCTTCATCTCACTTTAAATAATAAAATTATACTTTATAATTAAAACAAAACCCCATTTCACTTAACGGTTTTAATTTTCACTAAAACTTAATTCATTACATTAAATTGAAAACATTTTATTTTTCAAAGTTTAACTAAAGAACGTTTCAATTAATTACGAAATCTTCCCATGTTAACTATTCATCGTGGTAATGAGACCTTTTAACTTTAGTCTGTTATTGCGCAGAAAAGTTAACGAAAGTTTCAAGTTTTAGTTAAATGTGGGTTTCTTGCTTTCATGCTCTATGAAGACGAAAGAGTCGGAGAATATTGTAAATTTATGCGATTTTAGCCTTTAGCGTTATTTAGCCACGAGACAATATTGTTTATATCTTGTTAGAAACTATATGACAGTATTCTTACTTACTTCTTTGACATATCGTGTTGCCACGCTTTTATATACATATATAGCGTTACTGAAACAATGCCTTTTACGCATAAACCCCATATGGGACAAGAAACTTCTATAAAGTAGGCCATAAATGTATGGGAATAAGCCATAAATATACTTTATGCTTTTGTTTTTTTTTTTTGCTTTTTTTTTAGTAAGCATTTCTTTTATGGTTCGGGATCGTTGATCACTTTAAATAAGTATACATGCATCTTCATTTATAGTGTAGATATTTTAAAACACAAAAGGCATCCTTTTGTGTTTTCAATTTTCCAAATGGTTTATATAAAATTTAACTCGGTTTTCAGGCATGTCAACTAAGAAATCTGATAATCTTAATTTAAGACATCCACAAGCTTTGCAGTAAATAATACAATAATTTAAATAAAATTCTAACTTAATTTCCATTTTATCAAGCTCAAAACATCTGATAAACTCATAAAGTATAAGCCAGCTTACATTTCATATTATATTAGAAGGATTAGGGGAAAATAAATAGATGATCTTAATACGCATCAAAATACGCTCTTTACTCCGTAATAATCATTTGAAACATTTCTCTAGAACATTATACATAATGTAAATTATACCTTAGAGTAGACTTAATAGATTTCATAATTTCTCGAACATTTAGAGTAAGTACTCACTCTTCTTTGATGTTTCCATCTTAAAGGGGGAGCTATACTTCAAACAGTATTCTTATGAAATGTGTCAGTCTGTCTCGAGCTTTATCGTTTCAAATTATTCAAACTGTGTGTGTCTGTGTACGTTTGGGATAATCTTGCAAACTGGTGTATAGTCTGGGATGGAACATTGCGGTTTTCTTAGCAACTTAAGTTATGAAACAGTACATGATGACGTAATCTTTACGTACTTCTCTATGATTCGTCTACGTTTGTATATTATGTCATAGGAGAGTGTGAGTGTGTCATAGTTCTACGTACCTTACGTTTTTGGAGGATTAAGTACTGTATGTTCCTTTGAACCGTTCTCACCCATCCTCGCAGTTGTTGCTATACTATCAGAATCTTGAATTACTTATGTTTATTGCTGACACGAAAATTTAAAATTATTTTGTACTAGCGGATGTAACGCGGTTTCACCCGCGTAGTTCGCGTTCCCGTGGGAGTACGGGGATAAAATATAGCCTATGTTACTCGCTGATAATGTAGCTATCCATTGCTTAAAGAAAAAAAAATTTTTTTTGATAACGAATAAACTTAAAGTACTGGACCGCCAGTAGTTTAAGTTTATTCGTTACGTACAAAAATACAAATCTTTCCTCTTTATAATAAAAGTATAGATATAGATTCCACGACATCAAAGAGCGTTTCACAATCCCACTAAAATCCAAGAGACGCCAAATTAGAAGCACACACTCAACAAATCCATTTCAAACTGACACTCAAAAACAAGTACAAATTACGAAACTGGTATTATCCAGTTTTGATTCCTCTGACGTCACCGTCAAACTTCTATTAATGTCAAGGAGTAGCTAGAGCTTAACGTGCTCTTTGCGGCACGGTGGAGATTTAGTCTGAACGGTCACCGACTCGACTTCTAGCACAATTTATAATCGATACGCCAGTCTGAATTAGGAGCTATGTTTAACTCGGAAGCTGTAATTTGCATTGTCTTACGATGGTTGCTATACGCGTAAGGCAAAGGAGCCCGTTTTGGAATTTCTCTTTTGTATTATTTGAGTAACACCCTGTACTTTCAACGTGGGTTTACACGTGGTTAAAAGCCCTTGGGTGAAAGTACCCTATTTTAGTTTCGAGCTACTAACCTCTTTAACAAAACATACTTGAGTACTTTCAAAACTAAAACTAAAAGTACTATTAAGACAAAGACAATAATTAAGAGAAGATTGTTTATTTCCATTACTTAAAACTAACTTAAGCTTATCAGCGCTACTGGTGGAATTAACATAACATAACATCACGCCTGTAATCCCGGAAGAGGTAGGCAGAGGTGTACACACACATTTTACCAGTTATATGTAAGTCCCATGTAATAGGGGGCGAGCCTATTGTCACCCACCAGGTGCAAATCTAGAGTCCGTGGCTGCTATTGAGAAATTCCTGATGGAAAAATCCAATAACACTTTGCTCGTACTGGGAATCGAACCTAGGACCTCATGCTCAGCAGTTGCGCTTGCGACCACTGGACTAACGAGGCAGTCAATCGAGTCGGAGGAATTAAGTATGTAAAAATTAAAGTACAATCTTTTGAAACTGTAATTAGGACAAACTCCGCTGACCTTTTAAAACAGCGCACTATCTTACGACTGACGGGAGCTAACCGACGATCTATAAGGGAATTAACTCGGAGCAACCCCGTGAACTTTGTTAATTATCTTGCTTCGTCCGCCTCCAACGGACGTTAAACTTCCATGCTATATACTGTAGACGTTTACGTGACGATTTAGTTTCAGCACACACTGAAGACACCGCACGATACCGTGTGGACGGACGCGTACGGACGCGGACGTAAGAACCGTACAATCGCAGGATGGCAAAAGCCCGTCGAAGCCTCGAAGGAAACTTCACAAAACTCTCAACTTCCACCGTTCCTTGAATGCCAATGAGCACTTGATTTCTATCAATGTGTGGGTACTGAGGTTAAGTTTAAACTTAGATAGTGGCTGAATTTCTAATCTCCAATTAAATGCGGTTTAATTTAAAGTGCCTGAATCTCTTTAGCTTTCTAGATACGGAGTTTCGTTCTGAAGCCTAAGTCCAGGTTTAAGTCTGGTAGTGTAACTTATAAGCCAGCTTTTGTTAGTGTCGAATTCTCCAAATCCGGCGCCATCTCTAAATCTCGAATTCCATTTACAAAAAAAAGTCAGAAAGGAGACCGTAAACTGAAAATAAAACGGACTGACATTCTGATCCGTTATTTCGAAACTAGAAAACTCAGCATCGCAGAAATATTGTGAAAAAATACTTTGAATGAAACTGTCTGTCGCATTGACTGACGGAAGAAAGCTTCTAGAATGTGCGAGTATGCACTCACAAGCTATAAGTAGAATCGTTTATAGCTGGAAAAACAATTGAATGTGAACATGTACCAAAAACTCGCTTAAGTAAACGATATTTATCGCTAGCCGAACTAAGTGTCGCTAGATTTCATATCTCATGCGTAGCATAATACTATACCTGTGTATTATGTTACGCGTGCGGTATGGTAGTGATAGTTAATATGGGTAGCGATAGCTATCGTTTTTATAATGCGACTTTTGGTACAAGTTGACATTCAAATCATTTGGCAGATTTAAATGTTTCTTCTTGTGAATATAGGGCGTTAGAATAAAACTATGCGCTATTTGTAATTTGTAGTCTTGCTAAACTGTGGTAGTATGAAATCTTTGTGGGAATTCAGGAGCTGTCCTGATTTTAGTCGTAGCACTATTTATTGTACGCCGGGGATCTGAAATGGGTTTTATGATCATAACTTATGGTCCGCATATTTATATAAAATATACAGTTATTGAGGTCAAAGATAAAGTGCCTTTAACATAAAAGTAAAATACTTAGTTACTATTAAGAGCGCCATTTTCTGTGTTTTAACAAATATTACGTATGAACGCAAATTTAACAAATATAGATTTGGAAGCAAAGTAAATCCTACGTAGATACGCAGTCATATACATCGTTTAAGCACTACATAGAAATAACAGGAATTATATTAATTAGCATAATCAACACAAACAAAATTGACTTTTTTTTTCACGCGTGACATCAGCTTTCCGATTCAACTAATTAAAATTTTAATTCTAACACGCAAAGTGAAAATTAAATCTTTGAAACTTTACAAACAGAATGTATTCCTATTTACCTTTTTGAAGATACAACTGTAAGAAAGAACATTTTAAATATTCTTTGGTATGAACTTTAAAGGTCGGTATGACACAAAGATTCGTAGTGTTTTATACTGTTGGCCTTAACAGAGCCTTGTTCTTGTAATTTCGCACACAAAAGGACATTTCCTCTTTTGTTATTTAAATGTGTGTGTATTTTTCTGTAAATAACCTTGGGATAATTTTGGTTTTTTGTCTTTAATGTTTATTTTACTTACTAGATACTGGTCTTTAGATAAACAGTTGGGTTCTGGCTTTCGTTTGCATATCTTTAACTGACGATACGGGAAGTCTGACCTGGTTATCCGACTTGGGACTTCTGAGTTAAACCCTATGAGAAGATAAAGGAACACGGGCTTACTAACACAGTTTTAAAGGACGACATTAATCAGGCGAAAAACAGCAACAAGATAGCAGGGATTTTGAACAAGAAAACGGAGATGCTTACCAGGTCAAAAAAATGGAAATCGCACACGATAACATGCTTGTATTTTTGTTAATATCTCAACAATATGATTTCAATCCAGACTTTTATGATGGAAAGTTAATCCATCACAATAAACTGTAGGTAAAAAGTTTTTCAATACTTCCTTGTAATTCAGCAGACGACATAAGCATGACGCTTTCCAAATAAACTCATACCAGCAAAATTTTTCTGTTTCTAATTTCAAAAATTAATCGAACAAAAGAAAAATATATTTGTAATGAGGTTTTACGTGGCAAAGTTTGAACCTAAAAGGTTTAAATGTGGAGTGTAACTCTGCAAGATGTGTTTTCGTGTGAAATAGCTTTAGTGTAAATAATCAAGAAAACGAAAGGTCTGCAAGATCTGCAGCTTATAATCCTTAGAACGTCGTAAAAGTAGAGTGAGGGAAAAGGTTATAAATGTACAGATACGTCTTGAGATAAAAGCGGGGCGACCGCAGCGGGGCATCTTGCCCTTGCTGTGGGTCGAAAATCAAAGACCATGTACAGGCATGTAACTCTCAAGAAAGCCGTAAAAATATAATCGTGTTACAAACTACTTACTACTTTATTCAGCATCTCAAAAACTGTGACCCTAGAGAGTATATTGCTCCTTTGCTTTGTTTTGCTACCAACTGGTTTGCACGCCTTTGACATTCTAATATGATAAACGTTATTCTAATTATGGTGAACGTTATTTTTCAAAGTATTAGGAAAGTCATCATTATCATCTAAATGTCTCATATTCTTGGGGTTGGCGCAACACGTATTGGTTTTCTATTCTCTACTGTCAATTTTATCGTCACTCTACAATTTATTCCTTTTTTAAGAACGAATATTTAATTTTAAAATTAAATAGGAATTGCGATTTAGCAGTCTGAAATAAACGAATCAACTGGTTCTTAATCACATACAGTAATTATTTTAATAATATTGTTTGGAATATAAAACGAAACTAATAAACGCAAAGTAAAGCAATAATTTCCAAAGAAATTGAATATCTTCTCATGCTTGCATCAGAATGAGATATCAGCCTGAATATTATAATTTTAATAAAAAATATATAATTTTGTCTGGAGACGTCAAGTATCAAGAGTATGCCACTCATGTCATTATGAGACTAGATTCTAAGATGATTTATGACCTATAATTTATAACCTAATGAGAATATAGAGGTGTTAGTTTGACACTGAAAAATTCTTGTGTAAACTACATAAAATTTGGTTTTTGTAAATATCAGAGATCTTTAAGGATTATTTTGAATACTCACTGACTCATAGCCTCATCTGATTACCTAGAAAAAAGTTACATTGTATTAGCGATAACGAGTATAGAATAGTATATAATATAATCCAAGATTGCAATGATTTGTAGTTCAAAAATCACAGGACATATCAGTAGCGCAATTATCAATGCTGATGCAATGATTTGGAAGAAGATGGCCATTTTGTCTAGGTTTTATTTAAATTATTATTTTTCATTTGCAGTTATGATTTAACAGAGAAAATCTTGTAAAAATACCCTTACCGAAGTCGAAAGCCCCTTATTCTCCTCTTCATTGCGATCGTTATTTTTTGTTTTGTATCATATCATACATACCTTGGAAACTTCGGGTCACGCAAATATTGGAGGTTTTAAAATTTTCATAGGTTAAAAAAAAACTAGTTTTTAATGTTACTACTTTACTTTTAATACCCACATCTAAAACCTCTGTACTATTCAATGCATCCAACAGCATAATGTTTGAGTGCGTAACCTTGAGTCCTAACCTAACCCGTAATTTTTCAAACCCAAAAAAAATATTGTTTTCTAGCAATATTTTTTACGTAGAGTTTAGTTAGTAGTTTGATACACAGAATGCTTAGTTGACAGAAGGCTTCGTGAACGGTCTGTTTTCACCTTGTATACCTTTTATTTGTTTTATTTGTAAATCAAGTTGTCTTGAATGTTTATCTATAAAACAATATTCCTACTAATTCAACAAAGTAATTGTTCCAGCTGCTGGTTACACTGACAAATACAAGAAGCAGTTCTCAGTTTTGACTACATCGGAAACAGCTCTGAGCGTTGTTAACAGCTTGTATTTAAGCGGATTCCTCAGGCAAGCTAGTTATTACCAGCCTGTTGCAAAGATGTATCTCACAATTTTAACTGAAATTCGAGCTGCTTTTAAAAATATGTATTTTGCTCTATAAAGGTATTCAAGGGATTTGCAGCGGGGTTGAGAGTTCAAATTTTTAAAATTCAATATGGCTTCCTGTAATTAACGGTTCCGAGTATTTTTTCAAAGAAATTTATCATGGTATAATATTGGTAGATTAATTATAAAATTACCTCTAGTAACACAGTTCATGTAGTATTTATAAAAGGAGGAATTTTGACTCTTATATAAATACGTGGTAAATTTCGTTTTCGTAATTTTCGTGTCTACTCATGTAGTACTGTATCTAGTAGTGTTATTATGATATATTTAATAATTACCTTATTATTACGTAGGTATAAACATTTAATTAAATGCTTTTGTAATACGTTCATCTGTAGGCTTTAAATTAATTAAGACAGCTTTACAATATAGCGAATAAAGTCAACGTAACATACCATAAAACAAATATGCTTATAAATAACACCCAGTGACACGACCGATTCCAAAATAGAGCTTCAAACTGCAAGCCTAAGTGCAATCTTAGGCTGATATCACTTTGTCGTGGCTTCCCGTCACAGAGTGCTGCCGTAACGTATTCCATTTAAAAATAACAGGTACGGTAACAGAAATAACAGGTACAGTAATAGAAATAACAGACACGAGCAATGAAATGTCACGCAGCAACTTTTAAAAATGATTTTCTCTTACCGAATTGATTATCGTTTTACGTTTTCATGAAGATAGTATTTTGGAAGTCACACTATTACGAAATAGGTCTTATCTCGGAGTAGAAACCGTTATTTTACGAGAAAGTTGCTTTTGAGTTTTGAATTGCTCGTGACTGTACACAAATAACAGGTCGTGTTTTATTTTTTATCGTTAGGATCAAACAACGGAACATCGTTTAAGCTATCGTGACCTTTTTCGGTGTAATAAATCGCGATTTTAGGTGACAACGCCAATTTTTGATACATTGCGATCATCGCGATTCGCGACCACATCTTTCAGTACGATCGATGGCTGATCATTTATTTTTGATACTTTATTTTGTCGGCTTGTTATAGTTGTTGGCAAATAATGTTGGCTTAGTTTTTTTGTGATTTGTAGGTGGGGTTGGGATAAAATATCGATAGAAAAATGAATTATTTGTGACCCATGTCGCACTAACCCAAAAAGAAAAATACTAAATTCCTCTTTTCATATCTTATTCCACAAATTCAAAGAACATGTAAAAATAGCACACAGACTCGAAGCCGCTTAAAGCTAAGCTGAAAATAATATTGTGACTGCTGAGAAATAGTTTATTCTGCATCTAGATTTAGTCGACGTTCAAGTTTTCTATCAGTTTTTATCGCTTTTTACCGACATAGGAATAAATTTCGTCTTTCACTGAGAAACATAAATTCATCTCGTAAACTTGATATTCGAAGCTCATCTTTCCGAGACACAATAGTAACGACCGTAGATAGGAATTCCGTTTCATATTAATATTGTCTGAGTTTTAGTACTTGCTTATAAACTGTGTGTTAAGGAGATAATGAAAAAAAAAAGTTTAGGTACTTTTGTATGGACTAAGCACGCATAATGAAAAGCGTCATTTTAGCACTCCAATATCATCTCCAAGTAAGAGGTCGCACATCTGTGAAATATAGTATCGGGGTATGAGGACATTCAGTAATTTGGGTGAATTACTGACGAAATGGTACTACGCTTCATGCCAAAAAAAGCGCGTGTGAATACGAATCGTCTACTTAACATCGTTTTGGACGTAACACGTAATATTGACATCTTATAAAAATTATACTATAGTACGATTCGAGACGTGAAACGTTCAAAAGCCCCACACAGCGCGAAATCGTAAACCTTAAGATTTACCAGTATCTGTGTAAACTTTGTTCCACGCGTTGCTGTGATTATGCTTCGTATAAATTTGCATTTATGTGTTTTATTTGTCTCGTTTCACAGTCGTATTTCTAGCTTTTATTTCGAAGCAAGAATAGCCGTGTTGTATTTCATTCTAGTTTGCTTGTAACGAATAGTTTTCCTTTTAATACAATGCTATGACGTAATTCTCAATCTGCTCCGTCTCAACCACAACTTTGTACGTTTAACCCCATTTTAACTCAAAGGGGGGAGGGGAACTTAAGAACGCATTAAAACGTGTCCTATACAATCTACTACAATGTAGTTATAACGTCATCTGCTATAACTGTAATAAATATGAAAATCAGTCCGTGGCGGACAGTCGGTAAAACTTGTAACTAGCTGAAATCCTTTAAAATGTTATAGAGTTAATAAAAGCAGTTTATATTCCTACGTGTTACTTTAATAGCTACCAACATTGTAAATGTCACCGAAGCTATAAAGTTGAACTGGAAATAGTAGACAATAAAATACCACTTAAAATCAACGCGTCGTCAATTGTCAGTCCCACAAAAATTTCAGTGTGAAATGCATAAAACATGTAAACTACATTTACAATGGTATTGTGAGGTCTGAAAATTGTTCCGATGCTAATAAGAACCGTCACGGCTACAATGACGCAACAATGACGTTTGCTATGAACGGAACGCCGTATTTTCCAATTTGAAGCATAAATCCGGAATGTCGAGCCATATTCATCTGTCACTCGGCCAACGTAGGGTTAACATTCGTATTTTAAAAATGGTGTAGTTGGAAAACAAGTGAAATGAATGTATCTTCTGTAAATACAGAATATCTGAATTGAGTAATAGAAAGTGAGTTATCATAATTTAAGAGAGAGATATTTTACTCTTTGGTTAATTTGGAAATAATTACCAAAATTCAAGAATAGTAAATGCATCAAAGACATATTTCATTTTAGTATTGAATCTTATGACTGTTAACACAATAATGACAACAAAAACGTCAAAACGGAATGTACTTTTAATTGCGTCAATATATCACAAAAACCAACCTTAATTGTTTTGCTTTGGTTGTTTTGATTTCATGAATGATTACTTGCATTAAGTAATAAAACTAAGCTGAAAACCTAAGCTATTAACTTATATAATTTCCCGGCTTAGCCTAGAGAGAGCCACCAGTTTACTGGGACACAATGGTGATGGGACACGGGACGAGCAATAACACAGCGACCTTTGTTCGCAAGTCCGGCACACCGCACACGTTTGACAGTTGCGCAATTTAACCCTTTTTAGAACGTAATTGCGGAATCCGACTGTTAGTATGGAATGTATGTGAGAATCACTTAAATTCCTAGTTTTGTTTGAGTTTAATAGTTTTGCATGCAGTTCTTGTTAATTAGGGTCTTTGTTTAAATTTACATTTTTTCGTCAATTATGTACTACATTACAACGGTATTTAAAACTTCGAAGTTCAGTATGACAGTCACTGTTAGCGTTGTCTGCTACCTATCTAGTTGAATTTTCAAAGCATTTTAATACCGGCCTTACAAACATAAAAGTTGAAAAGGTAGGATCTGAGTTTTTTCCATATTTTAGGATGCTAAGCCGAGTTTATTCAAACCTTTGAGTTACAGAATCACACTTATTAAATTACGTGAGAAAACTTTCGTAATTATACCGGAAAGCCATAAGAAAGGAATGATATAAGTTTAACTTAATCCAGTTGTACAACAACTGGATTAACACACTGTGAAAGCTCTTTTGCAGAGTTTCATGGTCATGCAATGTTCCATTAAAAGTTTCTAATACCAACCTCGTTTGGACTATGTTGTATATTTTAGTGCGCCTCACATGCGACCTCAATTCATAATGATCAGTTGGTAGATTCTGTACCCAAAATTCAGTTGGAAACTCACTCAAGTAAATACACATATATACCGTAAATACACATATGTATCGTAAGCACGAAGTGTATGTATATGTACACTTCGTGTTTTATTTTAATAAGCTGAAATGAAATCAGTAGTTTTTTAAATCGACTTATTCATATGGATACTGTACGAATAAGACTCCACGCAAACGGGCCACCAGTGGCTGTCGCGCGCCACGTCCTTTGGTAGCGCGCAGACGAAGGTGGTCAGTGGCTGCCACGAGTGGTCGGTATTTATTTATAATTCACCGGTTTCGCCGGTTCACTGAGTGGCGAGTGGCCGCCACCGGTGGTAGCGTGTAGCGGACACTGAGTCGTTAGTGGTCGCCACTCGCTGCACGTGTGCGGCGATTCCATACAAAACGTATAAAAATCTTGTAAACAGCTTGTCACCAGCCACCTGTGGCGGCCACTGCGCGAAGCCTAGTTGTGTTGAAGTGGTGTTTGAAAAATAGGTGAATAAAAAATTATTATTATAGGTAGTGATTTCTAAACTAAGGATATTTTTCATCAAATAAGGCACCATAATAAATGTGTTAGCCTAGAATGAATAGTGTAAAATCAATAACAAGTAATTACAAAGTGAGCCAATCAATACTAGATTCTATTAAAGACGACTCCGCGTTGTGGATAGTAAAGAATACGTGCGTACGACGTGACTTTTTTTTTGAATTTATGATATCCTTGGACGCTTGAGTTATACTTTAACAATCATTATAATTATGAATGACAGAACGCCCTTGCCCCGCATTGTGAATTTGTGACAGTTACAAGCCTGTAATATTTACTTCTAATAGATTTCTAGGCTAGAATAAAGTTCAGGACCATTAAAAACGAGCTGAGTAAATGCTTCTAAATATGCACAAAAGCCTGAGCTGTGAGTAAGTGATGCCTATAGTCCTTTAACGGATAATTAACGACTGACATTACATCACTCAGAAAATCAGTGATACCTATTAACATAAATAGAAATAAAGTATCTGTTTGTAATTTCAAAATATCATCTTTTTACTGAATGCTATATACGGTACAAATAACAAAAAAAAACTGTTTTTTTGAAGTGAAAACTTCTTTAGCGGCGTTGTACATTTTTTGGGATGGGTAAAAACTGTTAAACTCGCGTCAGATCGAATCGGCGGCGCAGGACATTTGCGCGAGTGTGCGTGTAGTAAAAGCTAGATGGCTTTGTTTCAAGTTTTCACTTCTGCCGGCACTCCCGAAGTGCAACCCGTTGTTTTTTTTTAATTTTGGTCTGCGTTAGTTCCGGCTAAACTCCGAAACGGCTGGACCGATTTTGACGAGAATTTTATTGGCAGATGGCTGATGTCATACGTAGTAACTTGGAAATCCTATTCAAATAGGGTAATAATATTTTTATAATAATTTCGCTCGGATAAAGGTCTCGGGCAACCGCTAGTTTATTCATATATTGTGATAAGTTGGCTGTTGTATTACTGTCACTGACAGGCCTGTCTAAATAGAGTAGACTTTAATCTTGTTATAATAAAGTTGCTGTTGAGTTTCTTTTGTCAGAGGCACAAAAAACTGTAGAAGACTGTGAACATTAGAAATTTTAATTTCAGTCAAGACAGTTTTTATTTATTTAGCAGCTGTATATTTGACGTCACTTGCGCCTTCAAAGATTTTTTATCGCGTGAATATTTAATCTCCAGAAAGTTTCAGACTTTCAAGAGTTTTGACGAAAAAATGTCATTGTCTCGGCATTTGTCGTCCTTTACTTTTTTCTCACCAAATTAGCGATGGAGCAAGAACTAAATAAAGCATTACTTAGTGTTAGTACGTGAGAAAATGTCCTCTTTCTAGCCCTTAGCTTCCACATACCGTTGTCTCTCTTACACGTAATGTTTTTAGGTACCTTTGCTAAGTGCTTCAGTCATTACCTACCAGTTTTAATAGGTCTATGGCCCAAGCTGGTCAATCGTTAACATTCATGACTTCATTTCTATACAAGAAATTGATTAATTGGCTCATCAATTGACATGGAGGCTTGGTGTTCAACTGCCATTAGATATAGTAATAATAATCTTTCCAGTTGATACAGACAAATGTGTCAAAAAATGTGCCTTTCATTGGGTTTAATAAACGAAATCGCCTGACTAAATGATACTGAAGTGACTGACTAATAAACGAAATAGGCTTGTATTTTTATTATCATCAGTTTATTAGGCTCAGTCTATCTTAGATACACAGAATAATCTTTATGGTTTCGTCGTCATCTTCCACAGCCCAAAATCACTCACTGCTGTGTCAGGGCTCTCTTTCCTTGTGCCTAGCTCCACGCTCCTGTGCCAGCCTCATCCAGGATATTCCCGCAATGGCAACAATATCGTCTGCCCATCTCGCCGCCGGACGACCAATACTTTCTTTCCAGCTGGAAGAAAGTATTGGTCGTCCGAGTGGCGTCCAACAGCTGTTGGACGCCGCAGCTTTACTCCACCTAACTCCATTTGAGTTATATAACGCGATTTCCATTATTGAAGACCTTCGTACGTCTCCGGAATGAGACAAATTCAAAATAATTGGGAGTGTTATATTTCGATGGTCCCTACGTACAGACGCCAGCGGGTCAAGCTACCCGAAACTGTCCGATTTTCCCAACCAACCTTGAACCTAATGCATCAGATATAAAGTTGAAAATCATTTAAAGAAATTTGACAGATTGTAGTAGCTTGATGTGCTGGCGTCTGTACATAGCGACATGTCTAAACACATGGTTTACAGGAGAGAGAGTGTTACACAGATTCAAACGATTCTATAATGAATTTTATGAAATGATGTTATATTCATTAATGTAATTAAGTACTCGAAATTCAGAGTTTTTAATGGCGTAATGGTTTTTATTTATATTAATATCCTATAAATATTAAATAAAAAGCGGAACGCGCTTATAACGCTCTCCTGTATACCATGTGTTTAGACATGTCGCTATGTAAGTAGGGACCGTCGATTTAAAAACAATATATATAATAGAACCTGCCTTATTAACAACCAATCTTATTTGTGCCTTTCAACTTTGCATCTTTGATTGGTGACTCCTGGTATTCACCTGAAACTTGTATGTTAATTTTTTTTTTAAGAAAAGGATTTTGTTATGTAATGTTTTGACCTTATGGTCATAATAATGCCTAGACTGAACGATTTTATTCTTATATCCTTATAAATCCTTAAAAAAATAGTAGAGCAAGAAACGTTCATTTTGCTTTGTAAGAAAATACGCCAAGCCGTAATATGATAGCCTAAAGCCATGCCTTTTCATAATATTCTTGATAAAAACAAACTATTCAAATCTTCTTCCTAGAAAGCTCCGACTAACAATGTTAGCATTCACGATTCAAATTATCAAAAAGAAAGTCTTTAAAAGTAGGCAAATAATAATAATAGCGTGAATATTTTTCTAGCTCCAATGTAAACAGATATAATATTTTTGAAAAGAACAAGGAACATTTTAAATAATAGGCTCTCCCAAAGTTGTGAAAAGTTTTCTTTTGAGACTTTTCCTCATTACATAATATTTCTTTTGTTTCTCGTTTCTTTTGTAACAAATCTTTGAATGAAAGTAAACAAAAGATTAATGGACATCGAGATGTACCTGTATCTTTATGGTTTCAGATCTATACGAATGTTAAAATATTTACAAATAAGCCGACATTTTCTGAAGAGTTAGGCGAAGAACACACACACGGTGCTATCATAAACATAAACAATATTTTAAAAATTTGAGATCTCACGTCAATAATACAACTTTTCGTATTTAAGAATTGTGACCCCAAAACAGCCGCACCGTGTGGACGGAGCTTTACCTGGCAACTTTGCCTGACGTATTTTAAATTTGGAACCTTAATATTCTGCAGTCACAAACTCTAGACAAATAGGGAATATTTTTTTGTAAAAATAAAAAAGTTCTTAACAATATCACTTGGAGCTATTTTAATTAAGTTAAATTAATGTTCACAGCGAGATACTGTTAGAAGACACTGTCGCTGTTAACATTAATGCGCCAATGGTAGCAGACGTGACTGAATTAATAGGTGAAGTTTCTCTAGAAAAACTTACATTATTGAATGTGGGAAATCAAAAGCGAGAAACGGAAATTACTAGCTTTGGTACTTTATTTTAAATTGTCTTTCAATTTCCTAACATAAGTTTGCCGTATTTCTATTTCTTCTTTCTCGCTCAAACACTCTCGCTCTCACTCACTCAGTATTGTCGTGCCCACATGTATATTTCATTGACTTGGTTTGCAAGTACCAAGTAGTAGTCGTTACAGGTCAGGTCTCGAGTTCAGGGTCTCGAGAGTCTGACAATGATGTCAATGGGTGTCATTTTATCTAGTACAAACTGGGTTGTGGAGGTCAGATAGGCAGTCACTCCGTGAAAAATACTGGTATTTAGCTGCATCCGGTTAGACTGGAACCCGGATGGTTGGTAAATACCAAAAAACTGTCAAACGGCAATAAATTTATTCTTGAAAATAGATTCAAAGTGTACTATTACTTTAAAAAAAAAAAAACTAAATTCACAAGCCTAGGTACAACGAGATACATTTCTTCTAAAAGCCAGTGCTTTTTACCGACAAAGTAACTCGTATGGTTTACAAAGCGCTCTCTTTAAGCCCTATTCAAGCTCTAAAGCTTAGTGGTAGATTTCACTGCTTACATTTCTTCTTTTACTTGATTAGGACTTAAGTATTTCTAGTGCAGTATAATGCAATGTTCCATTTCTTTTTGTCATGCATTATTTCGATGTACTTTTGATGTACTTTTTAAAGTAAGTTTGTTTTAGGGAGTTGAGGGTGTTTTCGTGCTTAAGTGGGTACGAATTGTGGTTTCTTAAACATAAGTCATCATCATCATCTGCTTAGCCTTTTCCCAACTATATTGGGGTCAGCTTTCAGTTTAACCGGATGCAGCTGAATACCAGTATTTTACATGAAGCGACTGCCTATCTGACCTCCACAACCCAGTTAGTACTGGGTAATGCGATACCCCTTGGTGAGACTGGTTATCAGACTTTTTGAGCCACTGACTACCTGTAACGACTGTCAAAGATCTACAAATGAAGCCGGGACCAACCGCTTAACGTGCTTTCCGAGGCATTGAGGAAACTTTCTTAAACATGAGTATTATGGATTATTTTTGAACTTAAGTACATGATATTCCAGATGTACTTCAGTTCAAATTCTTGGATGACGAGAAAGTTTTCATAAATTAAACAGTGATTTTAATTGTCAATTTATAAGTAGGTACTTGAAACCCATTACTTATAAATTGACAAAAAGACAATAATAAATTGACAGAAAATCTACAACATTATTTTAGTATATGCGAAGCCCGAAACACGTGTTTAGTATTTTTATGTAAATGATCTATGTACAAAATTTCAAAACTGTATCATGAAAAATCACAAAGTTATAAGCTTGTTTTGTTACTTCGTTTTCCGTACAAAAACATGCTCAGCCACCACGCGGCGCCCGCGAACCGCTCCGCCCGCGCCTCCAGTGTGGTCTTGCGCTCAATGATCGCGCGGTATCCAAATTATAACCTTTTTTAAATATTTTTGGGACAAAATATAACATGATTTAAAAATGATTTGAATCAATTCAGTTACCTATTCTGCGCAAACTATATTCAGGTTTCGCATATACTAAAAATAATGTTGTATTAAACTGGTAGAAAAATAGCTACAAAATCCGGTACTCTACGTCTCGTAGGTAACAAATAAGTCCTAACCACAACCAGATATAACCTTATATCATTTGGATTCATCTGACACGACAGATAAATCTAACGTGAATCCTATAACGTACGTCAGTTCAGTTATTTTCCGTTCCCTGCGTCTAAAACATACCTACTTATTTTTTCCAGTCGGGTAAGAATGTGACAGAGTTTCTCTGATAAGACACGACAAACGACGTTCACGGGCACTCATTTGTTATTTTTGCAATATGGAATGCACTTCTTTTATTTTTGTGACAAATGGGACGTATTTTTTCTCATCTGTGTGTGGGGGAGAGAATGTCGTAGGTATGTGTGCGAAGTAAGTTTACGTGTTGAGATAATTTATATATGCTACTTATTTATGAGGTAGCTCTAAATAGTTTGAGGTCGTTTGTTTCGTATTTTGTATGTGTTTTTTTGTTGTGTGTTTGTGGTCGTAGCGTTTCGTTTTCATGAGTATAATTTCATATGCCGTAATTTATGTATATTTCATATACCTTTAACTATGCGGGGACTATTTTCTGCGCTTTTACGATAGACTGGATATCTTTCGAAGAGAGAAGTGCCTGTGCCAGCTGTGGGAATATTACATAACATTACGCCTGTAATACCCTAAGGGTTAGGCAGGGGTTTACCTAATAGTACACCCAGATTCCGTCAGTTATCCAATGTAATAGAAAGCGAGCCTATTCCCGTCAACTGGGCACGGATCCAGACTTCGTGGCTACTACTCCTGATGGAAAACCCCAATAACAGTTTCCTCAACCCGAGAATCGAACCCAGGACCTCATGCTCAGTAGTCGTGATTACGACAACTAGAACAACAAGGCAGTCTAATTCAGGAATATTATAGATTGTAATTCTGTAACTACACATGTGTTACTGGCGCGACTCATTTTTCATCAACATACAACCTGACACTGACCTGCAAATTGCAAAAACCGTAAGAATATTTGAATTTCGCGGGCTACCCGTACTCTTGCACCTTCAGAAAAGAAGAAAAAGCAGCGGCAAAAGTGGAAAGATAGTATGATGATGTTGATGATGATTTGCTCTGCAGTAGTAAATACAGGCTTATAAAAAATATATAGTAGTCATTCATTTATTTCAAAAGACAATAATCGGAAACTCGAATAAAACCGTCTATAAAGTAAAGAAAAAAAAAAAAATTAAATACACTTTTTCTATTGTAAAATTCATAATTGCCTTTAAAAGTGACAATTTCAAACTTGTTTCTTAATATTTTGCTGAATACTATTCGTTGAAGTAACCTTTGTATTCATTTGTAACAGTTTACTTCTGAACACAACCGAGCGCTATTAACGATTTCAAGCAAAATTACTAGATATTTAAATTAAGGCGCCGTTGAGGAAACATAGTTAGAATTCAAGGCTTTATAATGGAAATACTAAAGGAACAGAATTGTAGTATTATATACACGTATACAGGGTGTAAGGAACAGCTCTCCACAGACTGATGGGGTGGATTCAGTACTTATATCGTACTAAGATGACCGCTACAAGAAATTATTTCAGGAACTTTATCGGTTTTATTTTTTCATTCGCAATGTATTGTTACCGTAGCAAAACCCAGTGAAAGGCAAGCGCGACGACAAGTTCGATTAACTCTGTAGACAGGAAGTGAACAGCTGATTTCACGCGTCGTTTGTTACAATATTTTAACATCTATTGTTGTTTTTTTTTTATTTTAGCCGTGTTATTTGAAATTGAAATAAAAGAATAGTAATGGAAAAAACGATTCAAAAACTGAAAATTTTCCTGGGAAAATTCCGAGGGAATATAATTCAAAAGAGAAATTTGGCAGATTGTAATAGCTTGATATGTTAGCATCTGTACGTGACATGTTTGCGTTTTCGAATTTTGCTCTCACAAAATTTTTAGTTACGAAGATATTGGGGGCCAAAGTTCCAACTTTTTCACAAGTTTTTTTTTTAATACTAATTTTTAATTTTATATCTTAACTTAAAATACCTTTATGAGACCCATACTATTCAATGCATCCATCAGCACAATGTTTTGAGTGCGTAAAATGGTTTCCTAAAACAGTTAAACTTCGTTTTGTACCCTAAAATGTCGTTGCCCAGCAATATTTTTTGCGTAGACTTAGTTTTGAAATACAGAATACTTGGCTGACAGCTTCGCGAAGGTCCGTTTACACCTTGTATACAGTAAATCAAGTGACCAATGCTTCCTCTGAACGAAAAGCGTACGTATTATTATTAGCATTTAAATACAGTTTACCAAATTTAATAATAACATCAAACCCACTAACAATTTAATCTCACACAAACATTAACGCTTGTCAAACTTTAAAGTGATCAAACAAGTTACTGTTGAAGCAAATATATCGTTATTTAACTTGCAACATTTAATTTGATAATCAACTCTATTCAGATAGGGCTAAGTCACAAAATTGAATGTTTAATATTGTAAGGTTAACTTCCTTGTTTTGGTTAAAAAAAAAAATTATACTCAATGATAATAGGTCTGTTTCAGAAAGTGGTAATAGAAATGGTTTTTTAGGTTCGGTAATGGTGAGCAAAATCTGTCTTAATTGACAGCATTACAATACTTATTTTTTGCTTCTATCTTACGAACCAATGTCTGAAATAGGTGTAAATTAAAATATACATTTTATATTTTTATAGTTTTTTTTTTCCGTTTAAACAACAAATCATCTGTTAAACTGTGCCTTTATACTAGGTGGTAAAATTCACTATTTCTATTATAAAAAAATTTTTTAGCTCATGCCTTTGATTCTGGTGGCAATACATTTTTAAGACGAACATTTTTTATCTTTTGACCGCCATTGTCACATATACGTGACAAGCAAGCGCGTGTCTTGTATGCCAGACAACACAAACATTTGACAAAATGGTAGGTGAAATTGTGGCTTGCGTGGAGGGCACGCGCGTGCGTTTATGATCTGGTGGTCAAAAGGTTAAGTTTATGAGATATCAGTTTTAATCGCTACGACGCTAATAGAAGAACGCTGCCCATATTAAAAACAAAACTGCCACGCGCCGTGGTTTTCTTATACCCGGAATTTAATTTATCAGGATAAAATATTCACTTTTCTTCTTAGTATTTCTTTTCTTCCCGTTATTTTGCTGTATACACTAACTTGTTATAATTTTAAGTATTTCTTAGAAGCGGGAATCTAGATATTTCTAAGAAACACTCGTTGTAAGCATCTTTTCTTCCTAGCCAAGAAAATCCTTAATGTTTATAAAATATCAAACTAAAACCTTCATTATAATTTTCCATACTTTTAACTTTATTTTGTATAGTTACAATCACTAATATATATGTATATCTACACTTACAATTAATGAAAATTGAAGTGTCTGTTTTTAATATCAAAATAACAACTTTTACTGAATGCATATCGAATTAATACGGCAATAAAAACATTTTTCTTTTCAGTTTTTGTCTGTCTGCTTCTCTGTTTGTTCCGGCTAATCTCCGAAACTGCTGGTCCGACTTTTACTGGCAGATAGCTGATGTTATAAAGACTTACTTAGGCTACTTTTATTTTAGAATAAGAATTAAGGTTCCTAAAAAAAAGATTATGAATTTTCAAAAATAATACAACAAAATTTGTTTAAAAATGTCATGGTTCAATGTCAATGTCAGTGTTCAATGTCTAATTAAGTCACCACACGAGAGGTTGTGCGTTTATCATGTTACACCTTGTATTTACTGCTTGTGACTGTACTAACGATCTCTTTGATGAAAGCCCGATTGCGCCCCAATTACTAAAGTCACAGAATTATAATTCAATTAATTTTGCATCGTCACTCGCTGTTGGATTGTTTCAATTTAAAATGTATTGTATGTATTGTCCATTAAATGCCTTTGTAGCTGTGAATATCAGTTATTAAAGAAAATTATAGACTCGACTTATTGATTGATTTTACTATTGATGAGGTTCGTTTTGTTAAAAGTAAATTTAAACCCCTGTGATGATTTTTGTTCCGCTTCTTCTTACTATCAACTGGTAATATTATTCTCTGCATTGAGAGTTTTCGGCACTGAGGGTCTTGACAAAATCAAATTATATCAGTGATAACGATAAAGTTTAGTATAAACTACCGGAAAGTTTTGTAATGTTGTCGAACTTAATAGAAAATTGATATATACACAGTTTTAGACGTTTTTTTTTTAATTCGTCTTATGTTAGAGTTGAATTAAAAAAAGTTTAACTTTCCAAGTAAGTAGCTACTTCTTTTGCGTGTATCTCGCCACACATCAAGAATAAGTAACGTATTGAGGTAAAGTGACGTCACTAGACCTCATTGCAAGCGCAAGTAAAGTCTCACATTTTTTTAGATATTTTAATGATTTTTTCACATTTTTGTTCCTTCTTATTTAAATGATTGAACTTAAGCCAAAAAAAACATGGAAACTTTTGAAATATCAATTCTTGAAAACAAAAATCGTTGTAGATATAGGTACTATCGCCTTGAAAGTGTTCGCCATTTGACTTGGCTCCCAGAACTGCGTTTCAAAAAAGAAATAAAACGAACATCGAATTTTACATTATAATTTTCAACAAAGCATTCTCAAAGCATAAGAGTGGTCGACCGTCAGTAAGCGTAAACGTACATTTTTGTTCACTGCTTATTGACATTTAGGCGCATTACCCCTTTTTTTTACGGATGGGAAATCATCAAATGACTGCTCCCGCAAGGGAGCGCTTCTCCCGCTCAGAGCGGAAGGGAGTGTCAGACTTGAACTGACTAAAACCCATCCATGTTCCTTCCCTGCCCTTTGTGTTCCAGGGCCGCGGTATCTCTTTCGAACAGCCCGCAGCCCAGGCGCATTACCCCTTACCTTAGGTCTAAAAATAGGTCCTTGAACCTCCAGACTACATACATTTGACTTTTATTTATCTAGAACGTTAATTTACATAATCAAGTCATAAGCAACTATAAATCCTTAGATTAATAATGTTTAGACAGGGTCGGCGACTCGAAAATTCTAGACGCCTGAATATATTTTGGGCTAATGTCGAATCTAAGTGGCTGTCGTACGGTTTTCTACGAGATTTTGTGATATTCATAGAATGAAGCTTTTGAATTATTAATGCGATAGACATTGCATATATATGTAAACATACTAAATCACTTTATACATACACCTTTAACACGCTTCTTACCTAATGATGTTGTTAGTTATAACGCTTTTGTTGGCATGAGATCTTGTATACCACCCTTTATGTATGACGAAATTGAATTGGTTATATTGGAAACCTATATATTGCCTATAGATTATTATAACCTTTAGATTGTATAGATAATTGAAATGCTAAACTAAACGCGAACTAAATCACACGGTGGTATTTATATCTCCTTATAACAAGCAGTTTCTCTTGGAAAATCGTCTGCGAAATCCTACTTTTATAATAATATTATAAATGCAAAAGTTTGTAAGGACGGACGGATGTTTGTTACTCTTTCACGTAAAAACTACCGACCGGATTTAAATGAAATTTGGCACACAGATAGTTTATAACCTGGATTAATACATAGGATACTTTGTATCTCTTTAGTACGATCCTGTAGGACATTATCGAATTCCACGCGGACGATAAAAATCTAACCGATTAAAATAAGCTAGACAAAAGACATGTTTCTATTTTAAAAACTTTACTCAAACTCATAAAAATAACCATTTCGTCTCGGCTTTCAAATCAACCAATAGCTGATTCTTATAACAAAATAAAAACGGGATTCAATAGTCACACATCTTACGCCAACTCACCGAACTATACACACAACGTACGAAACAAAACAGTAGTGACACTGTACATACAAATTGTTCTGCCATATAGGAAACATTGTGATGTCACAAATGTATGATACACATGACAGGGACAACAAAGGACAATACGGATATATATTGTGTAGGTACTGAAGGATAGGGAGTGTCAAGTTAGAGATGCGAGGGAAGTAACTAAGAATGGACTTGTAATAATTATTTGATATATTCTACAGGAACCTTTCGGAATAAATTTCCTAAGTAATGCTGACAACCGCATCTAAATTCGTTGCCAATCTTTAAAAGGTTTGGTAATTTTGTGTAGGAATGCCTGCGCTTGTTATTGAAACTGAGATTTGTAGGACAAAATAATATCCCAACGAATTAAGTTACCTAAATATAATTAAATGAATTAATATCATCATTCTTTGGCCCTTGTCCCAATTAATTTGGGGTCGGTGCAGCGTGTCTTCTTTTTCCATATTTCTCTATTACTCGTCATCTCATCAGATACCTCCTTTCGTGCCATATCATCCTTCACACAGCCCATTCGTCGATTCTGTGGTCTTCCTCTACTCTTATACCCATCCACATTCATACTCAAAACTTTCCTCAAGACATTTTCCTCATTCCTCGTCCTGACATGCCCAACAACTTTTAAATGAATTAAAAATGTGGATGGATTTCATTATGTAAGTAAGGCACTTTGTTTTACCTCCTAGAGTTCATTACAACGGCGTTATAAAATAGAAAATTATGCAAAATATAATAATAAAAAAATGGAGCCCTCACCTTGGCTTGTAGCTTGGACCCTGTTCCCGATACCGGTGGGCTACTATTTTTTATATTTTTAAATGTTTTTCTTTTTAGAAATATGTAAAAATATAAAAAATATGTAAAGAAAAATAAAAAATAGTAACAATATTGTAAAATGAGACGCAAAAAGGCATCTCATGATTTCCTGCAGAGCCTTCAAGTCTTATGATATTAACTCAGCACTTTGCGAACAAAGATCCTACTGGTTCTTCAGTTATTCAGGAACTGATATTACAAAGCCTTTCATCTATAAATTCATTAATGTCAATAAGTCAGTGTACAGAGTAAGGCGACTCCATTCATTTCTTCTATTCACGACGACGCTCGATAAAATCGCCTTCTCGTATCTTTGATTACATCAAATAGGAGTTTCGTTATCTGATAAAGGAATATTGGATGGAGGGAAGACGAAATGCGGAAGCGAGTTAAAGAAATAGATATGTACGAGTATGTACATGACGTAGACGTGGCGAGTTTCTTTTAGCTAAAAGTCTAATCATGTTAAAGAATGTGAGCAAATAGCTACGTTCCATTAAAACCAGGAAAGTTTTTAATAAAGTCTGACAAAGTTTTTTGTAAAAGATTGACGAACAGACTTTCAATGTGCCGATCCGATTTTTGGGTCACACGACGCCTCGCATGTTCCAAAAATTGGGTCGGTATAGACAGCTGTTCCATGAATACTCTATTCAGCTTCATCAGGTTTCAGACTGGATGCTGACCCCAACATGATTGGCAAAAGGCTTGGCAAATGATGATGCTGGCTTGGGGGAACTTAGACTTCAGTTCAAAAACTTTTTCGAAATAAAGGTGTACGGTGCTAGTCGCGACCATTAATATGCATAAATCATCATCATCATCATCATCAGCCTATAATGTTCCCACTGCTGAGACACAGGCCTCCTCTCTATGAGAGGGACATACATACAGCGTAAAATTTAAAACCGATTTTCGAATAATTATTGCATCTTTGTGATCCAAAAAACAATGTTCATGACAGCATAAAATTACAAGTACGAGAAAATTATTTTTATAAGTTCATCACGTATGAACTTATAAAAATAATTTTCTCGTACAAATAATATCATAAATACAATGCGTATTTATGATATTAGCTTTAACTTAGCTTAGCTTTATTATGAGACTTTAACTTTTACTCTGACGTCAACTCAACGTTGAGCAATATTTTATAAACTTAGTAGGAAGATGTTTTATGCAGGGGAAGTATTAAAATTTTGAAAAAGTTGAAGCATTTGTTATGGTAAAGTAACTGTGCTTATTTTACATAATAATTTAACATCTAGGCATTTCGGATAATCTATATATATAAAATGCTTTATCCTGAATGACTGACGGATCAACGCACAGCCTTTTTTTTTTACGGATGGGAAATCATCAAATGACTTCTCCCGCTCTGGGCAGAGCGGAAGGGAGTGTCAGACTTATACTGACTAAAACCCATCCATGTTCCTTCCTTGCCCTTTGTGTTCCATGGCCGCGGTATCTCTTTCGAACAGCCCGCAGCCCTGGCAGGCATCGGCCCTTGCGGGCCCCTCCTTGTTTGCTGACATCTCTTTGAGGCGCGCGTGGAACACGAACGCGCCGTCAACACGGCCTGTCGTCAAAAGACGGACGGACGGCGAGCTAGCCCATTACTCACCGTCCACAGGTTCGCGTCGACTGGCTGGAAGCCACCACGTGATACTCGACGCCCGAGGCGTCTCCCGCGGCGGCTGGGACGAGAGGTCTCCCTCTCACGCTCCACCACCTCCTTCGCTAGCATGACTGCTTCGCAGAAGGAGGTGACGGCGTCCCATTCCCTCTCGCTCCGGACCAGGGCCGGTCGCAATAGGTCACCGTCGCCGATCGCCGCTACGAGGACACGGCGGTGCTCCGCCCAAGCGGGGCAGACCTCCACCGTGTGCTCCACCGTGTCCTCTGGGCGATCCTCGCAGTGGTAACACCCGGGCGTTTCTTCCCGCCCGATTCGGTGCAGGAACCTCCCGAAACAACCGTGTCCGGTGAGGACCTGCGTCAGGCGGAAGGTGAGGGTGCCGTGGCGCCTCTCCAGCCTCTCCTCAAAGAGGGGACTTATGGCCACTATTGTGGCGTGCCCTGTACGGGGTTGCGTTAGTCGCTCTCTCCATGTCGCCATGAGATCGCGCCGGAAGTCTGTCCGCTGCGCGACAATTTGCCGCGGCAGCGGAGTTTCCGCCCGGCGTAGTGCCTCTACGCGCCACTCGTGTAGGCGCGCGAGGACTATCAACGCACAGCCTAAACCGCTGATTGTAGAGACCTGAAACTTAGAGGGTGTGTTTTTTGTATGACGTAAGCATCCGATAAGATTTATTAGATTTAAGATTTTCCGAAATTCTACCCCTAAGGGGGTGAAAAACGGGGCCAAAGTTTGTATGGGACAATGTGATTCCTTGGTCCAATCTACTTCAAATTTTGCATAAACATTCTTTAACAGAATTGATGGAAGACGTGTTTCGTATTTTATTAAAACTCATTGCCTAACGGGGTTAAAAAGGGGTAAAAAGGAATTTGAGGGTGATTTGCATCGAAGTTGATATCAATACTCTTTAGTGCAAAATTCAATTCGATCCGGTCAGTCGCGGGAGAAGTGCTAGTCTCTAATAATATGGTAATAATATTTCCAAAAATTGTAAATAATATAGTCATGGTAACGCCCCACTAAATCATCAAAACACAGTTTTTTACTCCTGAAACTTTGTAGATGCTGCCGAGCCAGTAAAATTCGCGACCCGACCCTCACGCTCCTAGATTGTCAATATCAAAACATAATGGTCAGATTTGAAACGTCTTATGTACTGTCAGTGTACCGAAATAAACAAGGGATACTTATTTTTGTAACTAAGTAACCTGGTAGGTAGGATGGATGCTTTTCTTTAGTCACCAACTGTACATACGGGGTTTAAACGGACTCTTCACGATGCCGGCAACCAAGCATGATGTACATCAAACTAAGTAACTTTACGCAAAAAATATGACTTCTACTTACGGAGATAATATAGGTCGAAATTCTAACTTTTTCTCAAGCTTTTATTTTTTTAAATACATGCTTTTAATGTATTTTTTTACATATAAGACACCTTCACGACTCCTGTACTATTCAATCTATCCATCAGCACAATTTTTGGAATGCTTTACATTGAGTTCTACCGTAAAATGTGAATTTTCATCCCCAAAAAAAAAGTCGTTTCCCAGCAATATTTTTTGCGTAAAGTTATTTAGTTTGATGTACAGAATGCTTGATTGACGGCTTCGTGGAAAGTCCATTTACACCCTGTTTACATAGCTGATTTAGGCACAAATCCAGTAAACGCTTTTACAACCAGAATTTGTGTGGTATACTGCAACTAAAAAACCCGACTATTGAAAAATCACGCTCTAGTTAAAATCGGGGTACTTATACAAGGTAAAATTGACTCCTTCTATTGTTGAAGTCGGTTAAAATTTAGCCAATGTTACCCGGGCTATAATAATAAATCGATTGATATCTTATTCAAAGTCGGATGAATAGTTTAGGCGTTACGGAGGGACATACGTAAATACAAACATAGGTACATACATAGGCTGCTGAAATCATAACCCTTCCTTCTGGCTTCGTCAAATTGGGGTTAATATTATGTTACAGATAATAATCGCTTTCACTCACCCACGAAATCGAATCGAAACAGTACTGACTGTACTATTTCGATTCGATTTTTTATTGAAAAATTAATGCATTGTCATTTATGCAGCAATTTCGAAGCTTTTTGCCTTCAATCTGAATCGTTTACATTTTAATTCGGCTAACAGTTATTTATTTATTGATACATATCTGGCCCCAGGAGCAATGTTTCACAAATTGCTACAATTTTGGGTCCAATTTCGCGCGGTCGGTAAAGGCAGATGGAAATCAAATACGTTTCAAGGTATAGGAGTGGAACACTAGATTAAGTATCTGGCATACTAGTCATGAATTGGTTTGTTGTGATATCATAATTATTAACTAGGTATGAACATTTTTATTTATTCTAGAATAGTGTTATTTTTACCCTGATGGAATTTTTTAGTACTCGGTGATTCGATTACCCTTTTTTTTTAAGAATTTGAAATCATCAAATGATCCCTTCCCGCTCTGGGCGGAGCGCAAGGAAGTGTAAGACTTGTACTGACTAAAACCCATCCATGTTTTTTCCTAACCCTTTGTGTTCCAGGGCCGCGGTATCTCTTTCCAACAGTCCCGCAGCCGATTCGATTACTCTAGTATTATATAAGCTTGGCAAATAATGGGGGTGTGCTAATTTCTGGTCTGTTCTCTTTAGGTAGTTATAATACGCCGTTCATTTTACGTAAGATCGGAGTTATTTTAATGCAACAAGTTGGAAAAACAATACATTATTACCTTTCTTCTTCTTTTAGAGCTTTTAGTGGGCTCTCTACCTTTTAATTTATTGTGATAAAATATAGCTTACGAGTTATCATAACATAACAATTAAAAGTTATATTTACCCTTTGTCGCTCTTTACTGTATATTAACATCTCCTAAATACTATTCTTTAAAATCACAATAAGATAAACTTCTGACCTGATTCTGAGAACATACCTACAATGTATCTATGAATAATTCAAATTATTAGAATATGTAATCGAGATCCATATTTTAGTTCGGATATCCCAAGGGTGTTTAGAATATTGTACTAACACCTGCCCTCTGGGTATGCAGAATAAATAGTTCATAAATCACAGTAACTAGCATGTTCGTTACTTTAGTTAGAATTTGACTTAGGTTTATTTAGCTTAGGAGCTTTTGCGTTGCTTGTTTTGGCGCGTGCGAGGTTCTTGTGGCTCTTACTTTGATCTTTAATCAGACAAATCACTCGTTCCATAGTGAAGAGAAGAAGAACTGCGATTGTGTCGCATCACTAGTGTGTAGTGTGGTGGACAGTGTGATATGTCAGTTTGGCCGGGCCATCGGAAGCGTCTATAAATTATTCAACTGTCGCCCGTAGGTAATAAAGTTACTATGCACGTTTTATTGGGACTCAATTGAACCGTTTAAACATGGTTGTTCATTGCAAATTAGTTTTGTTAAGGCTTTAGATGCGTATTACGCTGTATTTCAGACCAAATTTCACAGAATTCAAAAGTCAAAATACTAATTTCAATGAGGCCATTAAAATGCAGTTTTGAACGTCAAATACGGAAATGGAATTGAATGTATTTTCGTACTATCTACACAGAAAAAGTCAACATATTAATTTCAATGAGGCCATTAAAAGGCACTTTTGAACGTCAAATACGGAAATGGAATTGAATGTATTTTCGTACTATCCACACAGAAAAAGAAAACAGACAGACGAAGAAATGTATTCTGCATAAGACGTAATTAATCTAAGAAGAAAAAATGGTTTAATGTTCAAGGTTCCATTCAATTCTAATTAATAATTCGGTCATAAAATAAGATCAAAATAAATGGTATAAAATAATTATTAGTTCTTTTTATTAATTTTATTGTATCGTAAAAGGTTGCTAGGTAATTAAAACAATAATTTATCGGTTCAAAAGGGCGATCAAAAATAATAATTCTATACCCAAAGGCCCGTTGTATATTTTAACAAGAGATGATTATAAAAGGTAGAACTTGTGTTTTTAGGCTGGTGAGAATAATATATCGTACATTTCCACCAATACCGAGAATCATTAACGTTATTATTAGAGTGGAAGAATCTTCTTCGAAATAAGCCTCTATTATTCATGACGATCGACATTAAAATCATCTGTTCAAAACTAAACTACACCCACTATTGTCATCAAAAAACAAAAGAGCTGTAGGTTCCTAGTTGTGAGCCCATGATAATCGTTGGAATTTAAACCTTAAATCAATGACTTGATAGATCACATGACGCGCGCTTGGATATTGCAAGAACTATATACCAAAATATAAATACCGACGCATGGCGGAAACACCCGAAATTTTCCGAGGTCATCCTTCAAATTACGGGGCCGGAGACACTCTGGGAATTCCTAACAACTTGTGAGGTCCCTAAAATTTTAATTACGCTGTATCCAACCATTCTTCCTCCCCCCAAGTTGGCATAGCGGTCTCTTTGAATATTATTACTCGGCCCACTCGCAAAAAGCCTTTAGCGAAACATTCGAGAATACAATTTCATTTTAATGCTTTTATGGGATGACTCTGGAGAAGTATTGTTCTTACGATCGGATTGATAAGGAAATGTAATAATAATATCGGTGCTGTTCGATGCTGAATATGTGAATAAAATGTCTATGAATGTGAATTTCGCCTTCTATTTTTGATACAGACATTTATAACACAAGCTGTTACGTTACACATTTTGCACGCCTTGTAGTTCTCTCGTCACCATTGTGACGTACGTGCGAATGAAACAACGAGATGCTTAGCACTGGCAGTTTATTATTAAAAAGTGACATGTGCGTGAGGTTGCAACCTGCACGGTTAAAACCTGCTTTAACATGTATAACACAAACTGAACATGTTTTACAGACTAAACCCTTGCAAGTTTTGGGTCTTTAATTCCTAGTGATGACGTATTTCGTTACGTTCAACCACGTTCAGTATTCAAATACCGTCGAATGTCGTTCGTGCAAGGGATTTGTGAGCATTAGGTGCTCCTGAGATTTCGCATAATTAGTACCAAATTCCCCGTGGTGCAGTTGTTCGAAGACGTATTTTGCATACGATTATTTCTAAATTATTCATGGGAGACTATTATAATGATTCTGTAATAATTATAAGTATTAAGACCGCAGATTTTTCAGGGACAATTTTAAGAACGAACAGAGAAGGTACTCCGAATTGGTTTCAGAAACTCAGTCATCATCATCTGTCTAGTCTTTTCCCAAATACGTTGGGGCCGGCTTCCTGTCTAACCGGATGCAGCTAACTACCAGTATTGTTCATAAATCGACTGCCTATCTGACCTCCACGCCCCAGTTAGTACTGAGTAATACGATGTCCCCTGGTAAGACTGGGCGTCAGACTTTAGCGCCACTAACTATCTTTAACAACTGCCAAGCTTCTGATCTTCCGCCGGGACCAACGGGTTAACGTGCATTCCGAGACACTCAGGAAACTCGGTACGTAATAGGTGGTCACCTATTAACCTAGCGAATTGCAGCTTAACCTGAAGATTGATCCGAGCGACTGTTATTATTTAGCCACGAGCTCCTGAAACACAAATCCTGGCATTCCTTTTTCAGAAATTCAGTGAAGGGTCAAAATTCTAGGCTACTAATTAATCTCCATACTTACTCAATTTAGTTGTAAGTTCTGACTTAAACAGGAAACTCTAAGTCTACGAAATTACACCTTTTACCAACTCCATTATCTTTGCCAAAGCTCAAATGTTCTAATTCAAAACAAAATAATTACTGTTGAATTCCGAAATTCAATTACGCAATTTGAATAATTAACGGAAGCTGAACCCTATTTATTGGACAATCTCATAATTTTAATGAAATAATTGAAGAATGAATAACATTGAACACTTCACAACAACTTTTCGTAAACAATTTTGACGACAACGAGAATGGTCTATATTTCTTTATTTATTGATTTCATAACATAACATCACGCCGGTAACCCCCAGAGGGCTAGGCAGAGGTCAGTACTCCCACATTTCGCTATGTTCAAGCCCCATGCATGCACAGCAAACTAAGTAACCCTACGCAAAAATTATTGCTGGGAGATGAGTTTTTTTTGGGGTGAAAAATCACGTTTTACGGTTTAACTCTATGAATGTAGGATACTCAAAACATTGTGTTGATGTTGCATGGAGGTAATTAGAGTAAAGTTATAAACCTTAACTAATATATAAAAAAAAAAACTTGTGAAAAATTTGGAACTTTGACCTCCAATATCTACAAAACTCAAAGGTCCATGTGACCTTCGAGTTTAGTATAAAAAATAATATTGCAAAGACGGGGAGAAGTGCTGCAAGCAATTTTGAAATAATTTTATTCTCATTCTCATTACAATGACGGTCTATTTTCCTTTCCTTGTCGAATCGATATTGGATGATAATTACGCCATTCCTCATATAGCGAGCAATGTGTTCACACGCTCGGAAAATCACCCCATTGCTTACGTCACGAATGATAAACGCAATATTAATCCATGTAAGCATGACCTCTTTTATGAATTTATTGCTCCTACCCTGTCAGTATAGTGTAGTGCGCCTTTGTTCAGCATTGTGTTTTATTGGAGAAATATTATTTGCATCATTGATTTGATTTATTTTCCTACACTTGTTACCAGGAGCTGACCGTAACTGAGTAATGGGCTAGCTCGCTGTCCGTCCGTCTTTTGACGACAGGCCATGTTGACGGCGCGTTCGTGTTCCACGCGCGCCTCAAAGAGATGTCAGCAAACAGGCAGGGGCCCGCAAGGGCCGATGCCTGCCAGGGCTGCGGGACTGTTTGAAAGAGATACCGCGGCCCTGGAACACAAAGAGCAAGGAAGGAACATGGATGAGTTTTAGTCAGTACAAGTCTGACACTCACCGGGGAAGTCATTTGATGAATTAAAAAAAAAAAAAAACTATAAAAGGAAAATAACTTTCAGTGGCGTAAACCAAACTTTTTTCTAGTATGAACATTCAAAATCTTTACAAACAAACTATATTAAATTATTATCTTAATTGTATATGTAATGTGTTTAGATTTTAAAGATGTTATATAATATTTTTGTGTTTTGTCGAATTGTGTTTGTGACTGTATGGATATTTTAATTTATCTGACAAATAAATGAATTGAATTGAATTGTATCAATTTTCAGCTTGAACTAGGGTGTTGAACAAACCAGTTTACTCTAACAACCATTGTCTTTGATTAGAGGATACAAAGTTGATCATCAACCTACAGCAGTCCACTGCTGGGCAATGACAATGGTTGTTAGAGTAAACTAGTTTTGTTCTAGGATGAAAAAGTGAATGCGTTGGCCATTACCCTTTGGGCCAGGAAGCGCGTGCCCTGTACGCAAAACGACACAAATATGTGACAAAATGGTAGGTGAACCCGTGGCTTGGCGTAGGGGGCACGCGCGTGCGTTTATGCTCTGGTGGTCAAAAGGTAAATATCAATAAACGATGGACGTAGTGCTCTCCAACTGCAAGCCATTCAACTTCGATTCTCGGTAACTCAACGCTTCATCTTCCACCTAATTTGAGAGCGTCCCCCTACCTTACATTTGCCAATTTACGGTCTTCTCTCATATATAAGTTTAATCTGACCCAACGGTCATCCGTTCCACGGCTTACCAACCACAATAAGAAATTAATTAATAGTAAAATACTGAGTTAGTAACAATCCATTTTACTTACAGGCGTGCCAACTCAACCGTGTAATACGAATATCGAAGTGTAATTAGGCATGAACAGTCATACATACATTACACAAATTTACATTACACTATTATACTAGAGCTACCAGTTGCGCCAACATTACAAAGCTAACGCCGACATTAGTTTGTATGACTATTAGCATTCCGCATCCTACTGCCAACCAAATGGTTTTATCAACAGAGAAATAGATATGCGGAGGCCTTATCGTTTACCAAAATGGTTGAATCTCCATTAGAATATCTGTGTACGTATCCGTCCATATTTGATGGATTTTGTCGGATCTCAGGAAATTTTACAACGCAAACTGTTATATGGTTCCATACATCATCTGCATTAACCTTTTCCCAACTATATTGGGGTCATCTTCGTGTCTAACCGGATGCAGCTGAATACCAGTATTTTAAATGGAGCGACTGCCTATCTGACCTCCATTACCCAGTTAGTACTGGATAATACGATACCCCTTAGTAAGACTGGTTGTCAGACTTTCGGGCCACTGACTACCTGTAAAGATCTACAAATGACAGCCGGGACCAACGGCATAACGTGGTTTACCGTCCACAAATCAACTTTGGCAAGCGCAGCTTAACCTAAATATCTACCCGAGCGGCTGGTATTATTTAGCCATGAGTTCCTCCTAGCTTATATATAATATAAAAGTGTAAAAATACCTGAACTGAAACAAGTATAGTGCACAATATAATATTTCAAAATGTTGCGAATTTATTCTTCCGAAAACCGTTTAAAACAATATTTTCCAAAGAAGATAGTTCTTCGGTATTTTCTTTATTCATAAGAAGTCGGGCGCAACTAAATCCTCTTTTCTTTTTTTTACTGGCTCGGTTTCGTATAACCCGACTTTGGTACAGAACTTAACGTTAATACAAAACTTCCTGACTGTGTTTTCTTTAACTGAAATGCATGAAATTTAATTTTACGGCTAAATTATTTTTAAGCTGCAAAGCAGAACCACTAATTCTTTTGTGTTTAAAACTATTTAATTGCCCACATAAAATGCGCATTCCGGCTTACTATTTTCTTTGTCTACATTTTTTTTTGTAAAATCTACGAATATTTTAATACTAGATACTAGGAGGACCATTAAACACAATACAAGTTGGCATTTCAGAGCCAAAAATATGACTAGCAGCTACCTAATGCACGTACGTACGTAAGCCTTTACTCGTACTGTCAGATCTCTGAAACAAGCATTAAAATATTATCATTCTTGACGGCACATACTTAAACCACACATAATCAGTGACATAATGCAATAATACGTTATCACTCGTATTCCAAGACCCATCTTAAGTCAATTGCTCAGCTCAGTTAGACTCAGTTTTCATGACAACGGTTCAAAACGCCCACCATATCGTATTCTTAGCCGCAATGGCGGATCCTCAAATTTGACAGATTATTTATAATGAAAATCTCAAATCGTGAGCGTTTAGGTCAATTTACAAACAAACTATAGCTGCCAATGTGTCTAATGGGGCAGATTCAGGGCGTGTTAAGCTTCAGCTAAGTCAGTTACTAAGAATATCAGTAAACAGGGTGTAAACGAACCCTTAACGTTGCCGTCAACCAAGCATTAAAATGATTTCTGGGAAACGACTTTTTTTTTGGGGTGAAAATTACGTTTTACGGTAGGGCTCAATGTAACGCACTCTAAACATTGTGCTGATGGGTGAATTGAATAGTACGGGAGTTGTGGAGATATTTAAAGTAAAGTTTTTTCATTGAAAACTAGTATTTATAAAAAAACCCAATGACGGGGAGAACAAGTGCCTTTCGGCTTGGTCAAATCTGAGTGCAAAATCACGAGACAAAAGTTCGTGTTGGGCCCTTAATTTAGCAGTCAGTGGTAAGCTGGCACGCGACACGGATATCCGTGACAATGTCTTTGTTGTTCCGATTGCGTAATTAATTTATGTCCATGAATTTATTCGTAGTTCGCTGAATGTACTAATTAAGGCAGCTCTGACGGTTCTACGGCTTTGATAAGTTAATTGTTGCTGTAAATGGGTCTGTTTGTGTTTTATTTGGGTACTGTCACAATATTGGTTATCTGATTCATGTGGGATTTGGGTGAAGAATGTCCTACGTGATAGGTTGGTGTTGACGGGTCAAAATAAAAGATCAACTCAATTAACGCTGAGACTGACTTTATTGGGATGAATTATTTCGTGGATGTTTCTAAATATGCAGTAGATTATCTTAAACTAAAAACTGTAACGAATTCGAAAACAACCCATACATAAATTCACGCTTTTTTCATGAGAATCTACGGCACACTACATGGTACGATTCTTCCTTTACTCTTTTTGTATTTTCTACGAATACTACTTATCTGGCCTTTCTAAAGCACTTCACCTGACAAAAAACAAGTACTTGCCCATGAAATACGTCCAGTCCAAGTCATTCAACAGAATACAAAAAACAAATAGTCCTTAATACCTAACACTAAAGACCTAAAACTTAGAAGCAAATCACACAAAGGTCTTTTCTTTTCGAACATATTTTTTGACCGGAACAAGTATTTGCCAAGACTAAAGCCTCGTAAAAGTCACGCGTGTTTACAGTGCCGTTAACAAGCTCAATAAAAGCGTCTGGCAAGGTGTGGGGAGTTGGGGGCTCTTTGGCAACATTGCCACAACTGGCACGAACGTCACAGCCACATCTGGCACTTGTTGCGTTGCCAACGATGCCAAATAGCCCCCGTGTCACAGACCTGTGTAAATATCAAATTTCGTTTGTACATGGTCGAATTGTTCGAACAAAATTTTTGAGTTTGGGCCTTCCCTTTGAATTCCCTGGTCTATCGTTTGGGGCTTTGGGTTCGAAGGGTACCTGTACCCTCTTGGGTGTGGAGGTGTAATATACTTTTTTCAATAATCACTTTTCCGAACCTGCCATTTGTAAATGTTGAATGTATGAATCTCTAGAGACCTATATCAATCTTTTACAGGGAAGATATTAGGATTGAAATTGAAAAATCTCCTACTTTTTTTTAAATACACTAGACAAAACCATTTGTGAAAAAATCTATATTTAACATTACGAATGCGAAGTTTGGATGGATTGACGTTTGTTACTCAATCACTCCAGAACGGCTGCACGGAATTGGGTGTTTGGCACAGAGATATATAATAGTCTGAAATAGCACATTTTTCTTTTTCTCACACTTATACATCAAAATTTCCTCGCGAATGAATTTGCAGCCAACAGCTAGTCCTCCATAAACATGGAAATGTTTTTAGAAAGTTCAAAGTCACCAAAAATCTCATAAATGTATCGCAGAAAAATCTACAAAGTTCAATAAGATCTTACTCAAACTCAAAATACTAATAAAACTTTTTTTTAACAACATCAACTTATTATACTCGTCTACTCCAGACTCCTAGGCCAAGTTTCTTTACAAAGTTTTTTATCAAGTATGTTTCTAAGGCAGCTGCGATGTTTATCTCGGCTGCTCGGGGCCCCACAGATGTTAGTAGTTCCTAATTTAATACGGGTCTTATCGATCCGAGTTTACGCCAAGTTATTTAAGGTTTGGACTAGGAATAGTCTGGTCCTAAGGTTGTCGACTGGAGATGAATTTAAACTTAGTAATTAAATAAAGAGAGAGTTTGGTTGGTTGTTACATAGTTTCTTAGAACTTTTGATTGAAAGAAAGAAAATGTATTTAACTGTCGCGCACAGGACAAAACAATTTGTTAAATTAACAAAGAATCAAAATTAGAAAAAAAAGTAGATAAACTAAATTGGTCTTGGCGAAATGTGAGTGTACTATTAGGTACACCTCTGCCTAACCCTTCGGGGATTACAGGCGAATAGGAGATGTTTTTATCCATAATTCCATTAAAAAAAAACTAAAAAAGCGATCATCCTAAATTAATTCCTAATTCTCTGGCTGAATTTCAATTTTTTTTTTTTTTTTTTTAAGTTGGCTGTATCACTAAGGGCAGACAAAAACTATTAAGTTCACCTACAACTATAAACGCTTCAATGGAAACCCGCCTAAGCGTATATATCGTACCTATAACTGACCTACAGGAGTGTTGCCTGGTAGATAAGGGGAGTGGCCTGCTTACGCGGCTAATTGAAACATTCGACCCACTCGGAAAATATTGCGACAAACAACGTTTATTTTAAACTAGGCCTTTCCTGCGGCTTTGCTAGCCTTATAGTCGGATATTTCCCCACTTGAACGTTTAAAATATAGCATGGGAAAATAATGTAGATTCTCATTAGTGAAAGAATATTCGGAATCGAATTAGTATTTCTGAAAATCTGCATCCAAACTAAACCTCGTAATAATATTAGTATAGATTATTATTTTACTAGACTTTGCAAGCTACTTTGCTCGTGTGATGATTGAAAATTTTCCCACAGGAACGTCCTGTAGTTAGCCTATGACACTCGAGAAAAATGTAGCACTGCATTAGTAAAAAAAAAACGTCTTAACATAGGATATATTTATTATTTCAAGCACAAACTACAGACTTAATGCCATAGGCTTTTTCCACCAGTCAACCTGTGGGTGATGCAGAGACAAGTGGTAGGTGAATATCTAAAAATAACATTAATTTTATACTAAGTTAAACTACAAGGATATATAAAATTTTATAAATATGTATGTATTCTAGGAATAAGCATTGAGTTGGAAGTTGTTGAAAATAAGAAAAGACTTCGATGTAAAATTTATGAAATATGGTTTCCAAGTAAAGCCTTTGTTTCAGTTAATGTTTGTTATTGCTCTTTTGCTCTTTTGGAATGATGAAGCTGGAAGGTGGCCATAGGATCTTCATGATAAAACGACGTAACCGCATCAAGTTTGGGCTCGTTTGATTCGTCTAAATGAGTAGTTTGTCTATAGATGGTATCCAGGGTCTGATGATGGAGCTGTAAGGTGGCCATAGGATCTGCGTGATAAAACGACATAATCGCATCGAGTTAGGCTCGTTTGATTCGTCTAAATAAGTTGTTTGTCTTTAGATAGTATCCAGGGTCTGATGATGGAGCTTGAAGGTGGCCATAGGATCTCCGTGATAAAACGACGTAACCGCATCGAGTTTGGGCTCGTTTGATTCGTCTTAATGAGTAGTTTGTCTTTAGATAGTATCCAGGGTCTGGTGATGGAGCTGTAAGGTCGCCTTAAGAACTCCGCTATAAAACGACAACCCCATCGAGTTTGGACTCGTTTGATTCGTCTTGACGAGTACTTCTTTAAATTTCTGGTTACAATATAAAAATTAATTCATGATTAGAATTTGTGTGGTATGCTAAAAAGTCTACAACTAAAAAGGGTAAAATAAAAAACTTTCTGCGAAAAAAAACCGACTTCCAAAAAAAACACTAAAAAAAAACTAAAATTACTTTTAATTACTTTCGGAAGTCGGTGACAAAAAATGACAATGAAACAAAGTCACCGACTTTCGAAAGTAATTTAAAAAAAAATATTTTGTTTTTTTCGTTGTGTTTTTTTGGAAGTCGGTTTTTTTTTCGCAGAAAGTTTTTTTTTTGTTTCCGCCCAAAATAAGTTGCTAGTAGAATTAGTAGTTGAATTACGAAAAATATCCCATCAATATTAACCATATATTATAGTACGGACGGCGACCAATCAGGCTATACAAAACCAGTTTATGCGGATCTCTCTCAATGTACGGAAATCTATACAAAGCTAAGCCATGTTATACTGGAAATGTATAGGTTGATGTGTCACTGTGTACCAGAAAAAACTAAAGTATACTCCTCTATTCTCCGATGTCCTTCGAGACGACAAACTAATCAGTCATTCGAACGTCAGATTTTCCGTCCCAAGGCTATATTTTTGAGACACCACTAAAGATTACTATGAATATAAAAAGAGGAATAAGTTTTCGGAGAAAAGCTACGAAAGAAGAGGCTTTACACACGAGTAGTAAAAAGAATTTGATTATATTTTTATGTGGGTACCTATGAGCTTCTAAGTGAGGTTGACGAATGTTGGTTTTCACTTACATCAGACAACTCCCAACCGTATGCCTAAATAAAACCACACAGTTGGATTAACAACGCTATTGGCATCACGCTAAGAGTAGAAATTTCAACAGTGTGTTTTTACATTTAGGTGTCGCTAAAACAAGCATAAATCTCTTACTGTGAACTATAAGTTAACGAATTTTATTCTGTTACTATAATCTGGACAGAGATATAACTTGTTTTATCAAACTATTTGACTGTTTTGGCTCGATAAAAATAAAAGTTGGAACGTTTTTATTCAGTCGAATTTGTATGAGAGTTGGTGCTGAGTTCGAATTTATTTAAAGTTAGAACGTAGAGTAATTTCTGTCTCAAAAGTTTTACTGTTCGGAGTTTTAGTTTCAGCCAGTTTTATCGTTTGGCCGAATTAAATATATCTAAGTTACTATATTTTCTCCCTAAAGTGTGAAAGAAAACATGAGAAAACTGGCATCTTTTAGAACCAAAAATTTGAAGATATTATGCGACATCCACCGACCCGCACTGGAAATTTTTGGCTAAAAATGTAATTTTCGACAATCCGACGAGCTTTAGGACGGCCCTGGTTTCTTTGGTCAAACCTTGGCCACCAGTCGGTCAAAGCCTTGTTTCTTCGGCCATCGCCGCGTCTAGCAAGATGTCCTGCCCATGACCCCACTTGAGACACACCGCCCGGTCATAAAAAAATATGTTCAAATTTACTAAATGCCGCTGAATGTATTCCTTCAAAATGGGCCAAAACATTAATAAATTGTTATATTTAATGATCCTGTAAACAGTCTACCCCACAGGGGGTGTAATAAAACGAGATAAGCCCAAATATTGAGTAATCAGAGCTTTTTATGAGATTTCAACACGCGATACTTAGAGGTACACAGATTGGTTTTCATACCACCATACAATATTTTCGATTAAAGATATGACTGTGTTCCATTTAAGATAGTTTTTACGCGGGCACCTACTTTATATTATATATCTACACTATATATATATACTTTATATATACAAAGTTGATACGACAGATAGGCTTTCCTTTAAACTGCCTATACTAGGTACCATTTTCAAGCTCTGTACCAAAAATCAATTAAATAGGAGCAGTAGTTTAGTCGCAAATGATTTTTTAAGTTTTTGCCCCGTTTGAACACGATGTATCTTTCCTAACAGCTGATTATACTATACGCATAGGTCATGCACCTTAAAACGATAAATCGGAGTATAACCTACGATGCGTTGTTGCCGCTCTGACGCAAGTCACAAGTACAACCAAATATTTTCGCTAAAAGATGGCAATGCAAACAAGGAAGCAATAAATACACACACTTGCACTTTCATTACGAGAGTGACAATCATAGCAAAACATCCCGCGAGTAAAAGAAATAGAAATAGGTCATTGTGTTGCTACTGCATCTTAGATTTTTGCGGTCGGTAAGTGGGGCGTCTAAAAAACTTGTTTTTTCAGTTCGCCGGCGCAACCCTTTGGGAACGTACTTAGGTTACGTAACACGGAAGCTCCCGCGCCGCTTTTGTTTTGTCGAATTCGCGCGCTGACAATTGTTTAGCCGTTCATCGCAAGTTGTGGTACCTGGACGGAGCGCCTCCACATTCTGTGATGGCTTCCAGGGAGCGGCTCACAGAAATGTTTGGGCAGCAATGGATCGGTCGATTCGGACCTGTTCGATGGCCACCACGATCTCCAGACCTCACTCCCATGGATTTCTTTTTGTGGGGGTACATTAAGGGTGAAGTGTATGCCTCAGAGGTCATCATCTGCCTAGCCTTTTCCCAACTATGTTGGGGTCGGCTTCCAGTCTAACCGGATGCAGCTGAATACCAGTATTTTACATGGAGCGACTGCCTATCTGACCTCCACAACCCAGTTACTACTGGGAAATACGATACCCCTTGGTAAGACTACTTTTACTATAGACTTGGTATGCCTCAGAGGTAAATACAATTAATAAACTAAAAAATAGGATTATTTTAGCATTTCACAAATTAAAGTGCTTAGCGACGGACAGTGATTTAATTAGAAAAATAAATAACAATATTCTCCGTCGGTATAATTTGTGCATTAATGTGAATGGAGGAGAATTTAAAAATTTAGTGTTTTTGTTGTGATTGTTGTGCGCGTATTTCAAAAACTAATTTAATCAGCGCGAGCGAAGGCGTAAGCCGCCGTCCGCCGGCCGACCGGTTTGATACGAGAGAACACACGCGCGCCGCGCGCGTGCGACGTTGCCGCTTTAATACCTAGGTATCTAAGGTCAGTTAAATTTATTTACAAAGGGTGTTTGCGTTTTACTCTGATTTGTAAGCTATTTAGTTTGTTTGAAAAAAAAAAACTCATTTTTATTTATAATTTATTTTATACCGTATCGAATTAATACTAAACACGTATAGTATACGTAGTGTAATTTAATGCCTCTCGGTCATATCAACTCTGTATATATATACTTTATATTGTATATTTTACCAGTGGTTAGTTGGGGCTGGTCTCCACCGAAGTAGAGATGAGACGAGGAGAGAGAAGATGTGTGATGAGTGTGTGTGTTTTTAACCACGAATTTCGTTATTATAGAGAGCATAGAGGAGAGATGTCTTGCAATTTTTTAGGCCAGTGGAGACGAGAAAAGACGTGTGCGGTGAGCGGTGAGCTGTATGCGGCTTGCTGTGAGATGTGTGTAAGGCGTGTGGTGAGTGGTGTGCTATGAGTGGCGTACCGCTTTTACGCAGAGCGAAGAAATCCTCTCCTCTCCACTTCGCACGACTCCGCTTTGACAGAGTTCGGGCCTTAATTGGTTTTTTAAACGCTGTTTTTAACATCTTGATTAAAACCTTCAGTAAAAATACAATAGCAATAAAAAATCTCATCTCACTTTAAGTCTCACACTGAAGATATTTAAGTTTAAGCCAAGGTCGGCGCGTTCGTGTTCCACGCGCGCCTCAAAGAGATGTCAGCAAACAGGGAGGGGCTCGCAAGGGCCAATTATTGCCAGGGCTGCGGGACTGTTCGAAAGAGATACCGCGGTCCTGGAACACAAAGGGCAAGGAAGGAACATGGATGGGTTTTAGTCAGTACAAGTCTGACACTCCCTTCCGCTCCGCCCAGAGTGGGAGAAGTCATTTGATGATTTCGCACCCGAAAAAAAAGCCAAGTTACCATACATATTTTCATCATTCGTTATAAAATGGCTCTATAATCTATATGGATATATATCTAAATACAATAACCGATGAGACCGAGTTTTGATTAATTATTTACAATCAAAAACAGCTGTGAAAGGCATCTCTGTTCTTGCTAATTAACAGATAAAACTCTCCCCAATTAAGTATCGGTTGGTATCTCTGAATGAGGCAGTGAGCGCGGCTGATCGATCGTTGTTGTGTAACCAAGGTTTTAGTAAAATATCAATAGGTTTTTGTATCGTGTATCCTTTGTAAATTATTTTTTTATGATGGTAGATTACGAATTGATGTATTCAGTGATTTGTGTCTCTAAATACATCTCATGATGATGATGAAGTAATTATAGACATAAATATTTATGGACAAAAAGTTAATGTTTTTTTCAAAAGATCGTAATGATGAGCTCGCAAAAAAAATCCGTGAAAACGGGAAAATGCATTGGAAACAATTGTATCCAAATATATATATAATATTGAATGACTTGCACAGTCAGGTGCGATTCATACTAAATAATACATTTAGATTGAAAGAGATATTTGCCAGTTTCTTTTTTGTTGGAGTTTTTCAATTGAGTACTTTAAAATATTTATTTATCATTAGTATTTTTTTTTTAACTTTGCCTCACACTAGGAATTTCTCCTGTATCGTGGGTGCGTTCACAAACATTTGAACTCACATACACAAAAAGCCGTAGCAAACAGCGGTATTGTGTTTAAGAATGACAAATAGATTATAATATTTTTATCTATTATTCAGTTATTGAACTCCCGAAAATAATGCCAGAAACATTATCCAACCATTCAATCCGATTAGAATTTATATAAGCGCCTTATTTTTTCTTAAAGATAAACTGCGTAACAAATGTTCAGTTTAGCGCAACCTTCAATCATGAATTATGTTGACTGACAGGTGCCTGACCTTCGGAGTCTCAAGAAAATCCGGGATTTCCCAGCGTTTATTAGGTCACAGGTGGATCCAGCAAGCAAACTAGTTTAAATAATTCATTAGTAATTTCAAACGATACGTGATTTGTGAAGTTTTTGGAATTTAGGAAGAAGCTGAGTTCACTAAGAACGCCTATTATTTTTGCTGCCTTTTGTAGGGAAGAAACAAGCTTTGATCAGCACGTTTACATGTTTATTGGCCAATTCAGAACATTGTATTTTATGTAAGCTTGAGTGATACCATTAATTTTAATGATTGTACTTTATCGCTATCACTACATAGTATAAAAATCGCTTCCCGCTGTCTGTCTGTCCCTATGTATGCTTAGATCTTTAAAACTACGCAACGGATTTTGACGCAGGTTTTTTTAATAGATAGAATGATTCAAGAGAAAAGTTTATATCTACATTGCACCCGTGCAAAACCGGGGTGGGTCGCTAGTTATTTATAACTTTAGCTTATGCCCGCGGCTTCACCCGCGTGTATTTCGGTAATTGTCCCACGGGATTGCACTACCAGGATAAAAAGTATTCTATGTGTTAATCCAGGTTATAAACTATCTATGTGCCAATTTCTCGGTTTCGGAGGAGCTCGTGGCTAAATAATAACAGCCGCTCGGGTCGATCTTTAGGTTAAGCCGTGCTTGCCTAGGTCGGTCTGTGGATGGGTGACCACCCATTACATACCGAGTTTCCTCCGTGCTTCGGAAAGCACGTAAAGCCGTTGGTCCCGGCTGTCATTTGTAGATCTTTGACAGTCGTTAAGTAGTCAGTGGCCCAAAAAAAGTCGGACAACCAGTCTTACCAAGGGGTATCGTATTTCCCAGTACCAACTGGGTTGTGGAGGTCAGATAGGCAGTCGCTCCATACAAAATACTAGTATTCAGCTGCATCCGGTTAGACTGGAAGCCGACCCCAACATAGTTGGGAAAAGGCTAGGCAGATGATGATGTGCCAATTTCTATCCAAATCTGTTTGGTAGTTTTTGCGTGAAAGAGTAACAAACATCCATCCATTCATTCTTCATCACAAACTTTCGCAGTAAATTTTAGCAACCCACCCCGGCTTCTCACGGGTACAATGTAGATAAAAACCTTCCTCTTTAATCACTCTATCTATTAAAAAAAACCGCATCAAAATCCGTTGCGTATATTTTAAAGATCTAAGCATATATAGGGACAGACAGCGGGAATCGACTTTGTTTAATACTATGTAGGAAGTAGGATGACACGAGAGTTTTAGCATTGTGTAGTGGATGTTGATTTTAATCGGTTGTTGGTAACTAGACTAAGCAACGACCAAGCAACTAGAGATGTTTTTTATTTTTTTCATAAGTCAAACTTGAAAAGTTTTTAAGATTTTTGTGTGTAAAACTCATCTGAAAGTTTTAATCATTGTCCTGCCTTTACCACAATTCAGTCAGTCAGCGCAGTATGTGCTCCCCTTTTTAATACTTCTTATCACGCCTTTCAATCACTTACAAAACTATCAAAAAAAGAAAAAATCTTCAGCTGAACACGATACGCACATAAATATTACAGTCTACACTAAAACAAACGCAACCGACCGCGTTAACGTTCGCTGGCAAAAGCAATTACGTCGACAATCAGTCCTTAACCTTACGCGCGTCTGCACACGCCCTAATTCTTTAATTACTTCGTAAATTACATTTTTAGCGTGTAAACACTAAATGACGTTGAATGTCTTTTTATCTTTTATTTTAAGAGAGGGTTTAAAGGTCATTGTTTTAAAGCTGTTAAGGGTTTCAACGTTCTTGTCTTTTGATTGTATTAGACTTTTTAGTCAATAAGTACCTCAGTCGAATTAACTGACTTGCTACTTTAGTAGTTAACTTGAGATTATAGAAGGTACTAGACGAAATCGAAAGATCTCAGTTTTTTTAAATATAATTTTATATATTTACCAATCACGTCTTCGGAGTTTTGCTAGTGAATTCAATATTACTTTGTATTTGATAGGTACAGTCGCCAGCACATCAAGTTATCAAATTCAGAAGTTTAAAAGTTGACAAATTTCTCCAAATGATTTTAATCCATAAAATATTTATGATTACGTTCAAAATTGAATGAGAAAATTTGACTATTCGTGGTAACTTGATGCGCTTGCGACTGTACCTATAAAAATATTTGCGGCGGACATTGATAAAAAGGCCACGTACCTATACTTAAAGCAAAATACGTTAAGACATAATAGTCCAAGATCCCGGCGCTTTATGACATAACTTATTTTCACAAAGATGAAACCTTAGGTTCAATACCTACGAGTTTATGGAAAAAGTAAAACAAGAGTTACTTAACTTAAACTTACATGGCTGATTTTTATATAAAAATTGTACAATATTAATCAGAAGTAATATCAAAAGTATTCGCTTTCCATGGACCGGAACTTTTGTACCTGCCCAGGTGTCACAGAGCGAACTCCTCAAACACGCAGGTACATCATAAAAAAGAGAAAGTGAAAATAAGTTATGTCATAAAGCGCCGGGATCTTGGACTATAACGACTATGTCAACATACTAGGCCAGATATACTGGCGAATTTCCAAGGCTGAGATAATCCGAACTTTGTCTAGAGCCTAACTCTATTACACCATTAAGAAAGTGCTGAATTTCCATATTTCTTTGTTCAGACGGATCTGTGACTTTTGCAGATTCCTAGAGTTTCACATTTTCTGCAAACATAGCAAGGTTTTATATTAAGTTAACATCAGACATGGGTAGACTATATTACTAAATCTGGAAGGGACAATTTAGTGTCTCAGATAATCTTAAGTTTATCAAACTTTTGGTACCACATTTGTTATTATCATAGTCAACATCTTTACGTTAAGTTAGTTTTAAACTTATTCTCACACTAGCTCAATGCCCGTGGCGTCGCCCGCGTGGAGTTCGATAAATGTCCCACGGGAACATACTATCGGGACAAAAAGTATCCAATGTGTAAATCCGTCTAGTAGTTTTGGAGCCTATTCGGTACAAACAAACAAAACAACAAACAAAAAAATTGTGCCTCTTTATAACATTGGTATAGGTATATATATATAGATACATCGTTAAAAAACGTCGTTTCCCAGCAAATATTTTCGCGAAGAGTTAGTTTGATGTAAATAATGCTTGGTTAACGGCTTCGTGGAGAGTCCGTTTACACCTTGTATGTGTTAATGATAAAGGAGACCAGACTCAATCGAGTCTTAATATTTTAATTCCAGATGAATCAGAATAATCCAAAAATTCGACATACGAGTAAAGCCCCCAGTATTTTCGCAGCATCACTATTCAATCTGAATCCTCAATTCAATTTCATACAAGCCATGGTTATTTCATTCGTGCTGTTTATAAATGCGACCGACCCACATACTCGTTCGTTGCGATCACATTGCATTTTAATATGGGCGTGATCATATCACCACTTTCATGCAGGCTTCGCATATTGCGTTTTTTATACTGGAATCACATTTATGAACTAACGAGCTATGTATTCACGTCCTTTGAAAACAAATGAATGGTGGTATGATATTCCAGATATTTTTTTGTTATTTTCATTTGTTTTGCTTGTGTACTACCATCTTTTTCTCTCTGATTTTGAATGACTATATTACTTCTTTAGAGAAAAGTGGGTGGGCGATTTTCTCAGAAATCTGTAAGATATTCTTACCAAAAACTAGATTATCTGACCATACCTTTTTCAGTTCACAGACCTACAACGTAACCCAGCGTTAAAAAATCAAAATCAATATCTAGACACGCCAAGTTCAAGCCAAAAAGGATATTTTATTTCACATAGGCCTACATGGGTACTTATGATACGTCAAAAGATAATTCCACGGTTCGGCTCGGTACGGAGAAGAACCGGCAAGAAACTCCAAGAACTAAGAACTTTGTCTGTTTGTCACTTTTGCTCATTTACTTTTCAGAAACCGAAATGTTTGTTTATGTACTCAGTGTATATGGCTTTATTTATGTACTAATTTCGAGCCATTGTCGAGTGAAAAGCTCCGAGGCAGGCATCCCCAAAATTTGCAATTTAAGCTCTAGTACTAAAGCTAGGAAACAAGAAATGGGTAGGCGCTACTGTGCACTTAAAAGCAAGTGTGTACTTAAGGTGCAAGCGCATCTTAAATCTCATTGAATGACATTTTCATGAAATAGTCATTGAAATTGAATTGAGGAGCTCGAGGCTAAATAATAACAGCCGCTCGGGTCGATCTTTAGGTTAAGCCGTGCTTGTCTAGGTTGGTCTGTGGATGGGTTACCACCCATTACATACCGAGATTCCTCCGTGCCTCGGAAAGCACGTTAAGCCGTTGGTCCCGGCTGTCATTTGAAGATTTTTGACACTCGTTAGGTAGTCAGTGGCCCAAAAAAGTCTGACAACCAATCTAACCAAGGGGTATCATATTACCCAGTAATAACTGCGTTGTGGAGGTCAGATAGGCAGTCGCTCCATGTAAAATAAAATACTGGTATTCAGCTGCAGCCGGTTGGACTGGAAGCAGACCCCAACATAGTTGGGAAAAGGTTAGGCAGATGATGATGAGTCATTGAATTGAATGCAAATGTCATTCAATGAGATTTAAGATGCGCTTCCACCTTAAATACATACCTGCTAATAATATATTTAAGTTGCAAAGGGATTCAATGAACTTATAGATTGTTGCATTGATGATTTTAATTATTATAAATCCGTAAGTATATACGTGTTACGGTTGCCAATTATATTTTATTCAACCAGACGGCAAAAAAATTAAGAAAAAATGAATTTCACAGGCTACTCTCGTGTTTTAACCGTAATAAAATAACCTGACACATCTTCAACAATCATACAAATACATAACAAACATAATTAAAAGTTCCCACTGCTGGGACACAAGAAGCCTTTCTCTGAGAGCAAGTGTACCATAATCCACTACGGAGGCCCAATTAGTGAACGACAAATGTTTTCGATTTATTTCCAGGACTGGCCGGTTTTTTCCTTCAACTTTTGAGAGCGATGTTGTAGGAAAAATTACACGAACTGTTTGCCTTGAAAAGTCAGTTCCCAGTTTATCATTTAATCTATTGATCTCGCTTAGACACACACAAATCATTTCATATATTCTTGTGGTCAAATGAGTAATGTCTGTAGATAATAGCCTGCAGTTATTCTTACTTCAAGATATCTCCTATTTCATTCTCTTCAGTTAGCTAGAGCCAATAATCGTCGAACAAATTTGTGGACATTTCTCGACGTCTTCGAGCATTAACTCTTCATATATCAATCTTTTTTATACAGAATCTAACGAGGGATTTCGCATTACTTCAAATTATCAACATAACCCTTTTTCACCCTGTAATATATCTTTTTGAGTGGCCGGTACAGACATATATGGAGGATCAAGTGGATAGGCCGATAGTAGGTACGGCTTCTCCCGATCACCCCAAAGGGTGAAGGAATTTTTATATTGAACGCGATAAGTATTTGTGTTTTTCAACTTTTATTGTTGTTAGAAATAGGGTTAAATTTTGAAATGAAAATGAATTTAAAGTTTTTAAGTGTTAATATTTTTAGTAAACATCGGTGTTTTACAAACAAAGTGAATACTCACTTACTAGGCCCCATAGACAATATATTCTTAAGATCTGCTTGCACCAAAAATCACTAGTGAATGCATTTAAGATAAATCGTTCCATATCTTTTAATCGTTCGAAGTTGATAGACATAGATTGTTGTTTTTAACATATTTTAAATACATTTCTTTATTTAACTGCCTTAAACTATCATTACAAGTCTATAACCTACTTATCTTCATATTTTTAAGGTTTTATTCACTAACACAATTTGTGTTATATCATATGTAAGGTATGAAGGGTGTAAACAGACTCTTAACGAAGCCGAACGGCACTTGTTCTCCCCGTCATTACGATGATTTTTTGTTCTAGACCATACCTGGGAACCTTCTAGTTACGGAGATATTGGGGGTACAAGTTCCAACATTTTCACAAGTTTTTTTTTTAAATACAGGTTTTTAATGTAAGATTTTTATTTTTTAGTTTCCATCAGCACAATGTTTTGAGTGCGTTACATTGAGTCCTACTGTAAAACGTGATTTTTAGGCCAAAAAAAAAAGTTGTTTCCCAGTACTAATTTTTGCGTAAAGTTACTTAGTTTGATGTACATAATGCTTGGTTGACGGCTTCGTGAAGAGTCTGTTTACACCCTGTATTATATCTATGAGCCAAAATAGCCTGAAAATAAATTTAGGTTGTTGTTGTTGTAGTAATTCAATAGCCTCGTCTCACACACAAAATTAAACACATAATGCGGGGAGTATAACAGCCACATGTTGGATTTACGATTTACTAATTGTGTATCGGAAATTTTACTTCAAAGCACACTAGACTAGATCTTACTAATATTATAAATTTGAAAGTTTCCGTGGATGGATGAATGGATTTTTGTTACTTTTCACGCAAAAACTACTGAACGTATTTGGATGAAATTTAGCACACAGATAGTTTATTACAAGGATTAACACATAGACAACACTTTTTATCTCGGTAGTATGATCTCGTGGCACAATTATCGAACTCCACGAGGGCGAAGCTGCGGGTATAAACTAGTACTAACTAAGCTTAGAATCGATACATTTACGATCTTTTGTCGCTCTTATTTTTCACGCGCTCACTTTCACATCCTTATCATCAACTGTTACTACAGCACTATAAGTATGTTTACAGATTTAAGATATCGTTTCGTCCGTAATTCAGATATCAGATTAGATAATCCCTCCAGTTTAACTCTCTACTTGAGTGGATTATTCATGTATGGACCCATTGATTGCATCATCTATAATATTCATGATAAGCGTGACTCAACGGTTGTTGCTAGTATATCTCATGTATTAACTAACGAGATTACTTGATTAACAAAGTGTATGGTAAACCTGATTAGTATAGGTTCTTAAAAAAGCACTTGGAGATTTTTACTTTAATTTTTTTAGTTTAATTGTCAAATAAATAATCTTTATTAGGTTAAACTAACTATATACATTGATAATTAAAAACTATTAAACTAAAATAAATAAACTTACAACAAACTATAAAAGGGCATCGAAAAACTCCTCCTCAACGATTGTCAAATTAATCAAAGCCGCGTGGAAAAGCTAGTAATCAATAAATCTAAGTACTCCTACATGGATGGAAGTTCCCTCTTTTTAGTTAATTTTTATAAGGTGTTTACTAAACTCCTAGACAGTCATCAGTGTTAGTAATGGTTGTATCTGAGAGGAAATTTAACAACGTATATCTCAGTTACCTTTTACTTTTTTCACAGGTCTTATTTATAAACCATCTTTAAAGACTAATAACATACCCTTAACCCTATTAAAAACACACACTCCTCCAACAAAGGCGACGCTAACACGTACCACATAAAAATATACGCGTTTTAATTTGTTCACAAAATGAGATTTCCTGTAAAAGAATCAGATAATGAGGGTACGTACGAAGTTATATCCGGGTTTAAGGGAGACCTTGACCCGCTATCCGGCCGGGCGAAGGAGGGTTATGATGAGTCTATAGAAAAACGTTCGATGCTTTCGTAACGGGAGTAAGATGAATTATTTGGACAACTTTTTGAAGGATAATCCGATTTTTAATGGGATTGTTGATAGGTTCAATTCAGGTTCAGTTAGATAAACTTAAGTTAGTATAAATGCAATTGGTTTCGAACAGATATACTTACAAAAAAATATTTGTTTCGACACAAATTTATTGCACTATTGAAAACTAGTCCCCACACTGGAAAGATATCTTTGCCGAGTAGGAACTTGGCGTACAACAGAGAAGTCTATGTAGAAACAACCTTTAGATAACTGTAGATTTATAATGATTCGAAATAAGTATAATATAATAGCATAGCATTATCAGTCTATAATGTTCCGTCTGCTGAGCAACAGACCTTCTCTTAGTCTGGCCACCACACGGGCTCACTGCAGGTTCGTGGGTGTCAGACATGGCGGTTTCCTCTCGGTGTTTTCTTTCACCAAAAGCGTAGATATTTCTTTAATTCCACTCATTTTTGATCACGTTGACTATCATTATCATTCTCCTGCCCTTTTTTTTCGGATGGGAAATCTTCAAAAGACTTCTCCCGCTCTGGGCAGAGCGGAAGGGAGTGTCAGACTTGTACTGACTAAAACCCATCCATGTTCCTTCCTTGCCGTTTGTGTTCCAGGGCCGCGGTATCTCTTTCGAACAGTCCCGCAGCCCTGGCAGGCATCGGACCTTGCGGGCCCCACATCATTCTCCTGCCCTTATCCCAATTTATTTGGGGTCGGTGCAGCATGTCTTTTTCTTCCACACTTCTCTATTACTCGTCATCTCAGCAGTCACCTCTTTTCTAGCCATATTATACTTCCTACAGTATATCCATCGTTTCTTTGGTCTTCCTCTACTCTTATAGCCCAACACTTTTTTCCTCAATAAATTTTCCTCGTTGACTAAGTTCCTAGTTAATACCTACTAATGTATGTTTCCTATACCGATACTTACACTATAGTGTGTTTAAACGTTAATACGACACTAAGCTCTAAACGTAGGTAACTCTTACGGTTACCTGACCTATTTAGATACCCAAGTTTCGCACACTATGTGACGTCATAAGTAGTTATTATAATAGTATACCTTTAGGATGTTAAACACATTATTAGTGCGCTGTAAACTTGTTTGTTATAACTATAATGTTAATGAGAGTGGTAAGGGAGCGTCCATTAATTACGTGAGGCAATTTTGGCAATTTTTCGACTCCCCCTCCCCCCTTTGTGAGATGTCGTGAGATTTGATTTGACCCCCTCTCCCCCTCCTAATCTCACGTGAGATTTATCAAAATGCGTAGTTTAGTATAAATTAATAATTTGTGCTTGATTGTGTTGAATTCATTTAAAAAACTTAAGTATGTTTAATTATTTTCATTGACAATTTTTGATTGACGTAAAGAAACATGTTAACTTAATGTAAATTTTACACTGTTTCTTGCAGGAAAAAAATACGTGATATCTGCGAAGACCCTCCCACTCTCTCTCGTGAGATTGGGTGAGATTCGTCTCGACCCCTTCCCCCCCTAAACGCCTCACGTAATTTATGGACGCCCCCTAATTAGTGTTTATGCAAATTAAATACAACACTACAGTGGATTTTGTTGGACTTCTTCATATTATGGTCTAGTGGGAATATTTATATCTTGTAGTAACAGGTAAAACAAGACCGACTTAGACTTTTTTTTAATTTCTTAGACACCTTTTTGTGTTAGGAACTCCTCATTGATACTCTTGGAACTCCTCATTGGTTCATGCCACGGTCATGTACTGTGCCTAGACAGCAAGATGTGACTCAGTGTCTATGACAAGATAGCAATTATTTAGTAACTTATGAAGCACCTACTCCTTTAGTATCTTCATCTTCAATGTGATATTTTCTTAAAGATAAGGAGGCACTGGTGTTTGATTTATTAGTTAAAATAAAAGTATGGCTTTCTTATTTTTTGTAGACCTAACTAAACATATAGCTACAAATTAAAACAAAGTTCTCTAGGTTTTTGGTGGAGTTAATCCTAAAAAAGCTCACCCACATACCTACAAATGTGTTAATGATAAGTCAACAAAAAATATTGCAAAAGAGTTAAAGTTTGTAATATACGGTTGTAAAAGGTAAAATTCAAAAGGATTTACACGAGCTTCAGTTTAAAAATATTTAAATGTTAACAAACGAATATGTGGGAAGTCAAAATACGGATAAATGAGTATATAATACTTGTTTGCGTAGCTTTATAACTTATATATATGGATATTAAATAGGTTGTAAATAATAATTATTTCAGCATCGAAATATTTGTTTTTTAAACGTTGGCGGTATACGGTTTAGGCAGCAAATAAATGTGATTTTAAAATGAGTGTTTTTGGCAAGCTTCCTTCTCCCACAACATTTGTAAATGAAGCTGGAAATGGTTGCATGAGATTCACACAGAATTAACTTATAATAAAGTCTTTAAATATTTCCTGAATATATTTATTTTTACCATTAATTTAAAAAAAAATAGACACTTTCTACCATGTGTCTCATAGGACAGGGAAAATGGTAATTTAATCTTTCTCAAGTAATAAAAGTACCTTCATATTTTTGGTCCTTCGATCCGGATTGAAGAAAACTGTCACATTGATAGGAGGGATGAAACATATGTGGCTAAAAGAGTGATGGACATGAATGATAATGAGTCGAGAGGTAGAGGAAGACCAAAGAAAATATCGATGGATTGTGTGAAGAATGATATGAAAGGGGAAGGAAATAATGATGCCGTGGCGTTTGATAGGGGAGAATGGAAGAATAAAACGTGTTGGTCCGACCCTAAGTAGAATAGGGCATTGGCAGGAAGATGGTGATCATTATCTCTCATGTTTGTACCGAAAATACACACACAAACAATCTTTATTCTCAAATAACGTATAAATTATTTAGATAGCTATCTAATAATTACAACAAAACACCAACGACTCCCAACGGAATCAGACTAGTACCAATTAGCTCTAAAACCCTAGTTCTATAAATTACACCTAGATCAAAACTAGACCAGACTTTGTTATTTAAACCTGATGGAGCTGAAAACCAGTTTATTAACGAATAGTTTATAGACACGTCATTACAATAGAATGAAAAACAATGGAAGTGGGTGTGAAATATCTCTTGGCCCAGAAATAGTAAAGTAAGATATGATACCATGTCCCCAGGTGCCTTTAATTTCAGGCTTGCCCATACTTTTATCAAGGTTTCTGAATCTGGATGACATTCAATCTAAAAACACACCTGCTGATAGTCAATGGACTTATTGCACGAGAAAAAAAAAATTGTTCCAGGGCCGCGATATTTCTTTCGAACAGTCCCGCAGCCCAACACAAGACTGGTTGTCAGGCTTTTTTGGGCCACTGACTACCTAACGACTGTCAAAGATCTTCAAATGACAGCCGGGACCAACTGTTTAAAGTGCTTTCCGAGGCACGGAAGAAACTCGGTATGTATAGGTGGTCACCCATCCACAGACCAACCTAGACAAGCACGGCTTAACTTAAAGATCAACCCTAGCGGCTGTTATTATTTAGCCACGAGCTCCTCCAGTACCCAAATTACCACCACTTCCCTAAAATCTAACAAACTTTTAAAACGTGACAACGCCATCTTCAGCATGAAGTTTCCTCATTTTAGTACATTTGATTTAATATTTATCGGCGTTTGTTTTTATTGCTTTCCATAAAGGATTACATAAATAGAATATTATCTCGATACCTAATAATACCCTCATGGCATGGGCTTTTTTCGAGCAGCGGTGGCCCAGTGGTAGCGACCCCGACTTACGAACAGTAAGTCGTGGGTTCGAACCCAGGCAGGCGTATTACTTTGTGTAATTTATTTCATCACCACTGCTCTCAAAAACGGTGAAGGATAACATCGTGAGGAAACCGGCATGTCCTAGAACCAAAATTTTGAAGACATGTGACATCTACCAATCCGCACTGGGCCCGCGTGGTGGAAATCAGTAACACAATTACCAACTCATACAACTGTTAAATATACAACCAATTTCAGCCTAAAAGCCAGTATTTCCATAATATTTACCTTAACCATTAAGAGAACAAACTATCATGATAAAATCTTAGACTAAAATTGTAACCGAAAAACACTTCAGCTAAATGGAGTCGCAAATCAGAAAATATATCTTGAAAAGTTCTGATATTATTTTTTAGACCTTGAACTAAGATCTAGAATTCTGACATTCTGTCCGATCTGATGGATCAAAGTGACAATATAATACGGCTAAGTTTTCTTGGAAAATGTCCAAACGTAGACGCCAGCACTTCAAGCTACTACAGCTACGATTTTAATTGATTGACAGCTGATATGACAGCGTTGAAAAGTTTTTCGATGCCCTTTTATAGTTTGTTTATTTATTTTTGATTATTTAAAAGTTTTTAGGGTTCCATAACCAAAGGGTAAAAACGGGACCCTATTACTAAGACTCCGCTGACTGTCTGTCCGTCTGTCACCAGACTTTATCTCATGAACCGTGATAGCTAGACATTTGAAATTTTCATAAATGATGTATTTCTGTTTCTGCTATAACAACAAAAACTAAAAACAGAATAAAATTAATATTTAGGGGGCTATCTAACAAACGTGTTTTTTTGCGGTTTTTGTCTAATTTTGTATAAATAATGGTACGGAACCCTTCGTGCGCGAGTCCCCGATTCGCACTTGGCCTTTTTTTATTAATAATGTATATATGTAGTTAGGTTAGGTTCAATGTTAATTGGGAAAATTTGACTGCTTGATGTGCTGGCGTCTGTACTTGCAATGTTGTTTGAAAATTATAATACAAGGGCTGTTTTGTAACAATAATATATTTATTTTTATCTCAGTTAAAGTTATCTAACCATTTTATTCAAAATATTGTTCAATTCAAGTTAGGGAAAATCCTTATAATGAACCAAATCGGTTTTAAAATATCCTGTAACAAAATAAAGCATAAATAAGCACTAGTTCAAACTACCATTATAATGAACCCACTTTAACACAAACTTCAAACTGTTTCCTCTACCGTTTCGCAAAACACATCAACAGCAAGTTTAATTTATATCTCATAAGACTCACAAACAGAAATGCAGGCAAAAGCAATTGGATTAGCAAGTCAACACCTCCCTGCGACGCCATGTTTGACATTTTCAAGCTCATAAAGTTAGATCATTACTGACGTTCAATTTTGAATGCATAAATACTATACTTGATGGTATTGATGGAATTCCGTCATACAAATTGAAAATTGAATCTAATCCAGTCTAGATTAGATTCAATTTTTAGTATTATATCAGTTGATATTTGCAGAATTTGTGATCATTCCAATTGAATTTGATAAATGTGTTGATTCAAATCTTAAAATGGTTAACGCTGAAATATGTGCACGGTCCAACATATCAGAATTTGATATCAAATTAATGACCTATTCATGACAAATGATTACTACAGTGATTAATGATTATGTTAAGGATTGGAAGCACTGCGTTATATATATCAGAATTACCTACGTATTTAAATTCGGACGTGTCATTTATATAAATACCTACTAGCTTTTTTCTGTGGTTTAACCCGTAAGGAGGTTGAAAAATATCCCATGAGGAAAGTACAGCAGGAATTAAAAGTATCCATGCCCTAACCCAGGTTTGTCACCGTATATCCGTATGCCATATCCGTGTAACATGGATTTTGACATACCTCGACATGGATGTTAACATCGTAAAAGACAATTATTTTAACCATCAGCTTCAATCCAAACCAATTGCTAGTACACTAATGGCTAAGTGTTGCCATACAACGTGGCAACGCCGCCAGTCTCTTGGGCACATTACCATCTGACAGCGTTGAGGAGGAGTTTTTCGATGCCCTTTTATAGTTTGTTGTTAGTTTATCTATTTTAGTTTAATAGTTTTTAATTATCAATGTATATAGTTAGTTTAACCTAATAAAGACTTCTATCCAGGAAAAAGGAAAAAAAAAAAAAATGATCCACGTATATCCCATAAACTATTTTACGGGCTTTGGGGATACATATTATTTTAAGTAATAGTGAATATTGACCTCATTTTGAAAGTTGATACGGGACAGCATCCCCTTGACGTAATCCCATATATTCACCTTTTATGACACTTGGAGAAGAATAAGAGGTTTTTGGTATAAGTGTGCTACACATAAAACAAACTGACTTAAAGAATAATACAATAATTTTATTTATAAACGCTTTTTCTAATTATCTTTATAATTTTCAACTCATTTAAATGAAAAGGCTATAAACAAAGAGAGAAACCGAGGAACAAAGTATCACCTGCCTTGGGGTTTCCCGAATAGGGTTTATTTTCATTCTTAACACACAATATTTCACTATATTATCATTTTAGAATCACATGGCAGTTTCAAACCGTATTTGTTTTTAAAGTGGAGCGCCAGGGCAGCTCGCAAAATTAAAATTTTAGGCTATTTCAAATAAAAGTCATTCAATAGGACTAAATGAACTTAGAGAATGAACTTTAATGAAATCATCATTAAAGTCTTCAATCAATAAAGTAAAAACATGCGTATTACAGCCGCAAATCATATTTTAATCAACATACAACCTGACACTGTCCTGCTAATTGCAAAAACGTAAGAAAATTTGAATATCCCAAAATATTGTTGAAAAAATCGGATTTTAACATAATCATGATCATTAGCTTTCTACCGTTAATTATAATTTAAGAGCAAAACTGAATCAAAAATGTTATCAAACCATTGAAAACCGATTATTTCACATATTCCGATATCAGATTCTTCTATTTCCATATACACAAACGATTTACAAGTCCCAAGTACCTTAACAACACTATAGTTTGTGTGATATTGTCTTGCAATGTTACATAGACGAAGATTTTATTACCCTTTCCGATATAATATTATCTTTGGTATAGCTGCTACAAGGGCATTTATTTTGTGCCTCTTCTTTTGTTTTGTGGTGACGCAATAATTTGTTTGCTGTAAAGAAATGGCGAAATATTTCCTGTTTAAATTATTTTTGGGTTTACCCTATTATATGTATTACTTAAGGTGGCCCACGAAATTCAAATTTTCTTACGTTTTTAACAATTTGCAGGTCAGTGTCAGGTTGTATGTTGATGAAAAAGGAGTCGCGCCAGTAACGCATATGTAGTTATAGAATTAAACAACCCTCAAAAAAAAAGTCACCCTATTCAATGAATATTTCATGAAAAAGTCAGTCAATGGGGTTAAAACAACTTAACTACACACACACTAACACGTATGATTCGATTAAAGTGTAGATGAATTGTTGTTGCCCTTACTTAAATTGATAAGATTTTAATAAACTTTGATTCTATCAAGCATTTATTAATTAAATGTTGATGTATGTGGGGTAATGCGTGTATTTCAAAAACATATTCAAACAAGGACTGTAAAAGCTTATTAGGCCAGAATCCATCTCGGCAAAAATTAATTAATTCCGTCCATTTGAATTACTCAATTAAATAATTGATGACCGCTCTTCAACGCAAAAGCTTTTTAACCAAGACTGATCAGATTTTTATGTCACCCGTTCACTCCATTTTTTCTATCCACAAGCTTTGTAGGAAATTTTATTGCTTAGCCATTGTAGTTAACGATGATAAAGTTAGCAGCCTTTTAAATATATTAATGACAGTCATTACGTGAATATCAAAGAGAATATTTAAGCAAACGTAACACATGCTCCGAAGCGAAACTTTTGATCGATTCTAATGAGTTTCATTCCATGATAAACGGTTCTGGAAGTTGGCAAGTGAAACGGCGCCTTCACTGGATCTGTGAACGTGTTCCAGCCCCCTAGCGCAGGGCTATAATACAGCGGTGCATGTTTACGACGCGGGGTTGATCTCACGAAACCATGGCGCGGTGTTTTGACGGTGCTCACAGGTGGTATAATGAGTCGTGTGGGGCGCGGCGCGGATATCGAGCGGGCGCCGGCGGCGGCGGCGCGGCGCGCGCAGCAGTGCACCGGGCGCCAGCAGCCCGGCCGGCCGCGTTCCTCTGGTACATGCGACCTCCGCCGGCCGCACGACACCGGCCGCGCGTGGCGGCCCGACCGCCCAACGCGAACCTACCCATATCCTGTAACTGTATACTACCCACCCTATCCTTTGGTAAACAAAACCCATGTGATAGTGATGTGAAGTGACCGTTTATCATTGTAATTCAGCCACGTGAGGATTTTATAATTCGACGTGACGGCGACCTACCGTCCGTGTAGTGTAATTAGTTAATCAATTATGTAACAGCCGTAATGGCAAAAGCTTTTCAGTGGTAACGCTATAGGCGTCTATAGAAAATATGAGAAAGCTTTTTATAGATTAAAAAATGTTGTGTCGGTAATTGCCCGCGTAAAAACATTCAACGACATTATATGGCGTGTGAACGTTCATAATAATTATTTTCTTTTTAGATTTTTTGTGGTAAAATATCTTTTAAAGTAATTTATGAAAACTGTTTCTTAAAACGTATTAATACTACAAGGAAAATTTCGGAGAAACAAATCGTATAAATTAAACTTTTTAGGATTTTATCGTTATTACCGCCTAGACGGTAACTTAGCACTTTATAAACTATCAGCTATCCGAGCACATAATATCTACCTATATGTACCGTCTAATATCGTTACAAAGTTTCATTCAAACTATCGTGAGCGTAGTCGATTCGTAGCACCTGTGCTACGATATAAGCTACGTGAGCGCTACGCCGGGGAATTATTAATATTAGTTGTGAATATTACAGTTTCCGTAGCGTGTAAATAGGTTTGTAGATTAAAGCGCGTTTTGATATAAATTCTACAAATTCCTTCCTCATAATCTTGACCTAATTTCCTATGTACTGAAAGTCACCACAAAGGAATATGTGAAGAAGTCGTCTAACATACAAACGTCTATGTATAAAACTAATTAAGAGCTAAGTGCGTATTAATATGCTTGTGATTACTCGCGTAATACATTGTTTTACGCTATAATATTAAAAATTAGTTCAAGTTTCTAATCAGGTCATTCGTGTTACCAACACGAGCTTGTTATAATATTTTAAACAAAGCCATGGGTATAATTACGTTCTACATAAAAGAAAGTGAAGTTTTTTGTTTTTTGTACCTTATTGATCGTATTTAAATACAGAAGAAAAAAAAATACAAAAATGAAATCTGAAGCTTTATTTGATTGAGTCAAATAGCAATTCCAGTACTAAATAATTTTTTTTTTTTTATTACTAAAAACAGATTTCGTATGCGTTTTCGGAGCCTTACATATATTTTTTCTTGGGAACTAATTAAAACTTTACTGGGTTCCATATAACTATTTCAAGTAACAAGAACACTGATTGTCTTAATCCAGCATTATTCCAGTCTATAAATCAAGATTCGTTTTACAGCGGATCAAAGAACCCAGCCATGCGCACATTGACCAGATACTGTTTCCGAGTTTCGCAAAACGCAGACGATATTCGCCCTTATTCATAAACATACAACCCTCTTAGAATCCAAAATGGTTTATAAGTTGTCCCCTTTTACTGACATGTAAACGACAAAGACAGGAAACATTTACAAAACGTTTCCATATTAGGCTGTGCGTAAATCTTACCCCCAAGGCTGCGACCAAATAATGCCGTATACACTAAATACATATAAATACAATGTGCAAACGGTGCCTTCATGAAGCTGGTCAACCAAGCATTCTTTACGCAAAAATTATCGCCACAAACGACTTCTTTTTTTGGGGTGAAATATAACCTTTTACAGTAAGACTCATTGTAACGCACTCAAATCATTGTGTTGATGGATACATTGAATAGTACGGGGGTCATGGGGGTATTAAGAGTAATATCATAATATTCAAAACGAATATTAAAAAAAAACTTATGAAATAGTTGTAGCTTTGACCCCCCATAAAGAAAAACAAACTACAAACGCGATGCAGAACAACAAAACAGAAAAAAACAGCACTGGAAGCGCGCGTTTTAATCGATACAAACGCGCGTTACATTTGCGTTTGTATGGATACAAACGTGTAAAATCTGCTAAAACGTGTTGATAATGCGCAGAAGACGAACTAATCAAAAACGCGCGTCCTCAGCGCATAAAAAAACGTGGTGCGCAAAGGCCCTAAGATATGGTTTTACAGTTTTTCTAAGATATTTCGTCTGATAGCCTCACTGTACCTAGTATCTTTATCTCTATGCTCCTAATACAATCAGTTTGAAGTCAAAGTTGTCAAAGTCAGTCAGTCGCCTTAGTATGTAGTAAAGGTATAGTTTTATATTGTAAATGTTTCGTCTACAACAGATGAAACGGATTTTTAACTGTGACTACCTTATCATAGATTTGGTCCTTTTAAGAAGACGAATGAAAGATGTCCTGCATAAGGAAAATTTGAGTGGAAACACCAGGAGGGGGACACTAAGAGGACATCATCGTCAACTGACAGCAATCCATTGCTAGACAAGGCTGGCATACATTGATATTATTGGTGACGTTGATGCGAAAGGCCAAATCGTTGGCCAAGTGGTTGACCAGATATACGCCAACCCAAAAAGGGTTTTTGTAAGTTTGCCCGTATATAACTGTATAGCTCCCAAAATGAAAAACCATGTATAAACGTGGTTGATGCAAAAGGTGCATGTAAGCATCGGCAAGTGGCGTTCCATAGTTTCTGCCAACCCAAATGGGAAAAGGCGATTTTATGTATTTACATTAATAAGTAAAATGCAATTCATAATGATATTTTTTAAAAGGCTCGATTAAATCATACGAATGAATGAAAACTAGAGCACGTGGAAAAATATTTACAATCGGGATTTTTATATGAATTCTAAGGTAGTGTGAAGGAATAATTTGCTAGATAAAAATGATAACTTCGATGTTTTAAATCTTGATACAGTGAGTTGGTTAAACATTTAGTTACAAGACAATCGCATTCTATTTGGAAAACTTACGTTTTTCTATGATAGGTTGAAAAATAATACGAGCATTTTTACACCTTTGTGTTATTATTACCATTTAAATTGTTGCTGGGTTGTGGAGGTCAAATAGGCAATCGCTCCATGTAAAATACTGGTATTCAGCTGCTTCCGGTTACACTGGCAGCCTAACCCGACATAGTTGGGAAAAGGCTAGGCAGATAATGATGATGATGACCATTCAAACAGATTTTCTAGTTATTAACTGACTTTCCATAATTTTGCTCTATTGTATCAAAACGACGCTACAGGCGAATAAAACTCTTTCTTTTCAACACAATTTCTTTTTGTATCATGTGACATCATGATGAATAACAAGCTTTGAAAAGGGATGTCCTACAAAAAAGTTTAGCGGGTAAAAGTCTTGGACAATGTTTTTAGGTCTCCCCTTTGGTAATGTTATTCTCAGTTATCACAAAACGAATGAGAAAAAAGTTGGTGAATCTGAAATGTAGGCTCTCTGGAATCTGAATTGTATGAGAATGTCATAAAGTTAGTTTTCCTTACATTGTTTTCGTTTCTTTTTATCTGTAAAATTCTTGGATTACTTACTCGCATTGTTAAATGTAAACTTAGAAAAAAACAAGTCTTTGTTAAAAGTTCACCAAGTCATGCTTTTACAGTCTACTGGTCGCTCGTAAGTTGTGCCATGACGGCACCATTGTTGCAGTGGCTGAGTGATTGATTGCTGCGTTGCGTGACGCGGGTTCGATCCCCGCACAGAATAAATATTTCATATTTATTTCTGTAAATTGGTTTTACAAAACAGTTTTATATGTCACATCATGTTTTGTTTTAAACCTAGATGGGACGTTTTGCTTAAATCATGCGGAGGCGCCCCGCACGACTAGAGAGCGCGTCATGTTGTAAGTGCAAGCAAAAATGAGCTTATTGGTGATCAGGCGTGAGTGTCCTCGATTGTACATTAGGTACACCTCCGTCTAACCATTCAGGGGTAATCTCCGATGATGCGATGGTGTGAACTTATGGCTTACTCAAAAATCGTCTAGAAAAGTTAGCCGCATACCAAATATCTTTTATGATTGTTAACACATTCACCATGGTCAAGATATTTCTAAATTTTGTGCAGCAGCCTCCAACTCTAATTATGGAATAATGCTTTTATCAAACTATTAATTAGACCCTGCCACGTATATGATTACAATCTTGAAGAAGAATAGGACGCATTTATGAATACCCCGGGGAAGTCGGTCACCCTTGAAGCTAATACTTCTTTAGTAACTTCTGATCTAATTTTTACGATCTTACGTTGAGGAAAATTACGTGTTATGGTCACACAGTTATTAATTCTGCCAAAAGTTTGGTATTGCCATAAATAAAGCTACCTTCATGCTTGGGGTTGCACATTTATAGCTGCAAAAATAAAAAAGAATACAGTATGTCCCACATATATAGAAAGAAAGAAAGAAAAAAGTATTTATTTGTCGCAGAGACATGACGTGCATACAAAATAAGAATATAAAAAAGGACATATACATAGGGTTTTTTTTAACACAAAAGCCCTCTGCTTTCATCCATCAAGACATCAAGACTTTTTGCAGCAAACCGGTAGTGATGGAAACACAAAACGGTTGCGATGCAGTGCAGTGATGCTGTCATGATCTTTCCCCACGTAACCACGATAACAACACTCTATTTCGGTCACTTTATTCTATAAGGGTTTGGTTTCCGCACTTAGTCCTTAAAAGTGGACCATTGTGCGTGAGCCATGGTGGCCGTTACTCCAACCAGCCCACCTCCCTCCAGAAGCAGATCAGACTTCCCGGTCTTCTCAGGGCATCCGCGAGGGATCTCGGTGTACCAAGAGTCTCCTCGTGGATCTGGGTGACACCGGTGCACTCGAGGAGCACCTGCGCCACCGTTTCCTCCGCCTCCATGCACGCTCTGCACAGAGGGCTATCCGTGATTCCTAGGGTGTGGAAGTTTTTGTTCAGTGAGCAGTCTCCAGTGATGGTCCTCGCCACCAGTCGCAGGCTATCTCTATCCAGGCGCAGGAGGAGCTTGGTCAACTTTGCATCCAGGGACGGCATAGCCTCCTTGGATGGCCTGCACCCTGGTGTCGAGGTCCACCATTTTTCCGCTTGTGTCTTAGTGTGTTCCTTTAGCCAGCCCCTTAGCTGCTTAAAAGGAAAGGGCACAATGGGTTCGGGTCCGATGGCTTTTGTGCTGGATCCCCTTCTAGCAAGCTCATCAGCCGTATCGTTTCCGAGTGATCCACTGTGTACTTTGATCCATTACAGTGTCACCGTGTTGCGGTTTAGTACCGTAACATGTTCTAGGGCATTGTGACATTCTTGTATTAATCTGGATGTGATTTGGTTTCTCTTTAAGGATTGAAGAACTGAGGCACTGTCGGAAAGTATACGAATATGGGTATCCGTAACTTCCCTGGCTTCTATGGCGTGTGCCGCTTAGATAATGCCTACACACTCTGCTTGACTTCGGTCACTCTATTCGGTAAACAGATGAGCGAAGGTCAGCCGGTGGGGTCTTACACAGGTATTTTTAGTCGTGGACTGAACTTAAGCCGGACTTGACATGCCTACATTCCGCTCTATTAGACATATTGACAGCTACAGTGTTTATAAATTGACACTTTTCCACAATCGAAAAAAAAAATTGTTTTGGATATTGCAACTGCAATTCATGACTAGATTGATGGCTTCTTTTGATGGACCACCAAAACTAGTTCAGTGGTAGATTTATCATCAATTTCATTCATCGATATTATAATTAGCAATCGGTATAATTCTTGTAACATCTTTGACAAACGGTGACAACCAAGAAAACATTTGATAGAATGACATTATAAACATCTTGCTTTGCTTACATCAATACTAAAGACGTCATATGTCACTATAATCAATGTTTTAACATTAAGATGTGTCATTATAATATGACTCATCTTTAGCATTGATTTAAGCAGAATGTAACTATAAGCTTGACAAGGATGGATGGTGTAGGAGGCAACGTACATATACTGAGGTGGTAGCTTTTCGAAGATCCGCCAATTGTGGTCATGAAATTCTAGGAATAGGATTAAAGCTAAGTGTCCACCGCGTCGGAATCGGAGCGTACGGTTCAACTCATTCTTTTTATTTAAACGATAATGTGAATGTGATTTTCATTGAACTGAAAGTTCTTAGCGTAAAACTTTGAATTAAACTTAAAACCACAAAAAAAAATCTTAATTCTGATTTAACAATTAAAATTAACAACTTTCTTAAGGATCAAAGGCCGTTGTGTTTCAGATCAAATTGACACTAATGTGTATACTTCTACGGGGTGAATGGGGGTAAAGAGGGTGTAAGGGGGACTGGCTTGATTGATGATCCCTCGTATAATTAATGTGGCCTGACCGTTCTGCAGACAATAAGATATATATAGGTCTGAACCAGTTGTCGCGATATCCCTATACATGTACGAATCCGACCTTGTATCGAAAACATGGTGAAGATGCAAGTCATTGATGTTTATGTTTGGTATGAGTGTTTGGTTTGATCAAGGCTATTTCTCATGGACATAATTTTACCCATTAATCGAATGTATGGGTTTAATATTTTGTAAAACATTCAATGTCATGGATTTTCACAAAGTTACGTCTAATTTCATAACTTATAATGTACTCGAAAAACAAATACTTCATATAAACACCTAATGGCATACAACAGCTGCGGTAGCGAAGAGGTGGCGGCCCCGACTTACGAGCAATAAGTTCCAACCCAGCCAGGAACATTACTTGTGTAATTTATTACATCACCACTACTCTCAAAACAGTGAAGGAAAACATCGTGAGGAAACCGGCACGTCCTAAAACCGACTTCGATTCGAAGACATGTTCCATCTACGAACCCACACTGGGCCCGCGTGGTAGATTATAGCCCATTCCCTCTCATAGAGAGAAGGCCTGTGTCCCAGCAGTGGGAACATTATAGGCTGATTATGCATATGCTATGGCATGAAAATCCCCGCGCGGTTAGCACAGCTAGAACATTACATTTCACGTAAAACAAAACCTACCTAGCAGCAACAATCATCCTATTTATCTAAATAACGACATTTAGGTAATTCTCAATTTACATTACACGATGTTCTAAGCTTTTATACTTTAAAGAGTATTTATTTCTCAGTATTTCGCTTCAAGCCTCACCATCTGCCCAGCATTTTCCCAACTAAGTTAGGGTCGGCTTCCAGTCTAACTGGTTGCAGCGACTGCCTGTCTGACCTTCACAACCTAGTTAGTACTGGGTAATACGATATCCCAAGCTTTCGAGCCACTGACTTCCTGTAACGACTGTCAAAGATCTAAAAATGAAAGTCAGGACCAGGCTTAACGTGCTTCCGAATCACGGAGGAAACTAGGTATGTAAAGGGTGGTCACCCATCCATGGACCAACTTACACAAGCGCGGCTTAACCTAAAAATCGAGCCGAGCGGCCGTTATAAACTAGCCGCAGAGCTAGAGCTCCTTACTGCATTAACCTTTAATATGACACCACTGGATTTACCTTTAATATTTGATAATATTATTTAGGCTTGTCATTGTAGGATAAAAAGTTCGGTTTAAATATCTTACCCTAAGCGTTGGTATTAAAGAGAATGCGAGCGCGATGATTCCTTCTAATATTTTATGAAATTTTAACATCTAATTTTCAGGAATTTTGATTGTTGTTACATTAAAATGGCGCCAAGTCTTGCGTATCAAGTGGAGTTAATTCTAAAATACCTACTTTGGTGTTATTTTCCGGTTTATCGCTTGTTTAAAATAAAGAATCCTAACTTAATATTATAAATGCGAAAGTAAGTTTGTTTTTACCATTTCACACCTAAACCGATCGTCCTGAAATTTTGCATATACGTTGACAGGTACAGAAACGTACATAGGGTACCAAAAAAGTACTGTTCCAAAGGAAAATAACAATAACGTTCTTATGATAATAGATGGCACCACGTGTCTTTTGAATCTTGAATTAATTATATTACAACCCGAATTGGTTGTCAAATTCTAATATAAATAAAGAAAGAAAGAAAAAAATAATAATACACATACATAACAAAACATTTAGAATACAACAGAACAGAACAAAAACTGCTTGCACGTTGTGTGCACGTCGTCGTGCGTCGTCGACGTAGTGTGTATAAAAAAAAAAAAAAAAACTTTATAATTATTAAAATAAAATTGCTAACAACATTGTCCGTTTACTAGGATTATAAATATGTCCGCGTGTATACTAAACAGCTTGTACGACTGTACATTTCCTGCATCCATGTCTAGTCTCCGCTACAATTGACCGCCATTACCGAAATTCGTTCAGGAGAACTAGATTCAATTCTTGGCACTTCATAACATACACATAAGCACGGTAATTCCAAAAAGACAAAATAATAAAGCACAAGTTTTAACCTTCTGAAATACCTAATAATAGATTTTGTATTACAACGAAATTCTACAATTCCTCAAAAGCGTATTTTCTCTAACAAGCATGAATTCTGGATTAAAGTAGGTTCTAAATAAATAAAGTAATGGTCCAGTTGAAAGCTCTGTTGGATCTAAACTAATTGTTTTGGAATACTGCAATGTGTGCTCGCTGAAAGTTTCAGTGCTAGCCTTGTTTATTCAATTCATTCACTTTGCTGTAGCCAGCGAAATGGTTTGATTCAATATGCTTGAAATAGAGAGAGGATTTCAATATGTAAATGTTGGTTTTCTACAAAAATAACGTAACGTGAAAAATAGGAGTGTTTTCGTTTATGTCAGAGTTTCTTATGTTCTAGGCAGACTTCGGTATCTACATAGATTTTTGACGAAGCTGTGACTAAGAAAAAATTAAAACGAAAGAAATTCCTGTTTACGCAAAAAAATCTGATAAAACAGGGATAGAATGTACAGACCAGCAGCAGGTCATTCTACCCGAAACTGTTAAATTTTCCCAACCAACCTTGAACGTAATGCTTTAGAGATAAAGTTGAAAAACTATTAGAGAAATTTGACACATTGTATTAGCTTGATGTGCTGGCGTCTGTACATCTTTCGCTCAATCGGTCTAAACTAAACTTTATAGATAATTAATTGAGTTTTTTTTTAATCGACATACAGGGTGTAAACGGCCCCTCCACGAAGCCGTTAACCAAGCATTCTATATCGCAAACTAAGCAACTCTACGCAAAAATTATTGCTGGGAACCGATTTTTTTGGGGTGAAAAATCACAATTTACGGTAGGACTCAATGTAACTGACTCACATTATATTGATGGATACATTCCATAGTATGGAGATCGTGGAGGTATTTAAAGTAAAGTTACAACATTAGAAAATAGAACTTGTGAATAAGTTGGAAATTTATGGTATGCTCTAGAACAAAAAAAAATATCGTAATGACGGGGAAACAAGTGCTTTTCGGCTTCATTGAGGGTACTTTTACTCCCATTTTACGTTGATAAAAATAAAAAGGGCACACTCGTTTTATTAATTTTAAAAACAAAAACAAAACTTATCTAGATCTAATCAAAACACTTTTCTACCGCACTAAATTATTTTTCATCAACAATTCAATCGAGGTCAGTTTTACTACGAGATTGCGGCCGATTGTGAATAGTTCGTGACTGTACCTCATTAGCGGCCCGAACCGGATAGAACCGGTTACTGAACAAAGCCTCTCGCGGATACCGCTAGAAAACTTTTCTTCGGCATTCAGCTTCTGCTAACGAGAATCTGACGAATAAATAACGCTGACACCCGCTATCTGATGTGAGATTAAATTAAAGTTAGAATTTTATGATGATATTTTTTTACTTTTGTGTCTTTAACAGTTTTGTTTTTGACTGTATTATTAACTAGCTTTTGCCCGCTTCTTCGATCGCGTTAATTAGAATTTGACAATCAATTCGAGGTGTACTCTGCTTGCAATAATATAATTCAATCATGATTCGAAAGACACATATGGCGCTGTGACGTGGTGCATAATGAAGTAATCTAAAATTCTATTCAATGTAGCATTTACTACTACTCCTGTTTGAAGCATATTCTCAAGCGCCATTACTTCGTAAAAAATAATGTTTATTCATTTAAAGAACTCTACACATTTTTTCTTAATTAAAACCTATTTACTGAACACTGCTTTTTAAATCTTTATTCATAATTTAATTCAATTTTTGTTTCACTAATTCGTGTTTGCAAAGTCTGGTTGGGTGTAAAAAGACTCTTAACGAAGCCGACCGCGTCATTGCAATATTTTTTTTGTTCTAGACCATACCTGGGAACCTTCTAGTCACGGAGATATTGAGAGTCAATGTTCCAACTTTTTTACAAGATTTTTTTTGAAATACATGCTTTAATGTAATTTTTTAACTTAAGACACCTTCACGACCCCCGTACTATTCAATCCATCCTGATAGCACAATGTTTTGAATGCATTACATTGAGTCCTACCGTAAAACTTGATTGTTTACCCCAAAAATAAAGTCGTTCCCCAGCAATATTTTTTTCATAAAGTTAATGAGTTTGATGTACATAATGCTTGGTTGACGGCTTCGTGATGAGTCCGTTTACACCCTGTATAAAACGTGAAGTGTTACGTTCGTTGATTTTGTTTACGTTAGTGTTTGATACAAACGACATGTAATGGTGGCCTGACCTATTGATGTGACCCGGTTACATTATTAATAGTCATTCTGATAAATTACGTTAAACTTATAGGAAAGAATTTAGGTTTTAACACACACATTATTTATTGATATTGGGCATAGCTGAAGTGTTCTTCAACTAAAACTTAGTAAGTATATTATTACCAACTGTAGCTGTGATATAAAATACATTTTCTTTTTGCTCCAGTCATTAGGGTTGTACTTTGAAAAGTTAAAAAAAAACTGCTACAATTTTTAAGTAACAATATTAAACACTTGGTATTCAGAACGTTTTTTTTACCAGCATATTGAGCTCGTATTTCTCGCTGTGAAAATGCATTGGAGAAAGTAGGAAAAGATTGACCTAGATACGTCACGGAGACGTTAAAAAAAGTCAAAATTTTTCCTTGCGTGCGTAACGGAACTCGATCTCAATGAGCTTTAACAGCACAAGAAATTCATTCCCATACAAAATAACTTGTAAAAGCTGGCGTGCCGTACACACGTAATATAACTTGACCACAGTAAAAGATAAAAACTTAGCACAGAGAAATAAAATTTAATGTTCATAAACTTTATATATTTATTTAAAATTACGTACATCATCATCATCTGCCTAGCCTTTTCCCAACTATGTTGGGCTCGGCTTCCAGTCTAACCGGATGCAGCTGAATACCAGTATTTTACATGGAACGACTGTATATCTGACCTCCAGAACCCAATTAGTACTGGGTAATACGATAACCCTTGGTTAGACTGGTTGTCAGACTTTTTTGGGCCACTGACTACCTAACGACTGTCAAGGATCCACAGACCAACCTAGGCAAGCACGGCTTAACCTAAAAATCGACCCGAGCGGCTGTTATTATTTAGCCACGAGCTCATTAAAATTACCTACATAACACCTTAAAGAGTCTTTATAGGTATCCATCTGCTAAGCTTTCCCTACACATGTTGGGTCAGTGGCGTACATACGAGCCAACAATACGGCAAGCCTTTAAGGCATGCAAACTGCTCAGAATCCCTAATATCATGAAGAGTAGTAGGTTATAAAGGCAGACCAAGCTTTTAGGCTTGTATGAGAGTACCGCCATTAGGGATCGGCTTCCAGTCTAAACGAATGCACCTAAATATCAGTATTTTACCCGAGCGATTATATGCCTAACCCACCTAGAAATTAAGTAGGTAATACAATACCTCTAGGGCAGACCGGTTGTCAGACTCTCAGGTTTCTGATTACCCCTAACTTCGTTAAAGATCTACCAAAGACGACTGGAAACAACAGCTAACCGTGTTTTTCAAAGCACGCAAAATTACCCATCCAAGGATCAACCTCAGTTATCGGTGCTAACCCTTAAAAAACTAATGCTGTTATTATTTAGCCTCTACGCTATCGCATAGGTATGTACAGTTTTAAATACACTACTGAATTATAGAAAAACTCAGAGGAAATTGCATGTTACGAGTTGTTCAAACAGGAAAGTTTTATTACCTGTGCTAGGATCTCGGGTATTTGCAAAGATTCCGAAGTAGGAGTTACGAAACTCGCCAGCATAGATTCTTGAAGATGTTTGAAGATTTCGTGGAAGGACCTTGTCGGGGACATACCTGCCTTAAGGAAGGATTTCGTGTTTCTCGCATGACTTAAACAGTATATTGAAAATCGCGATATGCGGCTTAACCAAGCCAAAGATTTGGCAGTTTAGAAGCGCGATCTCCACACAATAGCCTCTTGGGTACTATCTAGTTATGCGAAAGTGTACTGTTATACCGAAATACGTTCCAATACATTCGGAAACAACGACACTGAAACACAAGTGAAGTGCAAAAGAATATCAATGAGGCGCACGACAACAAAATCGATACGCTAAAAAGTACTTCCGAGGAGAAAATGCGATATACCAACAAACCTGAGCCAAGTTACGCACAACATTACCGACAACGTTTTCCGACACGGCGCGGTTTAATTTATGAAATTGCCACCACCGAAAACAAAGCCTAGACACCACCGGTCACAAGGGATGCAAAGGGTGTGTACTTGGGACCAAAGGAAACCGTCGCTAAACGCCAATTGAAAATAAACCCTTTGACATTATTCATTAAGAGCAAATTGCTTTGTAAGACGTGTTAAGGTAAGAACAAGGTGAGTCCATGTTGAGGTAAGCTGTTGTCGAGAATTAATGAATGGTTTTATAATATTAGTTCTGGTATCGTTGAACGTCCAAGTTCAAATTTTCGTAGGTAAGGCAAATGTTAACATAGTGGTTAGTATTGAATAGTTGGCATACGAATTGGGGGTAAAGGCCTTTAATAGCCGTTTTGGCAGCCAAGGCAGTTCAGATATTATAAATTCACTTCGAGGTCCAAAGTTGGCCATCGAAGTAACAATAAGAGGCAGAAGCATGACTGAGTTCATTGTATCAATTTCGCCGACAAATTCAATTGAAAATATCGCTCTCTTTATTAAGTAAAATTACACAGAAAAATATCAATAAAGGAAATACATTGAAAGAGTAATTTTACAGAATTTTAATTCCACCACCTCAATGTTTTTGGCTGAAATTCACCATTTATCATATTGAGAGTCCAGTGATTGTTGACCTCATTTCTCTACTTGTAAAGGTCGGTTCCCTTTACGATTCACAGTTGTAACACTTTAGTATTTTATTTGTCGTTCAGTCTGCGTTAAACCGCCTTTGTTCTGTTCCAATATAAAGTTCGACGGCGATTTTTGGCCTAAAACTGTCTTGGTGGTTTATATTTCGTCTGATTCAGTCATTTTATAATTCAAAAAGTGTCTTTTATCATGTAGAAGTTTTATTTTATTTTTAATATTTAAATAATTATGTTGTCGCGTTTATACCCTTTTTTGCCGATGGGAAATCATCAAATGAATTCTCCCGCTCTGGGCAGAGCGATAGGGAGTGTCAGACTTGTACTGACTAAAACCCATCCAGGTTCCTTCCTTGCCCTTTGTGTTCCAGGGCCACGGTATCTCTATCGAATAGTCTCGCAGCCCTGGCAGGCGTTCATACCCTTTGATCGTTTTGTTACCATATTTATACATACATACTTCAACTTTACTGTTTCTATGCACGATGATCAAAACCAAATTAAGCTGATCTGTTATTGTACGGAAAACTCATACAAAACGAGGTCAGGTTATACTGGATATGAATAGCTTGATGTGTCGCCGTGTGTACTACATTTAATTTTTTTGTTGCCGATTTATGAAGGTACCTATCATAGTCATTGACAGGAAAATTACCAATCTCTTGTTAAACTGGTCTTGAAGACTGAAATTATCGTGTCAACGTTTCTAATTACGTGTATCATCAATTTTTATTCTTGTATCGATTTAATTTGCATTAAATACATAATTTTCTTGCCTCTATCATTTATATACTTGTGTTACTAAAAAATAATTTTAAGTAGGTTAAAATATTGTGCTTTAGGTTTTGACTTTGTTGTGATTTAAGAAATAAAGCTTTTTGAACATCAAAAAAATATTTTTATAACATCATAATTATCATCTTTCTCATTCACAAGTTCTGCTTTTATCAACTTTTAGCTTTATGATGTTTGTAGCAGCCGTCGTGTATTTCTTATCTAAACGCGGTCGAGGGCCCATAGCAACCCATTCTACTTTATTATTAGAATTTGCACGACTAGTCTAGACAACGAGCTGTTACATTCGATCTTTATCGAATTCCTACCCTTAGAGCAACATGAAAATCTGGAAGTCAAATGAATTAATAATAAATATTCTAAAAATAAGTTTCTTTTATTTTCGGAAGGACGTTGATTTGATTTTATATTTGATTAGCTTTTGCGCGCGGATTCGCTCGCGTTCATTTAGAATTTGGCAATCAATTCGAGTAGTACTCTGGTTGTAATAATATAACTCAATCGTGATTCGAAAGACACGTGGCGCCAACTATTATCATCATAAGAACGTTATTGTTGTTTTCCTCGGGAACAGTAGTTTTTTCGGGATGAAAGTTACCCTATGTCCGTTTCTGTACACCTGATAACATATTATAATGCAAAAGTTCAGGATGATCGGTTCCGTGGTTTAGGCGTAAAAAGGTTATAAACAAACTTACTCTCGCGTTTATAATATTATATATATATATATTTAAAGTAGGATAATAATTAGTAAGTTAGGATGTTAATTTGGCAGCTTTCAAAGCTACGACTTATGCTAAATCGTCGAGAGTCATGCAATCAAGTAGTGGATATCTTACTCTGCTTGTCACGTTGATTGAAAACAAATCAAAAGTCCGATCAGTAAGTCATAGAACTGTCCAGTTTAAATACTTGAACAGCTATGAGATTCAGCTCATTGAAATCCTGAAATGTACCGAGTAAGTAATAAGAGAAGAGTATGTAAGATGAGGCATGTGATGTTTATGAGACTGGTTTCCAAGGAGGTTGGTTTTAGCTCTAAAAATATATAGACGAAGAAAGTTAAGACGAAATGCAACACATGTGTAAGTCATTTAGCAATACAATGTTATCTATGTGCTGGATAAGCCCGGACAACCGACTGATATGATCAGATAGTCCGCTTATAAAATACACGAGACGGAATGGGGTGGCCTACTCTTAGAGTGGGCGGAGCCATCCAATGTAATTAACGTTTCATTTTCCGCATTTTATTTATATATCGGATGAAGAAAGAATTAGAATTTCCCAGAGTAGTATTTGCTGTAATTAAAATGCCGTTTTTGCGGTCATAAATGAAGTGGTGTTTAAGTAAATAAATTATTATTGATGAACCTCTGTTTCACGCGGTTTGTACTTAATGGAATATAGACTTTCCTTTACTAAAATATATCAGTAATATATTCATGTTTTATGCTTAACTATGTTTCTTGGAAGAAATTTTCTAAATTAGTGTGAAATCGTATTAAAATCCGTTGCGGTGTTCAAAAAAACAACGCGGTTCACACTGACAAATATGGAATTTGTTTTATACTATTTATAGATCTGTAGCAATAGAGTATTATCTACGCTTTGAAATGGGCAACTACAGTACTTTCACAAGTTATTATGCCTTGTGTCTGTGACTGTAGCTTAGCCTAATTGGTTTTTCTGACATTCAAAAGTGCCTGTAATGGTCTAATTGAAATAAATGCTTTTGAGTTTGAGTTTGAGTTATATATTATAAATGCAGATAGAAGTTACAAATATATTTTACTAGAGACTCACCCTGGCTTTGCACGGTTGCAATGTCTTACATTAAACCTTCCTCTTGAATCACTCTATCTATTGCTGAAAACTGCATTAAAATCCGTTGCGTAGTTTAAAAGATCTAAGCGTACAAACAACGAGAGTGAGTTTGTTTTATACTATGTATAAGATTCAGCTTTAAGTCTAACTACTTTCCGTTCAAAACATTTTGCTGTATTTTGGGTAACATTCATTTCTGTCTTGTAAGTGTCCAGTTTGGGCACAGATTTATTTAATCATGATTAATTTTACCATGATAGTTTAGCTAAACTAATTCCGTTTTGTCCTAATTCTGGACTATAATATTGAACTGGTAAATGTCTGGAACTTAATCAATTTGGGAACAAAGCAATAGATCTCTCTGAAATTACACAGAACCGAATTACGTCATGGGGGAAGAAGGACAGAATTTATTATCTCAAAGTAATTTATGTTTAACAAATAGACACTTATTGCGTTCTTAAATACTGGTTCGCGTTTAAATACTGGTATTAAGCTGCATCCGGTCAGACTGGAAGCCGCCCCAACATAGTTGGGAAAAGGCTAAGTGTCATGATAACACTAATTACGTTCTTTGATTACTTGGCCATGGTGGATCTTATTGTTCATTAGACAGAATGTATTTAACTTTATTTGGAAATATTACTTCCCAGATTTTGATCCCTATTACCGATAATATCGAATAGTGTAATAATATAGTGTTTTTTTTTTCAAAATCGACGCGTTCGCTTCCTGGCTAGGAATATTGATTTTCCAAAAATCTTAAGATGCTGTTTTAATTTTCATCAAAATCGGGCTCGAGACTTCTTTAAGTATTTTTTACTATTCCTCATAGTTTCGGATTATGTGTGTGTTATGAGTATGAACGTGGGTGAGGCAAAAGGAGTATGTAAGGATCGTAGCAGGTGGCGGTTCTGTGGTTTCTGCCTACCCCCATGGCAAAACGCGTGAGTTTATGTAGTTTGAGTTGACGCTTTGTACATAGATTTTCGGAAGGCTTTTGATAAGGTGAACCACAAACTGCTTGTAGATAAAATTTCATACAATGGCATCCGTGGCAATTTGTTACGATGATTCATGACTTATAAATTTAACAGGTCACAAAAAATAGTTATTTAATGGTTTTCAAACAAGCTCAATTATTGTCACCTCTGGGGTGCCCCAGGGCTCAATTATGGATCCCCTACTCTTTACTCTGTTTATTAATGACATTAAGAAATGCTTCATTATTCCCAATTTCTAATGTATGCCGATGACATCAAAATTTAAGTCGTGCAAATGCACACAAGACTGCCTTTTTCTACAGGAGGACCTTGATAGACTTCCTCGATATTGTTCATCCAACAAACTTCACCTTAGCTTACCTAAGTGCAATGCAATCACTTTCACTAAAAATAATAATTGATTATAGTCTACATGGTATCCGTTTGCAAAGAGTTGACCACATTTTATCGAACTTGATATTTACGCTCTTACATACTTTAAGTTCAAAAGGATGGCTATTGAATCTTTAAAGTAGCCATATACCTATTATTCCTAAATCACATGAGTACTTACTAAATTTTCTGTAAGATGAATGCACGCATTTAATTTTTTTTTTAATCATTATCTCGCTGGTTGATGTGGGTTACACGTTTACTTAGTTTAAAACTTATTCCGTCATACTTTTTGTAACGTGTAACTGTTAATTAATGTCCCAATAAAGTAAATTAAAAAATGTTTGTATGTATGTACTAAAAAAAAACTCAAAAACAAATCACCCTCAAACCAATACTGAACACAAAGTTTTAAAACGTTTTCCGTCATTTGTCGTTTTAGACGTATTGTTGACATTCCCGGATGCGAAGCTTGCTCGGTTACATATAAAGAAAAACGTCAGCGAAGGCCCTTTTACTAACGTCCCGATGGACGAGGGGATTTGACAGCGTGGGTCACCGTGTCAAAGTCGATTCCGGAACCCGTTTTTATTAAAAAAGGTTTTTTTAATGTCGGAAAATTTTGGATAGGTGGCCGGTTTTGTGAAAGGTGAAGTTGATGATGTGATAAGTATAGAAAGGACGGTTTGTAAGTGAAAAAAAAAATTACAGGTTTGGAATTTCAAAAGTGGAGATAAATTTATCTTTAGCAGGAGAGTATGCTGTGCCTTTTACAATGCGATTGAGATAAACATCACTACAAGCACTGAAAATCCGCAAAAATAAAGAAACCAGTAAACTATGACACTTCTGTACTGATGGCCAGAATATTCGACGCCGATAAGGCTAAAACACCATTCAAATGAAAATACGCATGAATAATTGCATCGATAAACCGACGCACACATCTCATTCATAGATATGGATCATGTACTCATATTTTCACGATTGAAATCCATAAATTTTATCGAACAGTAACGTTCGATCCAAAAACGGGTTTTATTAGAAACCAATCCTGTGATACGTGATTCCATCAGTATGATAGTGAAAAATATTTTTCTTCCGTAACCTGCAAAAAACTAGGTGTGAAAAACGTTTCGACTGAATGAAATAGGCATGAGTCGACGTTTTGCTGGCGACGGACGACTTACACTCACGCTCAAAATCGTTTTGTTGACAATCCCCGCTTATACATACTTACCTCACAAACGGTTTTTTTTTACTTGTTTCCACGTTTGAAACTTTTTTGCTATTTGAACAGGCTCAGTGCCGGGAAATGCGAGATTTTTTATGAGCGTGGAAGTTGAAATTCCGACGTCTATTTTTCAACAGTTTACAGAAGACAAATAACGTTTTGCGTTTAGGTACCCATCTCGCAGCAGTGTGCTTCTGCGTTTGTTACTTTTGTAAAACGCTCGTTGTGGCTACAAAAAATCAGGGAAAACTTTTTAAATATTATGTGGTGTTTTAGAATCGACCGCGACATTTATTGTTAAGATCCTGTTACCAACGTAACTTAACGGATATAATATGCCTGATAATGATGTCTGTAAAATAAAAAAAAACCACATCAATCTTATTTATAAGTATTAATCGAATACCACTAACGTTAACTCCTAATAAAACCGTGCTTTTAGCTACAATCGAATGATAAAGTACACTATTTGGCCCATTTAACTGCTACCTGCAATATTGTGTAGAGTTGCCAACTTTTGAGGAACACGTTCAGGAAATACCACAAAATGTTTCAATAGGAATCGTCAACACTCATTTATCTTTTTGATCGAACACGTAGGAGCCCTTGTGTTTATTTTCTGATCTTAGATTAGAAAGTGTTTTCATTCATTGTTGTATTCTTACCTTCTTCTTTATCACTTTTGTTGTTAAGTGTACATAGTGCAGAAGTGTCTGCTTTTGCTTAATCTTTATTGTTATTTGAGCGTTAAATGTCAAATTAAATATAACTTGCTTATACATTGTGAAAGGAACACCGATGCCAAGTATTCAGTACATCATTCTGAACCAAACCCCCTTCCCCCCTCACTCACATAGATATGCTTCGTCGGTTAATAAACAAAAGCTGTTTCCTACAAAACTGCAATGCCTACTCGGTCAAAATGAAATTCTATTTGGAGGATTCTAAATGACGTTTTGAATACGTGGTAACCGTTTTACCGTCGATGTTCCCTTCCACCTTGTATAAAGAATTTGTTAAGAGCATTATCGACTGACGGCATTTCATACAAACTTTCAAATCGTTTTTTTTCCGAAATTATTGAACCGATTTTAATGAAACTTTATACGGATATGCAGGATATGTATCCTGCATATCCATTGATCTGTCGAATTTTTAGACGTATGTTACGTCTAAAAATTTGACAGAGGAATTTTCGAAATGTCTTTAAAAAAAAGATAATTGGAAATTTCTGTTTCTATGGAAAAAATATAATTGGTGTAATTTAGCTGTAACACAATTTTTCAAAATTTCCTCTGTCAACTTTTAGAATAATGTATTCTGCTTATGCATATAAAGTTTCATTAAAATCGGTTCAAACGTTTCGGAAAAAAACGATTTGAAAGTTTGTATTAAACGCCGTCAGTCGTTAACGCTCTTAAACTATGTTTCGTATTTTCTCCCCCCTTAAAAATTTGGTTTTCAGTACACAACCACTTAATTATTGATTTCTTACCTCATTAGAACAACAGTTAACTTGACCTTTTTAAACATAAATTACTACAAAAAATACTCAAAGTTTTCTAAACTTTTAAAAATAAATTAATGTTAATAATACCGTACACTTGAAAAAATTTGAACTTTCAACCTTTAGTAACGATCTTGAGGTTAAAAAAGCCATTTACAAGAACTGGTGATAATTTATTTAATTTTTGTACTCTCGCCATTGTATTTACGTACTTGCTAAATCAATATCGTTTTGTCTTCATCATCATCATCATCAGCCTGTAATGTTCCCACTGCTGGGATACAGGCCTCCTCTCTATGAGAGAGAATGGGCAATAATCCACCACGCGTGCCCAGTGCGGGTTGATAGATGTCACATGTTCTCGAATTTTTTGGTTCTAGGACATGCCAGTTTCCTCACGATGTTTTCCTTCACCGTTTTTGAGAGCAGTGGTGAAGAAAATAATTACACAAAGTAATGCGCCTGCCTGGGTTTGAACCCACGACTTACTGTTCGTAAGTCGGGGTCGCTACCACTGGGCCACTGCTGCTCTCCGTCCGTTGTCTTCATGGCGTCGGTCAAATTATACCAAGATGTAAATATAACATAAGACGAGTTTTAAGGTGCATTGTTTGAAAAATTATTTAAAGATTCTCCCTCGTTGGTATTTGTTTAAATTCCCAGGTCAGGCAAAGTGTTATTAGGTTTTCCATTATTTCGTGGAATCCGGATTTGTGTTCAGTTGATGTCAATAGCCTCGCCCCTACTGCATGGTACTTACCGAAACATAACTGGTGAAATGTGGGTGTACCTCTGCCTAACTCTTGGGATTGCAGGCGTTATGTTATGTTGTGATTAAAAGTGTTTATGTAGGAAAGAGGAAATGAAGTCAAATAAAGTTATATGCTCTTCATTTCATATAGGTCAACGGTACGTCTTGTTATTGGAAAGAAAATTAAAGTTTAACCACTAAACTAACTAATTTATTAATGTGTAAATAAAGCTCTGTTATTTACCAAATTCTAACAAAATGCTTACGTAAATATAGGTTCTGATTTTACTTAAAAACACTATCACCTCAAAGAGATAAAACTTAATGAATTTATAACTCTGGCATACGAATGTATGTGATTTTAGATCACAAAATTTCTAAAAGATGACAGTAAATTCCATCCCAAAAACCAGCCACATTTAATATGCTCTTAACATACTCGCTACGGAACAAAATGTAGAGGAAAGCGTGACATCTGCTTCTTTTGAACGAATGCCAACATCTGCATCCTGCAGCGTTGCTTATAATCTTCAGCTACTGCAATGATTAAGTGTAAAGCTGTATTTTGGAACATTAAGCCAAGCTATTTGCAACACAACATGCAATGCAACGCGCAATGCAACGCGCAATGCACTAAAGACAAAGGCGCAAATGCTATGTCCAACCCAGCTGAAGGAAAATGTTGCATTGCATGTTGTTTTGCAAATAATCTGTATCCGACCTTATGTACGAAAACAACGGCTTTTGAAGCTGTCAGAACTTCTGTTAAGATGGAGAGAGAAAATATCTCTTCGGGGTAGATTAATTTTAGTCTGTTACCAGAATTTTGGTCGGAGTCTGTTTTAATCTTCATGCAGCTTGTCTGACATAAGTACGAATCTCCTCTGAGTATTCAGTTGTTTTGTCTCACAAATGAGGGCTATAGAGTCTAAAGTATCTTTTGCCAGAGTTTAATTGATGATCTTGATGACCCTTCAAATTAAGTTGATTTCTTAATTTAACTAAAAACAGCTTAACTACACTAACAATATATTTTATAGGTATTACGTAGTTTACAAAAAGAGAAGAGCTCTTCGAGCAACAAAACTACATAATTAAATTACTTATCTTCTAAGTTTATCAAATTAGTTTAAGATCACGCAACCGGCGTGCGTGTTTGAACAGATGTATGAACGAGGCAAAAGGAGTATGTAAGGATCGTAGCAGGTGGCGATCTGTGGTATCTGCCTACCCCCATAGGAAAAGGGCGTGAGTTTTTGTATGTATGTATTAAAAAAAAAACATGTTTACCAAGCTCCACCTAACAGTTTTCTTCTCTTTAACATTCTCAATTCTTCAGATTCACTGTAAATATGAAGTGTACCAGATCGCTCCAGCAGTCGCGATTCTAGCGTGAAGCGCAACATCTGGTGTGTTGAACGAGTGCCAACAGCTGCACGTTGGCCGTATTAATCCCTACTCCATTTGTGGCTGGAAACCGGACTGCTGTGCGACTTCCATGATTTATTGTATTGTGCCTTCGAATCGACGGTTTTTATAAAATAATTTAATCTGCAGCTTGTTGATTCTTTTGGCTCAGTTGCAATCAATAAAGAGCGCGTTTGTGTAGATGAGGAGATGGACACTAAGATAGATACATATAGTATACTTTAATAATTATTTTGCCCTTATCCCAATTTATTTGAGGTCGGCGCAGCATGTCTTTATTTTCCATCGTCATCATCATAATTTCAGCCCGTTGCTGTCCACTGCTGAACATAGGTCTCCCCAATCGATTTCCAACGTGTCCGGTCCAGCTTGGATTTGTCTTCCATACTTCTCTTTTACTCGTCATCTCATCAGACACTTCCTTTCTTGTCATATCATTCTTCCCGTCGTCCTTTGATCGTTTCTTTGATTTACGTCTACTCTTACAAAGATATACTTTATTATATTCAAGCTGAATGCGATTTTAAAAAGGATCGTCACGAACTATATTAGCCAATTCGTTTAGCACAAAAGCGATAGACACCAATATTTACTAAATAGATTTGAAAACTAAAACTAACTTTGTGGATTTAGCTTGTGGTTTGAGTGGATTATCCGTGACCACGACCAGTATACAGACTAACTTTTGGAAATAAAACAATGAACATGAGACTAGTTTTCTACCACAGATAAAAATAATGTTAGTGGATATTTAACCCTTACTGTTAATAATTAAGGATGTCTTTCGCAATGGCCAGATTGGAACTAGATAGGTTTAAAAAAAAAAGAAAAAACTTTTTAAAAAACTCCTGGGAACCTTCTAGTTACGGAGATATTGGGGATCAAAGTTCCAACTTTTTCACAAGTTTTTTTTTAAATACATGTTTTTAATGTAAGATTTTTACTTTAAACACCTCCAGGACCCCCTTTCTATTCAATCCATCCATCAGCACAATGTTTTGAGTGCGTTACATTGAGTCCTACTGTGAAACGAGATTTTTCAGCCCAAAAAAAAAAGTCGTTTCCCAGCACTCATTTTTGCGTAAAGTTACTTAGTTTGATGTACATAATGCTTGGTTGACGGCTTCGTGAAGAGTCTGTTTACACCATGTATACCTTTGTACCTAAAATAAAGTTGTAACAGGCCGATATCTGTACGTTGAAGACATTGAAAAAAAAAATTATAGGGAAAAATTATAAAGACCTTATTAGAGCAACAGAAGCTCTGTCTTTCTCTTTGTATATTTGTACGCGCGTCACGCAAAAAACTACTGCATGGATTTGAACGCAGTTTTCACCGCTCTATACTGCTAGATGCTTAACTAGGATACATTTTATCACAAAAAAAATAAAAATAAAATACAGATATTAGAGTCTAAGTAACGCGTACGAAGTCACAGGCAAAAGCTATACGATAAATAAATACGAACTAAAAACCCTGAAATATATTAGACACCTCCATTTTTCGAACATTCTTTTTTTAATTTTTGAAATAACATATGAAACAACATTTTTTGGCGGCCATAGAGCGGCCACATAAATTCTCTGGTTAGGTTGACAAATAAGATTTATATGTAACTACGGTGAGGGTTGAAATTGAAAAGGCACCTGTACGAAAATCGTTTGCCAACTCTTTTGTTCATGACAAGTCTGGGTTAGTGAAAACGAAGTCCAAGAGTTTATTGTATTTAAAAACTTAGTTTACTTTTTAATGCCTTTTTTAGTCATAAATAACGTTGTTTATGATGCCATTTTAGCCATAGCAATGTTCCTTTTATTATGATTTATTATTCATCGGTATTTGTATTAAAGGCATAGAAGATTATTAACAACAAAAATCACGTTCATACGGCAGATGAGTCATTATCATTAAATTAATAATATTAGTACACAATAACAATACTTATAAGTTAGGTTACGATGTTTCTTTATGTTCTCTCTTGTGTGTTCATAAATGATAAAATCACATTACAGCTCATTCTTCTACAATTTTCTTTATTCGTATTTAAGAAAATGTGAATGACACACGGGAAGTATTAAGTTCAAACCCATGGGTTCGCGTGATTCTCATGCAACCGAAGTATAACATACAACCTCGTAGGTCGCATATCTTACAGAAAAAAAAATTAACTTGCTTTATTATCACACCTGATGCATTGAAGAATCTTGCTTCAGATGATTTAATCAAAAGAACAATATCTTTTTTGGATAAAAAATACAGTAAGAATAATATATACTTGGGGTCGCCAAGAGGTTATTTTTTTTTTTTGTAAAATAATTGAAATTATTCACATAATCCTTATTTCCTCGAAACATAGTTTCGTTGAGTTACCGCTTTTTACTTTCGGGGGCAGTATAAGTCTCTTGAATATCGATATTGCCTTCACGTGATACGTTACGGCCTCAGGTACTCTTACTTCCAATATTGCTTCGAGTATCGGCAAAACTTTGATCACACGCATCGAGGCTTACCGAATAGTTGCTTGTTACGAAAGCCCTTTACTTTCGGTAATGTTCGTAGGTCCATCAAACCTTATAGACTACTTAACGCTGAAGTATCGTACCTTTGATCGCTGTTGGATTATTTCTCACGTGAGCTTGAACCTCTTTGTAGGACGGGGAGGCTTTGTGAAGTTTTGGATGTGCCTAAAAAATACGTCTTAAATTCACGCACTTACAGACAATGCGCAGCTTAGGTCTGAAAGCATGAAAGTTTGCGCAATAACATTATCCTACTTCTTACTAATATTATAAATGCAAAAGTTTGTGAGGAAGTATGATGGATGGATGTTTGTCTCTTTTACGCAAAAACTACTCAACGGATTTGGATGTTTAGCATATACACATATCAATAAAGTTTGCTATCACTAACATAAGCTGATACATTTTTTTAAATTGAACTTTATCAAGAAAAATTCTTTGTTGTGTGTTTTCTTTAAATAGAAATACCCTGTTTGAAATAAGAGAGAAAAGAAGAAATCATAATATAATCTACCGTAACAAAAAAGATTCCAATTTTTCAAAGTGATCGCAATGTATGTATGTAGATAGTTTATTACCTGGATAACCACATAGGATAGTTTTTATCCTGGTAGTATGATCCTGTGGGACAATTATCGAACTCCACGCGGGCGAAGCCGGGGGCATAAGTTAGTGCATAACAAAAGTCTGCAGTGAGGATGGATTTTTGAACATTCATCCCCTAATGTGGTTACATAGCGAACGAAGATTTGTTATTTTTGCTTTTTGGAAAGAAAGAAAGAAAACATATTTATTTGGCTTTGGAAATAGGGACATGGCTGGAAATAAATGTGTATTTTATTTATACAAAAATATATACCCAGATATACAACATAATTTACCGTGTCTGTCAAATAAAATCTACATCAATAGAATCTACAAAAAAACTATTTTTGAAACTATAGTCATAATCGGAATGATAAATGATCACATTCGTGTATTCAATAGATAAATCCGAAACTTGATGTTTTGCTACGAACATGAGACGAAAAAATTCTCCTTCACATATTAGCATAACAAATGGAACAGCGAAAGAGTACTACCAAAAGGAATTCTTACACGATTCCCATAGCTTCGGGTCTACAAATCCAATTAGTGGGAACCAAAAGTTCCTTCATACATTTTGGAGACCTTCCAACAGTTTCAATTGGTGATTGCCAACCGGGTTTACGTTGTGTTGGTCCATTGCTACTGATTTAGCCTGGTGGCGTGAGGAGAAACACAATTGGTTGGTGATTACTTTGCATTGGAGGTTGTAAAGATTGTTTCTTGAATTGGTGGTTTACTTTTAGCGATCTTCCAGTTTCGGAATGTCTTTGGGTGGTGCCAAGTGATTGTTTCGTCGCGGCGTTTAGTGCCTTTGTTTTTAGTTGGAAATTGTTAATGATTTCTGTTATTTTTTTTTGACTGGTGATTGAAATCATTTTTCTTTACTTAAGTAGAATTTATGTAACTGGCAAACCCTTTGGTCTGCTAAAGCGGCTACAAGATTGTATTAACTTATTCATACAAAATCCAATAAAACCTACTAAATTCATAATATTTACTTCATAAAACTTCTATTCTACTTCCGTTAAATAACCGAAATAAGAATTTAGGTTAGATATTATAAGAAAAAAGAAAACTCTTTCGATATCGGAAACCGATATTTTCCGTGAAAGAAATCAAAACACTCCGCTGTATCGATTAGGCATTACTGTTTATTGAATCGAAGGCCCATTCTTATCTGTACCTTTGGTATAGATGGGACAAACGACTTGGAAACGTCCTTGGCTTTCGAAGGTCCTTGGACACGAACAAGTTATTACTGAATTTAAATGACGTCAACTTTTCCAGCAAAGATGAAAATTATATAGCATTATTAATAAGATCCTAAAATAAAAATTAATAATTAAAGGCCCTAATGAAAGTTAAATGACGCTTTTCGTAATAAATGGAGTGATGAACTCTCGAGAATCACAACATCTTTATTATACTAACGTCACATAACCTAAAACATCGGTATTTAATAAAATGAAAACATACGAAGGACGGTATGTTATATTTGCGTATAATAATGGACATAAAGACTTATAGGAATATTTCTTGGATAAAGTATTTATCATATTATGACATAACGTCGACGCACATTGTTTAGATAGGCGTTGGTATTGTGTGTAATATACACGCTCCTTCAAATATTCCTTTATGTGGTACCAAAGGCTTCTTAGTCATCTAGTCACGTATTGCCCTATAGACGTTCTTCATTTATTTAGTTTGTGTGGAGGAAACGTGGCTTTCTTGTTATGTAAATACCTTCACAGAAATCTAAGCAACAAATATTTTGGAGTTTTGTTTACCACTTGTTACAATGATACTGTCCTAATCCAATAAAAACCCAACGATTTATCCAAGCGAAGCGGTGGTGAAACTCGGCCTTATTTCCTTTCGGTTCATCCTATTTCCTTTCCTAGCCGAGCGACGCCTTCCACCTCTGAAATGCATTTGCTCACGTGGAATCAAATACGAACCGCTTAGCTGCCTCACACAGGAACATGTAAACTTTCTTTCAAGAAAACTCGACCATAATATATTTGGAGGATTTCCGTCAAGAAAATTGGGTCGCGCAGGCTACAAAGTTTACATGTTCCGCCGAGGTATTCCTTTGCCTCCCACCCACTGGTGTGCACATAAGCCGTCTTATGTCCAAACCAGCGGAGCCTGACATCTGCTAACCAAATTCTCTCTTGTTACAGTAAAGTGATAAGTGTAACTCAAAGTATATTTTTGATGTAAACTAATTATTAATTTCATTCCGTCGAAGTACAAAGTATACATTTTAAAAGTGTTGAAAACAGATATTAATAGATTTAGAAAGTGAACTTTAAAATAAACAATATGACGTGTTAAACATTCAGTGTGGTACAATGACTCTAGTGAGGACTGTCAGTGGCAGGGGACTGTTTCGAGTCGAAAGTGTGAACAATAAAACGATATGGGATGACTCATAGTGCAAAATGTTATGTGCAACCCACTGTCCGATCCGAAGATGATGCGCGATATCCACGACAATGCTGGGGCAGGCACAAGCGGCGGGATGGAGGAAAGCGAGGACGGCGGGAATGGGGTTGCCGAGGTCGATATGGACGACTGCGGCTCCCTCGCGCTTCCTCCCGACCTGCCCCCCTACTCCGGCGACTACATCATCAGCGACTACATGGAACGCCTCGGCACACGTCTCAATATTCTCGAAACAGAACTCAAGTATGCTTGGCGAGCGCTCGACCTGCTCAGTCAAGAGTATGTCAGGATGTGGGAACGGCTCGAGAGATTGGAGACGTTGCTCGCCGATCAACAGGGTGTCATATCAACTTTACTGGACTTTTACACATGCCGAACTGTCAGTGCCAGAGATCCTATCACTCGGTTAGAAGTGATCAGAGAAATATTAGGAAATGGCACTGTCGAAGATGGTATAGAAGAAGGCTTAGATATTGGACGAAGTGCAGTGTTATTAGACCACCAGGAGGAGATTATGGAATCAAATGAAGCATTTTATAAGAGCTTAAATCAAGCCTACCGTGATGATTTAGTTTGCGATGAAACATCTAGGCCGCCATCACAATTAGATATGATTTGGGAAGCTCCAGAAGAACCAGATATAGAAATGATGCCAACAAGCTCTAGACAAATATACAGTTCATCAGACTATAAGGATTACTGCGGATTAAAAGGTGGACCTGTAATTAGCGAAAGAGATTTGGTACATTTGTCTGCTTTAAGCACAATAGATCAAATTACAGTAGATAAATTACATGAATTAGATAGATTGACAACCCAATTACACAAAGATTCCAGAGAGTTAAAAGACTTGAAAACGAGGCTTCTTAGTCCTGAAACCAAACTATCAAAACATGACAGGGAAATAGAAGCAAAGGCACTAGTTGAAGATGGCAATATAATAAATGAACAACTAAAAAGCGTGTATTCTGGCGGTGACAACTGGGCCATTAACGACATGATGAAAAGCTTTGATGATTTTATGTTAGCGGCTCCTAAAGACTCTATTGTAAGAGAGAAATCCCCATCTAGGTTGTCACTAACGGATAATGTGTCAGATAGAGCAATAGATTATTTGCCACCAACTCTGTCTCCTCGTCGAAAGTTTGTACCAGAGAGAACCACTACAGAACCTTATACGACTGTAACTGGGCGACTGGCATACAGTTCGGCTGTGGCCAATGCTGAGATAAACGCAGCCAAAGCATCTAAATCACCTAGTGCTATTTCAAGGGAAAGATTTGAATATAGTTCTCCGTATCAAATAACAGACACTTCCAGACAAAATTATTTTTCTAACAAAGGCCTATCTCAGCCTCTAAACGAGATCTATAAATCAAGTGGTTCAGAACAACTCTCTCCCATGTCAATTCATGAAATATATAACGGACCTAGTGCTAATGAATTAAGTTATGAAGATAACAGGCTAAGAAAGTCACCAAGTCCCCCACCACCGGCTCCGCCAAATGGGACAAATGGATTTCCATCAATAGAGAACAACAACGAACTGGTTGCTCATCAACCAATGTTATCGACAAGTAGTGTTATGCCTCACGATGGTATGCGTTTAAGTCCCAGATCTCCGAAGTCACCCAAAACTTCCCCAAAGCATGTAAAGAGGGATTCAGCGAATATCGTAGCTGCAAAATCTGATTCAGGGTTATCGTCAATGAGTGGATGGTCCAGTCTAGAAAAAAGTCCAGGTTCACCTAAAATGGGAAGAATTACGCATGGAAGTCACGATTCTCATAAAATGAGAGATCCTTCCCCACAACCAATACAAAGAATGTCGTATGAGGTTGAGACGAAACCGTATATAGAAACACTTGTGGATACTTATCTTTACGAAGGGACAGAACTGAAGAGCGATTACAATTTACGAAAGACAGATCTCATAACGAAAGAAATTAGCTCTAGAGATTTGAGTACATTGCAAGGAAAAGTGGATAGTGATTACATGAAAAGCGATATTCCATATTCAGTAACAGAACAAATGACTCAAATAAGCAATATTGGAGAATACTATTATGGCAACGAAGCTCCTTCAATATATTCCGTAGCTGGGAATAGGCAACCAATATTCACAACTGTGTATAGTACTCCGAGAGGAATGTTGTCTGAAGATAGGAGTTTTTCCGAATTATTAGATAGAAACGAAATTTCTGAATCTGTTGCGAGGCCCGCAGTGGATTCTTATCCGCCAGAACCTAGTTATCATGCACAAACTGTAGTCATGTCGGCGGCCAATGCCAGCAAACGACCTCTGACTAGGGCAAATACGATGGGCGCGAATGATCCACATTTTTATCAAAATGGTTATAAAGGACACCGCGCTGGATATCCTCCCGGCAGTCTCACTGATGCTTTGTCGTATTACCCTACGTCAACTAGGTACGACTCGCCGAAAAGAACATCTTTAGAAGATCAGATCTCGTGGCAAGGTGGTTCTAGATCCCCGACCAGTTCAATGGAAACGTCAAGCTTGAAATCACATTCTTTGAGTATAACTGAAAGAAAACAATTCCAAAATCAACTACAACAGGAATACTTTAAACAGCAACAATATGATCAACGAAATGGTAATGCGATGTATGAAAATGAAGGTATCGACAAACAAGCTGTACCTGAACATAGTAAAACAAGAAAAGAGCAATATGTCGAGTCAAGTGGTATACTCGTTTCTGAGTCGGGCTACTTGTCAATATCAAATAACTATAAAGGTAAGGTTCAAGACAAGCAACCCAAAAAGCCAAAGCGGACTTCATCACTAAAGTCTGCTATGTCTTCAATGAGTCACTGGCTCCCAGATTTACATTTGCCTAAAAAACACAGGTCACACTCACTCCCATCTGGTGTTGATACAGTGGAACAGTCACAGCAAGAAAAATCATTAAAAGAAAGGATATTATCTGCTCAGAGAAGAAAAAAGAAATATCATTTGGTGGCTTCAATGTCCGGTTTGTTGCAAAAAGCAAGACGAAAGCAGCAAGCTAGTCATCAATCACTTTCAGACCCAGAAACCTCTGAAACTGAGTGGTCTGGAGGTCGATCTAGTGCTCAGTCAGAGGATAGTGACAGCGTCTTTTCAGACTCCACACATGAAGGCAGTATGTTCCCTAAAGTAGCACCCAAACCTAAAAGAAAGATAAACAATCAAGAAATTGTCGAACAACAGCAGATGATACAAGAACGAATACAAGAGCAAGGGCTAGAATTTCGTGAGGATGACACTGAATGTATAATAGAAGAACCTGAAAAGTTAACTGCACCCAGTAATGTTATACCGAGAGATAAAAGTGACGATATCGACTTTCATTTTGCACGTGTTAGTCAAATGAAAAAAGACAACATTCCCAAATTAGAAAAATTGGACATTGACACCGACATATCCAATGTCGACTTATTTGAAGAAGATGAAAGGGGTGATAGCCAATCTCCTGGCTCTCTTTTTGCTACTATTGGAGACGTGAAAAAGTCATCAAATGTTTCTGATGAAGGACTAAGCGAGAGTAATAAATCATACAGTGGAAGCTCGCAAGAGTTTGCTGTGTCGAGAGCTTTGGGTAAATATCGTCTGCGTAAGTCAACATCAGTCTCAGATGAGCATATAAACGATATTTCTCCTCCAAAAGGAGAGGAAGAGCAACAAGAAGAACTAAACCAAGAATTTGTAAATCAACAAAAAGAAAAGAGAGCTCGTAAACCAAGTCCACCAGAAGTGGTAAACAATACGTTAACACCACACGAAGACTCTAATAATTTACCAGAAAGGAGTCCATCAATACAGAGTACTCGGGGCTTACCAAACAAATTTCAACCTCGACATCAACAAAGTTTGGAAATACCAAATAAACATGACGATGATGACAGTAGGAGTACCCATTCCTGGAGGAGTGGCTCCCGAGTGTCTTCCAGGAGACAGAGTACTGAAGACAGTATTGATTCTGAAGATGAATGGTACTGTTACGAACTAAGGAAGTTAGAAGAAATGGAGCATCAGTCTCAAATCGAAGCTGAGCGACAACTGACGGTGCCGGAAGAGCCAGAAATTGAAGAAATGGAAGAAGACTCAAGTGAATACCTAAAAGAAAAAATGTCTTTTGTACTAAGGGAACTTAAACTAAAGACAGCGACAACTAAACAAAAGTATGACGAATCTCCAGTAAAAGACACTTGGAAAGATATAACAACTTTCCCAGTGATCGAAGAAACTATTGATGATATTCAAGACAGGGAATCCGATGATGATAAGTCATTTGAGGATTCCGGTTCAGGAGAAACTTCTGGACCCGACAGCCCAGTTCAAAGTGGTGATGAACTGGATGATGACTATGATATGCCGCAAATTCATCAAGATTCTCTTCCTCTTGAGGAGCCTCCGCAACATCAGGACGCTCCTGTTGGGAGCAAATGGAAGCTCCTAAAAGCATTGAAAGACCGAAAAGCTGAAGAAAAGACGTCTGAAACGCCAGCGGCTACGACACCGCTCGCAGAGAAGGACAAAGTCAGCGCAGGTGTAAGTTATCTTATGCAAAAGTTTCATGAAATTAGAGTTAAGAGTTAAATATAAGCTGTTTAGACATATTTATAAGCTGCAGGTTACTTCCATGGTTATTTGAAATAAATCTCATAGTTAGACTGATATACTCAAGCCATTGCTAAAATAATTAACCCGCTTTACAATTCTAATACAAACGATGTTACTCGTTATATTATAACCTATTATATAGATTAGCAAGTAGGATGTGTTATTGTTATTTTTAGTCGTCCATTTTGAACAACTTTTAGTGAAACATTACACAAGTATTTATACTTCAATTTCCCCGAAAGCAGGGCTCTGTTAGAACATTTAATTTTGACATTATTTTAGGTAGTTTTGACCTAAAAAACTAACTGCGGTTGTGAGAAATACATTCAACCAGTTTCTTTTTCTCCGTGTACTGTTAAATATGTATTTGAATGCATAGAATAGGGTGCTCCTATATACAATATTATACTTATATGATATTTACTTACTATTGACGCTCTTTCTATTTAATTGAGGCAATAATTAGGTATAACCAACGCAATAGGGTACTAAGAACTTTCTATATAATTATGTATTAAAGGATTTTTACATAAAGCTTAAGATGATTATTCAATTAAACAAATATACAATTTTTAATAACGGTTTGCTTGACGATATTTATACTTGGTAAAACGGTAATCTTTACATACAATTATGTACTCAGTATTATATATGTTTGTTGCTTGATAGATATTGTTTGGTAATGTTAGAGTTAATTAATTAATGAATTTGCTGTCTATGGTTAAATTTATCCATGTATCGGCTTGGGAAGCATTTTGTCGTACAAAATTCATTCACGGTCATATCATCTCATATCAGAGAAAGATGTTCCTTTATTTATAGCGAATCGAAATAAGTAATAATTCTCGGTCATAAATACATATTCACTATAATTTTCTAATATAGTATGAATATTCAAAGTGATAAGCAATACATTATCAGTGTAAACACTCGACTACGGTTTGGATAAAATAACTAATAGAGAAAACTTTATTTACAATATATTTGTCATGCATTCTTACAAATTATTAAATATGTAATTTTATAAGTCAAAATAATGGAAAAGGACTTCATAAATATAGCGCAAGGTACACCACCAACCAGCGAGCGAGCTAGCGGACGGTGTGGCCGGCGCTTAAATAATGTACCTTTGATCTCGGAATCAAACGAGTTGGTGGCAGAATATTGAATACATATTCCCCTTTATCTTTGAACCGAAGAACACTTTGATTTAATATTGGTATGAGTCTGTGATTGCCAATTAAAAAACACTTACATATCTACATCATTGCATTTGAATGAAACCCATACATTAACAAATATATATGTCTTACCGTAGTCAAGTCAAAATAACTCAAATAATGGTACTAGATCGTTTATATTACCCTCTCTATTTTTGAAAACATGTCACTACCATTGTTACCTAAATATTTTAATCGAGTGATTTATATATATAATCATTATAGAATTAAATACATATACATCGTAACGTATTTACTAGATGTCACAAGGCTTAGGTAATCGTATAGCTATTTACACTTACATAAATATATAGCTGGCACTTTATGTACTTAATAAACATACTTAGCGGAAAGTTTTAGATGTTGAATGATATTGCGTAGAATTATGGTAATTATAATTATTATGAGAAAATCGGTGATTTATTTGCGATATTTTATTCTTAACTTTGCGGGGTTTTGCTGTCTACATTTCGCATTGAATTGGGACAATGTTGTTTCAAAGACTTACTTAGTCCGAGTTACACCTACTCTCTTACATTCAGTGATTGTTTCATGGTTCAAAATGAATTATCATTACAATCATAAACTGCCCAAACATTATTACAATTGTTAACTTATACTATGAATTGTGTTTTATTGTTAGGTTAATTCTCCATGTAAGCTGTTTATATTATGAGTTATGAGTGTTAAAAATGTTAGATTAAGTTTCCATGACAAATCGAAAACATGTTTTTTACATTTTAAAATTTTGCCTTGTCCAATAGAGAATGAGACAGAGGAAACAGAGGGTAGAGGCATCAATTAAATGATTGAATATTTAATGCATTCATCTATCACGAATTTGAAATAAACCGTTTGTCATAGAAAATTAATAATGTAATAAGGTTACTGTATTGTTGGTTGTTATTTGTTTTTAATAAATACATGTTAGCTTTTTATTTAGTTTTTTTTTTGTTTTGTTAATTTTTTGTTTTTTTTTTTTAGAATGGCTCCGCTGGTTTCAACGAGCATGGAGGCAGAGGAAATGGGTATGTGAATTGATAATATTATTTAATTTATTTTTGTAAATAACTATAACAGTTTTTGAGTCTTGGATACTCGAATAAAGAATTTTTCTATTCTATTCTATTCTATATACGTAAAAAATAAAATAACCCAAACTTTCTACAAACTAAAACAACCTGTCAACCGGCAGGTAATGTGCCCAAGAGATTGGCGGAATTGCCACGTTGCATTGTATGCCAATGCTTAGACCTAAACTTATTTAAATTTGACTTATGAGAGATTTCCTCGAAAATTACAAATTAACTGTGCAACGTCATTTTTTTTTTATTAATAGATGTGACTATTCAACATTACTTTATTTATGACGACGGAGAACCCGAAAACTCGTAATACGAGTCGAAGTCAAGTCGCGACTTAATAGGCTTCTTTTGAGTTAACTATTTCCATCTTAGACCCGCATCTCTGTCCTCAGGACTAAATGAGGGTTCATGGACGGCTCAGACCTCAAGTACATATGCGGGGTCTCCCCACAAACAATGACCCACCTTCCATCTTGCACTGCATGTCCTATGATCTGCGCTCTTGATGATTTATTTACTGCATCAGTAAGCGGGGTTCGCGTGGCTGAGTTTTGGGCTAAACATACTATTTAGACTTTTTGCTATCGATACGCTGAAGAAGGACTCGAATACTTTTTTCAGTCGAAAATTTAATACTCATTTAAGAGAAGGTACCCTAACTAAACCATTTTTCTAGGCCGCCCGGTAACGAAAACCCATTCTACAGTAACATTGACAGCATGCCCGACATCAGGCCTCGGAGGAAATCGATCCCTCTCGTCTCAGAACTTGTAAGTAACGTTTGAATTTTTTCTTATCGGTAAAATCCTATCTCTATTATTACGAATCCGATGGAAGTAAGCTATCTTTCTCTCGGGCCGGTTTCAATTCGCTATCTTGAAGTTGACTTGAAGTTATTACAAAAAGGTTATCTTTGCATAATACGCCTTTATTTGAACCCGGTTATGGGAGGTAGACGTTGAAACTGGTCATAAATGTTTACAGCTCGCATCGACGTACGCTTCCTGAAGCTTAGTAATATTAGGCGCGTAATAAATGTTTTCTTCTACACGGAAATTTTCCATAATAGTATGTGTTTTGAACAGTTTATGGGGAGATTTAAAGAAAATTATATCACGCTCGATGAATTTTGCTGTGGCATAATTTTAAAATTTTATGACAGAGGAAGTTGCCTTATAAATCGTAAAATGTGACGCGGCGTGGGTAAAATATGAGAGTCAGTCACGCTTTGAAAAGTTAAGCCTGGTTTGATATAAACAGTTAACTCTCCATTTATTGTTCAAATAGAAAAAAAAAAACAAAAAAGAGGCCTATTCGTTCCCTTCTCTCTTCATTGATGTCTCAATGTTACCTGTATTGTGTTTTTCCTTCTGATCTGTACTACTTAGATGGCCTTTAACCTATTCTTAGATACCAATCCAACCCTTACTGTGTACCGTGTAAAAGATAAATTAGGGGTCACCGGAGAAAACTACAGTAGCGGAACCATAGACACCGAATGAACAATTCTTATTCCTGATAAAAATTAATAATATCATTGCATTTTACCCCCTTACCACGGACCCGCAGGTTCTCAAGGTATTTCTATCCCAATAACACTTCTATTCTATGCATGCAGTTCTGATCGACAGTGAAAAGATAAAATATAGGTCACCGACCTTAAATCAAGAATTTTCTCTTTTCACTCACTGTACATAGTGTGCTTGCATTGAAATTTGATTTTATTTGATTTGGCCTCTGCATGTTTCTGCTTTAGATCATTCTTTCAGATGTTGGTTAAGTATAAAAGGTAAAGCTACATAATATTGATATACATCCAATGATTGCATAACACCATCACCACAGCAGTAAACGAATAATAAAAATGAAAATTGAATTCCACACTGGGAACATGCACGTGCTTGCTGATTTCGTTTTCATTGCGAAGCTTCAATATCACAGCAAATATTGTTTTTGCGACTGAAAAGTCTTTTTCATCACAACATCAATTAACATGATCCCTCAAATGTTATAATGTTTCAGTGTTGTACCGACTCTCACACACACACATTTTTACTTTACACGCACTTAATTTTTTTTGTTTTATCAAACGAATTTTTCATCAGTACATGAACTACTGAAACTTTCGAGATGGTAGATAAGTTTAAAAGACAGGCTTAAAAAAAACAGCTTTCTTCAAGGCATGAGTAGCTTCAACTTGCAAATGATATACAAAAATTCTCAATTTCTAGAGAAATTACAATAGAAACTTTTCAAAATAGTAGTTAGGTAGGCAATTGAAGCTTGATTAGAAATAGCAGACACAAGACTCAGTGCCATTACATACTGAGGATGGAGTGAGATGTTATTACCCATTGCTCATATTTACTCTGCTGTTTAGACAATGGCTGCTACGAAGAGGAACGCAGGTTTGGCGTCAGCTGTACACCGACAAACGTTGAATGACGAGGAATTGGTGAGTTCAAACTTATTACCACTAACATATTTTTCTTATATCAAATAATTTGCAGCTAATAAACAAAATTATTTTTTTTTGCTTACTTGTTTCTTAGATAAAAAGTGTATTCCAGAAAATGCATGTATACAAGAAGACATTGCAAGCACTCATCTACCCCATATCTTCGACTACGCCCCATAACTTTGTTTTATGGACTGCGACTTCACCTACCTATTGTTATGAGTGCGAAGGGCTACTTTGGGGCATCGCCAGGCAAGGCGTAAGGTGCACTGAGTGTGGTGTCAAGTGCCATGAAAAGTGCAAGGATTTGCTCAATGCCGACTGTTTGCAGAGTAAGTGGAGCCCTGAGAAGGTCTATGGGTATATTTGTAATATAAATGAAAGGAATTTGTTTCATTACCAGACAAGTCAAGGTCAATTATGCCCAATGTTCATTATTTTCAGGTTTGGACACGTATTATTTTAAAAATGGAACGGATTCCTGTAATTTTAATGTTGTGTACCCCTGAAGTGTAAGCAAGTACGAGAATCTCAGATTGAATTTTGCTAATGCTAAAGAGCAACTCAAAATCTAAATACATAATTATATTCATTCTCTTACTTCCCGTTCACGAAATATGTGTGCGATCAATGTACATTTTATTTTTTAATCACAAAAGCAACGATTACCAACATTCTTGTGATTAAAGAATCTAATCTAAATCTTAAAAAGCGTCACTTCAAAGAATATAATATATCTTTATGAACGTTCGCGACGCGCGGAATATTTAGGTTTTTAGAGTTGGCTGGGAAGCGCAGTTCCCTCCTTATTAAACTCAAGTGAGTCAAGAAGCACTTGACGGGTCACTCGTTGTAGACAAGATCTTTGGATACACAACGTCGCAAAAGAAAATCAATATTTAATGCACAGTCTCTCTAAAGAACATTGTACTTAAAGCGCTCAAGACTGAACACGATTTTACGGGAGATGAGACAGTTTCACTTTATGTAATTTAATTATTTATGTACGTTATGTTGAGGCATTTGTCTTCTATTAAGTTAGTCTAGATTGTGAGGTCTTTGAAGCCTTTAGATTTGCTGCTTATTCGGATTTAACGCGAATCCTTTTGTTATTCAAAAGCGACAATATAAATTTGGTTTTAGGTTTTATTAGTGTCCAGATAGCGTCAAAAGAAAAAAAAAACTTGAGAGGTGTCAAGGGACACCCGGATGGAACGAAGTTCCATTTTTTTAAGTTATTATAATATATAGACAGACAGATAGACAAACCGATAGACAGACAGATAGACAGACAGATAGACAGACAGATAGACAGACAGATAGACAGACAGATAGACAGACAGATAGACAGACAGATAGACAGACAGATAGACAGACAGATAGACAGACAGATAGACAGACAGATAGACAGACAGATAGACAGACAGATAGACAGACAGATAGACAGACAGATAGACAGACAGATAGACAGACAGATAGACAGACAGATAGACAGACAGATAGACAGACAGATAGACAGACAGATAGACAGACAGATAGACAGACAGATAGACAGACAGATAGACAGACGGATAGACAGACGGATAGACAGACAGATAGACAGACAGATAGACGGACAGGTAGACAGACAGATAGACAGACAGATAGACAGACAGATAGACAGACAGATAGACAGACTGACAGACAGTCAGACTGGCAGACAGACAGCCAGCCAGACAGACAGCCATAAAGACAGCCATAAAGACAGCCAGAAAAACAGCCAGGCAGGCAGATAGACAGGCAGATAGACAGACAGATAGACAGACAGATAGACAGACAGATAGACAGACAGATAGAGAGACAGATAGACAGACAGATAGACAGACAGATAGACAGACAGATAGACACACAGATAGACAGACAGATAGACAGACAGATAGACAGACAGATAGACAGACAGATAGACAGACAGATAGACAGACAGATAGACAGACAGATAGATAGACAGACAGATAGACAGACAGATAGACAGACAGATAGACAGATAGACAGACAGATAGACAGACAGATAGACAGACAGATAGACAGACCGATAGACAGACAGATAGACAGACAGATAGACAGACAGATAGACAGACAGATAGACAGACAGATAGACAGACAAATGTCGCGACACCACACTGTTCAATGCGAAATAGAAATGAAAATATCTGGCTTGCTTACTATAAGAGAGAGAGAGACAGACAGTGAAACATGCGACGCCGCACAGCTTACAATAGCTTACTATAGCAAAAAGTGTCGTGACAACTTTTCGTGAGATTTTTTTCCGTCTAGCCCCCTTTCACAACGCACGATAAGGAACTTCGTTCCAAAAATAGCGGTGAAAATAAATGATTTTGAGATGAAAATTGAAATCGAGGTATGAACGGAGTTGTTTCATAAGTTGCAAGTGGGAGTTAGCCCACAATTCTATCACACAGAGGGAGTTTCAATGGTACTCAATGGAGAGCAAGTCTTGTCGAGAGTTACGGCCTTTGTACCCGAACTTTGATCACGTTTAACTACATAGATATATAACAGAGATTCATAGATTTATTATCCTTACCGCGAGTTATCTATTTGTTTGAAATCAGTTTCGGGAATTATGACCATTGTTCGTAACATATCAGATTGTCTTCCAAAGCTTTAAATAAATCGTCAAACGGTTTATTTAAAGCTTTCAGATAATGACGACTGTCATATTTAACTATTACATGAAGTGACGCTCTTTAATTATTAAATGTTAATATAAGTCTACTAGATGTTTTACTAAATTTGTTAGATTCCACTCTCTAGGTGATGTCTGTGTTAAAGGTAATAAATGGTATTAAACATTCAGAATGACATTTTAGATAAAGTTGCCATTCTAGTTCGGTTGATATGCATGTGTTAAAATAATTGCATGATAAGATCGCTATATATTGGTGATCAGACATTCTTCACGTTCAAGAACACAGCTAGGACCATTCATAAAAAAGACACAATTAGCGACATCACCAGGATTCACGCAATCGCAGGAGTAAAACATTTCTTTATATTTTTTATCGTTGTTGTCATTATGTTTCTGTGGTGTTAATTTATGTCCCTTTTTCTTCATGTTTACTCTGACCTCATATAATGATAATAGCATGATGTGTTTTCCCTTCCCAATTGATGATTTGACCATTGCTTTATCGGTGTGCATGGCTATCGGTGAAATACACAAATTATATTATATTCCAAATTTTATTATTCGCATATTATTCGGTTCTAGATTGACATCTGCACGATCATGTAGGCGAGCAGTCGTTAGGTGAACCGCGTTTTACGAACAAATTGTTTTTTTTAACAAATCAGTAGAAAATCGACTGCAAGCCATTTTCATCCCTAGTCTACACTTTGAAGTTTGTAATTAAATTAATGAAATTTTATATTTTGAATTATGATCATTAATTATTTTGAATTTATTTTAGTATTCTTAATTGAATATGATTTAAGAAATTGGAATGGTTATATCTTATTTGCTGACGTAAGTACATTAATTGTATTTTTTTATTGTTTCGTCATTTATTTCTTTATTTATATTGTGCTGTGTATTAGTAACATGATTTTGGTATTTAACGTTTTCGAAGTGTGGACGTGTAGCTCACATAGCTAGGTTTCGGTCCTGTCATTCGTTAGTTCCTTTCGGGTTGCCCCGCCCTGCGCCGAAACTTGTTTTAAGCCCTATAAAACTAAATTACTTGTGTTTTTATGCTATTCTTTACCCTACTTTACATTCTACACTATCTTAAAAACCGTTTTTCTTACAAACCGGTTTAGAAGCTTTGAGAACACAAACGCCCAAACAGATCCGACAAATGCAACGTGCTGTTACGATGTGCCTGTTAGCAATGTATGCACGCAATCCAATGTCTGTCCACTTCTATATTATATGTGGTCCTTTAGTTTTTATTTTTACATATTTTGATTTATAGAGTTCCACGTTTCTATATTAATTTTACTATCTTTATGTTTTCACTTCTATCCCTGAGGATGTTCAGCGCTTTAAATGATTTAAAGTATCGATTTGTATATAAATTATATGTTACGAGTTTCGTTTCAAAATAATGGTAATTGGACGAACAAACAATACTGATACATACAATACAGAGGGTGTTTTAGTAAGCGATGCAGTTCTAACGTCTAATGGAGATACTTGGCAGCTTGTTGGTACTGTGTCTACCCAATACCCACCCACCTATGATATATTAACAAGCTGCCAATAATAATCCCTGTAAAAGTTAACAAAGCGTTGAACTGTATTGAGTTTTTTTACCAGGCGCCGCGCTCAGATCCGCTGCGGCCGGCGCCGCTCGACGTCGACAACCTGATCAGAACTGACATACATAATCTTTGCTGAATTTACATATCAAAGTTGGAGTCTTGTCAGGTTGAGGCCAAGAGTGGTCGTAGCGGGTGTGGGCGCGGGGCGGGGGGCCGTCCCGGCGCATCCCGCGACTGATAAGAACTATGTTGGCACCGCCTGATCAGTGTGTTTCGCAGGGGCGGCTGAAAAGTCTTCCAAACATGGCGCCGAAGATAAAGCCAATTCCATCATCACGGCTATGAAGGAAAGAATGAAACAACGCGAAAGAGACAAACCTGAAATTTTCGAACTGATCAGGTAATGAGACTTCCAATTTTGGTCTGCGATAATGTTTAAAATTCCAAACTTTGTTCGGCGATTTGCTTTAAATGGGTCGGATTCAGGTATACGATTTTATATTTACCTCAATAGTATTAAACCTAGTCACCATATGCCTCATATCACTTAGCTGAAAAAAAGAATCACATAAACTTGCAATAGCTAAACTGCACGTAAATAACACCCCTTTGAAATCCATTTTATATAACAGAACGTTGCTTGTGAAAGCGCTGTTTCTGACGATGTCATGTAATGTAACGTTTAATATAATATAAGAAGCTGTTGAGTAAATTGAAAATATCGGAAAGCAATCGCTGACACGAGTGTGTATGTGACAGACGCGTGTTCAGCATCGAAGGGGAGCCTCACGCAGCGCACATGAGCACAGTGAAGCAATCAGTCCTCGATGGTACATCAAAATGGAGCGCGAAGATCGCCATCACAGGTTCGATTGACGTACAGTGTTTGTATTAAATGTTCTTCCCTAGGATCTAGGTACCGGCAGAGGCGAAAACATCGAAAGGCATAAAAACACAATACAACACACAACACTAAATTGTATTCAATCTTTCGTTTCATGTGGCGGCCAGGCGGACTTTTAACGTCGACCCAGACACTCACATTGACAGTCTAGAACAGGCCAAACAAGTCACTATAGAAGGAACATCAAAGTGGTCTTGCAAGATCGCCATTACAGGTTTGCGGTGGTCTTTTGCGGCTACGAACCGCACGCTCGCAATTTTGGTACTATTAGACAGACTCTTCGCCTGATTTATCTTTTCCCTTGTTTTTGATATCTGCTTCAAATTATGATTTTCGTTACATTGTATTAAAAAGGCGTAATAGCGTTGTACGACAGTATAATAATTATGCTAAGTTGAAGAAAGTAAATGCTTTAGTAACTGTAAGCCGCAGCTTCAGCAGATATCAAAAAAGAAATCTATTGCATATCTATACTTCAAATACCCGAAAAATCACGGTCGTTAATGCACCGCCTCTAATCACTTCCATCGATAAAACGTAGCTTGATTTAACCATTAACACTAAGGAAATTCCACGAATCTATAACACTTCACCAAACTCAGATGATAAAACAAATTCAATTATTCTTGTCACACACACAATTTTCCTGAACACTGAAATGACACGATTCAAACCACGTTCATTTATAATGATTGCAAAACCACAACTCGGCAGCCTGTCTGCAAAATTGACACAAATTGCATGAGAGTCACAAATTAACCATAAATGTTACAATTATGAGTGGATTGTCAAAGCTCGTTCACTGTAATATGAATGATGATAGGGCTTCACTTCACGAACATTAACCTGTTTAATTTTCAGTGCGACGATGATAGAACCTATACTTCAGTAGTCGTTTGTAAGTGAATGAAATTTTAGAAGGAATAATAGCATGCAGAATGAAGGACCCCAATTATCCCGAAATTTCTATCTCTTCACTGTTACTGCCAATAAATTTTCAATTCGTGAAAATTCCAATACCATTAGACTTTATTCCCGCGCATATCTTTATACTTCTTCTTTGAAACTTTCTTCTTGGTCGAAGTTTGCATTAGAAGTTGCGATAATGTAGGCGCTATGTTCAACTTGTTTTAGAAATCGAATTTGGGCATACATAGATAAAAAGTTTGGTAGTTTGAAGCTAGTGTCTTCTTCTTTGACCCCGACCCATTCTGATCACACTAAACCCTGTTCATAGATTTTCAAGAGATTTTAGCACAGAATGCCTAATTTGGTAAGTAAGGTAGAAGATAAGCTTGGTAAGGTTATCTATAGTGTAAGTTAAGGCCAGCTTTATGTGCTATTAAATGCTTGATGGCGAAGATTCTGAGCGTAATGTAACGTTAGTACATTGCATAGTATTACATTTCATGAAAATGTGTAATAAGTAATTATAAAACAACCATAAAAATGAATGTATATAACTTTCGAAAGATTTACCAGAAAAACGTTTGCTGGAATTTACTCAACCGATCGGGAGGGTTTTGGAATATTATTCTTATTACAAGTAAGAGACCCACTAAGGCGGAATATTTAAAATATTATTTCTGTAAGCAATCTACTTTTTGGGGAAAAGCTACTGTATAAGAGGAACCGCTATATTAGTTATTTGTAGTTTGTATTATTTAAATTTATGATATGCAATGTGATGATGATATACTAAATTGGCCCTTCGTGGGCAGTTATTTGTGCCCAAGGCCTCATCGCGAAAGATAAGAGTGGAACTTCAGACCCCTACGTTACCGTCCAAGTAAGCAAAGTGAAGAAGAGAACACGAACTATGCCTCAGGAATTGAACCCCGTGTGGAATGAGAAGTTTTACTTGTGAGTATATAGCGTATTCAACTGAGCATGAAAAACGCCGTATTATCAAATAAAAAGATTTTCATCTCATTATTGTTACGAAAAATTTCGGTTATCAGTAGTATTTTGTATATTATTACCTTTTTATTTTTAGTGAATGCCACAATTCATCTGATCGCATCAAAGTGAGAGTATGGGATGAAGATAACGATTTAAAATCGAAACTGCGCCAGAAATTGACGAGAGAATCTGACGATTTCTTGGGTCAGACTATCATCGAGGTAAAGTAGTTTTTCGAAATTTACTTTTTACGTGTTTTATGACATGTTAATGCTTATAAATAAAAAAACAAATTCCATTACATAAAAATGGACGTAAGTAAAGTAATCAAGAAACATTAATTCATCATAGTTTTGTCGTAATCTTGACAACTGAACTATGATGAAAAGCCTTTGCCGTGTCTAGTCCCAAGGGTAATAAATATTTATTAGATGGAATAATTTGTTGGTATTTTATCCCTTGTGCCGATATTTGTGTCTGCTTATATTTATTCTTTGATCTTTTTATGCATAGAGGCCGTGTCATAGTATCAAAGTTTCATCGGTTTTTTAGCCAAACATATAAGTTTTATGAAAAAACCTAATTCTGTATGTATATTATAGGTACGAACCCTATCAGGCGAGATGGACGTCTGGTACAACTTGGAAAAAAGAACAGACAAGTCAGCAGTATCCGGAGCCATCAGACTGCACATCAACGTGGAGATCAAAGGCGAGGAGAAGGTGGCACCGTATCATGTCCAGGTCAGTGAGAGAATTTGTGAGATCTTCTTTTCAGAAACTCCGATTTATTGAACCAAATTTGAACACAACTTTTAGATTCAATCAAACGAAAAACTTTGGTATCAATAACAAACTTTACCATCTAATAAATGAAATAAAAATACTTCACACTTTTGCGGCTTCCGACGTTTTCAATGTCTACGGAAATAAGAACTGTTAATTCCATAGGGTTCTCGAAAGGGCAACGACCGGGGTTGCAAATGTAGTTTATAGCACGTTTCACCTTTCCTTGCGTTTTATTAACAATGTTTTCCAATTCGCAAGTCAACAGGTTGCTCGGGGTATTGGCACCATGCCCCTTGGCCTATAGCCAGCGGTGTTCGTAATTACTTGTTATTTAACGCAACTACTGAACTTGACAAAGATAATTGGTTATTGTTTTGTAATGATTTCTTGGCTTCCAAAGTTGGAATAAATATTTTGATTTAAGAGAACAAATGTTGGCTTCGCAGCTTGTATTTTATGTCTTAGCGAGAAAATACTTCGCCGTTTTGTTAATTTAAGAGTAAAACTGGCTGCAAAAGCCGGAATAAATCATTTTTATTTGCAAAGCACTTGTGTTTTAAAGCGAAAAGTGTACATTTATTGCCAATCACATTCAGACACGACATTTTGCTTGTTTTGTTCGTGTAATAGTAATTTAGGTCATTTTCTTAAACCATGTTTTGTTAATTTTTGGCTAATTAACCTCACATGTTTTATAAAATAATTCATTTAACAAACATCATCATCTGCCTAACCATTTTCCAACTACATTGGGGTCCGTTCCAGCTTAGACGGATGCAACTGAATACTGGTATTTTACATAGAGCTTCCGCTTATTTGACTTCCACAGCCCAATGATGCGATACCTGAAGTTCGATCCGAGCGGCTGTTATTATTTAGCCACGAGCTCCTCAATTCGTTGAACAAACGTCGGAAATAATACTTCGAAAGAACTTTTTTTACAAGTTGTATAACAGGTTTACGAAATTCCTCGCAAATTCGTGATATCCATCAATTTCGAAGATATTATTAAAATCTATAGAAGTCCCAAGATCCGCAATTTTTTCGGTCGAATCGTTCTTTTGTGTCATTAATTCTAATGATATCGGTCGACTAGCCTGACATGATGACATCAGTTCTGTGGGCTTAGCAAAAACGTGCTGAGTAGTTGCAACGTAACGAGAGTTCTTGTCAGAATCAAATATCGGATAGTTAGTGTTGTATTCATTTAAAAAGACATCCGTTAAGGTCGCAGGTTCATGCTAAAGCTATACAATCAAATCTAGTTGTGGAGTTAGCGGTAGCGACTAAAGCCCAGAAGCGGGAACTGAATGGACGAACTTTTTGGAATAAATGTGAGAAGTTTATGTAACCGACTAACTAAGCGAAACTGCTAGCTAATGCAAAAGTATAATTTCTTGGTCACATTCGGTCCCGCGGGGTGTTGGGGACCGTGGCCAGTTTTGTGATGCAAATAATTTAAGCTTGCTATTTTATGTCGGTTTTGCGACCTCTCCGTTGGGAATTTTAATGTTTATTTTCTAGCAAACTTTGGGTAGGACATTAAGGCTGATGGAATTAAAATTTCTTTAGACGGGAAATTGAATGTTGAACGTTACATTAAATTTCAACCTTTTTTATACAACTATGAAAGTCCTCCGTCTGTCAGTCCGTCCTTAAAGTGTTTCTACAACAAAAAAGATGATACACTAATGATATTTTACGATAAAGTCTTCTGTGCTTGATTGATGGTGCTTTAAGACAGATCAGTTGTAAATTAGGTTGAATTAAAGTTTAGTTTTAGGTAACATTTTGCAGTACGTACTCTTTTTATTAGGATCTTGGTAATTTTAAATGATATAGAATTTCTTGTTGTATTATAATATTAACAACGTGCTTAATAGTTCGCATGTATTTATAATTTATACATTAGATTTTCTCGTCAGCCTTTATTTACGAGTAACTATTAGAAACTACAAAAACGTGGCCAGTTTCTTAATTGGACGTAGTTATTTTGTCAACCTTTTAACTACCTATAATAAGGCAGACTATCAAGGTCTTCAGTCGACGGCTACGTCACTAAAGCTAAAAGATTTCAAAGAACATAATTGAACAGCAATAAATCTAGGAGTGGAAATTTAATTGCTTTTCGATATCGATATCGTTTTATAGATGACAATGAGGGCCTAGAAATGTTGATACACAATGGTATGATAGTCACATGATGAGGATACATGATGTTCGTCACGTCGCATGTCGTCATTTGTCAATAGATAGGCAACTTGAGGGTTTCCATTTGATTGAATACCGCATTTCATGAACGGCTAGGGTATTAGATTTGAAAACAAAAAACTTAAATTAATTAATCCAATTAATTTATTTAAAAATAAGAGAGGCATGGTAGGGAGGAATACAGATTAATTTATATTAAAAAATATTTGGACTAGTTTTTTTTTCTAGGGAGAAAACAGGGAATACGTTTGTATGGGCTATGCACCGCTAACCTTTCCTCTTTTCAATCAATCAGCTGTCCATTTCTCAACAAATAAGACTCAATTACAATGCCAGGTCTGACCTAATAATCACAAATAGAGAAGACTTTGGAATTATAATCGCAGATCAATTCTGTCGTGTACAAGCTATGGGCCCGCATATTATCACAAAACTGGAGCCCTGAGATAGTTAGACAGGGTCGTGGCAGACCTCGGAGAAGATGGCGGGACGCCTTGGATGGCTTTCTCGATAATTGGCAAGAAGAGGCGTAACATCGGGAAAAGTAAAGGGAATGGGGGGAGGTCTTTGCCCAGGAGTGGGACAGGTCAGACTTACTTAAAAAAAAAGTGAGAACGTCGACAAACTTTTTTCCTAAACGATATCTTTGACAAATGATAAACGATATCTTTTTTTACATGAAAATTAATCACTTAGTAAACTCATTCTACAACTTTCTGATACGAAATCTATTACCAGCAAAATAGAAGTTCATTTTGAGATAGCATCATTCCTGTTAAATCTACAAAGACCTCAATTTCATCGGTAATAGGAGTGCTCTCAGTGGGCGTCAACTCTTCAGCTTACTTTGGATTTTATTCCAATTTTAAGCACACTTTTAAATAAATTTTATGACGGAATTTTATTAAATGTTACCGTGTTTAGATAAATGTTTTTGAGGTAGGTTTTTTATCTTAAAAGGGATAACCTTACTTGGTGTAATCTGTTTCTTCGACAGTGCTCTCAAATCAGTGGAGTAAATTGTCGTTGTGGAACCAGAATACTACTGTACTGTATGGTTTCGAACGTAAAGAATAGCACCATCCCATATCTTTCCGTAGGTGTTGAAAGAGACGGGGCCTTTGTAACAACTGTACTGCGATCGCCAACCCGCCTGCCTAGCGTGGCGAATATGGCAAAACTCCCTTTTGGGGGAGGCCTATGTCCAGCAGTGGACGTCTTTCGGCTGAAATGATCATGATGATGGCCATGCACATCCAAGAATCAAACATTTTAAGAAATGTGATATTCACTAACCGGTGGATTACAGCCTTCCTCTTCTTACAGAATGGTCGCCCTGTGTCCCAGTAGTAACATTAGGGGATGAGTATACTAAATAAAATTATTATTCTTATTCTTTATTGCACACACAAAAAAAGAGAAATACACACAAAATTATGATAAATAGCTTATGTATTATTATAAAATTCACCTGCAAAGCAGCTGTTTTCATAAACATAAACATCACGTCTGTTATCTCCGAAGGGTTAGACAGAAGTGTACATACTAGTAAACCCACATTTCGCCACTTATGTTTATAAGTCCGTGTAATAGGAGGCGAGCCTGTTGCTATCAGCCGGGCACAAATCCAGACTCCGTGGCTGTTTTAGAGAAAATCCGAATGGAAAAACCCAATAGCACTTTGCCCGACCCGGGAATCGAACCCAGAACCTCATGTTCAGCAGTCACACTTGCGACCACTTGACCAACGAGGCAATCAGCTGTCTTCATAAAGTATTTAAACCCTTATAAGTACTACCAAATTGAAAGCCTGAAATTAAATAATGTATAAAATCATTTCCCACCTACGTCATGCCTTTTGACCTTTCAACGAATTAATAACCTTTACGAGAAAGTCCTTGGTTTACCGAAACATTATTAGGCCCTCCAAGACAAGACATATTTAATTTAAACTTAATTAATTTACTTACACTTAGGTGTACAAGTTTTGGTACATTACTGACATGTTACGTAGCGCCGTCACCAATGAAAATGGTGCTTACATGAGACTATTAATTAAAATTTGAAGTGAATTAAAAATGCTTCATAAGAAAAGTTTTTGCTTGCTTAGTAAAAAACGAAAACGTATTTACTGATCGTAATGAATGACAATGTCACCAAGATACCTTAGGCCCTTCGTAAAGAACGCTACGCAAATCTGACGACTTTGGTATCTACTACATAGTATCTAGGCGACTAACGTAATACAAATTCACAGAGGTTTGTACACAGGAACGCGTCGCCGATATGTCACCGACGCGACGTCAGTCGCGCGCTACTTGACGGACGAGGTCGCCACAAGTAATGTTGCCAATATTTTCAAAATGGCGGAACAATTATCGAATCTAAGTTCGTTTCTGAGGTCAAACCTCTTTTTTGTATAAATATGAACTGAACAGTTCTAAAAGGGATATTACAGAAAAAGCTTGGCTAGTAGTAAATGTTTTTTTTTTTAATGCAATGTTTTTTTTCGTATAAAGTTGTGTGTGTGGTGTGTTGTTGTGAGATTTTGTTCCTTGTTATGTTTTGTGTTTTTTTGTTGTGTTTTTTTGTGTGTTTTGTTTTTTTTTGTGTTGTGTTGTTCAATTTTAACTAGTCAGGATCCCTACAATGGCCGAATATGACGACTTAAATCAGTATCGGAGATTAGCGGAGCATTGTGTATAAAGGGCACGCTACAAGTTACCATCCTTCTTTCTAATTTGTTAGTTGAAATACTTGGTGGTGACAGACGGCTATTTAGTCGTCGAGTCTGCCACTACTGGTGGAGGATTCAACAAATTTAAGTATCATCTGCCACCAGTGGGGACAGAGGTAGTTGCAAATGCGACTGAACAGACGCAAGCACCACCAGTGGCGGTAGATGCGACAAATAGTTGCAACTTCCAGTGGGGATAGACCGGTGGGGTAGACTAGAATAAACCACAGTCCAGGGTCCACAGCCATTCCGCAATCCCGTCCGCTGGGTTTGGTCGCTCCTTTAGTTGCCCGCGACATTCGTCCGCGTGAAATTATTATAAAAATACTTCCATATGCCCGCGGCTTCACCCGCGCGTCTGCACATCCCACGGGATCATACTATCGAGATAAAAGGTATGCTATATGTTAATCCAGGTTATAAGCTATCTGCATGCTAAATTTCATTCAAATCCGTTCAGTAGTTTTTGCGTGAAAGAGGAACAAACACCCATTCATCCATCCTCACAAACTGTCACATTTATTTATTAATATAATAGGAAGTAGGAAGGGTTACCTCCCTATTTGGATTATTTCCCTAAAGGTATCAATTTTTTGCACGGAACCCTGACCCTTTTTATAAAGTAAAAGCAGCCTAAGTTACTCCTTATGACATCAGCTATCTGCCAAAAAATCTCGTCTAAATCCACCTAGCGACATTTGGCAGATTACCCGGAACAAACAGACACACAAAAATAAAAATGAAAAATTATTCTTGCCATAAGTACCGTAAATAATTTTATAAATATTTAGTAAAAGTTGTTATTTTGAAATTACAAACTAAATAAATAAATAACCACTTTCTGGAGCCCTGACACAGTCAGAAGGCCACGCGGCAGACCTCGTAGAAGATGGCGGGACGAGCTGGAGAAAACCAACAACCAGTGCCCCACATTAGCCCTCAATCGGAACAACTGAAAGTCATGGCCTTTGCCCAGCAGTGGGATGACGCAGGCTAACAGTATCAGTATCAGATTGCAATTAGTAACAATAACATCAGACGCGGGATCGTAAATCGCACGGACCAGTCTGCAATTCAGAGATTCCTCCGTTCGTTCATCCCTCAACTTTTGAACGAAACGTTTGTAAAATACACTTTCCAAAGTCGTAAGACAAAGTTCTGGGTTATGTTTGAATATTAATATTGAATTACTGGGAAATTTCACGAGATATCTTGCTTTAATTTTGGGTAAATTTTATACTGAATTGGAAGGTTATGTTGACCTATAAGGGCAATCGACATCATCAATTCTCTAACTTTGGGTACAAATTACAACTGTAGTTATTTTTGATTAAGAATTAATTTATTGTGTTTACAAATATTGAAACACTGGTAAACTCTATCTTTTCTTAGTTCTTAAACATATAATATACTAACTTATGCCCGCGGCTTCGCCCGCGTTGAGTTTCGATCGTACTACTGGGATAAAAAATATTTTATGTGTTAATACAGGTTATAAACTATCTATGTGCAGTATCTATGTGTATTCGTTCAGTTGTTTTTGAGTACCAAACATCTATCCATCCTCACAAACTTTCGCATTTGTAATATTATAAGGATTCGACAGACTACTGACAAAGAATATGCCACTTTCTCCTGTCATTAAAGTTTTAAATAAATAAATTCTCCATCGGCTTTTACTAAGAGTATGGTTTTAAATTTTTAACTTGAACTACATAATTGCGTTAAATCTTCCTTTAAGAAGTCGAGAGGAACTTGTTCTTCCCGCCATTGCAAAAAAAAATATTCTACACGTATTGAAGGTGAAGGTCAAAGTTCCAACTTCCACTTTTTTTTGAATACGTGTTTCAAATGTTTACTTAACTTTACTTTCAATATCTCCATGACCCTTATACTTTTCAAAGCATCCGCCAGCACAATGTCAATGGAAAACCGTGATTTTATATATAAAATAACATCGTATCCTGCAAAAGTTTTACGCAGTGTTACTTAGTTTGATGTACAGAATGCTTTGTTTAAGGGTTCTTGAAGGGTCCTTTTACACCCTGTATAAGAAGACGAGAGGGGTAGTAGACTCAAAACACGAAATCACCGAGGAGCACTGACAGCATCTACAAACCTAACGGCAGTACATTCCTATTTTAAACAGTGCTAGATGTGACGGAACGCCTTATCTAGCAGTGGCATCTGCACTTGAGGCATCTTCGTACAGGGCTGCGGGCTGTTCGAAAGTGATACCGGATGGTTTTAGTCAGTACAAGTCTGACACTCCCTTCCGCTCGTCATTTGATGATTTCCCATCCGTAAAAAAAAAGGATCTTCGTACTCTATAGTAGTGGGGAATAGGTAGACATCATAGTTATCTATGTTGATTTCCATACGAGGTTCCATTTTCAAACATATTTCGGTATCTCTTGCGCAGTCTTTTGTTTCTCAGTGTGAAACAATGCAACTACCTCGGTAATAGAATCTAGTGGCGCGCTTTCAAAATCAGAACAATAGTAAATCATTTTAAGCTGGCAAAACAGTTGAATGTAAACTTTTACTAAAAACTTACAATCATACTGTAGGACTTGTGTATTTGTTACGCGAGCGATATGATATATTGCGACAGTAATTATGGATAGCGATAGGCATCTTTTAAAATTGCGAGTTTTTGGTACAAGGTCACATTCAATTGTTTTTAGTTAAAGCAATTTGACTATAGGTACTTGTTTTTCATAACATTTCCCAAAACAATATCATAAATATTAACTAGCAGCCCTCTGGGACTACTGGGTTACTGGGAATCGACTTTTTTCCGGTTGAAAAATCACGTTTTACGGTAAAACTAAATGTAACGCACTCAAAACATTTTGCTGATTGATGCATATAATAGTACAGGGGTGCTAACAACAACAATAACATTATAATAATATTATAACTTTATTTTCAATACCTCTAAAGGTATAGTGTCAGAGGTATGAAAATAAAGTTATAACATTAAAATCTTATATTTAAAAAAAAAACTTAAGAAAAAATCTCCGTAATTAGACTTCCTTCCCGTTAGGGTATGGTTTAGAACCAAAAAATAATCGCAATGACGGGAAAAAGTACCTTTTGGCTTCGTTAAAGGTACTTTTACACCAATTATTCTCGCACTTTCAATAGGGTATATCAAAATTACAGGAAGTACAGGAAGTGAAAATAGTTACTTTTTTATGAACTGTCAAAACGCAAAATGTGTACGTGATTTGTATGAAATAGCACGTTGTGACGTTATACTTATTTGGGATCAAATGTAATACTTATTATCAGTAAATCCAATTTTACAATTATATTGTCCCCCAATATTTAATTTCTGTACGGTGATGGTAGTTTTTAAGATGAGTGGCCTTATTTCTACGTATTTTTATATTTTATTTTTGACCTTGTCAACTAGCCTATTCCTGATGTCATGAGAGTTCAACCTACCCATCCTCATTACAATCGGATATAAAAACAATTCTTAAAAACTTATTTCGGCTCTCAATTAAAGTTCAATGTTATTAAAGTTCCGTCGTCGGTCGCCTAAGTGTTCCTCTTCCATTTTCATATTTTACGGACAACTGCTTTCGGATTTTTAATAGAAAAATAACTCTGTTTGATTCCGGCTTTCCCTCAGGGATTATTCTTAATTGTAGACGGTGGGGAGAACTAAGTACTTTACTTTTTAGGGTTCCGTACCTGAAGGGTAAGCAACGGAACCTTATTACTTAGCTCGGCTGTCTGTCTATCCTTCCGTCCGTCTGTCTGTCTGTCAGCAAGCTGTATCTCATGGTCCGTAACAGGTAGGCAGTTGAAATTTTCACAGAATGTGTATTACTGTTGCTGTTATAACAACAGATAATAAAAATTAATTTAAAAATTAAGTAGCCCTCTCTGATTTTTTTTTTACTCGCTACGATTGTACGGAGTCATGCGTGAGTCCAACTCGTACTTGTGTTTTATTTTTATTTGGCTTAACTATATTATTCTGCCTTAAATGTACCCACATAATGGCAGAGAGAATTAGGTCCTATCATTACATTTATTTCGCGTACGGGCGAATTGGCTAACGTGCAGCGTAAATGAGATTTTTAACCTTGCACTGAACAAAATATCAAGTAACTTATCCCATTTTGATCGAACGTGAATTTTAACAAAACATCACCGAACTGCCTCGTTAGTTAAGTGATCACAAGCCGTAGCTAATCGAAGGACTTGGATATAATTCTCAGGTTGGGTAAAATTTTATTGAGCCCAAAATTTGACGAGTTAGGCACTTTCAGTGGACGCTACTGAAAGATCAGCTCCTGTAATGATGTGTAAACAACAGGACAGGCAGGACACGACATCATGTGTCCCATTGTTTGTGGGGCAGCACCACATTTACGCTCCAGGAGAGTCATTATAAATATCCACCTGATCAAGTTTTCATGCTTCGGCCAGCCGGAGTCTGTTTAAAGACTTACTGGCCAGCCATAGAAACAGCCCGGGGTCTGGATTTGTTTTTGGTTATAACTCATAGGCTCACCCCTATTACCTCTGCTTACCGCGTTGGGTAATCCAGGCGTGATATTATGTTAAAAAACACTAGAAACAAGCTCAATGACCTTATATTCAACAGACTCATTTACCGATCAAGCCTGTATATCTATATTTTTATCCAACCTAAAGGCGCATGCCTACGGTGGCGCACGGATAGGCTACGCAGGTGTGTTAAGCTTCGCTTTACAAGAAAATGTATGCAATTTTTTCCACTGCAAACCACGGCTATGCTATTCATCAATTGCCGTCATACGTGCACGCGTGGCTTGCTCGAATAAGGCGCTCAAATAGCTCAACGGTGTCAACGCCATGCACGGTGTGCACGCGGTACACGCTGTATACACAACATGTACGTTAGGAAAAATCTGCATTTATTTAGTAAAAGAGGTGACAGGCACCACTATAGTACTAGAAACAGGGACGAACTAGTACAGCCAGGTTTTAGGTTAGCTAAAGTAGACTCATCTTTCATGGGGTACTGTTTAAAATGTTACAATAAAATACCTCCCCACATTCTACAACTAAACGAGACGAAATTTAAATCTTGTATAAAACGCACACTATGTAGGCAAGCATATTATAAATTGGGGGATTACATTGATGATAAAAATGCTTGGCTCACTGCTGGTCCTGCTCCACAAGCATAGGGGCAAACTAATTTATTACCATGTGAAGTTATTGTGGAAGCTGCAGAAGATTGTAATAATATCTTTGCATTGTATAAATTCAATCTCTTAGTATTATATAATTGCATAGCACATGTGTGAGTACTATGTACTGTAAAGCTACCATTTACATATAGTTATCTTTCATTGACTTGAATTTGCCCTGGTGGCTGAGAGAATGTCATGCTCACTCAAATGTCTCGCTGATGGTGGCGGGTGTGTCGGGTCATTTAGCTCCCTTCAATATGGTTGAGCTGAATGGGTCTGATCCATGCGTCATGTTCGTGAACGGGCGCTGTCAGTTGGGACTGGTCATCTCTAGGCTGCCATGGTTTATTTTAACTACTTACTTTGTTTTTAAATTGTTGATATAATGTTTTACTCTGGACGCTCTTAACGTGCACGTATTTCTACATCGTTCTCACATATGTTTAATCTCAACATGAATGATGTAACCAAGATTTTGTACAATATTTTGATTGAAAAGAGTGTCCATGGAGTTTCTTGCCCATTCTTCTCCATAGAGATCTACGCTTTGGAATGGGCAACTACAGTACTTTCACAAGTTATTATGCCTTGTGTCTGTGACTGTAGCTTAGCCTTATTTGTTTTTCTGACATTCAAAAGTGCCTGTAATGGTCTAATTGAAATAAATGCTTTTGAGTTTGAGTTTGATACGAATATTAACTCACGACTAAGCCGCGGTGGGCCACGCCCGCTACAGTTGTACATAGTTGTGCATGGGTAGTATGCGTTGAAAACGTGGGTCTACGTGTACTGCAGTTGAAACGCAGACCCACGTTTTCAAACAAATGAATCCACGTAGCTAAAATGCACCACGTGGCCATGAACAGCGTGCGCTGCGGTGTGTTTCTGCCTTTATGTAAATAGATATACAACCTTTTTAACATATTGATAGACCCTTTTTGGGTTATCGGACAGACGGAAGGCTCACATTGCGAGGTTTAACGAAAATCCCCCAGTCTTTAACAGGAGGTTTTAAATGGTTGTGCGTGTATTTTGTTATTTATTTACAACGACCTATTCTATTGTTGGTCGCTGCACGACTGCCTCGGTGTTCTAGTGGTCGCAACTGATGACCATAGGATCCTGGGCACAATTCGCAGATCGGGCAAAGTGCTATTGGGTTTTTCCTTCAGGAATAGTGCAGTAGCAGCCACGGCGTCTGGACTTGTGCCCGGTTGATGGCATTAGACTCGCCCCCTATTACATTGGACTTATACATAATTGGCAAAATGTGCATGTACACGTCTGGTTAACCCTTCTGGGATTACAATCGTGATATTATTTATTTATGTATTATTTTGTTGTTGGTTTAACCATAATCCTTAACCTAAAGATTTTCAATGAAAAAAAAACATCAAAAAATTATAAGATTTGCTCCATCAGCAGGCTCTTGTAGGTACTGAAGTTGCTCAGGGTAAATAAAATCATACGAGACGAAATTATTTGTTAAATCATAAGTTTATTTGTAATTATGAATATATATTTAGTCCGATTGGTTATAACGAGTTTTATCTGGAACTAGTAAAATTAATTTTTTACACATTATTTTCTTTTAAGAGAAAATTACCGAATCTTTTTATAAAATATTAAACAACACTTTACTTCAAGTAATCACATTATGCTAAACAGTTATTACTTTACTACAGTTTGTTAATCTAAATTAAACTTTTAAACGAGATCCACCTACATAGGTTTAATTCCTGAGTTTATTCTAAATTATTCCCATCTGCGCGCTAGTTAAACGAAGCTCTGTTTGTCATGAAAATAAAGTAGATTTTAGAATGTTTTATACAGCTGTAGCAACATAAAGACTGAAACTAAGAGATTTTGAGTTGGGGAAGAACAATTGCACTCGCGACACCGTTAAACGACCTCTTTAAACCTCCTTTCGTTGCAGTGTTAGCCGTATTACTACAAATTACAAGCCCAAAAAAATACAGTGTATAGTCAAATGTATAAATAAAAGGCTTATGAGTTAACAGCGAAACAAAATTTGTTTGTTATAGTATGATAATTAAAACAAAAGTTATTACTGCGGTTTCACTTAAAAAATAAAATTTACCTCCTCTTATGTACTTTAGAAATAATCTGCCTGTGATAAGGCAGTTTTTATTATTTATTTATTAAAAGAGAGTTTATAAAAAATCTTACTCATGAACATCATACACATATGCCCCACAAAACCGTTTGGTCCGTTCGTCGTCATTTCCGTTATCCGGACCTGTTTAGTATGTTATCTATGTGAGGAAGTCTCGTGAAAATTTAAGATGGCACCTCTTATAAGTAGGTATCTCTATTCATAAAAAAGTTATAAAAACACAATTCGATTCTACGTTTTCAAATGCAGTCTAATCTCCACTTTAGGGTTACAACTATGTATGATATTAAGAGATATAAACTTACATTTCTAGTTAATTTTAAAGAAAGTATTCATACTTGCATAACATTACATTATTGTAAGCAAATTGCTTAAGTTGACCATACTTATGTGTCAAATATACAAATCAGTCAAATTTAGAATCTGCCAAATGTGGAATCTGTCATATGTAGAAACTGTCAAATGTAGACTATGATGTCAAAAGTAGAATCTGGAAATGTCGACTAAACGCTAGCTTTGTGCAACGCGACGACAGCAGCCGTAAGCAATCACGTCAATTAGGAACTGTCGTGTGCATTCAAATACATTTGATACGTTTACAAGCTGTATATATGTACTTAATGTTTGAGCTTTGCAATTAGAATCCACTTACTCTATTTAGTTTAAAGGAGACGTGGCTTGTAAACATGCACAATGAAAACATACGCACCGAAAAGATTCGGCCGATGATGATGAGTGCTTCCCGTAGGTTGACATTTTGTCAATATTTGACTAAAAGATAAACTTTAGTAGCGTTCTTCTATTTATTATGACCGTATGCAGTTGAGAAAAAGGTCACAGAAAACCATTCAATCCATTTGGTTTCGAAAAGTTTTGAGCTGGGCTAAGCTTAAAGTTTCCTAGCAGCGCCAACGTGACAATGTGCTCCGGAAAATTCTATTTTCGCATTCGATTGCTATCTTTATAAAGTCGATTTTTAATATAGGATAGTGCAGTTACTATTCTGCAAATAAAATTATTTAACGCTATCCTAATATACAGAAACGAATGATTGTCAAATACAATGCGTGTGTGGAGCCCGCCTGCAGGATATTTTTTATTTATTTATTTGTACACTTAAAACTAATGTTAGAAGGAAGTCAAATAATCAGATACAAATACAAACAAACACCAAAAAATACTATTATAACTTGAACACAACATAAAATTTAAATAAAATTAATATAATCATTTTTTTTTTGTCATATATGATGAAAAATTTTGAAAGTCCGAAATTAAAAATAAAATTAAAAATTGCAATACAATCGTAGTCCATCATTAAAAAAATTAATTAAATTATATTAAAACTTAATAAATCAGAATAAGTTGTAAACTACTTTAATTCAATAAGTTCTGTGGTATTATTTCAGATTTATTACCTGCCCCAATACTAAAATACGGGTGTATGCCCCACCTCCTTTGTTACCCATCCTGCACAGCCATCAGCACCTTCCAGGATTTAAACGAAGCCAACGAACTTTTTACTTCGTTTTCTTATCACCCTTTAGATAATTTATCAATCTTGTTCTGACCATCAGCACCTTCCAGGATTTAAACGAAGCCAACGAACTTTTTACTTCGTTTTCTTATCACCCTTTAGATAATTTATCCATCTTGTTCTGACCTTCTTCTCCCTCTTTAAACTTCAACTTTAAGTCGTGAGCTAAAAGGCTTCTTTTGGGTTAGCGTGTTCCATCGCCGACCTCATGACCTCTGTCTTTTGGATTAAATTTAGGTCAAAAGTAGTCCAATTTAATATTAAAAAAAACTTGTATTGGTACTTACAAGTTTTTTTTATATTAAATTGGACTACTTTTGACCTAAATTTCGACCCAAACCATGTATTCTAAAAGAAAATATCGGCTAATTCTAAAGCATTAGTTATTCACCATTGTCTTCCTGCCCTTGTCCCATGTTATTTGGGGTCAGCGCAATATGTTTTTAGGGTTGCGTACCCAAAGGATAAAAACGGGACCCTATTACTAAGACTCTACTGTCCGTCTGTCTGTATGGCTGTCTGTCGTGATACCTAGACATTTGAAATTTTAACAGATGATGTATTTCTGTTACCACTGTATTAACAAATACTAAAAAATAAAATAATTATTTAAAGGAACTCCCATACAACAAACTTGATTTTAAGCCGTGTTTTGCTCGATATTAATAACGGCATATATTCGTTATTAAAATAAATAGTAATTTAAAATAAAATAAATATTTAAGGGGGTATAATGGTACGGAGTCCGACTCGCACTTGATCAGTTTTTTCTTTTCCCTTATCCCCTATCAACCTTTTTCTTTCATATCGTTCCTTACACAATCCATCCATCGTTTCCTTGATGTCCATTCCATCTATCAACTTATCTATTATCATAAACATATTATTTACGTAACATGAATTTTCAACTTTGCTCGTTAAAAGTAAAGACCTGGAAGAAATTTTCTTTAATAAGACGTAGTTAATTTAGGCCTGGGTAGCTAAATGAGAGTTGGCAGAGTATTCTAATGGGCCGTTATATGGCAATTTGAGCATGTGTAATGGCGCGAATAATCATCGCGTTTTGCTTGAAGGATCGTTTTTTACAGTTCACCTACTTTTTTTTTGTAAAAAAGGTGTATTTGGCACGGCATGAAATCTTTACGAGTTATTTGATTTTGTTAATCTAACAATGTTGAATATTAGACATTATTCCGCTCATATGATCAGGTCACAACATCAAACTAGTAGTTAATTGTCATAGCTCTATTTTACTAAATTCCTACAAAAATACGTCAAAACCTAATGTAGGTTTCGACATATTTCGTCCGATCCTACAAAACTGCAAACGTTCACTAAAAATCCTCCTACTTTAATAAATGGTGTAAAAAGACTCTTAACGAGGCCGAAAGGCACTTGTTCTCCCCATAATTGCGATCTTTTTTTTGTTCTAGATTATACCTGGGAACCTTCTAGTTACGGAGATATTGAGAGTCTAAGTTCCAACTTTTTCACATTTTTTTTTTTAATTCGTGTTTTCAATTTTTTTTTACTTAACACACCTTCACGGCCCCCGTAGTATTCAATCCATCCATAAGCACAATGTTTTGAATGCGTAACACTGTGTCCTACCGTAAAACGTGATTTTTCACCCCAAAAAAAACGTCGGTTCCCAGCGATATTTTTTGCGTAAAGTTACTAAGTTTAAGGTACAGAATGCTTAGTTAAAGGCTTGGGCTGCGGGACTGTTCGAAAGAGATACCGCAGCCCTGGAACACAAAGGGCAAGGAAGGAACATGGATGGGTTTTAGTCAGTACAAGTCTGTCACTCCCTTCCGCTCTGCCCGGAGCGGGAGAAGTCATATGTCCCATCCGTAAAAAAAAAGGCTTCGTGAAGAGTCTGTTTACACCCTTTATTAATTGACACCTGTTTTCTCCAAACGCAAAAATTGCGCTTTATCAGACAAGAGATAGCTTCCATACCTCATTTGAACGTATTCCAGATACCAGGACATAACATAACACTTCACTATACTGTTGATATCCAATTTCTTGGCAGAGTATTTCTCGTTAAGCTATCAGTACCTCGTAAGGTAATTCAACCTCCAGACTTAGATAAAGTACCTCGCTTCTTAGTATAAAATGCTCTAGAAAGCATAAAAGCAACCCTCTTTGATCAACCTTTTGCTGCCGCTGAAAGAAAGGTTGTAAATCATATTAACGATGTTTCTACTTAATTATCCTGAGTTGAGGGATGGAATTAAACAGTATACATTTGTAAACAACGAAAGTACTTATTCTACTCTGTAGGTTTTAGGTCATTGCTGAAGTATTGTTGCGTAACTTATCCTTAAATGAAACATCAATTGAATGTATTTTGCTCATGGCAGCTTAGATTTATATGAAGTCGTAAGATCGTAACATAAAGAGAACTAACATAGAACTAGACACGCAGTAAATATACCCTTATGTCCTAAGAATAAACTGTAGTTTTCGATATATAAGAAACAATTATTCGTTGTGCAGAGCTGTCATAATAGTATACAAATACCTTTTTTGATGGTTTTGTTCCAATTTAATCACTTAAAGGCTTTTTAAGCTATTGCATAGCTTCTATCGCGGGCCTTGAGCGTGGAGACCGAATCCAGAAATTCCGTAACGAAAAATTCCGTAGCGAAAATAACCTAACACCTAGTGCCTAACACGTAGTGTCAGATATTGACAAGCCTAGGTTATTATTTTTAATCTACTGCTGGAGCCAGGAGGTTTGGTTGTATAGGTTTTACCTAAAATAATAACCTAGGCTTGTCAATATCTGACACTACGTGTTAGGCACTAGGTGTTAGGTTATTTTCGCTACGGAATTTTTCAAGAGTCAGCGTGGTAAAGGTTTTGGAAGGGATTTGTATCAGTGCCAGGGAATAACAGGTTTTACCTATACAATCTAACCTCCTAGCTCCAACAGTAGATTAAAAATAATAACCTAGGCTTGTCAATATCTGACACTACGAAAGTGAATAAATAATTATAATTACATAAGGTGATAAAAAATGCTATGCAATAGCTTTACCGCGGCAGTCTCCGAGTGCCACACGTCTTTTTTATTATTTGGTTTCTTATGGTTGTTTTTAGTATGGACCGATTAGTTTTAAGAAGATTTAAATGATGGGTTGTTTTACAATTTGGTGTGTTACATCATATTCCGTCTAGATCCATTTAATTCCTTAATAATTTGAATCATCTCCAAAATCATAATTGAATCAACAACCAAGATCAAGCGTCCATTTGTTAATCTCTGTGGTTTTCAAGATTACGTTTCATCTTCTAACAGCTTGTGTCTGAACGGCTTAACGCTTTAACCACATCTAGTAGCCGATGTTTGATAGCCACATCTAGTTAGGGTCACCATTGTGAATTTGAAAAACTTTTTACATACACCACTTTGATTTTTTTTTCTGTCGCTATTTATTGTTCTTTTTTTAAATAAATCCGTTTATATCAACTGTCATCAACTGTCCGGATAAATTACAAGGCTTGACAGAAGATATGCACATAAAGATACGGATAAGTCCGATGAAAATATGCTATGCCAGCAGCCAAAGCCCGAACGAGGAGCCAAAACACCGGGCATGTCCAGACAAATCCGTATGGAAACCCTACATTCAGCAGATAACCGCAGAGCTAGCTTTACCGCACCACTTGAGCATCTGTGATACCTGTAGGTATAACTGTATTAAGGCTGCAACCCATAACTATGTTAGACGTCAAAGGATTGTAGCTAAATGGATGGTTGTAGGAGATCAATCGGTTTATAGAGTCAGCGTGGTAAAGGTTTTAGAAGGGATTTGTATCAGTGCCAGGGAATAACAGTTGCTGAACTTGCCTCTGTATACATTTACACGGTGATCGATAATAGATAATTGATAACAATATCGGATTTTCTATCGGTGTATTTTGTCTGGTTGACTAAAATATCTGGACAAAGGGAAAAGTGTTTAATGAAAGTGAAGCTAAATTTGTGTATTCAAGATGTGGTTCAGCGACCAGCTATGTCGACTCTGGGCCATTTGTGTTGCCCGTAAAATGTGGACTAGAGGACCGGGTCAGTCCACAGTTTTGGTCGAAGACTCCCTAGTGTCTCCATGGACCAAGCTCCAACAGTCAGTCAGAGGGTATACGCTTAGTGTCAACAAAGTAGCCCACAATATGGTTGAACACAACAAAATACGAACACCCATTTAAGACAAGCGCAGCACTTCCTTTTCAACCGTTCACTCCGGAAGCCAACTTTCAGCTATTACCGTCCTCATACGACGATAGTTACGCCACTTCTCGCCATCACAGGAGCTCTAACAGCCATTATCCCATTAAAAACTACGAACGCCGCACATACAACGTTTTACTTCGAAACGTACCTTCAAGTATTATAACCACTTACGGCACTTGCGAAGGTAATTGGCGCACAAAGCGGGCAATGTCGCACGCCACCAACTTTTAATTGCATTACTTTACGCTACGTAACGCGGTTACTAATACCTACTTACTTTTGAACACTTGGCCACGAGATTTAATGAGCCTTTTGCCAGACAAAGCATCATCACACTCGTTGAAGCTATTTTAATAAACCCTGAAAATCTGACGTCATCATCATCGTCCTGTACTTGTCCCGTGTTACTTGGGAGCGTCGCAACACGTTTTTTTCTCCATTCACCCCTGTCGATCGTCACGCTATCATTTACTCCTTTTTCCTTCATAATTATCATTCTCCACACAATCCATCCATCTTTTTTTGGTCTTCCTCTCCCTCTCGATCCATTCACATTTATACTCCTGAAAATCCAACCTAAAATTTGAAAAGTAAGTTATATCGTAAATTGAAAAACCAATCCAAAATGATAATGTTCCCACTGCTGGGACACAGGCCACCACGCGGGCCCAGTGCAGGTTGGTAGATACATGTCACATGTCTTCGAATTTTTGGTTCTAGGACATGCCGGTTTTCTTTACCTTTTTAAAAATAAAAACATAAATATTCAATAAAAGATACGTAGATTAATTAGCATTGCAATCACGGAATTCCAATCAAACTTGCAAATTCGCTTAAAATATCAAAAGATAGAACAGATATTTCATATTTCCGGGATTGCTGAAATTGGTAGACAAAAGCCTAAAGGAAATAGAACTTAAAAATATGAATAGCGCCTTTGTTTTTGGTCGTAAAATATTATGCATCTTTTACAAACGGAAAAGTTAGTGAAGTTTCATTATTTGCTATCGAGCAGGAACAGATAAAATAGGTGGAGCTCGCGGCTAAATAATAACAGCCGCTCGGGTCGATCTTTAGGTTAACCCGAGCTTGCCTAGGTTGGTCTGTGGATGGGTGACCACCCATTACATACCGAGTTTCCTCCGTGCTTCGGAAGCACGTTAAGCCGTTGGTTCCGGCTGACATTTATAGATCTGTAACAGTCATTAGGTAGTCAGTGGCCCAAAAAGTTTGACAACCAGTCTTACCAAGGGGTATCGTATTACCCGGTACTAACTGGGTTGTGGAGTTCAGTGAGGCAGTCGCTCCATGTAAAATACTGGCATTCAGCTGCATCTGGTTAGACTGGAAGCCGAACCTACCATAGTTGGAAAAGGCTGGGCAGATGATAATGATGAGCTTGAACAGATAAACTATTTTAAATAATATTTGGCACTCTGCTGACACATATGTATTGGCAAACAATAGTTTACTCTGTAACTAGGTTGTGAAGGTAAGATAGGCGTCGTTCCAGGCCAAATACTAAAATTTTGCTGCATCAAATTAGACTAGGAGCCCGACTTCACCGTAGCAAAACGTTTGAGAGCATTATTATTTCAATTGGCATAATTCACCTTGAAAACAAAAGTGGCATTATACTGAAGCTGGCAGTATTGAGTTATAACGACATCTAGCTTCGTTGAAAGTCAAGAAGATAGTCAAACTGATAAATGAAATGAATAGCATTCTTTGCTTTCAGTTGTTTGCTAAGATATTGACCAAAATGCTGCGTCAAAAACTTAAAATGGTCATACTAAAAAATGTCAATTTTTGTATAACGCCACTTTTGTTTTCAAGGTGCGAATATGTATGGGCTGCGGGCTGTCTGAAAGAGATACCGCGGCCCTGGAACACAAAGGGCAAGGATAGAACATGGATGGGTTTTAGTCAGTACAAGTCTGACACTCCCTTCCGCTCTGCCCAGAGCGGGAGAAGTCATTTGATGATTTCTCATCCGTAAAAAAAAAAAGGTGCGAATATGTATAGATACTACAACAAACCCTACCCTCTTTCCAGTTTTTGTACTTATGACTATGTTTTATATAAAAATCAAAGGTTATGCCAGTTTACCTAGACACTTAGCAACAACTGGTGAGACTAAAACCGAACCTAATACATTTCGTTAAAAGGTGTGAGAGATGAAAGATACTTTCTTCTCCCTCACACATGGGCTTAAGTGCTGATATCTTGCGGGTTTCATTCCTTAGAATTAATGGTGTACCCCGCGTTTTCCTTGTACTTAACATCTATGGGAATTTTTACGTGCGGAACTACCTCATTGAAAAGATGATGGTTCTTTAGCTAGCTTGTACGTGTATGCCTTTACATTTGCGTCAGCCTTTTTTGAAAGAGGGTTGAAATTGATCGGTTGTGGTAAGAGGGTTGAAAAATTGAGTGTTGAATTTATTTTAGTTGCTATATTTTGGCCATCATCTTGTGATCGTGTCGTCATTTTGATTTTCTTTGTTCATCATTGAATTAGGTAGCGTTTTTTTATTAAGTAATGATCCCCTAGTGGTAGGACCATCGGACTGCCAAGTCATTGATCTCAAGTTCGAACCCAAGACACGCATTATACATCTAGTTATCACTGCTTCGATGAAGAAAAACATCGTAAGGAAATCTGCATGCCTGGACGATATTTTTCGAGGGCATGTAAAGCCAAGTCAGAAGCCTATGGGGGGCGGCATAAACATATATGATCTTCTTCTTTTTTATCAAAAAAAAAGATCATTTCATTCATTCATTAATTTTTTTTCATTAAAAAAAAAAAGAAGAATATCATTTTATTTTATCAATCTTAATTTTAAAATTTATTAGGTTAAACTAACTATATACATTAATAATTAAAAACGATTAAACTAAAATAAATAAACTAACAAAAAACTATAAAAGGGCATCGAAAAACTCCTCCTCAACGCTGTCACCTGGTAATGTGCCCAAGAGACTGGCGGCGTTGCCACGTTGTATGGCAACACTTAGCCTCTGGCCAAAGTAAATGCCAGCCCTTGGGTCACGGGAAGCGTCAACTAGGCGTTTCGAAATTTCCTTATTTTAAAAACGTTTTAATTTTCTGAACTTTCTCCCACCTCAAATAACAACGTCCGAGTTCGTTCATTTTCACTCTTTAAAAAATAACGTTCTTTCTTATTCCCATCCTATCCCAAATTCATTTTAAACGGCCGTCCTATAAAAACGTCAGAATAACCCAAGCAAACAATTTTCTAAGTACAGTACGCAAAAAATCACAAATCAAAATTTTACTCACGTAGGGAGTGCAAGACAGATTTAGTAATTACCGGGGCATGCTAAAAAAAAATTATAAAGGGCCAACCCTAATTCCCTTTATGTAGTCTTATGCTGACCGAACAAAAAACGAGGAAAAAAGGGAAGCCGCCATATTTGAGAGCTGTTTTATGATGGTACTAAAGCTGGGTAGATACGGTGGGAGTGTATAAAGCATTGATAAAATCGGGATAATGTTTGGTAGTATTTAGAAATAACGGGACTCGGTTTCATCGCGTGCAAGGCATTTCACGATTATCGACGCTCCATTAGCCACACTTGGAAATTTTTATTTTCTCCCTGTGTGAGTTAAATGTAAGCTACGTTATGGCATATAACAAAGTATTAACGTACCAGTTGACAGATGATATTGAAATTAAAACTAATTGAAAGGTTGAGACTGACCGGCTATGTGATTTTCATATAAAGCAGCACATAAGATACACTCAATATTTACTCGAAGACTTCATTTTTATAAGTTTTTAAACTCACATGGTCAGTTAACACCAAAAACGGGATATTAACGTTGGTTGGACTTGATTTTTAGGGTTCCGTACCCAAAGAGTAAAATCGGGACCCTATACTAAGACTCCACTGTCCGTCTGTCTGTCTGTCACCAGGCTGTATCTCATGAACCGTAATAGCTAGACAAATAGATAGCTAAACAATTTATATTTTTATTATTTATTGTTATAGCGGCAACAAAAATACATCATCTGTGAAAATTTCAACTGTCTAGTTATCACGTTTCATGAGATTCAGCCTGGTGATTGACAGTCAGAAACGTGTTTCTGTAATTTCCAGGTCAATCCCAAAAGTCAACATGTGCAGTGTTAGTTGTTGTTAGCTATTCAAAAAACAAACGTGTGTTTCTGCTCTGGTAGCTATAACCAGGCCGAGACAAATTGCTGAGGCTACAAGGCTTAAAAGATTAATTTTCCAAGCAATAAATTACCCGAAAACATGACTCTTCCGCATGTTTATGGGCCTTGACAATGTTATCTGGGGAATTATATTTTGTTTTGGGCATGGCTTTACCTGCTAACACCTGGGGTCTCACTTTACGGCGATCTTTAGGGAATTTCTCCCGGTTTCTGGAAGCTTGTTCAATCGTACCTGTCGTTGACCATGCTAAAATATTACCTCCTATTTTTTTCTTCGTCCTCCGCTATACTTTTCTGATTAATTTTGTTGCGGGATCCAAGACAATTAAATTGTTTCTCTGAGACTTCGTTGAGCTTCACTGCCTCAGAACTTTTCTGGTGGTCTCCACTGTTGATTCTGACTTTCAGGAGTTACAGTGTTTTGGGAATGGAGTGATGGAGTGGCGAGATTGTCCCAATAAAAAAAGTACCTCCTGTTGTTTGTTGAAATTTAGAATTATTTCAAATTTTTCGCCTCAGCACCCCAATTTCGTAAGACACATTCTGTCAGAATGCAAATTTTCATGGTTCCATTCCCTCATTTGTTTAAATTCATCTCATCAATGTTGTTGAATTGTCAAAATCCACGGCATTGCATTTATAAGTGTGTACCCATTACCCCGAAGGCTTACAACTCCAGTCAATAGAGTTGAGAGTTTGTGACAAATGACTGGTGATTTTCCGTTTTAGGATCTAACGTACTTTTCAGGCCAGAAAACTTTGTAAATAACCCCATAAATATTACCCGTTCAGGGTCAGTAACAAAACTATAAATACACATCGACAAGCCGGTCGTATAGTTGCAGGTTACAAAATACCTTCACGCTGTTTATTCCCAGCGGTGCTGTAACAGAATGGCTAAAGAACTAAACTAGTCCAGTGACATGTTAATAGCCTATTTCAAACAGGACGAAGCCTTTTTGTTTTGTGACGTTCTGTCTATTTCGCTGGACGGTTCGAAAGGCTTGCAATCATAGAGCATTGCCTTTTTTGAATGGATTCAAAAGGGAGTATGTACATCGGTTAAAGTCCCTTTTCTGACGACTCTTAAGATGACTGTTGCCCTCTCAATGCAGAAGCATTTTTAACTTTATTGAAGTCTATTACTTCAATAAAGTTAAAAATGCTAACAACAAAAAGAATATTTATCATAGATAGGGTCATAGATGGTGGTTGCTCGCAAAACGTAAACGTAAAGTTCTGGAGTTGCAACCGCGAGCCGGAAGACGTTGCCTTGAAGGCCTCCTACTAGGTGGACCGATGATCTGGTGAAGGTTGCGGGGATACACTTGATGCAAGTCGCACGGGACCGGTCAATGTGGCGACAGTTGGGGGAGGCCTATGTCCAGCAGTGGATGTCTTTCGGTTGAAATGATGATGGTGATGATAGCTGGTAGATCCCCCATGGGAAAAAGGCGTTGACAATGTACATTCATTACCCGCACGTCAATGATTACAAAAGCAGTATAAGCACAGCTCATATTCTCACTGAAACACCACACTACAGTAGGCCAGCTCAAGATCAAAGTGATACCATTGATCTGGGGCTTTCCGTACTAGTTATAGCTCATGATAATTGGTTATAAAAAAAGAAAACATGTAGGACTAAAGCGGGCTGGCAAATATGAAATGAATTGTATTGACACAAAGTTCTTCTGGGTCAGCAAATACCTAGTCAGTCCCGGCGGCGGCGTAATTATATGGAAGTGTTCATAATTTATTCAAACTGACTAAATAACCTACGGTTACTTAGTGTGAACGATGCGTAAATCAGTTTCAGCACATCACAATCGGTTGGAACGCAAAAACACGTGTCATATAATATCTACATACATAATACATAAGTTGCGTATATTCTGTTGAATTTTGTATTCGTATCTTGTTACCGAATAAAATCCTTATAGTACGGAGCAACATATAAGAAAAACGTGTTAGATGGGTGGTGTGATCCAAAGACTTTGCTTTTTTTCAAAGAATTGTGAATTGGGAAAGTTATTTTGTTTTTTTCTGTTTTGTTCATATGACATGTTTTTTGTTTCTACACCTTTAGTTTTGTATATTAGACCACAAAAGGGATGAATGAAAGGTATTTTCATGTGGCTGAGATGAGAATGCCAAGGGGGATGTGAGAACATAAGAGGAAGTCTGAAAGTAGCGCCGGTGACTGAAAAGTTATGTTGCAATTGGTTATCGTGGTATGGACTTGTGATGCGGAGGAATGAGGAAAATGTTGAGTATGAATGTAAATGGCTATAAGAATAGAGGAAGACCAAAGAAACGATGGATGGACTGCGGTAAGGATGATATGGCAAAAAAAGAGGTCACTGCCATGATGGAGAGTAATAGAGAAGAATGGAAGAAGAAGACATGCTGCGACAGGAGAATGATGATGGTTTTGTATATTAGGTTCACCATTTTGAATCCACCCATTGCCACGTACGTTATTTTGTAATTTGTGCCTTGATTTCGCTCGTTGCTACGAAATTTTGCCACGCGGGTTCTCCTGGGGGAATACGGGTGGACACACTTTGTCCAACCGTGTAATTATGTGAACCACCATGCATCACACGGACGCTTAATTGCATGTAGAGAACAAGTAATTAAAATGTAATTAGTTACAGACCACATAGAAATTAAACAGTGGCTTTAATTAAAATTAAGTGAACTCTGTTCTGGTAATGGATCTGTTTTAAATTGCCTTTACAAGAAAGATACCATTTCCTATTTTAACTCAGTATACAAGGTGTAAACGAACTCTTCACGAAACCGGCAACCAAGACTTCTGAACATAAAACTAAGTCCTCTACGTAAAAATTATTGCTGGGATTTTCTTTCGAGGCGAAAAATCACGTGTTACGGTTAAACTCAATGTTACACACTCAGAACAGTGTGCTGAGGACTGCATAGAATATTACAGGTGTCATGGAGGTATTCAAATTCAAAGTAAAGTTTTATTATTAAAAACATGTATTAAAAAAAAAGTTTGTTAAAATAAATAAGTTGTAACTTTGACCTCCAATATAATAATGGGTTTAAGTACTGGGTAATACAATACCCCTTGGTAAGACTGGTTGTCAGACTCTTTGGGCCACTGACTACCTAACGACTGTCAAAGATCTACAAATGACAGCTGGGACCAACGGCTTAACGTGCTTTCCGAGGTACGGAGGAAACTCGGTATGTAATGTTGGTCACCCATCCATAGACCAACCTAGGCAAGCACGGCTTAACCTAAAGATCGACCCGAGCGGCTGTTTTTATTTAGCCACGAGCTCCTCAAAATGTCATCAAATGAGGTCGAATAAATTAACCATTTAGACTTCAACTGACGAACAACGGAACAAAATATAATCTATATAGAATAACATAAGCCGTTAATAACGACCTTAATCCTGAATTTATGTGTGAATTTGGGTTATTTTGGTTTCAAATATATGTAGGACTACCGCGATAATTGAATTTAGATTTGCTACTTTCAAAAAAGGTCTAGGAAATGGGAAACAATTTATTACATAACGACATTCCGATTGTATATTATATTGTATTCTTAGTATTCAATTGTTCGATATAAGCTGCCCGTGCTTGCTTTGCTTGGTTCTTGCAATTTCACAAAACATCTAGATTTCTTTATATTATTTTTTTCAATTGCCTTGTATGTCCCACTGCTAGGCAAAGGACTCCCCGTATCCTTCCAGGTACTCTTCTCCTGCGCCACCTCGAACCAGCCTTCGTGATGCGCGGCTAGATGATCTCGCCACGTCTTTCTAGGCCGGCGGCGCCGTTCATCCTCAGGCACCCATCGTGCTAAAACCTTTGCCAATGGACCCGCCCAATCCTATTTGAGCCTTTATTTATGATTATTTTAGTTTAATACTGTAAAGAAACCTCCTGGAATAAATTTTCTAGACCGCATCGACATTCTTTGCGTACTTCAGAGAGCACGTTCGCACATAGATGCTACTTTCTAGGTACTTGTAAAATTAATAGAATGAGCTGTTCGATGTTACGAGCTCTTGTTAACGATATTTCATTATGAAATACACCTAAACATCACTAAAATTCTCATCAACAAATAAATGTATCGTAAGTTTGTCTTCAAACCTTATCATCATTCTCTTGCAATCCCAATTTATTTGCGGTCAGCGCAGAATGTCTTCTTCTTTCATACTTCTCTATTACTTGTCATCTCGGCAGACAACTCCTTTCTTGCCATATCACAGTCCATCCATCGGTTTTTTTGGTCTTCCCTCTTATACTGATCCACATTCATTCTCAAAACATTCTTCACGACTTTTTCCTCATTCCTCCGCATCATATGCCCATACTAAGGCCATTTGAATAAGGAATTGTCAACATTTTGGGGCTTGCGTTTTATTTGTTCCGAGATAAAAAACATTTTGACTTTGCAATGAACTATAAAACATAATTTGACATAATATAGCTTTGGGAGTATTTTATGTTACTTTCAATCTCATATATCAGAGTAGTATATGTGATTTTTTGACTTTACGATCTTCAATTCCCCTTTAAACCTTATCAAGCTACATGCACTTAGTAGTAAAAATTTATATCCAATCTCCGAGAGTACATTCAAGCCGAGGGCTAGAGATTCCTTTTACAGCTAAGCACTGCACTTATTTTTACTACTTATTTTTAGATGTATGACGCATTTTGTCTTGGAAAAGACATAACATGTTTATTTAAAATCTTCAAAAATTTATATGTGTCTATCAATAAGATGTATGTGGAAGTCATTTTTACTTAAGGTGATATCTAGATATTATACTGCCAATGTTTTGACAGTTTAGTGCAGAGTCAATATTGTTAGCATTTTTACCCTAAGACATGTGTGGTGGAACTCTGAATGATAACTTGAGGAATGAGGTTTTAGGAGAACGTTGCGGTTTAAAAGAAGATGTAGGGACAGAAATTGAAAAGAGTATGCTTAGCTGGTTTGGTCATGTGGAGAGGATGAATGAAAGGCGACTAACAAAAGGTATTTACAAGGAAGATGTTAGTGGCAACGCCGGGAGGGGACGCCCTAGAAGGACATACTCTCAATTAATTGGTGAGGTTCTCTAGAAAGGTCACGTGGGTTTTACTCGCAACTGCCATGCATGTGTGACCAGATATACAGAGTATACGTAAGTAACTTTACGCAAAAATTGTTTTGGGGATAAGACTTTTTTTTTGGGGGTGAAAATTCACGTTTTACGGTAGGACTCAATGGAACGCAATCAAAACATTGTGCTAATGGATGGATTGAATAATACAGGGGTCGTGAAGGTGTCTTAAGTAAAAAAAAAAATACATTAAAAACATGTATTTAAAAAAAACTATTAAAATAGTTGGAACTGACCTCTAATATCTCCGTAACTAGAAGGTCTGAAGGTCCCAGGTTTGGTCAAAATTATGGCATTAACGGGGAGCACAAAGTGCCTTTCGGCTTCATTAAGTGTTTTTATACCCTTTATATGAACGTAGACGAGGCAAAAGGAGTATGTAAGGTTCGTAGCTGGCGGCGTTCTGTGGTTTCGTTCTTTATATTAATAAAAACCGAGAAAAGTTAGGAATTAAGGATCGCTGCCACAATTACACGTAAAACTCCTAAAGTAATCCCTCAGTAACTTCATCAACCCCTCAAAACTCCTAAAGTAATCCCTCAGTAACTTCATCAACCCCACAAAACTCCTAAAGTAATCCCTCAGTAACTTCATCAACCCCTCAAAACTCCTAAAGTAATCCCTCAGTAACTTCATCAACCCCTCAAAACTCCTAAAGTAATCCATCAGTAACTTCATCAACCCCTCAAAACTCCTAAAGTAATCCCTCAGTAACTTCATCAACCCCTCAAAACTCCTAAAGTAATCCCTCAGTAACTTCATCAACCCCTCAAAACTCCTAAAGTAATCCCTCAGTAACTTCATCAACCCCTCAAAACTCCTAAAGTAATCCCTCAGTAACTTCATCAACCCCTCAAAACTCCTAAAGTAATCCCTCAGTAACTTCATCAACCCCTCAAAACTCCTAAAGTAATCCCTCAGTAACTTCATCAACCCCTCAAAAGGAACGAAATCATCTACAGGCACGTGACATTTCAAAAAATTAATATTTGAAAAGTATATAAAACCAGGTCATCGTGTCAAAGTTCATGCGTAATTCCAGCTCTTGGGAACTCAATTTTTAAGTGTCTGAGTTACGAGGGGTGGCTGATACGAAATTTATTCGAATATCAATGGTTTGCACGCTACATTCAGAGGGTGAAGGGGGGTGCTACATAAATTATTAGTACCCCAAACTACCCTTGTTGTTCTATGTGATTAGTTATCGAATTCTGAACAGGTAAAGGGTTGGGGTAGGCAAATATGGTGTGATGACGGTTTGATTCCTGTCATGGCTGTGGGGGTGCTTTCATATATTGTTTAAGTGTTTAAATATACAATATGTTATCACAAACAAATAAAAAAAAATGTAGTGTCTGTTTGTAATTTTAAAATAACAGCTTTTTACTGAATACATAATTATGAAAGTATATACGGTACTTATATCCAAAATACATTTTTTGGCTGTCTGTCAGTTCCGGCTAACCTCCGAAATGGCTGGACCGATTTTGACAGGACTTATTATCTTATGATACTTTTTATTTAGAAAAATAATAAGGGTTCCGTGCAAAAAAATTAAAACCCATGAAATACTTAGCAAAAACCGATTCAAATACGGGAAGTAATATTTTTATAATACATAAAAATTAGCTTTTATGAAACATAAAAATTAATACGACTATTAATCATTTAATATGAAAGCTACTTTCCAAGGTCATCAGTGTCGGAAGATCGAGATTAGATTTTATATTAAAACCTTAAAAGGAATGACGGATTGATAGAAAAATAATACTTTTAATCTTATATTAAATTCTGAAACCTTAAGGGGAAAATATTTAATTTCGCTAAGGCGAGGTCAGGAGCAGACACCCTTCAAATAATATTTATACGTATTTAATATTGTCGCAAGTCTGAATAGATTGTCTGTCGACAGTTTTGTTTTATAAATCTTGCAATTTGTGTTGCTTTTGGTAGACAGTTAGCAATAGCATCATCATTCGCCTAGCCTTTTCTCAACTATGGGTCGGCTTTCAGTCAAACCCGATGCAGCTGAATACCAGTATTTTACATGGAGCGACTGTCTATCTGACCTCCACAACCCAGTTAATACTGAGTAATACGATACCTCTTGGTAAGACTGGTTGTCAGACAATAAGCAAGAGCATTTTCATAAAATGTGTAAGAAGGTATTTGATAAATACACAACATCAGGCCTGTTATCCCCGAAGGGTTTTTCAGATGTGTACCTCATAGTTCACATTTCGCCAGTTATGTTTAGTCCCATGTAATAGGGGTCGAGCCTATTGCCATCAACCAGGCGCAGTTCCAGACTCCGTGGCTGCTACTGAGAAATTCTTGATGAAAAAACCCAATAACACTTTGCCCGACCTGGGAATCGAACCCAGGACCTCATGCTCAGCAGTCGCGCTTGCGACCACTAGACCGACGAGACACCGTGATAAATATATACCTAAGTACTTAACAAGTAGTTGAAGGTTAAGGGTAGTTTAAAAGTTAATGGTAGTTTAAGGAATTAGCCATTTGATTCAATAACTACATATCTACTTGTAGTTGTTTCTAGGAGCTCGTGGCTAAACAATAACAGCCGCTCGGGTCGATCTTTAGGTTAAGCCGTGGTTGCCTAGGTTGGTCTGTGGATGGGTGACCACCCATTACATACCGAGTTTCCTCCGTGCCTCGGAAAGCACGTTAAGCCGTTGGTCCCGGCTGTCATTTGAAGATCTTTGACAGTCGTTAAAGTAGTCAGTGGCCCAAAAAGTCTGACAACCAGTCTTACCAAGGGGTATCGTATTTCCCAGTAGTAACTGGGTTGTGGAGGTCAGATAGGCAGTCGCTCCATGTAAAATACTGGTATTCAGCTGCATCCGGTTAGACTGGAAGCCGACCCCAACATAGTTGGGAAAAGGCTAGGCAGATGATGATGAACTACATATCTACTTGTCCATGTCCTAATTAGGTAGCGTAAAGACTGTGAATCTTACCTTCATAAAGGTAGGTAGTAAAAATAGAAAAAAGAAACCTTCAAAAATGTTGGCTTCAAGATAAACACTAAAATATAATGCTTCCGATCTCATTTTATCCCACGTTAAATCTTATGAATTTATGTCTTGAAGTATTAACTTCAAAAAAACATTTTTGGTTGAGAAATATATCGTACAGTGGGCTGCAGTAACACTACCACCACACGTTGACCTTGAGCTAGTACGGAATTTCAATAGAACAAAAGTTCAGTTCTTACCGGTTGTTCCTACCAGTCTTACTTTTGACGTAAATACTTTCTGTACAACTTAAACCTGTTATTTATGAACCCTTATTTTTAAATCCTTTTGTCCTCCGTTTTGAAAGATTGTATAATAGATTCTCAGTAAACAAATCTTGTAAGGCTAGCATTAATCATAACTGATTTATTCTTTGTTTGGCTCACTGAGTTTTGTACTACATAAAAAATCCTGGGTCGTCCCAAACAATATGCTTCCTTCGTCCCAAAATATAATTTTAATTATTTTATTTTATATTTTGGGACGAAGGAAGCATATTGTTTGGGACGACCCAGGATTTTTTATGTAGTACAAAGCTTTTAATTATTTTATTTCCGCTTCGTCTTATTTTATATTCCTTCTACGGCTAATATTTTTTCTTTTGCATATGCCAAAGTTCTTTTTGTACAATCGGCAAAAAAGGGGTTACGTAGGTTACGTATTACTAAAATACTAGCGACCCGCCCCGGCTTCGCACGTGTGGAATGTTATACTTACAGACAGGGGCGAGCCGTCCATAGAGGCAATTAGGCCTAGCCTACCCTACCAACAACGCCAAATGCATTTATTATAACTACGTAATTAAATAACACAAAATATTAAAAAATAAGTTAAAACTCCTGTTAAATACTTATAGCAACTTGTCGCACCCGTGTGACGTCACGTGCGACGCTCCATGCGTGCTTGTAGGCAAGAAGTCGCACGGCCTAAATTCATTCATAAGTTTACGCACACTGGTGCATATTTTCGTGTGTATAAATGGCACACATGAATAGATTATGGGTGTAACTCCTGCAACAGGCGCTGTGTTGTTATTGGCGAGCTAGATTGTGAATGAATCAGGGTTCCCAATTTGCGGAGATTTCCCCAAATTACGGGGAATTCGAGAAACAGACTACACACAAACACAATAGTTTCGTTAATTACTAATAGAGACAATAAAAAAAACAGGGTGATATTGTCGAATTTATACCTTCCAAAAAATGATAAATTGTAAGGAATAGCAAAAGCCCTTTAAAAATAGAAACTACAATCATGAATTTTATTTTCCGTTTTGGTTTTGGGGAGTTAGAAAAATAAATATTGGCAACCCTGTGCTGTGTACCTTTTATTGACAAATTAGAAATTAAACTTTTCTTAGAGAAGGTGACAAACGATTTATTGGTTTGGATTTTTATATCATACTAAGTTATAACACTCTCAATGTCTGATGCGTGTGAACAGATATTAATAATTATCTGTTGATCGCGATTCGCGCCAAATTGAACCGATTTGTTGTGTTATTTGTTAATTTACTTAAAAATGGTGTTCTGTTGTGAAGTTTGCGCTGATAATGAGTGTTTGTTAGAAGTTAAAAGCAGTAAGTTTACGTAATTATCATATGAATGATAAGATAATTAATGGTTTTCGCGTTGGTTTCCCTTCTATTCCGTATAAAACTGCCTCTTGAATCACTCTATCTATTGCTGAAAACTGCATTGAAATCCGTTAGACTTCGCTTTATGCTATGTGAAGATATAGAAGAAGATTTAATATCAATCAACTTGGTGCTTTTGAAATTAACTCTCTAGTAACCTTTCCATAGAATATAATTTTCTTTATTCGAGTATCCATGACTCAAAAACTGTTAGTAAAACTTAAGACTATATTAGTAAGTAAGCACTGATAAAACAAACAACACAACACGGTGGATCACTACTGTGACAACCCATGAGTATTTGCACAACAGCGATCCACATAAACACAGTCAAGCCGACTAGTAATTCAGGGCTGCGGCACAAAGGGCAAGAAAGGAACATGTATGGGTTTTAGTCAGTACAAGTCTGACACTCCTTTCCGCTCTGCCCAGAGCGGGAGGAGTCATTTGATGATTTCCCATCTGAAAAAAAAAGGCGACTAGCAATCATGCTTAGGATACTGTTGGTGCTGGCCCACACCCTGCGCACCAACGAAGCGCACCTTTACGCATTGTTGTGTTGTCCAAAGACACGCATGGTATATTATCTAGTGTCTCTCTCCATCCTATTTAATTATATCACAGTTTCATACATTCTCCACGAGTATACTCCATAACGGTATAAAAACAATAAGATTACGTCATCGCACGTTATAGCTTAAATGAATTTTCCAGGAGCGAAGTCAGCGGAACTTGGAGCTCGTATTAAGCACATAATCCAATTATAGTGTGCGCCAATATATATTTAGTATCGATATCATCTAAGGATTCGAGCCTTTTAAGATCGTAGAAATATCGGTTTGGTAGTGTCTTGTAGAAAGTATTTTGTCAAATGGTTCATTTCCTTACCGATTTCAGCAAGAGCGTAGCATTTTTTGTTGTGTTTCGATCCATAAATCACTTGTTTGCGACGATGATGACATAACTAGAAAAAAAAAAAGAAATACGTGTTTTTTTACGCGTTTTTTTAAGTTAGGCTAAAAATATTATCATTGTATTGCCAATACTTTTGCATTTAAACCTTTTATGAAAAAAATGAAAGGTTTATTTCACGTATTTCGTTGCTTAATTTAATACTTACTTTCGTTATTTTATATAAACTACAAACAACATCAAAAAGTCTAAATTCTCCAGTTATGTCATCCTTGCCGCAAACGAGCAAAAAAGTTATACAAGTACTTCTTAAAATAAGTTTTATTTTTGTAAAAGTATCAAATGAACTGTTGTTTGTTAAATTAACAATTTTTAAGTTATGTGTGAACAGAATGTTTCGGTAAATCTTTAGAAGAGATTTTAGCGGATATTTAAGAATCATTAAACGAAAACTTCGTAGTATCGAAACTTTTTTAATGAAAGGTATACAGGCTAAATCCTACTAATATTATAAAGGTGAAAGTTCGTTTGTTGTTGTTTGTTTGTTTGTATGTATAGATGTCTGGATATTCGTTACTCTTTCATGTCAAAACTACTGACCGGATTTGGTTGAAATTTGGCACACAGATAGTTTATAACCTGGATTAACACATAGAATGCGATTTATCGCGGTAGTACGATCCCGTAGAACAATCACCGAACTCCACACGGGCGAAGCTGCGGATATAATATAGTTCGTCTATAAAGTTCACGTAAATTGTATTGAAAAATCCACTATCACACTACTACTGACTTTAATTCCAAAAACATTTAAAACAGACATTAAAATATATAAACTGATACTTTTAGCTTCTACTAATTTTATTATAACGCCTACCCAAGCGTCACAGGTCAAAGGCGCCTCGCTCAGACGTTTTTCAATATCCCCAGCTACTCTCTGGGGTGTACAATGTTACCTAGGTAACTGAGCAATATACCTAATAGAATTGATTTACAGCCTCTCTAGAGGTAGATCGTCTATTGATACAGATTGGCTGTCGTTTGATCAGTTAAATGTGATTTTAGTTGGATGTAGTATCTTAGGTTTGTAGGTTGATGATAAAATGGAATTGATTTACAGTCTCTAGAGGTACGATCTTCTGGGTCGTGGGGCTTTTGGGACCGGGACCGCGGTCCCGGAATCCCTACTAATGCAATAATTATTTTTGAGTCGTATTTTGGAAGTCGCGGTAGACGGGCATGTGTTACAATATGTCGATGAGTACACATACTTGGGCCAGATAGTGTCTTTCAAAAACAGCCAAGACAAAGAAGTCAAAAAACGAGTCCAAAATGCTTGGTCTCTAAAAGAGCACATGAATGGAAGTCTTCCAATAACATTAAAAAGAAAACTCATCGACATTTGTGCATGTGCATCCTGCCCGTCCTAACCTACGGTGCGCAAAGTTGGTCAGTTACTGAACAAGAAAAGTCCAAGCTTAAAATTTGCTAGCGAGCGATGGACCGCAGCATAATAGGTGCCAAGTGATCAGATCGCGTTAGAAACACCACTCTGCGCTCCATAACTCAAGTAACTGATGTTAGAGTTAAAACTGTCTGTGACGGTTTGTCTACCTCGGTGTGACTGACTTGTCCTGGGTTCGATTCCCGGGTCGGACAAAGTGGGTTTCCTGGGTATTTCCATCTGGAATTTCGCAGTAGCAGCCACGGATTCTAAATGTGTGCCTTGTTGGTGGCTATAGACTCACCCCCTATTATATGGGACAAACCGCCACGAAGAAAGTTTCAGATAACAAAGAAACCTAATTCAGTGTATAAAATACAAGCCATTAACGTAGTCAAAATAAATCAATATCATATTGAATTTTGTTTTTCCAATTGAAATCTGAGTTTGAAAGCCTCTCACAAACATTATTCTATTCTGTATTTGAATTCAAATATTTTGAGTAACTACAATTTCCCTTTTGCATCATAATGCTTTATATAATATAACTTATGGAACTTAAAGCGTGCCTTCTGCTATTAAGGGCAGTGTTGATAATTTATGTTTTGTATATTATTTTTTTACTAAGGGTGACCCTGGTTGCGTGAAATCTGTGTTTTATATCAAAACTTCGTTCAAGGGTTTAAAGTTAAACACGCATACGGCTGACTGAGATTATGTGATGTTTCATTAATTTACTTTGTTCTGCAAGCGTGACTGCAGAGCATAAGGTCCTGTGTTCAATTCTTACGGCAGGAAAAGAGATATTGGTATTGATATTTTTCAATTTGGTATTTCTGAGTAGCAGCTACAGAGTCGGTTGATGGCAATAGGCTTGCCCCATAGTACATGCGACTTAAAGATGACTGTCACCACTGCTTAGACCCTTTGAGGAATAGGAACGTGATATCGTGATATTATGTTATGTTTACTATATTTTTATTTATGTTCAGTCAACCGAAAATTGATGTTGGTAGCCTTTTTTTTAAGATGGTAAACTAACAAATGATCCCTCCCGCTCTGGGCGGAGCCGAAGGGAGTGTCAGACTTGTACTGACTAAAACCTCCCTTCCTTCCTTGCCCTTTGTGTTCCAGGGCCGCGGTATGTCATTCGAACAGTCCCGCAGCCCTGGCAGGCATCGACCCCCTCCGTATTTTCTGACCATTTCTTTGAGGCGCGCGTGGAACACGAACGCGTCGTCAACACGGCCTGTCGTCATAAGACGGATGGAGCGCGAGCTATTTACGCATTTTTCACCGTCCACATGTCCTCGTCTATAGTGGCCGGAAGGCACCACGTAACCCCCGACGCCCGGGGCGTCTCCCGCGGCGGCTGGGACGTGAGGTTCTCTCCTTCTCACGTTCCGCCACCTCCATCGCTAGCATGACTGCTTCGCAGAAGGAGGTGACGGCGTCCCATTCCCTCTCGCTGATAGGTCGCCGCTACCGATCGCATTGATGGTAGCCTTAAACTGGCCTAGCGTAGTATGGACTTTCTATAGAATAAGAGGACGTATGATACTGGTTTTGTTATACATAAATGACGCGCGTCCTTATTTAAAATGGGCAATTTCAATAAATGTAATGCCTACATTGACATTTTGTTATTTCAATTTAATCGGATTGTTAAATTAATGGTGCATAAATTGAACCCTTTCTGTCTAACAAATGGACCGTTAGGTATTGTGTAATGCCTCATGCCTGTTCTAAATCATTAAGTATGACTAATATATACGTACAATGTTAATACGATACCTTTTTCCCTTTAAATTAATAACACTTAGAAACTTTTATAATTATTCTGTTTATTCTTCTTAACGTGTCAATTACAATCCAAATTGAATCAGCCCAAAATTTTGCGACAATTTTGGCACTTTCAGTGTCGTCCATCAGCTCTTGTGAGATGCAGACAACAGGACAAGCAGGACACAGGAACACTTGATGTGTTCCATCGTTAATGGAGCAGCACCACATTTACTCTCCAAGGCAGAGTCATCTATGAATCTCCACCAATTCTTTCCATTGTAAACAAGTTTGATCATTTGAGTGTTCGGTACGATCAGGTTCACATACAAACAGGGTGTAAACAGACTCTTCACGAAGCCTTCAACCAAGCATTCTGTACATTAAACTAAGTAACTTTACGCAAAAATTATTGCTGGGAAACGACTTTTTTTTTGGGGTGAAAAATCACGTTTTACGGTAAGACTCAATGTAACGCATTCAAAACATTGTGCTGATAGATGGATAGAATAGTACGGGGGTCATGAAGGTGTCTTAAGTAACAAAATACAAAAACATGTTTAAAAAAAAAACTGGTGAAAATGTTGGAAATTTGACCCCCAATATCTCCGTAACTAGAATGGTTCCCGAAGGAAGGTATGGTCTAGAACAAAAAAATGATCGCATTGACGGGGAGAACAAGTGCCTTTCGGCTTCGTTAAGAGTCTTTTTACACCCTTTATAAATTACACCGGTTTAGTACCTCTAGGAAGGTAGGAGGGATCCATTTAAACCAATTTATCTCTCCTTGATTTATTAACGGTCCCTCTAATTAAATGGAGTCCAAAATATTGGTGAGACCTCCCTAAACGAATTATACAGGAACTTTGTACGAGTAAAATTTATGCCATTTGGGCTTATATTTTTATGTTAATAAGATTTATAATTGCGTGCATGTTTATGCTTGCAGCCCACGGTCATGAGAAAGTGTTTACGTGATAGATATGGGTTTTAAAAATAAATGTTTGGATGTATAATTGGGTGGAAAAAGTAGGTCAGCGTGTTTGAACTAATTAAGCAAGCTTAGAAAGTAGCTCATAATATATAACAGGTAACACTTTCATGGTAACAATAATTATGTAAATTTACAAAATGCTGCCGAGAAGCAAATCCCAAAAAACCTACCGGAAAATCTTTTAAGCTAGATATATGAGGTGCGACAAATTACTGCTGAGAAAATTCGCCAGTTAGGCAAATGTAGGCGAGAATTGGCCATTATTTATTTATTTATTTAACACTTCAAGCACAAAGTACAGAGGCGGACTTAATGCCATAGTCATTTTCTACCAGTCAACCTTTGAGTGATGGAGAGACAAACAGTGGTAGGTGTATAAATCTGTAAATAAATTTTATACTAAGATAGACCGGAACCCTTGGTGCGCGATTCCAACTCGCAGTTGGCCGGTTTTTTTATACAGCATTATTTTTTCATTTGAATTTATTAGGTTTTGCAAATCGTTATTTTAATTACGGCTGAAAACATTCTCAACCAGCTATTTTACAAACATAACCACCTGACTCTATATCGTACCCATGTGTTCAGTGTGCTTAATCTCATCATTAAATAAAGGTTAATATTGAGTATCACAGAGGAGCTCGTGGCTAAATAATAACTGCCGCTCGGGTCGATCTTTACGTTAAGCCGAGCTTGCCTGGGTTGGTCTGTGGATGGGTGACCACCCATTACATACCGAGTTTTCCCCGTGCCTCGGAAAACACGTTAAAACGTTGGTCCCGGCTGTCATTTGTAGATCTATGACAGTCGTTACAGGTAGTAACTAGCCCAAAAAAGTCTGACAACCAGTCTTACCAAGGAGCATCCTATTACCCAGTACTACCGGGGTTGTGGAGGTCAGATAGGCAGTCACTTCATGTTAAATACTGGTATTCAGCTGCATCCGGTTAGACTCGAAGCCGACCCCAACATAATTGGGAAAAGGGTAGGCAGATGATGAATATTGAGTATCACGTTTTAGATCTCACCGAGTGAATATGCAACCACTTTTTTGTCCCATTTTATTTTCCAATTAACATCAGATGGAGGCTCGGAACTACATTAATGTTAATCTGCTGATATATAATAATAATTAGTGAATTTTAATTAAACGTGAAGTTTGACTGCCTCGTTGGTCTAGTGGTCGCAAGCGCGACTGCTAAGCATGAGGTCTTCGGTTTGATTCCCGGGTCAGGCAAAGTGTTATGGTTTTTCCATAAGGAATTTCTCAGTAGCAGCTACAACGTCTGGAATTATGCCTGGTTGATGGCAATAGGCTCGTCCCCTATTACATGGACTTAATCATAACTAGCGAAATGTGGGTGTACTATTAGGAACACCTCTGCCTAACCCTTCGGAGATTAAATGCGTGATGTTATGTTATGTATCTTACACATTTTTGAAGTTATACTTCTTTTGTGCGCACGATGTCCCAAAAAAACGACATGATGAAGTTGGCTGCAGAATAGAATTAATAATATATATTTCTTTAAATGACTAACTTAACTTATAAGTAATGAAACTGAATATACAGTACTTACTGTATACCTATACTGTTTTGATTGATTTTAATATTTTTCTTCGATATTTACTGCAGTTTTGTTTTTTTTTAATTTTTCTTCAGACGCCAAAGAAGTATAACTTCTAACGCACATACACACACACACCTTTTTTTATTAAAGTTAGTTTTTTAAACCAGATCCTGTCTATTGGCAGAAAGTGTAGTTCCTATTACAAACCTATCTCAATTCACTTTTACGAAGTTTCAAGGATACTATTTCCACCAGAAGTGTCTTCAAGTTCCGCTTTGGCACAAAGTATCGATTTGGCTAGTCGTTTCTCAGACGCGAGCGAATTCAGCAAGGCGTTATATATTCTTCATCGTAACTACTCTAAAACGAGCTCTCTACTCCACCTTCATCCACTTTATAGAATATCTCTATTTCCAATTTGTACGGACAATAACTAATTTTATCTGTGTCTGTCCAAGATAGACAAATAGATAAACCATTTATTCAGTGCACACGAAAGACAGCACAACACACAGAAACACAATTAAAAGGTGGGGCCGTAGGGTCCGAGTGCTCATAGCCTATTTAAGGAAATTTCGAAACGCCTAGTTGACGCTTCCCGTGACCCAAGGGCTGGCTTTTACCTTGGCCAGAGATCAAGTTTTGCCATACAACGTGGCAACGCCGCCAGTCTCTTGGGAACATTACCAGCTGACAGCGTTGAGGAGGAGTTTTTCGATGCCCTTTTATAGTTTGTAGTTAGTTTATTTATTTTAGTGTAATAGTTTTTAATTATTAATGTATAGAGTTAGTTTAACCTAATAAATGTTATTATCAGGCTATTAACAGGTACAAATTACATGACTATATAAAAACAGGGTGCCAACATAAAAAAAAGAGAAACAAATTTACTTAAAGAAGCATAAGTTCCAACCTCTTTAGTTTTCTTTTTGGACGATATTTTTCAGTTTTATCTTTGAGAAAGCTGAGACTTCGCTTGAATTTTCAGATTCATGATTCATTCTTTTTTGCTTATCAATATTAAATGTTATGAGTCCTGAGGTAATTAGGATCTAGCTGGGGTGTTAATTTTGTAATTAAAAGGATTGTTACCGAGGTACACATTAATTACTGTTATTACAATGTTTTCAGTTGATACTTTGCTTAGAGCTTAATTTATTTCAACTGGAATGTTAATCTAAACGATGCTAATATTATTATAATAAAGGCTCGCTTATTTGCGGTTCTAAGTTGACAGTTAGGTATACATAGTAAATGTTTACTTAAATTCGTAAACCAATGTTGCTACCTAAACAACATTTTGAAGTGTTTTCAAAGCGTTTAAAAACTCTATGTACCAAGTAAAACGGGATGAATAGAAACGCTAGGGTGAATCGGGACAAACCTTTGAAAGGGATTTTAACGTTGAATTAATATGACATGTTACCATTAAGTAATCATTTGCTTAATTTTACTTTATTTGTTTAAAGACCTTTTTAGCAACGTATACCATATTAAATTAACATTAAAATCCCTCTTAACATTATTGTTGGCTCGATTCACCCTTTTTTTTTACGGATTGGAAATCATCAAATGACTTCTCCCGCTCTGGGCAGAGCGGAAGGGAGTGTCAGACTTGTACCGACTAAAACCCATCCATGTTCCTTCCTTGCCCTTTGTGTTCCAGGGCCGCGGTATCTCTTTCGAACAGCCCGCAGCCCATGTCCGTTACCCTTAAAGATCATTCACCCCTACGTTTCTGTTCACTCCGTTTTACTAACTGTATTTTGCACTAAAGCAGATCTAAAAAAATAATTAAGACATTTCCTGAAAATTACTAAGCCGGCTTAAAACACGGTAAAATTCTACGAAAAAGGACAACTGTACGAAAATCCGCGAGTTGTTCGAAAAATGTTGCTCTATTATGCTCTTTACCTCGAAAGCTTCGCAGAAAACACGATTATAAAACGAAAAAAAAAAACATTGAAAATTGCCGTCGCTGTGTTCATTCAGTGTTGCCCGCTTTCTTAACGAGAGAGATGAGAGGATTATCTTAATTTCGCTAAAATAGTACGACGGTACAAAATTATTGTCAGCAGTTTGTTTTATATTTAAAAAAATATGTTCATAAAAATGTTCGCTATTTTTTATCAATCGGTTTAGCTACCAAATAATACAAGGTTTTAACAGTCTCTTCACGAAGCCGTCAACCAAGCACTAATTACATCAAACTAACTTTACGCAAAAATTGTTTCTGGGAAACGACTTTTTTTTTTGGGCTGAAAAATCATGTTTTGCGGCAGGACTCAATGCAACGCACTCAAAACATTGTGCTGATGGATGGATTGAATAGTCAGGGGGTCGCGAAGTTGTTTGAAGTAAAATCTAACATTAAAAACATGTATTTTAAACAAACTTGTGAAAAAGTTGGAAGTTTGACCCCCAATATCTCCGTAACTAGAAGGTTCCCAGGTATGGTCTAGATCAAAATAAAATATCGCAATGAGGGGGAGAACAAGTGCCTTTCGGCTTCGTTAAGAATCTTTTTACACCCTTTAGAAAGTTCAGAATAATTTTTCGATCGATTGATTTTGCTTCAACACATTAATGTTATATTTTTGTTCATATTATAGAGCGTGGCTGAACCTAGTTTAAAAAATAAATGTGATATATTCTAAACATAGATATCAAAACAAATTGTCTACTCTAATGATGACGAAAACTCACAACAAAATTGTAATCATAATAATGTTCAAATTATAATCGCGACGATGTACGAGCAAGTACAATCAACCATACGTCGTTTGTAGTGTTTGACCTCCAGTATAGCCCACCGTAGTATGGAATGTCAATAGCATAAGAGGTCACCTTAAATTGGTTTTCTTACTACTGATATGGGATCTACCGTACAAGTACGTATGTTTACAAGACAATAACTTTAACGTCTTCCGGGAAATATAAACCAATTATACTTTTAAGTCTCATATCATAAGGCCTGTATTCCTTTGTGGGTATACCTAAGGAGAAACTTGATGAAGTTTCAAACTGTGAAACAACTAGGGAAATCAAAATCTGTATGTTTAACAATGGATTTTCTTTTTGTTCATTTCTTCATTACTGAAGGTCGCGTTCTTGAAACGCTTTCACGGAGTAGCTAAGTTATAAGTAAGTGATAGCTTAGTGGTGTAACCGTCGGACTGCCAAGTCATAGGTCTCGAGTTCGATTCCAAGACACACACTTCTGATTTTTCGGATTCATGTGGGGATCCGCTGGATGCGAGTCGCACGGGACCGGTCAATGTGGCGCGCTTGGGGGAGGTCTATGTCCAGCGCTGGATGTTTTCAAACCAGCATGCCTGAGAGGTAATTCTCGACGGCCTGTAAAGCCAAGTCGGAGGCCCATGGGCGGCATAAAAAACTATGGCACCGAAACTATCCAAAAAACTATCCATCTCCACCTGGCTAACATGAAGAAGAGAGAAGCCGGAGTAGCTACAAGTTGTTTCCAGGCCACTCTATCTTAGGGTCGTTCATGGGAAAAGTATCCTATATCCATAAAAGATACTTTTTTTCCTTTAGAAAGTTGCCGTGGTATAATTTTCGGCCTCCACGCGGGCACCATCTAGTTCCTTTATAATTTCGTCCGTTTCTTTTTAAACAAATTAAAAATTAGTAATTTAAATTGTGATGAAGATTAATTAGCCCCCAATGCGCCCTCAAAATAAACAAAAAATGGTCATCATATTTCTTTTTAGTTCAAAATTCGTTCAAGAAAATTGCTATAACAATATTTCTAGGGGCGAACTTTTTCACGATCCGAAGTTTCCCGATAAAATTAGATGTTTATAAAAGAAAAGTTTTTAAAAGTGTATTTTTATAATACTTTAACGGTAACAGTGTTTCGATGTATTTATGTAAACTTCGCAAAGTCAATCACCGAATTGAAATTCGAATACCAAAAGGTATTGATTATACTGTTTTAATTAATGAAAATAAAAGTTGCGTCATGTCTGTATCATCTACCTAGCCTTTTCTCAACTATTTTTGGGTCGGCTTCCAGTCTAACTGGATAATGGAAATACCAGTATTTTATATGGAGCGACTGCCTATCTGACCTCCATAATCCAGTTACAGGTAATAAGATATCCCTTGGTAAGACAAATGAAGAAAAATGCAAATACGGATTACTAAGAAGACAAATTCATCATGCTCTTGCCCTTATCCCAATTCATTTGGAGTCGACGCATGTCCTCTTCTTCTGAACTTCTCTATTACTTGTCATATGATCAGACACCTCCTTTCTTGCCATATCATTCTTTATACAGTTCATCCATCGTTTCTTTGGTCTTCCTCTACTCTTATACCTATTGACATTCATATTCAGAACTTTCCTCATTTAGAAGACTGATTGATAACTACATACGTAGGTCGTTCCAGACATTTATTTCTATTAAAGATGACATATAGTTTAATGCGTAGTACGGTTATTGATCACCACTAGACAAAACTTTTAACATGTCTAAAAGATGTATGTGTACATTATCATATCCTGACAATATTTCAATATTGCTGAATACAGTATAATGTACATTTTGAGTGCTTTATACTTGAGTATCAGGGTTTTGGGTAGCGACACATAACAGATCATCACGCCTATATCCCCGAAGGGTTAGGCAGAAGTTTACTCAACTATAGTAAACCGACATGTGTGGCAGTTATGTTGAAGTCTCATGTAATAGGAGGCAAGCCTATTGCCATCAACCGGGTACAAATCTTGACTCCGTGGCTACTACTGAGAAAATTCGATTTGATGTAAAAACCCAATAACACTTTGCCTGACCCGTGAATTGAACCCAGGACCTCATGCTCAGCAGGCAGTTGTGGGTACCAACTTAATATAAAATCACACTTGCATCAGATCATATACAGTTTTAAGGACACTAAAAAACTTAGAGCAAGAACCTAAAAGCAGATGTTAAAAACACAATCCTAAGTTAAATGTATACTTATCCATTTCTCAATACCCCCAACTCCATGATAGCAAACAATAATTCATTCTAAGTAACAACTACTAAATGATAACATATTCCTAACTTCCCCGCTTGTTATACACTGTAAACAGACCCACTAAACTTTGATTATCTCCAAGCAACTTATATACAAATTGGATTAGATAGCAAAATTTACATATTCACGCAAATGGTTTTGGAAAGCGAGAGCTAACGATAATAGAGACTTATCCGGCAAAAATGGTTTCCGTACTAAAATATTTTTCGGTGAGAATAAATTACTTTTGGAATTTCTGCTCCGGGCTTGCTTGAAGGCTGGCTTCGTAACTGATATTAGAGACAATTTATATGGAATGATGTTGTGGGGTGAGTGAATTTTGAATACATTTTATATGGTTCTTGGGTAGACTTAAAAAGGTTTCCCATATTTTGCCACGCCCTGCCACATCATGATCTAGAGTTTCTACTTTAACTTACGAGATCCAAACTCTAACTCAAACTCTAAGCATTTATTTCAATTAGACCATTACAGGGACTTTTGAATTTCAGAAAAACAAAGAAGGCTAAGCTACACTCACAGACACAAGGCATAATAACTTGTGAAAGTACTGCAGTTGCCCATTCCAAAGCGTAGATCTCTATGGAGAAGAATGGGCAAGAAACACCATGGACACCTATTTTCAACGAAAATATTGTTTGAAAATCTTAAGAACTATGTAGCAATACGTGCACGTTAAGAGCGTCCAGAGTAAAAGATTATATCAACAATTTAAAAACAAAGTGAGTAGTTAAAATGTACCGTGGCAGCTTAGAGATGACCAGTCCCAACTGACAGCGCCCGTTCACGAACATGACGCAAGGATCAGCCCCATTCAGCTTAACCATATTGAAGGAAGCTAAATGACCCGACACACCCGCCACCATCAGCGAGACATTTGAGTGCGCATGACAGTCTCTCAGCCACCAGGGCAAATTTAAGTCAATGAATAAATGTAAATGGTAGCTTTAGATATTTTAATATCTCTTGTCTGAGTTATTTCCTCGAAGCTCTAATATAATAAACAAGCTTTTGCCCTTAACCTTCGTTCGCGTGAAATTATTATTATTAAAAAAATGTTACATCCCTTTTTGAATCGAATTTTGTTCGGTAGGTACCAATTTCAAGGGTTCATTTTTTTTCACGGAATCCTAATTCTTATTCTAATATAAAAGTAGCCTTTTTTTCATCTCATTTCATAGCCTGTTATTCCGAACTGGTAATAATGTTTGAACTATTTTAGTTATAGGATGTCCCTCAGTTCGGTGTGTCTTGTGACATAGGCCTCCTCCAACTGTTTCCACTGAACTCTATCAGCTGCAACTCTGGTCCAGTAAGGTCTCAATGTCAAGCGAAAGTCATCTTCCCATCTTCTTTTTGGGCGACCCCGCTGCCTAGTTCCATCTTTTGGGTACCAGAGTGTTACCTGCTTGCTCCATTTCTCATTTTTACGCCGTAGCATGTGACCTGTCCACCTCCATTTAAGTTGGTAAATTCGATTAAGTATATTGGCAACTTTGGTTCTTTTTCTAATTTCGTTTGAGCTGATTCTGTCTATAAGCTCTATTGCCAACATACTTCTCTCCATAGCCCTCTGACACTTTACTAGTTCTTTTCTGTGAGTCTGATTGAGGGACCAGGTCTCGCTTCCGTATGTAAGGCAGGGGAGGATGCAGGTATTAATTGTTTTTCGCTTAATCCTTATGCTTAAATCCTCGCTTTTCATAATTTCTTTCAGAGACCAGTATTTTCTCCAACCACTGGCAATCCTCTTATTTAGTTTCTTTGACATTTGGTCTGTTGGTGAAATTATCTGTCCCAAATACACATATTCTTGATCATATTCGAAAAAAATAACCTTAATTACTCCTTATGATATCAGCTATCTGCCAGTACAAGTTCCGTCAAAATCAGTCCAACCGATTCGGAGATTAGTTTTGAGCAAAACGACAGATTCGGAATATTTCATCATAATTTCACAAGCCTGCAAATATTCTTTCAGTTCATTTTTCTTAATTATAATTGAAAAAAATTGTCTGTACCGAATACATTAAACAAAGTCAAAATAAAATACACACACAACATTACTACAGGCGAAACCTTTCCACGATTAGAGTAACGATCCCTAATGTCGGCCTGATAGCGTATCGCCAACAAATTCTGCCACAATATTCCCAGTTTTGAGCGGCAAAACATTCAACATCCGCTCAGTAATGGAATCCGTGATGGAGGTACCTACTACCGGTCTATGGATAGCTTTATTTTGTACATACCTACAATTCTGGAATTGAGTAGGAAGAGTTTTCGGTTGCGAAATTCAAATTTTCTTTCTCATAATTTGCCGGTCAATGTCTGAATGTCACAAAATATAATACGCGACCGTAATACGTATTTTATTATATTTCCAGAATCGTAATCATTAAAATCATCAATAACCCTTTTTTTTTTAGGATGGGAAATCATCAAATGACTTCTCTCTGGGCGGAGCGGAAGGGAGTGTCAGACTTGTACTAACTAAAACCCACCCATGTTCCTTCCTTGCCCTTTGTGTTTCAGGGCCGCGGTATCTCTTTTGAACAGTCCCGCAGCCAATGAAGCATCCCCCTTATGTTACCAATGTAGTTGTAGAGGTGAAATACGCAATCAGTCGATGTTAAATGCTAGTATTCGGCTACACCCGGTTAGACTGGAAGCCGATCCCAAAAAAGATTAGGCAGATAATAATGAATGAGGTTGACAGGCAGGTGTTAGTATATTTACACTAGGTTGTCAAAAGTTCTCCAATTTCTGTAGACAAGTGTTTCATATGGTTTATTATATTAACATAACCACGATGTATGTGTCTTTATAGATACCACAAAGCAAAGGTCATCCAAAAATAACAGCGTTATATTGATCGCGTTGTGTTCGTTGAAACGTCGTCCTCCAATGATTTTTATTATTTATAGCGGTCATAGACGATATAATTATATTGAAAACAGCGCTGTTTAAATACACACAGCCTGTGAAACTACTTACTTTGCCCATTAATGATAACAATACATATAAAGTGTGTAACAAGACCCCTAACGAAGCCGAAAGGCACTTGTTTTCCCCGTCATAGCTAATTTTCTAGACCATACTTGGGAACCTTCTATGTTACGTTATTTATATTAGAGTTCAAAGTTCCAACTTTGTCACAAGTTTTTTTTTAAGTACATGATTTTACATTAAAACGTGATTTTTCACCCAAAAAAAAAATGTCGATCCCAAGCAACAATTTTTGCGTAAAGTTACTTAATTTGATATACGGTCAAACAAGCTATTTGGTATGCACGCAGAAATATTCACATTCCTAGTACACTGACAATATTGTTTGCAATTTTATTTTATAAAAAGCTTTGGTCATTAAGAGTCAGTCTCTTTGACAAAAGCTTTATAAAATAAAATTTGGAAAAGTATACGCTTCGGCATTGGATTGTGAATATTTCCGCGTGTGCTAATAATGCTTGGTTGACAGCTTCGTGAAGGATCCGTTTACTACCTGAATTTAAATCGAGAAACGATATAAGAAAACATGTCATCGGTATAACTAAAAGCTTTAACTAAACGTTCTAACCTGCATCCATATTCTGATGAAATAAACATTTCTCTCTCACAATATTCACTCATATATATCTCACTGTCAGACGAGGTCGGACAAGAGTGGATATTCAATTTATTTTCGGTTTGCACCGCGATTTCCCATGCGGATTTGATTTTGTTTTAGGAACACCAAAACGAATTGAAAATAAACGTATGGGCAACTTTTTTGTGTTAACAGGATTTTTTTAATTTGTAACTTTGTAGTCCTTTGTGGTTTGGTTATGACGTAACAGAGTATTGGAACGTTTTGGGTCCACCAATATATCTGTCGGGGAATGCCCGGATTTATTCAGTTAGGCTCGAGCATTATGTGGGCAGACGATGGGTTTCGTGCTAAGAAAACACATTTGGTACGATACACTGTTTATAGCAAAACTAACGAATTAATTGAGATTACAACTTAACACAATAACTCGGGACACAATGAATCGAGTATAGTTTCAAGACGTCTCAACTCGGCCGCGATCAGACACTGACTGTCGTCCTAGCGTCGAGCTGTAAACATCAAGCCTCTGTAAGCACGCCTCGGTGGGAGTAAGTAAGTCGTCTGACGTCACCACAGGCGTACTGCGATTCATTCCAAGTCTATACCAATGACCCGCTCCGATATATCTATATTTGCTTTAGGACGGATATTTTAATCGAAAGCTGGTTGGATATTGTAAATCTTTGAGCTCGATTTATCTACATCGACGATATAAAATTCTTATGCGGTAGAGTCCAACTGATATTAAAAATTCTTTCGGAAATCTGAATTTGTGGAGGATATTTTATTGAAGGCCTTTGTATAAAGTTCATCGGTTCGCTGTGCAGCTATTCGCATATTGATGTAAAAATATTTATTTAATAGCTTTAGCGTGAATAATTACAAATGGTGTTTTTTCGAGCCATTGTTGAACTGGTAACAGAAGTCCAAGTATGAGTGCACGATGTTATTGTAACGAAAATACGTCGATTTTAAAATTTAAAATACTCATTTCACTTTTATAATATTTTCATTATTTTAAGAATTGATTTATATCTATGAATGATGCGATTGTGCGTGTTGCAAACTATTTAACTAACTATAGGATAATTGTTTTTTAAATTAAAAAATCGACGTATTTCCGTTACGTTATCACCGCGTTTGGTCTTAGTGTAAAGATATATCTCAGTTTAAAATTATCGGTGTAAATCTGGGCAAAATTTCTAAGTGTTACTAGGTATCCATAACCAGATTTATATTATAAACGAGGAAGCAACTCCATTTGTCTGGTACCTTTCACGTGTTAAACATGATACAAAATAGGTAGAATATCGACCATAACCTTTCTTCTTTTTTTTTTTACGGATGGGAAATCATCAAATGACTTCTCCCGCTCTGGGCAGAGCGGAAGGGAGTGTCAAACTTGTACTGACTAAAACCCATCCATGTTCCTTCCTTGCCCTTCGTGTTCCAGGGCCGCGGTATCTCTTTCGAACAGCCCCACAGTGGAACGAATGTATGGGAGCGGTTGGACGTAGACATGTCCGAAAAATAAGAGTAAAATTATGACAAACTAATGATGCCATCTTATTCGATTACTTAATGCCTTCATAAATTGTGGTGATGAATTTCTTCATAACTCCCATATTTCGGGAGTAATTTGAGAAAATGTGAAATTTTACTATGAAAATGAGTGTATCGAGCTCTCTCCCTCCTGATTCCGGGCTTGTTTCAAGTACCGGTCTCTAATATCGTAATGCTATTACTAAGAGCTATATTTAATACTAAGACACATAGTGCGCCAAATGTGCACTTTCTGGGATAAAAGGAAATGAAAATTTAAAAAAAAAAACGTTTTTTCCCCATTTGTATTTACTTTAAACCGCAGACAGACTTATTAAGAGGTCTATAAATATATTATATATATACAGAAATATATATTAACAAAAATATTCACAAGAACTGATGAGAGTATGACTTTTAAGTAAGTTGATAATAAATTACCTAGTTTCATTAAAATTACAATAAATAATTAAGATGTAAGCTCTAATTTACTAAGTTACACATTTTAAAACAATAACATCATTTAATTATCTTCGTCATCATCATCATCATCAATTAATTCAAATTCAGAATCGATGTCCGCTAAATCATTTATGTTAACAAATTCGATATCACTTTTCTCAGAATCCGTAAGCTCATAAAATTCCTTAAAAGAAGATTTTTTTACAAACTTATTTCCTTTTGGACGGATACTTGTAACAAGTGGATCAGAAGACAGTAAAAGATTGTGCATAATATCTTCATTGCATGAGATACTGCTATGCTTTCGAGAATGCCCCTCTCTATATTTTCTAAAATCTTTATTTCTAGCCTCAGATGCCTCTTCGGATAGAAAACCAATGGGCACAATTAACATGTTCTGAACTATGTCTGGCCCATGCATTAAAATTTTATGAAGTGAAGAAGGCATATAATACCATGGGTATAACTCCACGTAAAGCTTAGCAGTATCAAAGCGGAACTCGAACTCTCGGAATTTAGTTACGTTGATCTTCTCTCCTGATGAAATACACTGCAAGATCACACAGATTTTTCTTAAAAGCATAGCATCTATTCCGGTCAGTTCAGCAGATTTAGTGTAGTTTTCAAAAAATCTCCTTGCCGAGTTGCCATTGTTGGTGGATCCACTGCCTTGTTTCACAACATCGAGAAGTAAGCCCGTTTCTCTTCTTACAGCCTCTTGAACTCTTTTCTTCCTGTCATCAACTTGCCTTTTTGCTATATCACCCCTTACTTGCCATGATTTTATGTCTAATTTGTAGGAAATGTGTAATAAGCATTCCATTGAGCGAATCCAAGCGTGAAGGGTGCTTAAGCTATATTTATACATGTCCTCGTTTGCGTGTTTATCTTTGATTAACTCTAAATTATTCATTTCTTTAGGACAAGCCTTGCATATGTCACACACTGAAGCTGCTGTATCGGATATAATGGAATGAATTTTACCATCAATTATTGTCAACAGCAGTTGGTGTTTGACACTAATTCCATCAGTGATGGTGGATGGAGTTAAGGCTTCAATCTCTGCTTCGATTTCAGCCATCTCTCTCTGCACATTTTCTTTGGTTTCCTTTATAAACTTAAACAATATTGGCCGGCAAAATGAAGTGGAAGATGGTCGCTCGTTTTCCCAAATTGTTACACCTTTTGAGACGAGCCGCAGTGGTACAAGACTAATCATAAAATTACTAGCAAGATCGATTTGCTCATCTTCACTCGTCCTTTGATGATAAATGCTTTGGCTAGATGATCCGTCAAAACCCCATTTGCTGGTCAATACGAGCTGTTGATTGGGATCAACAGGGGTTTCTAACGACCTAATAAGTCTTCTTGAGGTTAAATCCATCAAGGCTTGTAATTTGATTTTTGCAGAGCTCTCTGTAACTGTGAGATCTTCTTTGGCCGGATAGCACTTAATTTTTTCTTTAACCAACATGTAGTAACTCGGGTATTGAAGAGCTCCTTCTTGAGTGTTGAAATCCCGAAGAGTGTTATAGCTCCATTTCGATAAGTTCATCGATACATAAAGAGCCAATGCCTTCAAAGGGGATATTTCCCGTACCTGAATTGATTTACCTTCAATGAAGGCTTTGATTTTTGAGGCCTCTTCTGGATTCTCCGTCAAGTATTTCATAACATAAGCTGTATCGCTTTGTCCTGCCTTTTGAAGCGCCCTTTCGGCCGAAAACATAATTTCAGCGCTGCTACTGCTGCATGAAAGACTATCTTCAGTGCGTCTTCTTTTTTGCCGGTTACTAAGGTCCTCAAAAGATTTACGAGGACTAGGATGTGTACAAGTTGAAGCATCAGATTTAGCAGGAGAAATTATGGGCTCGATGACGTCACTTATATTTTCTGTAGAAGGTTCCATATTTTCATTCTGTAATTCCGGCCATTGAATTGCAGCCTGTAGCCAAATCTCATGTTTCTTCCGAAACTTATCTGTGCTTCTTCCAGACTGTGTCCATTTTGCATAAATGCGGTAGCAAAATCGACGACACCAGTCTTTTAAACTTGTTTCAGCACTTTCACATAACTGAACACAACTGTTATCTTTTAAAACACTGAACAAATAGTTAAAGTCGCGTAAATCTTTATGTGCGCGTGCGCATAAAGCAACGTGAATATCAAGATTTGTATTAAAATTTGGAAAATACATTGCGAGATTAGCTTGGATACAACGAGGTGTAAATCAACACTGATTTTAAAGTTACTAATAGTGACCTATTTATATAAAATCCAGGTATCCCAGGTATCCTTTGTTAAATATTGCAAGGTAATTAGTTATTGTGATAATTAGTAAATGATGCATGCTAAATTAGTGTATTAAGAGCCATTTAGTAATTAAATAATAGCAATGTTCTTATCAGTAATCATTAGTGCATCAGTTTTATATGTAAACCTTAAGTCCCTAATTATATATCCTAATTAGCTTATATCTTCTCTAATTGGCTGCTCAGAAATGTTATTGTAATAAGGTAAACCTTTAGAAAAACGGTTTTAATCAACAAAATAAACAAAAAATAAAAAAATTGTGTTATAAAATAAACATCACTCTTTATCCCAGAAAGTGCACATTTGGCGCACTATGTGTCTTAGTATTAAATATAGCTCTTAGTATTAGCATTATGATATTAGAGACCGCTACTTGAAACAAGCCCGGAATCAGGAGGGAGAGAGCTCGATACACTCATTTTCATAGTAAAATTTCACATTTTCTCAAATTACTCCCGAAATATGGGAGTTATGAAGAAATTCATCACCACAAGTTATGAAGGCATTAAGTAATCGAATAAGATGGCATCATTAGTTTGGCATAATTTTACTCTTTTTTTTCGGACATGTCTACGTCCAACCGCTCCCATACATTCGTTCCACTGTGAGCCCGCAGCCCTAGCAGGCATCGACCAGAACCTGACTTAAGATATAAGATACTTTATTCCAGTAGAACATTCCTGTGGGATAATTTGCGACCTCCACGCGAGTAAAGCCACGGACAAAAGCTAGTTAATATTAAATTATTATTTCCTCTTTCTCCAGTACACCTGTCTTCACGAAAACCTGTTCCACTACCTATGCGAAGAGAACAGCGGAGCAGTCACGTTACCAGCGGCAAGAGGCGACGATGCTTGGAAGGTGTATTTCAATGATATCCCCGAAGAGATCGTTGATGAGTTTGCCATGAGATACGGGATTGAAGCCATCTATCAGGCTATGACGTAAGTAATAAAAAAGCCTTATATTTCTTGCAAAATTAAATAGTTTACATAGTGATGTAAGTAATACCTGCTTGTTATTATGAATGTGAGCCTGTTTTTGGTGAATTCAAGTTTTTTTTTTAATAATTATTACGATAGGATGCCTGTATTCTCCGGGGCGGTCAGGTCAGAACTGTGCAAATATGGTTCGCTATTTACGTTAAAGTTCCATGTTGTAAGGTTGAAGGAATAATTATATTGCAAATAATGGAGCACAAACCCGGGCTACAAGCTACTAAAAGTTACTTTTTAAGTTAAAGTTATTTTTTAGTTAAAAGTTACATTTTAGTTAAAGTTGTTTTTTAGTTAAAATAGATTTTTAGTTAAAGTTGATTTTTAGTTAAAGTTACTTTTTAGTTGGGGCTGGGCTTATTAAACAGGAATCTGTGATAAAATAAACCGTTTTTTAGGCTGATATTGTTTTAGCATATCTTCACCACCATAACTAAATAATATTGATTGGTAATATCTACTCCAGGCACTTCCACTGCCTCTCCACGAAGTACCTGTGTGCCGGGGTGCCAGCCGTCATGTCGACGTTGCTAGCCAACATAAACGCTTACTACGCGCACACCACCGCGTCATCAGCTGTGTCCGCCTCCGACCGGTTTGCTGCCTCTAACTTTGGAGTAAGTACAAAAAATATTAATTCAGAATAGGAATAGCGCAAGGGAGTCGACATTTATTCTTATCCCACACCTAAGCCCGTCTCAACTTCAACATCTAGTAAATAATTTCAAATAATGTACTATTTATGGAATTATTTTCAGAATGGGAAGCGAACCTCTTTGTCCCTTTTTTTTCGGATTGGAAATCATCAAATGACTCCTCCCGCTCTGGGCGGAGCGGAAGGGAGTGTCAGACTTGTACTGACTAAAACCCGTCCATGTTCCTTGCTTGCCCTTTGTGTTCCAGGGCCGCGGTATCTCTTTCGAACAGTCCCGCAGCCCGTCCCCTTTAAGTCCCTCAGACTAACATTTGGCTAAGATTCCAAAAACGAATAATTAACGTGATATCTACGTATTTATTTAAAGACTCGTTTTCGTGTACAGAAAGAAAAATTCGTTAAGCTGCTGGATCAACTACACAACTCGCTGAGAATCGATCTATCGATGTACCGAAACAACTTCCCAGCATCCAGCGCAGAGAAGCTCATGGACCTCAAGTCTACAGTCGATCTGCTCACCAGTATTACTTTCTTTAGGATGAAGGTATACAATTTACCAACAAATTTGATGTTTCATTGTTACGTTAATATTCGTCGTTAAAGTCTAAACGGCTATTAATTTTTTCAAATCGAGAGAATAATAATATAATTTATGAATGATTCCTAGGCCAGAGTTTTCAATAGCCAGAAATTCTAGCTATTGAAAACCGATTTTACAGTTTCAATTTTTTTTATTTAGAGCAGCCATGACAATGAGGGAAGAGACTTTGTATTTGTTTTTGAGCAAACACTTGTACACTTTAACATTACCTACTTGTCTAAGTCGATGGCTAGTTTCTACTGAGATTGGCTGCTATGACAAAAAACGGTCTGGAGGACTCAACCAGTATTTTTATAGTTAAACTTTGGGTATCTATTTCTATGATTTCATACACCTTTTATATCGAACCGCCAAACTCAAATCCGTTTGGTTTTTCAAGGATCTGTCTGACATTCTAATCTCTTTTGATTTTTAAGGTCCAAGAACTAAGCAGTCCGCCCCGTGCCAGTACCGTGGTCAAAGACTGCGTCAAGGCATGCCTTAGATCAACATATCAGTTTCTATTTGAGAATTGTTACGAGCTGTACAACAGAGAGTTTCAGGTAACTATAAAATTGATACTAGTGTAATAGACAATATGAATAGAAAAGAAGTAGTCAAATGATACCGTTGGTATGAAGACGAGAAGGGAGAGGCTAAAGGTTTACTGATAATGTAGAAGAGCACTCGCGATGACCGCTAATCATTTACTACTAAACTAAAACTAATTGATGAAGTAAGGGCAAAAAGCATAATCGTCAGTAGTCTATGGTTTCTACGTACAGGAAATGAGCCCAATCAAACTGGGATGGAACAGGCGATTGATGACGAAGGCACAGAATTCATCATTCAAATTAGATGTAATACTTGTGTTAAGAAATCTCAAAATCAAAGCATTCATTTCAAGTGGGCCAGTTACAGGCACTTTTGAATTATAGACAAGATAACAATGTTATGAAGCTACAGTCCCAGTCACAAGGCATAAAAACTGTGAAAGTACTGTACTTGCCCATTGCCTAGCGTAGATCTCTATGGAGAAGAACGGGCAAGAAACTCCATGGACACTCTTTTAGGCACTGCTGTAACGTAAAAGTACCAACAATTTTAAAATTATAACTAATTATACCATGTATTATGCGGTTGACTGTAAGAAAGAAATATAACGTTCGTTCCCGTTACTTGGACAACGGAGGCTGCGCCTTTCATCATCTAGCCACCAAAGACCTTCAGTATTCTAATATCAAATTCAACATTTCAGGTGGATCCAAATGAAGCCAAACGTGATCCATCAGACCACGGGCCACAGTTGGATTCAGTGGACTTCTGGCACAAGCTGATCGCTCTAATAGTGTCTGTAATCGAAGAGGATAGGAACAGCTATGCTCCAGTCCTCAACCAGTTTCCTCAGGAGTTGAATATTGGACAGGTATGAATTTGAGCGCTTCATTTGTTTCTATACTTACTCACCGCCAAATCTTAAATCTATATTCATTCTATGTGAAATCATCTAACTACTTCCAATTTATTTTATTTTCGTTCCGAAACAGTAAAATCTTTCACCTAGTACTTCTTCCTTCTTTCCTTTCCTTCCTTGTTTTATTAATAAGTACCTGGGTGCCGGAGCTTTGCTCGTTTTTTTTTAGACATTTTCTAAAACTGAAGTCTAGCTATATCGATTTATTGCCCCCGAAACCCGCATACTAAATTTCATGAAATTCGTTGGAGCCGTTTCCGAGAGTCAGACTATATATAGGTATATATATACAAGAATTGCTTGTTGAAAGTATTAGATAGATAGATAATAAAAATATATTTTCTTTTTACTATATTAGCATTTATCACGTTGTTATTTAAAGTTTGCTTTGCGTAATATAACTTTCTGTTTTCTGTGCTTGGTCAAGGTTTTCCAGACGAGTTCATATTTTTTACTAAATTATACAATGGTTTTGCAGCTATCGGCGGCGACGATGTGGTCGTTATTCGCAGTCGACATGAAGTACGCCTTAGAGGAGCATGAACAACATCGGCTTTGCAAGTCTTCTGCTTACATGAACCTGCACTTCAAGGTATGTACTTATCTTGGATGTTTTGGTTACCAAAAATTGTTTTAATGTCTGTTGCAAAAAGTTTTGTGATCTCAGGGGAATAACTATATGATACATGAAGAGTGATTTCACATACCTATCTTATTTCCCATCTTTTTAGCATACAATTTAAATCTTTATTTATATCAACATCAAATTATACGCACTGCTAAGTAAAATGCGTAATCCTTAATAAAGAATGTCTGAGATAGGAGGGTCCTGAGTTACAGACCACCCGGTTCTTTTACATAACACAACATCACGCCTGTAATCCCCGAAGGGTTAGGCAGAGGTGTAACTAATAGTACACCTACATTTCGCCGGTTATGTTTAAGTCCCATGTAATAGGGGGCGAGCCTATTGCCATCAACCGGGCGTTATTTTCTTACATATTTCATGTTTTTTTTATTGACCATAAGCGTAGACCTCGGATAGTGTTAATTATTTCTGAGACAATAATATTAATCAAAATTATACACTAGAATGATTTCATCTTACTATGCTCGAAGCACAAATAAAGTAAATAGTTATTCTTCAAATACTTTTCTTACAGGTAAAATGGCTCCACACAAACTACGTCAGGGAGGTGCCACCATACTGCGGAGCTGTTCCAGAGTATCCAGCCTGGTTCGAACCTTTCGTCATGCAGTGGCTTAATGAGAATGATGACGTGTCACTAGAATATCTGAATGGAGCCTTCAACAGGGATAAGAAAGACGGGGTAAGTTGAATTTTGTTTATTTGTAAACTAAAACTAAAAAAACCAACTGGCTTGTGGCGTTCAAAACATTGCATTCATTAATGTCCCCAATGCATGCCTCATGAGTCATGACTTTTGAAAGCCTGATACTACAGCGCAGCTAAATTAAATGACTTCGAAACAAATATGTTTTATTAATAAAAAAGCGGTGGCGAGGCAGTGCATCCTTACCTAACCCATTCGTTCCACCTGCTGAAAATGTTCCACCTGGACAATAGTTGCCATGGCTGACCTGGAAATCTTTAAATAGACTCCGGACTCAGGTTGGCCGCAGCAAAGAAAACCTGCTCAGGTGGAGATTCATTAATGACTTTGCCCTGGAGTGTAAATGTGGTGCTGTTCCACAAACAATGGGGAACTTAATATCGTGTCCTATGTGTCCTGTTATTTGTTAACTACAGGAACTGATGGACGCTACTGACAGCGCCAAACTAGTAGCTCAGTTCTGGGCTGACGCAATATAGATTGTCATCGACACGCTAAGAAGATTAATAAAAAATCGAATTATTAAACTAGTAATCCATAGTAAAAAATAATACAACTACTTACTATTAACCCACTCTACTTCTTCTAAACTGATTTTTGTATCATGTAGGTATTTCTTCTATATTTTTAAGCAATCAAACACATCGGTCTGCTAACCAAACTATTGCACACTTTTATTCAATTTGCTCCATTATTTTCCAGTTCCAAAAATCAAGCGAGCATGCCCTCTTCAGTAACTCAGTGGTGGACGTATTTACCCAACTGACACAATGCTTCGACGTGGTCTCCAAGCTGGAGTGTCCCGACCCTGAGATATGGAAGCGGTATATGAAGAGATTTGCGAAGACCATTGTCAAGGTCCTCATTGCTTACGCCGACATCGTGAAGAAGGAGTTCCCTGAACATCTGAAGGAAGAGCGCGTGGTATGTTTTATTTGGAATAATATTTTCACGACAGTCGTACTTACTTAGTGCGATTTGGAAACAAAACAATGTGTTTGATGTACAGACGCCAGCAGGTCAAGCTACAGATTTTCCCAACCAACCTTGATCCTAATGCATTAGAGATAAAGTTGAAAATCGATTGAAGAAATTTGACTGATTGTATTAGCTTGATGTGCTGGCGTCTGTACTATTTGTAAGTGAAATAAAGAACATACTCGTATGTTTAACGAAAAGTTCGACTAGCAACCTGAAAGCTATTCAATAAAAAAATGTTAAAATATACAAAAATACCGTACAGTATTGAAAAACTCTTGTAGATGTAAATTATTTATAAAGATGTAATCATGATTCTAGCCCCCATTGGTAGTGGCTGATCCTAAATTCGATTTCTAGGTTGGCACAAGTGGTATTAGGTTTCCTTATCGGAATTTTCATTAGCAGTTTATTAAAAATTGTTCAATCTACAAATCTGTAGTAAGCTCGTTCCTTATTCCATCAGCAAACTTCGTAACCTCGTCTTGTTTTATTTCAGGCGTGTATCCTGATGAACAATATTCAACAACTGCGAGTCCAGTTGGAGAAGATGTTCGAGTCGATGGGAGGAACCAAGCTGGAGCGTGATGCCGCTGATATCCTCAAAGATCTACAGAACAGGCTGAACGGGACGCTAGATGATCTGGCATCCATGTTTGCTATCAGGTAACTTTTTTGAATCTGCAAACGAAATTGACATACATAAGTACACATGAATGGAATTATAACCCTTCCTTGGCAGTCGGGTAAAAAAGAGGCGAATACAGTCCTGACCCATTTATTTGACCTCCGATTTTTCTTTCATCACTGTCAAAACCACAGTGATCTTTATTTTTGGCACAACAAGGTTGCTCTTGGGTTGCTGGCTTGGTAAAATACATAGCTGAGAAAGGAATGTATACCGTAAAACGGGGTGGATAGTGACGCTAGGGTGAATAGACTGATCAGCATGTCAACGTTGAGTACGAAAATTTGTAACTTAACTCTTTCAGTCACACTTTTAATCAGCTGACTTTATAAATAAAACAATTGAACATTTTGTTTAGTTAGGATATAATTATTAAGAAAAAATATATTTTCCGAAAACACCAAAAAAGGCTTTTGAGGAATAAGGGGGCTAGTTTACCAACCACCATGGCGGTTTTCACAACACACGGTCAACAATGACTTTAAAAAGCATAATAGTTCAGTGCATTGTCGATAGACGACGAGGAAATATTTGTAAATAACCTAGAATAGGTGGTTAGCAAACTAACCACCAAAACTGAAAGAGTTAAAAGCTATTGGAATTATTTAATACTAGTTGACCCGCGCAACTTCGTCTACGTATGAAATTTTCTCCTGGATGCTCCTATTGGTTGTAGCGTGGTGATATAGCTTATACCCTTACTCGATAAATGGACTATCCAAAACTATAGGATTTTTAATTCAAACCAGTGATTCCTAAGATTACAACGTTCAAACAAACATACAAACAAAATCTGCAGCTTAATAATTTTGGGCTTCGCCGCAGTCTGGTAAAAATATAGGGTCCTTTCAGGCTACAAAAAACTTTGAATGAACGTGAAAATGAAATTTTCACCTCAAATTGTAAACTCTATGACACCATTTTACCGATACTCGTCACTACGGAAAACCAAACTACCAATGAAGGCAAAGATGATATACATGTTCCGTTTAATGCTACAATTCCTAAAGAAAATTCAACTAATAATAAACATTTCTCTTATCAGTTTGGAGACGCGAATCACGGCAAGTGTGAAGGAATTGGGAGAGTTACTTCAAAAGGTTGGCGGTGGTGGAGCGCCCGGGCAGCAGCAGCCGCCCGTACATCACGAGGCCGATGAGGTGCTGCGACCTCTCATGGATATCTTGGTAAGCCATATCAACATCATCAAGGATATTAGAAACTACAGTTGCTATGTACAGAGATTACTTCACATTTATAAGTACAAATACTAATGTCATTTATCACCTCTGTGGTACTTTTACCTTAGTTACCTCTAGAGTACCTCAGGGATGCGTCTTTTGCCTTAATGTAAATGGTAAATTGAGCAAGGTCAAAAGTGATATGTGTGTGCGTGCGAGTGTGTATGTGTGTGTGGTGTGTGTGTCCTAGGTTTGATTCCCAGGGTGGGCAAAGTATTATTGGGTTTTTCCATCGGGAACTTCTTAATAGCAGCCACGGAGTCTGGATTTGCGCCCAGTTGATGGAACTTAAACATAACTGTAGAAAAAATTATGAAACGGGGATAGATTGTAATCACTGTACTAAAAGTTGTTACAAACATTCTTAGAGCCAAACTAATGAACAATATTTAGATGAGAAGCTAAAAATTGTTGTTATGTCACAAATGTGATTTTATCTTTTTCAGTTGACTTGTTATTTATTCATTTTGTTTGGTGCACAGGATGGCTCTCTCACAATGTATGCAGAATCCTGTGAAAAGACTGTACTTAAACGACTACTAAAGGAATTGTGGAAGATTGTGATGAAAATATTAGAAAAGACTGTTGTACTTCCGCCTATGACTGATAAAACGGTAAGACTTCCAGCATCAATTGAACACACGACGATACATCCAGCTACACTCTTCCAGTATACCATGGCCTCGTTTTGCATAGATTTCCCGTACAATTAAAGATCCGCATTAACTGGTTTTCTATAGATGGTCGTTGTCCGAACAAATGTTCGGATAAAAACTGGTATATTTCATAAGATTCATTTTTGAGATTGAGAGTTTTAATTTTTCTGTTTTGTCTTTGTGATTTCTTCACTTTGTGTCTACATTTCTAATCCAACTTTCCTCTCGCAAGTCTGCTGGCAGAAATTTCTTATGAAATGAGCAGTAGTTTTGTGCTCTTCTATCTTAACGTTAATGTCCTGTTAAGTATTTTGTCTGTACATAAATAAATAAATTAGATTATTACTTGAAAATCATACTCCACTCCTGAAAAGTGATGTGCCATGATTTAAAATGCAGTACAAGTGCTCTCGCTGTGTGCACCCTATATTTTCTAATTGGACCTTCGTTTGTGCGTAATTAAACTGCAATAAACACAATGGCCGATTTGTGAGAACCATCCCTAAATTTTACTTCCTTGATTCAGATGATGCTGAAGAACTTGACAAACAACGCCAAGAACTTGGCTGCGAACGCAAAGATCGAGGACATGACGCAGCTGTTCAAGAGCACGGTGGGTAAGCAGGATGTCAAGCATGCGCTGTCCGGCGTCATGGATATATCAAAAGAGGTAATGATATTAATTTCAACTAGTTAATCCATACTCTTTTGTCAAGGCAATAACGTCAAAACGAACAATTGACAGTCGAACATACTAAAGCAGACGATGGTCACGCGATAGTGTTGTCACTTTAAAAAACAAAACATGCATTTGTCAATTCACTAATTTATGTTTGCTTTCATTAATATTTTAAGTTTGTTTTTTACTTATTTGTAAATGTCATTGGGACACTTATGTGCTCCCTTCGGATAGGACAGGGTTTCTTTACATATTGTATAATGGTGGTCAACAATTTTACACCTCACAATTACAAAACTGACTGACTGACTGTATTTTTAACCCTTTGCAGCCCAAAATCATAAAATTTTAAATTACTTTGGCTCATGGCAGGTTTAAACAAATAAAAAAAAAACGTATTTCTCAAAAAATATTTATTATTATTTATTTGTTTGACATTTTAGGGAGTGTCCTTTTACTGTAACATAGAGTTAAACTAAAAGAAAATGTATTTATGTGGTACGGAAAGATATAAAAGCATTTTTTGTTTGTTGTAACATAACGCTACTCCGAATTTTTCGCAAATTGTTTGTGATACACCAGTACATTTGGGAAACTTGCACAGAACCCAACACATACATGTTTTTCTACACACAACATTCTACATCAACGCACGAAATTCGAACTCGCTAAAATCAACAAGTTACGCCCTTTATGTATTTGATACTAAAATGTTCGGTGTAGTAAGTTACAATACAGTGACACTGATTTGAATGAACTTACTTTTTTTGTATATATCGCCTCTTTACAAGAGCAACGTGACATCTCATAAAAACGTTTTTTTGAGATGTCACGTTGATCTTGTAAAGAGGCAATATTTTAGCGGGATTATTGAGGTTTGTTACAGAATTGTCACACGAGTCTACAAAGAGTTAAATACATCTTCAATTTATCTATTTGACCCACAGCATCTATCAGCTGAGAAAAGTCTAACACCAAAGCAGTGTGGAGTCTTAGACGCGGCTTTAGACACCATCAAGCTGTATTTCCACGCTGGGGGCAACGGGCTCAAGAAAGCCTTCTTAGAAAAGAGTCCGGAACTGCAGTCCTTGAGATATGCTCTCAGTCTGTATACTCAGACTACTGACACGCTCATCAGGACATTTGTTAGCTGTCAGCAGAACCAAGGTAAACGTTCAAATTATGGTAAGCGTAAAAAAAAAAACTGGCCAAGTGCGAGTCGGACTCGCGCACGAAGGGTTAAACCGTAAAAAACATGTTTCTTGTATGGGAGCCCCTTTAAATATTAAATAATTTATATTTTTCGTTTTTATAGAAATCAGTTTACTAGGCTCTCTAAAAGTAATGAAGGAGGATACTCACTGTCAGATCTACTTCGTGGTCTTTGAAATATAGATTCCTAGATTGAGTATTTTCAGAATCAATATTTAGAAGAAATCTTAGTACAGCTGTAAGTCTCGAACTGTTGTATACGAGACGTACTGTATGGTGTCGGACGTAAAGAATAGCACCATCCCATAGCTTCCCGTGGGTGTCGTAACAGGCGACTAAGAGACTTACCAGAGAATGGGCAGCAGCGTTCTCTGTGCCTTTGAAACAACCGTACTGCGATCGCCATCCCGCCTGCCAAGCGTGGCACTTATGGCAAAACCTCCCTTTGGGGATGGCCTAGGTCCAGCAGTGGACGTCTTTCGGCTGAAACGAACGATACGAGACGTCACTCGCATACCAACCAACTATGTAGTTCCAATATCTGCGCGTCCTTTTTTGGAATGCCTTTATTTTGTGTATATTTTATAAAATTGCGCTATAATTAGTAAATTTTTGTGGTATATTTAGACGCGGCTGTCGTGGAAGAGGGCAGCGTGGGTGAGGTGTCTTTACAAGTAGACCTCTTCACGCATCCCAATACAGGCGAACACAAGATCACGGTGAAAGGTAAGAAGTTATTTATCCTGACAACATCATGCCCGCAGGGTTTGGCAGAGGTGTACCTAATAGTACACCCACATTACGCCACTTATCTTTTAAGTCTCATGTAACAGGGGGCGAGCCTATTGCTATCAGCTGGGCACAAATCTAGACTCCGTGGCTGTTACTAAGAATTTCTTGATGAAAAAACCCAATAACACTATGTCTGATCCGGGAATTAAACCCAGACTTATTCTGATCTTACCTGAATATCTCTGTTTTCTCAGAATTGCATTCTTGGACAGACTTTTCTTAAGGCTACCATGGCAAACCTGAAACATGTCATTAGTGCCGATTTTGGAGTCTTAAAATTAGGCCTACCTCATTTAACTGCTCTGCTAAACTTCGATAAAACTATCACCATGTAGATGTCAGGGATTGAGACGCTTTTATGTCCAGGACTTTTATAGGCTGATAATGACAACAAAACGTCAACCACTTAGCGTCTACAGAAATCTGTTATGTCTTACTAATTCCTCTTCTATCCTTTCTTGCTAAATTCTCTAACAAAACTTACAGTGGTAGCAGCAAATGATCTGAAGTGGGTGATACAAAGCGGCATGTTCCGTCCGTTCATCGAGGTCAACCTCATCGGTCCTCACCTCGCGGAGAAGAAGAGGAAGTTCGCCACCAAGTCCAAGAGCAATAACTGGAGTCCTAAGTTCAATGAGACTTTCCATTTGTGAGTACCCATATATAATTTTGTTATCATGTGTTGTATTTTTTATGATACAGTATTTTCTATGGGAAATAGGCTTTTGCACTATCACTAAACACGACACTAAATGGGATTGTATCTTTAGGATTCGTATCCGTTGTATCCTGCCAATTTCCCAAATATGTTGCAATTCAGATAACAAAGTGTACATACCGACTGTCTCTTGGTCAAGAGGAAATATAAAAAAACGTCACCACATTAGCCCGCCACACTATTTCTAAACCACTGCAAATCCTCAAAGCCGAAATAAATAGTGGCGGCCACCAGAAAAGCGCCGAGACTATGAAACTCGATGAATTCCCAGAGAAAACAATTTAACTATCTTAGATCCTGCAACGAAATGAATCAGAGAAGAATAGCGAGCAAACGTCACCACAATCGAAACATACATTACTAAAACCATATTGCATCCGTCTTAAAATGTACACACCACACATCTTTACAGACAACATCTTCCGAAATGAATTCTACTTGTCTTGCCAGTATATCTACATACAGTAGGGAAGTATTTCATTCGTTATAAGTATGGTTATTTTCTCTTTCTAGCATGGTGAGCAACTCTGAGCAGCTGGACCTGTTCGAGCTGCACGTTTGCGTGCGCGACTACTGCTTCGCACGAGAGGACAGACTCGTCGGCGTCGCTATCATGCGCATGACTGAGATCGTTGAACAGGTACACTACTTTGTATTCGTCATCATCATCATCGGCATCAACAAGAACAGATCATGGGAGCGAAGGTAGGGCACGAGCCAAGTGTACCAGTTAGAGTGGCAGGCAAGAGTTAATTACGGGAGACCCAAGACCGCGTTAAGTGGTGTGCATTGGAGGAGACCTAGACGGGGTAGATGAAGAGAGAGTGATCATTAACATTATTCAGATGAATGATGACATTATTTTTTGCTCCATGATTATTAGAATGAACAAAAAATAATGTGACAATACAAACAAATCGTTCACAATACGTTTAAAATTTTCAGGGTGCAATCGCGTGCTGGCTGCCTTTAGGCACACGCATCAAGATGGACGAGACCGGCTGGACGATACTAAGAATACTGTCCCAGAGGCACAACGATGAAGTTGCCCGGGAGTTCGTCAAGCTCAAGTCAGAGATGAGGACCGAGACGCCAGCCGGCGCACAAGGCCCAGCGTGAGACGTTTAAAGAAACCCCACGTGCCACAACATTCTACACAATCTACCAACTCCAAGACTGCGACTGGACTGACAGATCCGGTTGTGATGTCCCTTAATATTTCAAAACAGTTTTATGTGCGCAAGCCAGACAGAACCATGTTCTGCACGGTGCATACGAAAGAGACGAAGCCACTGAGACGGAGTAAGGAAGTGACATTCGGCGCTCCGGCGGCTCCCGGTCAGTGCTCGTTCGTTTTGTTTCGTACAATCTCGACGGAGATGCGTTTTGTAAATAAAATTTATCTTTGTTAAGTTACGCGGATAGTAGAATATTTTGCACAAATTCGTAAACGTTAGCAGACAAGACTGACCGTAGGTTGCCGGGCGCGGCGACGAACGCGACTTAGGGATCCAGCCACAGCTGACTCTCAGCTCAAGAGACATCTTGAACTCTCTCAGTATACGGCAATAATTTAATTTGCCTTTACAAATTATCATGTTTATTAACTTCGCTCTTTTTAATTATTTATCGTTCAGTAGCGAAGTTATTTCCTTCCAGTTCACGTTGCCCAAACTTTTGCTGGGTACCTAAATTCGCGAACGCATCGTTGACCCTCGATTTATGTAATAATATTTATATGGACCAAAACGTCGTAAATACGGATGAATTAATCCTTAAACATTAATATTAAAATGCAACATAATTATTTATCTAATTAATCATCTACTCGTTATACGTGTACAGTAAAATATATGGCCTTATGAAAATTATTTCCTTCGTTTGTTGGTTCATAGCTTCTGTCGAGTCGGTTACGTGTAAAAGTGTTGAGGATATGTCCGGAGTGCTAAGAGGAATGCGTTTCTATATATTTTCCTTTCGGTAAATGCGTGGTGTATAGAATTATGCGAAGTACATAAAGCATGTTCGTTTAGGTGATGAGTGTTATATAAAATGGAATTAATATAGTCATAGCCGTCGTTTGTTCTTGAGATCCTTTACGCGGTGCTTTTTGACGTCTGTACGTAAATATAGAATTAGAAACAAATTATCTTGAACCATATATCTTTATTCAAACGCATCGTTTAATACTAATGGCTTCCGTGATAAATATACTGGATCAACAGAGGAAATGATTTGTTTAGATTTATTTCTTACACACTGTACGTCATATAATTTTGGCAAAAATATCGCCCCGGAAATCTCATATTCAATAACCTTGTATACGGATGCCCCTCAAGCTAAAGGGGAAAATATACAAGTCCGTGATTAGACCTGTCGTACTGTATGGGTCAGAATGCTGGGCTGTGAAGAAGAAGGATGAAAAACGATTGCATGTAGCGGAGATGAGAATGTTGAGATGGGTGTGTGGAGTGACAAGAATGGATAAAGTAAGAAATGAGTATATTAGAGGAAGTTTGAAAGTGACGCCTGTAACAGAAAAATTGAAAGGAAGTAGTTTGTCTTGGTATGGACATGTAATGAGGAGGGATGAAACGCATGTGACTAAAAGAGTGATGAACATGAATGTTGATGGATGGAGAGGGAGAGGCAGGCCAAAGAAAAGATGGATGGATGTGTGAAGACTGATATGAAAGAGAAAGGAGTCAACGATGCCGTGACGTCTGACAGGGGAGAATGGAAGAAGAAAACATGTTGCGCCGACCCCAAATAGAATGGGATAAGGGCAGGAAGATGATGAATAACCTTGTATACTGCTTACAAAGAATGTAACTTGTCCATAAAAACGAAATGTTACCTCAAAAAGTATCGCGTAACAAAATGGATGAAAAAATGTACGGTATTGTCAGTCATCTTTTATAAAATAATAAATAAATAATTATTTTACGTGTCCCGTTTTGAGTGACCTATATTATGTCTATGTGATCCATATTTATTACAGACATGTACATAACAATAAGTATATGTTAATATATGTGTATATCACAATATTTGCTATTACTTTAATAAGCTTGGCCTGTTCGAAATGTAATCTAAAGTCTCCAAAAATCTTTTTGTATATTATTGAAAATTGTGATATTGTTATAAAATATGACGTAACATCGTAACTGTCGTGTTTATCTGTTTAATAGATCCGATGTTAATTGTTAATAAATAAATAATCATTTTTGTTAAGTATTGAAACATTCCATTTGTAACATTTCATTCAATTTTGTTACTTTTGAGACTGTTTGACAATTAGATTTATATTTAGATATAAATCTAATTGTGTTAATCATTTAGGTATTTTACCGATTGTTTTGTTACTAATAATAAAAAAAAACCTTCCATGTTAAGGCCCCAGTGCTCAAAAATAATTTGTTAAGGCTATAATATTATGGCGAATAACAATAATGAATCGTTGATTTATTAACACAATAATTAAAATATACTTAAAAAAATATCACAGTCCAAAACTCGAAACACGTTTGAAAGTCGTCACATAAATACATTTTAATGTGTGTACATTTTCAATAGCATTAATTCAATAATATCGATTATTTCCCTCCAGTTTAAGTGCACCTAAAATGACTTTTTTTTCTTATTCAACTTATAATTTTTTCTCCTTTGTAATCAGTATATTTACAACTAAGTCTTGTTAAAAAAGATTTCCGAAAAGATCCTTTTTGAATTTTTATTTTATTTTTCGCGGGTAACCTTCTAAAGGCACCTGTAATAAAACTTTAATGACGTTGAAAATGCACACGATGTGTAGATAGGCACATCACTAACTGACACGGGACATAGATTTTCTAAATATTAGCATTTATCATGGATTACATATCTGTAGATAGAGAATGTGGTTTGTCTAGTCCAAATCTCAATAATATATATTAATTAATTATATATTTACTCGTCTTATTATAATATATAGAAAATACTTTTATTATTTCTAATTTACATTTCCGAGTTGACTGAATCTATATAACTATAGCGTAATAGAAAATTGCAACAATAATTGTTAAAAATAAATTGTTTTATATTATCTCAAAAAAATCAAATATTCTATTCAATGTAATAATGTGCGCAATAAATCATTAAAATAAACAATTGAATTAGATTTAATGCATTCTTTGTCCACAATAAAGTAAATAAAAATAAATAATTGCATGGGCATTACTGCGTTGAATAGAGCTTCTCAAGAAAATATTTTGGAAAAATATAGTGACGCCCATCAAATAGAATTTTTGATTGTGTTATTTTAAAATAAACATTTCACTATAACAGAATCATTATTGGATCATACATTTGTAAATAGTTGCAATTCGTACCTCAACCGTCTGTGAAGGTAAGCCACTATATTGATGGAATCGTGTGATATCTACATAAACCAAAGTATATCAGTATTACTTTTCGTGTATTTAATTTAAAGTAAATTGTGTATGAGTATAATTCTGTGACCAGTAACACTGTTTATGAAGATATTGCGAATCGAGCTAGTATAAAAGAAAAGCGCACAGTATTCATTATAATCTCATCAAAATATATAATAACTAACAAATCGTATTGACTTATTCGTCAACTGGCGTGTGTGAAACTCGCGAGTGCGCGCGATATTACACCTTCCGATTTTACCTATTTTTTGTTGTCAACTCGCTCGCACATTAAAGAGCAAAATAAAAACGGATTGAAATCAATAACCATAAATAACTAGCTATTACCCGCGGCTTTACAAATGTAATTTGTCTTATACATTTAATGTGGGTACCATTATAACACATTATATAAGAAGTACTTGTAGCTGACTGTACATCTGACGTATTTAACGTCAAATTTTTATGGTCGCGCTAGTTGACGACAAAAAATATAGGTAAAATCGGAAGGTGCCAACTCGCGCGCACTCGTGATTTTCACACTCGCCAGTTGAATAAGTCATCATATTGACACATAAACCTTTACCTTGACAATACTTGGTAAATATTATTTTGTAAGTGTAATATGTGATTGTCACAAGCATCGGGCATCATGTAAGTCAGTTACGCTCCAATTTTAGTATTAAATATCACATAACATTGCATACATCTTTGTATAAATGCATATATGTAAATGTTACATGTTTAAACACATTATTGAATTTAGAATTTTTATGAAAAAATAAATAAATATCCGTATTTCAAATATATTTCGTTTCGTTTCATTATTCCCGTTGAAGTATGAAAAACTGCGGAAATATGATTCCTCAGATAATTTTACTGAAAATAAATCAATGAAAGTTTTCGTACTTCATATGTCTGGCCTTTACCCAAGTTGGATCGGCTTTCTGCCTAAAGAAAGCAGCTGAAAGTTTTCGTACCTTCAATATTGAAACTACTCTAAGGAGAAGAAGGCCAAAAACAAGATGGATGGATTGTGTGCGGAATGATATGAAATAGATGCCGTAAAGTCTGACAGGTTGTCAGGATTTATTCGGGCTCGGACATCTTGTGGGCAGATGATGGGTTCCGTGCTATGAAAACACACTGGGTGCGATACACTGTTTCTAGCAAAACGTTTTTCATAATTTTAACTGAAGACACACAAATATTCAAGTCAATTAACGCCGAGGATAAAAAGTTTCACAGAAAGTTTTATATGTATAAGATTTGAATGGAGCATAACATAACGTCACGCCTGTAATCTCCGAAGGGTTAGACAGAGGTATACCTAATAGTACATATTTAATGGTAGCTTTTTGCAGCATGTGCTGCAAAACTACTGCAAAACTACTTACTAACGATGACCGCAAGGAAGTATGGCAAGGCAAGGAGCTTCACGGGCGCTTCTACCGCGCTCTTCATGGGCCCGATGTAGATTTTCTAGTCCTGGCTACGTTTCGGCGACCTCTTTGGGGAAACTGAAGGTTTCGTCTGTGCGATTATGGACGAAGTTATGTTGACGAACAACTACCGGAAATATATTATGAAGGACGGGACGGTTGACGTGTGTCGGGCATGCCACCGTCCGGGTGAGTCCATTAGACATATTATTTCTGGTGGTTTTCATCTGGCTAACGGCGAGTACTTGCACAGGCACAACCAAGAAGCCAGGATTATTCACCAGCAACTTGCCTTGAAATATAAACTTGTGGAATCTGAGGTACCGTACTACAAGTATGTGCCCGACCCAGTTCTCGAGAAAGACCATGTCACGCTGTACTGGGATCGGTCTATCATTACTGACAGGACTATTGTGGCCAATAAGCCTGACATAGTGATGATAGACCGATCAGCGCGCCGCGTAATGATAATCGATGTCACCATCCCGCATGACGAGAACCTCGTGAAAGCTGAGAAAGAGAAACAAATAAAATATCTCGACTTAGCACACGAGGTTGTCGACATGTGGAATGTGAACTCGGCTATCATTGTGCCGATTGTCGTGACGGCCAATGGCCTTATGGCTAAGAGCCTCGACGACCATCGAATTAAAGATTTTGAATTTGAATTTCAGTCTGAGTAAAAATTCACAGATCGTTAAAAAAAAAACCTAACGTCTCGTAACAAAGTTTGTTGGATTATTGTTCATCATCTGTATTACCTAATTTTATCACATGCCAAATTTCACAGGCGGAGAAATTTTTCGGAAGACTCCATACAAAAAATACCCTCGTTCTTTTTTGTTCTACCATAAACTGTGTGATAGGTAGAACTTATGGGAAATTTTGGTCCCACTAGTTTTACGTTTTAGTAACACCTTATATCGTAGGACTAGTGGGAACAAAAATTCCCATTAGTTCTAGCGTAAATTTTGTAATTGAACAGTAGAAATAATGGGACTTATTGTTCCCATTAGTTCTGCCGTAGAACTGCGCAGTAGAACACTAGTTCTACATCAACGTCAACGTCATTGATCTAGTTATTCAGCTACTCCCCTGCAGATTAAAAGTCTGATTTCTTCGACGTGTCTATCTGGCTAATTTCATTAAAATACAGTGTGCAGCTCCACGGTGCCTGAAATTATTTTTCTTATTGTTTTATTACATATAGGAGAACACAAAACTTTCATTTTATTCAACGTACACATTTTTTACATTACATTTGCCTACTTGGCACGATGAAACGTTACATTTGGCTAAACAGTAATTTAGTTAAACTACCGTTTTCAACAAAGACCAAAATTAAGTCTTGTAAAAAAGATTGAATGCTAAAACATGTTATAATCATTTTTATTCAGAACGAACAAGGTAAACATATTCTATTAACCTGATTCATGTATGAATCCATTGTGGTAAAAAATACTAAAGGAGGTAAATAGGTCAATATGTCATTATCTCTACACCATTTTGTTCTTGAACCTGACATAGAACAAGAATTTGTGCGGTTGACAACAACAACTAAAAAACCCGACTACTGAAAAATCCCTTTCGGCCGCCATGGCAACTGAGTTTCACAACCAGTTGTGAAAAAGGATCACGCTCTAATTAAATTCAGGACTTACCACATAAAATGGACTCCTACTATTGTTAAAGTCGATTAAAATGTAGCCTATGTTACCCGGGCCATAATAATGAATCGGTTGACACTTTACTCATCAAAATCGGACATTGGGCGCGAAAAACAGAATGTAGATCTCGGGTCCCATTAATAGTGCACTGGGCGACGTCATCATCATCATCATTTCAACCGAAAGTCGTCCAAAGCTGGACATAGGCCTCCCCCAATTGTCGCCACATTTACCGGTCCCGCGCGACTTGCATCCAGCGGATCCCAGCGAACCTCCAGGTCATCGGTCCACCTAGTGGGAGGCCTTCTAACGCAACGTCTTCCGGTTTGCGGTCGCCACTCTAGAACTTTTCAGCCCCATCGGCTATCCGTTCTGCGAGCAATATGCCCTGCCCACTGCCACTTAAGTTTGGCAAGTGGGCGACGTATTCTACCTAAAATACGTGTTTTCCTCATCAGCTTATTTGGTAAGTACCTGCACTATTCACTTAATCTTACGACTATTATAAATGTAAAAGTTTGTAAGCATGGATGTTTGTTACCCTTTCGCGAAAACTACTGAACGGATTTGAAACTCCACACGGGCAAAGCCGCGGCTATAGCTGGTATTCAATATATTATTCGACGATTGTCTAGCCGATGGAATGTAGAGTACTAAAATCCAATTTTATCCTGATTGTCTTGATTTTAATGGAATCGCGAAAATCTCCTGTGTAATAAAAAGAAAGATTTATTCAATTCTGCCAATGATATAAATTACACTGATTTTAATAAAAACTCACCAACTGGCATAGTAATCAACCTCTATCCGGATTTACGTCTATCAAAACATACTTGATTGCCAATAAACTTTCGACATTATGACTTTGAGCCATTTCAATTACACTAATATTTATTTTAGTTGAAAACCGATAAAAGTAAATCAGAGAACGCTTTGGATTCCATTGAATTTTCGCAGTAATTTTACTGCGAAAATTGCGCAGTCGGATGACGTCCGAGGCTGAAGGAGACGGACGTCCGAGGTGGATCCGTCACTGACAGGAGCTCCATGCAGTGCCCACACAGCTGATTTTACAGGTTATTTGGGTAACAATTCGATCGGAACGCAGACACTCCTACACGGCCCGGTTACAAACCGTGACGTCAGGATACTCGAAAGAGGGGGGAACTATTTAAAACGTCACCCATTCATAAAGTCCCGCTACTTCAGTCTTCATTTGAACACACAACGCAATCTCGTGCGCACGTTCGAAACTCAAATCTCGCGCTATTTTTAAAACGGTTACAAAAACAAAAGAGTGTTGGGTTTTTTTTTTTAATTGTGCTTGAGAAATTGTGAAAATGAGTGGAAACTTCCTCACGATACCTGGAGATGACGCCATTCAGAGACGATCGAGGGTAAGGCTTCTTACGCGTTATTGTTATGTAAACAAAGGTAATGCATGTTTTTTTATCTGACTAAAAGAGTATTTTATTATTTACGGATCTAATTTAACAACGGCCGCGAGTTAAGATAGAAACATTTGACTGCCGACAATCTACCGAAAAAGTAATCTTATCGAAAACCAGTAGCTTGATTTATCGATCTTATCAATACATCTTTTATCGTTATCTCCCAAATAAAAACATACAAAAATAATCTAGCCAGACATACTTTCTTTTAAAAACCTCTGACACAACAATAGAACTGAAAAATCGTCCGTGACTGAGTGAATCCGGAAATTTTGGCATAGGAAACACGTATTAGTGTGCCAAATATTGCTTCACTAGCAGTGCCCCGCGATTTCACACGCTGTTTTTGATCGGATCCAAAGAGTGGTATCGTGATGGGTGATTAGGCTATGATTTTTTTTGCCATCTTCTAGTTCCAGAGATAAGCGCGGTTCTAACGAACAAACAGCTTAAGCTTTGTTATGTAAAGTATAGATTTACTTGTCCCCATAACACTAGGACTTCTGATTAGAAATCAGCACTTCATTAGTAGAAAATCCAAGGTTTTGCTGAAACGTTGTGAATGTGGGTGGAATGAGAATGAATTCCGATATCGTTTTGTCATTTTCAGCTCTAATCTTGGACACAAAAAAAAAAATGCGGGTAGTTATACCGCGTCATGTAGATTGTATATAGTGATAGCTTGTAAGTTTGAATGTTAGATCACAAGACATCCGCAACCACTCATTCGATTAAATAAAAAAGTTAAAAACCCAACCACTCCGGGAGTGCCCGGGTGTGCTCCGGAAGTGTTTTTTTTTTTTCAAGACTGGATTATTTTTAGAAAATATTTTTGCATAAGACTTTTACTTATATTTTTTTGGGCTTGTAGTATGTAGCAATACGGCTAACTCTGCAACAAAAAAGAGGTCGTTTAACGGTGTCGCAAGTGCAATATCTGAAAAATGCCCAACGTGCCTAAAGAAGTTTTCACTTCAAAAAAACACTAATAGGAAAAACTATAGTTGTATATCAAAGTCGTTTTCCGTGTCTTCTTATAAACTACGTGACGGATTTTAATGCGATATTCACCAGAACTTCGGTGCATATATCCCCAAAAGATTGTATTGTGTATAATGCACACCTACATATTAAACACCAGCACTTCGCCCGCGACTTCGTCCGCAAAAATTGTGATAGCTCAGCTAATATGCATGATACAAATATAATTTATAGCCTATGTTATTTTCTGATAATTTAACTTTCTATTGATGAAAAAAATGTTAAAATCGATCCAGCAGTTTTTGAGTTTATTCGTTAGAAACGTACAAAAATACGAATCTTTCCTCTTTATAAAAACTTAAAAGACAAAAAATCACAAAAAATCGCAATAAAGACTTTTGAATTTGAATTTGAATTTGAATTTATAATATAAGTTTATTTTAAATTACATAAAGAAAACTAGACGTTATCAACTCGTAAAACTGCGCGAAGTAGTGGTGAATAAAGCTTTTATTACTATTTCGAGAAAACGAATGCGTTTAGTTGGATGCAGCACAATAATGTGTGCCAAACAACCGTTAAAGCTTTCATCTCAAACAGAAATGAGGGTTAAGCTGCGGGACTGTTCGAATGAGATACCGCGGCCCTGGAAAACAAAGGACAAGGATGGAACGTGGATGGGTTTTAGTCAGTACAAGTCTGACACTCCCTTCCGCTCTGCCCGGAGCGGGAGAAGTCGTTTGATGATTTCCCATCCGTAAAAAAAAGGGTTAAGTTTCCAGTTGTTGTCAATATAAAGATGATATATTATAAAATCACGCCTGTAATCACCGGAAGGGTGAGGCAGAGGTGAACCTAGTAATACACTCACATTTTGCCAGTTAAGCAAACTTCGTAGTTGCTACTTAGAAATTCCTGATGAAAAAACCAATAACACTTTGCCCGACCCGGAATCGAACCCAGGACCTCATGCTCAGCAGTCTCGCTTGCGACCTCTCGACCATTGAGGCAGTCAATATCAAGTTGCGTCGAATTCCATTATAGATCCCAAGTTATGAACAAACAAAATAAACGAAACTAAAAAATGTAAAGAAACGTTCAAAGATTTCGTAGAAACAGTCAAGTTAAGTGCTCTTGTATTAATATCTTCCGGTTCAACATCCTATTTAAAAACTGGATCAAAAGTAAACGTATACAATGAAAGAAAAATACATTATCTTTCGTTCTCTCATATACAGTCTGTTAGCTTTACACAAGATGTTTTGACAACGGAGTTCCATCAATGCTACTCATAAATGCGAATGTTTTTGTGGATGGATTTTTGTTACTCTTTCATGTATTGATTTAGCTTTTAGTAATCCTAATTTATATCTACTATTGTTAATATAAATACTTAGCTTCACATAAAAAAATTACATTTAATGCCTCTTTGTGTTACACCTCATGTTGGTTTAAGTACATACTTAATTAAGAGTAATATTGGTTATTCTCTATGAGTAAAACAGTGAATCAGTAGGTGGGGTAATTAATAACCGATCCAATGAAATGATTCATTCATATTATACACTAGCGGATGTCACGCGGTTTCACCCGCGTAGTTCCCGTTCCCGTGGGAGTACGAGGATAAAATATGATGATGTAGCTATCCATTGCTGGAAGAATTTTTCGAATCGGTCCAGTAGTTTTAAGTTTATTTGTTATAATATACAAAAATACAAATCTTTCCTCTTTATAATATTACGTATAGATTATTTACATTACTGTCTTTATTACCTAAATAATTTTTAAACGAGTTTAATACAGCTGTTGATTCACGCATAAAGCTTTGGTTTCCTTTATTCTTCCTATGTTCGATTTCCAGGTTGGGCATAAAAAAATGGTATTTCCTAAATAAATAAACGCTTTACGTAACCTGGATATCGAACCCGTTTGAGTTTTATCGTCAGTAATTTCTCAGCTCGGAGCCTTTTTTTTTCGAATCATCATTTACTAAGCGGAAGGGAGTGTCAGGCTTGTACTGACTAAAACCCATCCATATTCCTTCCTTGCCCTTTGTGTTCCAGGGCCACGGTATCTCTTTCGAACAGTCCCGCAGCTCAGCTCGGGCCCTTGATTCCCTTTGATGTTATATCATTCTATCCAACTAGTCTTCGCCGATTTTTTTTTTACCTATACGTCGTGTAAATAAATTGTATCTTCCACTATCTGTTCGATCATCAGCCTCTTAAATTAACCACGGTCATTTAGCTTTCTATAGTTACTAATATTATGAATGCGGAAGTAAGTTAGTTTATCTGTTACCTAAACGCCTTTTCGCCTAAACCACAGAACCGATCATCCTGAAATTGTTCATACACGTTGTCTAGAAACGGACATAGGTACCTTTCATCCCGAAAAAAGTACTGTTCCCGACAACAACAAAAACAATAGCTTTCTTGATAATAGATGTCGCCACGTGTCTTCCGACTCATGATTGAATTATATTATTACAAGCAGAGTACAACCCGAATGTCGGGTGTCGTTAGAGGCGACTAAGAGACTTACCAAAGAATGAGCAGCAGCGTTTTCTGTGCTTTTGTAACAACCGTACTGCGTCGCCAACCCGCATGCCAAGCGTGGCGATTATGGCAAACCCCCCACCTTTGGGGGAGGCCTATTTCCAACAGTGGGCGTCTTTCGGTTGATAATATGATGATGATGATGATAACCCGAATTGACTGTCAAATTCTAAATTAACGCGAGCGAAGCTGCGGGATAAAGTACCATAAAACTGTAAGGTTAAACCAACCACACAATGCTTATAAGAAAACAGTTACATTCTTCAACACGTTTCCCGTCGACGCAAGTTCATGATCGCTCTTTCGACGCATCACATTGACACTTGTATGGAATCCCGGTCAAGTGCACGCTCGGCTCGTTCCGTGTTTCTTTATACGTCGCATTTCCCGAGTGACTCATATTACACGTTCTGTTTATCTCTGATAAAACATTGAGACTGTTTTTTTTTATTTCAAATAAGTAGACAGAGACGAGAGAGTGTTTGTGTGCAGTCATAAGCAATGACAGGTATACGAGTAATATTTCACACAGTAAAAAAAAAAAAACAAAAAAAAAATGACTTTTAAAAACCCACAAAAATTTTTGGAACATTACAACTAAGACTTCAAAAAGTTTCTTTAATTTAACAAAAAAAAAAACGTTTAGCAAAAAGAAAGCACAAAAACTTTACTCTAGAAGTCTTTATTTGTTTTATTGTTTTTTCGAACGCCTAGTTGACGGTTCCCTTGACCCTGGCTTTTACTTTGGTCAGAGGCTAAGTGTTGCCATACAACGTTGCAACGTCGCCATCGCCAGTCTCTTGTGCAAATTACCAGCTGACAGCGTTGAGGACGAGTTTTTGATGCTATTTTATGGTTGTTTGTTAATTTATTAAATGGTTTTTAACCTCCTAATTGATACTATTGACAGGTGTCATTGTGATTTTCTGATGGCATATCACTGACAAGAGATTAGTCTGGGTTAGGCATAATTGTCTGTTTATCACTTATTATTCTCATTGAAAGATTGATCTAGACACCCACGGTCCTACATTCCTCATTTAAAAATTCCCGATAGCAACCTCGCCAGGATTTACATTGGGATTGTCGATAAGTTCCAACGAAGATTCTAGTTCTAAGAATTCTTTCTCACTTTAGATATGTACTTGGGTATCCTTGTGAAAATCTTCAGTCGTAGTTCGTGTCTAGATTCCTAGCCAGGCTTAACCAAACTACGCCAGTGCCAACCCATTCCTTGATTACGAGGTCTTAGTTGTAGTAGCTTTACCTTCGCCCGCGTAGAAAGAGGGAATACCTACAAGAACGTCTTGCAGGGATAAAAACTATCTTTTCTCTTAGTCCAGGTGGTGTCATGACATCTTAAAGCAGTATTATTTTAATATTTTTCCAGTGTGGGAAAGACATAGCGCTAGACATCCTGTGTATCTCTGTGTCTTTCCCACTCTATAATGGCATTCAAACAAGACATCATAGAACCTCACAGATCCCGACGCTGTCCTAGGGGGTGTGGGGGTTTACAGGGGTCATGATCCCAAAAATCATACACGTCAAATTTACACTCCTTCTCCGTCCCAACCAAATTCAGGAAAACAGATCATGGTCTAACCGTATGCCAATGTTATCCAATTCGTTTATCCATTAAAGCGCGTAAAGGCAACTGACCAGAGCTATTTCCGCATTGATAACATCAATTAGTATACCGCTTTTCAATAAATAAGCTTAGTTGTGGTTGAGCGGTTGTGCAGAACAGAAACTGTTTGTTACCATTTAGCACAACAAATTTTGCAATTGCAGTTTTATTAGACGCCACGGTTGGCGCAGTAGCTGAGCGATTGAGTGCTGCGCTGCGTGTCGCGGGTTCGATACCCGCACGGAACAAATATTTGTATGGCCTACAGATAGTTGTTCCGGGTCTAGCTGTTTGTGTATGTGAGTTTCAATGTTTGTGAACGCACCCACATTACAGGAGAAATTCCTAGATTGGGGCAACGTTTTTTTTAAAAATAAATAATAAATAAATAAAAAAAAATACTTGATTCTATAAACATAAGAAGACTTTGCTGACCAATAACGAAGCTAAGTACTAACAAAGGATTGGGCAAAGGACAGTTTTAGTCTTACGTAGCCAAAAAAACTTGATTTAAAAACGAGGACATTTGTTGACTATCAAAATCTGAAATTCCCAAAATTTTTCAATCCGAATTTTACTTTCAAAACATGATTTTTATTACAGCTATATCCGCTTACATGACGTACATACAGAAATACGATCGTTTACGCCAATACGCAAATAAATTCTAATATAAATAAGCTGATTTCGTTCGCATGATTTCCTTCAAACATCTTTATCTGCATACGTATGTATATTAGGAATAAAAACCGCTTTTCGTGTCTATCTGTGTGACCACGTTGTTCACCGAAACTGTCCATTGGATTTTATCTGGATTGGATATTATATATTGGATCTAAGAGAATTTCAGTGAAGATCATTTTTTATTTTTCTATTTTGTTTGTTTATAGCACATAAATAAAAAAATTACTCATATATTACGGATATCCTGGAGCTCGTAGGTAAATAATAACAGCCGCACAGGCTGATCTTCGAGGTTAAGCCACGCTTGCCAAGGTCGGTCTGTGGATGGGTGACTGACCATTACATACCGAGTTTCCTTCTAGCCTCGAGAAGCACGTTAAGCCGTTGATCCCAGCTGCTATTTGTAGATCTTTGACAGTCGTTACAGGTCAGTGGCCTTAAACTCTGTCCAGTCTTACCAAGGGTTATCGTGTTACCCAGTTTCTAACTGCATTGTGGGGGTCAGATAGGCAGCCTCTCTGTCTAAAATGCTGGTATTGGGATATACTAATAGCCGAACTCAACAGAAAACAGAGAGAGTTGGGAAAAGGCTAGGCAGATGATGATGATGACTCATGGGGTATCCTGCATGGTTCTTAGTTATGATTAGACCCGGTAGGTGGCACTGTTGTCAACATACTAATTCCACGCGCACGAAGTCACAGCAAAGAGCTAGTTTCCTTAATACTCATAGTTCGATACGTTTACACTCAAGATACGACTTTCTGAATCATACTTACAACCATTGATTGGTTTTTTCAGCTGTTGTATCTACGTCAGTCATGTTTTCCTGTTTTCCTAGTACCTACAGTTGGATGTTTTTGTATTAGTCTAGACATTAACAATGACGTTTCACATTCTTTCCAACCCGAGCCAAAAATAATAGAGCAGTCTTCATTCATGACAATGTTTAAATTACATTTTAATGCCTGTCTAAGATAGAAACGGAATGTCGTGCTTGTCCGGAAAGCTATTTCGCAATTAAATTGGATTTGTCTTCCACTCTTAACAAATGTAGTTTAATATCAATATTCCAGATGGACACTGACATTTGTCAACCGCAATCCTAGGTTATTAAATAGTTGAAATTCAGAGGACAGCCTTGTTATGTCATAATAGCATTGTTAGATTTGGGATCCTAAACGAGTGTCGCAGACAGTGACAGTTCAACGTGTTCTCCGCCCCACGATGGGTGTTCAGAATGATCCACATTCCCAGTATTAACCGCAGCTAGTTCAGCTTATCTCCATTATTTGATGGATTAAGCTCTGTTACCGTTTATTTATTTATTTATTAAACTATAGCAAATAATGTAAAAAACACTGTACAGAGGCAGACTTAATGCTAGTATATAATATTACAGCAATTTTGCAACGATAAACTCAAGCCATGAATGAACAGCCAAGAAAACTAAGTTTAGATTGAACTTTAATCTTCTTTGATTTAAACTGCGTCGGGGAAGGTGCAAGGTAATTAACTACTCGCCGCAGCCTATAGTTAACTTGTGTAATTAATTAACGCTAAGAAAGTTAAATGGAACTGAAAAAATATCATCACCCCTGTAATTTGGGAAGGTGCCTCGGTGGTCTAATCATTAGACCAACGAGTCTTGCTTGCAACTATTAGATTTTAATGGTTGCAAGCACGACTACTGAGCATGAGGTCCTTGGGTTCGATTCCCAGGTCGGGCAAAGTGTTATTGGGTTTTTATATCAGGAAATTCTCAGTAGCAACCACGGAATCTGAATTAGTGCCCGGTTGATGGCAATAGGCTCGCCCCCTTTTACATGGGACTTAAATCATAACCGGCAATATGTGGGTGGACTATTAAGTACACCTCTGCCTAACCCTTTGGGGATTACGGGCGTGTTGTTATGTTATGTAAAATCAGATACGAAATCAGCTTATTTATTAAGATAAACTAACTATATACATTAATAATTAAGAACTATTAAATTAAAATAAATAACAAACTATAAAAGGACATCGAAAAACTCCTCCTCAACGCTGTCAGCTGGTAATGTGCCCAAGAGACTGGCGGCGTTGCCACGTTGTATGGCAACACTTAACCTCTGGCCAAGGTAAAAGCCAGGCCGTGGGTCGCGGGAAGCGTCAACTAGGCGTTTCGAAATTTCCTTAAATAGGCTATGAGCACTCGGACCCCACGGCCCCAGAGTTTCCACCCCAAACGGCTCGAAAATATAGTTACCACATGCGAAATTAGTTTGGCGAAAGTTCTCCGATCAGATTTGTACAAGATATTCCTTGCAATAATATTACATGCCCGATGCATTCAGAGGTTAAACTCAATCCAACATTCCTTCTGACTCATCGGGAAGATACTCACGGCATGTTTGTGACGTCAGACAGCATTTGTTTCGTCTCATCACTCTTTGTTTTCTAAATTGAACTGTCATTGAAACTGAAATAAAGCTCGCGATACACAAGCCAAATAACGTGCACAGAAACTTTGCATTTTATTACGCTATTTTTAGGGTTCGTAACCCAAAGGGTAAAACAAAGGGTATTACTAAGACTCCGTCTGTCTGTCTGTCCGTCTGTCACCAGGCTGTATCTCATGAACCGTGATAGCTAGACAGTTGAAATTTTCACAGATGATGTATTTCTGTTGCCGCTATAACAAAAAATAATAAAAATATAAATTACTAGCGGACATCACGCCCGTAGTTCCAGTTCCCGTGGGGGTACGGAGATAAAATATAACTTATATTACTAGCTAATAATGTAGCTATCCACTGCGGAAAGAGTTTATCAAATCGGTCCAGTAGTTTTTAAGTTTATTCGTAACATACAAAAATACAAATCTTTCCTATTTATAATAATTATTATTAAGTATAAGATATAGATATAATCATTACACCCCGGCTCCCATACAAGAAACGTGTTTTTTTCCGGTACCTTTGTGCGCGAGTCTGATTCGCACTTGGCCATTTTTTTTTGTCTAGCCAACACTGCCCACTGCTGGGCAAAGGCAAGGCAAATCTGTCTAACAGCTCTTCTTTGAAAACTGTGACACGAGGTAAGGGCCCTAACCCAACGTAAAAAAATGGCTATAATAGTTTCAAACATCGACTACAATTGGTTCAAAATCTGTTCAAGTCATTTTTTATCTCAAAATAGGTTTAGTGTTTTTTGAGATAAAAAATGATTGGTCGCATGATTGACTTAGCATATTTAAAAATGGGCTTTGACAGACATTTCACACTGAATCATTTATTATGCATGACGTTGGTAACTTTGTGCATTCCTTTTTATGCTAAATGCACCTTTTCTACGCCATAACATTCACAAACTTTCCAAATTCAAATAAAATAAAAAGTCAGAGAATAAAAGATGGCCAATTAATTAAAATATTCCATTAGCACTTCGCGAGACAATAGTTTTTATATCTACGTAACACGTAATAAAAAAACTTTTTCGTTCTCCTGTGGATGGTTGCCAAGAATTCGTTGAATACTTTCGAAGTTTCGACTGATATCGTTGTAATTATCTCAAAGTGGGACAAGATAGATATACAGCGATAACGATTATGTGGTGGGATAGGAACGTGTGATATTCTAGGAAACTATCTGTACATCTGTACATCTTCTGTACATCTGTACATACAATATAAAATTGGAGCATCGGTTGGTATTATTAAAATAACAGCTTTTTACAAAGTGCATATGGACGGTATACACGGTACATATACCAAAACAACATTTTTTACAATTTTTGTCTGTCTGTCTGTTTGTTCCGGCTAATCTCTGAAATGGCTGAACCGATTTTGACGGAACTTTCACTGGCAGATAGCTGAAGTAACTTAAGCTACTTTTATTTTAGAAAATAATTTGGGTTCCGTGCAAAGAAAAAAAAACTCTTGAAATTGGTAACAAAATTCGATTTAAATAGGGAAGTGCTTATAATAAAGGGGATTTTTTAATAATAATTTCACGCAAACGAAGGTCGCGGGCAACAGCTAGTTTTACATTTTAAAAAAATGCGCCGAATACGTAACCTCCTTCTTTTTTACAAGTCGGATTAAAAGTTCGATGTTTACTTCTAGGCTAACGTATAGAATTAGTTAGTTAAGAGGAAATGTGGTTGGTCATTTTTATATAAAAACGTTCTCGCCTGTTTTCTTTCTGGGACTTTAAAGCTTTGATTTTTTACAGTTAAATAAATATCAACCTCTTCTTTGTTCTTATGTTTTCTTTTTTGATGATACATAATCTGTATAAGCACTAGAACCATTACAAAATGCTCAAAACTGCCTATTTCGATGGCCTCTCAACAGAGGCCTAGTGAAAAAATTTGACAACTATTAATGAAAAATATAAGGACACAGTATATATTCTTCTTATTCAGTTTGTGAAATATTTTTTAAATTGGTCGAATATCGGACGAGGAAATAGTCTAGAGCCAAACTTAAAATAAAAATTATGACTTTTTACAATAGTTGTCTTTATCGCGCCAATGTCGAAATCACGATTTATTTCCTCTTTATAATATTAGTAAAGATATAGATTGACACACAACTAAAATTTATCACCTAGAAAATCCGAAACGGAGTAATAACATTTAATTAACAGAAGTTCAGTCAGCTTCTTTTTATTTATTTTATGAATGGTAGCTTCACAGCTGACAGTACAATAACAAAAAAATATTAATCAAATAATACATTACATTAGGCGAGAGTGACTCGAATTAATTAGCATTAAAAATGGCAATAATGAATTAGTGAAAATGGTGTGTTATTAGTGAGTGTGTGTGTTTTTTTGAACATTTTTACCGGTTCCTCTTTTATTGAATTAGGAATGTGATTCATAGAAGACAAGGTTGGGAAATAAAATGCTTCCATCACTTTAGCGAAATCCCATTGGATAATTTCCAACGTGTCCAACATTAAAAATTCTGAGAAAATGAACTCATGGAATTTCTCCTATTTCTTGAATAAGACAAAAATACACTTTTGATTTTATCAAATGAGACACAATAATAAACACTAGCATAGTGAATAAAATTCGTAGTTCTTAGAATGTATAAATTCTATATCAAAGAATGCTGTTAAATTAGAGTAAAAGGTTGCAGTGAAGTTATAGTTTTAGCAAACTTGAATACTTGAGTCAAACAACAATATATTTTTCATTTTATTATAGGAAAAGTGCTTTGAATGTTGCAAAGTAAGTAAGTATGTTTCCAACATAATTATTTGTAAACACCAATCTGATTATATTTATAATAATTCTTGAATAATGGAAAACGAAATTGGTTCATGTAAAATGATAAACACGAGTTTATCATTTCATCTATTTTGCTGTAATACCAGATCCACCAGGGCCGTAGCTACCGCCGTATCAGCCGTATCAACGATACGGGGCCCCCGAGTAACAAGGGCCCCCAAATTGTTCCCTCAAATTGTTATTGATAAGAGACACGTTGTGATGAAAAATAATGAATATTTTATTTATCGTAGTCTTTAAAATTTTAAGCTCGTTTCGCTTGATCAAGACTCGTCGCGGTCTAGAAACCTAGAATTTTTCGAGCTTATTTTTTGGTGTTCGCCGCATTCGGTTTCATAGGGCCCCTAAACCATTTTGATACAGGGCCTTATTAGGGCTAGCTACGCCACTTTCAAAGAAAATACGTATGCTTAAATTTCAAAGAATGAAACAACGTAAAATATTCAGAATAGCTTATGAAATACAGCTTAATTTTATCCTGTGAATTCTCCAAGTACGTAGACGGAAGTATGAATCACAGCTCATAAGTACGTCAAAACAGCAATAATTCAAAAGTTATGAGTGTTAAATTACGGAGGTCGCCGGCGCAACGCCAACCAACTATTCACTCTGTCAGTCACCCGAACAATGACAAATTCTGGTATATTCGTCGGCATACTATTTGTAGATGGCGGGGACGCAAAGAGGCGGGATTGGTTCAGGATGAGTTGAATGGAAAACGAAAAGGGAGGCCTGTCCTTCAGTGAGTCAGCTCAGGCTGATCTTTATATTTTTGAACTATAGTTTCCGGTGCTTCACCTGCGTAAATTTAATTATCTTAACAAATAATAGCCTGTGTTTTACTTTTACGAATAAGTTTATAATATTATCAAGTTTCATCGGAATCCGTTTAGTAGTTTTTGCGTGAAAAAGTAATAAACATCCATCCTTACAAATCGCGTTCATATAGTGAGATTATATTCGTTTAAGTTTGTATTACAACTAGATTCTAGAATGTAGAATCCTCATTAGTCGAAATTAATAAGAGATGGGCATGGCTTCTTCTTCTATAGCTCTCTATTAGTTGTCGCCGCAGTACTTAGTAACCCGCAATATAGCCATTTCATTTTTCACACGGTCCATTCAAAGTTCATTTGTAGTCTAATTGGATATTATGTGCGTGTGAAAAAAGACCCTTAACGAAGCCGAAGGCACTTGTTCTCCCCTTCATTGCGATATTTTTTTGTTCTGGACCCTACCTGAGAATCTTCTAGCTACGGAGGTATCGAAGATCAAAGTTCCAACTTTTTTGTTTTGCAATAATTGTATAACGTCTAAATTGATTAACTTTTTAAGAAATCTTAAAGCTTTGCTGACTCGAGAGTTAAATGTAGGTACTTATTTATTTATTATATCCCATAAATCTTTTTCGTTGATGTTGAACATGGATTTCGCATTTTTTTTTTGGCAATCTTCAAGTTCAATCTGATAAGAAAAATAATATAAGTTAGAAAGCTGACCCATCATCATCCTTCTTGGAATCGGTGCATCAAGTCTTCTTCTTTCATACTTATCTATTAGCCATCAACTCAGAGTCCACTCCTTTTTCAGCCATTTCATCAGACACACTTCGCTTCTTTGGTCTTACCCTACTCTTATAGTCCATCCACGTATACGCTATATGGCTCCAAACCTGCAAAAAACACAATCTTCAATTAACTCTGTATTTTGGGTCCAGCTTCATCGATAAGAAGTATGTTGTCGGCAAACATGCACCAAGGTACCACTTTCTGGAGAGGGAATGGGACGCCGTCACCTCCTTCTGCGAAGCAGTCATGCTAGCGAAGGAGGTGGCGGAGCGTGAGAGGGAGAGAACCTTTCGTCCCAGCCACCGCGGGGACGCCTCGGGCGTCGGGGTCACGTGGTGGCTTCCTCGCCAGTAATGGGCATTTGATGATTTCACATCCGTAAAAAAAAAAAAGGTACCACTTTCTCTGCCAGGGCTGCGGGACTGTTCGAAAGAGATACCGCAGCCCTGGAACACAAAGGGCAAGGAAGGAACATGGATGGGTTTTAGTCAGTACAAGTCTGACACTACCTTCCGCTCTGCCTAGTGCGGGAGAAGTAATTTGATGATTTCCCATCCGAAAAAAAAAAGTTACCACTTCCTGTGTGTCTACAACCAAAGCCTCCGTATGAGAAGGGGACCTTAGCCTGATCCTTTATGAAAACAACACTGAATTAATCGCTATTGACAGCACAGCTTATTAAAGCTATCTATGTCTGGTATTATAATGTATTTGTATTCTCTTTCCACATTTTCCACGTCATTTCCGCATTATTTCAATCGCATTTCAAAGAAAAATGCTACACCGTCTATTATTTGCGAAAAGGGTAATGAAAACCGCAGATTTAAATTTCAAACTCCGCAGCCAAGAATTGCACTTATTTACATTCTGTCAATATAAATGTTTTATTATACACACATTCTCACGCAATTCAATCCGAAATTGGCATAGACTGTGAACATCTGTACTAGACGTGACTCAAGCTTGGGACAGCTGCCGGGTTTCTGTCAGATATAAATCTAGATGAGTTTAATGAGACTACTGCACTATATTACGTTTATCATAAAGAAGATCGGAGCATTTCCGTGTATTCTGGAATCATCCTTTCATATTCTGGCAAAATAAAATCTAGTTCCAAATGCCTCGCCGTACATTTATGTATTAGGTTATTAGCTTACCTCACCATCATCAGCCTAGCCTTTTCGCAACTATGTTGGGATCGGCTTCCAGTCTAACCGGATGCAGCTGAATACCAGTATTTTACATTGAGTGACTGCCTATCTGACCTCCACAACCCAGTTAGTACTGGGTAATACGATACCCCTTGGTTAGACTGGTTGTCAGACTTTTTTTTGGGCCACTGACTACCTAACGACTGTCAAAGATCTTCAAATGACAGCCGGGACCAACGGCTTAACGTGCTTTCCGAGGCACGGAGGAAACTCGGTATGTTACTGGTGGTCACCCATCCACAGACAATCCTAGGCAAGCACGGCTTAACCTAAAGATCGAGCGGCTGTTATTATTTTGCCACGAGCTCCTCTATTTTCGAGGTTATTAGCTTACCTATTGTATTGTATAACGGACTGGTGTCCGCAACTCCAAGCGCGTATTTAGCGTACGGTAGTTTTCCTATATGACGTAATAATTTTTATCGAGAAAAAGAAGAAATGAGGTGTCTGATGAGTAATAGAGAAGTGTGGAAGAAGAAGACATGCTGCGCCGACCCCAAATAAATTGGGGTTACATTTTGAAAAATATTTGCACAGCTTCAAAGACTTTTCTATTTGGTAGTTTTTTATCATTCAATGAAATTACGACCGACCAACAATAACCAATTAATTTTGATAGTTTGCTTACCTTCAATAGAAGTTTGTAAATAGGAAAATTAATTTATCGATTCGTCGATAAATATATCAATTACTAGCGGATTCACCCGCGTAGTTCCCGTTCGAGTAGTAGTTCGTTCCCGTAATGTAGCTATCTATCGCTGAAAGAATTTTTCAAATCAGTCCAGTAGTTTTTAAGTTTATTCATTACATACAAAAATACAAATCTTCCTTCTTTATAATATTAGTATAGATATAGACAAAGCAAAGCGAGATTTTTTAAACTATCAGATAATATAGATGATACGACATATAAAAAGGAAAATATTTATCAATGAAGTTGAAAATAGTGTGACACACCATTTATAATTGTTAGTGGATTTATATTAAAAACTAAATGTGCCAAGGTTCCGAGTGGAAAACAAACATCTGGCCTTTGAAACAAAATAACTGAACTATGTGATATATCAAAACTGAAATTTAGATATCATCTACAGTACAAAATCCGTGTCGTACTAAACTATAAAAACAAAAATCAAACAAGAGAAATAAATTACAAAAGAAATAAGTACCTACATTGTTCAACAAATAAGTACCTTTTTCCTTTGTGGGTAGACTTAGCAACTACATCATTTTTGTGGGCTCTTCATTAAATAATTATTTTAAAATAGTTTTTCTTAATTTTTAATGATATAATCAAGTTGATTTTACATTAAGCCCCCCCACACTTGCTATCTATTGTTATCAAGTCTATAACACCTGCTCCTGGGTCACTGTCACTACACATCATGGACACTAAACTTGCTGCCAGCCTGGAGGACCTCCAACAGTTGTTTGGTTCCCGAATGCAGGAATATGAAGCAAAACTGCAGCAGGCTTCCTCTACCACTACACAAGCTTCACCGGACATTGCAGCCATTGCACGTGAGTTCTCCGAATTTAAGCAGTTTGTCTGTCAAGCACTTTCTGCATTAAAGTCTCAAATTGAGCTGCTCGCTGCTGGGCACGACAGGCATGAAACTGCTATGCGTAGAAAGGTCCTGCTGTTCCATGGTGTTCCGGAGCAGAATAATGAAAATTTACTTGTTGCGGTCAACAACATTTTATACAACCAGGTTAAATTGCCTGAGGTAATCAAGGACAAGAACATTATCCATGTTTGTCACAGACTCGGATACTCTCAGCAGAAGGCCCGTCCCATACTAGTACGATTCTTCAAAATGGAGCACCGGCAACTGGTATGGGACAGCAAAAAATCTCTCAAGGGTTCTGGAATCACCATCTCCGAGTTCTTGACTCAAGCTAGGCATCGTGTGTTTGCGGCTGCTCGTAAGCATTTCGGCATGCCAAACTGCTGGTCCATGGAAGGCAAGATAGTTATTATCTGCCCAGACAAATCTCGCCGCAAGATCGAAACTGCAAACGAACTTCACGATCTGATTGCCAAATTCCCGTCCACTGGAGCCGACACCGAGGATTCTGTACAGTCAGAAGAACCTGGATCTCCAAATATTGTAACGACGGCTACACCGGCCAAGAGATTGAGAAAGACGCGTCTGCGCAAGTAACTCAGCGTCTCTGTTGATACCGCCGTGCAGTCTATTTACTTCACCGCTTCGCAATTTGGCCGCTTTGTACGTACGAAATTATTTTGTTTCTTGTGCCGGTGGTTAAATAAGTTTTTTTTTTCAGTTCACCGCTGAACTTTTCCACTTCTAAATAATTTACTAAGCCGGTATTTTAATATTTCGTTCATGTTATTGTGATTGTGACAGACGGAATGTTGACGTTGTCAGTTGTGGACTGCTGTCATTGTTTCATTCCGTCTGTCATTCGTTACGTTTCATTCTACGTACAATTCGATTTATAAATCGTTTCTTGAAAAATTGTGTTAAAATATTTATTCGTTTTCTCGTTATGGTTTAACTAATTTTAGTGTTTCTTAAAATGTTAAAAATCTCTGCCAATACACTAGCAAGTTGGGGTGGTTTTCTTTTGTAGGAAAACCTTTATTTGGTTTTAATTTTTTTTTTTTTTGTATTTATTAGGATATTTAAATAACTTTATTTTTAGTTAGGTATTTTTATATTTTATTTTTATATATTTATATAAATTATGGATGATTTAGCTGATCTCAACGACAGCTTCTTCTCGTGCTCTTCCTCTGCTAGTTTTGTTAGTGTGGACAGTAACTCTTCCTCACCACTTACCTTACACGATAATATTTCTTCTCTTTTCTCCAATGACCCTAAGAATTTACATATAGCACACATCAATGCTCAGAGTGTTCCTGGTCACTATTCTGAACTTCTGGCATCCTTTAGCAGTGCTCATCTGGACGCCCTATTGATTTCGGAAACTTTTTTGAAGCCTTCTCTCCTTTCTACTCAATTTTCTTTGCCTGGCTTCGTCTTGATCCGCAATGACAGGACGGGCAAGGGTGGAGGAGGTGTTGCTATATACTTGCGTGCCGATTTACCCTACAGGGTGGTCAGCTCATCTCCTTCACTATATTCTGGATCGGCTGAATACTTGTTTTTAGAAATTTCTTTTCATCACACTAAAGTTTTGCTTGCAGTGCTCTATAGTCCTAATCTTAATATTGACTACTTCGATTCCCTCGATTCCACTCTCAGTAATCTCTGTCCGTTGTACGATCACGTTATTTTAATGGGTGATTTTAATACTTGCTTGATTAAAAACGATGCTCGCTCTCTCAAACTCCTATCCGTCTTGTCTTCCTTTAATCTTCAAGTTTTGCCTCTCTCTGCAACTCACTATTTTCCTAATTGTTCACCGTCTTTTCTTGACCTTATGATTGTTTCTTCTCCTAATAATGTTAAATACCATGGTCAACTTACTGCTACTTTCTCCTACCACGATCTTATTTATCTGTCATATCGCATCCGTGTCCCTAAGCGTAAGCCCCAGTTATTATATCTCCGTAACTACAAAGGCATTGATCAGGAGGCATTGCAGCGTGATGCCAACAATCTCGACTGGTCCCTTCTGGTCGAGACGGAAAGTATCGAAGAGAAGGTGAGCTATTTTAATGCAGTAGTACTCGATTTGTTTGACCAGCATGCACCCATCCGTCGTGTAAAAGTGAAATATAACCCTGCACCATGGATTACCACAGAAATTAAAGAGCTTATGGCACGAAGGGATAAAGCTAAGAGTAGATATAAGCGCAGACCCTCAGAACTGAATCTCTCTTATTACAAGTCGCTACGTAATCGCTGCAGTCATCTGTGTCAAGATGCCAAGAGACGCTATTTCCACGACCAACTTAACAACCGTAGTTCTTCCGATGTTTGGAAATTTCTCAAGTCTGTAGGCATAGGCAAATCACCTACCAACCCGTGCAAGGATGTGAACCTCAACGATTTAAATAAACATTTCTCTTTCCTCCCCTTTTCTCTCGATTCGTCTGTCAAAGCTGTGACCCTGGAGAGCCTTTCCAGACTGCCGTTGCCACAATGCTCTCCTTTTATCCTTAGCGATGTTTCTGAGGATGACGTTAAGAAATCTGTCCTTGCTATTACATCTTCAGCGGTCGGTAACGATAAGTTGTGTTCAAGAATGGTTACTCTTATCCTTCCCTCTTTACTTCCTGTTCTTACTTACATCTTTAATCACTCTTTTTCCTGTTGCTCTTTTCCTTCAGTTTGGAAGCAGGCTCACATCATACCTTTACCTAAAACTAACAATCCATCCTCACTATCCCACTTTAGACCTATTTCTATTCTCCCATTTCTTTCGAAAGTTTTCGAGCACTTAGTTCATAAACAATTAACATTTTTCTTGACGTCGAACTCTTTAATATCCCCCTTTCAATCTGGTTTCCGCCCAGGTCATAGTACTGTCACTGCACTTTTGAAAGTTACTGACGATATCCGCTGGGCAATGGAGAGCAAGTCACTTACCGTTCTTGTATTGCTTGACTTCAGTAGTGCCTTCAACTCAGTGGATTTCGACATTTTGCTAGGTATCCTCAAATCTTTAAATTTCTCTTCTTCTGCTTTAGCCTGGTTCAATTCTTATCTTCGGGAACGCTCTCAGTGTGTTCGTCTTGATGAGGCTTTCTCTGATTGGTGTAGCCTCACTGAGGGTGTTCCTCAGGGTAGCGTTCTCTCTCCTCTGCTTTTTTCAATTTTCATAAACATGGTTACCAGTGTAATCTCTTCCAACTTCCATCTTTATGCAGATGACTTGCAGCTCTACCGGCACTTTACTGTAGCAGATGCTGATTCTGCCATTGCTGCTATGAATCATGACCTGGCTTGTATCAGCGCCTGGGCTAAGTCATTTGGTTTGCAAATTAACCCAACTAAATCTCAGGCCATGATCATAGGCAGCCGATTTGTTCGTGGTGCAGCCGTTGTTGCATCTTTGATGCCGTTGTACCTCGATGGTGTTCGCATCGATTATGCAGATACCGTCAAAGATCTGGGTGTAACTATTGATTCCCATCTGTCGTGGCGAGCTCAAGTCAATGAGGTTAGCCGTAAGGTACACTTCTCTCTTCATTCGCTGAAATGCCTTCAAAGTCTCCTACCTTTGAAGACTAAAATTACTTTGGCTCTAACACTTATTCAGCCGATAATAGATTATGCCGATGCCTGCTACCTGGATGCTACTGAGGAGTTATTAAATAAGCTTGAGCGCTTGCAAAATTTATGTATTCGCTTTATTTTTGGTCTCCGTAAATATGACCACGTTTCTCACCTTCGCAAAGAACTCAAGTGGCTCCCAATCCGCCTTCGCAGGAACACTAGGATCCTCTGTCTCCTCTTCAATATCCTGCACAACCCGTCCTATCCTTCTTATCTGCGCGAGCGTTTTTCTTATGCCCGCTCTACTGACGCACCGTGTAGATCGCACCTTAGATCCCTACTTAAATCCCATCCTCATAAATCCAGCTATTACTCATACTCCTTCTCCGTCCATGCTGTAAGGTTGTGGAACTCACTTCCGCCTAGCATTCGTGATGTGAAGACCATTTCACTGTTCAAAGCCAGAGTGAAAGATCATTACCTTTCCTCTCAATTGTTATAATTTATTATATACATATATATTTTTACTAGTTTATATATCTTAGCATTATGTATTTATATAAGTATGTATTATTATTTACTTATATGTGTAATTATATTTTATATTATAGGTTAAGTTAGGTAAGGCACATAAACGCATTATTCTTGTCCTTTTCTCACACACTTTGTCTACGTTTCTTTTTCATTTCTCCTTTTGCAGGTCTGCTGGCAGAAATTTCTTAAGAAATAAGCAGTACCTTTGTACTCATATTTTATAATGTTATTCTCCTGTGTTGTCTACTGTGTGTACATAAATAGTAAAATAAATAAATAAATAAAAATTGTTTAATTTCCTTTGATTTTTATTTGTTTACAAACTTATGTCATGAGAATGTTTTTATCCTGCGTATAAACTATGCGAAAACCTTGACATTTCACACAAATCCGAATACGTTGAATTGTAGACAAAACAGTGTTTAGCGAAAACTCAAACAATTCACAAAGAAAATATCTTTAGCTTTGGCAATAAAGATCGTTTACACGATGTTTTAGAAACAGCTTGCGTCTAAACATTAGTAAAGGATACGGTAAAGTTGTATAATGTTCTCTAAATAGCAGAATATTTGGATAGTTAACGAATGATATGTGTTTGCGAAACTTTGTAACAAAGCAACGATTTGGGTAGTATGCACTGTTTTCATTTTATAAAAAGGCTAGCTGACCCCGTAAACGTTGTTCTGCCGTAGTTATGGTGTGAAATATAATGTACAACCTATTTTCATAACTACCAAATATAAATAAAAAAATCATAAAAATCAGTCGAGCCGTTTCGGAGGAGTAAGACCAATAACACCGTGGCACGAGATTGTTATATGTGTATAGATTTTTTATATAATTAAATGTTTTCATCTTATCTTTGCTGCCTAGGGAAAGCTAAGTCTTAAAATATTATAATTACTTAGAGAAACTTTAAAAACCTTTGTATTTATTGACAAAATATAAAGAGAGTGCACTTCGAAGTTTTGTTTTATTTTTCCTGTTTTCAAAAAGTGAATTTTGTCTCTCCAACTTTGACTTAAATTACTTATTTTTTTAACTTTAAAATAACACAGGTAAAACATAATTGAATTATTTATAAAGTCCAGTTTTAATGTTTTTCTCATATATCTAGTAGTATATCTAGTTTTCCTACAGATTTCTTTGGATTACGCCTAAAAGCAATAAAGAAAACAAAGTTTTATTATATTTTATGCTCCAACGAGGAAGGAAACCTCCATCCTTTTAATTAACTTGCCAAAACGGTTGATTCGTGTAATCAGGGCACGATAAATTAAACACAATGACTATATATCACTCAATAAGCTCTTTTCAATGGCTGTAATTATGAACTGTCGAATCGCGTTAATGAAGCAGATATCTACGGTCACCAGCATCAATATGTACATGATATGATATAAATTTTCTCTTTCAATTTTGAATTTAACCATCAACATTTTATGGTTTAAAATCATTTGGAGAAACACAGTTTGTGGTGGTTGATGTTCTGGCGACAGTACATGTATTGATAAAATGGGTACCATGGGTAATTACCGGTACAAATAAATAAAATTGAAGTATCTGTTTGTAATTCCACACGGTTTCCGACTGTATGCATATTAAAGTATACGGTATAAAACAAAAAAACATTTCGATTTATTTTTTTGTTTCTTTGTCTGTTTGTTCGAGCTAATCTCCTGGACCGAATTTGACTGGTTTTTTACGGGCAGATAGCTGATGTTATACGGAGTAACTTAAGCTACTTTTATTTTAGATACAAATATTATATGTTTTTATGAACATTAGGGTGGTCCTTATTTTTCGACTTTTAAATTATCCCCGGGCACTTTGTCATTTGATTATATGCATCAAAATATGATATAAGTTTTTTTTTTTTTTTTTTGTTATGATTTAGAGGTCGCTACCAGCTGGCAAAGTTTTAACAAAAAGCGTTGAATGGCAGCTTAAATGATGGTTTCACTAGTGTTTCATTTAAGTGTTTATATCACTTTTTACGTGCAAGTGAAACTCGCATAGACAATCGCTCCTTATCTCCTCCTCCCCTCGAACCCTCTTCTGTACCGACGCGTTGAGATTTAGTCCGCCGCGCACTTTATTTCTTTCGTATCGATAGTAAGACTTATCAAATTTCTTGGGCCCAGTAGGCAATCATTTTACCCGCTGCGTCTGAGGAGGCTTTTAGGTTGCAATCGTTATTTTTTGCGTCAAATTTTGCAAACTGTGTTCTGTTGGTTCTCGCGACTGTACGCCTGTAAGCCTCTGATAACTCTCATTAATTTCAATGTAAAGCATTTATTTATTAAAAAACCCTTATTTTTTAAACAAAGTTACTTGGGAAGTACTGAGTCGAAAGGGTATCAAAACACTTATTGTATTGAATAAGTTTTGTTTTACAAAAGCGTTGTAAAGTTAAGACAAAGACAAATGTCTTAAAGATTTCAAGAACAGCCGCTATCTTTATTAGGCGGAACTTGAAATGGATTTTAGTGTTTTTTTTTCCCAATTATTTAGGTACTGAAGATTGAAACATGACCGGTGAAGGACACTATCTAATCCAGTCAAAAATTCTATAAGTCGGAAAAAGGTGATACTGTGAACTGGAAAGTATTTCGAAATTAATGGAATTTTAATAGGTTGTTTGTGGGTACACTAGGAAGACAGTTCTGAGTTTTCGACCTCGAGTTGCTAACATGGAGGGGGACAAGAATCAGGACTGCCAAGGAAAATAGTATAATTTCGATACGAGTGCGCAAAGTTTGTCATTGCATTCATGGTGTGCGATTAACTCAACGATGATGATGACGATGACTCGAAACAAAATCGATATTTTTGTTGAGCAAAGCGTTATTGGGATGTACCATCAGAAATTTCTTTGTAACAGCCACTTAGTCTGGTTTAGTGCCCGGTTGATGCAATAGGCTCGCCCCCTATTACATGGGATTTAAACATAACTGGCGAATTATGAGTGTACTTTAAGTACACCTCTACCAAACCCTTCGTGATAGTTATCGATATCTAATTACTTGCAGTAAACTCATGATTCACAGCGAAAAGACTACCAGTGGCCGTTGACCCGAAAATCAGCTGTAGTTACCGATACCCTTGAAATTTTCCAGAATAATTTAAAACAATCTTGGTTGTCACTCCAGACGTGAGAAATATATCGATATCTTTGTGTTCATATATCAAGAAACAAATGAATGTTCCAAAAACATTTTTGTTTTTTTTTTTTAAAACAAGCAGTTTCTGATTTTTCGAAAACAAATTTTATCACATCAATTTTATGTCAGTCTCTATACTAAACTGTACAAAGTTTTGTGTGTGTTATTTTCACGTAAAGGTTTTGGATATCGTTATAAGAATAAATTTTGTTGAAGCCATTTCTTAAAAAAAATTCAGTGGGTTGGATTCTTTGTACGTATCGGTATTTTGTATGGAGGGACTGCCTATCTGACCTCCACAACCTAGTTTGTACTGAGTAATACGATACCCCTTGGTAAGTTTGGTTCGTCAGACTTTCGGGCCACTGACTACCTGTAACGAAGGTCAAAGATCTACAAATGACAGCCAGGACCAATGGCCTAACGTCCTTTCAAAGGCGCGAAGGAAAGTCGGTATGTAATGAGTGGTCACCCATCCATCGACCAACCAAGGTAACCACGGCTTAACCTAAAGATCAACCCGACCAGCTGGTTTAGAAGCTATTATACTCCGAGTTTCATAGGTTATATTTATTTAAGTTTCCCTGGAATAATTTCGGAGAATAATGCTAGCGAAGCCGCGGGCATTATCTAGTTTTTTTTTTATCTTATACCTTTAAATTCTTGTATATATGTACCTATATATATATATTTTCTGAATTTCGGAAACGGCTCCAACGATTTTCATGAAATAAATAGTATGCAGGGGGTTTCGGGGGTGATAAATCGATCTAGCTAGGTTTCATTTTTAGAAAAAGTCAAAAAAAAAACGAGCAGGCCTCAGTCATCCAGGTACTTAATATTAATACGTATTAACACAAGTTATTCAGACTTTATTTATACGATACAATTCTCGGTTGTCGAACATACAAAGTTTATCACACATCTATTTTTAAACCCCAGTCGATGCCAAGTCGTATTTATTAATTTATAACGCATCTTCACTGCGTTAATGAAAGCATTAAATAAATAAACAGCCACAAATATCGTTTGTATGAATCATAAGAGGAAACGAATGTTTTCATCAAAAATCGTCATTTGCATGGCCTTTTACCAACGAAGTTGAGTCAGACAGGATGCAGCTGAATGCCAGAATTTTGCAAAGAATGGAATTTTTTGTTTCTTGATGTGAAAATCCTCAGTGGATGTCCTTCACGTTGGGGAGAGCGGAGAAATTTGTCAGACTCGAACTGATTTAAACCACACCGGTCTTACCTCGCACAGCTGCGTCGGGGGCCAGCGGGATCTAATATGACTTCCTCTGCCCCGGACTTGTAAAATCATAATAGTAATTGCGGTGGAATATGATTCAAAATAAGGAGCTTAATGCACTCTAAACTCTATGTACAGTCAGCGTCACGATGTGGGTACCCCCTTGAAAGCACCTACGTTCGAACCCGCGATGGCGCAGAGTAAGTTTTCTATTAATGTAATATGTTTTCAAACAGTTTATAGGCATTTTATATAAATTTGTCCCTTTTTGTAAACATTTAGTTTTAATTATTCTATTCTAAGTAGCTTTAATTTAATCATTTACAGAAACCAACAAATAAATAGTTTATGTTTATAGACACGTTGTAACAGTTAAGTTGGTCTAGAGGTTGAGGATGTGACATGTAAAACCGATGGTACAGGTTCGATACTGGTAGTCTAATGTTCAGGATGTTTGTTTTCGTCAAATTTAATTTTCCTCCAAGCTATACTATAATACAACTTTTTCTTTTTATATATTGTTTTATCTAGAAAGTTTATATAAATGAAAGAAATATAATTTATTTTAGTTATAGTTTGTTTTAGTTATGTTTGTGTGCAATAAAGAATAAGAATTATATTTATTATAAATTAAAAACTTAACTAAGTGTACAACAGTATAGATATTGTAACATATGAAAAGTTAATTAAATTTTTAACTGACAACAACTACTTATAATGGTTGACAATTGACCTTTCAAACTAGTAGAATAATATTTATAATGGGTAGTAATAAAAGCTCCGAAAAAAAAAGAGAATAAAATCCTGAAAATTCCGAAAATCAATATAGTATTTGCTAACGTAATACGTAATATTTTTCCAACAGCTTGTTAAATACAACATTTATTGCCGGTTCATTTTTGTATGAATTTTTCGGTGATTCATTTAACCAAGATTAGTATTACAGTCAACTACAAATCGTTGGAAGATTATTATTTTTTTCGGAAGCTTTTTTATTTCCCATATATAATTAACGAGTGAAAAACATTAGTTACCATTCTAATGAATAAACAATTTACATCTCTCGTAAATCATAAATATTATCTACCTTCAATTACTATTAGCTATTAATCACGATAATGAAATAGTGGGGTCAAATGATTTTAAATTCTTTGGGTTATTTCAATGTGTCAATGTCGACATTTTATTTACTTTATTAGGACGATATAAACCAAACGGGATTTCGGTATCAAAAAATGTATAGGATGATCGCAATTAGGATTTAGGTCTCACGTAAGTGAGACCTAAATCCTAAATCCTCCTATTGACGTTTGACCTAAATCCTCCTATTGACGTTTTGTTTTTAATAATGTCTATAGCGTAATGTTAACAGCGGAGGGGATGACCCTCACTTAGTATTATTTGCTGTAGTGGGCTCCTCATTTGAGTTACCATATTACAGCCCATATTCCTACCACGCATCAATTCCCAAGTCCTTATGACTTCTTGTGGTAAATTATCCTTGGTCTTCAATTCACTTGAGTCCCAATTTAAAACCATTTGACCCCACATATTTTCAATTGGATTAAGATCCGGGCTTTTAGCTGAACAGGCGATAACAGTTATATCAGCTTGTAAACTTAGCCACTCCTTCACCATTCGGGATCGATGCACAGCACAGTTATCATGGACGAAATATATTTGTCCTTCTGGGTAAGCAACACGCACATAGTACATGTAGGCAACATAACCTCTTGCAATATTTCAAGATATGCCTGGCCATTCATGCGCCCGTCTACTTCTATTAATTCATCATCATCCCCAGTAACCTGAAAACAAGTATTTTTTAGTAACATAATATTAGTTTAATAGGTAGTAAGTATAATGTTTAAGATATTGTGGTGATAAACATTGCTAAGTAATAGCTTAATTTCTCGTTAAGATGTCAATAAAATTAAATCTGTCATAAAATGGAAATCAATAATGTTATAATAAAGCCGTTTATTTACCTAATGTTATTCTACCACTGGACCTGTTCGGTACTATGTTTTGTGGATTGTAGCGTTCATTAGGTTTCCGCCGTAGTATTTTTTTCGCATCATTATCGGACCTAAAAGTTTTTTAGTCCGTGAAAATAACTATGTTATTTTCCCAGTCGAAGTCCATAAACTCCTGAGCAAACCGAACTCTTGCTGCCAGATGAGCTTCCGATAGTTGTATTTTCTTCGCTGGACGATAGTTATGAATTCCTGCTGCGTGCAAGTGCCTCCGCACTGTGGCAATTGAGATGCCGTGTCGTTGAGCACTTGAGTGAGTGGTTGCGAACGGCGTATTTAAGTGAGCGTTTACTATATCACGGTGGCGCTCACAGCTGTTTGTATAGATGCCTGAACTTCTCTGCCCAAGAGGTTTCGACTTCACATCACCAGTATCCAAATAACGTCGCACCCACAAGGGCACCGTTTTTCTCTGTGTAGAAAATACATTTTAAGTTAATCAACCCGAGTGACAAAGTTTACAAACTATTCAATTTATTCTATTATTATATTATATTTTATTTACCGCTATGACCAGCTGTCTGGCAATCCCTTTAATGCTTGCATTTTGTTCGTAAAGAACCACAATCTTCGTTCTCAAAAAAATATCTATCATTTTAAACTGTTTTTAACACAAACGTATAGTATGCGAAAGGCGAAACAAAACTCCTGCCAGGGCTGCGGGCTGTTCGAAAGAGATACCGCGGCTCTGGAACACAAAGGGCAAGGAAGGAACATAGATGGGTTTTATTCAGTACAAGTCTGACACTCCCTTCCGCTCGGCCCAGAGCGGGAGCAGTCACTTGATGATTTCCCATCCGTAAAAAAAATAATAATAAAGGCGAAACAAAACTAGACTCATCAGACGGTAACTTCATTAAAAATTAGGAACATGTATGCAGAACTACCCTCAATTAACAAACTGTGCATTCTTTGCGAGTTCTAAATAAAATATCCATTAGACAGAGACAGCATTATAACGTCAACTACATTGATAACTCATCGTTTGATTAACTACCTAAATGGCTTAGTTGGTAAGAGCTCGCGGTAATCAAAGAATGACCAATGGTTCGGTAGTTCGAATCTCGTCCGACCGGGCATATAAATACTTTTTTTTTGTGTTATTCTTAAGGATGTATATGTTTGAATTGCAAAGTTGTAGCAAAGTTAATTTTAATACAACTGGGGTACCCAATCGATGCAGCCCACTGTACAATAGAGGACACTCCCACTTGCCCGCTCACCACTAAGCTTACTTCTGCTTCCACTCACGCGCGCGAAGCGCTTTCTAGCCGGGCGGGGCGCCTCCACATGATTCAAGCGAAATTTTGTATAATCGCGCAGAAAAGACCGCGACTGTACCTATGTCTCCATGTATCTACTCTATGTTGTCTAAATGTTTTGTTTTGTATTTCTTTTATTCTAATTTTGTATGCACGTCATGTCTCTGCGACAAATAAATATTTTCTCTTTCTTTCTTTCTTTCACTCTTTCAGTTTGCTGAGGGCTGGTACTTTCACTCTGTATTTTGATATCTGAATGTCAGTGTTTTGTGTGTGTGTGCTTCTTTACGAGGTCAACGACCGTCAACATTCAAGTGACGGATGTAGTAATTCCATATGTCGTTGCCTCCGACAAAGTCCTCAGGCAGTACATTTCCATCAAGTATTTTCTTTAAAGATTGACAATCTCACTTATCTCTAACTATATATTTTTTTGGGGTGAAATAACACGTTTTACGATAGAAGTCAATGTAACACATTTAAAACATTGTGCTGATGGATGGATTTATTACGGGGATTGCGAAGGTGTCTTAAGCAAAAAAAAATACACTAAAAACTTTGACCCCCAATATCTCCGTAACTAGAAGGTTCCCAGGTATAGTCTAGAACAAAGAAATGATCGCAATGATAGGGAGAATAAGTGCCTTTCGGCTTCGTAAAGAGTCTTTTTACACCCTTTAGGTTCCCAAATGAAATATGAAAACATAATTATGAATAGCGTACCTAAATATAATACTGTCAGTCAATTTCTGAAAGCTTTATCAAACTACTGAGGGAAAATTTCACCTAAGAAACTAAACGCGTTCAGTACATTTAAACTGCTTTGAAGAGCTGTCAGTTTTGTCAAAGCTATGAATATTGATATACTGATTGCTCTTAAGCGCGGTTTACCGTAATCTTGCCTTAACAATAAGAAAAATGTTTGGTTATTATTGACTGCGATAAAAAACAGAGGTAAAAAAATACTGTGAAATTCGCCACAACTTAGTCAGTTAACCAAATAATTAGATTGTGATTGTTTATGCGTTATAATTTCAACCAGATAATTTAGATATGTATTTCTGACACTAGCGGTTGAACAAGCACTGTACTTAGCATAAGTACATTAGTTTTTTTATTTACTATACCTTTATAGAACTTGTAATTTGGGACGAAGCAGGACTTCAATAGTGATATGGGACAAACTAAGATTTTTTTGGAATAACGGACAAAAGTTTAGGACGAATGAAGAATAAATCGTACCGCCACAAAACTGCTTGCTTTCATTTATTTATGTTGAGATTAAAACTTTTATTAACTTGATAAGAACGGATACAACATAAAAATTTGGAAGGCAAGAAGCCATAGAGAAAAAAGATTAAAGGACCATAAGTGGTAATTTTTATGTATATCAACAATTTATTTATTTTTTGTTCCAGAGCTCTTCCCTCACAGACTTGATCTCGGCATTCGACACAAAAGCTCAAGCACACACAGATCTACAAAAGGTGACAGCATTCAGCGGATCCTTCGACAAAGACCACAAACCTACATTCTCAAAGGAAGAATATGGCAAGTAAGTAAAAGTTACATTAAAGCCTAATAGTACGCACGACAACCAATCAAGTTATACATAACTAGTTTATGTAGATAGTGTACGGAAAATCTATACAAAACGAGGCCTTGTTATACTGGAAATGTTGCCAATTTTACTAAGAGGTATCGGACATCGCATTACCCAGTTACTAGCATGTGGTCAGATAGGCAGTCAGTCCATGAAAAAATCTGGTATTCAGCTGCACCCGTTCAGACTGGAAGCTGACTTCAAAATAGTTTGTGAAAAGGCTACGCATATGAGGTAGACCTTAATAACAGTAGGTAGAAAGCAGACCTTATTAGGGCTGGTGTGGAAACCAAATACCAGATGCTTGTTAACTTTTGTTAACTTTTTATCTTGTATTACCTTTTTGTGTAATACGCAGCGACGTACTGTCAGGCCTACGCTGTTCCCCCTTACTTAAGTACTAATGCTGTAACATGATAATATTGTAATACCAAATGATTTGAAAAGAGTAACCATGGAGTTTCTTGCCGGTTCTTCTCCACAGGAAATGACCAACCCGAACCGTGCACCTTTTTGTCGACGTTTTATAAGTGCCCATCTGGGCCTATGTGAAATAAAATATTTTGATTTTGAATATTGGCAAATGTAGTGTGGGACGGCCCCCAGTGATACGTTCCTAAGACTTTAAAAAGATCGCCGAGACAGGCTAGATGCCGAAGGCGGAGGAGACAGGGTGTTGTTGCCCAACTTAGGAGAGACAGGCTGAGTTGATTGCAGGGATGGCGAACCAATGGCACGCGTGCCATTGATGGCACGCAACACAATATTTTGGGCACGCCACCGATCAAAATCGCTTGCACTTTAGTTCAAAATAACTAGGTTTACTAAAATTCTGAATTAATAAAAGTCTAAATTCTACTAAAAGTAACCTTTTATAAGAAGTTGTAACCCTTTCATAAGTTATTTATCATCTAATCTGCAACAACAGAAATCACACTAATGTTACGTAATCCATACATTAATTTGAATAACCTACACGTAAACATTTATCAACATTCTGTGCAAAATATGTATATATTTGGTAATTAAGAGTTTTTAATTGCTAGTACCTATTTAGTTTAATTGTTTGCCCAATAATCACTAGTCAACATTATTTGATGGCACTTCTACGACCTCATTAATCATTTCTTTAAAAAATATGGCACGTTGATCCATAAAGGTTCGCCATGGTATTAAGCAATAGGATCATTTGGTTTGTATAGCGTAGCTTGGCTAAACCGCAGGCACCGCTAGCTAGCCAGCGAGGCCGGGCGAGCAACGTTTCACCTAAGCTCTTTTCATTACTAAATTTGCCTTTAAATAATGAATTTCTGTCAATTCAATACTTTCAATATTTGCAACTAGTTAACAGAAATGTAAATAATTAGATACCAGACTCATAACACAAATATCATCATAATTCATACCATCTCATTTAGTTTTAAGTAAACTTTATATTCATATTTTATGTAAATTGTATTACTTATTATTTCCTTTATTTAAATACCTACTACCTACCTACGAATACGAATGAATGAAATTGGTAAAGCCGTTCTCAAGTTATAGCGTGACCTGGAGAAATAGGAGTTCATTTTTATATAAATAGATTCTCATCTTTATTTTGTCTATCGGTCAATACACACGCATGATTGTGTCAGGATGAGTGGTTGGATCCTTTTCGAAGAATTGACAGTAGATTTTTGTCTGTGCTACTGTATTACAAAGGGTCCAGTATTTTATTGAAGTGTATCAGTACAGAAATACAATACTAGCTTTTGTTGCCCGTATTATTGTGTAGAAGTAATCATGGAATTCATTTATTGTGTCACTGTCCAGGCATGTACGTTTCAGCTGGATCAAAGAACTAGTTTTGATGAAAATAAAGTACAGATAGATTATTATTGATGTGAAACATCTATAGCCACGGGTAAAACCGATTGTTGGTCGACGCAAGCCGTGGCGACGCGACGCCACGCTATGCGATGTCATATAATAATATGTATATACACTGTACTGTTACTGTGTACTGTTCTTTTATGTATATTACTTGTATAAAATAATTTCGATGTTTCACATCTGCTAGACGTCCCGCGGCATCTTTTTCAAACTAATTCGTGTTACGTCATTTGAAGGGCTTATTATGTTGATTTTGATTTAACAATACAAGATTTGACGTTATTGTTTTCGTCGATTCTAATTAGCTTCTCAGTTTCATTAAGATTTTCATCATTAAAATAAAAAGATAAATATAAAGTTCAGAAATTTTGCGTAATGAAGCAAATATTATGCACTGAAATATTTTAAATTAAGAAGTTACGAACACAATATTTAAATTAAAGAGATACTTAATTGCTAAAGAATATTAAAATTTAATTACATTTCAGTTCAGTTGGCAGAAGATTTTAATTAATTTCAATTTACCTCTCTGTAGGTAAATATGATCAAAGTTCTTTAAATCAACTATACTCTAATATAACGTATGTTTATTTTCTCGTTTGTCTATGATCCCTTAAGATCGTGGCTAAATAATAACAGCCCCTCGGGTCGATCTTTAGGTTAAGCCGTGCTTGCCTAGGTCGGTCTGTGGATGGGTGACCACCCATTACATACCGAGTTTCCTCCGTGCCTCGGAAAGCACGTTAAGCGGTTGGTCCCGGCTGTCATTTGTAGATCTTTGCCAGTCGTTAGTAAGGTAAAGGGGTCACACATATTCTGAAGTCCCGGACCCTTGTGCTAGGTGATATAAACTTGTGTTACAAGAGCCAGAAATATTAAATAAGAAATATTTAATTATTTAATATTTACGGTCCACTAATGGACACAGGCCCCTTCCAATTGGCAGCACCTGCTCTATCGTCTTCTCCAGCTAGTCTGTCCCAGAAAACTTAATAATTGATAAATCTTGATATTGTTCTTACTTCACAATCAATTTTTATTTTTTTAACAATGACACTATTATATGAAAATTATAATTATTAAAAAGATAGAGAACGTTTTTGTAGTGCAAAGACATCAAAAGATCGGTTTTTATCCTCCTTTACAAAAATAGCACGATAAAGGTTCAAAAACCGGTATTCCGCAAATTTCCGTGACTGGCATCCCATTATCCCAAGAATGAGGAAAACTGAATACTTCAGAGATAGTTCTAAGACCCTACAGGATCAATATATCCTAATTATCCAGGGAAGCCAGGTGGGATGTTACGGAAGATTCCATCTTGCTTCAAATTGTGCAAATTCATTGCCTTATCTTATAGATTAGCATCTTTGCGAACTGGACTTGAAATTAGTCCCGAAGGTAAAAAATAAAAGTTGGAAATCTGAAATTAAATTTCACAGCAATATCCTGCGCGCCGGTTTTCACGAAATCTCGTGACAATTTTACGAATATTTAAAAACACTGCAGTATTATTACTGCATGTGAGTCGCGACAGCTAGATACGCATTGTTTTCAATGATTCACCTTTTTTTTTGATAATCCAAGTCATTAAAGATTTTTGAGTGGAATTTTTCTTTGAACGATGTCTTTTGCCGCAAATATGGAGGCCGAAGAAATAGTAGCAGTTAAAACAATGTCCATGGAGTGGCTTGCCCATTATTCTCCATATCAACAACAGTACTTTTACAAGTTAATATGTCTTATGAACCGATGATCTGGTGAAGGTTGCGGAGATCCTGTAGATGCGATTCGCATGGGACCGGTCAATGTGGCGTCACTTGGGGGAGGCCTATGTCTGTATATATGCCAGTGGACGTCTTCGGCTGAAATGCTGATGATGATGCCTTATGAACAAACTGTATCTTCATCCTTTTGTTTTTGACATTCAAAAGTGCCTGTAATGGTCTAATTGAAATAAATGCTTTGAGTATGAGGTAATATCAATAATTCAATAGTGATCAAATAATTATATTTACTCAATTTATTCGTTTTGGTAAATTATAAGGCCGAATAGTGATTCAGCTTATATCTTTATTAGCCCACTATATGTTTAGGTTTTAATGTGTTTTTTTATGTATAGTGCTTTATTTAATGTAACTTTTATGGAGATTTTCTGATTTAAATAAATAATAATAATACTAATGTTTTTTTTTTTGTCGTTTTATAATCAAATATAATTAAAAATGTAACAAATATGTATAAAGATGAATTAAGAGATAATAATACCAATATAATTATTTGATCACTATTAAGATATTGATTTGCATTTATTTCCATTAAGACCATAATAATAATATAGACCAAAGGCCTTTTACTCCCTTTTCCACAAATTCTGTCTTCAAATGTTTTGGTAGGAGTTAATTTTGTCAAATCATCTTCGCCTTGACCTAACGAACCAATAACTGATAAAAATATTTTTGTTTAGACCTATTCCCGGATCGATGACGGAGTTCCGAGGGGCTCAAGCTCAAGCCAGAGTCTTCTCAGAAATGAAAGAACTGTGTGAAATCATCAACGATTACGGAAAATCACCCTGCAAGAGTATGCTTCCACCGGAACTGAAAGACGCAACCAAAGTCATCTCCTTTGGGGAATTATTTTCGGTAAGTGCTAAACTTTGTTCATCAGTTTCAGCGAAACTTTTTGTTGGTTTGAGTGATAGAACAATATACTTTAAGGACGTTACAAGTAGAAGTTCTAAAGGTTTGTGGTCAGTCGGTAAGATTAATAGGACGACCTTTGGAAACAACACGCTGCCATTAAGGATAGGTACATGCAATTTTATTTTCTTATGTACAGACGCCAGCAGGTCAAGCTACCCGAAACTGTCAGATTTTCCCAATCAATCTTGAACCTTATGCTTTAGTCGTAAAGTTGAAAATCTATTAAAGAAATCTGACAGATTGTAGTAGCTTGATGTGCTGGCGCCTGTACTATCAACGTTATTCTGGAAGTAGAATATACTTTAGTTAGGCAAACAAGATATATTCTGAAAGAATAATTACTCGAAATCATGCCTTCATGCTTTTTTTTTATATAAGGCACTCTATAATTAAGCAAGGACTAGGACGGCATGGGCTATCTCATTATTAGATAATAATGAAATACCTATCTGTTTTCACATAGGGACCACCGTGCCTGTGTTTACATGGTGTACTGTTGTGTTCTGTGTACACCTGAGCCTAACCCTTCACGGATTACAGGCGTGATGCTTTGTTGTGTTATGATCTCATTTAATAACAAAACACTCGTATTAGTCTTAGGGTATGGACTGTATTTATATGTCGGGAATGTCAGGATTTATTCCGTTAAGCTAGAGCATTATGTGGGCAGATGATGGGTTTCGTGCTATGGAAACACGCTGGGTGCAATACACTGTTTCTAGCAAAACTAACGAATTTCTTGAGATTACAACTTAACACAATAACACGGGACACAATGAATCGGGTACAGTTCCAAGAGGTCTCAAATCGACCGCGATCAGACACTGACTGTCGTCCCAGCGTCGAGCTGTGAACATCAGGTCTCCGTAGAAGCACCCTGTGGTGTACTTAGGTAGACTTGTAACTAGGTCGCGTGATGCCCCACCACAGGCGCGCTTGCGATTCATTTTATGTTCGTACTAACGACCTGATCCGTCATACACTATATTATTGTATTCTTATTCCCGTGAGTCTTATAATTATATATCAATAAATTATCAGTGATACGATTGAATACAAGACAAAATTATTAAGGGAATAGTAACTGTAACCAGTTCGTCACACTATCTGATTCCGATTTACAATAGAACGACCATCACTTCCCCGGGGGGTCGTAGATCAGAGTTCAAGGATTAATGCAATGACGCATCGGGACGAAATAAGGGAATTAGCTGACGGCTTATAATAGGAACAGAAGGTTAACTAAATACAAAAGGTGAAAATGCAGATTTCACGCATACATCACTCTACGTACAGTGTGTGTGATGCTGACATCGGACGCTTGACTCGTCTAATGATTCAGGTGATGGTATATTATTTCTTTCATTCCATGTTCAAAAAAAAAAATATGTCGAAATAAACATCCATCTGCTCATTTAACTTTATCTTCGATGCTTCGGAGCGCGTGTGAGCGCCCAAATCTAACATTTACTTTTCACATTTGAGTCATTTCGTGTTCAGGCGCGACTTTAAGTAAAGTTGCCCAATAAATAACAAAAAAGCTCTCCTACCGAGGGTTCCGTATAAACTTGTAGGTATTCAAATTTCTCCTTTACATGTGCTGTAGATTCCTTTGTTCGGTACTGGACAAATTCTTGGATTGGACAGATTAGTTAGTTCGGCAGATTCGCTACTCGACTGATTCGTGGATTCGTCATATTCTAGAGTTCGACGGATTAGCTATACGACAGAAAATGAACAGTTGTGCACAAAAAGATTAAACAAAAAAACAGCCTTAGCAGGGTATATTGCTTCTTGGCAAATTCCATGATTCTAGTTCAACGGCAAGTACCCTATAGGTTTTGATTCCCTTATAAAATCGCAAAATATGCAAGATAAACGGGATTTAGATAAACGGACAGCCAGACGGAAGGTAAACAAAAAGTGAAGCGTTTCATATTTAATACTCTCTGCCTGTAAGATATTATGCTCTCGCGATTAGCATTCGTTTGAGAAAGACTTCAAACGGATTCGTCTATACTGGCGTGTGCCTGTTTTCGCTGGTTTTGTGTAGATGAACTTCTAGTTTTGTTTATTTAGTAGGGGAAGCGTGAATCCCTGACCTCTTTGGTGAATGAGTGTTTGGCATACAATATAGGTCAAAGGTTATGGCGGATAAGATACATGCATTAGTAAGCAGATACGATTTCTTTTACCACGGTCTATCTATGTAATATTATGTGCTTATGTGATATGTTTTTAGTTCTGTGTGTATTCTTAGTTACATTTTTGGAAAGAGCATAATTTTCCTTTCCTGTTTATGCAAATTAGAAAGATGGTTGTTTTGTGCCATTTTTTAACCCACGACGCAAATCGAGGGGTTTTATAAGTTTGACCGCTATGTGTGTGTCTGTCTGTGGCACCGTAGCTCTCAAAGGGGTGGACCGATTTGGATGCGGTTTTTTTATTACATCATGATTTATTATGATTTTCGTTGGTCCAGTGGTCGTAAGCGTGACTGCTGAGCATGAGGTCCTGCGGTCGATTCCCAGGTGGGGCAAAGTGTTATTGGGTTTTTCCATCAGGAATTTCTCAGTAGCAGCCACGGAGTCTGGATTTGTGCCCGGTTGATGGCAAATGGCAATAGGCTCGCCTCCTATTACATGGGACTTAAACATAACTTGCGAAATGGGGCTGTACTATTAGGTACACCTCTGCCTAACCCTTCGGGGATTACAGGCGTGATGTTATGTTATTATGATTCAAATGTTCACTTTTATAAAGTGGTGACTGTTGACAGACTCAGTATTTTAAGATCGTATGCATTTCGAATCGTATGGGAATTCTCGTAAATAAGATCAATCTGACAGTCCTTGTGACTAAAACCAGTCTTGCTTAAAAGTCAAAGGATCCAGTGTCTTCATTTGGCATTTCGGCTGCCATTTGTAGATCTTTGATAGTCGTTACAGGTCAGTGGCCCGAAAGTCTGACAACCTGTCTTACCAAGAGGTACAGTATTACCTGTTACTAGCTGTGTTGTAGAGGTCGGATAGGCAGTCGCTCCATGTACAATTCTGATATTTAGCCACATTCGGTTAGACTGGAAACCGACCCCAACATAGTTGGGAAAAAGTTAGGCAGATGATGATCTTCGCTGAAACAGGGTATCCATTAACTTGACTTTATGTTTCAATAAAATTGAAATTGAAATTCCTAATTCTGGGGATCTTAATTTATCAATATTTAATGTATTGAAGTAATTGCACCGTATCGTTATTGTTAACAGCTATTGTTAACTTATTCAGACCAAAATTGATGAGCGGGATTTGATTGTTGGGACCAGCGACCTCAAAAAAGTCGCTAGGACAGACTGAACTGGACGTAAGTCAAAAGTATCAACTTTACAGGAGAGTAAAAAATCTACATAATTATACCTAGGTAATGGTAAAATAATCACTATCCGTTCGGTGATAAACTCAAAAACTCCTGCACCGATTTTTATGCTGTTTTTACCAATGGATAGAGTGGTTCTCGAAGAAGGTTTTAGTATATAATTTGTCAAGTTTTTGTTGCGGAAACGGGATAAAAACATGATTATTTTTGGTCGCGATAACCGACATCCACGCGGGCGAAGCCGGGGGCATCAACTAGTATTCTATAATTTTTTGTTTTCGCCAGTTACGCTTAAGTTTCATGTAATAGAGAGCGAGTGTATTGCCATCACCCGGGCACTTATCCAGACTCCGTGGCTGCTACTGAGAAATTTATAATGGAACACTGCCATACCGAATCGAACCCAGGACCTCATGCTCATCAGTGGCGCTTGTGTGCACAATACCAACGAGGCAGTCTCCTGCCTCCTCTGCCTAACCCCTCGGGGATTACAGGCGTGAAGTTATGATGTTAAGTTAAAAAAGTAATACCCATTTTAAATGGAAAGGCAGCAAGATTAAAAGATATTGAATACGAGTTTGAAGTCCATAAATCTGTCAAACGAATGATTGTTCGTTTCAGAACTTGCTGAAGTTTGATAAGGAAATCCCGCTGAAGAAAATGTTCTTGCTCGATTATAAACACAATTTTATTTAACAAATTATTGGCTTTGGGTTTAAGTACATAAAACTCGTAATGTTAAAACTTTCTTAGGCTTTTGAAACCAGGGAGTTGTATTTTGATTCCTTTAGAGGGTGAATATAATAGGGTACTTTATGAATGCTGAATTCTCTTGATGTATTACGTTTCAATAGCGTATTTTGGTTAATTTTGCGATTGTATAATGCTGCATAATATGTCTAAGAATTAACAAGTAAATAAAGTTTTTATTTATTTATAAAAGTGACTTAATTTTCCGTACCTTATTGTATTTTACGATCAATAATTCGATCGACTTTTATTTTTCGATCTTTGCATTATATTTAGAACTGTTTGACATTATAATATTGAAGCTACACATTTTGAGTACACTATATTTGTATTTCACTTGGTATCTTAATTATTCATTCATAGTTCTTTGTATTTTTAATTAAGTTTCATGTGTATAAGTATATTCAACACAATGTAAATTGTTTATAAATAAAAAGAATAAAAATAAATAAAAATATTCTAAAATATTAAAAAAAAAATGAAATGAGAAGAATGAAACAGTCTCATACCCGCTCTGGGCCCACATTGTATTATAACTACCTCTCACAGAAAGGGGCCAGTTCCCCGTAGTGGGAACATTATAGGTTCATTACGCAGTTATGTATAGATGCGTATTATTATAAAAAAATAACTATTTCATATTATTTACCAAGAAAAAGACATAATTAACTATGTGCCTACCTAATACAATGACCCGACAAATTCAGACTACCTTGCGCATTAGCCCTGCTCAACTTGCGCATTATGAACCAAAATAATTATGAGAACGTCATCGTTTCAGATTTAAAAATGGTAAAACCGCGTGAATATTGACTGACAGGTGTCATAGTAAAAATAGAAAGAACCGACATAAGGTAATAGTAAAATTGTTTGCTTGTAGATATAACATTGTACGTTGGTTACCTACGTGCCTCGGAAAGCATTAAGCCGTTGTTCCCGGCTATAATTTGTAGATCTTTGACAGTCGTTACAGGTAGTCAGTGCCCGGCAGCATGACAACCAGTCTTACCAAGGGGTAACGTATTAACGTATTATTAGTATAACCCAATACTGACTGGGTTGTGGAGATCAGATAGGCAGTACTGTAAAACGTGATTATTCAGCCCAAGAAAAAAGTCGTTTCCCAGCACTATTTTTTGCGTAAAGTTACTTAGTTTGATGTACATAATGCTTGGTTGATGGCTTCGTGAAGAGTCTGTTTATACCCTGTATTGATCTTACAAAGTGATAATGATGAATGAAAAATCTATTGTTGAAGAAAAATAAACATATTTTTTCCAAACCTACTCATTTCAAAATGACTCACATTTCCGCAACTATCTTCAAAACACCTGTGAACCTGTCAAGATTACGTAAAGCTCATTGTTTGTCTTTATTCCTGTCGCAAGGTCAGACTGGCAAAACTAAAATAAATTCTCAAATGTTAACGTCAAAATAATATTTTGTTTAGAGCAACCGATGACATGTGCCGGTAACAGTTTAAGTGGATAATATGAAAGATTAATGTAAATATTTTGCAGGAAATTATGTTATTTTCCGTATGGCGAGTGAGTATTTTATCGTCAGATGAATTAATAATATCGAATAATATTGTTCATACTGGTTCCGTAGGCAGCGTCGAGAAAAGTGGAAGGAATGGGGGAAGGCCTTTGCCCAGGAGTGGAACAGATCAGGCTAAAAAAAAAATGGTTCCGTGCGAAGAAGTCTGAAAGTGGCGCCGGTGACTGAAAAGTTGTGTGTTTCCATGTTTTTTTTTTTTGGTCGATGGACCCACTGTATGAAGGATGATATTTCTAGCTTGGCTAGAAATGGACTACTGAGATTGCAAGTAAATTAAGTTGGGATATGAGCAGGAAAATGATGATGATAACCCTCTGGAACCACGTTAAGCGGTTTTGGGTGTAATTTTTAGATCTCTGACTGTTAATTAAGGGTAGTCAGAAACCCGAAACTCTGACATTCAGTTTCACCCAAGGGTAATGTGTTAATGTGTTTAAAGTAACTTGAAGGGGTTGGCGCTGTGGCTGCGCGACTGTTCGAAAGAGATACCGCAACCCTGGAACACAAAGGGCAAGGAAGGAACATGGATGGGTTTAGTCAGTACAAGTCTGACACTCCCTTCCGGTCTGCTCAGATTTCACAACCAAAAAAAAAAAACAAAGGGGTTGGCGCTATAAGCCAAGCCGGTTCCTCCTAGTTCAGCTCCAGATGCTAAAACTTTGGTGTACATAATACTGTTCATGTGTTTTTGTGAAAGAAATAAATTATAAAAAAAAAATATAATTATAAACATGCTTGACTGTAGTGCTATATTTGTGCTAAACAAAATACAAATGAAAGGTTTGATTCCCAGATGGGGTAAAGTACTATCGGATTTTTTCAAGAATTTTGCCAGTAGCATCCTGGCGTCTAGACGTGTGCCCTGTTTGATTGCAATGCATATCATATGTGGTAATGCAGAGGACTGAAATAGTTATTTGTTATACAAGAGTGTAAAGTTGCTTTTTAACCGCGTGCTCAATTTTGATGACCGAGCAAGCGAAGGATTCTAAAATGGAATCACGAGCGCAGCGAGTGCTTTGCACACGAGTGCAACGCGTAACTTTTCATCCCACCTCAGCGAGGAAATGACTAAAATGCAAAAAAAAAACATTTACAATCACCAGATACTTTTATTTCAGTTTAGGTATTAACTACTACATTATGATAGGTAAGTATTACAGAATATTTTTTAAATTATAACAAATAATACTTAGGTATAATTAAGAAAAATTGAAAGTAACGCTACAGTTACTTACTATCAATGTTTTTGATATTAAGTTGCGTTAGTTCATCAGTTTCAATAATATACTCGAAGCTAATGTACAATGGCGTTAAGCACCCAGAATTGGGTTTTCTTACATCAAACCTTATGGCGATTGCGATAATTACCTATTATCTATGTAATATATTGCCTATCTATTTATGTTAGTATCGTCAATAGACATTACACATGCCAAGTGTAATAGCTATGGCAATATGCCCCGAGACGGTTGCGTTCAAGAGGAAGGCCAAAGTTCTTTAATGGAACTTTAATGGCTGCGCACGTTGCGTACAGCGAAAAATATTGTGTTCTGATTTACAAGCACTGGTACGATTTATCATCCAATCCTCTTAATATTATAAATGCGAAAGATTGAGGAGTAAGATGGGTGGATGTTTGTAACTATTTCGAGCAAAAACTTCTGAAAAGATTTGGTTGAAATTTAGCATACAGATAATTTATAACCTGGATTAACATATAAGATAATTTTTATCCCGGTAGTGGCACCCGACGACTGTTGTGTTTTACTGTCCCACGAGATCGTGGGATCTCGTGGGACAGTACCGAACACCTTGCGGGCATAAGCTACTCGTAACTCCAAATATATTATGCTGTCTTGGCCTTCGAACGCTTTTTTCTCGGATGACCACTGAAAACCAGCGCTGTGCTGTGGGCCCCCCATAGCTCAGTATCATGCTGAGTTGCAGTCACGACGGAGCACTGCAGCTCTAAACTTTTATGTTCCGTTCTGTTGTGATTATAAATATTTGTTATGCTTCGTGTCTTTATTGTATTGTTTTTTTAAGGGTTCCGTATCCGAAGGGTAACCAACGGAACCATATTACTAAGCCTCCGCTGTCTGTCCGTCTGTTTGCCAGTCTTCAACTGTCAGTCGAATATTATGAGACTGTTTCGTACAAGGATAAGGCCAATGTTTTCTAATGGAACTTTAATGGCCGCCGCGTCCGTGTATGACCAGAAGGCTAATTCACGTAATTTTATGACGCGCCGATGAAGTTGTAGTGCAGTTGCAGTTAAGTTCAAGTTCGAGTGTTATACGGTATTCATGTAAACTTTGAACTGCGCGTAAGTTGCGCGTGAATTGCACATCAACCAAACTGACTTATAGTGTGGCTACATGAGAGAAAAAATATTACTCACTAAATAATCGATTAAATTTCAATGAATATGACGTTATTATAGTATTAAAATATGTAATACCGAAACTGCACGTTGATCGCATTGAAACTTATAAACTGTAATTTGTCACACGTCAAACGAATAGTAAAATGCCAATCATGTTGCGTTCCGAAGCACGCACTAAAGACGTGCAACAGTAGAATGCCGTTATTGCGCTCGCGTGACGCTAACTTGACGCGAGCGTGTCTGACAGCAGTAGAGAATACGAAAAGCGTTGTTTTGATCGGAACTTAACTGCAACTGCACTGCAACAACACTTCTTTAGTTACGTGAATTAGCCCACAGATGTATGAATGTGGTCGAGGCAAAAGAAGTATGTTATGATCGTAGCAGTTAGCTTTATTTTATTTATTTTTATTTAGCAATTTATGTACACACTACAAAAATAAAAGAAGAAAGGAACAGAAAATAGTACAAAAGTGATGCTTATTTCTAAAGAAATCTCTTCCAGCATACCTGCGAAAGGAGATACTAAAAAAAGAGATGTAGACAGAGTGTGTAAAAGAAGAAGAGAAAATGGAATACATAAAACATAAAACAGATACCTATTTACATATAATATACAATACAAGAATATACTTACATACTTATAAATACATATAACAATACTATAAAATAAAATAACTAAAAAATAAATACTTGTGCAACTATGACGAAATGGAAAGATAATGTTCTTTCACTCTTCTCTTTCGCTAGCTTTCTGATGTTTTTACCTGTCCCCCACATGGCAAATGCATTAATTTTTGTGTGTATAGGTATCTGCGAACGATGTGTGTGTTCAAAAATATTATGTGTCAACTCGCACGATATTGGCAATATCTCGTTCCGCTTCCGACCGAGTTTCGTTTTTATTTCAGTCTCATTTCAAATATTCATCACTCAATGTTGTGCTAGGAACGTTTTCTCAATGTTGTGTTTTTTATCAAAGGATTTTATTATTGTAAGTTACACACGGTACAGTCACGACACAGTACAGTCGGTGCACACGGCGACATATCAAGCCATACAAAATCAATATAACCCGACCTCGCTTTGTATAAGCTTTCTGGACAATGAGAGATCAGCTTTTATACTGGTTATGCATAGCTTGATTGATTATGTGTACAAGCTGTATGTCTGACAGGATTTTCCATCGGCAAAGATTATGAACGTCCATACAAACTCTCATACCCAATTTAAACCCCTTAATTTTCTAAAATCCCTTCTTACTTTCGTTATGTACTACTGCACTCACCGTCGCGCGTCGGTCGACCTCTTTTCAACTTTATACTCTGAGTAATAAGGTTGAAAAGTGGCCGATCGTCAGTGAGCGCAATAGAAAATCAATAAAAAAACTCTTGTGCAAATTCTACTAGACTAATCCTCCCAGAGGTTTAGGCCAGTGGAAATCTCGCAGTGAATGTATTAAAGATTTTTATCAAGTAAATAATTATCAAAAAAACTAAAGTAAAGTTTAACATTCCATGTACGTTTATTTCATAATCCATGTTGATCATAATTCAAATAAATATAAAACTGACACGTTTTATTAAACTTTAATTTGACTGGTACTAAAAATTATAAAACGTGTCATATTATTGTTGCTGCCATAAAACTATTACAAGAACATGAAATGGAGGATGCTATAATATTAATTTTATTTGAAACCTTTGATTAAACCACGGCATTTTATAATTTAGTGTAGGTAGAAGGTATAAAGCGCAGGCCACACTGCCAGCTAGCGAGCTGGCGGGCGAAGCGAGGCAACTATATAAACTAAGCGAATCTTTGGCGACCTAAACTATGTGGGTTCTGAGGGGGCGGGCGGTGAATGAATAGCATCGCTGACATCATCGGATATTTCGTTCGCATTGTTTGTATAGCTGACGTAGCTTAGCTCTGTAGTTTGCGGTGTGAACAAAGGATAAAAAGAGGTAAAATGATGCTCGCCCCGCTCGCTCGCTAGTAGGTGATGTGGCCAAATGTGCTGACGTCTGTATTTTGCAGGGACTGGTCGTCAGTTAGTAACATAACATTACATCACGCCTGTAATCCCAGAAGGGTTAACACGGGGTTAGGGAAATTGAGGTATACCTGGTACACCCGCATTTCGCTGGTTATGTTTAAGTCCCATGTAATGAGAGGCGAGCCTATTGGCATCAACCAGGTACAAAACCACACTCTGTGTCTGCTACTGAAAAAATCCTGATGGAGGAACCCAAGGATACTTTACCTGACTCGGGCATCGAACCCAGTATCTCAAGCCCAGCAGTCGCGCTTCAGGGCTGCGGTATCTCTTTCGAACAGTCCCGCAGCCCTGGAACACAAAGGGCAAGGAAGGAACATGGATGGGTTTTAGTCAGTACAAGTCTGATACTCCCTTCCACTCCGCCCAGAGCGGGAGAAATCATTTGATGTTTTCCCACACGCACTAGACCAACGAGGCAGTCCAACTTAGAGAAGACTGTCCCCAAAATGTATTCCCGTTGTAACTTCCTAGTGTTACAACTGAAAAAAATAAGTGACGGAACAAACTCCCCAGTAACACTTAAGAGAAAAACGGGTGGTATTTTTTCCATACAAACGCTCTCGCCAGTTTTCTTTCTAGTTTATGACTTGAAAGCTATGATTTGTTACCGTTAAATAAACATCAACCTCTTCTATGTCTCTATGTTTTCTTTTTTGATGATACATAATCTGTATAAGCACTAGAACCTTCACAAAACACTCCAAATTGCCCATTTAGATCGCCTGTCAATAGAGGCCTAGTGTACAAATTCGACAACTATTAACAAAAAACGAAAAACATAGGGTTACAGTATATATCCTTTGTATTCAGTTTATGAAATATCTTTTAAATTGGTCGAATATTGGAGGAGGAAATAGTCGAGAGCCAAATCTCGAATTATGACTTTTAAATATAGTTGCCCTTATCGCACCAATGTCGAAATCACGCTCGCATAGCGACAGTGATAGTTTCTTCAAATACCTACTGTGTTTCCTCAATCTTTTGGCCTACCATTATTGCTAACTGAGAGATCAGCGTTGGTCTAGTGGTGGCGACCCTGACTTACGAGTAGTAAGTAATAATTATTAATTTCATCACCACTACTCTCAAAACGGCGAAGGAACCAAAATTCGAAGATATGTGACATCTACCAACACGCACTGGGCCCGCGTGGTGGATTATAGCCTATTCTCTCTCATAGAGAGGAGGCCTGTATCCGAGCAGTGGGAATATTATAGACTGGTTATGCTTATGATTAGGCCTGGGATAATTATGTGCTAAAAATCCCAAAATATGTACATATAATATGGGTCTAAAAAACGGAAATATTGAAAAATATGGACTAAAAAAGACAACTATTACCAAACATAAAACACTTTATTGTAACATAATTGTTTGAAAAAATATATAAAATATCAACGAAATTAAATTGTTTGGCTAAAATTTAGTCTGCCTCGTTATTAGAGTTGTTGCAACGATGCGTATACAACGATATTTCAACAAATTTTCAAAATTGAAGTTCCTTCTGTTTGATCGGAAAAACGCTTTATATTGACTGAATGACCTCTCTACGTCACAGGAAGTAACTGGCGCAAATTTGCACAACTGTAGGCAATATGCCTCCTCTAGATTGCCGTTTGGCCGTAAATCCGTTATTTTTTTCGAAGGCAGACCTTATTATCGATTTTACCACTTCAGCAACAGGGCTACCTCCATTATTTTCTTTTCAATGGTTGAAATGATTTTAATATTGTCTTTTAATGGTGTTGTCGGATTTTCAGCGCTTTGATGTGGTGAGTTAAAAAACACTAATTATGCTGAAATTAATTAATTAAAATTAAACAAAAATTATGCAGTTTTTACTAGTTTAATTATTAAAGATAGGAAATATGGACTAATGTAATTAAATTAAAAAAATATGGTCTTAACCTTGAAATATGGAAAAATATGGATTCTAAAACCCTCATTTCCCAGCTCAAAACATCATAATTTATGGAGAAAACCAAATAATGAATGAAAATGATTCAATTAAAAAATATGTGTTAACATATTTATCCGAGCCCTACTCATGATAGTGCTAACTAAACTAATTATCCTTCTGGTGTCTCGTCTGGATTTTTTCTTTAAGATATACTCCAACCAACAACATACATTTTGACAATATTTGAAGAATATTTGTTTTTATCTAAGTATACTAAAATAATAAGAGCCTGAACACAAATAGTTATTATCTTAAATATTTGGCACCGTTACAACGCACAATACACATTGGAACTATTTATCAAGAATCGTTTAGATTCCTCGCGCATACCAAACTTGTCGGAATTGTCAGAATTTATGATAAATAGTTTTATATTTCGAGTGTTCTGATTCATCTTTATGGCTGCCAATTATCGTATGTGTTTCTTGTTATTGCTGACCTCTTATTGTATAAACTTTTCGAACATAGAGAGGTCAGCTTTTTATGTTTTTTTTTTGTTATATCGTTGTGCATACAGACGCTAGCACATCAAGTTACCCGAAACTGTCAAATTTTCCCAATCAACCTTGAACCTAATGCTTTAGCAATAAAGTTGAAAATCTATTAAAGAAATTTGACAGGTTCCTTCAGACCGGCACTCCCATGAATCATACGACTGGTTGAGTCTTATAATTAGCTCAAAATGTGTGTTTTAAAATTAACAATAAATGACGCAAACGTGGTAATGAGTCTTTGTATACACAGGTTTAAATTAGAATCGAAGGAAATAACTCTTTGATGAATGAATGAACATCCGTCATTTTTAATACCTGTTGTTCTTTTCTTGTATTTGTGTATAAATGTGATCGTTGAATAACAAAAAAGTCAGTTTTTACCAACCAGCATGACTAAATATTAAACATTATCGGTTAAGGTAAAAAAATTGCACCAATTTTTTAGAAGTAACCTGCATCTCTTTTATTCAAATAAACTATATACGCGACGAATTGAGAACCTCCTCCTTTTTTCTCGTTGGTTAAAAATGTAATACGGTTCTTAAATCAAATTAGCAAAGAAAATATTTTAAATTAAATTTTTTAAACATAATTAAACTTATTGATTGTGATTGAGAGCTCAAAATAAATCACCATCATGGAAGATATCCCGTAAATGAAAATATAAGTTTAGTATTTTTATTTTTTATAAATTTCAAAACAAAACAAAAAAACTAACAGAAACATCACAAAAACCTCAATAATAATAATTTCGGGATAAGTTGTAAAACCGTGAAACCTTAATACAGTGTATAAAAACATAATTATTTTACTTTGTAAATATCAATACTAATTGAAGGACATAAAACATACATTATGGAAACAATAGTCCATTGTTAATACACATTACGGGAGAAAATTATCTATTAGTTTACAACTTTTATGGTAAAAGAATAATTTATTTGTAATTATTAATAATTGAATTAAAGCTACTTATAGAATAACCTATGGCACCCAGACTTGGTCTTTGACGGAGGCTCAGAAGTCCAAACTCAAGATTTGCCAAAGAGCAATGAAGCGTAGCATTTTGAACATCAAAATCACCGACCGAATACGCAACACCACAATACGCTCCAAGACAGGCATCGCCTGCCACAATAGTATTTATCGCACTATATCGTGTTTGTTTAGGGAAACAGATATAAAACAGTTTTCGACTGTCCAATTTCTTTAAAATGGCTTTGTTTGGTGGTAAAACACAAGAATTTACACCTGAAATTGCAACACTCAAAAAAGCTGTCATGGCGGTACGCTGTCATGTTGGTTGATTGACGATGTCAATGTCTATGGAAGTTGACAGTTGACAGATCACGATTGCAATCCACCAATTGTCAATCTATGGTTGACTGTAATGGTTTATGACTTGATAATAATTTGTGTACATACTCTTCAGTTAAAAATTATGAAAAACGTGTACACAGTTTTTCCAAAATCATTTCCTGATATATCAATGCACAGCCTAAACCGCTGGTCTTAGAGACATGAAATTTGAAGGGTGTATTTTTTGTGAAGAGTAATTATCCACTAAGAATGGGTTTTTTCAAAATTCCACCCCTAAGAGGGTAAAATAGGGGTTGAATTTTCTGTGAAACTTAATATTTTCTGGGTCGATTGACTCAAAAATACACACTCTTCAATTAAAATAATGAGACACGGTATCACAGTTTAGGCGCGCATGTTGCGCAGGGCGTGCGAGGCGTGATTTTTTTTTAATTAGGTACTGATGAAAAATTTTTTTGGGCGCTCCAATTGATGTACTGCATACGTGGTTACCATTTTCACGTCGGTTTCCCTTCCACCCCGTTATCTTACACATAAACTATTATAAATGCGAAAGTTTGGATGGATGGATATTTGTTACTCAATCACGCCAGAACTGGATAAAACTTGGCCCAGAGATAGATTATAGTCTGGTCTGGCACAAAGATTACTTATTATCACAGAAGTAAGGTAAATAAAATAAAATAGCCTTTATTCTTATTCTTATTCTTATCCTTTATTGCACACAAATTAAAAAATATACATACAAATTGCAATGGTATAACTTACCCTTGGCCTTTATTACTGTTTCTTTCCTTAAAATTAAATACATGCCTACTTACTAAAACTAAATTGATTTAATCAATGTTTACTCTAATTTGAACAATCGGCAACTAGGTGTTTGTGTGGAACAGCTTGTCTGTCGACAAAGGCCTCCTCTAAAGATTTCCACGTATTCCTATCTCTTGCTAAACGGGTCCATACCGGACCTGCAATTTTCTTGATGTCATCTTCCCATCTTTTGATTTGTCTGCCTCTGTTTCTATTGCTATCTCTTGGATACCATTCTGTTACTAACTTAGTCCATTTCTATTTACTTTCTCTTAGCATATGTCCCGTCCAACGCCATTTAAGCTGTCTGTGGACTGTATGTGCACTTTTAATTTTGTTTTCTTTTTAATTTCTTGTAATTTCCTCTATCCCTTCTTTTTATACCTAAAATACTCCTTTCTATTGCATTTTGGCAGACTTTTATTTTACTTTCTTGTAGTTCTGTCAACGCCCATGTCTGGCACCCGTATATACAGGGTGTAAACAGACTCTTCACGAAGCCGTCAACCAAGCATTCTATACGTCCAACTAAGTGACTTTACGCAAAAATTAGTGCTGGGAAACAACTTTTTTTTTTTGGGTGAAAATTCACGTTTCACGGTAGGACTCAATGTAGCGCATTCAAAACATTGTGCTGATGGATGGATTGAATAGTACGGGGGTAGTGAAGGTGTCTTAAGTAAAAAAAATACATAAAAAAAACATGTTTAAAAAAAAAACTTGTGAAAAAGTTGGCACTTTGACCCCCAATATCTCCGTAACTAGAAGGTTCCCAGGTATGGTCTAGAACAAAAAAATGATTGCAATGACGGGGAGAACAAGTGCCTTTCGGCTTCGTTAAGAGTCTGTTTACATCCTTTATACAAGCATGGCATAATGCATATTTCGTATACTTTCTTTTTTCCTTTCATTGGCACATCTTTATCCTTCAGAAGTAAGGTACAATTCAATAAATAATATAATAATATACAAATCCCGCACCCCACGCGAGCGAAACCGCGGGAAAAACCTAGTAAATATAATAACATACAATTTGTGTTAGTAAATAGACCCACAAACCACACCACAGCCCCATTAAACCACAGTGTTAATTCTATTCGGCTAGTAATATGCAAAAATAGTTATTTACACACGTGTTCAAATAAACAGGAGGCAATAAATCGTGCTAAAAAGTAAATAAATTGAATAACGAGGTTATTAAAAATACATGTTTTGCACGAAAATGTTTGCGTGGTATAATTTTTGCACAGTGATACAGAATCCAAACGCGAACGGAAATACATTAAAGAATTCTCATTTTCGAACTTCTAGCAAGTCCTAAATTACTTAATCAAGAAGCTCAGTTTGATCAGCTTCCTAAACAAAATACTTCATAACCGCAACCAGCGTGCTTGTATGACCAAATTTATAAACGTTGATGAAGCCAAAGGAGAATGGCGTTCAGGTGGCGATCTGTAACCTGCCTACCCTTTTGAGAAAAAGACGTGAATTTATGTGTGCAAATCACGAATCGACCACATGACTATCAAATGGAATGCATTCTCTCAAAACATACTCAGATATATTATCTGTAATACCTAAGAGACATGCACAAATCAAATGCGAAGACATAAGATACTTGGCGCTCACTGACCGTCTAATAAATTATCGTCATATTTAATTAAAACAACAGTTCATTTGTCTAACATACGTTTTTATGTAATGGAGCATGATCCAATAAAAATTATAGCACCCAGCCAACTCCGAGCAAGTTTATCTATCAACAATGTTGACGCATTCAGACGCAACGAAATATCAATAAATATTTTCTTGAGAGGAAATGAAAATAGATGACATGTAGGAATGTATGTAACTTTATTTATAAAAAGTTTTACAACATTCTCATAAATATCTAACCAAAAGCATACATAACCAAGCAATTAGGCAAGCCATGTTTTTTTCCTTCGGAAATTTTCAATAGTAGCCTATCGTATAAAGGATCTCGGTCAAAATGGGCGTAAGTCCAACAGACTTGAAATATATCTCAATAAGTTCTTCAATTCATACTATGTCGACGAGTACCAAAGTCACCGGAGACCAGAGCTACGGTCAATTGAAAATGTTGCGATTTTATGTACTTCGTCAAAGATTAGACTACAAGGTGTCATTTGCACACAAAATAAACGAAGGACCGTAGAGGCTATATGACGGAACCCCCTTGTTAATCTAGGTTTATTATTAGTTCGAGTAATAGGTCATATCTTTGGCAAACAAGAAAAATACCTACGAAAGCCATACATACCAGAACTTTTATGTTATTTTTATTGTTTCACATACATTTTTACTATATACTGCTGTTGATGTACCAAATAAATATATAAATAAAAAGGCAATATACGACAATTGGGTATTTCAAGTGCCTAAGTCACCGCAGAAAATAAATATAGCTATATATTTATTTTCTGCGGTGACTTAGGCACTTGTTGTTTAAGAAAGAGTGAAGTACTAATTGCAAACTACTATTTCAGACATATTTAAATGTGTTGGGTGTTGGTCTTACGCGCAGAGTTCATAGAAAAATGCCCATGGTCCTTTGTACCAAGCATCATCATTTCAGACAAAATAGTATGTTCGGCATAGGCCTAACCCAAGCGTCGCCACATCAACTGCTCCTATGGTTCTTGCGGCTTTCCTAAGGTCATCAGTCCACCTTGTGAGAGGCATTCCTACAATGAACATTCTGGTATGTCCTTGCTCGAGCAAATGATGACGGTCCTGAGTGACAGAAAACGACAGGAGCATAGAAAAAAAATGCGAATCCATGCTGGTTCAACCCTGAGTCAATTACCTTGAATCTCCAGCGGGATGTCTTTATTTCTGATTCGATCGCTCAGGGAAACTTCAAAGACTAAATCTTAAGATTTGTGCTATTCGGTTTACTCCTTACGACATGGAATTTATAACTAATCTGGCGAACTACTGGGTGTTTACTTATACCTTCACCTCTAATTAACTCTTCGGAGATAATGTGTCTATGTTTAGATTAGTACGAGGTTAAAGAGTTCTTTCACGGTTAAGGCCGTTTCTAATTGGTATTGATGCCCAAGGCCCTTTAAACTAGAACGCAATGCTTTATATCCTGTGTTGCAACGCGATCCAATTTATTACGAACTAGACCATGCATACATAAGACATTGATGTGATTGTTGTGGAGTATTGGTTTCTCTTTATTTGGCTTTGAAACAAGAAAATAAGAGTTTCAACCGCACAGATTTTACCTTAAAAATATCTTTACTTTTACACGTTAAATACACATTTTCACAGCACCTTTACATTAAATACATAATTCACTGAAGTAATTCCTAGGAATTTTATTTTATCATCCAGAGATGACAAAAAATTTAAGTCCCTAGCCTATTTGTTCGTCATAGGGAGCATTTCATAGCCTGTTTAAACACCTATAAAAATCTTCAGCCTACCAGCCGTCCAGTCATCTCTTTACAAGTTCAAGGACAGTATTCTTAGCAAAACAACACACTAACGCAAATCCAAGAATCTCACGTGCGACAAACAGTCTATTTACGCATAAAAGAGTCCTCCTTTGTCCACTCATCAAGTACCAAAGACTACTAAGAATTATTTAGCGCAAGTATACAAATAAACACGGGATGGGAGAGATGATGTATCACGGACGGGCCACGACACCAACCGGCGACCGCTAGTAGCTAGTGACGTCACTCGCATTCCGCGTGGCGACTCACTCTGTCATGGCCAGCGTTATATTTGGAATCGGTTTACCTACTAATGGTAGGGTTGGCACTTCATGAAGCATTAGAAGCTCGTGGCTAAATAATAACAGCCGCTTGGGTCAACCCTACTTGCCTGCGTTGGTCTGTGGATGGGTGACCACTCGTTACATACCGAGTTTCCTCTGTGCCTCGGAAAGCACGTTAAGCCGATCTTTGATTGTCGTTACAGGTAGTCAGTGTCCTGAAACTCTAACAACCAGTATTATCAACGGGTATTGCATTACCCAGTATTAACTGGGTTGTGGAGGTCAGATAGGCAATAGCTCCATGAAAATTACGGGTGTTCAGCTGCATCCGGTTAGACTGGAAGCAGACCCCGACATAGTTGGGAAAAGGCTTGGCAGATGATGACCCATACCGGGTTGGCAATTACTTGGGATTGTTTGGGAATTGAAGACTAGTGACATTCATCTTGAGTATTTCTTGTGTCTTTGAGCTTAATCACAGCCATTCTGAATGCTTAATTAAACCAAAAAAAAATCTATTATTAATTCGTATGCGTGTAATGGTTACATTCTACCGAGATTTCTATGTTAATATTTATACTCTCTTTTGAAACTGTATCAGATTAGGTGCTATACTTATTCTTATTATACTGTTTAAGAGATAAACAAACGCTGGGTTTTATACCTTTGAGCAATCTCGTCCAGACAAACTTTATGCAGGTATATTTAACCGTAATTTCTAGGTGACAAATTAATTTAGTCTCCAAAACTGACTAAATATTTTGTCTTATTCTATCAAATACAAAGTTGAAGCATATCTTACAAATACCTTGAAATATCTAATAGTTTTATTACAAGTAGTATGTAGTGGCGTGCTTAGGGGCCAAGAATGCGGCAAGCCCATAAGGCATGCAGACTGTTCAGAAACCATAACATCATGAACAGCAATATATTATAAAGGCAGACCAGGGTTGTCCCAGGGCTGCGGGACTGTTTGAAAGAGATACTGCGGCTCTGGACCGCAAAGACCTAAGAAGAAACATGGATGGGTTTTAGTCAGTAAAAGACTGACATTCATTTCCGTTCCGCGGTTTCAATTGTATTTATTTTTTCTTCTCAGTATTTTTTATTGCGGTACTAATTGAAATACAGATAAAAATTGGATACTTCTTCTTACTAAAATCATTATGCTCTGCCGATAACTTCCTAAGAATTGTAGGTTAGTTTTGAATGTTTTCGCCTAGTTCCGTTACCGTACCGATACATAATATGTACATCGTATCTATGTAATTAACAGAGATTGGAATAGGTAGGGGATATTTGCCTTAACTTTAAGGAAGTATTAAGATTGACTCGCAAATTCATTCATTTTGTTCGGCAAATCCGAAAGCGTCGTCGCGGCGACGGAGGGCGCCAGTCGATTTTTTTGCACGAAAATCTCCCTGGATCATTTATGTAGATTGGGATAACGTCCGTACGCGTACGTACTTTGAAAGATGGCTCTTTTTCGTATGGAAATGATTATGGATTATTTAAAAACGGAATAGCATACGGGTTTGACGAATTTGTCGACTTAAACAACACAGTGGTCATCATTAGAATTTTATTGAAGAACATATAGTACAAGTAACAAAATAACTGAGACCCTAGCACGAGTACGCGGTGTTAACGTAAATACGTCGATTTTAAAATTAAAAATATCTGTTTTCTATACAATATGTTAAAAAAAACTCTGTCCAATCCCAAAGGTTACTATCAGGTATCGAGATTAGATTCTATATAACCGTTATCGGATAACATGTTTTTTGTTAAAAACTAGCCCTATAAAATTAACTAAAATGAGGAAACTCACATGGCAGCACAGGGGCGCTTCCCGGTGTCGTCTAACAAACATCTGACGACCGAAGGTACTAATGCCGAAGATAGTGTTGTCACGTTTTAGAAGTTTGGTAGATTTTAGGTAAATGACAATGGTATGTAGATTGGGACAAATATCATGCATTTTGAAGTTAATTAATATGTTTACTTTCATGAATATTTTATGTTTCGTATTTTATTTGATAGTGCCATTGGTACACCTGTCCTATAAGCTCCTTTCGGATCAGACAGGGTTTTATTAACATCTTGTATAAGTAATATTTTTATAATTTTAAGAATTTATTTATATCTATAAGAATTATACTAGCACAATTGCTTGTTGCAAAAAATTTAACTAAAATTCTATAGACTAATTGTATTTTCGATTCAAAAATCTCCTTAATTATTTACGTTACGTTTACATGGCGCGCTCGTGTTAGGGCCCCTGTTCTCAGGTTCTAATAAACAAGGTTTATTTCTGTATCTCTTTGTTTCCTCCGTGCCTCGGAAAGCACGTTAAGCCGTTGGTCCCGGCTGTCATTTGAAGATCTTTGACAGTCGTTAAAGTAGTCAGTGGCCCAAAAAGTCTGACAACCAGTCTTACCAAGGGGTATCGTATTTCCCAGTAGTAACTGGGTTGTGGAGGTCAGATAGGTAGTCGCTCCATGTAAAATACTGGTATTCAGCTGCATTCGGTTAGACTCGAAGCCGACCCCAACATAGTTGGGAAAAAGCTAGGCAGATGATGATGATTTCTGTATCTCTATGCCCATTCTGAGGTACCTAATTATATACGTCTCAATGGAAATATAGAATTCTCCCTTTACTGAAATAAATTACGTTTAACTAAGGCTGATAAATCCAAGTAATCTGTACCAGTAATTACACTAAACTAAATAAATAAAAAATATTTATACTTCATCTTCTGCCTAGCCTTTTCCCAACTATGTTGGGGTCGGGTCTCGGTCTGATAGGATGCAGCTGAATACCAGTATTTTAAATGGAGCGACTGCCTATCTGACCTCCACAGCCCAGTTAGTACTGGGTATTACGATACCCCTTGTTTAGACTGGTTGTCAGAGTTTTTTGGGCCACTAACTACCTAACAACTGTCAAAGATCTTAAAATGACAGCCGGGACAAACGGCATAACGTGCTTTGTGGGCTGTTATTATTTAGCCACGAGCTCCTCCATAACATTATAATACTTATATAAATCAATATAAAACACACAGATAGTTGTTCGGGGTCTGGTTGTTTTTGTATGTGAGTTTAATTAAATGTTTGTAAACGCACCCACGATACAGGAGAAATTCCTAGTGGGGGCAACGTTTTATTTAAAACTAGCTGAATCCCGCGGCTTCGCCTGCGTGGATGTCGGCTATCGCGACCAAAAGTAATCATGATGATCTCATTTTCTCAACTCATGTGAACCTAGTTTGCCAATTTTTAAAGTATTAAAATGGATATAGTATATTATCCTTAAGAGATAGACATAAGCCATCGCGGATTTTTCTGTAGACCTATATAATATATACAATTCTACCATTCATCATTTTGTTACATTATATTTTAGCCAATCTGTACAAAAACTTGAAAATTATATACTAAAAAATTCCTCGAGAACCACTCTATCTATTTAAGAAAACAACATGAAAATCAGTGCAGTAATTTTTGAGTTTATCGCGAACAGACAGATAGACGCGGCGGAGAACATTGTGTTATAATATGTAGTGATGTTGGGTTCGGCTTCCAGTACAAGCGGATGCAGCTGATACCAGTATTTTACATGGAACGACTGACTATCTGCCCTCCACAACCCAGTTAGTTCTGGGTAATACGATACCCCTTGGTAGAAATACAGTCTCCAGATCTTCAATTTTTATACGTCAACAGAGAGTACTCATCAGGCAGAACAACTTTTGCTAAGACGTCATTCCTATATATATTATAGTGTAACTGGGCTCTTGGAGCTCCACAACAGGTGTTCCACATCTTCAATTTTTATACGTCAACAGAGAGTGCTTATTAGTCTGAACAACTCTTGCTAAGACGTCATTCCTATATATGTTATAGTGTGGCTGGGCTCTTGGAGTTCCACATCAGCTGTTCCAGATCTTCTAATTTATTCTCTTAGCAGAAAATGCTCATTACGTGAAACAAATTTTGCTACGGTACCATTTTTGTATCTCTTATAGTTTAGCTGGTCTGTTGCGGTTCTGCATCAGGTGTTCAAGTTTCTAAGATAAATTATAGCCTATATGTTGCCCAGACTTAATACCCCCACAATTTTTTTTTTAATATATTCTATGTACAGACACAGTTTTTTTACTGTCTTATTATATGTAATAAAATAACTAATATTATATGTTTGTTCTCTTTCACGCAGCAACGGTTGAATGGATTTGAGTGAAAGTTGGCACACTTTACTTTATAACCTGGATTAACATATAGGATCTTTTTATCCCGGAAGTACGATCCCGTGGGATAATTTCTGAACTCGGCGCGGGCGAAGCCGCGGAAATAAACTAGTTTAAAATAAAAACAGACAAATAAAGAACTTCCTCCTAATCTAATAAAAGGTTCTTGTTTGCTCTGATTTTCACTCATTTTGGTGCTTGTGAACGTTATTTCGTGTTACTCAAAGTTTTTATTTAAACACAGTATTTTATTTAAAAAGAGTTCGCAAAATCTAGACAAACGAACGGGGTTGCCTGAATGGAATAATTAAGTAGGTGTGATAAAACCCGGAGCGATGTTATGTGAACTTGTTTTTAACCTTTAGAGACCACTGTGTCGAAATGGGTTGAACTGAAAGAATGTATAAAAATAATTTAGTTAAAGAAAACATGTGCTACTTTTCTATGGATTTTTTTTTTTATAATTACAAAATGAATATAATATAATTTACATTATTTACAAACTCCAAATCTGTAGTAGTAACAAAAATATGTCATCATCTGCCTAGCCTTTTCCCAACTATGTATGTTGGAGTCAGCTTCCAGTCTAACCGGATGCAGCTGAATACCAGTATTTTACATGGAGAGACTGCCTATCTGACCTCCACAACCCAGTTACTACTGGGAAATACGATACCCCTTGGTAAGACTGGTTGTCAGACTTTTTGGGCCACTGACTATTTTAACGACTGTCAAAGATCTTCAAATAACAGCCGGGACCAACGGCTTAACGTGCTTTCCGAGGCACGGAGGAAACTCGGTATGTAATGGGTGGTCACCCATCCACAGACCAACCTAGGCAAGCACGGCTTAACCTAAAGATCGACCCAAGCGGCTGTTATTGTTGAGCCACGAGCTCCTCTAGTAACAAAAATATGTACAAGTATTAAAAAGGTTACAGGGCGTCAAAAAATTTGTCCACATCGCTGTCAACTGGAAAAATGCCCAGAAAGCATCCAACGTGGCAATGCTGCTTCTTTGACCCAAAACTAGGCCCGCCTTCTGGTCACGTGAAGAGTCGACTAACCGCTTGCCGGTTTCCCGAAATACTAGGTGGGCACTGAGACGCCCATGGCCCTTGTGTTTTAATTAATAATTAAGTACTATAAAGCCTTCTTTTTTTTTACGTGGAGAAATCCTCGATGGGTGACTTTCGCCGTGGGGCTTACGAAAGGGGTTTGTCAGACTCCGAGTGACTACCATGTGGTGTTCTTTCTCGTCACTTCTGGCTGGGGTGCGGGGACACAGCAGTGACGGTTTGCATGCGTCAAAACCCGTCTCCGGTAAAGGGGAAGAGTGAATTACTCCTCGCCCTGAAGCACTTTATTATGGGTGTGTAATATATGCCATAATAACAGATAATATATTATCACTTGAAATAACGTTCACATGATATAATTTTCATATGCTATAAAAACAAATAACCTAATTTCATGTGATCTAATATTACATTTCATAAAAAAAATCTGTAGTGAATAAGTAAATATCAGAAAACATCACACTGTTATAACGTCATCTAATCCAAATGATTCACCAACAATAGAAGGGATCTGGCGCTCGGCGGCCGCTACCGGGGCAAGCTCGCTTCGCTCGCTCTCCTTCGCGCGCTAATGGTCATGGTAACCAGGCTAACCTAACCTAACCCACATGATTCACCAACCATAGAGGGGATCTGACGCAGGTATATATGAGGTGAATATGAAAGAACAAAAACATATTAATTCGTAGTTATTTATTCATACAACAATGTTATAAGTAGTAGTAGTAGTGTAGAGTAGTAGTAGTGTCAAAATGATATTAAACGTTACTATAGAATTTATATATTATAATATTCGAATGTGCATTATAGAAAATGTTTATAAAACCATATAAAATTGGGTAAACTGAAATTATTTATATCAATTCATCGTTATACTAAAAAAAAATTATATTAAATGAAATTAGGTCATGTGATCGTTAGAACTTTTGTTATTATGTCAAATGGTACGCACCCCGTTATTATAGACTGCTGGAACCACAAATCACTGTGCATGGGTTGGTTCAATAATTTCGGCGCCTAGAGTTGAACAGTGCGCTTTATTTAATCACACATTTAGATATCGCGTTATATTTTTGTGTCAATAACGGGGTACAATTTATTTGAATATCGCTAAATGTTATTAGAGGATGGCGGTGCAAGCTGGCATAGTGTAAAACATAGTCATCTTGTAATTTTCCCACTGCTGGGACATGCTGGGAATGGGCAACAATCCAACGCGGCCCAGTATACGTTGGTGCAAATCAGATGTCTTCGAATTTATGGTTTTAGGACATGCAGTTTCCTTACGATGTATTCCTTCGCCTCAAATATTATACTAGCACTTAACCGGGTCGCATCCGAAACGAGGTGATCCGACAGATAACCACAGTTATCGACATAGCTCACAGAAAAAGTAAGCTGAAGTGGCAATGGGCTGGTCATATTAGCCGTAGAACCGATGACCGTTGGGGTAGACGTGTTCTTGAGAGAAGACCGCGAATTGGCAAACGTAAGGTGGGACGCCCTCAGGCTCGGTGGAGTGATGATCTTCGCAGGGTGGCTGGTAGCAACTGGATGAGAGTTGCTGAGAATCGAGTTGAGTGGCGTCCGATTGAAGAGGCCTATGTCCAGCAGTGGACTGCTATAAGCTGATGATGATGATGATGACTTAACCCGCGATTTCGTCTGCAAAAATTGTGAAAGCTCGGCCAATATGCATGATATAAATATCATTTATAGCCTATAGCACCCACGGATAATATAGCTTTCTATTAGTGAAAGAATTTTTTAAATTGGATTATTAGTTCCGGAGATTACACCCTACATACAAACTTACAAACAAATTTTACCTCTTTGTAATATTAGTAGGTATAATTAGTATAGATAAAAATCATTGAATAGATATCCCACATCACTTATGAATAAAAATACTAAAAGTACACAATTAACAATTTATTCTCAATTAACCTAGTGTACCTAGTTTTCTGCATCAAGGACTAGACTTCATAGAAAGTGATGAACTTAATAAAATTTGCGCCGAGGCCTGACCTAGTAGTTGCCATGAAATAATTCAATTAAAACCATGCAAAGGGAGTAGAGCTATCGCTATTATGGAAGCGTAAGTGTGTTGTTTAGTACTCAGGTAACATAAAATTTGTTTATTTTTTAATTGTTATATATTTTTACTCTGGACGCTCTTAACTGTGTTATGCTTTCTGGTGGAACCACCTTGGCTTTAACAAATATAAAAATCTATGGAACGTCTATTAAATTCTAGGCCTATTAAAAAAAGTCTATAATTATCTCTAGTTTCGATGTAAACAAACATGATTCTATTTAATCCGTCAGTTAGATTATCGAAAAATATTGGATACGTATTTTTTGTTTTATCAAATCAATAAAAACTGACGAAGATAAAATGCATCACAGATCATGAGAGAGCTTGTGACGTCACTCCGCCATTAAAAGTGTACTGACAGAGTGACGTCACACGAGCTTTCGACATACTGTATTGTCTTCATTTTTTGTTTACGTGAAAAAAGAAAAAATACGTGTCCAATATTTTTTGGAAATCTATCTGACGGACTAATTACATTTTTTTTCTAAACTATTGAAATTGAAATAAATATTTGAAAGAAATTGAAATAAATACTTTGAATTTGCGTTTGAAACAGTTCATCTAAAAAATTCTCGAACGGATCTTACTAAACACATAAAACTTTTATGTCGATCTCAAACCGGCTTCAATCTGTTACAAACCAAGGAATTCATTGAACATATAAAATTATTACGACAAACAAACTGTGTAGTAGATCATTTGAAACTTGGCAACCTTTTGCGTTCCTTTCACCCGCCAGTGCGTCCAATAACGCGTGATAACTAAGATATAACACTAACGGTTCCATACCCAACCGAATATGGAAATGCAAATCGGGCTTGGCAGAAATAAACGCAATACTTCACAGGTCAGTGTTTGCGTCGGAGTTTGGCGCTAATAAAAATAAATCACTCTGCATTGCATTAAGGTTTGAATTGATTGGCTCAATAAAGTAATAGACCATGTATTGCATACCAAAGGGATTAAAGTGAGGAGATAAAATGGAGGTCCGGTCGTTGGTCTAGTGGTTGCGAGCGAAATGTGGGTGTACTATTAGGTACACCTCTTCGGGGATTACAGGCGTGACGTTATGTTATGTTATAAAATGGAGCCGTGATTTAAGTACTAAATAAATGTCTCTTTACTTTGGATGACGTGATCTTGACATTATCTTTACTAATATTAATAAAAAGAGGTTTAACTAAGTGGAAAATTTGATTTTTTGAATTTGTCATCATTTGCTTAGCGTTTTCCCAACTACGTTGAGGTCGGCTTCCAACAACAGTTTTCTACAAAGAGTGATTGCCTATCTGACCTCCACAACCCAGTTAGTACCTACTGCGTAATACTTTACCTTTTGGGAAGACTGGTTGTCAGACTTTCAGGCCACTGCATGACTACCTGTAGAGACTGTCCAAGATCTACAAGTGACAACCGGGACCAACAGCAAATTGGAGGGTCATTAAGCAATTTTCAACGTTCAATTTCAGCCCCAATTCTATTCCGTGTTTTTAGACGGACTTAGAGAAATCGAGGTAACTGTAAAACTACTTATCAATAAGTATTAAAAAGTCTTAAAACTGAGTTGAGAAAACCCTTTCATCCTTCAAAAGCGAGAAACCGATAACATCTAGGAGTATAGTAACATGAAGGTTAGTAAGAAGCGCAAAACTTTTAACACGAAAAGTTCTTACCAAGCTTGTTTCTGTTCAACCACTGAATGAATTAACATTGATTTTGAAAGAAATTTATGAATACCTTCTTCTTTGCGATATAATTCCTCTGTTTATGCTAATATCATAAAGCTGAAGAATTTTTGGTCGAACGCGTTTATCTCAGGAACTGCTGGTTCTAATTAAAAAAATCTATTCTGTAGAGTTGCATAGCCCATTTATCGAGGGAAGCTATAGGCTATATATCATCTAGCTACGACCAAACGACCAATAGGCGCGGAGCATCAATGACAAAATAATGTTGCAAAAACGCGGAAAAAAGTATACTTTATAATAATTTCACGCAAACGAATATACGATAAAAAAAAAAAAACTTTGGGAAAGTTGTGTGTTATTATGAGTACAATTACGTGTTAAAGTATCGGTTACTAATTACCAGTCACCCTACATAATTAAAATACCCTTTAGTTAAATATTAGTCGTAGTTGTAGGTACTAGAGCCTTTCATCGATTTTAGAATTTATTCAAAGTTTCAATTACTTATAGGTACCTGAGTAATTAGTAGGTATTCTAACGGTTACTTAAATGTTCAAATTAATTATTTTGCTGTCATAATTTTACATTTTGATTATTTCAATTTGAACTGCTCTTAATTAATGCACCCATTACATATACTTTCAAACCGAAATGAACCAATTTAAAAAAAAAAAGCGCCCAAGGCTTTAATTATGATTATGAACAATTTGGTGCTGTCTCAACGAAGTAGGTAAAATTTGACCCAAATTTTGAGGTCAAATCATGAAATTTAATACTTGTTAATGGCGGCATAATTTTATTAATGGTATTTTTCTATTAAATTCCCTTAAATTTTTACGGGCTGTTATTAATAATTTCAATCAAATTTAGTACCTTTTTGTGTAATGAGATGAGCTTGAAATGGTTCAACTCATTATTTCTTGCAGTAAATCAAATACAAACATGTGGGAAATAATCATCACTATCACTACATATTATAAAATATATTCCTCCACCGCGTCTGTCTGTCTGTTCGCGATAAACTCAAAAAGTACTGCCCCGATTTTGATCCTGTTTTCTCCAATGGATAGAGTGGTTCTCGAGAAAGGTTTAAGTATATAATTTGTTAACTTTTTGTTGCGGTAACGGGATTAATTTTAACAAATTTCATGATTTCTTTGGTCGCGATAACCGACATCCACGCGGGCGAAGCCGCGGGCGTCAACTAGTTTTAAATAAAACTACTTTTTTCATAACATTTAATATGTAATACAGCACAACATATTATTTTATTGTTCCTAATTATAATTGGATACAATTCTTTATAATTGATTATGTTGTTTCATTTTTTGATTAGTGATTTATGCTAGGTTGAGTATAACGGATTTAAAAACATCTTTATCGAAGCCGAGACACTAAATTGATTTTCTCATCATTGCGAATTTCTGTTTTGTACTTGACCATAGCTTTTTTTTCGGATGGGAAATCATCCAATGACTCCTCCCGCTCTGGGCGGAGCGGAAGGGAATGTCAGGCTTGTACTGACACTATGACACCAAACCCATCCATGTTCCTTCCTTACCCTTTGTGTTCCAGGGCCGCGGTATCTCTTTCGAACAGTCCCGCAGCCCTGATATGACCATACCTGTGAATCTCTTAGTTACGGAGATCTGCAAGGTCATAGTTCCGACTTTTTCACACGATTTTTTTTAAACATTCAAGTTTGAAATGTTCATAATGTAGTATCTAATGCATCAGCACAATGTTTTGAGTGCGGTACATTGAGCGCTACCGCAAACCGGTGACTTTTCACATTAAAAAAAAGCGCAGTATAACGTAGCTTAATCCTCCTTTTACACCCTGTATGTATTATTTAATTGATTAAACAAAATGGAAAATGTTGTTGGTAGCACATTTGCCCATACTTGTTTTTATTGTTTTTTTTTTTATAATGTAATGTGTTACTGTTTGTTTTCCCCAATAAACAAAATTAAACATTGATTACATTGATTATTAATAGTAATATATTTATTTTTACTGTCACGTTAATACAAGTGACTCTTTAACAGTTAAGTGATTGATTAGTATTACCATCAAGTAGATGTGAGAGTCTATCAATCAATTTCTGGATAACTTTTTTGTTTTTCGTTACTTTTTCTTGCAAAAGTTTTGAAACGCCATCACGTCCATTTGCTCTGTATCCATCTTTCAGTACATCGATTGTAATTCCAGCTGAAGCAATTTTTTCTCTGATTTTGTCCGCAACCGCATCTTTTAAATCGTTTTTTAAATCAATATACCGGATGAACATATCAAGGTCCTTTACATGTTGCTTAAGTATGGCGTCGGTACAACCAATAACTTTAATGAGTAATTCTAATATTTCAACATTTTTCTGAGCGTCGCGTTGCCCACCAACAGTAAAGTTTTCTTCAAGGTATTTTGCAGCCAATGATTCTAAGTCGTAAGAATCCGCAGTTTTCAGTATACTTTTAAAAACTTCTAAAGTATCGATGGTACCCAGAACAAGAGATTGAAATGAATCCATTAAATTACACTCTTTCAATTGGCGTACAAGCATGTGGCGCTGAAACCTAAACAAAAAAAAAACATCAGAAAAAAACTTTATATTATAGTTTTGCCTGCAGGTTCGCTCGCGTTAATTTAGAATTCAACAACCCGTTCGGGTTGTACTCTGCTTGCGAGTAATAAATTATGTAATCATGAATCAAAAGACACGTGGCGCCATCTATTATCATAAGAACGTTATTGTTGTTTTCTTCGGGAACAGTACTGTTTTTCGGGATGAAAGGTCCCTATGTTCGTTTCTGTTCACCTGACAACGTATATGCCAAATTTCAGGATGATCAGTTCTGTGGTTTGTGGAGGTCAGATAGGCAGTCGCTCCATGTAAAATACTGGAATTAAGCTGCATCCGGTTAGACTGGAAGCCGACCCCAACATAGTTGGGAAAAGGCTAGGCAGATGATGATGATGATGATGATGAGTTCAGTGATTTAATATTATATATATATATATATATATATATATATATATATCATCATCCTCATCATCATCAGCCTGTAATGTTCCCACAGCTGGGACACACGCCTCCTCTCTATATTATAAGTTCGGAAGGATAGGATAGTTAGTTAGTAGTTGGTTAGTTAGACTGGAAGCCGACCCCAACATAGTTGGGAAAAGGCTAGGCAGATGATGATGATGAGTTCAGTGATTTAATATTATATATATATATCATCATCCTCATCATCATCAGCCTGTAATGTTCCCACTGCTGGGACACACGCCTCCTCTCTATATTATAAGTTCGGAAGGATAGGATAGTTAGGATAAAATGGTAGTAAGCAGTAAGATAAACGTACCTGGAACAGCTGTGAGCAGCCAATAGAACTTTGCGAGTTTGACCAGTTAGGTCGCTTAAGAAAGCCAAAAACTTTGTTAATCCCTCTGTTGGAGAGAAGGATTTCACCACAAAATCATTATGAACCAGTTTGTAACTCATATTTACACTTCCTCTTAATTTTATTCCATGTACAGAAGTCGCATTTGATGCAATATAATGACCATCTGGTAAAATATATACTTGAAACTTTTTGTCATTGCAAGAAGCTGCAATCTGAAAACGACAATTGCTTTACACAACAGAAAAATAAAAAAGAAATACTTCAATAATATTATACCTGACATATTTCTTTGTACTTAGCTCGAAGATCTGTCATATCCAGATTTAATAGTACTATAACAGCGTCATGGTAAGGTCTTTGCCCTGTAAAATAAGCGTATAATATTTTTAATTATTTCAATGAAAATTAAAATACAATGTCATATTCGTATAGCAAACGTGGACATACCGTTATTCACATCGTGGCTATCGTTGTGTCCTGTACCTTCACCTTGTGAAAACTTCCATGATGACCTCAACTCCATTGTTTGTGAAACTTTCATCCGAAAACAAAAAAAAATAAGTTTTAGTTTTTAACTACCTCATACAGCCCCACTGATGTGCAAAGGCCTCCCCCGAATGCCATCACAATTTTTTATCCCGCGATACCTGGAACCAAGATGTAATGAGGAAAGATAAAATGCATGTGACTAAAAAGTGATGGACATGAATGTTAATGGATGGAGACAAGAGGAAGGCCAAAGAAAAGATGGATGGATTGTGTGAGGAATGATATGAAAGAGAAAGGTGTCGGTGTGGTGACATCTGACAGGGGAGAATGGAAGAAGAAAACAAGTTATGCCGACCCCAAATTGAATGGGACAAGGAAGATGATGAAGACACCTGGAACCAATCCTCATACGTCCGGGTCGTCTCGCCAGCTCTTTTTAACACGATTTTAATAGCATCACCTGTAACTAACTACCTAAAAAAACTTTTCGGTTTCCAATTGATTTTCCGGTTGATTGGCCTGTTGGTCTAGTGGTTAGTGACCCTGACTGCTAGGACGGAGGTCGTGGGTTCGATTCCCACACAGGACAAATCTTTGTGCGATGAGTACGATTATTTGTTCTGTATCTGGGTGTAAATTTATCTATAATATGTATGTATTTAGAAATATATAAGTATGTTTATCAGTTGTCTGGTTGCCATAGTACAGGCTCTGCCTAGGTTGGGGTCAGATGGCGGTGTGTTGGTTGTCCCAAGATATTATTATTAATTGAGGATGTTACGCAGATAGCAAAATTGATTTAAAATAATATTATTTATTTACCACTACTAAGTTATGGAACTGGGCTGATCACATCTGTCGCATGCCGGAGGAGCCATGGGCTAAAGCAACCACACAATGGGTCCCAAACAGCAGCAAACGGCAACGCGGCAGGCCCAGAAGGAGGTGGCGTGACGAACTCGACTCTTTCCACAAGGATTGGCATCTAACAGCACAGGATAGGGATAATTGGAAGGAGGGAAGGGAGGCCTTTTCCCTGCAGTGGGACAGAGATGGCTGATAATAATAAACTAAGTAACAATGGTATGATTAAGACGTAGAATTAGGAAAAAGAAGTTTACAAATGTCTAATGTGCTAGTTTAAATGCATATTGCTAAGGGTCGGTCGGTAGGATGGTTAAACATAATTATCAAAAACATAATTAGTTATGTAAACAACTATTAACTGTCTAAAGTAACAAAGGTTAATGAGTTATGAGTAATAAACAAAGATCTAAAACACAAAAACATTTAGCAAATGTAAACAAGGACTAGGATGTGAGCATCCTACTAATATTATAAATCCCAAAGTTTGTAATGATGTCATCATCATCTGCCTAGCCTTTTCCCAACTATGTTGGGGTCGGCTTCCAGTCTAACCGGATGCAGCTGAATACCAGTATTTTACATGGAGCGACTGCCTATCTGACCTCCACAACCCAGTTACTACTGGGAAATACGATACCCCTTGGTAAGACTGGTTGTCAGACTTTTTGGGCCACTGACTACTTTAACGACTGTCAAAGATCTTCAAATGACAGCCGGGACCAACGGCTTAACGTGCTTTCCGAGGCACGGAGGAAACTCGGTATGTAATGGGTGGTCACCCATCCACAGACCAACCTAGGCAAGCACGGCTTAACCTAAAGATCGACCCGAGCGGCTGTTATTGTTTAGCCACGAGCTCCTCAGTTTGTAATGATGTATGAAGTGTATAATCAAAACTACTGACCGGATTTGGGTCAACAAATGAAAGGGTTAGGCTAAGAAGAATACAAGAAAGCGTGTTTTTATAATAAAGGATGTAAATAACGAAGCCGAAGGCGCTGGTTCTCCCCAACATTACGATCATTTTTTTGCTGTAGACCGTACCGGGGAACCTTCTAGTTACGGAAATATTGGGGGTTAAAGTGCCAAATTTTCTAAAAGTTTTTTAACTCTTTCAGTCACACTTTTTTCAGATAACTTTATAAATAAAACAATTGAACATTTTGTTTAGTTAGGGTTTAATTATTGAGTTTTTTTTTCCGAAATTACCACAAAAGGCTTTTCAGGAATTAGGGGGCTAGTTTACTAACCTCCGTGGCGGTTTTTGCAACACACGGTCAACAATGACTTTAAAAGGATAATAGTCTAGTGCATTATCGATAGATGACGCGGAAATATTTTTAAACAACCTAGAATACGTGGTCAGAAAACTAACCAGCAATACTGAAAGAGTTAAGTAATACATGTTTTTAATCTGATTTTTTTACTTTTAACGACTCCACGACCCCCGTACTATTCAATCCATCCATCAGCACAATGTTTTGAATGCGTTACATTGAGTCCTACCGTAAAACGTGATTTTTAACCCCAAAAAAAAAGGCGTTTCCCAGCATTACTTTTTGCGTAAAGTTACTTATTTTGATACAGATTGCTTGTTGGACGGCCTCATGAAGAGTCTTTTTACACGCTGTATAGTAACGAAAATTATGAGGAATATGTTTTCATTACATATAAAAAAACATCATAATCCACAGCCCGCTGCTGGGTTTAGGCCTCTCTTTACTTTTGCCAATCTCTACATTCTTTGCCAGCCTCATCCAGAACATTCCCGCGATGGCAACAATATCGTAAACAAAAAAACCATAGATCGCATAAAATACTAAACATGGAATTTGTTTCAATCGATGAATCCTAAACTGGTAAATAATATAACTTGCACCAAATTATTCCCCATACCGAGTATTAAAATGTTTACACACTCACTGTTGCACAAAGAAAAAAAAAAAGATTTTTCAAACATTTCGCCATTTTCATTTACCAAATACTTTTGTCATTGCATTTCCTTTTTCTATGACAAGTGTTGTAAAGTACTTCTAAAAATTATTAACACTTACCTCCAGTTTTTTAAGTAAGTTTTTTTTTCTATAAATTTCAAGCTTTGCAATTCACAAACACACGTTCAATCTTCCTCGCATCTCAATTGATAATGCGCAGTCAAAATGCAAAACGTTATTACCCAGATAACGTAAAATGAGTAAGCATGAACCGTTCCAACAATATGTAGCTAATTGTTTGTATATCTTGCACGTTCGGTGTGCATACAATTTACGTCACGTTGACCGATACCATGAAATATAAATAAAATCTTCTAAAACCGTTATTCGGCACGTAGTCAGCCAATAATACTTTGACTTTAATAACACAACATTCATAAACAAGTTACAACAACTCTAAAATTGCGAAAAAAAATTAGCTGCTTCATGTAGAAATCAGCCGATTTTCTTTTCACGGTTTCAGGATTTGTTTTACAGTAAACATACATACATAATAATACAATACGGGGGGTTATTGTTAAATGATAATACAATACCCCCCCCCCCGCCTTGAGAGGTTTAGAGTAAACTAACTGAAACTGAGGCTGTATTCGGGGTGACCCAAGAATCGACTTCCAAAGATTTTCATTTAGAAATATCTCTCTATGGGCTTTATCGTACAGTTATGTTTTGTAAGTCCCATGTAATTTGGGGTGAGCATATTGTCATCAACCGGGTACAGATCCAGACTCTGTGGTTCATCATCTGCCTAGCCTTTTCCCAAATGTGGCTAAATAATATCAGCCACTCGGATCGATCTTTAGGTTAAGCCGTGCTTGCCTATGTTGGTCTGTGGATGGGTGACCACCTATTATATACCGAGTTTCCTCCAAGGTCACGGCTGTCATTTGTAGATCTTTGACAGTCGTTACAGGTAGTCAGTGGCCCGAAAGTCTGACAACCAGTCTTACCAAGGGGTATCGTATTACCCAGTACTAACTGGGTTGTGGATGCCAGATAGGCAGTCGCTCCATGTAAAATACTGGTATTCAGCTGCATCCGGCTAGACTGGAAGCCAACCTCAACATAGTTGGGAAACCCTAAGCAGATGATGATTTTCTATTGGTCATATTCCTGAATATTACAATGAAATGGGCCTTACTGGTTTTGGCTTAATACAGCCGAACTTTTCAATAGTACTCTTCACTGTATACACAACAATTACCTAATGTCCATTAAAATTTACAACCACATTCCGAAAGCAATAAGAGAATCACCGCTGTTTTTTTTCAAAAAAATTATGGCTACTTCAAAAGACTTTTTACTCAGAAAAAGGTTTTTTTGAAAATATTAAATACAAATAGATAGTGTTAATATACAATGTTTTTTTTATCATACCTAAGATTAATATTAATGTTGTGTTTTATGTAATTATATAGAGTATTATAGAGTTCGCATATTTTAGTTTTATTTTTGTTGTTTTGTTTTATTAGAATTGAAGTAAACTAGGGTTAGGTATTATGTTCGTAAAAAGTTAAAATTAATATATTCATATTTTAGTATATCAAGTACACTTACTAAGTAATCGTATGTCACGTCCAGCGGCGGACATGTCCAGAACCTTTTAACTTTTATTTAACAACTTTGTGAATACCGTATCCTACGAATAAATGTCTTTGTTTTTTGTGCGTCTATATCCCATCCATTCTGTATAGCCATCAGTCAACTCGGTCCTCAGCGATCCATTAAACAAAAGTAATGTATGATGAATTAGGTAGGTAATCGTTAATCATATTAGCCACAGCAGTCTTGGTACGCGTCTCACACAGGAGGGATGTGTTTCCCGTGACAGGTAGGCATACATTTTAATTTCAGCAATTTTTATTAAGCTTTCTAAAATCACCTTATACTTACCTTATAAGGAACAAAAATTACTGTATTGGTACTAGAGTATAACTTTCTAATAATACTTTGCCTGCAACGTCGTCCACAAAAATTGTTATCGCTCTGGTAATATGCATGATCTAAATATAATTTATAGCTTTTATCACCCACAAATAATGTATTTATCTATCAGTGAAAATAATTTTAGAATTGTATCATTAGTTCCAGAGATTACCCACTACGTACAAACAAATTTTACCACTTTATATTATTAGTATAACATAACATAACATAACATAACGCCTGTAATCCCCGTAGAGTTAGGCAGAGGTGTACCTTATAGTACACCCACATTTCGCCTTTTAGTTATTATTAGTATAATAGTATGTATACACCTTTTTTTACTTGGTTTTCATCATTTACTAGGACTTTTCAATACAATTTTGGGGTTATCTTCTACTAACCATGTACCACTAGATGTGACTGAATACCAGTATTTTACATGAAACAATTGCATAACTGACCTGATCTACAACCTGGTACTGTCAAAGCCCTACGAATAGTGCATAGTTTGCCTCGGATAGGTCTCGTGTGTAATGGCTGACCCATCCACGCCTGACCTTGACAATCACTTATCCTTAAAGATCGACCCGTGACGCTGTTGTTACCCACGAACCTCAAACAATGCTAATAATTATCCATATACGAAAACATGAGCCCTCGATCGTTCTTGTAACTATTCGTGTGAAAAGATAAACACAAAGATCGAATTCTCTCGCTGTTCATTTGTTTTTCGTAAAACAGGGAAGTCACTTATAGATAAACTTCAACGGAGCTTGAAGTATCATGAATTATTCACTTTGAAAAGGGATGTCAGATAACAACCCCAAAACAAATAAAGAGATAAAAAGCCTGGCCAAGTCCAGACCAGTCCGACTCGTGCAGGAAGGGTTCCGAACCATTCTTCTATACAACATAAGACAAAAACGGCAAAAAAATCACGTTTGCTGTATGGGGCCCCCTCACAAATGTCATATTCTCTCATTTATTTTTTATGGGATGTGAAATCATCCAATGATTTCTTCCGCTCTGGGCAGAGCGGAAGGGAGTGTCAGACTTGTACTGACTAAAACCCATCCATGTTCCTTCCTAGCACTTTGTGCTCCAGGGCCGCGGTATCTCTTTCGAACAGTCCCGCAACCCTGGCAGGAAGATAGATAGATTGACATACATATTTAGCGCAGATCTTTTCAAAGGAAGAGGATTCTGTAATAATTGTGATACGGGAGTGCGTGTGACACATTGAGTCATCCTTTTTTCCGTGGTATTGTGACCTCGGCTCAAAATGGATGCGCGTTGTTTGTTAACCGTTTATTGTTATATACATTGCCGGTTTTTTTGGGAAGAACTAGAAAGAATTTTGTTTGAGAAAAATGAACGGTAGTTTTCTGGACAATTTTACTTGGCCCAAACATTTTCTTGGACTCTGCTATTTGTGTAAGTGAAACTAGAATAGAACTTGAAGGAAAACATCATGATGAAACCAGCATGCCTGAGAGATATTTCTCGACGGCATATAAAGCCAAGTCCCATGGGCGACATGGGCATGGGCATGGGGATACCCATGGGTGGCATATAAATTCTGACACCAGGTTAGGCATTAACCACACGATAAAGAAGAACAGGAATTGAATTTTAAGATTAAGTAATTTATGCAATCGTAAGAAGGTTCGATTCGTCATCGTGATATTGACAGTGAATAGGCAACTTCTTAAATCTAGTCAGTAAGAATGTAATTATGAGAAAGTATTTTTTCTGTCTAATTGGGCGACCCCATCAACATTATTTTTCAAACCAGAGCCTCTTTTAAACAAAATTGTGTGTAGCCTCCATAAAATAAATACATTCACAATAGGGTAAGCCCCAAATATACCTATGAATGACTAACACCCGTATCTGTGGTCAATTTAAATGAATTACTTGAGTTACAAACATTTTTATGTGTATAAGAATTTAAACAACTTAAGAACCGTCAAGTAAACAAAGCGAAGAATCCTCACTTTTGATTGTTCAAACTTCAAGAAATTACTAATCTACAATATAAAAATCGTTTCTTTCTAGTAATTACTTTGACTTGTTTCTTATACGATACGGGTGTAAGACCTTTACATTAAAATATACAATGTCTAATACATAATTATAATAAACGCAAGACCGCTTGTGTGGTGACCCAGACTATGATACTGAACAACTTTTGTTCTGTCTTTTGAAAATTCATATATTTTTTTTAGTTTTACTAGACATGTTGATCAGCTGATCGCGTTAATTAATATATAAAGTGTTAACTAATTTTATAGACCAACCATAACATAAAACAATGTTCAGTGATAAATAAATCATTGGAAACAGAAAGTCATAACTACTATTTCAATTCATCCATTGTGAAAAAAAAACAAATAATTTCCTATAAGACTCCTTAAAATGTTTAATCAAGTCATACTAAAAATTCTACGACTGTCAAAAAAATAAAATCATATTAAAAATCCACTAAGAAAACATGTCATATAAAATAATAAATAATCAACAATGTTCAATAATAATTGAATTTAAAAAATAAACACAGCTACAATTTATTAAATTTAACATAACAGACATAGAATTCATTAAAAATATCTCTCATAATATAATAATTGATCAGAAATGTCTAAAAACAATTCAGAACGACGAACGGTCGCCATGTTGAGTCATTTGAATCTCCGGGAGTGACATTTTAAGATCACATGGCTCTTCTACATTCTTCTTCTTTGCGTGTCGATAGACTCAATTAATAATATAATATATATAATAAATTCAAATAATGCCCGACCAGTATGTTGCCACCTGCACAGTTCTGTCATTGGCTTCATTTAAGTCCTGGAAGGTGCAGGTGGCTGTGCAGGATGGGCAAGAAAGGAGGTGGGGCATATCCTGCAGAGGGGCTCCACACTGACATTGGCTTTGGGACGGGTCGATGATACCCCTTTTGACAAGATTATTTCTTCTAAATTGAGACCCTGTAGACAAGCTAACTGTGATCTTATTGCATCAGAAAGTGAATATTAAAAATCTAGCTTTCTCCTTGCATAAAAACTTCCTTCACAAGTTTTCTAACTAACTTTTTTATCTCTTCTCTTACAGATATACACAATTATCAACGACAAACTCGTCGGGCTTCTCATAAGGACGAGGAAACACCAACTGACTTACTTTGAAGGCGAAGTGTTGTTCCAGGTACAGTTTTATTAAGTTAAACTTAAGAGGCCGGCGGCGGCCGATGAATTGTCCATACAAACGTAAAACCAAAATCATTTTCAGTTTAAGCATATTTCGACCTTATTATGCTGTTACTCGGAACAAGACCGTGTTTACCTAGGTTTAATTTTATTTTTATTACCTAAAACGAATTGTAAACAAATTGAATTTCTCACATTTTTACAGTATAAATAAGGTGTTTCCATCTCATCTATTCTATATTAAAAACAGCAATATTTTTAATTTATTTCGAAACATGAAGTAACACAAAATAAAAAAAAAATTGGAAATGCATTGAGTATCATTCATCTTTTTTGGTATTACGGCACACATTCATATTAATCACAAATGCTCAGCGGTGATATGAATGAACGATAATTATAGAATAGTAGCTAGGTAAACAATATTCACATAATTATGGTCCCGAGCGGCTTCGCAATGCGCCGGGAAGTGTGAAACAGAGATAACAATATTTCGACGGATTTTTCCTTCGCTTCAAATTGTAATTGCGTGCGGCTTCCGCAGGGCTCTTAATAAAAGTAGGGGAGAAAAACCTTGGCTTTCTTTTGTAAAGGCTGATGTTTAAAAAGCAAGAAAGCAGGAAGACTATTAGCCAAGCTTCAAAATACACTTTCTAAGATCAGGAATGTCAACTAACTGTATTTCGCATCTGGTATATTCCGGCTTAAAAACTGCATTTCTTTTGTTTTTGAGCATCAAACAGACAAACATGCACAGCTAGGTAGCTAAGTCAAAGGTTACCATAAAGAATGCAATTTCATGAAAGATTATTATGCCAAGGGCGAAACTGTCGAATCCAGAAAATCGGATCTTTATTGAAACAATTGCCATACGCCTAAGGGTCAATTCAGACACAATAGAATAATGCGCGAGTAAAATTGCTGAAATTGCGAGTAAATGCTAAATGCATTGAAAATAGTACCCTAATACCATTGCTTAAAGTAGAAAGTTGTATGAATATCAACGGGGATATCAAACGTCGCCTCGCGTCTACTCGCGACTCGGTCGCGCGACTTTATGCAATTGTAATACGGTTCTATTTTCAATGCAGCCAGTTAATTGTGCTTTTTGGTTTGGTCAAACCGGTACAGAAAAATTGCAGATGCAGACCTGGAGACGGACTCTCCCATACAAATATTATAATGTCCGGGTGTCCGCAGCACGTCTACTGTCTTTGTCCGTACCTGTTTCGTTATGTATCTTCTCTCTAAACAAAGAATCGGTCAAATCAGCTCGCAAAAATTGTGGACGCGGTTTCGGACATAGACACTTCCATACAATTAATACCGGGTAAAATGGGGTGAATAGGACTGCAGGGGTGAATAGAGACAAAACTTTGAAAGGGATTTTTACGTTGAATTGATATGATATGTGTACCAATAACGTCTCTAAATGATTAAGTGTAACTAAGTAAATAAAATAGAGTACTTTTGGTAACATATCATATCAATTCAACTTTAAAATCCCTTTCAAAGTTTTGTCCCTGCAGTCCTATTTACGCCGTTTGACGGTACTTATTGAAATATCTGTGAGTGTCTGTACCGGATTGACCAAAGTTTCAGTCGTATGTCAATTGTATCGCGCATTTTTTTTTATTCACTGCTAAGGGCATACCTTACAATAATTAGTCTTATTGCGAAACGCAATCACTTCGACATCATTTTGACAATTTATCAATATATTCTGAGTTGTTGTTTTTGTCGAACAGATTTCTAATTCAAATATGTTGCAATAATTTACCGTTAGTTTCACGATCGAGTGGTGATCGCAGACAGATACATGCCGATATTGACAAGTCTAGTGGGCGTAAGCGCAACTGTTGAGCATGGCCTGGGTTCGATTCCCAGGTCAGGCCCACCCGAACAGCAGTTTGTATTTGTGCCCAATTGATTGTAAAAGCCCCCTATTACATGGGACAAAACTGGCGATGTAAAATATAATGTGGTTGTTATTAGGCACACCTCTAACTAACCCTTTGAGGATTTTAAGAGTAATGTCATGCATGATGTTTTTTTTTCCAGAAACGCGACGACGACGTCCCAGTGTTCCTAATGCAGACGATACAAGATATTAGAATGTACTGCGATAATAAAGCCATGCAAGCAAGGCGATCCGTGTCTCCTATGCCACAATAATTTATTAAGTTAATTACGATAAAATTCTTGTAAAACAAATTGTGATGACAGTTAAGTCCCTAAAAGGTGGAAAATTATAGGTTTAACAATGTTTTTATCATCTCAAGAGTATTTTTTGATGATGAATACATTTGTCTGCCTTTTAATGGTTAAAAAAGTGAGCAAATATTTTATCTGAAAAAATAATCCTACTGGTTTTTAAATTATGAGGTAAGCATACTTAGCAACAAAAACACGATAAGCTTTTAGATAAAAGTAAAATGTAACTTATATAATAGGTACAAGTATTCATTTTCTACTACAAAAAACAATTAAAGATACTTTTCTCTGATAAAACCAAAACCAACATTTTAACTTACAGCTTTTAGGGAAAAATAGATTTGTATTTTCCTTCCACTTACCTTGTGTTCAAGGTGAAGCTTATATCACGAAGACCTTCGCTAAGAAAAATTAATTTTCTGTTAGGAACAGCAAAGAGATTGTTTGAAGAGATGATTAACATCCGTTGTCTGAAAGGTAACCCTGAAGCAAACTATCAAACATCATGCAACTGACGTGACATTTTAAAGCAATTTCTCCTGATAATTATAGCTTGAACTTGGCTTGACACGCTACCGCGTGTCTAGATTGATAGAGATAGTACGGAGTTACGAACATTTTGTTATGAAAACCATACGTTAATGAAGTCTTTTGGAAAAGTTACGTTTGTGATTTCATGCTAAGACGATTTTTATACGACACGGATCGTCCGCGCGGTCTGGCGGACGCGGGGAAGATTTTTTGACGCTGCGCCGTCCAGAAAGGCGATGAGCGCCGCTCGTCCGCGCGGTCGTGCGGTGTATGTGTGTCATATTAACGGCTTCACTGCTCGACAGCGCGGATGAGCGATGTCGAGTAAAAACCACCTAAAATAATTTAAGCTTTTGAATATTTTCATCATTAATCAATAACCGGTATTGACGTAAACTGTAGTGATAGCTCCACGTAAATAACAACTGACAATCATCACTAGAGATGGCAACGTATTAAATTCAAAAGACTTCTAGAAACGGGTGTTAGTTTATTTAAAACAATTTTTTTGCCAATTTCAATTTTTCCTATCAATTACCAGAACTATTACTTAAATGTCATGAAAACAAAAATGAGTGGAAAATACTTATCTATTAAATAAACTACGTAAAATACAATTTAGGCTTCATTCACGTTTTGTTCCAAAAAGGTAAAAATTAAGAAAAAGCTTGCTCAATTATTACATCTGTTTTTATCCCCAACAGATTTTGATTGATTATCATTAATACAGTACTTTGATACTTATTTTCCGATACTTATTTTATTAACAGTTTTAGTACTACAAAACAATGCTTATGATAAACTTGTTGTTTAAATGTTTAGAATGCCTGATTCCTATTTTTAACCGACTTTCTTCAAAAAGGAGGAGGTTCTCAATTCGTTGTATGTTTTTTTTTTGTTTTTGTTACCTCATATCTCCGTCGTTTCTTAACCGATTTCAAAAATTCTTCTTTTATGTGAAAGGATATACTTCCCGATTGGTTCCATAGAAATTTCATTAAAATCGGTTCAGTAATTTGGTATGTTTTCACGTTAATTGCTATATCACGCGACGACGCCTGAAGTCTTGCATGTTTAATTTGACACACTTCCTGATTTCCGATTGAATTAAAGATTTGCACGCTTATGTATATCGTGTGATAGTACAATATATCGATAACATGGAGCTGATCTGATGATGGACCTGGACGGCGGCCTTAAGAACTCCGTTATGAAACGACATAACCCCATCGAGTTTGGGCTCCTATGATTCGTCTTGACGAGTACTTTGTCTCTAGATGTTATTCAGGATCTGATGATGAAGCTGTAAGGAGGCCATAGGATCTGCGTGATAAAACGACATAAACGCATCGAGTTTGGGCTCGTTTGATTCGTCTAAATAAGTTGTTTGTCTTTAGATAGTATCCAGGGTCTGATGATGGAGCTTGAAGGTGGCCATAGGATCTCCGTGATAAAACGACGTAACCGCATCGAGTTTGGGCTCGTTTGATTCGTCTTAATGAGTAGTTTGTCTTTAGATAGTATCCAGGGTCTGGTGATGGAGCTGTAAGGTCGCCTTAAGAACTCCGCTATAAAACGACAACCCTATCGAGTTTGGACTCGTTTGATTCGTCCTGACGATTACTTCCTTAAAGTTCTGGTTACAATATAAAAATTAATTCATGATTAGAATTTGTGTGATATGCTAAAAAGTCTACAACTAAAAGGGGTAAAATAAAAAACTTTCTGCGAAAAAAAACCGACTTCCAAAAAAACACTAAAATAAACTAAAATAACTTTTTTTTAATTACTTTCGGAAGTCGGTGACAAACAATGACAATGAAACAAACAAAGTCACCGACTTCCGAAAGTAATTTAAAAAAAAGTTATTTTAGTTTTTTTTAGTGTTTTTTTGGAAGACGGTTTTTTTTTCCAAAAAAAATTATTGATACCTTGCCTGCCAACATCATCATCAACATTCTCCTGCCCTTATCCCAATTTATTTGGGGTCGGCGCAGCATGTCTTCTTCTTCCATACTTCTCTTTTACTCATCATCTCAGTAGACACCTACCTTACTAGTTATAGTGTTTTACTGGTAATCAAAACATACTTATGCAAAGGTTTGGTGATCTAAACCTTGACCACCAGGACATGAAGAGAGAAAAAGTCAGATAAACAGCAACGATCTGATAAGTAAATAAGAATCAGGCATTCCCTAAGTGTCTAATAGGTAACCTAATAATAGTCCATGGACTAAGATTAAGACTAAGCTGGACTTAGCCTTTTTTGAAGTGGCTTTGGAGAAATGACCATGTAAATAAATTATAAGTTTAAAAAAATGTATCGTATAATTTAACCATGAAATAACAACGTTTTAAAACTTTCTAACCTCTGAAGAAAAAAAAATATTTTTACAATTTTTTTTGCCTATTTTGCTTCCTATCTTCAATGGGGAAGACTGTTTAAAGCTCATTGTAGATGGCGCGACCATAGTTACCACTAATCTGACCAATGAAATTAAAATATTTTGAAATATAAAATGACATTACCAGATTTTCAACCGATGACTATGCTTGAAACCAGAAAAACTTGAAAAATGTGCAATGGCATTTGCAGTACATCCATTGAAAAAAAAAGTTTTCACAGATAATACGTAAAAAAATGTATTACCTTGTAGTAACCATGGTAATTTTATTTTTTAAGTCCAAAAGTGGCTTTAGATTTGTCTTTTCTTTTTCACTTTTTAAAGTCTTCCTAAATATAGCTAATTATTTTAACAGTTTAAAGGTTCCGTTTATGGTTTGTTTGTTACGGAACCCCGAATGTAACGCCCAAAGAGAGAAATTTTCATAAAAGTGTGTCAATTAAGAATGAAGCGAAGATTTGAGAAATCTTAATTATTCTACAAATTAAGTTTAATTGAAATAGAAGTGTGTTGCTCCATCTTTTTAGCTTGGAAAATTAGGTTAGGTTATAGGAAAGATATATGTAAAGAAGGGACCTTTTGTGTAGTTTTTGCAATTCGCTTTTGTTTGCGATGTCAAAAATCTCATTGTGTAAGGCTTTTGTTGCAAAAAAATCTGTAAAATTGTAAATTTTGTTTGTACAGTTTATTTTGTTTGTGCATTTTGTCCGTCAGGAAGATTGACGACGAAAATTTTTTTATGCAAGGTTGAAAATAACAATAATTAGAGCATTGTCTCGACAGTCATCCATAAAAGAAATATGATAATAAGATATTTGCTTACTAAAAAAAATATTTGGCTTTCTGCCAGCTCTCGAAAGGAAGAGTGTGAAATGTGTGTTCATCCTTTGAAATATTTTTACCCGGGATGACGGCACATTAATCAAAACTGTAATCAAATCCTTTAGAAAGACATTTGCCAATCCTTTTTGTGCTAGCAAATCAGTATTAAATTTCGTACGGCAAAATAAAATACAGATGTGAGTATAGGTACATGATTCTGTCGGGACTGATTTTATTTTTACATTAGTCAGATAATAATGTAAAAATAAATTTATTTTGCGGTTCAGTGTCACCTTTTGTACAGTATATTATTTTATTTTACTGGATCGATGCTAAATTTTGAAGATTTCAGAAACTTTGTTTTCTTCATTAATAATTATTAGTCTCTACAACGTAATATTTTTTATATTTTTTTTTATTGTTTTTTTATATTGACAATGATTAATATAAATAATCTCTGAAATGTACGATCCGACGACGTCTGAAAAAATAATGTTTTCGATCTAGTAAAATATCGGATAGTTTACATAATTCATAGTATTAGATGTGAGCAAATATTTGTTATAATTTAATTGAAAGCTAATATTTTATGTACATTAACGAAAATATTTAAAAAATATGTCATTGAAAATACAAACATATTTTTGATAAAATTGTTAGGTAAATTATTAAAAATTGTATTATTTATTTAGATCTTATATGAATGTAAATATCGTTTTACCATTTTCATGAATCTCGGCAATTAAAAAGCAAAATAACAGTTAAAGGTGAAAACATACATTGTACTCAAGTTTTTTCTCAAGTAAGAAAATTTTGTTAAGAAATTATTTTGTAAGCTTTATTTAATCATGAGAATTGAATATTATGTTTTTGGTGCTGTTTTCCGTTACGTTAATTTGTCGACTTATTCAAAACACAACTAACAAAAATATTTAAGTATTTAAAGACGTTAATTAATAATCATTTTTCAACTTTCATCATAATATTCTAGTCTATCTAGTCGATTGAGACCAGGTGGCCTATCATGACGTCTTAAAGCAGGAGTAATTCCAGTGTGAGAAAGAGATGGCGCTAGACGACCTGTATAGCTCTGTCTCTTTCCCACACTGAAATTATTCCTGCTTTAAGACGTCATAGTAACCCCCTGTAAAGAATAATCATTTGTGTTTAAAATAAACTTATTATATTTATACCTGATTTTTTTATTGTTTTTTATTATCCGTACTCTACAGTAATAGCAAGCTTTTAATTACAATATTTGCATAAAATCTTACGAATTTCGCTGTTTCGACCATCTGCATACGACTTCATACCTAAACACAACTGGCCACCTTTGCTCCGCTGCACAGCAATTTTTCTAACCGTAAAGGTACAACAAACAGCGAATCCTACACAGAGTCGTTCAAAGGAGACTGCAATTAGCTTATACATTATATCCTAGACTAACCTGTCTAAAGCAAACTGACCCTAATATACACTGAAGATCTGGATCAGTTGAATTAGTTACACAAAAAGCAAACCTGCTGCATAGACTACACGAAAGAGTTTGCGTTGCAGACCACATTTAGTATACAAATTCGTTTCTCTGCGCAGGTACAATTCAGAGGTCCAGTAGGTTCAAACCTTCGAACCCAGACGTTAATTTCTGTAATGAAGATCCTTCCAACACACAGTGTGAATGCGGTGCTCCTGACCAGACGATGTCTCGCTCGTTGGAGAGTCCAAGGTGTCCCAATACCTGCACATTACAGGACCTAAAAAGCCACAGACACCGCGATTAACGTGGCCACATACTGGGCTCAAGAAATACAGAGTGTAAACCGACTCTTCACGAAGCCGTCAACCAAGCATTATGTACATCAAACCAAGTAACTTTACGCAAAAATTAGTGCTGGGAAACGACTTCTTTTTTTGGGCTGAAAAATCACGTTTTACATTAAGACTCAATGAAACGCACTCAAAACATTGTGCTGATGGATGAATTGAATAGTAAGGGGGTCGTAGAGGTGTTTAAAGTAAAAATCTTACATTAAAAACACGTATTTAAAAAAAAAATGTGAAAAAGTTGGAACTTTGACCCCCAATATCTCCGTAACTAGAAGGTTTCCAGGTATGGTCTAGAACAAACATGACACATGATCGCAATGACGGGGAGAACAAGTGCGTTTAGGCTTCGTTAAGAGTCTGTTTACACCCTTTATAAACAAGTCGTACTATCGACACGAAAGAAGTTTATTTCATCAAATTAATATAAAACGGCATTTATACAGCACACTTCCTTCCATGAACAGGACGCCTGTGGACCAGCAGTAGGGACATTATTTAATGACTAGCTTTTACCCGCGGCTTCGCACGCGTTAATTTAGAAATTGACAATCAGTTCGAGTTGTACTCTGCTTGTAATTCAATCTTGATTCGAAAGAACCGTGGCGCCATCTATGAGAATAAGAGCGTTATTGTTGTTTTCCTCGGGAACAGTACTTTTTTTCGGGATGAAAAGTACCCTATGTCCGTTTCTGTACACCTGACAACGTATATGCATTTCAGGATGATCGGTTCAGTGGTTTAGGCGTGAAAATGTAACAAACAAACTTAATTTCGCATTTATAATATTAAATAAAAGAGGGTAGGATTATGTAATGCTTACGTATACAATTATACTCGAATTGTTTTACCATAAAGTACTTAATACTGTTGTCAAGAAAGTGACTTTGTGTCTTTTTTGAGTCTTTATCAACAACAACAACAACATTTATTTATTGTCAGGCAACTTTGGCCTGTAATAGATGATTTATGTAAATACCTCACAGACAACATAAATATGATAAAATACAATTTGTGTTGGTAAAAAGACCATTAAAACTATGTTAGTTCACACACACACACGTTGTACACTTCGCTTGTGCACTTCAGGGTGTAAACAGACTCTTCACGAAGCCGTTAACTAAACATTATATACATCAAACTAAGTAATTTTACGCAAAAATTATTGCTGGGAAACTACCTTTTTTTGGGGTGAATAATCACGTTTACGGTAGAACGGAATGTAACGCATTCAAAACATTGTGCTGATGGATGGGTTGAAGAGGAGGGGGGTCGAGAAGCTGTCTTAAGTAAAAAAAAATACAATAAAAACAAGTATTTCAAAAAAAACTGAAACTTTGACCCCCAATATCTCCGTAACCAGAAGGTTCCCAGGTATGGTCTAGAACAAAAAAATGATCGCAATGATGGGGAGAACAAGTGCCTTTCGGCTTCGTTAAGAGTCTTTTTACACCATTTATGTCACTGCGCGTCCATGTGTGTGTGACTTTAAACCTTAGTAGACTTTGCTTATGATGACAAAGATTTATTTACATAGAAAACATTCAATTCGTTAATATAAAGGCGCAAACCCTCCGCGGCGCATGCTGTGCACGAGCACGCGGCGCATTTTAGCTGCGTGTATTCATTTGTTTGACAACGTGGGTCAACGTTTCCACTGCAGTACACGCTACACACAACAACACAACTGTAGCGTACGTGGCCTACCGCGGTATAGTCGTGGTTTATAATATTCGTGTATAGCGTGTACCGTATGCACAGCGTGCATGGTGTTGACAGCGTTGAGCTATGTGAACGACTTATTCGAGCAAGCAACGCATATACTACTGACGTCAATTGATGCATAGTGTGTCCGTGGTTTGTAGTGGACACAATCACATATATTTTCTATCGAAGTTAAACACACATGCGTAGCCTATCCGTGGGCCGCGGTGGGTATGCGCCTTTAAGCTATGCCTGCATACTTTACTGAGAAACATATTGTGCTTGCGAATTTTCATTCACGTATTTTATCCCTAAAAATCCAGCAGATTTAATTAACAACCAATACTCCAATAAATAAAACTGAAAACCCGTAAATTGAAAAGCCTTTCGGTGTATTTTCAATTTAGCGGACAAGCTCGAATCGAGACTCTTTACCAAGATAAATAACTCCTTGTTAAATGAGAATTGGGGTTGAATTCGTCGAGTTTTCTTGCAATTTAAGGCTTTTCTTTGAGATTTTGCCCTCTGTCCTGCAGACTTCCAAGAAAGGGTATTGTTACTTGCAAGGCTTATTCTGTAAACGAAGATATTCTCTATGATTTTTCTTTCTTTATGTACAATTATTAATATACGATTAAATAGTTTATCTTTTGATCAAATACCTTTATGTATTTGAGCAGTAGGAATTACTGCATTTTTATTATTATTATCTTGTGTGGGTCTTGGGCCTTGACTTGGCTTTCATGCCGTCAAAAAATATCTCTCAGGTACACATACAGCCATAATTTACCTTATACGTAAGACATTATTACAAATACAATATTGTACCAGTACATAAGTCCTTGAAATCCGAAATTGAGGAGCTCGTGGCTAAATAATACCAGCTGCTCGGATCGATCTTTACATTTTTTTACGACATACGCGGTGTATTATATATTCAGCCTATTTGACTCTGTTGCGAGATGATTTTGAAAAAACTGAAACACGGGTCCCATCATTACAATTGAAGAGCATGTACACAAATTTTTAAGTCGATCGACCCAGAGAATATTAAGTTTCTCAAAAAAATTCAACCCCCCATTTCACCCTTTTAAGTGTGGAACTTCGTTAAACCCTTTCTTAATATCCTACTCTTCACAAAGAATACACCCTTCAAATTTCATGTCTTTAAGACCAGCGGTTTAGGCTGTGCATTGATGTATCAATCAGGGGATGATTTTAAAAACTATGACGCACGTTTTTCATAACTTTAACTGAAGAGATATGTATACAATTTTTCAAGTCGAATGACCCCGAGAGTAAAATGTTTCACAGAAAATTCAACACCCTACTTCATCCTCTTAGGGGTGGAATTTCAGAAAACCATTTCTTAGTGGATACCTACTCTTCACAAAGAATACACCCTAAAAATTTCATGTCTTTAAGACCAGCGGTTTAGGCTGTGCATTGATATGATATATCAGTCAGTCACTTTGAATTTCATCATCATCATTTCAGCCGAAAGACGTCCACTGCTGGACATAGGCCTCCCCCCAAGTGTCGCCACATTGACCGGTCCCGTGCGACTCGCATCCAGCGGATCCCCGCAACCTTCACCAGGTCATCGGATCACCTAGTGGGAGGCCTTCCAACGCAACGTCTTCCGGTTCGCGGTTGCCACTCCAGAACTTAATTTTGAATTTAATATTGTTTAAATTATGAAGTGTATGGAACAGCTGTTTTTGAATTTCGAAACGCAGATTAATTTAAAAGCAGCTCCAGAATCGTGTACTGAATTTATTGTAATAAAACGTGTGACAAACTGAAAATTAATCTCGTTTAGTTTTCACTACCTCTCTGACATGATTTACACAGTAGTGCTTATTTCTAAATCACGAATTCCCTGGATGTCGTCTGAAAAGTGGAAATACACTCTAGTATGTAAATTAAAAGATGAATGTAAAGTGTCTTGGCTTCCAAGATACAAGAATGATGTGTTGATAAAAAGAACAGTAAATAATTGTTTGACGTTGCAAGCTTGGACGTGTGAAATCTTCTCAACTTATGTATGCTTTTATCCGAGGAATATCATCTTTTTGTAATTCGAATACACAACCATTCAAAAATCAAGACTCAAGAATTTATCCTAACCTCTATTTGCAAATTTCTCGAGTAAGACAGCATGCAAATGTGTGCAAGCTATATTGAGCGATATGAAAGGCGATACAAAGCTCGACCTTCGATATCATCAAGCAAATGCGGATAGATTTCATTCAGTAATTAAAATATAGTTCTCTCTCTTATCCACTTTGAGATCTTTTCCGAACACCTACTCAATGACGACATAAAGTCTCGGCTGTAATTTGTTTCAATTTCAAACTCCTGTTGTAGGCGGGTAACAAACAACGATAAAAAAAAATAACGATAATAGGCTCGCCCACATAACTGGCAAAATGTGGGTGTACTATTAGATACACCTCTGCCAAACCCTTACAGGCGTGATGTATCATCTCCACAAAATATCTCCAGAGAGTACAATAATAAACATAGAAAGTTCTAATAAAAGCTAATCCATTAAAACCTAGAATATGATCACATCATACGTAGAATAAATAACCAATTCCTTTTTGTTTTCATTAAAACAATATTTTCTACTTGACCAGCCAGCAACGCAATAGGTTATTAGTAAAGTTGACTTCCCAAGAAGATATAAATTTTAGTTTCAGCCACTTCTGAGACTTCTTCTTCTTAGCGTGTCAATATCAAATTTTTATGAAATAATTATGTTTGGCCCAAAATTCAGCTACTCGAACTCCGCTCGCTGATGCAGTCAAGAGATCGTCAAGTGCACAGGTGTCAGGGCATGCAGTGCAAGATGGAAGATGGGCCATTGTCTGTGGAGACACACTTCTGAGACTTATTAAGGTCTATAAATAATTGAAATTTAAAACCACGCAAGGTAACATAACGTGTGTATTCCCCGGAGGTATAGGCATAGTTCTAAGGCTGTGTTTCCACCAGAAATGAGGGAGGCGAGCGAGGCGGAACGAGTCTATGGAACGGTGTGAGCGTTTCCGCCAGAGATGTGCTAGGCCGCTGAGCGGTGCGTGGATGCGTAGCGACGCTGTGAAACGGTAAGTAGATGAGCGGTGCGAGGCTGTGTAAAGAGCTCTTTTCAGATGCGAGCGGTGACCACACCGTCTAGTGACTGCTATTTTTTCGCTCGCGTCCGTTCCTAGCACACATCTCTCGCAAAACATAAAAATAGTGCGTGGAGTCCCTCCGCGCGGAAGAAGTGAAACTTCGTAATGTGACGCATTCACTCTCGCTCTGTCTCTTTCTATTCTCCCTCCCCAGGAGCGTTGAACGTTTCACGCAACAGTGCTTTCATACCCCCTCCATGGTAGCGTTTAACGTTTAACGCAACCTTGTTGGAAGTCGCGTTAGAAGTTTCAGTTCAATAAAAAAAAGACTAGATAAGTATTACATAAGTTCCCCCTAAAGTCTTTGGGGAAATAAAGGATAGTTCACTCGTTATTTGCTCTCAAAGTGAACTTTATTTTTCTACGTAAATAATCGCAAAAAAAAACAAATTAAATCACGTGGTTTTCTTTAGATATTTTCGCTGAACTAAAAAGTTGAGCATCTATTTTGATTAGATCTCATACAAACTCCTGAAAAAATACTCAAAGAGACTTCAAAAACATTTTTTTTTCGACTCGTAAACGAAGTACTCTTCGTCCGGATTTAGCCTAAGGGATCTTTTTGAGACGACCTAGATCCTTTTCAATATGGAGAGGGCAATAATCGCTTGACGAGTATGTTACAGACTGCGTGGTTGCAAACTTTTTATATATTTTTGAAGTGAAAACTTCTTAAGCGGCGTTGTGCACTTTTTGGGATGGGGTAAAAACTGTTAAAATCGCGTCAGATCGTCAGATTGAATCGACGGCGCAGGGCGCTTGCGCGACTGTGCGTGTAATTTAAGCAAGATGGCGTTGTTTCAAGCCTTCACATCTTCACTCCCGGAGTGCAACCCGTTTTTTTACTGTACAAGTAAAAAAACAAAACAAAAAAAACAAAACAAGTAAAAAAAACGGGTTTTTCTTTATTCGACGTCTTACAGTGGAGAATGGAAGAAGAAAACGTGTTTCGCCGACCCCGAATAGAATAGGAAAATGTCAAGAAGATGATGATACTTTTTCTTTATTTGTCAAAAGGTTCGTTTTGTGTTTTTCATAACTATTATATTATATTATTTCATCATTCTCCTACCTTTAAGTTTTTTTAATACCACCAACCACACATTAACATAGTCTACTTCCATCGCCTTCATAGTATTTCCAATGAGAGTTCTCCACATAACTCTATGGGTGTAAAGAGCACATTATATCAGTCAATTACTTCGAACCCACGCCACGAACCTCTGATTTTTCGAATTCACATGCGTATTGTAAAATATCACTTACTTCGGCAAAGAAAAACATTGTGAGAAAACCAGCATGCATGAGAGATTTTTCTCTCTGACAAGTAAAGCCAAGTTGACCCATAGTCCACATAAAAACTCTGACCCCAGATTAAGAAAGAAAGAATTACTTGCCTGCCATTAATTCTAACCAGTCCTTTTGTTTCCATAGACCAGGGCTGAAGCCTTTGAAAACGGGTTTTCGATATTAAGTAAAAATAATGAAGTGGAACTGGGCTGGTCACGTCTGCCGCACGTCGGAGGAGCAATGCGCAAAAATTACCACTCAGTGGAATACCAAATGGCAGGAAACGACAACGCGGCAGGCCTAGAAGGAGATGGCGGGATGAGCTGGACTCTTTCGCAAAGGATTGGCCTGCAATCGCACTGGATCGCGAAATGTGGAAGGAGGGAGGGAGGCCTTTGCCCTGGAGTGGGTCAAAATAGGCTTATAATAAATAAAATAATAATAGTAATAATAAGGAGAAAAAAAAAATGTGTCGAGTGTTTGGGACATAAAAGGTAAGTTTTCACCAAATTTCGTGAAAAAAAATATTTTGTAAAAGATAAAAATAAAATAACAAAAACTTGGTTATTTGAATATTTCACATACATTTTGAGGTTAAGTGAAAAAAAAAATACAAAAGTTGTCGATCTTTTTATAACCTATAACTTTGCCATTTGACTTTTTGCCATATGAGTTGTAGTTTTGCCGGAAATCGAGATAAACCGTTTTTTACCCTTAAAAACACCCCATCCACTTCCCGACCTCAGATCGCCCGTTAAATATTTTGCCTTTAATTTTTGTTATATTCTCTTCCTTTTTCAATGGGTTTCATCCTACTATTTTTTTGTTGGTTTCAAAAATTATCGACCCTGGTATACCAGTCCTCAAGGGTACTTTACCCATGTACGAAATAAAGTGATTGATATACCCAAGACGCACGTATGCATAAAACTATCGTGGAAACCATTACGTAACACTTTATAGTGTATTATTAGGTACATTTTCTTTAAGCTCCCGGGAGAACGGCGTAGTTTTCTACGGCTTAAAACTTAATATTACTTGTAAACTTTGTTATAGACGGTCACAATTTGAATGTTGAGGTTTTTTTTTCTGACAATGCTTGCTTTATTGACGATTCTAAAGTCAGTTTGTTTTGCAACGCGTTTTTTAGTTCGTCAAAAAAGTAAAAAGTTAACAGCTAATTACAATAGCACTTGTCAAATGTTGATTTATTGATATTTCTTTAAGAAGATAAGTCTTTAAACAGACTCCGGACCCAGGTTGGACGCAGCAAGGAAAACCTGCTTAGGTGGAGATTCATTGATGACTGCCCTGGAGTGGGTCAAAATAGGCTTATAATAAATAAAATAATAATAGTAATAATAAGGAGAAAAAAAAAATGTGTCGAGTGTTTGGGACATAAAAGGTAAGTTTTCACCAAATTTCGTGAAAAAAAATATTTTGTAAAAGATAAAAATAAAATAACAAAAACTTGGTTATTTGAATATTTCACATACATTTTGAGGTTAAGTGAAAAAAAAAATACAAAAGTTGTCGATCTTTTTATAACCTATAACTTTGCCATTTGACTTTTTGCCATATGAGTTGTAGTTTTGCCGGAAATCGAGATAAACCGTTTTTTACCCTTAAAAACACCCCATCCACTTCCCGACCTCAGATCGCCCGTTAAATATTTTGCCTTTAATTTTTGTTATATTCTCTTCCTTTTTCAATGGGTTTCATCCTACTATTTTTTTGTTGGTTTCAAAAATTATCGACCCTGGTATACCAGTCCTCAAGGGTACTTTACCCATGTACGAAATAAAGTGATTGATATACCCAAGACGCACGTATGCATAAAACTATCGTGGAAACCATTACGTAACACTTTATAGTGTATTATTAGGTACATTTTCTTTAAGCTCCCGGGAGAACGGCGTAGTTTTCTACGGCTTAAAACTTAATATTACTTGTAAACTTTGTTATAGACGGTCACAATTTGAATGTTGAGGTTTTTTTTTCTGACAATGCTTGCTTTATTGACGATTCTAAAGTCAGTTTGTTTTGCAACGCGTTTTTTAGTTCGTCAAAAAAGTAAAAAGTTAACAGCTAATTACAATAGCACTTGTCAAATGTTGATTTATTGATATTTCTTTAAGAAGATAAGTCTTTAAACAGACTCCGGACCCAGGTTGGACGCAGCAAGGAAAACCTGCTTAGGTGGAGATTCATTGATGACTGCCCTGGAGTGTAAATGTGGTGCTGTTTCACAAACGATGAGGCACTTAATATCGTATCCTGCGTGTCCTGTTGCTTGTTCACTACAGGAACTGATGGATGCTACCGAAAGCGCCAAACTAGTAGCACCGTTCTAGGCCGACACAATATAGATTGCCATCGACACGCTAAGAAGAAGAAGAAAGGCGGACTCAAAAAGATATATGTGTGATTATCCACCAACTAATCAGTGAATCCATCAGTGGTTTTACAGATCAGTGCAAGGCTGCATTTTGTTGTTGTGGTAACTATGATTCGCGATCGTATATACAGAATTATAATCATTAAAATCACCAAGACAACATTTAATCCCATCGAATAACAATGAAAAGTCATGATTTGAAAAAAGTAACCATGAAGTTTCTTACCGGTTCTTCTTCATAGGAAACGACCAACCGAACCGTGCACCTTTTTGCTGTCGACGTTTTATAAGTGCTCATGTAGGCTTATGTGAAATAAAATAATTTGGTCTTGATTCAATGGGATTAAATGAAGTCAATGTAATGTATTGATGATTTTAATGATCACAACTGAGTAAAACCATATTGTTACGTATAACCTGACACTGACCTGCAAATTGCAAAAAAACAAAGAAATTTTAAATTTCGCGGGCGCCCACCACCTTTATCTGATCAGATGACTTTGATAATCTTTCTGGATAATAACACAGACGCACAGCTAAACAGGGTAGCAAACAAACAATTTGTTACCTCCAAATACGGCCTGATTGGCTACTACTATTTGACCTTCACATTCCATAGGGATCCTAGATGTATCTCAGTACAGTCCTGAAATACTGACCCTCGGTCAGCTTACACGACACCCTCGGGAGAGCACTGCCCAAAATTACATGGTAGTTTACAAAGATAAATGTCTCAGTAGAATTTCATTAAAATTATTGATGTAGAAATAATTATACTGATATTGGATATTAAGTTACAAGAATTGATTGAATGAAGATTTTTTCTTTTATCTTGGGTCCATAAGTTTCTTTCATTAGTTGAAACTCCAGTGGACGGCGGCCATTTTATATTTTCATTTTTTGTCTCGATTGTTTGAATGTCTGGGCATTTATTGGAGCGAAAAAACCGATTAGAATTTAACTATAAAATCAATATTTCCCTGTACTTGATTGTAGGAGTTTGTGGCTAAATAATTACAGCTGCTCGGGTCGATCTTCAGGTTAAGCCGCGTTGGCCTAGGTTAATCCATGGATGGGTGACCACCAATTACATACCGAGTTTCCTTCGTGCCTCGGAAAACACGTTAAACGATGGTCCCGGCTGTCAGTTTTAGATCTTTGACAGTCGTTACAGACAGTCAGTCGCCCGAAAGTCTGATAAACAGTCTTACCAAGAGGAATCGTATTACCCGGTACTAACTGGGTTGTGGAGGTCAGATAGGCAGTTGCTCGATGTAAAATACTGGTATTTAATTGCATCTGGTTAGACTAAAAGCCGACCATAATACAGTAAAACACTAGGAATTTCTCCTGTATCGTGGGTGCTTTCACAAACATTTAAACTCACATACACAAACAGCCAGACCCGGAACAACTATCTGAAGGCCATACAAATATTTGTTCCGTGCGGGGATCGAACCCGCGACACGCAGCGCAGCTGCCAATCGCTCAGCTACTGCGCCAACCGTGCCGCGGAGTTGGGAAAAGGTTAGGCAGATGATAAACCTATTTATTAAATTGAAAAAAAAAACAGACCAATTAGCAATAAGAAGTTTATTTTCTCAAATACTTATTTAAATACAATTTTCAACATACATATAATGATACAGTCGAGCTTATGTAGACTTAGAGATATAACAAATTGGTACAACACCGATATTTTTCAAGTGATTGCCGATTCGACGAAAATCTCGAACAATTTGGACTCTTTATGTATAGTATTTACACTATGTACAATTTTATTATTGATAGATACAAATAAATATATTAAACAAATGATAAGTATGATCAATTTTAAGATTATACATTATCTGAAGAATCATGTATAAACAATAAATCATTAGCTGAGACGTTAACTATTGTAACTATAGTCAGTCAAAAGAACAACAAACAATAAATTCACTTTTGACATTAGATTTAACAACGTAAAATTCAATGGAGTTTCAAAAACCGTCGCGGTAGTGCCACACCTTGTAACATTCGAAAAAGAACGACAAACTTAAGGTGGAAATAAAGGGGTAGTCCGCGAAATTAAAATTTTCTTACGTTTTTTGCATTTTCCAGGTCAGTTTCAGGCAGTAGGTTAAATAAAATATGATTCGCGACCAAAATACGTATGTAGCTACAGAATTATTATCATTAAAGTCATCAATACTACCCTCTAAGTTAATTTAATCCTATTTAATTTGAATTTCGCGCGTAACCCTGGAGTTTCCCCTTTAATACACTTTTAGGAGTTTTGTGTTTCTCAACACGAAGGACAAAATACAAGAAAGTGCAAACAATCTGGGACAATGATGTCAGTAGTTGTGCAATAGATTCGTGGAAATGAGGTTAATGCCAGGGATTTACACTAATAGGAGTGTAATTTTGAAAGAGCTAATTTTGGAAATGAATTTGTCTTATTTGTGAATAAAAGGAATAAGGATAAAAAGTTGGTTTGGCAAGTTATTTTTACAGTAAGTATCTAAAAAGAGCAACATTTCGCATTTATAAGTTTTTTTTTAAGTCATGGAAAAGTATTTTTTTATCGATTTTATATATATTATATTGGACAACAAAATACAACATATCGTACTATAAGTAAAATATTAAATGACAGGTAAATTAATTGTTTTAGACCAATTTTAGTGTGCAGTTCAAGGTTGCGCTGCTTGTCAAGATTTGGTACATTTACGACTGACCTCATTGGTGAGGTTCTTCGGAAAGGTCAGGTGCGTAGTACTCGCAACCGGCGTGCGTGTATGACCAGATCTAGGAACGTGGACGAGGCAAAGGAGTATGTAAGGATCGTAGCAGGTAGCGTTCTGTGGTTTCTGCCTACCCCCATGGGAAAAGGGCGTGAGTTTGTGTATATTATGTATTATTTATTATTAATTCTGTGTTTTACCGCCTTCACCGATAAGTTGGTTGAAGTGGAAGTAAAATGACTATCAAGTTAAATAGTTCGCATATTCAGATCACAACTGTCTTTTTTCGAAGGTTTTAAAAAATGTGTACACGGAAAGTCGACTTAGGGTGTCAGTTTGCTTAAATTAATTTCTCTAACGGTATTTAACAGTCGATCTGTTCTTGCGTTTTGGAATGCTATTAAAATGTTAAAAACGTAGACAATTATAACATAAAATCACGCTTGTAATTCTCGAAGGTTTAGGCAGAAGTACCTAATAGTACACCCACATTTCGCCAGTTATGTTTTAAGTCCCATGTAATAGGAGGCGACCCTATTACCATCAACCGGACACAAATCCAGACTCCAACGTGGTTCAATAAAACCTTCAAGTTCTGTGAATATTGGATCTAAGCTGAGTTTAAATAAACACGAACAGCTAGTATTTATTTCATTCTGGCAAGCGCTAATAAATATGTAATTATAGACACAAATAAATTAAGTCTAAAGTATTATTAAGAAAATTAGTAATATTATTTAGTTTATGAAGTATTTGAACCCAATAAATAAAATTGTATCCTACCAAAAACAAATTTTCTTTCCGCGTTTTTATGATAAATCTAAAGCACAATAAAAAAGAAATTAAAACGTAATAAAATTTTATAAAAGAAGATTTAATTTTTTATTACCTTTGTGTATTCGGCCGCATCATTGTGTTACCATCCTAACGTTTGATGGCGCTTGCACTTCATAAAACGACAAGTTTTATACGTGTATCTATGCTATAGTTAAACTGTGTCAACCTCAATTAGGCTTCTATTTTCTGAGAATTGTAATTAACAGTGGTAAAGCAATTTAGAAGTCTACTTTCTTTTAAAGAAACCATTTTTTTATTTCTAAGAACAAAGATTTAATACAATACAGCTCTTTGGTAGAAATCTGTTTCAGAAACTAAGATATCGGTCTTTATTTTTTGCGCCATTTTCCCTCCATGTTTTTTACTTCAGTGAGCAAGTTACAATAATTTCTTGTCAGTGTGATAGGTTTCTGTCACATGTCTGTTAACTATTACATAAAGTTAAAGAAAGTTTACAACTTTATAAGTAACATTTGTAACAAAATGTTGAGTTGGAGCCGAAAAAAATATTTTTTATAAACCTAAAAAAAATGTTTACCTTACCATGAACATGAAATTTTTATTTGTAGACATTGGTAATACAGGGATGTTACAAATAAATATAATAAAATATAATACAACCTTTAACTTCAACGTTAGGTTTTATTTTGTATCTCGATTTTTTGAACACTCAGAAAGGTATTTTTATAACATTGATGTTTCACGTCACTTACGAGGGCTCTTAAAAGAATTATACAATGTTTTTTTTTTAATTAATACAAATGAAATAACAAACAATAATTTTATCACTGTCCTTACCAGATCAGAAAAATTGCTTATTATAAAAAAAAAATCACTTTTCTACCTTAAAATACATTTAAAACTAATCAGTTTCCACTCTCAAAGTTTGTAACAATATTCTTTCTTCAAAAATATTTTTTCACAACCGTTTTCATATTTATAGACGCCACTAATAACACCAACCGACTTTGAAGTAGGTAACAAAAATATACTCTCACTTTTTCAGTTTAAAATTCACTTTCCAGGATAAATTTTCCAGTGATTGATGAAAGCTACCTGAAGTTTCGCTTTGGGGTGTGCAGGACGAATATTTCGCAGCTGTGAGAGGCCTTCATAACTCTTTCGTCTATGGAATGTTCAGCCCAATGGGGTATTGGATCCGAAACGACACTTGGTCTCACTGTGGACGTTTCCTCGAAGCGAACTTTGTGGCGGCGAACGCAGTTTAGACGTATCTGTGGACAAGAAAAGAATCATTATAGATTTTCTATTCTATCTTCACTATAGAAAATATTCTATTCAGTAACATTCCTTTTAAGGATTCTGTGCAAAAATGGGCAAAACGGAACCCTTATAATTTCGTCAGGTCCCTAAGCATCTGAAAGACCGTATGATATGACACAATTTGTCGTAAAGTATTACTTCAATGTTCGGAGCTACTACGAATAGCTACGAGTATTCATAAGAGATTTGCGTGCTTATGCACCCACATTAACATCAGAATGCTTTATTTGTAAACATAGGTCAAATTACAATAGTGATGGATAGGTAGATCCTGTATGTTTCTATGTATGTTTGTGTTCAGTTATGTTTTTGTTTTTGCATTTCGTGAGTAATACTGAAATAACACTTAAAATATCTTATAACATACATACAAGTCGTGATCACATGTTAACCAGAAACCTTTACACGATCCCGAAATATTCAGATTTTCAACACAAAGAATAAAGGGTCTCATTCATGGGAAACAATACTTGGCCAACAGTGGATACCTAAACGTTGTTACCAGCCACACACAACATGTTGCTGCGATAATGTTTCACAACTTTTGAACACAAAGAATAAAGCCTCGCATTCATGGGAAACAAAATTTTAAACACAGTGGATACCTAATCATTGTTATCAGCCACACAAAACATGTTGCTGCGACAATGTTTTAAAACTTTTGTTCACAAAGAATAAAGCCTCTCATTCATGGGAAACAAAACTTGAGCCACAGTGGATACCTAATTATTGTAACCAGCCACACAAAACATGTTGCTGCGATAATGTTCTACAACTTTGTTTCTCATAAAAATGAGACCTCAGTCCTAAAGGTACCCTTTCCGAAGGCAACAGCACACTGCAGATAGCAGAGACGTCGCGGTTGACAATGCACATCATCTCCGGTAGCAGCCTTCTCTTCTTTGGTACCAGTAGCGACAAGGCGTTTTTTACAACTTACACTAAAAAGTAAGTTGTAAAAACGGCTTGTTGTAAATACAAGATCACTTCCTTTTGAGGCGAACTGAATAGTTCTGTGTAGGATTCGCTCCAATTTGGCCAGAGCCTCATTTAGATTTCATCACCATCATCAACATACACAGCCCGATTTCACCCGTGCTTCATCCTAGGCCGCGTCTATACAACAGGCGAGCAACCAAACACAAGCTTAATTAGTATAAAAAAAGAACTGGCCAAGTGCGAGTCGGACTCGCGCACGAAGGGTTCCGTACCATAAACCGAAAAAATTGAGGTTTACGATTTATGACGTATTAAAAAAAACTACTTACTAGATCTCGTTCAAACTAATTTTCGGTGGAAGTTTGCATGGTAATGTACATCATATATTTCTTTTAGTTTTATCATGTTCTTATTTAAGAAGTTACAGGGGGGGAGACACACATTTTACCACTTCGGAAGTGTCTCTCGCGCAAACCAATCAGTTTAGAAAAAAATGATATTGGAAACCTTAATATCATTTTAAAGACCTATCTATCCACGTATGGGTTTGATGAAAAAAAAAATTGAGTTTCAGTTCTAAGTATGGGGAACCCCTAAATTAATTGTTTTCTATTTTTGTGTGAAAATCTTAATGCGATTCACAGAATACATCTACTTAGGTACCAAGTTTCAACAGTATAGTTCTTATAGTTTCGGAAAAAATAGCTGTGACATACGGACGGACAGACAGACAGACATGACGAATCCATAAGGGTTCCGTTTTTTGCCATTTGGTTACGGAACCCTAAAAACGCTTAATCTAGAAAAAAACTCAGACGTCAAATCAATAAGTAGGTACAAAAGCAATTAATTGTGGTTAAATCGTTCCTCCTAAACTGTCCCTAATTGGTTTTTCCGGCTCGGAAATACTTTCGCGTCCGAAAAAATGTCGATGTCGGGAATTCTTTTAATTCCTCTAATTCCGTGCAAAAAGTTTTCTCATTTCCTTTTTTCTAGCGAAAGGGAAACGAATTATGTCAGGATGAGGAAAAAAGTAATCAACCGCTTCTATCTGTTTAAGCCACGTGTTCACTTAGCGAAATTAAACAGTGATTTTCAAACCATCGATCGCCATATACTGAGCTACAACAATACGGGATTTAAAATAATTCAAACTTAACAACAAGCAAAAGTAATAAAGCGCCCGTTCTCTCTCTAGTTATTTAAAAAAATTGCTGTGCCCGACAGGCTCCTATTTTTTTTATTTACCACCTGTAATTTTATATTATACAACGTTATTTTTTCTTTATGCGAAACCTGAATATAGTTTGCTCAGGTTTAAAAATTATTGAAATCGATTCAGTAATAAATGAATCGATTTCAATAATTTTTAAACCATGTTATATTTTGTCCCAAAAATATTTAAAAAAGCTTACAAGTTGGACACCGCGCGATCATTGAGCGTGTGAGCAGTACGAACAACTAGGTAACAAGTCAAGCTTATAACTTTGTGATTTTTCATGATACAGTTTTGAAATTTTGTACATAGATTCTTTACATAAAATTACTAGACACGTGTTTCGGGTTTCGCATAAACAAAAAATAACGTTGTAGATATAGCAATAAACAATTTGAGATACAATCTAACTCACACTAAAATGACTAGTGTAATCGTAACGTAAATACGACGACTTTTTAATCGTAAATACAATTCGCTTAGCAACTGGGTTAAATTGTTTGCACCAAACACAATGAGTAAAATCCATAGATATAAATACATCACTTCACTATCACTACTTCACTTCATCATAGTATAAAACAAAGTCGTCCCGCTGTCTGTCTGTCCCTATGTATGCTTAGATCTTTAAAACTACGCAACGGATTTTGATGCGGGTTTTTTTAATAGATAGAGTGATTCAAGAGAAAGGTTTATATCTACATTGCACCCGTGCGAAGCCGGGGCGGGTCGCTAGTTCTTAATATTATGAACCTATTGTAATATACTCTATATGCGAAAAAATCTTAAAATATATTATTGAGATAGCTTAGGCAAAAAGCAGTCGGAAAACGTTAGTTTTAGTTCATAAAATAACAAACTAAATTTTTAAATTCAATTCAAAGGTTTCAGCTTTTTTAAACTGTTTCATACAAACAAATAGTAGTCGCCATATTATTACGTCATACGGCTATGTAAACATAGAAGTGTCAAATCAGCTATCAGCTATTGGACCTTAATATCACTGCATTTGTTTACACAGCCAACTGACGTCATGATCGCAGAGCAATATGGCGTCCACTGCGTTCAGCGTTTTCGTCAAATTACGAGCGAAATGCATTTTTATGGCACTTATGATTGAGTAAGCGAATACGTACCTACCTATAGTCAATTCACAGTTATTGTTGATGTTGCTTATCATTTTGCTTAACTGTCAAAATCCATTGTTTTAATTTTTTGTCAGTCTGTCAGTTTGTTCCGGTTTATCTCCGAAACGGCTGGACTGATTTTGACAGGACTTCTACTGGCAGATAGCTAATGTTATAAAGAGTAACTAAAACTTGCTTTTATCTAAGAAGTAGGATTAAGGTTCTGTGCCAAAAAATTAAAACCTTTGATATTTTTAGAAAATCCGATTAAAATAGCCTTCCCTATTTTAATCGGATTTTTTAAATATTTTTTATAATAATATCACGCAGATGAAGGTCGCGGGGCAAGACGATTTAACTGCTGTCTATGAACGTTAGCTACCCTTAATGGCTGTGATGCTCATTCAGTTTTAGAAACTATCAACGTGGGGCCTATCACCAAATTAATAATTAGGTATGTAGCTGTAATGGGTTCACGTAGTTATTGAGACTCGTTCGTTTAATTACACTTTGGAATAGGCAACTACAGTACTTTCACAACTTATTATATCTTGTGTCTGTAGCTTCGCTTTCTTTGTTTTTCTGACATTCAAAAGTGCCTGTATTGGCCTAATTGAAATAAATGGTTTGAGTTTAGTTCTTAAGACTAAGTTCACCGCCCTGTCACCTTATCTATTAATGCTATTGTCCGGCTTTACAAACATCTAAATACGACATAAAATAACGCTTGTTATCTCTAAAGGGTTAGGCAGAGGCCTACTTCATAGTTGGGTGTATTATTTCACTAGTTATGTTTAAGTGCCACGTAATAGGGGCGAGCCTATTGCGTTCAACAGGCTACGAATCCAGACTCTGTGGCTGTTACTGAGTGATTACTGATGAAAAATCCAATTTTACGTTGCTCGAGCTTTTAATTGAATCCAGGATCTCATGCTCAAGAGTCGCGCTTGCAACCACTAGACCAACGAGGCAGTCTATTAACACTTAACACTCTCACCGCCACTCATATATTATAAGAATTTACAATTGCAAGCCGCGCGGGCCGCCGGCCGGCGGACTCATCTTGATCTACCCTCACAAGCCAGAGTGCAGTAGCCGTACGCGCGGCCGGCAGACTCACTGATTGTTTTTATTGGCAGACCGGTACGCTACGATCTCGCATTTTCATGTAATTTTTGTAGGGCGCGTTTCGATTAAATTTTTTTGATAGATTTTAGCGCGAAAGTTTCGGATGGTCTGCTGAACTTATTCAACGCAACATATAGGTGGCGTGCCTTACTCGAAAACTTACGAACCGCTGCCTGGCGGACCGCATGGCGTTGAGAGTGATTATCGATCGGCTCATAGCCGGAGAGTTGGAACTCCAACAGTGCAATGCTATTTTAGGGTTTAATTGAGTTGTTGTTTAGTGAAAACATAGACGTCTTGAGTATTCAAAGACAATCCATACATTCTCCCACACTTTAATAGAAATGCAGAACAGGTTATTCTTAGAAAACATAACCATACGTAGAAACCATATATATTATACGGTGACTTATGTCTAATGCGTTCGCGATCGATTCTCTAAACTTGTAAACAAATTCGTTTTTAGAACAACAACAAATTTAACACCTATAAAGAAATGTTGACTGCGTAGCACACACTGAAAAACTTCAAAAAACCTTTGAGTTCAATGGGAGATACTATTCAAAAAATTATTTAAATATGAATCTAATTAACACCCGTGTAAAGTTGATATTATTTTAAGTGAAAGTGACATATATTGGAAATAAGGATTTGAATATAGTTTAGATATTCATGGTTGTGGGCAAATAACGAATTATCTACCTACAACCATGAAATGAAAATAATTCGACCAACCCTTTGATAAAGGGCGAAGAGTTATAGAGACGTAAACAAAGCCATAAATCCCTTTAAGGAAACCGCCGACAAGGAAATGTGATAAAACTGTATATTAGACTTTTTTATCGCTGGACTTACATTAAAAATGTAATGACACCCCGCCGCTAGGGACCATAAAATTGAATTCGAATAGCGGTCATTACAATGACATCATAACAGAGCTGTGTAACAATTTTGTTATCCTTTTAAAGCTAAGTTACTCCTTATTAATATCAGCTATCTGCCAGTAAAAGTTCCGTCAAAATCGGTCCAGCTGCTACCTGACCGGAGGTCAAAAATGTTAAAATGACAGCCAGGACCAACGGCTGAGTGTACTTTCCCAGGTACGGAGGAAACTCGGCACGTAATGAATGGTCAGCCATCCACAGACCGACCTTGGTAAGCGCAGCTTAACCTTATTAAGTAGCCACGAGCACCTCCAGTGCGCTTATTATCTAGGCATTCATATAAAGTCAGTGAAGTGAAAATGATCTCTAATGTTCGTCACCGTTAAAGATCATTTTCAGTTTCCCGAGAGAGTTTGCGGTAGTTAATTTCCTTAGGCAAATACGAATACACTATGATTATTTTTGGTTCACAGGGGTGTTACATTTTCATTTTGGTATTGACTCAGACAAAGCTAATGTCGTTTTGGTTGCGATAATTCGGGACGAAGCGAAGTAATGGGATGCTCAGGTGTGCAACTTACTGCAGTGGCCATAAACATGCTATTTATGTTAAGTCACGTCATGGTTAACGTCAGAATCACCACACATGTTTGACTTTTTAACCGTTCTCGCGAGAAACAAAAATTTGTTCTTGTTGTCTGCAGACAGTCGTTTATGTTTATGCATATCTGTGTCACGTCAAAGCATAAATTCCGGAGTAGTCTGCGATTTGCTTCGTGGGTACTCAGTCCGTTTGCCAAAAATGTGCTCAGATTTCCGTCCCAAAAAAACAAAATCACAACGTTACCCCGTCAGCGTGTTTAAATGTGCCACAGTCCCAAAGGGTCGTAGTGCTGGTCCGGATATAACAAAAGATATCTTCCAGTTCATTCTTGGACCCAGGTGCAGATAAATTGGTCCGTTTGATCTATCGCACTTATATTTATATGACCGTGTCGAACTATCTCGGTTCTTATTTTATTGTATCCAATATCGTTGGTGAGAATATTTCTCGGACAGTAAAAATACTATTCCTTTAAATAAATATTGGTTTGGAAATAGTGTTTGAAGATTTTGTTTGCCGGAAGACAGTTGAAGTACAGGTACATTTTTTCGGGAAACCGAACCGAAGCCGACCGACCTCGAAGGCGTTTTCTATTGGTGAGTCGATGCATATATATGTATATATTTCTTGAAATAAAAAAAGAGAAACTAGTTATAAATTCAATCACGAAAAAAACATTTAAAAATATAAAAAATACATGTCCGCCGGTGTCGAGAGCAGGGTACAAGCTACCGGTGGTTAGGGCTCCAGACACAGGAACCTCCTCACAATACGGCCCGTATCCTGGAGTACTGCGTTCTGAATCAGGCCTTTGATCCAATTCAATTCTTTATTAGTTGTGTGTATTGCGATTGTGTTAAGCTTTTAGTAAAACGATTTTCATTATTAGATTACCTACTCATTAGCTAAATAAGTACATACACAAGAAAATAATCTACACCACACCAAGAAGCACTAAAATAAAAAAATATTAAAACAGTTTAGGATAGTAAAAAACTTACTAAACTACTCTCAACTAATGTTCTAGATTCCTAAACTCAAAGGCATCAGCTTGCTCATAGAATAAAAAAAAAACATGCCCGGCTAAGAGACATGTACGCTAGTTTGAAACTCAATAAATCGATGGAATATATCAGTTCAGACTCCGGACCAATGCTTTACTGGACAAATATGGAACGAAGTAGATTGCATTTTAAGAGCCCCCGCAGACTGCAAACTTTCTATCGGACGATAGTTTAGTAGGGTTGAGCTGTTAATGCCCATACGAAGCCAACTAAACGGTCGGGTTGTAAATGAATGCGCAAACCAGACCACCAGTCGTTCGACTGTACTCGAAAAAGGACGATGAGTATTTTTGTTTGAAGCCTTGGCTAACTTTCCAACAGACATGACACTTCGTCAAGTACAAGCACCCTTCACTTGATGAAGTGTCATGTCTGTTCGGCTGCAGTTTCATGTTTCAATATCTTATTAATTTAAAAAGAAAACCAAAACAATAAGAAATATTATAAAGATATAATGTTTAATTTTTAATTTGTAGGAAATATTGTGTCCTGTCTTATTTTCATTTATTTTTTTAATATTAATTTTATGTACCTAATCCTAATAATCCAATTGATGATTCATCATCATCAGCCTATAATGTTCCCACTGCTGGGACACAGGCCTCCTCTCTATGAGAGGGATTGGGCTATAATCCACCACGCGGGCCCAGTGCGGATTGGTAGATGTCACATGTCTTCGAATTTTTGGTTCTAGGACATGCCGGTTTCCTCACGATGTTTTCCTTCACCGTTTAATACCGTTAATTGATGATTGAAATAAAGGAATTAAATTGAATTAAATGTATGGTAGATAGCTGCTATCACCCTTTAACAAAAATTCTTTCATTTTGTTTTAATATTTGTACGCCGTTAAACAAAGCGATCTCATAACTTTATATTTACACCTTCTACACCTATGTTTAGCAAATAAAAGACTTTGACTTTTCACCAATTTCACGCATGATTCGAACTAAGCTCTAATGGCTCACACCTATTATTTGACGTCACTGTCCTAAATCTTGAGGCAATTATAAAATTTAGGCCTAAGTGCATGATCCTTTGGTGGCTGGTTGGCTGTTTCTGAAGAGAGCGCTCACTGAGTTGTCCAATTATACAATCGGCAAGTTTGTGCGCGGGATAAGGGGGCCGTACTGATTTAGCAGTTGGCTGATAGTTTGTCGATAGTTTAGTTTGTGAGCAATCAAGTAGCACACAATCAAACTTATTTATCGGCCGATACCGAAACGTTTTACATGCATTTTAGCATAGGTATGTACATGTGCCTACTAAATCATATTTATTCCTGTACATTAGTTTTAAAAAGCTCGTGGCTAAACAATAACAGCCGCTCGGGTCGATCTTTAGGTTAAGCCGTGCTTGCCTAGTTTGGTCTGTGGATGGGTGACCACCACACATACCGAGTTTCCTCCGTGCCTCGGAAAGCACGTTAAGCCGTTGGTCCCGGCTGTCATTTGAAGATCTTTGACAGTCGTTAAAGTAGTCAGTGGCTCAAAAAGTCTGACAACCAGTCTTACCAAGGGGTATCGTATTTCCCAGTAGTAACTGGGTTGTGGAGGTCAGATAGGCAGTCGCTCCATGTAAAATACTGGTATTCAGCTGCATCCGGTTAGACTGGAAGCCGACCCCAACATAGTTGGGAAAAGGCTAGGCAGATGATGACATTAGTTTTAAAAAACACTTTTACGCGACACCTAGATGGCGTCGGTGTTACGTACCTGGCTACTCTGAGAAGAAATAGCCAAAACAAACTCAGAGGTCACTGTCTCTTTTAAAGTCCATGCAGATGGTGTTTTGAAGAAAGAACCACACAGATTTGAGTGGACCTGTCCAGTCAGGGCAAACATTTGTCAGTGATCGTGTCATCATCATCATTTAAGCCGAAAGACGTTCACTGCTGGACATAGGCCTCCCCCAAGTGTCGCTATATTAACCGGTCCCGTGCGTCTCGCATTCAGCGGATCCCCGCAACCTTCACCAGGTCATCGGTCCACCTTGTGGGAGGCGTTCCAAAGCAACGTTTCCCGGTTCTCGGTGATCGTGTAGCTCGACTCATAACTCAAGGACCTCAACGACACGACGAACAATACCAAAGAAAGGACACTGGTGAAAAACTCATCTAAACTCTCAGCCGATAGAAAGACAGCAGTCTGCGGAGACTTTAAAGCAACTTGAACCTTACTCAACGCTTGTATGCATTAGGAATCGATTTGTGGATGCTCCGCGTTTGTGAGAGTGTACAAAGATGAAATGTGTGTATTGGATTTTTTGTAAAAGCGTGGAGTAAAATTTGTAGTTAGTAAGTACCTATGTATCCATATGCGTATGCGTATGAAGTTTCATTTAAATCGGTTCAATCAATTCGAAAAAAAAAACGATTTGAAAGTTTGTATGAAATGCCGACAGTCGTTAACGCTCTAAATATATATACCTCTCGCTATTCCTTCAATATATTATATACTTGATGATGATGTTATGCCACAAGACAAAAACCTTTTTTTTACCGGGTAAGTCAAGTAATTGAAAAATACAAAAATGGTTATTCCCCTGGCTCGATCACCTGGCTTCTAATAAGCTTGAAAGAAGATTAGACTTTAGCTCTTTCATAATACAGCTTAAACAGCCTCTTCTATATCGAACGAGGTCTTTTAATTTCCGCCGGGATTTCTATTAAGCCAACAATTTATTCAAGGCATGTACTTTCAAAGCTAGTATTTACATTTACATATTATATGTACGAGTATACCTAGGTACTTAACCACGAACATGCTCATCTGTTTCTTCACAAATTATATTAAATACCACGGATTAAACAACAAATAACTTTATTAATTACAAAACACTTGCAACTCAATCGCAAATACACTACTGATCACTATTCACTAGATATCGCACTTCTAATTCAATTCGATTCACTTCGTTGTATCGCCTAAATCAGACTGACTGTTCCCGCAAACACGACGGCTATTTATATTCCGACCGATACTTCGAGAAAGTTCCATAACTTCCTCAAATCTTCTATTCATATCCGAGAACAGTGTTCGTGGAAAGAATTGGGGGGGGGGGCTTTGCCAAGTAGTGGGTCAGGCTAAATTAATAAAAAATATCATATCTATATTCTCCAAAATCATGATGAATGAAATGCCGGGTGAAAGTCGGAATTAATTGCAAGAAAAGGTTCCTCGATAAATTTGTGATCTCATTTTTTGTAAACAGTAATTACTTACAACATCTCAATTGATATGTTTGTCTGCTTCTTCATTAATAGCAATAATGTTGACTAGACAACAAAGGATAACTAATGGCTAAAGCCCACAGGACGTTCCAGTGAAGATAAATAAACTCTCCACAGGGACTGCAATACTATTTCCTTTCCTCTACATCTGCATATTTTCATAAAATCTGGTCGACTGTTTCTGCGATATTAGAATTTGATTCTACTGCAAGGATGAAATTTTATGTCGCAGTAATGCCGCAGTAGTAAGATGTTCTTTTAGATCTTGTGGGCTAATTTATACTCCAAGTCGAAAGCAATTTTGATCAAAATAGACTCTTACTTTTTCGGTTATTGAAAGCAAACAGGGTTCGAAGAATTATCATGATAATCAAAACCCTGCTTGAACTGAATTTGAGTGCGATACATTTTTAAGAAGTTGATGGTGGTTTGCGGAGGCGCGAAAAAAACGGTTAACTTCTACTAACAAATTGCATTTCCCAATACCATGCATTAAACCGGGCGTTGCGTTTCGCCTGCGGTCAGCTTGATAACGTGCAAATTAATGAAGCTGTCGTACAATATAGACTGTTGTGCCACGTTCCCTGGCAATCCACAGTCATCTGGTTACCTACCTATACAGTTCTGCTAATCCTTTCTTTGTCTTACACTAAAAACAATTTAAAAGAAGATACCCTAACAAATGTTTAGTCAGTTAAATCTGTGGTTATGTCATCGTCTGCCGCGCCTAGGTTGGGGTCGGCTTCCAGTCTAACCGGATGCACTTGAATTTTATTTATTTAGCTTTATTAAATTATCCCTTACATTTAGTTTATATTTATTGTGCTGCGTTCTTATTTATTTATTTGTTAGTAATGTTAGTGTTTGTACTTAATATAAGATTAGTATTGTTAGGTGTAATGGCCGCCTTCTGCGGTGAAAGCCTCCTCCAAACTGTTCCAGCTGACTCTGTCTTTTGCCAGTCTGGGCCATAAGTTTCCGGTTGTTTGTACGATGTCGTCACTCCATCTTTTAAATGTTCTACCCTTCCTTCTTTTTTTGTTCATTGGATACTAATTTGTAATAATTTGTGACCATCTTTCATCCTTAACTCTCTGAATATGGCCTGATCATTTCCATTTCAGTGCTGGATACGTCAAATTAAAAATAGCCGTTTCATATTTACAATATTTTCATAATTTTAGATAAGCATAAGCAAATCATAATCAGCCTATACTTTTCCCACTGCTGGGACACAGAATTCCTCTCTATGAAAAGGAATAGGCGTATGAAACCACGCGGGCCCAGTGCGGGTTGATAATTTTAGATAAATTTACTCCGGGGCAAGGAGCACAACCCAGGAGTACTTCAGTGCTTGTGGTTCTCTGTTCCAGACCGCTACGTGTGGAGGCGGTGGCGCCCGCCACGGCTGGCTGCGCCAACTGCCAGAACCAACCTGCTGGCTAAAGCACCTCTCACGCGAGCAATTCGTACTGTTAACGAAATTCAGAATAGGTTGGACATTTTTTCGTGTTACTTTAGTGAACTTGCAAAAGTAACTTTAAATATAATATGTTACGAAAGCATTAATTAGTGTAATTTTAGGTTTATTGTTTATTTTATGTTTATTGTTTCTTTTATTGTTTTACTTTTTAATTTTTGACTGTAAAACATATTTAAGTTAATTTTGTATAAGGTTAGGTTGTATCGTTTTAGTAATTTTGTATTAATGTACCTATTGTGTAATTGTTAGTAATGTAAGGTTATTTTAAATAGTTAATAATTATTACAAGTAGTCTTAGCTTTCGCATTAGGTTTGTAACCTGTAATGATAGTATAAGAGTTTTAAATAAATAAATAAACTGTACATATTTTCGTTTCAAAAATTGATGTATTTACGTTAAGTTCTCCTCCTACGTTAAATGGGCCTCTGTTTCGTTACAAAATTAAAGAAAATGTAAAACCTGTGTTTGTAATATAGACAGATAACCAGCTGTCATTAAAAGCAATGCACGATCTCAATGAAGGATTTATTTTTCGTTCGGCCCATTGAGTTTTGTCCCACATATCAAAATCCTGGTTCGTCCCAAATAGTATGCTTCCTTCGTCCCAAAAAAATATTTCCATTATTTTATTCCCGCTTCGTCCTATTTTATATTCCTTCTACGGCCCATACTGTTTTTGTATGTGCCAAACTTACTTTTTTGTACAATCGGCACCATCTGTATCCATCTAGTTCCAGTCATCACCACCGGCTTTGACACTATTAGCGACAAATGGGAAAAATGTCCCGATTGTAGCCACTGGTTACAAACGCCATCTAGAGATATATGGCACAAATTACGTACCCCAAAAAGTACTAGCCTGGCATGAGTTTAAGGTGGTATGTATTTTATGAATAATATGGTCTGTCTACTAACAATGAATCATCATCATCATAATAATGAAAACTTTCATTTAAAATACCATTTTCGACTCATGCTAACCTAGTACTTTTCGAGAAGTTACTGCCCACAATCAAAAACTACTAAATATGAATACTATCATTTAAAATACCATCTTGGACTCACGCTAGCCTAGTTTTCTTTTCGAGATGTAGGGCTATGGAACAATTGCGTACCCCAAAAAGTACTACCTACCTGCCTAATTAATTACCTGCCCTACCTGCCTGCTTACCTACCCTACCTACCTCGTTTGAATAAATAACACCTTGAATTTATCCTGACCTAGTACGCGGTTTTGGTCGCCAAAAATATGATTAAATAAGTACATAGGTTTATTCAATAGGATAAACTAACTATAAACATTAATAATTAAAAACTATTAAACTAAAATAAATAAACTAACAACAAACTATAAGTATATTAGTTTTTTTTATAGACTGTACCTTTATAGAACTTGTAATTTGGGACGAAGCAGGACTTCAATAGTGATATGGGACGAACTTAGAATGTTTCAGAATGTGGGACAAAACTTTAGGACGAACGAAGAATAAATCCAATGAAGCATCAAAAAACAAAACTATCTGTGTTACTTTCAAAAACAACCAAAAAAGATTTTCTTTTCCCGCTATTTTATTCATTCTTTTTTTAAACTGGCTGTCATATTTGAATCTTATTGCGTGGTGTCTTGTGTCAAAAACTTTTTGTTATTCAGTTAAATTTAAAACACGAGTATGAATCGTCCGAAGTCTCATGGAGTGTCAGAAGGATGTGAAAAAATATAGGTAGTATGATTTTTAATCTATACTTAAACTACGACAGAACATACAACTCTCTAACGTTCTATATCTGTGATCTCAGCACATGATCTACCCGTGTACCAAAATTTTGAATCCGTTTGCCTAATTGTTCCGCCGATATTCAGACAGTATTTGTTTTACAAAAAAAGGGCAATTCGTTCAATTTATAAATTACATCCCAGATACTCCCTCAGAGAAAAATTTAAAGAGTACTGTGCCTTCTCAATTTATTTATGAAAATCTTTTGTACGCACATAAAAATATTAATTTGTTTAAAAAATACAATGATATCCATAATATAAATACGAGGAACAAACACAAATTTGTTGTTCCTACAACGAGGCTCAAAAAAATTGGGGGTACATTTAGATGCCAGTGCATACGTTTCTACAATAAACTTCCGAGTCATATTCAAGCAGTAAACTTAAATAAATTCAAATCGTTTATAAAACGGAAGCTATGCCTAAAAGCCTACTATCATGTTAATAACTATCTCGAAGATAAAAAGGCATGGGATTAAGCTGCTCCAATGTAATTTGCTCTGTGAATGTCCAAATTTCGACTTCGCTTGTTAATTATTAGTTCCTTTCTTTTTTACACTGTGACATGAAACGAGTTGATTGGAATACTTACTTTGTTAAGTATTTTTTTTTATATATTTCTCCTTTATGTAAATTTGACATTCAATGTTTTTGACGGGAATACTTCGTTAAGTATTTTACTATATTTCTTTTATTTTTATTTTTTTGTATTATTGTGACATATAATGACTTTTTTATGTTTTTTTATTGACATTTATTTTGTAATGTATTATTAATTTATTTTATTTAATTTTTGTGAATGTGAGGACCATGTGGGTAATATTTTAATTTTATTTTTCCCACGATTGTCTGGCAGTTTGAGCACTACAAGCGACCTGCCCAAATGTCCTTTCTTTGGTATTGTTCGTCGTGTCGTTGAGCTCCTTGAGTTATAAGTCGAGCTCACGATAACTGACAAATGCTTGCACTGATTGGACAGGTCGACTCAAATCTGTGTGGTTCTTTCTTCCAAAGGTCATCTCAGACACTAATCTGCATAGTCCTCATGTGAGTAAACCAAGATTATGTCTGGACTTTAAAAGAGACCTCTGAGTTTGTTTCGGCTGTTTCTTCTCAGAGTAGTCAGGTACGAAACACCGGCCCCATCTAGCTTTAAACAACATGACGTGTAAAAGTGTTTGTAAAAACCTATTTGCAAAATAAACATCATTTATCATTTACCATCCTTTTCTGTCGCTCGGAACCGTCATTTTCTATAGCGAGAAACACCGCGGGAGTGCTATCGCAAGCGGCAGCAACGACGATACGTTTAAGTGTTACAAGTTCCGATAGGAGCTTAGAAAAATGAGATTCCATGCGAATAGATGTGGTGCAACCCTAAGACGTGAAATGGTAAAAGACCGACCAACCGACAGACAGAGTAACTTTTGCTAATGTAACATTATCCATCATCCATACGGATAGAACTTGATAGTTTACGCACGTAAGCTCACAACATAATAGAAATAGATGGAATTAGACATTACTGATATTAGCCGTGCCCCACGGTTTCGTGTGCGTTACGATTGCTCGGCCAAGTTATCCAAACAAAAAACTTCGCCAAAAAAAATTGTCAGAATTCGTCAAAATCGAAGGGAACAAACCAAAAATTTGTCAAAGTAGAAATAAAGAAGTTGTAACGGTTTGAAGTTGGCCGCGCGAACGTAACGTGGAGGATTGCGCGGCTATGGAAATCTCAGCAACTAGTTAGATTAGAGATGTAATTCTTTTTGTCAATAGAGATTAATTTTGCCAAAAATTTCGAAAAAAGAATTATTGTAAGCTCCAGATCAATATTTTACGAAATATTCACCTTGGAATTCGCCTTCATTTGTTATTTATTTATTGTTGATTTCTTTTAAACCTAAGACTTCATACAATAAAACGATTACAAGAAGAAAGGTCTCAACTTGTCGAAAGTACCGAAAGCAATGAATACTACTAAAGTTTAGTTTAACAGACGAAATCAGTCCAAAACAAAAACTACTAGGATTTTGGTGTGCAAAGCGATTCGGCATATCAACCTCATTAGAATGACATATCGTTTACCCTCAGATCAGTTTTCAACGCGTGTAATCTTGAAACTGTGTTATCTCATACAATGTTCCAGCAGGATAACCATAATTTCGATTTGATTTGGGAATACCATAAGTACCTCTAATTGAGAGTATCAAATACCATCTAAAACATTTCTAAAACATTTCAACGTTTCTCAAAACATTTCAAAAAGTATTCCAAAACAGCTATAAAAAGAAAGATTATAAAATAAGCCTAAAAAAAATAGACAGTTAAAATGGATCACCAAAGGAATTCGAACATCAAGTAAAATGAAAAGATTCTTATGTACACGTAATGGTAACAACCTTGATTCAAGTGTCTTAATGTATAAAAATAATGATGTCAGACTGAATAGACAGGTTGTGATTAAGGCTAAAAAACATGCAATAATGGAGCAAATAAATAGTTCCAAAAATCTAAGTAAAGAGGTGTGGAAAGTAGTGAGAAAATGTACAAATAAAGAAAAAACGATAAATCCGGAAATTCGTCTCAAAGTCAATGACCAAATTGTAGTGGATCCAGAGGTAATATCTGACATTTTAGCAAAACAGTTCAACTACAATTGTACCTCTAGGATAGTAGAAAGAGACCAAAATACAAAATTCTTACAAAAATATACAATTAAAAATAATGATGAAATGACAATTGCTTCTGTCACACCAAATGAGGTCTTAGTCATAGTCAAAAGTATGAAAAACAAGTATTCTTATGGTTATGATGAGATCCCAATATCCGTAATTAAGGAAAATATTACCATACTAGCTGAGCCTCTGTGTGAATTTTATAATAAATGTATTGAGAAATCTATTTTCCCAGACCAGCTGAAAATAGCCAAAGTAATACCGGTCTACAAAAAAGGTAGTAGAACTGATATATACTGAACGGTTATCAAAAAGGTGTTGTTACTTCTGATGCCATATATACCTTACTTGATGATGTTATAGGAAAAATCAATAATAAAATGAGAGTAGCCGGAATTTTTCTCGACTTAAGTTCCGCGTTTGAAACTATAGACCACGAAATACTTCTGACAAAAATAACGCATTATGGTATAAGAGGTAAAGCCTTGAAATTATTCTCTTCATATCTGAAAAACAGAAAAATGTTCGTAGAAATTGACAAAATCCAAGATAGCTCCAAAAAAGTTAACAAATCAGCAACCGTAATTATGACTACGGGCGTCCCGCAAGGATCTATATTAGGATCAATTTTATTCATCTTATTTATTAATGATTTAATCAATTACATGAATACAATTTTACAGGACATTGATATAGTAATTTTTGCAGAAGACACGAATGCCATAGTAGCAGCAAATGACATGGATAAATTAACAGAGACTGTAAATGCAGCATTACGAGCATTTCATGTGTGGTTCACTATGAACAAATTGTTAGTCAATACCGCAAAGACCAACATACTATTATTTAGAACGACAGCCCGTAATAAGGACGATTTAGAGGTTGTTTTGAATGATGAAAAAATTGCCCTCGTCAAGGAGACTATATTCTTAGGTTTACATATAGATGAACAGCTAAATTGGAAAACAGAATTAAATGCTATAAATGCATCAGTATGTTCCGCATGTTATGCTTTAAGATCACTTAGAACAGAAATTGGCATTGAGCAATTGAAGATGGTATATTTCGCGTTGGTAGAATCAAAGATTAGATATAGCATAATGTTTTGGGGAAACAGTTATGACTATAATATCAATAAAGCTTTCGTGTTACAAAAACGCGCAATTCGCACAATACTCCGTATCCCGCACAGAGAGAGTTGCAGGGAACATTTAAAAAATTGAATATACTTACAGTGCCGAGCATTTATGTATTTCTACTCCTAAGCAACATGGCTAAATATATGCATGAATATGAGACAGCAGAAGAACGACAGATTAAAGAGTCCACACGGAGACAAGACATTATACGGTACAAGGTACAGCCTAATTTAAATATTGTGAGGCACAGTCCCAGATATCAATCGGTTATATTATTTAATAAGTTGCCTCTACATTTAAAAAGCGCTATCTACTCGAGCTCGTTTAAAAACCAACTAACAAGTTTCCTATTGAATAAGTGTCTTTATGCTGTTGAAGACCCGAAATTCCTGTATATGTTGTATTTTGTTGTTGTATTTAAATTTATGCATAGCTGTAGTATTTTGTAATTTTAAGTTTCTATGTAATTTCAGATACAATTTATTGTTCATGAATAAATGACTAATGACTAAAAAAGTTCAGCCTTTTTTTTTTTGGATGGGAAATCATCAAATGACTTCTCCCGCTCTGGGCAGAGCGGAAGGGAGTGTCAGACTTGTATTGACTAAAACCCATCCATGTTCCTTCCTTGCCCTTTGTGTTCCAGGGCCGCGGTATCTCTTTCGAACAGCCCGCAGCCCTGGCAGGCAAGTTCAGCCTTCAATGAAGGCGTGGAAAGGTAACAGACAGAGTTACTTTGGCGTCTTTATTAGTATGGCTTAAGAAAATGTCAGTGTCACTCAGGCAGAAGTTTAAGAAGCGCCCACTACTAAGAGCAATGTACCTCACACTTTATTTAAACCCAGACTTAACGTCAACCAAACATTTATTCATGAAAAGTCAAATATCTTTTTTCAGCAACACTGGGCAACACCCAACTGATTGCCTAATTAAAAGCCTGTTTTTGGTTTTTATTGCTGAGCTCAGCACTGAAGCTTGAAAGTCGATGTAAGGACTGGGAACTTACGTGGGTGTTAAGATGTTTGGTAGACGACTACGAGACAAACGTAACAATTTTTAAGACAGTTTTTCTATCAAACCATCAGAATTGTTCTTTCAAAAAAAAGAAAATATATTCTTATTTTAAACGCTTTTATCAAAATTGAATTCGTGTAAAAGAAAAAAATGTTAAACGAAGTGTCAACTCCACTTGACGTTATTAAGACCAATTAATCGCTACTATAATAATTATTATTGTGACGAAAATTTAATTTTCTTTTTAAGGTTCCTAACGAAAATGAAAGTAAGAATTTTTACAATATCGCGATCTTGTTTGTGTGTTGTCTAAAAAAATGACTTTTAAGTCAGTTTTCAACATATTATATTATACATGTAACCAATAGGTATATGGACTGTGTGAGGATAATATAGCTATAAAAGAGGTGCTTGGCGAGATATTAGAGAAGTATAGAAGAAGGATATACTGAGCAAGAGACAGAAGATAGAATTGTAAAAAAATGTTCTAAAATATATAATTGTGCGCTATTTAGGTTATTCTTGACGGTCTTGATTTTCATAATGTTTGGCATGACGCTACTATTTTGTTCGAACATACACAAAATCAAAAACTAAATCAAACCGTGCGTCGTTTAAATAAATTGTTATAATTATCTATTATTCGGACCAGATTCAAATCTATTCAATTATTTGGAGTTTAATCAAACGATTTCAATCGCTTAGGTGTTTTTTAGAAAAATGTTCATCATCATCATCATTTCATCCCAAAGACGTCCACTGCTGGACATAGGCCTCCCCAAGTGTCGCCATTGACCGGTCCCGTGCGACTTGCATCCAGCGGATCCCTACAAACTTCACCAGGTCATCAGAAAATGTACGTGTATTATCAACTTTCTTGCTTCGTTATTGAAGAACATAACTCACGCTGTGATATAAGAAAATTCAGAGGGAACCCTTTGAAATTAATTCTCAGAAAGTACTAAGACTAATATGAAAATATTTTATTTTAATGAGAGAAGTAACAGAGTAATATGACAATATTTTATTTTAATAAGAGAAAATTCTTGTAAATCCTTAATTAAGATTTCTTATAGAAACAATACTTGGTAAATGAACCTAAGTTGAAGTGTTTACTTGTTTGTCTAATAAGCTCTTATTCTGCTAAATAGGCACATTAGACAAAACAAAATAACCATAACAGAATTATTCTGAAAATCGAAGTAACCATGGCGACATAGCTTATCATGTTTACTTCAGAATTGTTTATTTTTGACGCAAATTTTCAGAAAATCTTAAATTACCTATCGTTATTTTTTACTAACGACCCTTCAAACAAACCACCCCGTATAAATTATGAAAGATACCTACCACCACACCACCACCTACCTACTTGTGTTATTCAAGTCTTTGAATTAACTTATCAACAAAACATGTCGTGTATAAAACATGTATCCAAAAATAGATTAATGTTGTTCCAGATATGTTCAAGACCCAGGTCGGGTATTGTTATTGGGGTTTTCAATCACCAGAATTTCTTAGTAGCAGCCCAAATTTATACCTCAATGGCAATAGACTCGCTCTCTATTACATGGGACTTAAAAACATAGCTCAGGAAATAATGGTGAACTTTGCCTTTCACATCGTAATACAGGCGCAAATATATCTTTGGTAGGTAAACGGCAGCTCATGGTCTACTTATAAATAATATAACATTTAGGGTTGGACCTCATCTGGCAGCACGGAATCGCCCTTTCTCTTTCTGTCGCTTAGAACTGCCATTTGCTAGACCGAGACAGAAAGCATAATGCGATAGCACGCGGCGGAATCCTCGAGGCGATCGGCATCACGGACAAAATGCAATGGTCGGCAGGGAGACTCCTGGCGGTTCTAAGCGACAGAAAGAGAAAGGGCGACGGAAAAAGGCGATTCCGTGCTGCCAGATGAGGTCCAACCCTTACGCCTGTGAGCCGGCTATGGAGCGGCGGCGGCGTTCTATTCATTCACTACTATGTATTCTGCCAGGTTTTACAGTACAGTCGACAAACAAAATAGGTTGGTACCTACTCTTCTGGGTAGCGAGTTATTCGAAAGCGAAAAGAAGCGAAAGCTGTTTAATAAATGATCATTTCCACCAAACGGCTCGTATGACATCGGATCGGAACGGATTTTAAAATCTTTACCGATATCAAATCGTGTACACAGTATTTAAAGTCTATTTTACCGAGCCGCGCACAGCAGCTTGACTGCGGGCGTCAACGATACGGAGCGAATCGTATTCGTCGACATCCTGCCGGACGCGATCGGCTGTCGGCACATCCGTTCGTATCCTTTCCGATCCGATGAGATGCGATGCCGTTTGATGGAAATCGTCCTTAAGACGGTTAGGATCACGTCCTTGACAGATGCAGGTAACTAAATCATCACCCTGTATATTTATAAACTTTTTGTACTACACAGACAAAATTCATCCTTATTGATTGTGTATACGGTCGATATTCAGGCGTGAGGTCTACCTGAATATGTACTTTTGTTTTCTGTATATTATGCTTTCCTGCTAATTAGGGCAGGTCGTGAGAAATTGAACCAAATAGAAGGTGTAATATTTTGCTAAGGTTGATTAAGGAAGGACTTACGTTTTCCAGTTGTGTTATTTCTCTGCTTGGCTGTCGTATGCTTCCTTTTGTCCGTAAATCAGGCCCGGTGATTCCTGTACAAGGAAAAGATATTGTTTATTTTCTTGATATATATCATCATCTGCCTAGCCTTTTCCCAACTATGTTGGGGTCGGCTTCCAGTCTAACCGGATACAGCTGAATACCAGTATTTTACATGGAGCGACTGCCTATGTGACCTCCACAACCCAGTTATTACTGGGAAATACGATACCCCTTGGTAAGACTGGTTGTCAGACTTTTTGGGCCACTGACTACTTTAACGACTGTCAAAGATCTTCAAATGACAGCCGGGACCAACGGCTTAACGTGCTTTCCGAGGCACGGAGGAAACTCGGTATGTATTGAGTGGTCACCCATCCACAGACCAACCTAGGCAAGCACGGCTTAACCTAAAGATCGACCCGAGCGGCTGTTATTGTTTAGCCACGAGCTTGATATATATATATATATATATATATAAAATAATCATTAAATGTACATTCAATTCATTTATCTAAGTGAATATTGTAAAGAGAAAAGATTTGTGTGCTTGTAACGAATAAACTTGAAAACTACTGAATCGATTTTAAAAATTCATTCATCAGTATAATTGTATATTATCACAGAGTAACGTAGGGTATAATTATTTAAAAAAAATATATATAAATCTCTACGAAATCTGCAATGCAAGTCGTGCATCCTGAGAAATCCCGTGGTGTGCGCTGCATAAATGCTGTTATTGTATCATTTTGTGTGAAATAAAGATTATTATTATTTATGCAATTAGAAAACACATTATTCCCATTAAATTCAGTTTCCTTTCCTAACAAATCACTATCTATTATAAACCCACTACTACAGAGAGTGTATCCTTATAGTAGTAATCCCTGTAAACACTAAAGGATTCCTAACGAAACACTCAACCCTCTCACTTCTGTATTTACTTAAGTCACCCGAAGCCAGTTGTATGGCAATAGTGAGAAATTGAGATTCATTTACACAAGGAGAATGCTTGACTTGTTTTGAATAGATGGGGGTAAAAGTTTCGTGTAATCCTGTAAAAACTTAGTACATATTCTGGGTTAAGCTCGCCATTTTACATAAGCTAAATTATTACAATTTGTATGTATATATTTTTTTTATGTGCAATAAAGAATAAGCTTACAAGCGCTTAAAAACGGTATAATAGCCCAGAGGATTTTTCAACAAACATATTCAGCATGAAAATTCATAGTTGAATAGTTAGAGCGAGATGAGAGAACGCTTGCAACATTCTGAAGTTTCAGACAGGAGCCCTACGGGCAGGGACGCACTTGCCAGTTTTCAAAAAGGACAAAATACCAATAACGAGCTGTTCAGCAACGTCGATTTTCATCTCATGGTACGGGACCTGAACCAAAACAACTTAAACAAGCAGAAGATACTCTGGCCTTTCACAAAATCTCAAGAATCTGTCGATTTCACGGCGAATCAACCTAGATTCTCACGGGAAAAAAATGTGTGGTCAAAAGGCCCGATCGGGACGACGATTGCGAGATTCATATTTTTTAAAAGATGTATTGAAATACGTCTTTTAAAAATAGGCAGGACAAAGTTTCTTCAGTCTTTCTGGGTCCTAAAAGAACACATGATGCCTTGCAATAACGCTGACAAGAAAACTCATCGACATGTTCACCTTGTGCGTCCTAAACTACGGTGCACAAAGTTGGTCACTTACTGAACAACAGAAGTCCAAACTCAAGATTTGCCAGCGGACAATGGAGCGCAGTTTAATAGGTGTCAAGCGGACAGATCGCGTAAGAAACACTACCCTCCATTACTCAAGTTGCAGATGTTGGAGAAAAAACAGCTACGCTGAAGTGGGACTGGGCTGGCCAGTAACGCCCGGAGAGATGGGCAATGATCGTCACTCACTGGACGCCTGTCGGATGAAATCTCCGTCGTAAGTAGACCGCGGCGAAGATGGTGTGAGGATATGATCTCGTTTTCGGGGCGAACAAGGGAAAAGGGGACGCCTTTGCCAAGCAAAGGGACCCAAAGAGGTTACCAAAAAAAATTGGAATACGGCTTTCAAACAAAAAGTGCGAAACGGTTTATAGTGTGTTGAAGTTATTATTGGAAGCAATTACTGTTACTTCATACATTCGGAAGGAATCTATTATGTAGTCAAAATGGATTAATAAGGTATTTTAATTAATACCGATTAAGTCGGGCAAAGCTCTAAAGATCTGCTGCAAACTTCAAAACAAAGTGCCAAGTTTTTAATTAACTATTCTGCGTCGATTATTCACTGAGCAACGTGTCTAGAATTTATTATATTTCAGTAACTTGTTATTTTAATTCGTTTGTAGCGTTAAGAATATTAATAGTGAAAATAATTTAATTATTGCAAAATTTTAGTATGTAGTCTTAATCCGTGAAAAACCACAGTAGGATTAAATAAGGTTTGGTAGAACCCGAGTTTACATCGCTCAAAATGAAAAATATTCTACATTTTGTGACGCAAAAGTACGCTCGTATTTTAGGTACGCATTCCCGAGGTCTTAGGATTCAAAATGAAAAAAAAGATGTGACCGTCTTTAAAGAAAAAGTTCTTCAATAAAACTTTGATCTGCTTTAGGTACTCAAAGCTCAAGAAACAATAAAATATTGTCCGAAAATAGAATCACTCACAAATACAAAATTGTGGAATCATCCACAAGGCTGTCCAATAATGTAAAAGTTATAAAAAGTCGAAAAAAAACATACCTTTTAGCTAAATCGATCCCAAAATAAAACTATTACCTATTTGTTAAACTTACTTACAATTTGATATTAAGCACTGATTTGTCTCGAAACTTTCCTCTAAAATAGGTAAGTGTAAAGATTCTAGGTTTTTAGGATTATCTTTTTAGTGAAACGAAAATAAATGTTACTTAAAAGATCTCTTATTTGGGTCTGTAAAGCAAGGTTTAGACTAGCAATAAAACTTACAGAAATTGACTTGCGCAAGCTGTCAATTACGCAACCGCTTGTCAGGTAGCATTCAGGTGTCAAAATCAAAAAATTTTGGGATCAAATTTTTGTATTTTAAATCTCTTTTTCATCGAGTGACATCTATAACACATAAGAAAATGAAAGTTCAGGTTGTCACTTAAGCCCGATTTAATATAAATCAGCATAATCCAAAAAAAGCAGAAATATGAAAGGCTTTTCATATAGAAGGACCTCGAGCCTTGATCGGTAAGAAAACATCTCCAAATTATTAGCTTTTTTAGTTCCCCTACTACGATGGTACGGAACCTTTCATGCGAGAGTCCGTCTCACACTTGGAAAGTTTTTTTTTGTCTGTTCTCAACCTATTCTCAGGGGTGAAAAAAAAGATTCGATATTCCACATAATTCTAAATTATACAATTTCTGAAGACATGAATAGATACTTGTAGGCGATATTGAATAAAATAAGACCGATTTTTCTTCGATTCTTTATTGACAGAGGAAGAAAAAGTTTGCTAGAAGAGTTTTATTGCAGCCAATAAACTGTTATGATTTAATATAGTTGGATAAACTAATATAATATTTAATGGGTCGGAAATCTCTTAACAGGAAGGCGGAAACACTATAAAAGAACATACTGTTATAAACTTTACTAAATTACTGGGTGTCATTTGGTTTAATGTTACGTCGTTTACTATTATTATTTATCCCATTATGTGCTTAGGCTTTTCCCAAGTATGTTGGGGTTGGCTCGCAGTCTTACCGGAAGTGACTGCCTATCGGATCCCAACAACCCAGCTAGTACCGAGTAATACCCCTTAGTAAGACAGGTTGTCAGAGTTTCAGGCCACTGACTACCTGTAATGATTGTCAAAGATCTATAAATGACAGCCGGGACCAAACAGAGGAAACTCGGTGTTTAATGGTTGGTCAGCCATCCACGGACCGACCTTGCCAAGCGCTGCTTAACCCTCAAAATCGACCCGTGCGGCTGTTATTATTTAGCCACGAGTTTTTCTTTGTTATTTATTATTTATCTATGACGTGATAAAAGTTGTAAATTCATTAATTTTCTAACAGATAAGCAAAGCCTGAACGTGGGTCTAGAATATAAAAAAATATAGAACCATGAAATATTGCACAAGAGTTTGTTATGTAACGAAGCTGTGCACGAAGACAGGCCACATTACTGTCGCGTCGGGGTACGACATTTTATGTAGGTACCTAGTTGAAATTCTATCATTTAATATAAAACCAATTTTTCAGAATAGGAATTACTTATTATTTATCGGCTAGTATTAAACTGTAATTAAAAAAAATCGTTCTTTTTTACATGAAAAAATTCCAATGCTAATCAATAATACTGATTGCACAGAAAAATAGATACTTCAAAATATTATTATTTAAGCAACAAGTTGAGTTCGTGTTGCATCGCTATTAATTGAAAAACTGTCTTTTTTTTATAAACGCATATCTAATTTTAACTAGCGCTGAATAAACTTTGTCATTGTTTTTAAAAAAAATCTTTTTTTTAACGCGTTTGGCTTTAAAAAGTCGAGGTAGCCCCGCTGGGGGGTCTCCCCTTTATGTCTGCAGGGTTTAAAATAACCTATCGTACGTTTCCAATGAAAACATGTTGCAAAAATATTTTGTTATATGTATGAGTACGCACGTTTGCACGCTCTGACAAAGATGTGCAATCAATAATTTTGATGCAAAAAATATTTAATTGATGTAAATAAATTAACGAGTACATGCTAAATTTTTAGATGTGCATTTAAAAGTAAGTCTCATTTCTCTCCACACACTATCGTCAAGCAAAGCGGGACGAGATCAAAGCCGCAACACAAAGTATCAGTATTATTGTATTTTTTACTTTGTCACATGGGGAACAGGGTCTAAGTAAGTTTGTCCGGGTACTGAAGAGGAGGAGACCAAACTTCAGAGAACGGAATCCTGGATATACGCGCCATATCCAGGATTTATCGTTATTAGGCATTGTGAGCAAGGGTAATTACAAATAACATATTCCTTTGTAGAAGGGATTAGCCATTAACTAAGAATTAATATTTAAATAGATCTGAGAATACTGCCAATTAATGTTTACTTAATGATATATTCTGTTAGACAAAGCTGGAATATTAATTTATGTAATACTATAATTTTACAAATTGGGAACAGCCTACCAACGCCATATAAAGTTTAAGTCAGTTTGGCTATATTTTTGCAAAACAAACAATTTTTTATTTTTGTTGAAATTTTTTAATGGCAAACTTTTTAGAAATTTTCTGATTTTCTCTCCGTGTCGATATAGGGTAAACCGCCCTAATTCCGGCCCCATCCTAATATCGGCCGTGTCGAAGAAATTGTGGCGTACATTAAGAAATGTGACATTATGTTAGGATTATATTGCACACAAATTTTACGTTATGTCATACACAATAGACAATTGTACCTAATTAATAATAATTTTGAAGACTGTATAACATAAATAATATATACAAAGTTGACAAATCGATGTTTGATGTTTTTTTTTCGAATAATAAAAGGTTAAAGAGGCCGATATTAGGGTGGTTTACCCTAAGCTGTACGGGAAAAGTTTTGTGTATGCCTTTTCTATTAGATTCATTTATTTACAAGGTTAGTGATTTAGTCACCTTGCTGTCTAATCTAATAATGTTGACGCCATAAATAGCCGATTTCGATGGCTTTCTGGGGTGGGTGTCGAGAGCTTTGGTGTGCTGCTTTTTCATTGTGATCTGAAGTAGCTAGCATAATTATCCAATTTTGGCCGAGCACATTGTCAGAACATCATTGACGACATTGTAGTAAATACGCCAATCTAATAGTAAATACATAAGTAGTAGTCTGCTGAGCATGAGCTCCTGGGTTTGATTCCCAGGTCGGGGGAGGTGTTATTGGATTTTACCTTCAGGAATTTTTCAGTAGCAGCCACGGAGCCTTGAATTGCGCCCGGTTGATGGCAATTTGCTCGCCCCCTATGACATGGGACTTAAACATAACTGGCGAAATGTGGGTGTACTATTAGGTACACCTCTACCTAACCCTACGAGGATTACAGGCGTGATGTTATGTGTAATAGCAAATACACCAGTAAGGCCCACACAAAATACCTATGAAATAATTATGAAAAAAAATACACCTGTATCATTACAAAACTGCAAAAAAACCAACACAAAACTCCAACTCCTAATTTTCAACCTCTTTTACCCCGACTGCAAAGAGGTTTATTACATTTTGTACAGCCGTATTTGTACGTGAATAGGCTGTGTTACTATAACTTTTCTATTTCATCACAAATCTAACCTATCCGAATCTAATATTTCGTGCCTCGTTCACATCCACCTGCCAAGGCCAGCTACGTGACAATCGTAACGAAATAAGCCTAACGTGCGTGACATAAACTAGACATAGACATTGTGATTAGATGAGCTATTGTATCCGAAGTTATCTGCGAATAATAATGTCTCACGTACTAGCTGTTCCTGTCATTCGCGGGAATCAATTTCCTTCAATATAAAGTATTCTACATACTACTGTTGGTCGACTATGACCAACACTTTTGTAAAACCAAATAATTTTAAAAGAGTAGCCGTGGAGCTTCTTGCCGGTTCTTCTCTATAGAAAACGATTAACCCGAACTGTGTCCCTTTTCTCCACGTCTTCAAAGTGCCCATATAGGCCTATGTGAAACAAAATATTTAGATTTTTGACTTTTGAACAAAATAAATCTGATACGTACTAACAATGTATTACAATCTTTTTTACAACTTTAGTAGGTTATGCGTCTTATTTCCAAATGGTCCTGTCAGGTTACTGTCCCCATCAGAAAGTGAAGCAAATACTTGTGGTGTTCTTATATCTGAGGCAGGTTTGGCTTGGTGACCAAAAAATAACTAGCGAAATGTAAAATAAATATGGGTTTGATTTTGTTCAAACCCATAGAGCTCCTCTTCCACCACCTCGAAATTAAGAACTTGAAAACAAAATTTCGTAGTTTTAAACCCAGATAATTAATTTAAGATTGGTGTTAATAGATAAAATGCAGCTGCGGTTCAATTCCTGTCAATATTGTTTGTTTTCATTAAAAGTAGCCCTCAAAGATTTAGACATTCTAGAGTTTTTGGAAAAAGCATACTAGGTCTAAAACTATCAAATATTTTGCTATTTAAAGGGTCTATATTATCTGCCTTTTCTTTTGTCAGCGACAAACTAGTTCGGCTCGAAATCGGGTTTGGTCGTTAACATAATATAATATTACGTAGGAGTGACGTTTTCGGAGAAAAAGTGACAAAGGACAGAATCGTCTTTTGAGTGACGTGTTTTCGTAAATGTTTGTGTTCCTGAATGAGAGTAATTAGAGCTATGTTTTGATGTAAAAACAACTTTGTATGATCACCATAACCATTAAAAAAAAACACAATATCTGTTGCAGAAAGTTAAAATCAAAAACGCAATATCTCTTGCAGAAAGTTAACATTGCCAGTAACTTGTATTGTAATTGTAAAAGGATCTTTTGACGTATGTATATTGTCTTTTTTAATAACACCGCTCTGTCAATGTAATTCAAGCGCCAAACTTTTCTTATAGCAATCATTGAGTTCATCAAGAGAGAGATAGCAATGTACATTATAAGTCCCCCTAGAAATCATAAAATAAGCCGAATAATAACGTTGGTACAAGTAAACACTAACAAAATAGTTTAAACCAAGGTAATTAGAATGATAGTCATTCATTCTTATTAGGTGTAAACACATTAAACAACACTAAAAGTGAGAACAATGTTTTATGACCGTAGCTAAATAGGCTGCCTTTAAATTCAGTGGCAATATTTCAGGGGCTGAAAGTACTCATGAATATAAAACAAGTTCTACGTGTTACGTCTTGTTGTGAATAATATTTGCGCCATTATTAACGCTAATTTAACAAAACTAACTTTCTAAACGCACACGGGGGTGACGCTTGTCATGTTGACACTTGACATCCGAGGGCTTACAGTGTTTTCTGTTATTTTACCTCTGACAGGTGCTGCTGCAGTCCAACAGCAACCTTATTTCCTCAAAAATAACGATCACTATTGTTTTGCTAGACTTTTCAGTGATTGTAACCTAACCACAACGTTATGGCTACAGGCATAACGATCATTGGTGATATTGGCAGCACGGGAGGCGAGGTAAAATTTATGTGAAGGACTGTAAGCAACTTTCGAAACGCACACTGACTTGGCTCCTGCTAGCTTGACATTGACAGTCATCCTGAGACCCTAGACATGTGGCAATGGCTTTCAAAGAAGAGCAAGATCCCAGGGCTGTCAGATCTTACTTATCAAAATGTGTTGAATGAACGAGTCACTTAGTATGTACTAAATATATAACCGTATGCATGTCTGCTAGCTTAGGCCGACAGCCAATTGTCAAGTATCTGGTGCTAAATTTATGTTAAGTTAAAACTTACTGGCTTTTTTAAAAGTCTAAGTGCTGGTTTTTGTGTAAGTTACTGCCAGACACTTTCCGTTGGTGGATATTTCTGCCAGACGCGTTAAAGTTCGAGAAAAATTACGCGATTTTTACTTAGTCTTAACTTTTATATTTGGTACTCAGGGAATTATTTTAGTACTTATTGTGAGCAACCAGGCTCATTCAAAACACCGTGTCGCACGTCGTTCTGATTTATCCAACCCAGCGTTACCGCTCTGAAGGCGCATCATAACGAATACGCTACTTTGGCATCTCTCAAAGGCGTGTCATGTCGTCAGAAGACACATGCAAGTTTTCCAAAGTGACTAATGATCACGTGTCGATCTCTTTCTGTTAGGACAGAGAAAACTCAGTGGAAATAATTTGTCGTTTGGCGTAAATATTTATTATACTTCCTATGTCGTGAGCGTAATTATGCTTCCGTGATTTAACGAGCACGTTTCGATTTTTTCGTGGGCGTAAAAAAACATGAAAAGGACCCGTGGTTATAAATAAATATATATTTATAATCACTATTTCTTTTCATGTTTTAAATGTTCTATGAAAGGAAACCCACGTAGGAATCGTAATAGAGATGTTTCCTGAGTAAATAAAATATAATTCTATTTAGTCCATCAGTTAGAATTATTATCGAAACGTCTTGCCCATTCTTCTCCATAGAGATCCTCGCTTTGGAATGGGCAACTACAGTACTTTCACAAGTTATTATGTCTTGTGTCTGTGACTGTAGCTTAGCCTAATTTGTTTTTTCTGACATTCAAAAGTGCCTGTAATGGTCTAATTGAAATAAATGCTTTTGAGTTATGAGTTTTTTTAATATTTTTGAAAAATATTGGATACGTATTTTTTGTTTTATCAAATCGATAAAAAATAAAGAATGTAAAACGCATCAAAGTTCATGAGTGGGGGCTTGTGACGTCAGTTTCCGCTAAAATGACGTCACACGAGTTTTCGACGCACTGCATCGTCTTTATTTCTAGTTTACGAGCAAAAAAAAATACGTGTCCAATATTTTTTGGAAATCTATCTGACGGACTAATTAGATTTTTTTGGTCAACTCCCCAGATAATGTTTGCTACCTCACAGTTAAGGAAAGACCTGCCTTCCAGGGACGTTTTTTCCCACGCTACCTCGTCCCAGCCTACATACAATTTATGTAACATAATAAACGTAAGATCCTTCGTATTGTGACTTAAATCATGAAACTAAACAACTTTTGTTGACCACGAAACTGAACCTTGAATACGTGTGTGTTAAATAAATAAGTTAAGCATATAAACATGTTATTGTAATTGGTACAGAGGTGACAGAGGAGAATGAAAGAAGAAAACGTGTTGCCCCGCCCCTAAGTAGAATGGGACGGAAAATGATGAACAGGTAAATGGTAAATGAACGGAAATACGTAATTCATTAGATTAAGGGGAGGAGTAGATTTTTTTTAAGTGAAAACTTCTTTTGGCGCACCGTTAGTTATTTAGGCTGATCCGTCACGTTCTGAGATGAAAGGCTCGATCGGGTGAACTTGGGACCGCCGCGAGTGTTCCCGAGCGAGAAAGATACAGACAGCTGTTTTCACTTCTGCCGTACGGTCTTAAGCACACACTCTTTTTTTTTATTATTATTGTTTTAGGGACATTTATAATCGCAATGCGTATGTCAGTCCCATCGTAGCCTATTTTTATTTTTTTAATGTAAAGTCATCAAATGACTTCTCCTGCTCTGGGCGGAACGGAAGGGAGTGTCAGACTTGTACTGACTAAAACCCATCCATGTTCCTTCCTTGCCCTTTGTGTTCCAGGGCCGCGGTATCTCTTTCGAACAGTCCTGCAGCCGTTCCATCGTACCCTAAACACACATTGTTTATATCTGGGCCATGAACCTAAACAGACTTTACGCATCATAGCTATTTGGTTTATGAAATGTGCCTACTTCAAGTTCAACCTCAATACACTAAACAGGTCATTTCTCTCAGAATCATACCGAACGCAGTCCATCAATAAGTGGTGTAAGACTTCAACAACTCCACACTCCACACAATTAGGCGAGTTAAATATTAACAGCCCCTCGGGTTGATCTTAAGCCGCGCTTGCCTAGGTTGGTCTGTGGATAAGTGACCATAACATATCTCCGTTATAAGTTTCGTCCGAGCCGTCTACCAAACACTGGGCTCTAGAGACACTAGGTCATACTGAGGAGGCCTGTGTCTCAGCAGTGGGAACCGTTTTAAGCTGATAACGATACGATATAAATCATTATTATCGACACCTGCAAGTAAGAACATGGTAACGCACTCTTTATGACTTTCCAGGAGAGCGCGTCAGAGATTGCAATAGTCCGTCTACGTATATATAAAGTCCTAGTTTGAATTAAACTTGATATTGGTAATGAGTAAGGTCATTTCTAATAAATTATGTGTTTATTTGATGCAAAATATCCTTCTTTGTTTTTTGTGAGTTACCATGAAATATTTTAAAATATCGTAATGCTTAGGACATTGTAATTCAGACATACCACTACATTATGTAAAAAATAAACTGGCTTTCGAAAAATAAACATTGTATGTCTGAGATACAATATCCGAAATGTTGTGTGTTACATTGCTAATGCTATTTATTTTATGAATGGGCTGAATTGTGTTCGTTACTAAAAATACAATTAACAACAACTAACAATTACTTGGAGGACCATTACTTACAATTTTTTTACACCCACTAAATCGTAAACGAATTTCGTACAGACTCGAAAATTAGATCAATAGAAAGAGAATTTTATTTTAAATTGAGTTACAATGGTGCCGATTCCCTTGTTTACAAACTAAACCAAATTTAAGTTCAATGCATCTTTTTCTTTCTATTTCATTAAGAAAAGGACGGAAGATAAATTTTAGTTTAGTCCTGTCAAATTAACAGGCGCCTGACACAAGTTTAGACGTGATTAAAAAGCTGACTACTAAAATTACATCAAATTACGTCAGGTGCTGACTAAATTGACAGGACTTAACTAATATTTATCTTCCGTCCTTTTCATAATGAAATAGAAAGAAAAAGATGCACTCAACTTAAATTTAGTTTAGTTTGTGTAAAAGGGGATCGGCACCATTGGAACCTTAATTTGGCTAAAAAGTGAGTTACCATGTTTTTACTTGCAGGTGTCGTTATGTTGCTCTAGGACATAGTATAGAAAATTCTCACCTGGTATTTCTGAAGGACTGACATGTATACAGAAGATCTTCCTAATCGTCCTCTTGAAGGTCCTCGGATCTATGATATAGGAGCCGTAGACCAGAGGATCCATACAGGAGTTGGATACAGCCATGATGAAGAACAGGTCTTGTACCCTTGCGGAGACGTGGATCGCTGACTTGCGATCTAGCATGTACCTGTTGAAGAAACACTCGTTAATATTGTAGAAGTTTTGGTGCTTTATGGAAATGATGTCACTGCAGTTACTCAACACGACAGAACTTAACGTGGCAAAAACAAGACAGTGAAAAAAACTATCAGTACGTGTACAATCACAGATCCACAAAGTCGAGAAGGAAGTTTAAACAATTTTACAATCTAAAAAGGTGTCGTTACAAATCCAATGATGAAATATCTTTCGGATCCTTAAAATACCTTTCGCATACATGCTGTGGACGACCATTGCCCAGAATAACATAACATAACATCACGCTTGTAATTCCCGAAGGGTTAGGCAGAGGTGTACCTAATAGTATACCCACATTTCGCTAGCTATATAAAAAACAATAATTATACGAGAGACAAATATAATTCCCTTTAAAACACACCTGTATATAATACATGAATTAATTCCAGCGACCTAAATACTAAGTATCATCACTGCGATTTCACCTCAAGCTCCTATTGAAACTTGTATCTCTTGAAGTTTAACGTATAAAATGATATCACATTTAAACGTACCTATATGAAACGAGTATATTCCAAGCTTGTATGAACACTTATTGATAAATACTATACGTAAAACGACTTTGTTTAAAGCTCTTAGAGCGAGTTTTTATACCTATTCTATCGTGATAACGGACAATTTGTAATGAAACTGAACGCCGTTTTATGACGATAATGGGAATCCGCAAGAGAACGAAGGTTACCGACGTAGCCCGCAGAATTGCCAAACTTAAGTGGCAGTGGGCAGGGCACATTGCTCGCAGAAAGCATAGCCAATGGGGCCGAAAAGTTCTAGAGTAGCGACCGCGAACCGGAAAACGTTGCGTTGGAAGGCCTCCCACTAGGTGAACCGATGACGTGGTGAAGGTTGGGGGGACCTGCTGAATGCGAGTCGCGCGGGACCGGTCAATGTGGTGATACTTGAGGGAGGCCTATGTCCAGCAGTGAACGTCTTTCGGCTGAAATGATGATGATAATGATGAATGGGAAGCAAAATATTTCCATACGAATTGATATTAAATTATTTTGTGAGCGTAGAAAATCACACTAAAACGAATATTTTACGAAAGTCCGCCATCCGTTACGAAAGTCCGCGTTACGAACGCGGCAAAATTTTTGACTCCACAGATTGCGAGACGCACTACACAATGGCAGGTGCCTTGCTAAGCGCCAAGAGACTAGCGAGTCGCCTTGTGAATAGTTCACAATAGTTAATCAAGTAAACAAGTACACAATAGTTAATCAAGTAAACAAGTATTCAGGTGTTAAGGCATAACCTTCGGAAAGCCATGAAGCCACTACTATAAATGACAACGATAGTATAGGTACCTACTTGCCAGATAATTGTTAAAAAAAAAAAAAGCTTTGGACAAACGAAAGCGCGCCTTAGATATCACGGGATGACAAAATTCGCTAGCGTCACAGAAAATAAATATTTGCTGCGTGGAAGAGGCACAAGATGCCATTGGAATCTTTTGTGACCTTTCGAAGGCATTTGATTGCGTAAATCACGAGACCCTGCTCATGAAACTTGAGCATTACGGTTTAGGTAAATCTGCACTCAGATTAGTAAAATCGTATTTGAATGATAGACAGCAGCAAGTACAAGTAAATGGTGTCAATTCAAAAGGTTTAAGAGTAAAAATGGGTGTTCCACAAGGTTCGATATTGGGTCCTTTCCTCTTTTTAGTATATATTAATGACCTACCCCATTTATTTAGCAACCAACCGCAAATGATATTGTTTGCTGACGATACTTCTTTGATATTTAGGATAAACAGACGTGCCGCGGATCTTGACGACGTAAATAACGCCCTACTGCTGGTCCATAATTGGTTTACCGCAAATAATTTAGTACTAAATGGGAAAAAAACTAAGTGCATAAGATTTGCTCTACCAAATGTCAGAAGTAGTGATTGTGACATAATATTAAATCAAGAGAAACTAGAATTTGTCGAGAAAACTGTTGTCTTGGGAATCACGCTTGACTCAAGGCTACAATCCCCATTTAACATCTCTTGCAGGACGGCTGAGTTCAGCAGCATATGCTGTTAGAAAAATCTGTCAATTTACTGATGTATATACCGCGAGGCTAGTGTATTTTAGTTATTTTCATAGTATTATGACATACGGTATTTTACTATGGGGACGGGCTGCAGACATCGAGTCTATATTTATTCTGCAGAAAAGAGCCATCAGAGCCATTTATGATCTACGTAGACGCGATTCTCTAAGGGAACTGTTTAAAGAAATTAACATCATGACAGTACCTTGTCAATACATCTATGAAAACATCATGTACGTTAGAAAAAATCTGCATTTATTTAGTAAAAGAGGTGACAGGCACCACTATAATACTAGAAATAGGGACCAACTAGTTCAGCCAGGTTTCAGGCTAGCTAAAGTAGACTCATCTTTCATGGGGTACTGTTTAAAATGTTACAATAAAATACCTCCCCACGTTCTACAACTGAATGAGACGAAATTTAAATCTTGTATAAAACGCACACTATGTAGGCAAGCATATTATAAGTTGGGAGATTACATTGATGATAAAAATGCTTGGCTCAATGCTGGTCCTGCTCCACAACCATAGGAGCAAATTAATTGATTACCATGATAAGTATTGTGGAAGCTGCAGAAGATTGTAATAATATCCTTGCATTGTATAGATTCCTTCTTTTAGTATTATATAATTGCATAGCACATATGTGAGTACTATGTATTGAAAAGCTACCGTTTACATTTAGCTATCTTTCATTGAATTGAATGTGCCCTGGCAGTTGAGAGAATGTCATGCTCACTCGAATGTCTTGCTGATGGTGGCGTGTGTGTCGGGTCATTTGGTTTCCTTCAAAATGGTTGAGTTGAATGGCGCTGATCCATGCGTTATGTTCGTGAACGGGCGCTGTCAGTTGGGACTGGTCATCTCTTAGCTGTCACGGTTTATTTTAAATAAGTACTTTATTTTTAAATTATTGTTGATTTATTCTTTTACTGTGGGCGCTCTTAATTCGCACGCCTCTTTACATCGTTCTCACATACATGTATAATCTCAACATGAATGATGTAACCAAGATTTTGTAATAATATTTTGATTGAAAAGAGTTTCCATGGAGTTTCTAACCCATTCTTCTCCATAGAGATCTACGCTTTGGAATGGGCAACTACAGTACTTTCACAAGTTATTATGCCTTGTGACTGTGACTGTAGCTTAGCCTTCTTTGTTTTTCCGACATTCAAAAGTGCCTGTAAGGGTCTTATTGAAATAAATGTTTTTGAGTTTGAGTTTGAGTAACAATCGAGCAATTTTACAGTCTAGCAATCTTAAGTCTGAATTAAAATTAAATAGACTTATTAAATTACTTACTGGAATTAAATCTACGAACCGGTAAATCAAAACTACGAGGGGTTATATACATGTCATTCTAATCAGCATTAATCCTTCACAGTCAGATTACAATAGAAATTATTCAAAACTGAAATTCCCAGAAATTCATTAATAACGAAATTTTATTCAGTAAGAGCTTTTCGTGCTACGCGGACATAAACCAAATCTCACTGAAGGTATGTTTCTCGCCCGTGTTAGTAATCCAACGCCCACAGCGTCGTTAAGATTACTGAAGACGAACTCGAAACCATACAATTTGCTTTGAAATATCGTAATACGGAACACTATGACGCACGTCAGGACACAATCATCATTAATTCTTAGATAGGCAAGAAAACACTATGTATATTGAGGAAATTTTTGTAGTAAAACTGGCAAAATGTTGGTGTAGCTACTGAGACACATCTCTGCCATACCTTCGCGGATTACAGGCGTGATGTCATGTTATATTAGGGGGATCTATTGGCTAACATTTATATAAAATGTTGACAGTTCGTAAATTTTTATTGTAGAATCTGACAAATTATAATGCATTCAACTTGCACTGTTTAAACAAACGTTCAAGTAAACTTGCTGCCAGTTAGACAAACTAAAACTTGTTCATCTCTATTTATATTTAAGAACTCCGTTTTGCTCGCAACTTTCATCCGCATGGGAGTCGGAACATACTTTGTAAACAGTAAAGAGATGTAAATTACTTTATATAGAGAAAGTATCAAATTAAATGCCACTGGAAAAATGTGAACCTACAACAGTAACGCTTTAAAAAAAAAGTGTGTGTGTACTTATTACGCACATAAGAAGTTATACTTCTTTGACGTATAAAACTAAAATGTTGACTAGCTAACTTCAGGGTGTATGTTGACTAGCTAACTTCAGGGTGTCGGATTTTCGTGACGGTGTGCGCGCGCACAAATTTACTCTCATCATTTACCTAACGCGCCAAAAGAAGTATAACTTCAAAAAGATAAAATTGCCATGGTTGATAAGTTGCACTTTGTACCGAAAGCAACCAGGTTGCTCTTGCAAGTAGATTACGATTTTATTTGCGTTGTCTCGTCTATCGTATGTATAAAATGTCTTTGTTAAACAGATACTTTGCAAACTGCTTGAGAAGTATGACATCATCAACCTAACCTTTTCCCAATTATGTTGGGGTCTACATCCAGTCTAACTGGGTGCAGCTGATACCAGTATTTTACATGGAGCTATTGCCTATTTATCATTATTAAACGTTTATTTAAAATTAAAAATTATCCCTATCACAACATTTTATAATTCATTAAACAAAATCACAATAAAAATACCTACAATAAAATCATAACAAATTACATAATTCTTCTTTTTTTATTTAACCTCCACAACCTAGTTAGTACTGGATATAATACGATACTTCTCGGTAAGACCGGTTGTCAGACTTTCAGGCCTTTGACTATCTGCAACGACTGTCAAAGATCTACAAACGACAGCCGGTACCAACGGCTTAACATGCCTTCCGAGAGACGGAGGAAATCGTTATACAGGCTGACTGGTAATTAGTGACCGATACTTATACACGTGATTGTACTCATGATAACAAACAACTTTCCCAAAGGAGCTTTTTTTTTAATACACATTCACTTTTACCACAATAACACAGCAGCTGTACGAAAATGTTTAGATTGTTACTGAATTAAAAGTCAAAAATGTTTCTTTGGGAAAGTTGTTTGTTATTATGAGTACAATCACGTATATAAGTATCGGTTACTAATTACCAGTCACCCTACAAAGGGTGTAAAAAGACTCTTAACGAAGCTGCAAAGCACTTGTTCTCGGCGTCATTGCGATCATTTTTTTGCTAGATCTAGACCATACCTGGGAACCTTCTAGTTACGGAGATACTTATTGGGGGTCAAAGTTACAAGATTTTCACAAGTTTTTTTTTTTAATACATGTTTTAATGTAAGATTTTTACTTTAAACACCTCCAGGACCCCCTTACTAGTCAATTCATCTATCAGTACAATGTTTTGAATGCGTTACATTGATTCCTACCTTAAAACGTGATTTTTCACGCCAAAAAGAAAGACGTTTCCCAGCAATAATTTTTGCGTAAAGTTACTTAGTTTGATGTACAGAATGCTTGGTTGACGGCTTAGTAAAGACTGTTTATACCCTGTATAATGGGTGGTCACTCATCCGAAGACATGCTGTGCCGAATACATATAAATTGGGATTAGGGTAGGAGAATAATGGTAATGATGAAAAACTTACCATAAAGTCATAGTAGCGTAGGGTAGCCAGCAGCAAGCGAACACCGTTACTATGGTAACAGTCATCCTCAGCGTTCTTCTCCTGGCTCTGGCCAGCGGTCTCTGGTCAGATCTCCTCAGCATCACTCTACTGTGATCGGACTGATGGTATTTTTCTGAAAAGAGATATATAAATTTAAAATTGGAGGGGGAAAACGCGGGCTTGCTTATTATGGGAAAATTAAAACGATCGTAACTAATATTATAAATGCGAAAGTAAGTTGGTTTGTAAACCAGTAAGGTGTATAGAAACGGACATAACCCTTTCCTTGCGAAAAATAGAACTGTTCCCGAGGGAAACAACAATAACGTTCTTATGATAATAGATGGCGCCACGTGTCTTTCGTATCATGATTGAATTTATTACAAAAAGGTTGCTAGTCAGATATGAAACTCCAACTTCATCTAGTTTATGTAAAATGGAAGTGTATAAAGTGTTTTAAACAACCTCCTTACAAAAATAAATAGTATGCATTATACGTTATTCATTATTGTATTAACAAATTAATAATGCCTGGATTAATCCCGTGCCGCATCAAATTTTAATGCTGTCTCTTGTATCCGAAATAAAACCTTAACGATTTCTCATAGTAATAAAGTCATATATCCCTTTTATTAAAATGAGTAACCATTAACATCTCCTCAGGTCAATGACTTAAGTTGAGATGAGAACGAACTAAGACTTAATCGAAGTTAAATAATGTATTTGATCAATCAATCTCCATTTGATCTAACTGATTGAACAAATTAAATATTATTTGGCTTCAATAAAGTCTAAGTTGATCAAAAAGATGATGAAAAATGCTAACTATGTTGGGGTCGGCTTCCACTTTAACCGGATACAGCTACATACCAGTATTTTACATGGAGTGATTGCCTATCTGACCTCCACTACCCAGTTAGTACTGGATAATACGATACCCCTTGGTAAGACTGGTTGTCAGACTTTCAAGCCACTGACTACCAGTAACGACTGTTAAAGATCTACAAATGACAGCCGGGACCAACGGCTTAACGTGCTTTCCGAGGCACGGAGGAAGCTCGGAATGTAATGGGTGGTCACCCAACCACGGACCAACCTAGGCAAGCATGGCGTGTACTAAGCCACGATCTTTACCAGCTATACAAAAAAAAAAACTCACCTGAATTTTCTTTAGAATTCTTCGATATTTCATAAAAAATGCAGGCGTAGCACACCGATATTATTGTCAAGGGTAGAAAATATACAGCTCCCAGACAAAACACGTTATACGCCAACTCTTGATGATGGTTAGCGAATGCCTCAAAAGACACACATTGCTGAAAATCCGGCACCTTCGGATGACTCATCACACGGAAGACTAGACTCTGAAACAAGAGAGATAAGGTTGAAATTCACATGAAGGATTTCCTACCTAGGTTATACTATACAAAGTTTTAATGAAGTTCTTGCTTAACTTGAATAATGTTGTCTTTGCTTATGATATCATTATCTTGGATGGAGCTAGTTCTAAGGAATTCTAAGTTATGCGTTAATTATGCATGTTCTTATGCATTGCAGCATCCGTTAAATGCAACGCGTATTATTTCTGTCAGAATGGTACAGTCAGCGACAGAGAAAAGGAACCCCCCAAGTCTTTAAAGAATATCGCCCGAGCGACGGCGGGTGCCTGACGTGACTCTGGCCCCGAGCAGCTCCCTCCCCCGCCGCCTTACCCATCTCTGCCCGAGCATCCGCCGGGTCGATTCAAATATTATTTGCATGTTTTTAATAATTATAATAATGGTATTTTTGGATTCTGGCGGAACCAAGACAACTTACAAAAAGACACTATACGTGGGGTTAAGGATACGAACCCGCATCACTAGGCGCCAGTGGATTATTTAGACCGTGCCTTATACTACTAGGTTATTGGCTCAATTAGCAATCTCAACGAAAATTCGAATATCATTACTCCTTTTATCGAACAAGATTGATAACGGGCTAATCTCCTAGATATTAAGGTTTAAATTGCAACTTCCACCACTTGTGATAATATTAGCACCTACCTAACCGTCTTGTTTTACAAAATGCAATACGTAACTCCTCAGTTAACTAAGGTTGAAATTAGCATAGATTTCTTGTTAAGTTGAATAGAATGTGCTCGATTTCGATTTTTGCACTACCGTAATTTTACTTCAGAAACTTAACTGCTTTATGATCTGCAAGTTAAGGTTGAATTTAAAATACTTCTTTACCTCAAACGCTTGTGTAATATCTCCGTTGTTACATTATTTAATTTATTAATTTTGAATTTGATTTCTTAAATAATAATTAACGAAAATTACCTAATCGTCTATTAAAGAAACTAAAAAAAGAAAAAAAAAACATCCTCGGATTTGAACTCGTGATGAATGCATTGCTGAGCAGTAGTCTTAACCATTAAACCAACACGCCACTTACGGTTTGATGTCGTTACCAAAGGGGTTCCTTTTCTCTGAAGCTGACTGTACTAATCTTAAGTTTATTTTTACGACCATCTTCAGCCCATACATAATATGTACATATATATAACATAATATATAACATGTATATTACTTGCTGTTACGCGCGACCTTCGTCCCCGTGAAATTATTATAAAATACATTTATTATTTGTATACTATATAATTCCCTTTTTGAATCGAATTTAGTTAACAATTTCAAGGTTTGAATTTTTTTTTTTGCAAATAAACCTAGTCCTTTTTCTATACCAATATTATTAAGAGGAAAGATTTTTTTGTTTGTTTGTACCGAATAGGCTCCGAAACTACTGGACGGATTTGGATGAAATTTGGATGTATGCAACACAGATAGTTTATAACCTGGATTAACACATAGGATACTTTCCCCGATAGTATGTTCCCGTGGGACATTTATCGAACTCAACGCGGGCGACGCCGCGGGCATTGGGCTATTCTAAAATAAAAATAAAGTGACTCCTCCTCAGCTATCTACTATCGGTCCAGCCGTTCGGAAATTATCCGGAACAGACAGACAAAAAATTTCAAAAATTAAAGGTATTATACATACCGTATACATATACTTTCATATGTATTCAGTAAAAAGCTATTATTTTGAAATGATAATCAGATACTTGTTTTAATTCTTTGTATAAATTCAGAAAACATACCAGACCACAACTCAACATTCAGAGGCAAAAAATACCGAACATCGGTACCCAGCTATTTATACATATTTGAATCGACTCGGCGGATGCTCGGGCAGAGATGGGTGCGGCGGCGGGGGAGGGAGCTGCTCGGGGCCAGAGTCACGTGACGCGCCCGCCGTCGCTCGAGCGACATTCTTTAAAGACTTGGGGGGTTCCTTTTCTCTGACGCTGACTGTACAACTTTTATTAAGGGACAAACCAGCTGAGAAAAAGCTGCACCGTTCGTCTCGCGGTTAAGCGCGACTGCTATGGCACGGTCCTGGGTTTGATTCCAGGTCAGGCAAAAACTGTCATTGGGTTTTTCCTTTTCTCAGCCCGAAATTTGGAAGTTGTCAAAGTTTGAATCTATTCAAGTATTCACCGATGATGCCATTGGTTTCGGAAACATGACGCTTTGTCCGCAACACTTGTTTGTATTGATGCCTGCTATTCCAGGGCTGTGGGACTGTTCGAAAGAGATACCGCCGCCCTGGAACACAAAGGGCAAAAAAGGAAGATGGATGGGTTTTAGTCAGTACAAGTCTGACACTCCCTTCCACTCCGCCCAGAGCAGGAGAAGTCATTTGATGATTTCCCATACGAAAAAAAAAAGAAAAAGTTGTATTTAACGTTAACTACTCAAAGGGATTTGTTCTGATGAGTTAAAAATTGTTTGAAAAATCCTCTCAACTTTTTTATTCTATTTAATTGGCTTTTTTCGGTTCGAGCAATAAGCCCCGCAATGAACGCGCAGTCGTTAGATATATCACCGCGAAAACGTGGTGATTTGTATTGTTGGGCTGAGCCCATTTACGTTATTAGTCGCCTCTGTGTGTGGGCTGGTGAAAGAAAGACGAAGTACAAATAGTTGTTGGCGCTAACAATACAAGCAATAACAATTTTATTTGTTAAGAGCCAGTACTAGCTGGGTTATAGAGGATAGGCAGTCACTCCATGTAAAATGCTGGTATTCAGTTGCATCCGGTTGGACTGGAAGCTGATCCCAACATAGTTGGGAAAAGTATAGGCAGATATTAATAAATCCAGCAATACTTGCTGAATAAGAATATGTTAATGAAATTTCCTAGCAGAAAAATGGAACGTTATACAGGGTGTAAACAGACTCTTCACGAAGCCGTCAACCAAGCATTATGTACAGCAAATTAAGTAACTTTACGCAAAAATTAGTGCTGGAAAAAGACTTTTTTTTGGGCTCGTTTACAGCCGGAGTCCGTTTACAGCCTGTATATCCATGATCTTGGCCTAACCACGTAAAAATGAAGAGCGGGATAGGGTTTCAAACTAGCACTAAGTGAATTTCGAAATTATCATTTGATGTGACTTCGTACGCTCACACACACAGAACTGTATTATGTTACTAATATGATTGGTGTCTTTGCGTAAACAATATCATTAGATATTTGAAACATGAGATAAACATACTTATGTACTTATGTATGTCTGAAGAATTCTACTGATGAAACGTAATAAAAGTCTTTGTCTGATTTGTTGGCGTTATAAGGGCTGATTCTAAGCACTTTTACATTGAGAATATCAATAAATAAGCTACTATCTTTTTTTTTTAAACTTGAAAATCAAATGTTTCATGAAAGAAAATCATAGAAAGCATTCTAGCGAAGGGACGAAAATATATTCTATCTTCTTCTTGTATGACTTGTAGGTACACACGGAGACACGTCAAGTTAGAAGTTCTTTCCAGTATAACATGGCCTCGGTTTGTACAGATTTCCCGTACAATGAGATATCCACATAAACTGGTTTTGTTTAGCTTGTTTGGTTGTAGTGGGTATGTCTACCCGGCTGTCTGAGTTTGTTACGTTTATTTTCAGAGCCTACTGTACTTTTCATTCTCGTGAAAATAATCCCAAAGGTGGTTTAAAACGGGCTGCGGGACTGTTCGAAAGAGATACCGCGGCCCTGGAACACAAAGGGCAAGGAAGGAACATGGATGGGTTTTAGTCAGTACAAGTCTGACACTCCCTTCCACTCCACCAACTGTTTTAAACCACCTTATTTTTTAGGATGGGAAATCATCCATTTGATGATTTCCCATCCTAAAAAATAAGGTGGTTTAAAACAGTTGGTACAGCCAGAAACAGGTGTAGATTACCACTGTTTCAATACACTATTTTCTGAATTCAAAATCTACTCCAATTTTGTCTTAAAACTTTTTTTTTTTCGGAATTCAACCTAACGCTGTTTAAGTATTTGTGCATCACCAAGGTTTACTGGTAGATTTCTATGGTATTAAACCACCTCTGTAAATATGTGTGCTTAAAGTATTTAATAAATTCATAAATAAATATATTGTTCAATAATGTTAAAAAAAAAACAGTAGTCGTAATTTACCGACTATACCAACTTAACACTCACTGCTCCTACAATAGAAACAACTATCAAACACTTCGTCATAAACCTTATGCGACTCTAGGACTATGAAAGGGTTAAATAACATAGGGTAACTTTCGTACTGGAAATTAAAAACTTTACAAGCGTTTAGTATGCCATTGGGGACACTAAAACCCTTACCCATAAACGTATTACAACTTTTAAGTTAAAATACTTTTATGGTTTTATGTCACCCTTTCACATAGTTTTAGTTAGGACAGCTGTTTTAATAGCGTTCATAAAATGTCAAGTTTTATGAAAAAGAATTACAGTGATAAATTAACAAGGCATTAAGGTCAAATCTATAAACCTTTCACAACAGTATTGAAAAGAGACGGGGGAATCGATATAAGGTCTATCTATTCATACACGAAATCTTTTAAGGGGTCATTGTACCAGGGCTGCGGGCTGTTCGAATGAGATATCGCGGCCCTGGAACACAAAGGGCAAGAGAGGAACATGGATGGGTTTTAGACACTCCCTTCCGCTCTGCCCAGAGCGGGAGAAGTCATTTGATGATTTCCCATCCGTAAAAAAAAGGGGTCATTGTACTCTCATAATCGTAAAAAGAATCGACTGTTGCCTTCATTTCGACGAGACATGCGAACATAAATGTAGACAACAGCTGAATTTTTTTTCGGTTTCAGGTTTGGTCCCATATTGAAAGTTGTTCATAATGATGAGTAGGTACAATAACCCCTTAAGAGATTTCGTGTATGAATAAATAGACCTCATATATACAAACAAATAAAATCGAATTATTTATTTATTTATTAAAACTTTATGCACAAGTAAAATTACTGTACAAAGGCGGACTTAATGCCTTGGGCATTTTCTACCAGTCTACCTTAGGGTGATGCAGAGACAATACACAGACAATATACAATTATCTGTTTGTAATTTTAAAATAACAGCTTTTTACTGAATGCATAATGAAAATATTAAAATAAATATATCTGTCTGTTTGTTCCGGCTAATCTCCGAAACCACCGGACCGATTTTGACGGGACTAGCAGATACCTGATGTTATAAGGAGTAACTGAGGCCACTTTGATACCTAAGTAAAGTTAATAAAATTTATAAGCGACCACTACTAAATGAAGAAATAATCACTTTAATCGGGCTAGTAATCACAGAAAAATTGGATCATCATCTGCCTAGCCTTTTCCCAACTATGTTGGGGTCGGCTTCCAGTCTAACCGGATGCAGCTGAATACCAGTATTTTACATGGAGCGACTGCCTATCTGACCTCCACAACCCAGTTAATACTGGGTAATATGATACCTCTTGGTAAGACTGGTTGTCAGACTTTTTGGGCCACTGACTACCTGTAACGACTGTCAAAGATGTGCAATTGACAGCCGGGACCAACGGCTTAACGTGCTTTCCGAGGCACGGAGGAAACTAACCATGTAATGGGTGGTCACCCATCCACAGACCAACCTAGGCAAGCGCGGTTTAACCTAAAGATCGACTCGAACGCCTGTTATTATTTTGCCACGAGCTCCTCAATCGCAGAAAAATTGGATATACTTGAAAAAAAGATGCTGGTTCAATACATAACCTTGTCTTTTTTTAGAAGTCCGTTAACCTTTTGACCGTCATTTTCACATACAGGGTGTAAACAGACTCTTCACGAAGCCGTTAACCAAGCATACTGTACATCAAACTAAGTAACTTTACGCAAAAATTAGTGCTGGGAAACGACTTTTTTTTTTGGGCTGAAATATCACGTTTTACAGTAGGGCTCAATGTAACGCACTCAAAACATTGTGCTGATGGATGGATTGAATAGTAAGGAGGTCTTGGAGGTGTTTGAAGTAAAAATCTTACATTAAAAACATGTATTTAAAAAAAAAACTTGTGAAAAAGTTGAAACTTTGACCCCCAATATCTCCGTAGCTAGAAGGTTCCCAGGTATGGTCTAGAACAAAAAAATGATCGCAATGATGGGGAAAATGAGTGTCTTTCGGCTTCGTTAAGAGTCTATTTACACCCTTTATAAGTGACAAACAAGCGCCAAGCGACACAAATATGTGATAAAATGGTAAGTGAAATTGTGGCTTGGCGCGGAGGTTACGCGCTTACGATTATGCTCTAGCGTTCAAAAGATTAAAAAACGAACGGAGGGTCCATCTTCCGTTCGTTTTTCAAAAATAATATTCCCATTTTCAAAACCTTTAAGAGCAGCGTTTGCAGTTATCCTTACGAATCCTTGTCGTAAATCATTATATTCTTCCTCGAATAAGATAATAAATCACAAACATTGTTAAAAAGTTGCTTTAGCCTCGGTTGGTACGAGATAAGTATTCATTCATCATATGAAAAGGGAGGAAAGGCTTTACATGGATAAGAAAGTGGTTAACTTTAAACGTTTCTGGGGTTCATTCAAGGTCGGGGAGAAACGAAAACGGACTGAGAACGAAGCCACACTGCTCCGCTGCGCTGCATTGTGTCGTCGCAGCGCGTCATTTTAACTATCCTAACTATAATATGATAAATGCGAAATTAAGTTTGTTTGTTGCCTTTTCACGCCTAAACCACTGAACCGATCATCCTAAAATTTTGCGTATACGTTATCAGGTGTACAGAAACGGTCATAGGGTACCTTTCATCCCAAAAAAAGTACTGTTCCCGAGTAAAACAACAATAACGTTATTCTGATGATAAATGGCGGCACGTGTCTTTCGCTCCGACCCGAATTGATTGTCAAATTCTAAATTAACGCGAGCGAAGCCACGGCTAAAATCTAGTTAAACATATACATTTTAAAACATGCCAAACTTCTCCGTAACGATGTCAAACGAAAATCTTGCGCTGCGACGGCGCAACGCAACACAACGGAGCAGTGTGGCTTCACTCTTAAGCCGAGCTTTTGATTTGGCTTAGGGTAAAACCACATATATATTATGTAACTTAAACAAGGCAACAATATGGTTTCACCTGGCACTGGGTGCTCTTTGAGCATGTCATCTAGCACACTGCTCATAGTATAAGCAAAACAATGCATGATTACCACAGATGTCAATCTTAGATAACTCATATATGTATGTCGGTTGGCGCACACGTTATATACCATATAAACAAACTCACAATATTGAGATGAAATTCACTACGCTGACTACAGACAAATCTTCTGAAGGCCAAGCTGTGTTATTCATTGTCTAGACTCAAAATAACTTATAAAACTGCGGGTTTCCAAACATATTCTACTATATCAACTTCATTTCACTCACTAAATACAAACAAAGTTTTATAATGATTCGAAAACATGTTATACATAAACGCAAAATAAAAAAAAATTAAACCTAATCTGCCAGACATGTCTCTAGGGAAAACTGTATGGAACTCACGAGTGTTAAAAATGTTCTGCCGACTATGCGAATATCAGCAGCATTGCGAACTTTTAAATTGACACTAGATTTTTTTCCGATTTTCATCGTAGAAATTTTGTTTGAATGCAATTTTCCATTTCACTGTTGATACCTACTATCCCAGTTACCATGCTTTTATTTGCCGATGTTCTGCGTATGTGACATACTATGTGACTAAAGCATTACAGTTGCGGAGCTATAGTCACCGGATAATGACATACACTTAAAATAAAATATTCTATAAAATAAAATATTCTATAATATAAAATATTCTATAAAATTCCGAAGGTGTACACTTTGGAACAAGGTCTGGAGATCACAGCATTAGGTTAGAACACAGCATCGATATTCTTACGATTCCGAATAATGTTTTTCTGATGATTATAATAATATGTCGAGATCGTAAAAATTCGAAACGATGAGTTTTTACTAAAGCTGAGTCCTTAGAAGTCTGGCAAGCAAAACAAAAACAAGCTCTCAGATTCCATATTTGAACAATTTCGCAAAATCAATCAATCAGTCTATGTTTACTTTTGATAACTGGTAAAGTCAATCGTAACAGGAGAGCATCAAAGTCGAAATTCAAGGGACTACTAAGAATTAAATAGAAAAAGCTCGTAATTAGTACCTAATTCAGCTTTAAAGTGTTCATTATTTATTTCAGCTAATTAAACTAAAGAGATTAGACTGTTCTTTGAAATAATATTAAACTGTTAATCATCAAGAAGATTAAATTATTTGTTAACCATTTCATAGTCCTTTTGAACACGTCACTATCACTACATATTATAAAATAAAGTCCTTCGCCGCGTCTGTCTGTCTGTTCGCGATAAACTCAAAAATACTGCATCTATTTTTATACTGTTTTCAACAATGGATAGAGAGGTTCTCGAGGAAGGTACATAATTTGTCAAGATTTTGTATCGGGAACGGGATCAAAATTTCATGATTACTTTTGGTCGCTATAACCGACATCCATACGGGCGAAGCCGCGGTTATCAGCCAGTTCATTACAAAGGCTCTGCATCTGTCATAGAGACCTTTTGAACCATAATAAGTATACACTGATTGAATTTATCACAAAAAAGTGTATGACTATGGCCGCCATAACAAAACATGTAGAAAATAAAGCTAAGTTAAATTTTATTTACCTATATTCTTCTGACAACCAATCTTATATTACCAACGGGTATCGTATTACCCAGTACTAACTGGGTTGTGGAGGTCCGATTGGCAGTCGCTTCGTGTAAAATACTGGTATTTAGTTGCCTCTGGTTGGACCTTTTCCCACACTAGGAAAAATCTAGGGCTGATGATGACTTTTTTTCAAGACAAGAGCAAAATTAAAATGAGAAACAAACTAGAAACAAATGAATGCGATGAGTTTTATTTGAGTGGTTCCATTCTTCAAGACAAGCTGCAAGTACAGTCAAGAACAACATAACATAATATCACGCCTGTAATTCCCGAAGGATTAGGCAGAGGTGTACTTAATAGTACACCCACATTTCGCCAGTTATTTTTAAGTGTAACAGAGGCCAGAATTCCGAATCTGTGGCTGTTACTGAGAAATTGCTGATGGAAAAACCCAATAACACTTTTCCCGATCTGGGAATCGAACCCAGGACCTCATACTCAGAAGTCGCGCTTGACCTATAGACCAACGCTTGGATGAAATGGATAATCTACATTGAACCTAATGCTCTATCAGCGTTAAAGTTGAAAATCTATTAAAGAAATTTTACATATTGTAGTAGCTTGTTCTGTACATTTCTATTATTATTTGCGATAATGGACGTTATCCACGGGGATGAAGCTAAAGTTATTACGCTGTAATTTGAAGCAATAATTTAGTCTCGGTGATAGTAGAAAATATTAGCAATTCCAAAATACACTCTGAATTTTGTCGTCGACTGTTCATAGCGTGCAAATATATTTATTGATGTTTGTAATTAAATAACCTTAGCTCAGTTAAACAGGTCTATGGGCAGTCGCATTAAATACATACATACATAAACTCACGCCCTTTTCCCATGGGGGTAGGCAGAAACCACAGAACGCCACCTGCTACGATCCTTACATACTCCTTTTGCCTCGTCCACGTTCATACATCTGGTCATACACGCACGCCGGTTACGAGTACTACGCACCTGACCTTTCGCATCAAATAGTAATCATTTTATCAAAATTATTTAAATCGTTCTATCTTTTACCACTTGAGTTAACTGCAGCATTGATTTATTAGGGTTCTTAGTTAAAATGTTTTCTAAACAGATGTCTAACTTATTAACTTTAATTTGTATCTTTTCGTGATAGTTTTTACCAGGGATGTTATGGAGCTCCGTAACCGTAACCGAAACTATCGGATATCCGAAATAAAAATATATCCGTAACCGTAGCTGTATCCGTTTCACAAGTTTCGATTAGTTTCGTAAAGGGCAGAGTCTAAATAAAACGACATGTTTCGACAGATTTTTCATTCACCGCTCGCGCGCCACGTGAATCTTGCAGTTTGTTTGTTATTTCTAGTTATAACCTCTTTCATAACTAGTTAGTTTTTTATGTTATCCGTAAACGAAACTATCCGACACTAACGGATAATCCGAAATAATTACATACTCGTAACCGTATCCGAAACAGGAACCCTTATAAGATCACTTTCTTGTCCGTCTGTCCGTGTGTCACCACCAATTTTCTCAGGAACGGGTGGACCTGGTAAGTTTAAATTTATACCAGATAATGAAGTCTATAGTCACTATTAGGTGTATAAAAATCAAGGTCCTGAGTCAACACGATAAAAAGATATGGGCAAATTTAGATTTTCGCGAAAACTTGTAAGTACCAAAATTTACCCTAATCTTCAACATAATATATTTTTCGGAATTTTCCGTTTACTTGTGCTGTAAGACCTTATTTTTAATCAAAGTTGACAATTTTGGGTCAACCAGAAGTACCCTATAGTTTGGGGTCGAAAAACCTATATGGTAGTTACCGTTGACTTAGAATCACGAAATTTGGCAAGAAGCAATGTCTTGCAGGACATGTAAAAGAAAAAATCTGAAAACCGCAAATATGTTGTTTAATAACAAAATGCCTAGAAGTTTATACGGAAACTTTTTTTTCCGATGGGAAATCTACAAATGACTTCTCCCGCTCTGGGCAGAGCGGAAGGGAGTGTCAGACGGTTGTACTGACTAAAACCCATCCATGTTCCTTTCTTGCCCTTTGTTATCCAGGGCCGCGGTATCTCTTTCGAACAGTCCCGCGGCACTGGCAGGCTTGTACGGAACCCTCGGTGCGGGAGTCTAACTCGCACTTAGCCGGTTTAATTTGTACTAGCTAGATCATACCGGGGATCCTTCTGATGACAGAGATATTGCTGCTCAATGTGCTATCATATATTGTTCACGAAAACAAGACGTTTCAATTGTTTACTCGACCTTTTTACACCCTATATTTGGGTTAAGTGGAATCCGTTTATTTATAAGTCAGAACTCTTAACCTTTTCGTGGCATTTGACTCGTGAGTTAAAAATAAATAATAATAATATTTTACTACCTTCAATAATACCTATCAAGGGAAGAAAATTGAGGATAAAGAATAACTCAGTTTGCCTCTTCACGTTTTTTCTTCGATCGGTGACGCAAGGTTTAAAATAAACCGTTTTGCTCTTAGCCACAGACTTCCCGCTTTGTGCCCGGTAAAATAAATCATAAAAAGTAATTGTTTGTTGTTTACCAAACATTTTTTTGTCGTGTATACACGGTGTAATGGAAAGTTTTGCCTTGGATTTTGAAATGTTCCCTTTTATTAAAAAAAAAAAATGCTTCACAGTTTCGATAAAAAAAAAAACACTCGACGACGGAAATGATTTACTGTTATCATCATTTACATGCCCTTACCACAATTTATTTGGCATCGGCGCAGCATGTTTTGTTTTCCATACTTCTCTATTACTCGTCATCTCAGCAGTCACCTCCTTCCTAGTGAGTGGGCAGCAGTGACCTCCTTTCTAGAGAGTCCATACAAGCTTTGGTTTTCTTCTACTACTAGGCGATTCTCGCACGACCGCGTAACTGAGCTCTGTTGCCTATGCACGCGGTCGTGTGGCGGCGGCGAAGGATTTTGTGGCAATGCGCTGCGGATTTCATACATACAAACCAAATTCCTCCACAGATACCTACTCAAACTTCCCTACACTTGTTATATCGTTGGAAAAAGATTTCTCATGATTATATCATCATCTGACTAGCCTTTTCCCAACTATGTTGGGGTCGGCTTCCAGTCTAACCGGATGCAGCTGAATACCAGTATTTTACATGGAGCGACTACCTATCTGACCTCCACAACCCAGTTAGTACTGGGTAATACGATACCCCTTGGTAAGACTGGTTGTCAGACTTTTTTGGGCCACTGACTACCTAACGACTGTCAAAGATCTTCAAATGATAGCCGGGTCCAACAGCTTAACGTGCTTTCCGAGGTACGAAGGAAACTCGGAATGTAATGGGTGGTCACCCATCCACAGACCAACGTAGGTAAGCACAGCTTAACCTAAAGATCGACCCGAGCGGCTGTTATTATTTAGCCACGAGCTCCTCTTCTTTCTCATGATTATATATAACGGGCATATTGTGTAAGACAATATGCGGTTATAGTCTAGTGTAGTGACCGTCGGACAGCCAAGTCATATACCTCTTCTCGCTTCGGTGGAGGAAAATATCGTGAGGAAACCGCCTGAGAGATATTTTAAGACGGCATGTAAAGCCAAGTCAGAGGCCCTTTGGCGGCATAAAACCTCTAATTCCAAGTTAGGCTATAACCACACGATCAAGTAAAGATTTTCTTACTAAGGTAAATTCATAGTTCGCGTCAAGTTGCTTTCTTTAATAAGGTACCTAATTAATCTCGCCAACGTTTCCAAGGTTGATACGTAACATAATACTTACTTGTTGGATAGGTATAATATGTGTCTAAAGCCGGTGCCAGACATTGCTTCAAACTTTTAAACCCTTATTTCAAAGCTTTGCCAGACGACATGGTAAAAAAATATGTGCTCGTGTCGCTTATTGTGATTTTTACTAAATCTATCACCTTTGCTATTCCTCTAAAAACGGTGTACTTTCTACCTGTAGAAAAAACACGACCGTTACGATCGAAAATGCTCGAATTCGTTTTATTTTTTACAAAATTCTTTAAGATTACTTTAGATTAAAAAAACTGGAAGTTAATACCATTCCAGAAATTTTAATAAAATAAATCTAAAGTTAATCTTGAGTAATGATGCTTAGTTCCAAAACAGAAAAGTAAATACTGTCAGTGTATTAAAACAAGAAAAACGGCCCAGATCTTAAGTGAAATTTAAAAAGCGGTTCAAATAAATATTCCTTAGGGTTCCAAGCTAAATTGGAGCCATTTGTAATGGAGTAATGGAGGAGTTAGAGATTGTCAACCGCAGATGTAAATGCGTGCCTTTCAGCCTAAACGTACCTCTTACGTATTACAAGGGTTATTTACTTACCAATCAATCAATTGCTCAGCCAATTACTGTTTGCCCAGGTTTCAAATGGAAAATGAATGATATGATTAATTTTACGAAATATTTATTTGTCCCTGATTTTTGCAAAGGTTTAAAACGTTTACGTTGACTGCTTCGTTGGCTTAGTGGTCGAAATTGCGACTGCTGAGTGTAAGATCCTGGGTTCGATTCCCGGGTCGGGCAAATAAAATTGTTTTTGTGTTTTTCCATCAGGAAGTTCTCAGTAGATGCCACGGACTCTGGATTTATGTTGATGGCAATAGGCTCACCCCCTATTAAATGGGACTTAAACAGATCTAGTGAAATGTCGTTGTCCTATTAGGTATACCTCTCTCTAACCATTATGGGTTTCTTTTTCGAGATAAAACGTATCCTTTGTCATTTCTGAACATCTGAAAATGTATATGAAAAATTTCAGGAGGATCGGTTCAGAAGTTTAGGCGTGAAAAGATATAGATAGAGTATTATAGACTAGGTTTTGCTCGCGGCTTCGCTATCATTATGTACGGAAATGAACCCACGAGAACGTTTTAACCATGAACATCCCGTTCGTAAAAAAAAATTCGGAATCAGTTCAATAAAATTTGGCGACACGGTTGGCGCAGTGGCTGAGCGATTGCCTGCTGCGCTGCGTGTCGAGGGTTCGATCCCCGCACGGAACAAATATTTGTATGTCCTATAGATAGTTGTTCCGGGTCTGGCTGTTTGTGTATGTGAGTTTAAATGTTTGTGAACGCACCCACGATACAGGAGAAATTCCTAGGGTGAGGCAAAGTTTTTCTAAAAAAAAAAAAAAAAAAATAGTTCCGAAGATTCCCCCTACATACAAACAATTACCTCTTTATAATATTAGTATAGATACGTCTTACTGGTAATGAAGTTTATTTGACCTCAGTTCATTAAGCACACAGAAAAAAAAAATACAAAATAAAAAATAAATTACGAATAAAAATATAAAGGAAAATAAGGAAAATACATGATATGTGCTGTGTGCCTCATGGCTGCGCCAAAAAGGTTCATTTTAGCATTCATGCCAGACAGTTGAAGCTGTCTGACGCTGGTCTTCCAATGAACCTTTGGTGGTAATGTATGTGTAAAGGTAACAATAATTGAACCTACATTTATGTAGTCATTACTTTTATGATGTATTTGGGGTCGACACTAATTGTCTACCCATTACGTTATTAGGTCATCTTCACATAATACTTCTTGAATAAATAATTATGTTATATATGTTATAAATATGTCACCATATTTATTCAAGATGTGAAGATGACCTAATAACGTAGGTTGGTGCCATGCACGACTGATATAAGCTATTCGTGCCTTTTAAGGTTCCGTTGCCAAATGGTAAAAACGGAACCTTTATGGACCTCGAAAACCACGAAAACGACTCTAATGACGAAAAACCAAAAAATTTTCTCGGCGAATTTATAACTACGTAACTTGAAAATGTGAATTTTAATTAGTGCAGATATTTTAATGAAAATCGTGTCAAACGGTAGGTTTATATTCAAAAACAATAACACAAAAGAATTTAGGTCGATAAGTTAATTAGTTTTGGAAATATGATGAAAATTGTAAACGAAACGCTTCGGAGGGATGTGCCTACGAGCGGTTAGACGTGCTATCAACCGTGTACTCCAGATAGACGTTTGACAATATAGTTATAGAAACGTCAGATACAGTTAATGTCACTTCAACTGTCGTCTGAGACAGCTACTGTTACTGTTAGTTAGTGATTGAAAACGGCCGTTAAACACTAAACACATGTTGCGCTACTTCAAAATACTTGCCAAATTCATTCCTTGAATTTTATTCCAGACGCGAATTAGTGCCAATTATTCCTAAGGTTTAATGAAATAGTTTTATGCTATTTAGTTTGTTTGAACAATTATTAGTTTTTTTCAGTAACCATGCAACGAACAGGTATGCATGATATTGACATAATAAATACTAGAGACAAGAAGAACAAATAAAAAGTATATCCAGTAGACCTAACTCCAGTACTCTACAAAAACAAATCGAGATATATATAGACGTACATTATTCGCACTGTTTATGTAGGGAACATCTGTACCAGCACCTTATACAAGTAGAATAGAACAAAATAATTTGGATTCGTAACCCACTGAGTGACAAAGGCTCAAGTTTGAAAGTAACGGTTAAGAAAATATTCCGCTGTTTTAAAAGGTTAACAATGAAATCAAACTACGAAAACACTAAAGTTGCTCAAATAAGAGCTTTGTTCCCACAAATTCACATTTCAACGCGTAAACGACATCAAATTAGAGGTAGGTATTTATTTATTTATTTAACACTTCAAGCACAAAGTACAGAGGCGGTAACGAAGGTTTGGGTAAATACCAGGATTTGCGCTAATTCTATTTACTATGTCTCTTAGCTGAAATAATACGTTATTACATTGACGGTGAATACCGTTGTCTGCGTTTTGCTGGATAAAGGGATTTTTTTTACTTAATATGGGTTCTGAAGTCAGTAACAAAGACAGCTCCTTGATTGCTTGTTCGTTGTTTGTCATTTTAAATTAATTAGTTTTAAAAACACTAGGCATTGGTTAGGTATAATTATTCCCTTTGATATTTTTTTTCTGTCTTCTGTGTTTGTTTTTTTTTTCAGCTTTAAATTGTGATGTGTAATGTGTCTGTATCGCCTTCAACACATTGTGCCGACGGATGCATTCAATAGGACTTACAAGAGTCATGGAAGTATTTAAAGTAAATATTCAGTTTTAAAAAAAAACCTGCATTTAAAAAAACACGTTTGAAAGATTGCAGCCTTCAATATATCCGTAACTAGAAAAATCTGATGTAATATTCAGAACAAAAATAATATCGCAATGACGAGAAGAACAAATGCCGCTTCGTTAAGGGTGCTTACACCCTTTAAAGTAAATTTCCACGGGGCTGAACTCACGGGCTGAAACTACTACTGTTTCAAATCGTTTACAAAAATTGCTCCCATAGTTGTTCTAAAAGAACCCCGATAACCCTTTAAAATTTGCTCCCTAGTTTTCCAAAGAATTGGATCCGGCAATTAAGGACCCCGTTTATCCAGTAATCCAGTTGGGTGAAACATCTCCTAATTTTGATTCAGATGTTTTGACACCGACATGAAATTCGAATTTATCGGGTTACAGATTCATCTCTTTTTTTTTTAAACAAATTTGATAAATTTTCTGAATTCGGTGAAATTCAGTGAAAATTTATTTTGCCTTAATATATAATATGTACTCATTTCTGCTATTCTCTAGGAATGATTCAGTTTAAACTGATAAATTCGAATTTCATGTCGGTGTCAAAACATCGGAATCAAAATTAGGAGATGTTTCACCCAAAAAGATTCGATCGTGTTTGAGGTTTTCTTTTCACATTTTTAGCTATATTATTCTTTTCAAGTACAGATTGGCACTCGCCGCGTCCTAACTAAAGAGGATCATACTCGTATATCTCTCATTTGTTCGAAAAACCGAAAGGCGCTCTATTGGTGCAAAATCGCTTTAAGAGGAAACAAGGGCAGTGATTCTCCATACAAATGTATTCCCCTTCTTTACCCCTGAAAAATGACTCTAGAGCAATCATTAAATCAAGGTCTACTATAGACACGTCCCTGTCGTTTCCTTTTTTTAATATAACCCTCTAAAAATGACAAAAAAATGCCCCATTTTTACGGCCGTAATTAAAGAACTACAAGACGAATTTGGAAAGTTTTAAACATAAAAGAAATTGAGCAGAAGCTAGATACACTCTTTCTTATAATTTTAATGTGAAAACTAATTGAATTGGCTCAGTTTTTGAGGATAAAAAAGGGGACTATGAAACTTCGATCTCGTCAAAATTGTTTTTTTTTTTTTATAATTACAGAGAATAATTATATATATATAATTAGACATTCCAGACCGATCTGAGCTGTAGCTGATTGCATTCTACGGCGGCAGGCTTGACGCAGCGCGACGGCAATAGTTTCTTCAAATACTTTCTTAAGTTCTGAAACTTCGTAATGTGACGCATTCACTCTCGCTCTGTTCCTTTCTATTCCCCCTCCCCAGGAGCGTTGAACGTTTAACGCAACAGTGCTTTCATACCCCCTCCATGGTAGCGTTAACTGTTGGAAGTCGCATTAGAAGTTTCACTTCAAAAACTAGTTAATAGGTAGTACGTAGTATGCTATACTACCTATTTACTAGTACTAAATTAGTAAGTTAGTAACCTATTTTAGTTAAATTAGTTTGATAAAGTAATCATCTGATCACCTGTGGAAGGCTGCATAGAAGAGCGATGACCCATGCAAGAGACAGCATCATCTTGCTTCTCTTTCTTGCTATAGGTAGCCTTAGTGGGTAGAGGATAGCGAAGAATCTGGAACAAGAAAAAAGAAATATATACTCGTATAAACTGTCAAAAGGTTATTTGTCATGAACGGCACTTTATGTTTACAAGGAATTATAATCGAAATCTTTGAATATTTTGCATCGAGCGACCCACTCAACATTCACACGGTTTTTTAGGGTTCCGTACCAAAAGGGTAAAACGGGACCCTATTACTAAGAAACCGCTGTCCGTCTGTCTGTCTGGCTCGTCTGTCACCAGGCTGTATCTTATGAACCGTGATAGTTAGACAGTTGAAATTTTCATAGATGATGTATTTCTGTTGCCGCTATAACAACAAATACTAAAAACAGAATAAAATAAATATTTAAGGGGGGTATACAATACAATAGCAAATGAATAAAATTTTTACTTGAATTTATTTCAGTAAAAACTTAATGTTTTTACTCAAATGTGCTTCAATTTATTATTTTTATGTACCGTAAATTTATTTTACACTATTCAAATCGACCCATTTTTGAATAATGGCAAGGAATAAACAAATCTTGCCGAAAACAGCATCAACATTAGGGAAAATCAGTAAACAACAATTTCCCACAAAGTAATTGACAAACAATATACAATTCAACACAACAACAAACTAAAAACAATGACTTTTACGATTTAAGATGTTTGATTTGATTTGATCAAAACAATTTGCTCAGAACTCAAGCTTCTTCTACAGCCACAATTATGATGACAAAATAATAATTCAAGGATTTCAAGTTTTTCCAAAAACAATTGCCTACAGGTCTGTAACTTCGTAACTGACAGCTGTCATTATTAGGACTGAAATCTTTGAAATTGCTACAAGTTTTTGACACTATTAATTAAAAACATGTCTGAGTGGTCGCCGTTTAATAACATTGAAAATTCGAATATTTGTTGTCACTTACGAATCACCAATTTAATAAGTCTGAGGCCCATGGGCGGCTACAAAATTTGACACCAGGTTGGACATTAACCACACGTAACTAACCACAAGAAAAAAAATGGGCCGAACAATTCGCAGGACTTTTATTGAATTCGTATGATATGATATACCTATACACAAGCACAAATCCATGCTAATATCATCATATTTTTCCATACAAATATAATAAACGGTACTTGACTGCTGGACCGTTTTCAAAAATTCTTTTGGAAAGCAACACTATCAGTAAATAATATAAGCTATATTTTATCGATATATTCTCACGGGAAAGGGAACTACGCGGGTGAAACCGCGGGGCGCTACTAGTTTCCAAGTATAACATGGCCTCCCTTTTTTTAGATTTCTTGTACAATGGAAGATCTGCACAAACTGGTTTTGTATAGCTTCATTGGTCGTTCTGCGTACAGTTAGACCATAACCAGGCACAGAACTGTAATCAGCTTTACTCCGATAGATTTTGACTTTGTTAGATTTTCAACTTTATCGCTGAAGCATTAGGTTCAAGGTTGATTGGATAATTAGACAGTTTCAGGTAGCTCGATTTGCGGGCATCTGTAGATTCCCGTAGGATAATTTTCGACCTTCACAATAAATATTTGTTATATCGCCATTTAACTTTCGAAGTCAGACGATCTAGAGATAAAAAGACACATTTCTCGGTTTCTCCTCGAATACACCAAACATACGAAATTCGATAAATTGACGTTTGAAGCCTCCGTGAGTCCTCCATTTATGACGGTTGAGTACCACATTTTGTCAGTATTTTATGTCAGTGTTTTGTTCATATTACTAGCTTTTGTTCGGGGTTTTGCCTACTGCAGAGTTACACTCCGTATTTTAACCTTTGTGGTACAAAATCTTTTTGCACAAAAAAAAAACCTGAAAGCCAGATATCTTTTCTTTTAAATTCAAAAATGAATGGAACCTTGGAAAACAATTGGCCAATTTGATGGAACCATTCCTTTGCTGAAAGCGTATTAAAATTGTTGTTTTGTAAAAGCACGCCAAAATTTTCATTGTTTTATTAAATCAGTGCTGCAATCAATGCTGTATTTGTGATTTTATCATTACTACCTGGTATGTATATTTTTTTTCTGCTGCGTACAATTTTGAATATCTCCGTAATTATTTCCACCTCTATCTGGATTCCTATGTCAATACTGTATTTGTAAAACCATATGTTTCTCATTATTCATAGGTTTATACCAGAAAAGAGGGTTTGAATTTGACCCTCTTCCCCCTAGAAGGGATTGTCCTACCACCTTTGGCCTATGAATCCTGGTCATACCATCGGTTTCACTATATACCTGCACTCTCTTTTTACTCCGTGTCCGCCACACCGCATCCGTGCCGTTTTCACCGACGACCTGTACCGAGGCGTCTGATGAGGCTTTGCGAGTGGTGTTGTGCGGCCCATCCCAGTTCGAAAACGGGTATTACTTCGCATGGAGTAACATAAATATAAATCTAAGTGATATAAGGTATTATTTAACAATTTATTTTGACATCAGTTTTTTTCTGAGATTTTTTTCTGTATTAAGCTAAGCATCCATTTTTTTAAAAAGATGTAAAAAGATTAAAAATAACTTAATTATTTAGAAATAATCATAACTATGTTTTTTTAAAGATAAGGTATCTGTTATCCGTATTTTGAAGCTTCTCGATATAGATACACCAAACCCTACTAAATTTCATTTTAAATAGGTAATTCAAATTATTGTATTTTTTTCGCTTAGGAATACCCCAATTTTTACCCATTTTTTTAAACTAATGTCCTTAATTTCTTTTATTTTATTAATTTTTTACATTATAAAGTGGTGAATGAGTTTTTTTTTATTTTCTAATGCCACACTACGTGGCGGTAGGAATTGATCCCAGGCTTTTCTAGCAAATAGATTTTTTTTTCCGTACTTCAAAAGAAAAAAGGAATAGGATCAGTTTGTTCTCTGTCTGTCTGTATGTATGTCAAGATCCTTTTTTTCAGGAACGCGTAGGTATCAAGTTGAAATCTATATTAAATACTTGGGTCTTTGATATCTTTCAGGTGTGAAAAAACTTGAAAGTCTACGCGATCAAATGATATGACCGTTTGTGTCGCATATTTTGCGATTTCACAGGGGAATTAAACCTGTAGTGTACTCCTCGTTGACCTGGAATTATTAAATTTGGTAAGAAGCAATGTCTTACAGCACATGTAAAGGAAAATATCTGAATCCGTAAATATGTAGTTTAATAACAAAATACAAGTATCTATGGAACCCTCGGTGCGCGAATCTCATTCGCACTAGACTGGTTTTTACCGAAAAAATGTGATGTATTGAATACGTACGAATAAAAAAGGGATATCGACACACAAACGAATAACCAATCGTTTGTGTGTCGATATCCCTTTTACCCTTTATAATACAGAACCAATAAACAAACAGAGCAACTATCCTTGCTTACGAATTGTGCTACCACAGCCCGATATAATAAATTACTGGAGTTAATATTTTGAAACACACGTTAGTAACATCTGCTGCAAACTAACTTGACACCATGCTTATATTTGAGTACACAGAACAGTACTCGTAACAAGACTCAAACTCAAACTCAAACTCGGAAGCATTTATGTCAATTAGACCATTACAGGCACTTTTGAATGCCAGAAGAACAAAGAAGGCTGAGCTACAGTCACAGACACAAGGCATAATAACTTGTGAAAGTACTGTAGTTGCCTATTCCAAAGCTTAGATCTCTATGGAGAAGAACGGGCAAGAAACTCCATGACACTTTTTTCAATCAAAATATTGTACAAAATCTTGGTTACATCATTCATGTTGAGATCATACATAAAAGGTGTAAACAGACTCTTAACGAAGCCGAAAGGCACTTGTTCTCCCCGTCATTGAACCTTTTAGTTACAGAGATATTGGAGGTCCAATTTCCAACTTTTTCACAAGTTTTTTTTTGTATTTTTTTTACTTAAGACACCTCCAGGACCTCCTTACTATTCAATCCATCTATCAGCACAATGTTTTGAGTGCGTTACATTGAGTCCTACTGTAAAACGTGATTTTTCAGCGCAAAAAAAAAAGATGTTTCCCAGCACTACTTTTTGCGTAAAGTTACTTAGTTTAATGTACATAATGCTTGGTTGACAGTTTCGTGAAGAGTCTGTTTACACCCTGTATATGTGAGAACGATGTATAAATACGTGCACGTGCACTAACAAGTGTACTACCTAAAGGATTTATATGTCGGTCCTAGAAGACACCTAATATGTAATAACTGTCATGCTGTCACCTGAATGGATAGGATTACCACAACGGGGTGGAAGGGAGACTGACACTCAAACGGTTACGACGTATTGAGTACACCATTCTGAACCCCCCACATAAAACTTTTTCGTCGGGTAATAAAAGAAACTGGCCAAGTGCGAGTTGGACTCCCGCATCAAGGGTTCCAAAAATTCGAAGACATGTGACATCTACCAATCCGCACTGGGCCCGCGTGGTGGATTATAGCCCATTCCCTCTCATATAGAGGAGGCCTGAGTCCCAGCAGTGGGAACATTATAGGCTGATGATGATGATGATGATGATCAAGGGTCCCATACCATAAATCGAAAAAAACACGTTTCTGGCGGTCTGTCACCAGGCTGTATCACATGAACCGTAATAGCTAGACAGTTGAAATATTCACAGTTGATGTATTTCTGTTGCCGCTATAACAACAAATAATAAAAATATAAATTATTTAATAATTAAATGGGGCTGCCATACAGGAAATCCGTACCATTAACCGAAAAAAACACGTTTCTACCACCACAAGAAAAAAATCCAGACAGAGAATTTTTCCACAAAAGTATTAAAAGTTCTATACAATAGAGTTTGGAATTCCAAACTCTATTGTAACAGCTGTTAAACGCTTATAAGTTAAATCAGGCTTAAGGAGCCAAGACAAAGATGTTAAATGAAAGCCCAAGCACTAATACATATAGGCACCCTATTCAATAGTCAATATTCATAAATAAAATCTTAAACTATTCTGTGTAGAATTTGCTAGAAGCGGATAATATCTGTCATTAAACCAGGCCTAAGACTCCAAAAACTTTAATTATTATAAAACTCCACTTAAACGCCAGTGGGTACTACGGTACCCAGCAATAAAAAACGCTTAACCGCCAAATTGACATTATTGACAATGAAATAAGTGACACTTGTGACATTTGACAGTTCAAACAAGGTTTAACTGTGGCGCGCCACTAGCGGCTAGGTGTTTCTCATTCTTCTAGCCTGAATGATAGTCTGCTAACCTACGTTAAAGCTTCTGTAAATAATCTTCACAAATATTATGTAGTTAATGTCCCATAATCCAATAATTACTGAAGAGTCAGCAGCTTGTTGAATTCGGTAAGTACTTTTAATCAAAATTGATAACGAAAAGATTGTCACCAGGAAAATATTCGAATCCTCAAATTATTATCTTATTTTGCCGCCAGCGAAGTCAACGTTAGTGAGAGTCTGTGAGTGCAGAGGTAAATAAAATCTCGATCCCATGGCAACGCGCAACGGTAGCACAAACGAGTTTCTTCAAAGTAGTTGCTAAGCTTCAATGTATATTGTACTGTCGTCAACATAAAGCGTTAAGTACTTAAAGCCATACGTTTCAAAGAATTGTACCATGTTCTGGTTTAACTAAGAAAATACTTTTGTGCTTTAGAAAAAATAAAGACACCTACATAAAGATAACTTAAAAATATATCCCTTTGATTAAAAAGAAATAAAAAAAAGTACAACAGAAATATTTAAATGGGTTCCGTATTCTTTTAATTCTTCACTTAGATTAAAGCCAAATAAATAGTAGGGGAGATACGGATAAGACGGGGACACGGGGTAAGATGGGGCCCCCCCCACATAGACGAAACTAGACATCACACTAACGCATCGTAATGGCCAACGGGACGCCACTCGCGAGCGGCCATTAGTCCGACGTCGGCAGCGAGTGAGAGCGCGTGCGTTTATTCAGTGCAGGTCAAAACTTGTTTACCGATTTCATCGATCTATGATTTAGATCCTGGTTAATTTGTCATTAAACCGTAAGTATTAGTGCCTGATTATCGTAGATTTTGTAACGTATTTGTGATTGTATTAATTATCGTGTGGTGTAAGTCTAAATGCTTGAAGTTTGGTGTGTTTTTTTTACAAATATTTTGGTTGAATTATGGAGGTGAAGGCAAGACGGGGCAAACTTTTCGAGGCATGATGGGGCATTACCCCATCTTGCCTCTTTCAACAGGCTTATGGTATTATGCATGTCGCGATATTGCAACCACTTTTTGTTTTTCAGGTAACAATGGTACGAAATTATAAATCAGTCTAATATCTTCACAAGATTACTGCACGCCTACCAAGCCTGCAACTCCTAGTTCTTCTATTACACCTCAAGCCCAGCCAATAACCCCACTTGCTGTTGAACCTGAAACTGAACCAGAGCCTGGACCTTCATTTTTACATGCAGTACAAACTAGATCTCCTGTTCGAGCAGTTTGCCGTGATCTCGCGTCTAGTTTTAATATTGCCTCTCCTAGCGATATCATAGCCATACCAGCAGTTCAGTCTCATGAAAAACGAAAACAACACCGAACCGCCATCATCACTTCCACTCCGTATAAAAAAGAAGTAGAAGAAAGAAAAAGACCTGCTAAACTAGCGGTTGATAATACCACAACTAAGAAGGCCAAAGGTAAAGGTAAAGGCAAAGGAAACAGGAAAAGAAGATGCAATTTGTTTATATTGCAATGATGAAAACAATTCTTATCTAAAATCGTCGGAAAACTGGGTAGGGTGTCAGCGGTGTCGACGATGGGCCCACACAGCTTGTGCTGGAGTCGACGACGAAGATATGGAGGATGTCTTGATATGTACTTTGTGTGAAGAAAATTAGTCCCCATCTTACCCTCTGTCCCTATCTTGCCCCTTTTTTAGTATCCCGTCTTACCTCATATGTGGGGTAAGATGGTGTATTTTCCATTTTTGATAATTATAATTTTCTAATTTTTGTATGATTAGTTACCAAGTCCAAAGCTGTGCCAAATAAAACGATAATAAGTAATTAATGTTTGATTAATAAATGACACTGATATTAGTTTAAATACCCTGTTTTTTACTACTTTACCTTAGCGTCCCCGTCTTACCCGCATTTCCCCTATCTATACAAATAAATAAAATTGAAGTGTCTGTTTGTAATATCAAAATAACAGCTTTTTACTGAATGTATCATATATGAAAGTATATACGGTACTTCGAACAATTTCCTTTTCAATTTTTGTCTGTCAGTTTGTTCCGGCTAATCTCCGAAACGGCTGACGGTACTTTTACTAGCAGATAGCTATTTTTATAAAGTCTAACATAAGCTACTTTTATTTAAAAAAATAATTAAGGTTCCGTGCAAAAAAATTAAAACCCTTGAAATTGGTAACAAAATTCGATTAAAAAAGGGAAGTAATATTTTTTTAATAATAATTTTACGCGAACGAGTTTAGCAATAAAGTTCTTTGTAACTGTATTATAATTATAAAAACGATTATATAGTTCCACGAGATTTTTTGATATAAAGTTTAACACGACATCTGGAAACACTACCGTGTTCTGGGCCTCTCGTAAGAAACTTGGAAACGGTCGAAATTGGTATTTTTTGTGTGAAACAATATCACTATAGACACGACCCAACATGAACTAGGACCCACACATGGGACAGAAAACTCGATCTGATCGACTCGATGTCATAAATTATTTAACGTTGTAACAAGAAGGCTACTAACTATATATACGCTTTGCACACTATTGGGGAGACCACTCGACCAACGACAGTTTAGTGGATGGCAATAGGTTCGCCCCGTATTACATGGGACTTAAAATGTAACAAAATGAGGGTCTACTATTAGGTAAATCTCTATCTAACCCTTCGGGGATTACAGGCGTGATGCTATAAATATTTAGAAGTACCTAGGCGTAAAAGTTAATATGGGTCTTCTTTTGGATGTAAGATAATGGTTTATCATTAAATTAAATATTTTCTTTAAATCGTTACAGGTATTCAGCGGCCCAAAAGTCTGACAACCATTCTTACCAAGGGGTATCTCACTACCAAGTTAATAGGTTGTGGAGGTCAGATAGGCAGTACCTCCATGTAAATGACTGGTTCAGGATAGACTGAAAGCCGACCAACATAGTTGGGAAAAGGCTAGGCAGATGATGATACTGTTTTTTTTTTGTTTTGAATTTGAATTTTGACCTTCGAAAATGACTATACCAGAAATATTATGACTAGGGCATACTAGCAAAATAAAGGTATAGATAAACTAAACCTAAACTTTAATCCGGACAAATGCGAGTCAGACTCGCGCAAGAAGGGTTCCATACCACCGTAGTAGGAGGGCAGCCCTCCTTAGTTTTTTTTTTATTATTTGTTGTTATAGCGAGAACAGAAATACATATTCAGTGGAAATTTCAATTGTCTACCTATTACAGATCCTGAGATACAGCCCGCTGACAGACAGACGGACGGACGGACGGACGGACAGCAGAGGCTTAGTTACAGGGTCCCGTTGGTTATCCTTCGTGTACGGAACGCTATAAATGGTACCGAAAAGCCGTAACCAAATATGTCGCCGCACATAGATAACCCTTTTTTCTATTTCATTGGTTCAATTCACGCAGCGTGACTGATGTTCGCGTTGACAAAACGCTGTCAACCAGATATCGCTGTAAAGGGAGTAATGTACCGGACCTTTATATTGGCGGGGCTTTACTGAATTTGTGCTCTGTAAATTCGATGATAACCAAGAATAGCAAACCCATAAATGTGCGTCGAGACAGTGGGAGCGTGCGCTGCCGGGCTGCGGGACTGTTTGAGGGCTGCGGGACTGTTCGAGGGCTGCGGGACTGTCCGAGGGCTGCGGGACTGTCCGAGGGCTGCGGGACTGTTTGAGGGCTGCGGGCCTGTTCGAGGGCTGCGGGACTGTTCGAGGGCTGCGGGACTGTTCGAGGGCTGCGGGACTGTTCGAGGGCTGCACGGGACTGTTCAAGGGCTGCGAGACTGTTCGAGGGCTGCGGGACTGTTTGAGGGCTGCGGGACTGTTCGAGGGCTGCGGGACTGTTCGAGGGCTGCGGGACTGTTCGAGGGCTGCGGGACTGTTCGAGGGCTGCGGGACTGTTCGAGGGCTGCGGGACTGTTCGAGGGCTGCGGGACTGTTCGAGGGCTGCGGGACTGTTCAAGGGCTGCAGGACTGTTCGAAAGAGATACCACGGCCCTGGAACACAAATGGCAAGGAAGGAACATGAATGGGTTTTAGTCAGTACAAGTCTGACACTCCCTTCCGCTCTGCCCAGAGCGGGAGAAGTCATTTGATGATTTACCATCCGTATTTTTATCATCACAAGATGTGAGCCTGTATTCTGTATTCCTAATAAGCAGCAAGTATAAATAAGTTAAAGAACTAAAACCCGACAACGTAAAACTCATACTCTAAAAAGTACGAAACGAAGAATATCAACTTAACAATGTATATTATTTGAAATGCGCTAAATAAGCTCTTTCCAACATTTTGTTTTAAAGTTTTTACTTTATGTCCTACTAGCTTTTGCTTGCCGCTTCGCTCGCGATAATTACGAATTTGACAATCAATTCAGGTCTTACTCTGCTTGTAATAATATAATCCAATCATGATTCGAAAGACACGTGGCGCCATCTATTATGATAAAAACTTTATTGTAGGTTCCCTCAGGAACAGTACTTTTTTTCGGGATGAAATGTACCCTATGTCCGTTTTTGTACACCTGTCAACGCATATGCAAAATTTCAGGATGATCAGTTCAGTTGTTTAGATGTGAAAACGGTCCGATTTTTAACATAATTTATACCGGAATATTTTAGTATAAAATACATGAATCCTAAAATATTGTTTTGTCAAGACTTAAACCCATGTACAGCAAGACGGATCGGATTATAAAACATATTTCCTTCTTTCAATAATATTGTGTGTTTTAAGTGACGTGACTCTAAACAATACTTTAAGCTTGGAGTGCTGGAAAACAGCACGTTTCGAATAGAACAAAAAATGCTTCCATTTTGTCGCAAATGCTGTATACAAACTGATGATATTGTTATTAATTTTTTCTTTGTTGTAGTTTTCATTTTTTAAACAAGCATTTATTTAACTTGCATTGTCTGTTTGTTTGTCTAGGTCAATCATTGCAACTAAATTTTAAAACAGTTATCCCTAGCCGATTGAGCTTTAACAGCGGGTCCAATCGATCAAAAAAATAAAAATAATAATTTAGTTAACTCATCCCGCGGGTCCCAAATGAGCGGGATCAGTTGACTAAATAACCGTTGGTTCTAGGCTAAGCAGGGTTCCTGACAATGTTTTCCTTCACCGTTTTGGGAGCAGTGGTGACGAAATATATCACACAAGACTTTTTTTGGCCACTAACTACCTAACGACTGTCAAAGATCTACAAATGACAGCCGGGATCATCAGCTTAACGTGCTTTCCGATGCACCTTAGGAAACTCGGTATGTAATGGGTGCTCACCCATCCGCAGACCAACCTAGGCAAGCACGGCTTAACCTAAAGATCGACCCGAGTGGCTGTTATTATTTAGCCACGAGCTCCTACTACCTTTCTTGAAATCCAGTCACAAAATGTAACATGTTAAATAAAGTAGTGGCCTATATTTTGTTCCACTGCTGGTCAAAAGCCTCCCATGAATAGCAAGAAGAATGTTTGCCTTTGGCACATTATGTTCTTGCAATCTATTTACTATAGAACTCAAATCTCTGATTCAACATAAAAAAAAAAGTATAAAAAATATTCTTACCTGTCGAGTGAGATGCAGACCAGCACATTTGATGACAAGTATAACCCAAAAGCTCTTAGAACTAAGAAGAATTTGCAAGCAAGGTTGCCTGCCAACCACGCGTTGGTTGTTCGCCACCCAATCTGTAAGGAAAGAAAACAAAATGTTGACAAAAATGAAAAAAAAAAAACAGGGGCTTATTCTCTAAAATAAAAATTGATGTGGTCCCGAACATATATTATCAAGCGGAAATATTTAAAAGACTGATGGGAATCGAAGCAATATCATCATCTGCCTAGCCTTTTCCCAACTATGTTGGGGTCGCCTTCCAGTCTAACCTGATGAAGCTGAATACCAGTATTTTAAATGGAGGTAATAAATAATTGGAGTTAATATAAAATAGGATTTTATTAGACTATTTTTTTTAATATTGCGGCAGTACTTTCAAAAGAAATTTGATTAGAATAAACACAACGGCCAATAAGTGTTCGATCCGATTCTATAATTCCTTTGAAACTGTTGTAATTATTTATTAGGGTTAGGTAGGTCAAAACTGTGACCAATATGCGGGCCGAGATGGTTGCAGTAGCTAAGCTAGGACATCCCGACCAAATCGGTTTGGTTAAAGCTGTGATTAAACACGCGCGAGCCGAGCGATCAAAGCGAGCGAAGTCGTGAAAGCGGCCGGTGAACTTTACATAGAAATTGATTGCATCAAATCGCTAGTAACAATCATATTCAAGTCACTGTTAACATTATTTAGTTTAGCCAGCTAATCTTAGTTTTATTTTTATACTCATCTTCAATTGAAACATTTCAATTATCTACACGTTTATGAAACCAAGATAATTGCTATCTAACAAACGACGGTTCTGAGCACCGGAAAAGGATAGGAGCATGGAAAAATGCGATTCCGTGCCGATAGATGAGGTTCATCCCTAAATCTATCTTTTACGTTACTCTTGCACCTAAGATTCAGACCCACAATAAAGGGCGTAACAAGACTCTTAACGAAGCCAAAAGGCACTTGCTCTCCCCGCCATTGCGATTTTTTTTGTTCTAGACTATACCTGGGAACCTTCTAGTTACGGGGAGATATTGGGGGTCAAAGTTCCAACTTTTTCACAAGATTTTTTTAATGTACTTTTTTTACTTAAGACACCTTCACGACCTCCGTACTATTAAATCCATCCATCAACACAATATTTTGAATGCGTTACATTGAGTCTTACAGAAAAACGTGATGTTTCACCCCAAAATAAAAGTCGTTTCCCAGCAATAGTTTTTGCGTAAAGTTACTTAGTTTGATGTACATAATGCTTGGTTGACGGCTTCGTGAAGAATCCGTTTACCTGTATGTAAATTTTGCAAGTTTCACACGAATCGTAGCACCATTTCGCATACTTCAGCAACCCAAGAAATGTGAGGATATCAAAACTTCAAGTACGCTGTTAGGATTCTCGGACTTCTGGTCGCTCGTTATTGCAGACCAGCAAAATGTGTGCAGTGTACTTAGGGGAATAAGGTACAAGTGAATTTTAAGGACTTTTATGTAGGTGGAGGAAATAACAATGCCTGTTAAAAATCATCATCATCTGCCTAGCCTTTTCCCAACTATGTTGGGGTCGGCTTCCAGTCTAACCGGATGCAGCTGAATACCAGTATTTTACATGGAGCGACTGCCTATCTGACCTCCACAACCCAGTTACTACTGGGAAATACGATACCCCTTGGTAAGACTGGTTGTCAGAGTTTTTGGGCCACTGACTACTTTAACGACTGTCAAAGATCTTCAAATGACAGCCGGGACCAACGGCTTAACGTGCTTTCCGAGGCACGGAGGAAACTCGGTATGTAATGGGTGGTCACCCATCCACAGACCAACCTAGGCAAGCACGGCTTAACCTAAAGATCGACCCGAGCGGCTGTTATTGTTTAGCCACGAGCTCCTCAATGCCTGTTAAAAATAACTTAACATAATCTCTCCCAAACTGTACAAACAAAACACTTAACAAAATCTAGGATGAAGGACGAAAACACTTATTTTTCTCAACTCACCACAACCAAACTCACTCTTCACAACCAAAACACAAGAAAATCATTGAGAAAATTTTGTAGACGGTAAAATATCTTACAAAACCGGTTCGTACCATCATCGTGTTGAAAATATTTGTCACCCAAACGCTGCGTTACCGAATGCTAGGTGCCCAGGGTACAACGAGCCGTAAGGTGTAAGTCCAACACCCGGCCCGGCCCTGGTCCAGTCCATGGTCCGGAGCGAAAGGGAATGGGACGCCATCACCTCCTGCGAAGCAGTCATGCTAGCGAAGGAGGTGGCGGAGCGTGAGAGGGAGAGAACCTCTCGCCCCAGCCGCCGCGGGAGACGTCTCGGGCGTCGGGGGTCATGTGGTGGCTTCCGGCCACCGTAGACGCGGACCTGTGGACGGCGAGTAATGGGCTAGCTCGCCGTCCGTCCGTCTTTTGACGACAGGCCGTGTTGACGGCGCGTTCGTGTTCCACGCGCGCCTCAAAGAGATGTCAGCAAATAGGGAGGGGCCCACAAGGGCCGATGCCTGCCAGGGCTGCGGGCTGTTCGAAAGAGATACCGCGGCCCTGGAACACAAAGGGCAAGGAAGGAACATGGATGGGTTTTAGTCAGTACAAGTCTGACACTCCCTTCCGCTCTGCCCAGAGCGGGAGAAGTCATTTGATGATTTCCCATCCGTAAAAAAAAAAGGTAAGTCCAACCTCGTAAAGTGAGGCTACCGTGACGGATCAGCGGTGAGGTATGGGTTGCTAGCTGTGTCGCAAACTATGCTCCACCTCCTATCCAAAACATGCTGCCGAAGAGACCTCTATGCTGCCCCCGTCGAAGTCGAGGAAAAGGCGTTTTTTTTCACAATTTTTTATTTATTTATTTTTGTATACATTGTGTTTATATAGTAGACATCACAGGAACATTTTTTTTACTGGCCAATACAATGGCCTATGCCACTGCTGGTCAAAGGCCTCCCGCAATTCCTTCCAAGAGCTCTATTTGCGTGCCTTCTCGACCCATCCCTCGCGGTACGCGTCCAGATCGTCTCATGACGTCTTGCTGGTCCGTGGCAGTCCGTCTTCCTGGTCCGTGGCAGTCCGTCTTCCGGCAACCATCGTGTGGAGCTTTTTGGCTGACATGACCCGCCCTATTCCATTTTATTAAAATTTGAGTACAGTTTTTGACCATTGAAATAGGTAATATAATGTCGTGCCAGCGCCACAAATACGAAGAAAACTAGTATAATAAATAGAGCATATTATATTTTACTGTAGGTAATATATATTTCATTGACCATCATTTTGGCTGTTGATAATAATAGATATCGCTAAACAATGATATCTCGGTATTTCTGATAACCTATTCAGTTCATCGCGTTTAATTGTTCGATATGTTCCTTTGACACAAAGCGCATAAAGGACCGTTCTGGGTACCGACTGGCGCATCTTCTATTGAACAAAGCGTTAACTGCCATGCGTTATATACAGGGTGATTGTTGAAAAGCTTTATGACGTTGTTAAACCAAAGGTTTGGGTTATTTTTTGATACAATTGTTTTTGTCATCAGTAATGAGGACATCCAGAGAAGAATTGCCAGGGCACACTGCTCGCAGAACAGATGGGGCCTAAAAGTTCGGGAGTGGCGACGAAGACGTTGCGTTGGAAGGCCTCCCACTAGGCGGACCGATAACCTGATGAAGGTTGCGGGGATCCACTGGAAGCGAGTCAAACGGAACCCGTCAATGTGGTGACACTTGGGGGGGCCTATGTCCAGCAGTAAACGTTTCAGCAGTTAACGGTTTTCGGAATATTCATTCGTTTATGCGCTCTCTGAAAAGTATCATATCAACGCTCTGAGCGACGTTGTAAATTTTTGGTCGAGAGGAGGAAAATTGCCAAAAAAAAACTTATAAGTAAATTCGTTTACTCCGAAAGCATACAGATAGGGCCCTAGTTATCAAATGCCAAATTTGTTGCAAATGAGCTCTAGTATCACCCATTTCAAGGCCTGCACCCAATTACCAAACACCCTGAATAATTATATTGCATGGATCATATTTTTAACCGACTTCTGAAAAAGCTTTTTATCCCCAATCTGACGATTGTAACTTCTCAAAGTGGAAATGACACCGACGCTGAAACGGTTACCACATATTCAGAACATCATTCAGAACCAGCGGTCGGTGCCTTAGCGTCCGTGTCACTTCCAACCTATAAGGAATACTAGCTACAGACATCATCATCTGCCTAGCCTTTTCCCAACTATGTTGGGTTCGGCTTCCAGTCTAACCGGATGCAGCTGAATACCAGTATTTTACATGGAGCGACTGCCTATCTGACCTCCACAACCTACTAGTTACTACTGGGAAAAACGATACCCCTTGGTAAGACTGGTTGTCAGACTTTTTGGGCCACTGACTACATTAACGACTGTCAAAAATCTTCAAATGGCAGCCGGGACCAACGGCTTAACGTGCTTTCCGAGGCACGGAGGAAACTCGGTATGTAATGGGTGGTCACCCATCCACAGACCAACCTAGGCAAGCACGGCTTAACCTAAACATCCATCCTGTATAGGGTAAAATTAAATTAGCTAACAAGATACCGTAGGCGTGTGACGAATCGCTATCTGATCATGATAACCCATTTCTCGACCACTACGAATACTTCAAGTAACTAAACACAGATCCCACTAGCGGTTGCGTAACCCCCAAACATTCATCATATTTTTTTTTTTTTTTTTTTTTTGTTTATTTAAACTTCATAAACAATAGTGGTATATAGGCGGACTTAATGGCACGTTGGAAAACATTGTGACAGAGTACAAAAAAAAAAAAATAACCTGTTGTTTTCGTAAAGATTATAGAAACAAGATAAGTGGGTATATAAATTTTCCGAAAACAACAGGTTACACACTTATTTTGTGTCTGTTGTCTTGTGTTGTTTTGTTATTTTTATCTTGCTTGATATCGTAAACCGATCCGTTCCAATCCAGAGTTTCGCCAGGTAATTTAATGATCATGTATTTACCTTATTTTCGACGATTTCTTACAGTCTTGTACAGACTGTACTTCGGTGCGTGTGCCCAAGAGTTCCACGAGCTCATTCCACCATCTCCCTTCTTCCATCAGGAAGGAGGCCAGACGTTCTGCAGGTTATCATCCATACCTTGTCGACGTTCCACACATTCGAACGAAGCACTTTGCTCTTTCTTTTAATAAACGCACAGCCTAGGAATGGAATTCGTCGTCGTCTTGTGCGTCATATGTATTATGTTGTGCTTATTAATGTATATTCTATTCTATTCTATTCTATTCTATATTATTAGGCTAGGGTTTCTGTTCATAGTTTGCCTGCCCTAGGGGCTTGCCGTATTGTTGTTTCTTAGGCACTCATATCAACAACAGACAACCCTCGTTCGATCAGAAAATCTCCGTTTGGTTCAAAGTTGACATTTCATTAAAGATCAATTTATAAGCCTGGAAGCTATTGTGTTTGACCCATAGCCGAACGTAAGCCGTTAAAGGGCTGGGTTTTACCCCAATTGAATGTTTAGTACGTTTATAAGAAAATCTTTGGGCAAACACAAATCATAAAATCAAGCATCTTTTAGAAGGAGAACCTACTAGATATTTTTTGATAATAAAATTATGGTTATTAATTCCCCTAAATGTTTAGAAAATCCATCGGGAAAACGACAAAAAATTAAACTAAATTTAGTGTTGAAGAAAGTTGTTCGTCTAGAGGTCATATGCGCTACAGCTGCGAATGATGATTATGTTCGATTTCCAGGTTGGGCAAATAAAACGATAGAAAGCATGACTTAAAACGATTCAAATATGTGCAAACAAAACAACGCATCATAGAAATTCGCGCCACCAACCTGACTCATTCAACGCTCTGTATATTAAAGATATATTCATGAAAAAAATCACACATTTGTTTCATAGATTTATAGATCTACCAAAAATATTCTTCCGTAAAAAAGTAAGCTAGTATCCCAACTAATATCATCAACCTGATGGTGATCAGGTCATGGTATGTTTGTTTGTCACGTCTTCACGCCTTAACGGCTGCACGGATGTCGATGAGATTTGGCAAACGGATAAACCAAGACCTGAGTAAAGACAGGATTTCTCTTTTTTCATCCCGGTAGAACATAGACGTAGAATAATTTCCACCGCGCGAAACCGCGGGTAAAAGGTAGTATTCAATATTTTTCACAGAACAAATACGCAATATGAAATAGTATATCTACTTGAATTTTCCAGATAAGGAGCGTTTCCTTCGACCTATATCCAGGACAATGTTATCAACCACTTAGGCAATAAAACGATCTGAATTAATCCACTGAGAGATTACCACAGCTCACAAAGACAGGATTCAGCAAAGATTTTCTTTGAAAATTATCCTGTGATAGACAGTATCAAACAGAATTGTAGAAACTGAGACTCAATTTGGTATAAATCCTGCTTTTGAGGTCAATGATTCAATGATGTTATTTTAGGATTAACTGATCTAGACATGTCTACTTAATAAGATAAGAATAATTAAGTACCTACGTACCTCAAGCCAAAAAACCCAGTTTCTGGAACCCTGACACTCCCAAAAGATGTCGCGGCAGACCTCGTAGAACATATAATGGGAATATTTTTAAATTGTTCATTTACTCTTTTACTCTGGACGCTCTTAATTTGCACGCGTCTTTACATCCTTCTCACAAACATGTATAATCTCAACATGAATGATGTACCAAGAACACGCACAATATTCTACGTTTAGGGACGAAGTGCGGAAACCAAACCCTTTAATAGAATAGAATAGATGTAACCAAGGTTTTGTTAACAATATTTTGATTGAAAAGAGTGTCCATGGAGTTTCTTGCCCATTCTTCTCCATAGAAATCTACGCTTTGGAATGGGCAACTACAGTATTTCACAAGTTATTATGCCTTGTGTCTGTGACTGTAGCTTAGCCTTCTTTGTTTTTCCGACATTCAAAAGTGCCTGTAAAGGTCTAATTGAAATAAATGATTTTGAGTTTGAGTGACCTGTACCTACTTCTATTATTACAAGAAATTAACCTAATTTTGTATTGAAATACTGTTTGGGGGCCTGTTTAACTGTTAATCACGTGCAAGGCATTTCATACTTCTACATCATGATTATCTCCCTAACCTTTTCCGAACTATGTTGGGGTCAGCTTCCGGTCTAACCGGATGCAGCTTAATACCAGTATTTTACATGGAGTGACTGCCTAACTGATCTCCACAAACCAGTTAATACAGGGATAATATGATACCCCTTGGTAAGACTGGCTGTCAGACTTGCGGGCCAATAACTACCTGTAACAACCGTGTTCACGCGCGAACGCGTTGTACGGCGGCAGACGATTGCGGGGAGGGTGAGGTGCGCGGGACGGCGATGCGGCGCTCGCGCTCCGCCGCCGCCCGGCCGCCCGCCAATGTCACTGGCAGGCGGCCGCTCGCTTGCGAGGTCTAAGGCCGCTGCCTCGAATTTTGCGGGCAGCGGGGCGGTGGCGGCGGCGGCGGCGCCGCTTGACTGGAGTGCACCGCTCGTTGCCCGCTCCCGCGCCGCTGTTTTCGAGAACCGGTCCATTTAAATGAACGCATAAGATCCTGCCGCTCCCGCGCCGCCGCCGCCGCCGCCCAGCTGCCCGCAAGATTCAAGGCAGAGGCCTAAGGCCTAAGGCACTGGCCCAGTGACCGTTAGACCTCGCAAGCGAGCGGGCCATATTACTCTTTTTTACTCTCCGATCAATGCAGTACTTGTACCTATTCATTACCATTATAATCATCATCTTAATACAGTCCACTAGTTTCATTGAAGCCTACACCAATCCCAAACAACCGTCAAAGATTTACAAATGACAGCCGTTCTGTAGTTTTTGCGTAAAACAGCCCAAACACTAAACATTCATTTATTTATTTATCATCCATCCTCCCAAACATTTGCATTTATAATAGTAGTAAGATACGATGGCAAAAGGCGCGCTCTTATGCCATGAGACTTAAACACAGCTGGAAAAATGTAAGTGCAGAAAGTAGGAGTGAATAATACCTACAAGTATTTATCATCATCATCATCATCATCAGCCTATAATGTTCCCACTGCTGGGACACAGGCCTCCTCTCTATGAGAGGAAATGGGCTATAATCCACCACACGGGCCCAGTGCGGATTGGTAAATGTCACATGTCTTCGAATTTTTGGTTCTAGGATGTTATGATGTTATGTTACGTAATAAATTAATTGTTATAACATATATTTTTCAAACATGTGCTATGCTATAGCACATGTATCTTTCATGCTTCATAATTCAATAAAACGTAGCCAGCATCCTTTTATATCTGCTATTATGAAACCGAAGTAATATGATTTACCCACGTCACTCAAGCTTGCGGATGCGATAAAATGTTTGTGTTCCATTACAGTAGACCCCGCGTCAGTAAAATACCCTGAGCTAACGTAATACGGAGTTTTATTAGAGTAAGAGATTAGCTTCAATTGGTTATGTTACCAACCAGCATGTGCCGTATACAGAATTACATTACAGTATAATGTGGCTTACGTATGTTGATTTTAAGGGTAATTTTATAATGGTTGTAAACGGAATTAATCCTGCAGGCTTAATTACATAGCATACATAGATACACTTTATGGCAATGGCTTTCATTTTGGTAATCTATCTGTACAAATAAATAAAATTAGAGTGTCGGTTTGCAATATAAAAAAAAACGACTTAAAAAAAAAAAAACTTTTTTGAAAAAAAGTAATAAAAGACTGCAAAAAAACGTAAAAATAAAATTACAAAAAAAATAATTAAAAGTGGAAAATAACTTAACTTTCGTAAGTCGGTGGCTTTGTTTGTTTCATTGATTTTTTTGCCACCGACTTCCGAAAGTTACGTTATTTTCCACAAAAGAAAGTTAAGTTTTTATTTTATCCTTTTTAGTTGTGGTATCTAACACAAATCCTCGTTAACTACATATCTATAACAAGGAAAAATAATTCCCCGGTAAAAAATAAATAAAATGTACTAAAAAGCACAAATGTAATGTACTAATGTGTAAAATGAGGAAACTTACATGGCAACACGGGAGCGCCGGCGGCGACACTCCGGTTGCTTCCCAGGTAGTGACGCCACAAACAAACAATTGACGATCGATTATAGTATTAATGCCGAAGATGGTGTTGTTTAAATTTCTTTAATAGATTTTCAACTTTATCACCAAAGTATTAGGTTCAAGGTTGATTGGGAAAATTTGACAGTTTCGGGTAGCTTGATGTGCTGGCGTCTGTACGTTTGAAAAGTTTGTTAGATTTTAAGGAAATGGTGTTGCAAATCCTCTACTAATTTGCGCAACACGGGGTCGTTAGAATTTAACGAACATGAAACCACCCTTTCAATTACGGCTATTCCTTGCGGAGTAGAGATTTCCGGGACATTACTACACCAAACAAGCATGTGCAAATGTGGGCTACCGCGGTTTTGGAACTTTACTCGATACCAAAAGTCTTCAACAGGACCACACAAGCAGTCTTGATTCCGCTTTAAGAACCGCATGAGAGCGTTAACACGCAGTGTGGACTGTCGTGCTATCACTACCGGATGTCTTTGCACTAGTTCTAAGCGCTCCGGGAATGTCAAGCGTTCGGCGTCATCGATGTGACATCCATCGGCGATTAGCAAGGCTTTTATCATATCAGACCAATTAAATCATTGCAGGAAAATGTTAAAATCCATGTTGAAGGCCCTAAAGTTCTAACCATTGCAATTAATTCAGAGCAACATTTCTGCCAATATGGAGCTGATCCTTTAATATTTCGCATAGTGAGATGCACGTTATCCACAAGCCCCTGAGGTGTGTGCTCTCCATGACCTTGTCGCATCCTGGATGACACAGACACATTTTGATTTCGCACGAAAATATTATACAATGGATAGAGCATAAAAAATAAATAATCATTTCTGTTGAACATCTTGTCAACACTCATTATCCGGTTTCCATTTCCGTTTAGGACCAAAGTACTCGTCGAGACGAATCAAAAGAGCCAAAACTCGATAAGGTTATGTCGTTTAATAACGAAGTTTCTATTGCCACCTTTCAGCTTCATCATCAAACCCTGGTTACCATTTAGAGACAAAATACTCGTCAAGACGAATCAACCGAGTCCAAACTCGATGGGGTTGTGTCGTTTTATTACAGAGATCCTATGGCCACCTTCCAGCTTCATCATCAGATCAGCTCCATGTCATCTATATATTGTACTATCACGCGATATACATAAGCGTGCAAAATTTCAATTCAATCAGAAATCGGGAAGTATGCCAAATTAAACATGCAAGACTTCATGCGACGTCGCGTGATTTAGCAATTAACGTGAAGAAAGAACCAAATTACTGAACCAATATTGATGAAATTTCTATGGGACTCGATCCTTTCATATAAAGGAAGAATTTTTCTAATCGGTTTAGAAATGACGGAGTTATGAGGTAAAAAATAAAAATAAAAATCGACTGAATTGAGAACCTCTTCCTTTTTGAAAAAAGTCGGTTAAAAAAAAACAGCAACAAAAATCAGTTATACCAAAAACATATTTTTCTTAATTTTTGTCTGTTTGTCTGTATGTTCAGCTAATCGTTTTTCGAAAATGTACTTCATCAAAATTTTCGAAAAATAAAGTCTTGAAACTTTGTATGAAATGCCGGAAGTCGTAAACGCTCTTAAAGCATTTTTAAAGGTTATTCGCGGTTTTTTTTTCTCTTTCCTGCTCTGCGACAATCTGTTGGACATAACAATAATAAGCCACTGCTTTGACTGATAAGTGGGAGTATTCCCATTTGAGCACCGATTTCAAGAGCACCAATGCTTAGAGCCAATGATATTCCCTTTGCTGAAAAGGGAAAATCTTTGGTGCTCTTGAAATCGGTACTCAAATGAGAATACTCTGATACGTGTGTATCTGTTTAGGGTTTTTAGCGTGGTGAAACACTTCTCGGGTGGGTGTCTCATTTCGGTTAGTTCAAATGTTTAAATTAAATAAATATTTATCATAACAAACAGGTTCAACAAAACCTAGTTTGTTTTTATTTATGATTCATAATGAATCGATTTCATCATGTTTTTGTCCTGGTAGACAATTTTGTCAAGTTTGATCAAAGGTCGATGTTTGTTACGAAGTGACTGGAACTCTCGAAGAAGATCATATCAGAGTGACACTGGCTGATGACTTCCACTTTAGCGGAGTGTCGTAACGTTAGTTGACGTGGCGGATGACAGGTCATGAACGAGAGCCTCTCGTTACCACGTCCCACGAGGAACTGCCGCTCCTCCAGTCCTGGTGATATTGAAGAAGCTGATCGACTTCATGGTAACCATTTCTGAAAAAGGTTGCCCTGCGCCGATATACTTATATTAAATAGTGCCCACATATCTGAGGTCTAATAAACCCACTCAAAATAACATAACAACATCTCTCCTGTAATCCCCGAAGGGTTAGGCAGAGGCCCACATTTCACCAGTTATGTTTAAGACCCATGTAATAATAGGGAGCGAGCCTATTGCCACCAACCGGGAAGAAATCCAGCATCCGTGGCTGCTACTGAAAAATTGCTGGTGGTAAAACTTAATTACACTTTGCTCAACCTGGACCCAGGACCTCATTCGCAAAACTGGAGCTTGCGTCCATTAGACCAACGAGGCAGACACAAGCGGCATTTCTGGTTATTCATTTGAGTGTTTTGAGTTAAACGAGTAATTAATACAAATACTAGCGACCCGCCCCGGCTTCGCACGGGTGCAATGTAGATTTATAAAACTTCCTCTTTAATCACTCTATCTATTCAAAAACCCGCATCAAAATCCTTTGCGTAGTTTTAAGGATCTTAGCATACATAGGGACAGCGGGAAGCGACTTTGTTTTATACTATGTAGTGAAGTGAAGATTGAAAATCATCAACAAAATTACATACGACATCAGGCTTAAAAGGGCTGCTTTTTTTTGTTTTGGTCACAGTGTGACAATTCGTAATAAAGGGTGTAAAAAGACTCTTAACGATGCCGAAAGGCACTTGTTTCCCCGTCATTGCGATCATTTTTTTGCTCTAGACCATACCTGGGAACCTTCTAGTTACGGAGATATTGGGGGTCAAATACATGTTTTTAATGTTTTTTTTTTTTTACTTAAGACACCTTCACGGCCCTCATACTATTCAATCCAACCTTCAGCACAATGTTTTGAATGTTTTACAATGAGTACTACCGTAAAACGTGACTATTCACCCAAAAAAAAAAAGTTGTTTCCAGGCAATATTTTTTGCGTAAAGTTACTTTGATTGATATACAGAATGCTTGGTTGACGGCTTCGTGAAGAGTCTATTTACACCCTGTATTAACAGCCTCTGTAACCATTTTAAGAATTCTGACGTGATTCATATTATTACCCTCCAAAACGCCCGCTCTTTCCCTTGAGTTCCAAAATATAATATTGAAACTACAGTAATCACAAGCCACACATTAACATACCCTGAAATTGCAATACAGTATTGATTGGTTCATAATGAGATGCGTTGACCGCATGATTGTGTAGCCAGGTTGTGTAGTGACAAAAGTTGAATGCAATAACATATTATTGGATTTTAAACTTTTAGCCGACTGTTGGTGTTCCGTAAAAAAAGATTTACTGAGATTTGAGAACATCAGAAATCAAATAGTTGTTCTTCGTGTCGATAAATCCCAAAGTTTTTATGAAAGTTTCAACCAGAACTTAGCCAGATCGACGGCGTTGGTGGTGGCTTCAGACAGGTACCCTTAAAGTGTTCATGATGGTCATCAAATAGTTAAAATACCCATAAGTTTGATTTTCGGAGATATTCAAAAAATAGTTGTCAAAAAGTATCGATAATTTTTTTTGCTAGAGGCTCGCCTGTTACTTTTTTGCCTAGCAAAAATACTCCTTGATAGTATTATAAGATTACAAATCAAGGGAACCAATGAATTTATGAGTAAGATCATCTGGGCATCTAACCCGTAGAGCGACCAATTAGGGTTAATTCCCTCTCAAATACGTTCCTTGTGGTAGCTTTGTAAACCCTTATTTTAAGGATATGTGCAGACTGAGTACAAAAGATTTATTACTCAGACAATTCTATATTAGAATAGTGATATAATACACTGTTTGTAAGCTTTCACGGTTTAAGTACGTGGAATCCAGTTTTGAGTATGACCAGAAGTAACAACCGGCATCGTAGCAAGGACTCCACAAAACCTAGGGATACTGTGAGTGTGTTTTGTCGTGACTTAGTGTCGAGTTCCAGTAGTACGCGTAGCAAAACACTAAGAAAGAGGTTTAAGGTCTGAGAGATTTGTCTGCTCCTAATCATTTTTTGAGGTGAACACTTCTTCAGCATCGTTGTGATTTGAAAGTCGTTGAAACGAAAAAGCGACAGTAAAAAGAGACAGATACATAAATTCATAAGATTTAACGTGGGAGAAAATGAGATAGGAAGCATTATACAGTGTTTATCTTGAAGCCAACATTTTTGAAGGTTTCACTTCTATCACGTGTGAATTGCACACATGTTTTTTTTTTTGTTATAAGTACTATATATATTTTTAACCGCCTTTCTTCAAAAAGGAGGAGGTTCTCAATTAAGTTGTATGTTTTATTATTTTTTTTCCCTCTCATTCTCCAGCCATCCCGCGATCATGACTGTTGAAAGCGTCGAAATATCGGGAGCTCAAAATAATTAATAATCACGGAAGATATCCCGTAACACATAAGTGACAGTATAAGTTTAATGATAATTAGTACTCAAAGTCAAAGTAGTCATGATGGACCTACTCACATGACGCCCCTCTGATGTGAAACAGCCGTGTTAATATTAGAAATCATCATTGATGCAAACCTATAACGAAATATGCAATAAAAAATTGAGTTTCGTTACCGAAAACTTTCCTCCATCTTGGATTTTAATTACCGTTATCACTGACCCTGAAAACCATGATAATATATCAACAGTCGATCCAAAACAAATTTTATTTTAATGGGAAAAGGTTCACTTTACAAAGAAATCTTAAAAACATCACGCTATGAGAGCGTCATGCCATTTCCCGTCAGCATACGAGTCGGTTTTACTGCCAAGGCGCGCCTATATGTAGATGTTTAACATCAAAAAAAATATTTCCGTCACCATTTATTGACATGTCAATAACTGAATATTTCCGTCACCATTTATTGACATGTCAATAACTGACGTGATGTTCGCGGGATGACTCCTACGCTGAACCAATACAAAACTAGGCAACCCGCTCTGGGCGGAGCGGAAGGGAATGTCAGACTTGTACTGACTAAAACCCATCCATGTTCCTTCCTTGCCCTTTGTGTTCCAGGGCCGCAGTATCTCTTTCGAACAGTCCCGCAGCCCAAGACAAGGACCCTAAGACACCCTAAATGAAAACCACCTAAATATACCTCTAACCTTATAAGTTTGAAGAAAAACATGTTGATTAGTTGACTTCGGAGTTTATTATGTAGGGAAAATACTGAACTTAGAACAATCAATCATTCTCGATAGATTTGACCACAGATATAGATAGATATACCTAGAGAACGCTAAAGAACATATAACTTCACATTCCCGGCTTATGGATTTTATACTTAAGAGGAAACACGGTAGGTATTTGAAGAAACTGTCGCCGTCGCTCTGCAAGCGCGATTTCGACATTGGTGCGATTAGAACACACTATAGCAAAACGTCCTAATTTGAGGTTTGGCACTCGACTATTTCCTCCTCCAATATTCGGCCAATTTAAAAGATATTTTATAAACTGAATAAGAAGGATATATACTGTGCCTATGTTTTTCGTTTTTCATTAATACTTGTCAAATTTGTTTACTACGCCTCTATTGTTGGGCTGCGGGACTGTTCGAAAGAGATACCGTGGCCCTGGAACACAAAGGGGAAGGCATGAACATGGATGGGTTTTAGTCAGTACTGACTTAAGCCCATCCAAGACTTGTACACGTCTGACACTCCCTTCCGCTCTGCCCAGAGCGGGAGAAGTCATTTGATGATTTCCGATCCGAAAAAAAATAGGTAGGCAAAGAATGGCACACTTGGTTTTCATAAGGATCGTGATACTTGCGTTATCTAGGTATATATACATATATCTGTAGGTTAGACAGAATTCATTCGTCGTTTAAAATAACTAGCTGATGCCAGCGGCTTCGCCCGCGTGGATGTCGGTTATTGCGACCAAAAGTAAGAGATTGACATAATGCCATCGCGAACTTTTCTGTAATTATAAGATACATAATTCCATCACACATCATTTCGGCTTATTTTTTTCCGACACCTCCAACAAATATCATTATATAGTCAATCTATACAAAAACTTGTCAAATTATATACTAAAAGCTTCCTCTTGAATGACTCCATCTATTAAAAAACCCGCATCAAAATCCGTTGCGTAGTTTTAAAGATCTAAGCATACATACGGACAGACAGACAGCGGGAAGCGACTTTATTTTTTTTTATACTATTTAGTGATAATTGATAAATGTAGGTGGAGACTAAAGACTAGGTACAGGTCGGCCAATCCCTTTGAAGAAATACGGGCGTGAAGTTATGCTGTTATTTGTTTTGCAGATCTGGTTATAGAAGTAACTTGCTACCTAAATATTATTCTGAAAGTTTTGCCTTTGTGCGTTTTCAGAACAAAAATATTAAATACAGAATCGTGGCCAATCTTTGAGAGGGTATCCTCGATATTCTGAAAGCCAATCTTCAAAGTGAATGCATTAAGGTACATCTTTACTTTATTCTTGAAGATCATAATAAATACATGTTTTTTATTGCACACCTTAAAGTACACCTTCATTTTATATTTTATTTAGTTTTTATTATAACAGCAGTACTATAGCTGAGCCTCTCATAAGTATCATCAAATAAAATAATAAACTGTGTTCTTACAACATTTTCATAAAAACCTAATCTTAATATAATTATATAAATTACACGTCACGTTGTTTGTCCGCGATGGACTCCTAAACTACTTAACCGATTTTAACCAAATTTGCACACCGTGTGTAGTTTGATCCAACTTGAAAGATAGGATAGCTTACATCTCAATTTATAGTCGCAATATTATTTAATTGCATTATATCTTAATATATATAAATCTCGTGTCACAATGTTTGTCCTCAATGGACTCCTAAACCACTTAACCGATTATAGTAAAATTCGCACACCATGTGCAGTTCGATCCAACTTGAGAGATAGGATAGTTTAAATCTCAAATTATAGTCGCAATTTTAATTTATTGCTAATTATTTGTCTGTTATTATTTGACAGTCACAATTATCTGTTAACTCCAAATGATTCTAACAGATGTCGATACCTTTACTATATTTAAAAATGGAACGATCTTATACTCAAAAGCATGGCAACCAAGGAGCCAACTTATCAAAGGTTTTATTTAAATATCGAATTGGCTTGCAAATAGAAAGCAGACTTTTTATCCCGGCGACCGCATTCACGGAAAAAAAAAATGAATAAAAGCGTTTTTAAATAAATTAGCGCAACTGATACCCCACGTCACGTAGGTAGGTACTAGGGAGGTAGGGTAGGTAGGTACTAGGAATGTAGGTAGGAAGGGTAGGTAGGTACTAGGAATGTAGGTAGGAAGGGTAGGTAGGTAGGGCTAGGGTAGGTAGGTAGGGCTAGGGTAGGTAGGTAGGGCTAGGGTAGGTAGGTAGGGCTAGGGTAGGTAGGTAGGGCTAGGGTAGGTAGGTACTAGGGAGGTAGGTAGGGTAGGTAGCTACTAGGGAGGTAGGTAGGGTAGGTAGGTACTAGGGAGGTAGGTAGGGTAGGGTAGGTAGGGCAGGGTAGGGTAGGGTAGGGTAGGTAGAGTAGGTTGGGTAGGTATGGTAAGTAGGGTAGGTAGTTTAGGTAGGGTAGGTAGGGTAAGTAGGGTAAGTAGGGTACGTAGGGTAGGGTAGGGTAGGGTAGGTAGGGTAGGTTGGATAGGTAGGGTAGGTAGTTTAGGTAGGGTAAGTAGGGTAGGTAGGGTAGGGTAGTCGCAATATTATTTAATTGCATTATGTGACGCAAACGAAGTTGCGCGGGTCAGCTAGTATAATTATATAAATTACACGTCACGTTGTTTGTCCGCGATGGACTCCTAAACTACTTAACCGATTTTAACCAAATTTGCACACCGTGTGTAGTTTGATCCAACTTGAAAGATAGGATAGCTTACATCTCAATTTATAGTCGCAATATTATTTAATTGCATTATGTGACGCAGACGAAGTTGCGCGGGTCAGCTAGTAAATAATAATATTGTATACAACGTAACTTAATTTAAAATATACAACAAAGTCAAATACTATATATAAGACCACTGGAATGGATTTTACCTATAATATAATTTAATATCTGTTATTGGATATTTACCATTTTTTTAGGGTTCCGTATTCAACAAGGAACCTTTATAGTTTCGGCATGTTCGTCCGTATGTCTGTTTGTCCGCAACTTAGATCAAAGTCTCGTAAAAAAATGTGTAAACAAAGTGATAAAATAAAATCTCGAAAAGTATTTTTTTAGGGTACCTCCTGTACACGTAAAGCGGGGATGTTTTTTTTTCTCGCGTACCCCATAGTGTGGGATGTCGTTGGATAGGTCTTTAAAAATATTGCCAGTTTGTTAAAAAAAAAATGATTTTTCGATCAAGGGATTCGTTTGTGAAATTTATTTATTTATTTACAACAATCTTACCTACACTATCATTACAGATCTATGATCCAATGCGACAGAGTGGCCTTACTAACTAAATCCTAAATCTACACCTTATACCTAGTTAAAAAAATATCTTAATCCAAATAACTTATTACATATAGTGTAACTTTTGCGAATTCACTCAAGTTGCACCACAATACATCAACCCTCCCGTAAACCTCATTCACCACGCGTATGGCTCGAGTGAGAGGAGTTCTCGCCAGTAGGTTGGTCCTGGCTGCAGGCACAGCGAGCAGGGGCGGGCGTTGCCGCCTCCACACGTACCGGTCGGGCACGTACAGCTGTAGGTGTCGCAGCACTCCCGGGTTTATGCGCCACGCCACGTAGTAGCTTCACTACATACGCTACGAGCGAAAACTCCCGTCGTACTTTTAGATTGTTATACCATACCATACCCAGAACAAATAGTGTAGCGTACATCAATGGGTATAATGGATATACCCCATACAGCTTGTAATACAAGTGTCTCGTGAACTTATTTTGGATACGTTCCAACATAACACTATATTCCGCCTCATGAGGAGCCCAAATGAATGCGCTATGTTCGAGGTGACTTCTGACTAATGCGTCATATAGTACCCTTAGTGTGGTGATGTTGGTGAATGCTTGGGATTGCCTGAGTACGAAACCTAGGTTTCTGTATGCCTTCTTACATTTCTTATTGATATGCTCACGGAAGGTTAGTTCCCGAGAGAAGACTACCCCTAAGTCTCGTACCTGAGACACTCGTTGCATCGGCACATCCTCAACCTTGTACTGATAACTCAAGGGAGTTCGCGCGCGAGTGAACCACATCTCCGAACATTTAGCAACATTAAAATGCAGTTTGTTGTCATTGCTCCATTCGACTACTCTGTCAATGTCTTCCTGTAGGCGTTCACAATCCGAGTGATCCTGAACCTCGAGCAGCAACTTCAGGTCATCCGCAAACAACAAACAAGTCCCATGTCTGACGACTTCCGGCAAGTCATTTATCATTACAATAAACTCGAGAGGGCCCTACATTGCTGCCCTGGCTCACGCCCGATCTCGTGTAATACGGTTTAGATACACAGCCATTGAAGTCGACATATTGCTGGCGATCCTTCATATAGCTAGCGAAGAACTGTAGCAGAGGTAGTGTACATCCAATTTTCGCGAGCTTCCTTAACAAGATGTCATTATCCACCGTATCGAACGCCTTTTTAAAATCGAAGTACGCAGCATCTACCTGTACCCCCGAGTCCACTGCCGGCACCACCTGTACCATAAAGTTAATAAGGTTTGTAGCAGTGCTGCGTCCAGGTCGGAACCCATATTGCGCATCTGACAGACGCCCACGCATTTGTTCCTGAACGGAGCTCTGAATAGCCAACTCGAGTACTTTAGCAGGCGTGGAGAGTACAGCCACCGGTCTATAATTACCGGTATCTGAACTTGGTTTTCCTTTAGGAACCGGAACAACGCGCGTGATCTTTCACCTTTGAGGGAACTTGGCTTGTTGCAAACATGCATTAAAAATGTGAAGTAATGGCTCCGCCAGTACCCTCCCGCAGTCTCGGAACAGAAACGCTGGTATCCCGTCTGGTCCAGACGAACGTTTTGGTTTGAACTCCCAAGCGCCTGCTGAACTTTCGCGAGACTCAGCGTCTCAATGTGTACCCGTGCACTGGTCGCGCCGACCCCCGCCACCGCCGCGCACGCGTCCAGTTTTGGTGGCTCCTTACTGTACACAGACTCAAAAAAGTCAGCGAATTGCACAGCACACTCATCATCTGTTAGATGTTGACCTTCTTTTATGATACTCTGCTTATTTAGTGCTTTCTTTTTGATCTTATATACTGCCAAAACGATTTCGGATCCTTTACAAATTGATACTGAATTTTATTTTTATGTTGTTTATGCGCAGTTGTTATTAACTTTTTATACGAGTTCTTCATTCCGCAAATTTGTGATAATCATTATCCAACTTAGTTGTCAAAAGTCGAAGAAGTCTGGCTTTAATTTGTATATTTGTTATTATATCTCTCGTGTACCATACTGGGTATACATACCGCGAAGTTCCCCTACTAAGCTTTTTCCGGGGTACGCACCCATTAATAGTACAATTAATATTATCATAAAAGAAGTTCAACATTTCTTCTAAATCATGCATTCCGTACATCATACTCCAGTCAATGGAAATAATCCTAGAATATAACAGTTGAAAATCAGCCCTATTCAAATTCCACTGTGGTCTAATATAGTGTGCACTAGAATCGCGGGCGACGGCGGGGGACGTCGGCGGGGCGGAGGCGGGGCGCACGCTAACCGCTAGCGGCGGGTGGTGCGCGTCGACCGGCACCAGCGCCTCATCCGCCGCTACCACCGTCACTCCTCCGCCAATGCCTGCACTCAGAACCAAATCCAACTGACGACCTAAATGGTTGGGTACTGTGTTACTTTGAGTGAATTCGCAATATGATAAAAAACATTCGAAATAATTACTAATATTAGGACAAGAATACAAATTAAAATCACTAATTACAATAACTTCTCCATACCTATCACACAATTTTTCTATTATTCTAAATAACAACATGTAATCATTTTCCGAACTACCTGGCGGAATGTAGGCAAAACAACACACAAACAAAAAACATTTATTTAAATGTACCGTTTATTTAAATATTAAGCTAAGTAGGCTTTACAAGTTTACGAGTACAGACCAACTTATTAAATGTATGTACTTGGATAAAATATTTTCCTAAACATAATGTAGGTAGCACAGGTTTTTTAACCGCAAATGTAAATTTGTTTTTATTATTACAATAAAAATCATCGTTCGGAGGCAAATCCGATCGTCGTGTGCGCATATTTCATGATTCGAAAGACCATGAAATATGCGCACACGGTGCCATCTATTATCATAAGAACGATATTTTTGCTTTCCTCGGGAACAGTACTTTTTTTCGGAATGAAAGTATATATATATATATATGTCTGTTTCTGTGAACCTGACCACGTATATGCAAAATTTTAGGATGATCGGTTCAGTGGGTTAGGCGTGAAAAGGTAACAAACAAACAAACAAACTTACTTTCAGATTTATAATATTAAAGTAAGGCCGCGCATAAAACCAGTATTAATCAGTGGCTGGTATCATAACAAACCAGTTTTGTAGTAGACAAAATCTTCTGAAGCGTCACGTTAATGAGATTCTAGTTCGGGGATTACCCATGGGGCACTGGTTAATTTTACTCGCATCAAAACGGCGTGGGAATTCAATGCAGAAACAAAAAAAAAACATTTGTGCAATTCACACGTGGTAGAAGTGAAACCTTGAAAAATGTTGGCTTCAAGATAAACACTGTATAATGCTTCCTAACTCATTTTCTCCCACGTTAAATCTTATGAATTTATGTGTCCGTCTCTTTTTATTGTCGCTTTTTCGTTTCATCGACTTTCAAATCAGAACGATGCTAAAGAAGTTTTCACTTTAAAAACACGGCTCGTGCGGTTGTGAAAGCGCTGTTGGTCAAAACCTGTGGTTAACCAATAGATATAGGAATGCAAACATTTCTGTAAAACAAGCGATTTGCTCGAACTTCAACTGAACAGTTGAATATTTTGCCTAAAGTTCGCTAGGAAACGCTGAAGCATACCATCAAAGTGAAGTCGTCTGTTCTATTTTGATTTCCTAGCACGAACGCGTGACGTAAACGAAAAATAAATTCAAACAATTTTCTAATTGTAAACACAGGATGTCACTTTCAGTATTTTGTTTTTTTTTTTGCATCACCTTTGTACTACTTTCTGTTCCTTTCTTCTTTTATTTATTTAGTGTGTACATAAATTGCTAAATAAACAAAAAATATAAAAAATGAGGTCTTAAAATTAAGTAATGAGTAGACATAATGTATTTATTTTTGATATCGTTCTAATTTAAATTACGATTTTTCGACAGTTCGTACTAGGCCCATTGTTAGCGTTTACTGCCAGCAGTATGATTAAATTAATAGTAAATACTTTATTACATAACGCAGTAAAAATTCGAACATCGTGAAATAGGCCCTTAATGACATAATTTTACAAGGTTCTAAGTTGGCTTTGCTAAGGTTTACTTGGGGCCACCATCATCATTCTCTTGCCCTTATCCCAATTCATTTGGGGTCGACGCAGCATGTCTTCTTCTTCCGTACTTCTCTATTACTCGTCATCTCATCAGACACCTCCTTTTTCGCCATATCATCCTTTACACAGTCCATCCATCGTTTCTTTGGTCTTCCTCTACTCTTATACCGATGCACATTCATTCCCAAAACTTTCCTCACGACATTTTCTTCATACCTCCGCATCACATACCCATACCACGATAACCGATTGCCCCACAACGTTTGAGTCACTGGCGCCACTTTCAGACTTCTCCTTTTGTACTTATTTCTTATTTTATCCATTCGCGTAACACCACACGTTGCCTTTAGCATGCTCATCTCAGCCACATTCAAATGCCTTTCATTCATCCTTTTTGTGGCCCAACATTCTAATCCATACAAGACAGCAGGTCTAACCATTGTTTTATAAATCTACCCTTAAGTTTAAAAGGCCAGCGTCTATAAAATGTTATTATTTTGGCTTGTTGTATGAAGCTAGCCTTCTGTTTCTATCTACTACACTTTTAAACCGCTTAGCTTTTATGATGGAGCAAGTAATTACTCAACTTCCTTCCCTTCAGTTTGAAGGCTAGGTAATTGTCGTTATACACAGGATGAGGCAACAGCTACAGTTTCATAACTGTGTGTTTCGACGCGTCATCGGAAATTTCCTGTCCTAGTATGCGAGCTGTTTGGTGTAAATAATCCTGAACGAATGAAATCTTTGTTGGATACCGAGAATGCCGAGCACGTAATGCATCACAGGATTTTCTTTGTGACATACTTTTGTCACCTGCAAAGATACGCTAAGTGATATTCAATACTGAGAAAGATTCTCTCATAAACTATTGATGTATCTATGCATGTTGTAACTTGAGATGTGTGTTTCTTCCGTCATAAACATACATACTTTCATTAACTTGTAACTTTTTTCATGGTCCCTCATGAAAAACATCCTTCCAATCATACTCCGTTAGCTTCGTCCAACTTCATACAAACACACGCACGCCGATTGCGTGTGCTACGCACCGTCACTCCGTCAGGCACGCTGTCTGAAGAACATCACATACGTACACTGACGCCATTTTCCCATGGAGTTGGTCAGAAACTATAGAACGCCACCTGCTACGATCCTTGCATACTGCTTTTGCCTCGTCCACGTTCATAGATATAGTCATAGTCATACACGCACGCCGCGCCGGTTGCGAGTACTACGCATCTGTCTTTTCTGAAGAACCTCACCAATAAGACCAGTGTAGGTCTTTCTAGGGCTTCGCTTCCCCGCTTTGCCACTCAAATCTGCCTTGTAAAACCTTTTGTTAGTCACCTTTCAATCGTTCTCTTTCCCACAGTAACCCAAGTCCACACATTACTTTCCACGATTGGGTGTCTACTTAATCACATTTTGTTCATACACACTCTACAGCTACTCACACGCGTTCTGATAATTCCACAATAATGTTCTACTTTTTTTTCTTTTATTTTAATGTTTTAATTAAGTTTCCTGCTCTCTTCTTACCATGCAAAAACTATTATATTAAAAGTAGTACATAGCAGGCAAATAGCTGCGGCAGGGTCCTGGTGACTTGTAATACAGGTCTTTATAGAGATCTACTTCAAGCACCAGTCTCTCACAAAGTTAAATCCTTGTTCGTGCTCCAATGTCAATCCCTAGCATTAAGTAACTTGTGTAGAGAAAATAAATGATATATTATTATTTATTATTATTATTCTTTGATCAACATCACAATATTCGGAAATATAAATTATACTCAACCTATTAAGGCTTTAACATACGCCAATGACCTTGACCACTGACTTTAGACGGACGTGTTCTCGTCACGGGCGTTTGCTAAAATATGAGAATTTCAAGTAATACAAACTTTTAAATAACAGACGTGCTGCTGGTCCTGGGTTCGATTCCCAGGTCGGGCAAAGTGTTATTAAGTTTTCCATCAGTAGTAGCTACGGAGTCTGGATGTGTGCCCGGTTGATGGCAAGGGGGTCGCCCCTATAATATAGGACTTAAACATAACTGGCGAAATGTGTGTACTAACAAGGACACCATGGCGTAATCCTTCGGGAATTACAGGTGAGAACATGTTATTTTACTTATAATTGTTACTTTTATTATGGTTCTGTAAGGCAATACATGATGCCTGCCAGGGCAGCGAGACTGTTCGAAAGTGATACCGCGGCCCTGGAACACAAAGGGCAAGTCTGACACTCTCTTCCGCTCTGCCGCGGGAGAAGTCATTTGATGATTTCCCATCAGTAAAAAAAAAAGAAAGGCAATACACGATCGACAATCATGATCATAAGTGATCCTATCATAGTTCTGTTTTACACTTTTAAGGTACGGAAGCCAGCAAAACCCAGATATCTTTGATAATTTTGCAAAGAGGTAATTTAAGTGGGTTATCCCGGGAAATACTGGAACAATTTCAAAATTCTTTCACTTTTATGAAGCTACAATATTGTACGCTACAAGTGTCTTAAATACAAGTACATAATATATTTAAAAAAAAAGTGTAGGATCAGTTCCGATACTAACGCGAGCGTAACCGCGTGCCAAAGGTAGTTTTAATTAAAACGTAAATAATACTTGTTATGTTAATTAAGTTGTTTCATTTCTGGTATTTTAAAAACAACAAACAAATCAAAGTCATAATTTATATTTGCATAACTTTAATCGTCATAGACGTACCTAAGTTACATAAAGTGATATCTATAGCGGTAAAAGGAGTGGGTGTGAAGTTCCTTATTCTCAGTTGAAAAGGGATAATCCTAGGACCAGACGAGTGTTGTGCTCCTGGCCGACGGTACTACTTCATTGTTCTTGTATATTTGCGGATAACCACAGAGAACATTGTATATATACGAGTAACTCTGCTTGCGCGATCTAGGATTTTTTGTTCTTGTCTTGCATCAAAGATGTCAACACGATACTCCCTCCCCCCCCTAGAGGCCGGAGGTCGGCAGTGGGACGGTTCGTCCATACATCATGTGATATTTACCAGGCTAGGAAGGTTCCAGTGAGTCGGTATCCGTTATCGCACAGTTCACGGTAAGTTGGAACTGTCTGCGGTTATGTGAGTAGGGGTGGCGCTGCGTTATGCTCCAGTGCGTTCAATGTGATACAGCATCACGTGTAAGTCGACCTGCCTGCCTCAAACAGGATTGAAGCTCTTCTTGACTGGCCGCGGTTGTAGCTATTCTTACGCGATCTAGGATATTTCCCTTGCGTCATAGAAGTCGTAAATACCGAACCGATTAGACATATTTATTTCCTCACGATGTCATAATAATCTACTGCCTTCGTCCTTTATGCATGCGTATTTTATTCTTTTTGTGACTGCACAAAAAAAGAGGTCAAAATTAATGTATGTACAAATTCAAATTGTATTCAAATGTTCGCAATTATGTTGGCCAAGATGAGTCATTGTGACGTCAACCAAAACATGTGAAATTTGTAAGCTACGTGAGTGGTTATTAATATTTTATCCCTGTGTAGCAAGAACCGCTGGTGGACTATCCACAGACTTTTTAATCACTATCTCTCGTATATTAATATCGCGATCTCTATGCCTTATTGATAACGATAACCTTCCTTTTAATTTACTAACATAAAACTCATACCACATTGCCCGATTACTTTTTAAAATCACCAAAAAAACAATCAATACTAATGGATGGGAGTAAATATTAAATATTAAGATTACTCTTCTTTCAAAGACAAGCATTGCAATATAAGAAGACAACAATGAGAAGTCGCCCAATATCAATACCAAAGTGGACATGTACAAGCGACGACATTTGTTAGTAGTAGTTGGCGCATTCGCGTTGGAACTATGAAAAAGTGAATATACAATTACAATGTAAAGTAAACTATTTGACATCAAGGGTAACAAGAAAATAACACATAATAAAGAGATTGAAAAGGAGTTCTCATGCCATTCGATCGTGAATTCAAAACTAAAAGCCAGTATAAAGATTATTACTAAAGGCGCACCCCAACCAAAGAGGCTACTTTTAAGATACCTCCGTCGGATTTGCCCACTAAAAACTTTAATAAAGTCTACGTAAAACATGTGACTAATAATGATCAACCAGTGGTGCCTCACTAATTCAAAGTACATAGATATATTATCCAGAATTAGTTTCCTCCACGTAACAAAGTCAGTTCCGTATACTATAACCATTACGAATAATGAATTGTGGATATGACGTGTAAAAATGTATAACAGGTTTCCCAGAAGTGCGCTTAGGAACACGTAGTTCCGGTAATTTCTGAACTTCTTTAGGAGGCACCACGACGTCACCCCGTATATCAGCGTCGCTGTTCCCAGCACATACACACTGTATCTTAGAGTTAATTCGAAAGTTTGGTATGAATCTTCCATGTTCAATATCACTGACACAGTTTTTTATTGATTCACTTTTAGTTTATGAAATATATTTGTGAACTGCTTCACACTAAGCACTGCAAAGTCCTTAAAACCGGTGTTATTTCCACAACAGTCGACGGAACAATAGGTCTCAGGTTTACTTCATTTTATTATTCCACTACATTCAAAAGCTGCTTGATTTTTCCTGATATTATTATAAGGTATTCAACGGCGCGTCGAGCGCTTCTATAGCGTAACAGTAAAGGCTGTTTTTTAGTTTTAATGTACGGTGTGACGTCCGTCCGTATCTTAGCATAAAAAAGTCGCTAGACCACAACCGTGAATAGAGGCACAAAAAAACAAATATGACGTCTTATACCAGTATTTTTTTTTAATCGTTATCTTTTAAGACGTCATAGTTTTAAAAAGCGTCATAATCACACAAAAATGTGACGTAAGTGACAATATCTTTCAGTTTCAGCGCTGACTTAAAGCTTGACGTGTTCACTCGTCCAAGAAACCACGGACTTCAGTCATCATTATCTCGCTTTTTCCCCTCTATATGTGGGTCTGCTTCCAGTCTAACCGGATGCAGCTGAATACCAGTATTTTACATGAAGCAGCTGTCTAGACTTGCACGTCTCAGCCCGTGAGATTCGTTACAGACGAAACTTAACATCACGCGTGATATTACTTGAGTGGTGGGTGGGTTGAGTTGTACCTCAGAATAAGTCCCGGTCGGAGCTGATGAAAATTTTCTGATTTTCTTTCATGGGTGTAATTTTAACGATTTTCGGAGATGATGATAACGACAATGAAGTGTGTTCACGCATGATGTTGACGGCGTGATTATTTGCTATCACCAAGCCGTAGGCGTTCTGCAGTGCAATGCGCGCTCGAATACGGACGTGTTTTCACTGTGCAAGGCACGAATTTTATTCGCGTGTTGCGCGGCCATAGCCGCTGCCCGTAAACACTATGAGTTCCAAACAACTCATAGTCAATGAATTGCTGGCGTTCCTAGTCCATGCTATTGACTACATGGACGAGGTGAGCATCCAACTTCAAGTAAGACGAGATCAGCAGTGGAAAACTGTTACTGTTCCAGTCACTTGGAAAACTGGACCTGATGCCATCTCGCCGCAGAGATGGTACCGAGAAGAGCCTTCAAGATATCATCGATATGTTGAAGAAGACTGACCCAGACGACGTGCCAGATTTCGTGTCGAAGCAGCTGAGTAAGCTGCCCCCCGTCACGTTTGATCACGTCGACGTTACCCGGCTGTTAAAGGACATCACTACCTTGAAAGCAGAGATGACCAAGATGCAGTCCAGAATGGAGGTTTCAGAAAAAAACAATACCGAACTACGTGCGGAAATAGCATTATTGCGCAACGTTGGTTCAGTAACTGGGTCACCTGAGGCCTCAAAGGTGAACAATCGTCGAGGGGCGCAAAATGCATCAGTCGGCAGTTTTGAATTGACGAAGACATGTGCGTTACCAACTGCCGATAATGCTGAGCAAGCGCCGCCCGCTGCCGCCGTCGCCCGCACCACAACACCAGCTGCGGAAACGTCACGCGTAGGTACGTCGACTCCTAAACGTGCCTACGCTGCTATCGTCACTAATGGCAAATCTGATGCGTCGCAGCCTAAGCGACAAAACAGGAAAGGGGAACTAAAAAAAGGTGCTCATCCTGCCCTGACTGCGGTCCTTAGCTCCTTGCCAAAAACCTGCAGCCAAGTTGATGAGGAGGGTTTTACGAAAGTGGATAGGAAGAAGAAGAAACCCTGTTCTCGTAACATGTGCGGCACCGCACCGAGTGGACCAAACATGCTGCTGCGTCCTGCTGTGCCTACGACGCAGCTGTACCTTTCGCGTCTGCATCACACCACTACAACTGAGGATGTCGTGCAGTATGTGAAAGTGGACTCTATACAGGGTGTCCAGTAAATAGCACGACATACTGCAATTGGTGATACCTTGGGTCAATACCTACCAAAACAACACATATCTTGATCTCAATCAACATTACTGCATACTGCGTGCGGCTTATTGAGCATCGGTTTGCATGACAGCTACTTCCGCCCAACCTAACCATATATTATTTTGATCATTGGTAATGGTATCTGTTTCATAAAGTGATTATTTGGTATAGTGCTTCTCTTATGAATGTTTTTAACCCGACTTCAAAAAAGGATAGAGGAGGTTCTCAACTCGATGACGCCTGAACCGATTTGGAAAATTCTTTTTTTGTTTGAACATGTATACTCTCAAGATGAAAGAAAAAAAAATCTGTCTGTTTGTCTGTACACGCTAATCTTCAGAACTACTCGACGGATTTGAATGTTTTTTTTTTTTTTTGTATAGGTATTAAGTCTGGGCAACATATAGGCTATAATTTATCTTGGAAACTTGAACACCTGATGCAGAACCGCAACAGACCAGCTAAACTGAAAAAAAAATGGTACCATAGCAAAAATTGTTCCACGTATTGAGCATTTTCTGCTAAGAGAATAAATTTGAAGATCTGGAACAGCTGATGTGGAACTCCAAGAGCCCAGCCACACTATAACATATATAGGAATGACGTCTTAGCAAGAGTTGTTCAGACTGATAAGCACTCTCTGTTGACGTATAAAAATTGAAGATGTGGAACACCTATCGTGGAGCTCCAAGAGCCCAGTTACACTATAATATCTATAGGAATGACGTCTTAACAAAAGTTGTTCAGCCTGATGAGCACTCTCTGTTGACGTATAAAAATTGAAGACCTGGAACACCTGATGTGGAAATTAAAGCTATCACTAATTTCACTGTATTTCTACCAAAGGGTATCGTATTACCCAGAACTAACTGGGTTTTGGAGGGCAGATAGACAGTCGTTCCATGTAAAATACTGGTATTCAGCTGCATCTGGATGTACTGGAAGCCGAACCCAACAGCACTACATATTATAACACAATGTTCTCCGCCGCGTCTATCTGTCTGTTCGCGATAAACTCAAAAATTACTGCACTGATTTTCATGTTGTTTTCTTAAATAGATAGAGTGGTTCTCGAGGAATTTTTTAGTATATAATTCGTCAAGTTTTTGTTCAGATTGGCTTAAATATAATGATATTTGTTGGAGGTGTTGGAAAAAAATAAGCCGTCTGGGGGAGCTTCAACGAAAACGCTGCCCTTTAAGATATAACAAAATGATGAATGGTAGAATTGTATATCTTATATAGGTCTACAGAAAAATCCGCTATGGCTTATGTCTATCTCTTAAGGATAATATACTATATCCATTTTAATACTTTGAAAATAAAGCAAACTAGGTTCCCACGAGTTGAGGGAATGGGATCATCATGATTACTTTTAGTCGCGATAACCGACATCCACGCAGGCGAAGCCGCGGGCATCAGCTAGTACATAATAAAAACCTTATAAAACTATGACACTATACACGTAATGTTGACGGCGTCGTGTTTCGCTGTGAGTTGTCGCGTAACCGTCCTCGGAAACGACGATATACGACACCTTTCGGCCAAAAGTCCTCATTCAGGCAGGTCTGTAGATGGTGGGTTGGAACTCGTACCACGAATGACTTAAAGTTGATGTTGTGGCGCGATTCCAACCTTTCAACCCTCAGAGTCCACTTTCACATACTGCACGACATCCTCAGTTGTAGAGGTGTGATGCAGGCGCGAAAGGTACAGCTGCGTCGTAGGCACAGCAGGGCGCAGCAGCATGTTCGGTCCACTCGGTGCGGTGCCGCACATGTTACGAGAACAGGGTTTCTTCTTCTTCCTTTCCACTTTCGTAAAACCCTCCTCATCAACTTGGCTGCAGGTTCTTGGGAAGGGGCTACGGACCACAGTCAGGGCAGGTTGAGCACCTTTTTTCTGTTCCCCTTTCCTGTTTTGTCGCTTTGGCTGCGACGCATCAGCTTTGCCATTGGTGACGATAGCAGCGTAGGCACGTTTAGGAGTTGACGTACCTACGCGTGACGTTTCCGCAGCTGGTGTTGTGGTGCGGGCGACGGCGGCGGCGGGCGGCGCTTGCTCAGCATTATCGGCAGCTGGTGACGCACATGTGTTCGTCAATTCAAAACTGCCGACTGATGCATTTTGCGCCCCTCGACGATTGTTCACCTTTGAGGCCTCAGGTGACCCAGTTACTGAACCAACGTTGCGCAATAATGCTATTTCCGCACGTAGTTTGGTATTGGTTTTTTCTGAAACCTCCATTCTGGACTGCATCTTGGTCATCTCTGCTTTCAAGGTAGTGATGTCCTTTAACAGCCGGGTAACGTCGACGTGATCAAACGTGACGGGGGGCAGCTTACTCAGCTGCTTCAACACGAAATCTGGCACGTCGTCTGGGTCAGTCTTCTTCAACATATCGATGATATCTTGAAGGCTCTTCTCGGTTCCATCTCTGCGGCGAGACGGCATCAGGTCCAGTTTTCCAAGTGACTGGAACAGTAACAGTTTTCCACTGCTATATATCTGCAGGATGCTCACCTCGTCCAAATCGTCCTCGTCAATTGCTGGCGTTCCTAGTCCATGCTATTGACTACATAGTCAATAGCATGGACTAGGAACGCCAGCAATTCATTGACTATGAGTTGTTTGGAACTCATAGTGTTTACGGGCAGCGGCTATGGCCGCGCAACACGCGAATAAAATTCGTGCCGTGCACAGTGGAAACACGTCCGTGTTCGAGCGCGCATCGCACTGCACTCAAAACTAATAAACTAATGCTTCCGACATACCCAAATACTTGTAGGTTTCTGTTGAGGAGAGGGATCTAAGGTGTACGGAATCCGTGAGTAGAGTTCCCACGGATTCCATAATCTCCCCTCGCTTTACATGCATGACTGCACATTTGTCCACACCAAATTCCATCCTGATGGCCGGATGCCGGATATACCGCGCTCGATCCTTATCGGTTCGCTGTTCCCCTGGATCTGTCAACATCCTGGATAGCGAAAGACCGTTCTCCAGTGGCTTTTACATGACATCAGGAAGGTACGCGAACGAGAGACGCGAAACTCGGTAAGACGTGCCAGCCAAGACTCCCAATCAACTTCCTCTTCCCTTGTGTTAATAGTGTTTCTCCTCTCAAATTCCAGTGCATAATACTTACTCGCGAGATCGGGCAGGAGCCGCAGCGGCTACAGGCTCTACGCTCCAGTCGCTGAAATCGTGTTCGCAAAACGTGAGTATCCCAGGTTTCTATATTCTATATTCACCAGAATGGCGGAATCAGGTTCTCATCTAACGGCTGCTCCTAAATCACCTCTTAAATCTCCATTAATTACACAAATTAACGCCCTCACACGCAAAAGAGGAGTAATTAAGGGTGAAATTTGCAAATATATGTTGAGTCATTCCAACAGCCGTTAAAAGCTAACAAAATTTTAGAATTCAAATTACGCATAGATAGTGCTACCTTCCTGTTATCTGAATTTAACGACCTGCAGTCGCAAATTGAAGAATCGTGTGATAATTTAGCTGAACATCCGGAATATAGGGAACAGTTCGAACAAAGGTACTTTAGTGTAATCGCCCAAGCTAAGTCTTTGTTGTCTGAGGACAGCAAAACACCTAAAAGTTCCAATAACTCTGATCCACTACAATTAGTTAGGTTGTTTATACTATACTATACCTGACACATTGTAGATGTGTTACCATACTAATGAAAAAGTTGAAATGGACCTTAAGCCCGTAATTACGAGTACACCGTGCTCCGGACGGACACCCTCTCAAAGACCTCTGTTACTAATAAATACTAGATCTACTATTCCACTCCTTTGTAATTAGCCGCGGATTACGAACACTCACGGACAGTTCATACCATACGTGTACATGGCCTCGCTTTGTAATGTGACATCTGCAAAAACTGGTTTTGTATAGCTTGATTGGTCGCCAAACCTGCAGTCCTTTTAAATTTCTAAAATAGGTTCTAAAACTTCTTCTGTACAAAATTTGGGTTGCATGAAAACAAAGTCATAATTTTATATTCGTATAACTTTAATCGTCATTAACATACCTAATTTACATAAAGAGGAGATCTTATGAGGTGAGAGGGGAGGGCGTGAAGTTCCTCTCATTCCACGTTGAAAAGGGAGAATCGTACGACCGAACTGTTGGACTAGTCGTTGTCGGGTTCTTGAATATTTGCTATACCTCGCGGATAACTCTGCTTGAGCGACCTAGGATTTTTTATTTTTGCCTTGTATCAAAGATATCACAATGTCACTCCCCCCGGAGATCGGAGGTCGGCAGTGGGACGGCTCGACCATACATCTTGTGATGTTTGCCAGGCCAGAGGAAGTTTCCAGTGAGTCGGTATCCGTTGCCGCACAGTTCTCGGTAAGTTTGAACTGTCTGCGATTACGTGAGTAGGGGTGGCGCTGCGTTATGCTCCAGTGCGTCAGATGCAGTACAGCGCCGCGTGTAGGTAGACCTGTTGGCGTCAACCAGAATTTGAAGCTCTCTTGTTGACCGGCTGAAAGTGCAGTGTGCTGTGCTAAGGTCGCTGAGGAGACTGAGGGTGCAGACCAGGAAAGTGAATCCACTGCATGCTGTTGGTCACGATTCCTGTTAAAGCCGTAAGTTGATGCAGGCTGGCTTTGTGACCCTCTGCTCGAAAACTTCAGAAAGTGATGTTAATGATAACGTCACGTAGCTCGAAGGCTGCGCTGATGTTCAAGTTTGGTGTCATTAGTTTATTTATTTAACACTTCAAGCACAAAGTACAGAGGCGGACTTAATGCCATGGGCATGATGGCTTGTTCAGATGTATGAGGAGCAGGATGTGAAGTTCATCATCCACCGTTGAAACGGAAGAATGATACACCCGTCTTATCGTATAATAAATAACTTACAAATGATAACTTGACAAAATCCAATGCTCACTTTTTCCACATTGATTGCGCTAAAAAATAAAACAATAAAAAAATGATTTTGTAAATATTTTCTACAATTAAAAACTTTTTCTTCTATCACAAAAAAAATAATAACGGTGACAATCTAGACTGTGATCACGTTCCCTGTCGTGAGCGGAAAAAACTTTATCTCACGGACATCGTTTCAAAAAGAGCTTTTATTTTTATTTTATTAAGTTCTAAAATATCCATAAATTCTCTCCTTACTTTTCAAAGATCTCATCTTAGATAAATTTAAAGAAATGTCTAAGTTTGAGGGAGTATAAATGTATAAGAATGGTATAAAAAGTCAAATCCATTTTTCAGTTGCCTTACAAAAAAAAAACAATCATTATTTTCTATGATTAAAGTCAAAGTCACTTTATTTAGTTCAGTAAGTCACGTAGTAACTCCTTAGTTACTTACATTTTGTTTAAACTCTGTACTTATTTAATTATATTTATATTATATTTCTGTACTAATAAATATATATAATTTCTTTAGATATAACATTTACATACTCTAAAACTTATTTCGTATAAATTTATTGGATATAGCGTTTATTTAATCGGAACTCATTAGGCATATCGTTTAAAATATATATTTTTCCGCGTGACAGAAACGAATCGCTGCAAAACCGACTCCACGTAGTCTTGTCTGCCCTACCCCTAGAGTGTAATAAAAACCCGCGTAGGCGCGGAGGCGTGAGGCGGCCCGCGAGCTGAGGAGCAGGTGGTTTTAACACTCGCCGCCGCGGCAAGCCGAAGCTGCGGTAGTGAGCGTGAAATACATCTGCGACGAAAGCTCGCGTGGGACCGCCGCCGGAGCCCCGCAGCGTCGGAGCCATGACAGAAACCAAGCATGCTGCATGCTTGCTTGCATGCTGCATCCATGGTCTATGCTTGTTTACATGTTTGTTGCTTGCTGCATGCATGGTGTATACTTGTTTGCATGTTTCTTACAGAGAAATGAAAACCACAATTATGTTCACAATCAACTGTTTTATTGATTCTACTTTGATTGATTGATTTTCTGCCTTTTGATAACTATCGATATGAAATGTATGCCAAACTAGGCGTTTTATCATATTAGACTAAATACGTTTTATGTCTTGTGAGTGGTATATCAAACGATTTTATATTCAATGTATGTTATGCTTATAAAAATTAGTTAGTTTAAAATTATACCAATCGTTTATTATATTAATTGAACATTATATCAAATAAAATTATAGATTCAGTTCTTATATCTTGTAAATATTAGAGATTTTGTAATTATATCACATATTTACTTACCCGTATAAGAAATGAAAAAAAAAATGTATAGGATCCGGTTCTCAAAAATGAATATGAATAAAGTAGTATTATTCCATAATGTTTTTAGTTAGTGTCTGGATTTGAACCCTGTTGCTAAGGCTTGCACCCTAGAATGAATTAAACATTATTGGCGAAATATACCTGTGCCTAGCCCTTCGGAGATATAATGGCAAGTCATCTACTATAAAGATCAATCCACTTTTACTTTTTAAAAGGATCACTTACAAATCAAAGTTACAAATGATCGATCTCAAGTTCTAGAGGGCCTGGTATTAGTAAAATATTTCTGAAGTTAGCTAAGAATGACCTCTTTGTGTATATTATTATAAGTTCTGATAGCTAATCTCATGACATTCAACATAGTTGCTTTACCTAAACTTCAGCCTACTGTTTGACCTTTATTCGATATAATCTGTAAACATTTATTCACATTACTTAGTGTTTGTTGCTATTATTTATGCATAAGTTACATGAATGTGTATTTACTTATTAAAGGCTTCAAATAATCGATATACCGCAGACGTGTATGTACGTACAAGAAAACCTTTAAGTACTGCGGCGTAGCTCCGTAGCATTGCTACAGGCGTAGCAGTTGTAGCGTTGATGGCTAGAAACATTGTATCTTATGAAGTCTGTAAGTGTCCACTGAGTAATGAGATTTATGGAACGTTTTGCCACCTCCGGATGAGTTCAAGTTACGGTTTATTCTATCTATCTAGCAGAAAAACTGAACTACTATTTACGAGAAGGTTCGAAACCGAATTACACATAATAATGTGCCTGTCTGTACATTACTTGGTGTATTTAATTTCATCACTCTGCTCCCAAAACGGTGCAAAAATTCGAAGACATAATATGAAATCTACCAACCCTCACTGGGCCCGCGTGGTGTATTCCATCATTCCCTCTCATAGAGAGTAGGCCTTTGTCCCAGCAGTGGGAACCTTATAGATTGATTATGCTATGCTACAGCGTGTGCCGCAACAGCGGCGATCAAACACTATAGGGAACCCGCTACTAGTACGTCGCTATTTTCAGCGAATAATTTTGAGAAAGACGACCAATTTCCTGAAATTGTCAAGCCGAATGGATCCTTTCTGACGATATACGATAAATGAAAATATCTAGGGGTAATATTATGTTAAATATACCAATAAAATGTTCACTTTGCCATTAAACAGGTTTAAAGATAACCATGGATTTATAACATTTATATATTCGCATTTATTGATATTACCTAGGTCATAACAAAAGTCTTTAGGCAAATGGAATCTAAAGCACGTTAAAAAAAATGTGGTCATAAAGGGTGTAAACAGACTCTTAACGAAGCCGAAAGGCACTAGTTCTCCCCGTCATTGCGATCATTTTTTTGTTCTAGACCATACCTGCGAACCTTCTAGTTACTGAGATATTGGGAGTCAAATTTCCAACTTTTTCACAAGTTTTTTTCTAAATACATCCTTTTAATGAAAGATTTTTACTTTAAACACCTCCAGGACCCTTGTTCTAGACCATACCTGGGAACCACCAAGTTATTGGGAGATATTGGGGGTCAAAGTTCCAACTTTTTCACAAGTTTTTTTTTAAACAAATGTTTTTAATGTAAGATTATTACTTTAAACACCTCCAGGAACCCCTTACTATTCAATCCATCCATCAGCACAATGTTTTGAGTGTGTTACACTGAGTCCTACTCTAAAAAGTGATTTTTCAGCCCAAAAAAAAAAGTCGTTTCCCAGCACTAATTTTTGCGTAAAGTTACTTAATTTGATGTACATAATGAAAGAAAGAAGAATGTAGAATGAGAATGAGAAGAATGTATGTACACGGGCAGTCTATGGGTCAGTTACACCAAAAAATCGTTAGATGTATTGCGCGTACAGTACAATAATGCTTTCAGGATGCTCTTGAGACTGCCTCGATACTGTAGTGCCTCGGAGATGTTTGCGCAAGCTCGCACTGATGGTTTTCACGCCATCTTGCGCAAAAAAAACAGCTTCGCTGTTGAGAAGAGTGAGAGACAGTCACAACAGCATCCTGAGAACGGTAGGGGAGAGTTACAACTCTCCTATAATTAAACAGTTTGTGCAAAGGGTGATGGGTACTAACACTAGGTGATAAGCTTTTTGTTAATTTTACTAACACTCTATGGATTCTATGGTCCGAAATAAAAGTCTATTATTATTATTATTCCGTTTATTCATGTATATACATATTTTTTAACATTTTTAAATATTTCTTAAAACAAACCATATAAAAACATTTAAAAATATAAAAAAGTAGCGGTCCGCCGGTGTCGGGAACAGGGTCCAAGCTACCGGTGGTTAGGGCTCCAGAGACAGAAACCTCCTCACAATGCGAGCCGTATCAAGGAGTACTGCCTTCTGAATCAGGCCCTTGATCCAACCGCCTAAGGCGAGCTTCGAGAGATGGTCGTCGAGGCTCTTAGCCATAAGGCCATTGGCCGTCACGACAATCGGCACAATGATAGCCGAGTTCACATTCCACATGTCGACCTCGTGTGCCAAGTCGAGATATTTTATTTGTTTCTCTTTCTCAGCTTTCACGAGGTTCTCGTCATGCGGGATGGTGACATCGATTATCATTACGCGGTGCGCTGATCGGTCTATTATCACTATGTCAGGCTTATTGGCTACAATAGTCCTGTCAGTAATGACAGACCGATCCCAGTACAGCGTGACATGGTCTTTCTCGAGAACTGGGTCGGGCACATACTTGTAGTACGGTACCTCAGATTCTGGTGAATAATCCTGGCTACTTGGTTGTGCCTGTGCAAGTACTCGCCGTTAGCCAGACGAGAACAACCAGAAATAATATGTCTAATGGACTCACCCGGACGGTGGCATGCCCGACACACGTCAACCGACCCGTCCTTCATAATATATTTCCGGTAGTTGTTCGTCAACATAACTTCGTCCATAATCGCACAGACAAAACCTTCAGTTTCCCCAAAGAGGTCGCCGAAACGTAGCCAGGACACGGACGCTAGAAAATCTACATCGGGCCCATGAAGAGCGCGGTAGAAGCGCCCGTGAAGCTCCTTGCCTTGCCATACTTCCTTGCGGTCATCGGTAGTAAGTACTTCAGGTTTGCGCCAGTTCTCTCTAGCCATGGACAGCGGGGTGAGTCCCTTGTCCACTGTGACCACATCTCGGTGCATACCCACCTCGGCTTCTAGAAAATATTCTCTGAGACTGCACACCTCGCGGTTGTGGAAGGTCTTCGCGTTTAAAAAGCCTCGACCTCCGCACTTCCGTGGGATGTACAGTCTCATCACCGATGATCGTGGGTGATGCATCCGGTTTGCGGTCAGCAGTGTACGGACTCTCCTGTCCAGGGTATCAAGTTCCGTCTGAGTCCATTTGAGTATGCCGAAAGAGTACATTAAAACCGTCATGACCCAACCGTTGAAGGCGCGCACCTTGTTCCCACCTGAAAGAAGGCTATTTAGTACCTTCTTCAGGCGTCCAAAGAAGCGTTCCCTCAATGATTGCTTCATGTCAGTTACGTTAATGCCTAACGCTTCCGACATACCCAAATACTTATAGCTTTCGACTGATGAGAGGGATCTCAGGTGTATGGAATCCGAGAGCTGAATTCCCTCGGATTCCATAATCTCCCCTCGCTTTACATACATGACTGCACATTTGTCCACACCAAATTCCATCCTGATGGCGCTACTAAAAGTTTCAGTTACTCCATCAGTCGCAATTTGTTAGGGGCAAAGAGTTTCAGATCATCCATGTAAAGCAGGTGAGATATGACCTGACCTTCTCTCCTCAACCGGTAGCCTAAACCTGAATCCTCCAGCAATGTGCTTAGAGGATTCAGGGCTAGACAGAACCAAAGTGGACTCAGACTGTCGCCCTGGAATATTCCCCGTTTAATCCATACAGGCTCATCGTTCCCCTGGATCTGTCGACATCCTGGATATCGAAGGACCGTCCTTCATTGCCTCATACACGACTCAAGGAAGGCGCGTAGAGTTTCATCTATCTTGTACAACTCCAGCACCCTCATGAGCCATGTATGTGGCACAGAGTCGTAGGCCTTCTTATAATCTATCCAACATGTCGCTAGATCCTTGCGAGAGCGACGAACCTGTTGGCTAATGGCCATGTCGATGAGGAGTAGCTCCTTAGTACCGCGGGATCCTTTCCTGCATCCATTTTGAGAGGCAGACATAATGGAGTTTTTGTCAATGTGTGTATTAATTTTCGCTCTCAAAATGGATGTCAGAAGTTTATAGACCGTCGACAAACACGTGATCGGCCTATAATTCTTGGGTTCCGCGGGACTACCTGACTTATGGAGCAGGTGGGTAACGCCTGTTGTTAAAAACTGTGGCAGGAACCGAGACTCTAAGGATGACTGGAATTGGGATGCCAAGCAAGCGTGTGAACTACTAAGCCATTTTAGCCAGAAGTTGTGCAGTCCGTCCGGTCCTGATGACTTCCAGTTCGGTAACGGACGAACTGCTCTGGCTATATCTAACGGTGTAATATAAATTGGTTCCATTTCTGGAATAGGTTGACACGCTTGCTCGACATCACGCATCCAGTCAGCCTCAGTATGACAGACGGGCACCGACCAGATGCTGCGCCAGAAAGAACTCGTGGCGGCATCATCTGGGCGGCACACGTCTGTCATATTTTGCTCAGGTTGCTCCCAAGCTCTGTACACCCACCTCTCATCGCTCTGGAACATGCGATTCTGTGAGTACCGATCAACCCGCCGCTTATACCGCCGAATACGGTTCGCCCATGCATAAACTTTCTGCTTCAGGAAGTCAACGCGCTCTATGACACGGGACATGTATTCTTGAGGGCTGACTCCAGTCCCCGAGAATGCCCGCCTCACAAAGCGCATCACACGTGGTCGAGTATTGCCCTCCCTGAAGCAGTATAGTTTACCGATGACTACCCTGGCCCCGTCGACACGGCGCTCGATCCTGCGCTGCCAGGCTGGTACGGCTGGTTTTGGTCGAGTAGCTACGTCACAATTTGGAAATTTGACATAAGCTTAACGACATGCCGCAACAGCCCCACAGTACAGGATCGAGTGCGTATCAACGAGGTCCTCACTACTTTCGAATATACTCTTGAGTTGCGAGTCCAAGGCACACACCAGCGCCCTATTTTTGTTATGCATGGGTAACCGTGGTAATCGGGGCCTAATTTCGGTAGCAGTGGATCGATATTCGCGAAGCGCATCTTCCAGAGCGCTCCTCAATCGGTCGTTGCACTGGCTACTTACCGTGGCAACCCTATCATCTTGCTCTTCGACTACAGGACCAAAACGCGGTGAGATTGTACTAGCTGACGCTGCAAGCCTTGGTGGTTGAGTCAAGATGATACGGTTGCTCAGTACCTCTGAGCGCAGCCTATCAAGTGCGGCATCGTCCAACATGTGATTGCGTTGGGCCGAGACGTTGACGATTGGTTCCAGATCCTGAAACATAGACAGCATCCTAACACGGTACGCAGTGAGGTTAGTTCCCCCCTCTGTAGACCCATAGTATGCGCGCATGACGTTCTCGTTTATAGACTGAGTCCATCTCATGCGCTGCACACAACCACCGGCAGCGGGGACCCGGCTCGGGGCCGGATGGCCCCTAAGTCCCAAGTTTTTCGGTGGCCGGCCTCTCCCCTGCCGACGTACAGGTGTTGGCGACGTCGGCGGAGTGAAATATTCGTCGCTAGAGCTCGACGCAACTGCCGCTGTTGGTGACACTGGTGATCCGGGGTCCGGCGGCGGCGAGGCGGAGCTGAGCGACGAGTCCGGGGTTGGTAGTCGTGCGCGTCGGGAAGCAGCTCTCGTAATCATTAGTTAACATCTCATTCTCATGTTATTTTTCATGTTTGAGTTGACGACGTTGACATACGTCATTGTCGTCATGGTAATTGAAGTTTTTGATTTTCACTTTTTGGTTTTATTTCCACTTATTTTCCAGTTTTCTAATTTTAGTGGAAGAACTATAGTAAAAATGTTTGTATAAAAACCATCATCATCTGCCTAGCCTTTTCCCAACTATGTTGGGGTCGGCTTCCAGTCTAACCGGATGCAGCTGAATACCAGTATTTTATATGGAGCGACTGCCTATCTGACCTCCACAACCCAGTTACTACTGGGAAATACGATACCCCTTGGTAAGACTGGTTGTCAGACTTTTTGGGCCACTGACTACTTTAACGACTGTCAAAGATCTTCAAATGACAGCCGGGACCAACGGCTTAACGTGCTTTCCGAGGCACGGAGGAAACTCGGTATGTAATGGGTGGTCACCCATCCACAGACCAACCTAGGCAAGCACGGCTTAACCTAAAGATCGACCCGAGCGGCTGTTATTGTTTAGCCACGAGCTCCTTTACGAGTTTGTATAAAAACCAATGTTAACAATAAAATTTGATTAAAATAAGAATGATGATGATTGAACCGATGCTTGACATACGGGGTTGCCAGGATTATTATTATTATTATAATGCTTGGTAGACGGCTTCGTGAAGAGTCTGTTTACACCCTGTATTTATAAAAGTGCTGATCAATAAACTCGCGATTCGCGTATTCGCGAAATAAGAACCAGCTGCCCCATGCATAAGGCTTTAGTAGGTATTGAATTTTTTGTATGGGATAGCTGATTACTTTTTTGCAATAACGATAAATTTCTCCATGGTATTGATCCCATGGTCCAATCATTATCATCATTTCAGCCGAAAGACGTCCACTGCTGGACATAGGCCTCCCCCAAGTGTCGCCACATTGACCGGTCCCGTGCGTCTCGCATCCAGGGGATACCCGCAACCTTCACCAGGTCATCGGTCCACCAACTGGGAAGCCTTCCAACGCAACGTTTTCCGGTTCGCGGTCGCCACTCCAGAACTTTTCGGCTGAAAATGGTCCCATGGTCCCTGAAATAATAACCAACTGCCCCATGCATTTAGCTCTAATACCTAATGAGTTTTTGAATGGGACAGCTGATTATTTTTTTGCAATAACGAAAAATTTTTCATGGGATTGGTCCCATGGTCCGCGAAATAATGAGCAGCTTTTTTTTTACGGATGGGAAATCATCAAATGACTACTCCCGCTCCGGGCAGAGCGGAAGGGAGTGTCAGACTTGTACTGACTAAAACCCATCCATGTTCCTTCCTTGCCCTTTGTGTTCCCTGTTGCCCTATGGTTTTGGCTCTAGTAGGTACTGAGTTTTTGTTGTTTCAGCTGATTATTATTTTGCAATAATAATAATTTTCTGAAATCTAAATAGGTTACTAGTATTTTAGATGAGATGACTGCCAGTGAAGTCATTATTGTTGTAGTAGTTGTTTTATGTAACATAACATAACATCACGCCTGTAATCCCCGAAGGGTTAGGCAAAGGTGTACCTAATAGTACACCCACATTTCACCAGTTTTGTTGTTGTGTTATGTTGTTGTGTTGTTACATGTATGTTTTAATAACTCCGTACTACTATTCCGATATTGAATAAAGGTATAAAGTATTTGAGTGGTCCAGGACGAGTGTGTGTGTGTGTGTTTATAAATAAAAGGCGTATTGGGTCAAGCATACAGATAGTAATTAGTTTAAATTGATATATTTGGTGATGCGGAGGAATGAGGAAAACGTCATGAAGAAAGTTCTGAGTACCTATGCAATGTGGTGGTATGTGGTGGTATAAGGAGACCAAAGAAACGATGGATGGACTGTGTAAAGGATGATATGGCAAGAAAAAAGGTATCAGATAAGATGACGACTAACAGAGAAGTAAGGGAAAAGAAGACATGCTGCGCCGACCCCAAATGAATTGACACGAAATGACAAACGAATTGGACAAAGGGTAAGAGAAAAGTGATGAAATTGATATATTTTATTTGCCTTTTTTTTCTTTTTTTTCAGATGGGAAATCATCAAATGACTTCTCCCGCTCTGGGCAGAGCGGAAGGGAGTGTCAGACTTGTCTTGACTAAAACCCATCCATGTTCCTTCCGTACCCTTTGTGTTCCAGGGCCGCGGTATCTCTTTAGAACAGTCCCGCAGCCCTGGTCTTACAGACGCCTAACACTGTCTTAGGTTTTTATATGGTAATAATAGTGTTCATTTCCTTTTCAGCCACTTCATAAAATAATACCTACTCGTTATTACTCAAAAAATATACATGACTAACAAATCTATTCCTTACCATGAATGCTGTCGATATTGAAACTGCCAGCATTAAATTATTATGTTAATTGTATTTGGAACACATTAATCATTTAATCGAATTCAAATAGTTACAATATGATTAATTAAATCATGATTGGATAACGCGGCTTGTGCATTTGGCCATCTGCTAATTAGATTGGCTTAGTACAATCCCGCATTATCTTGTTATCATATTAATGTAATATCAGAAGATGTTTGTCAAAAAATATGGATATGACTAGCTGTGCCCTGTGGCCTTTGTCCGCGTAAAACTATTATAAAAATGTTACTTCCTTATTAAGGCGTATACGCACCGCGGCGCACGGATAGGCTACGCAAGTGTGTTAAGCTTCGCTTTTAAAAAAAATGTAGTTGATTGTATCCACTGCAAACCACGAACACGTTATGCATCAATTGACGTCATTCGTACATGTGTGGATTGCTCGAATAAGGTGCTCACATAGCTCAACGCTGTCAACGCGATGCACGCTGTGCATGCGGTACACGCTATACACGAATATTAACCCACTACTATGCCGTAGTGGGCCACGCACGCTACAGTTGTACATAGTTGTGGGTGTGTAGCGTGTACAGCAGTGGAAACGTAAACCCACGTTGTCAAACAAATGAATCCACGCAGCTAAAATGCGCCGCGTAGCCGTACACAGCATGCGCCGCGGTGGGTTTGCGCCTTTAGGATCGGATTTTGGTAACCATTTCACGGGTTTTATTTTTATGCACGGAACCCTATCGTTTTTGAAAAGTAAAGTTACTTTTAATAACATCAGCTGAGTTAAAATATTAAACACACGCTGTGTTTAATATTTCTGCTAACCCATTATTTGTTTAAATTAAAAATATTTGGTTAGTCATTTCTGAGCGAAACACTTACTTAATTAACCCCTTTTATTAAAATAACTTTAATCTAGTAATAAATCAGTTCTAAATGAAAGCTTGTGAAATCTGAAACCAGGTTTATTAATGAGTTAACTTTTCATTCAAAGTTGTCTATTAACTGTTTATAAATCGTTTAATGGAACTTTAAACTTTCGTTTACGTGACTAGTACAACTATTTGTGGTAAAAAACTTTGTTATATTAGTTAACCATAACTAAGTAACTCTACGCAACAACTAATTATGGGATACGACTTTTTTTGGGTGAAAAATCACGGTTTTCGGTAGGACGCAATAAAACGCACTGAAAACATGGTGCTGATCGATGCATTCAATAGCACAGAAGCCATTTTACTCTATTTTATTCAGAGTCATTCAAAGTAAAGTTGTAACATTCAAAAATGGTTGTTTATGCAATAGACAAAAATTTAAACGAAGTAAGAACCGTCGACAACCAACCAGCGGTGGCCCAATGGTAGGAGCAGCAGTGGCCCAATAGTGGCGGTCTCGACTTACGAGCAGTAAGTCATGCGTTCGAACCCAGGCAGGCGGCATTACTTTGTGTAATTTATTTCATCACCACTGCTCTTAAAACAGTGAAGGAAAACATGGTGAGGAAACTGGCATGTCCAAGTGAACCAACAATTCGAAGACATGTGACTTCTACCAAACTGCACTTGGCCCGCGTGGTGGATTATAGCCCATTCCCTCTCATAGAGAGGAAGCCTGTGACCCAGCAGTGGGAACATTATAGGATGAAGAACCGTCGAAGAAAGTAAAGCTAAGAATTCTAACTTTCGACAGTTCATACTTCAAGTAATAAATAAACAACGTAGTAAAAAACGTATCTTAAATAATAACTTTGACTTGTTTAAAGATACGGGTGTCTGCTTGATAATTATGATTATCACGCTTTCCCACCAAATCGTGATCAAACCTTAATTTTCTTTCTTTAATGAATCGCGTCAGTAACACGTGTAGTTATAGAATTACAATCATGCAAATCATCAATACAACCCTCTGAGTTCATTTAACCTCATTGAATGACTTTTTCATGAAATATGCATTGAATAGGGTTACATGAACTTATAGGGTTTTATTGATGATTTTCATTATTGTAATTCTATAACTACATATGTGTTACTTGCGCGACTCATTTTTCATCAAGATACAACCTGACACTGACCTGCAAATTGCAAAAAAACGTAAGAAAATTTGAATTTCGCGGGCTACCCGTACCCTTCGCCTTAAAAAACCATTTCTTCAGCAACAAAGACAATAAAACTCTTTGTACGGCCTCTAGTCATTAAATAGACTAGATGCCACAAAGAGTTTTATTTTCTTTATACTAGGTAGAAATCCCTTCAGCAGTCACAATAACGCTGTAATCCTGCTATTATAAGGGCGCTCTGTAATTGCCCTTTCGAAACGTGAACGTTGTTGTATTTGAGGGTGTGGTGGGATATTTTAGAAATATTACTGTTTTTTGTTCGTTTCTGATATGAAACCTGTTTTATTAGGTACGTAAAGGTTTTTTTAAAGTGAGAAGGAACACACATAACATTACGCTTGTAATTCCCGAAGGGTTAGGCAGAAGTGTACTGTAGAGGTCCCATGATGATATATCGTTCTGGTAGCTGATTGATACTGGCAGCTTAAAGGTATGATTCCGAACCTCGCTGCACGCAGCAGTACTGCCGCAGTAGTGCTACCGCGACACTACTGGTCCCCATACAATTTCTATAAGCTTATATGAGATTACATTCCGAGCTAGGCAGCAATGTCGCGACAGCAATGTAAGCAAAGCACCTAAGTGGCAGCATTGCGGCAACAGCACTGCTACTTGTTGCCGAGTTCGGATTCATAACTTATTAAAGTAAATATTTGAATGAAAGGGGAATATTTGAATGGTCAGATGGACAGACTAGGAAATATCGAGGAATATAAAAAGATGTATTAATTGATTTAAAGAAAATATAAAGAGTTCAAGTTTAAAGGCGTATAATTTGGTAGTGTAGAACTCCGTACACACTACATTACCTAATAGTAAAACCACATTTGAACAGTTATTTTAGTCCTACATTAAAGCGGGCTGGTCTATTGCCATCAACAGGGCGGAACTTTTTTTTATCAATCCGTAAAATTACATTTTGATGTCACCGTATCGTGTACGGATGCCTCGTTAGTCTAGTCTACAAAAATAAAAAAGGTCGCTAGCGGTACTACTAGCTCAACGGTCGTGTTACGATACTCTAACCTTAAGTTCCTTGGTTCAATTCCCACGTCGGGCAAGTTCTTAGTCAGTTTTTCCATCAGGAATTTTTCAGTAGTACCACGGAGTCTGGATTTTTGCCCGGTTCGTGGCATTAGGTTCGCCCCTTATTACATGGGGCTTATACATCACTAACGAAAGGTGGATGTACTATTAGTACACCTCTGACTAACCCTACTGGAACTACTGACGTGATGTTATGTTATGTTACGTTAGACCAAATGTTTCAAAATTTAGAAAGTGAGATTTTTGTTTTAGCATTTTTTTATTTTAGATAATTAGACGTATTAGTTGTGTTATGATACAATTCAACATGAATCGAATAGGTAAATGGTTGATTCATAAAACATAACTTCACACCTGTAATCCGTGTTCCTAACCCCTCGGGTTGTTTCATCTCAGGGATTAATCAGCTTGGAAATATAAGTGCCATTTAGTTTTAAAATATCAGTATTTTAAAACTAAATGGCACACATACACAGACACTTTTGGTTAGCCAAAAGTGTGTGACAAATGCGTCTTCTTCATAAATAAGCCCCATTCCACATCTTTTAATTCATTAAATTTATATTGCTAGAATTCCCTTTCTTTTTTAAGTTTTAATAACGCAAAGAAAAATAGCAATTTATATCTTCTTGCTAACATAAAATCTAATATGCAAAAGATATGCGGCTCAGGCATTCAAGCTTCAACTTCATTAACGAGGCTAGCTAGAAAATATACGCATTAAATTATTTTAAAAGCAGAATTCCTCTGCCTCCCGGACTTAGTAGAAGAAAGGCCAGGCGATGAATTTACTTAACGCCCTGATTGCTCAGGAGCCGGATCTAGATATGTTTATGAGTGGCAGCAAAGCTATGCTTAATTATTGCATAAAATTGTTTAGTGGTAGTAGTTAAGTTTAGTTAGCTAGTACGCTATGCTGTTGGCTTGCTGCACGCTTTGGTGCAAACTGTAAGTGCGGCAAGTAACTGTTTAAACAATAAATAAATAAATAAAAAGAGCGACTGCCGAGCATAGGACCCTAGGGTTCGATTCCCAGGTTCGGTTCCATTCCAGCAGAGTTATTGGGTTTTTCTGTTAGCTTCCTGGCCAAGTACGAGTCGGACTTGTGCATGAAGGGCTCCGTAGCATCGTAGTTGGAGAGCCCCCTTTAATTTTTTATTTGTTGTTATAGCGGCAACAGAAATACACATTCTGTCAAAATTCCAACTGTCTACCTATTACGGATCATGAGATACAGCCCGCTGACAGACTAACGGACGGACGGACAGCGGAGGTCAAGATGGTTACCCTTCGGGTACGACGACCTTAAAAAAAGGTCACTTAATACATATTAGCCATAGAAACTTAATCATAACATCATCATCATCTAATTTGGATGTATTTGCACTATCTGTCGGATCATTTAGAAAAATTTACTTGACACATTATAGATCTCTATGGAGAAGAATGGGCAAGAAACTCCATGGACACTCTTTTCAATCAAATATTTGTTACAAAATCTTGGTTACATCATTCATGTTGAGATTATACATATGTGAGAACGATGTAGAAATACGTGCACGTTAAGAGCGTCCAGAGTAAAAGATTATATCAACAATTTCAAAACAAAGTAAGTAGTTAAAATAAACCGTGGCAGCCTAGAGATGACCAGTCCCAACTGACAGCGCCTGTCCACGGACATGACGCATGGATCAGCCCCATTCAGCTCATACCAAGCTTACTCCATGCCTCGGAGAGCACGTTAAGCCGTTGGTCCCGGCTGTCATTTGTAGATCTTTCACAGTCGTTACTGGTAATCAGTGAGTGGCCCGAAAGCCTGATAACCTGTCTTACCAAGAAGCATCATGTGTGTACTGTATAATTATCACTTGTTTCGGTAAAGAAAAACCGGCATGCGTAAGAGATATTTCTCGTCGGCAATAAAAGCTAAGTCAGAGACCCATGAGTGGCATAAAAACTCTGACACCAGATTAAGCACACTAACCACACGATCAAGAAGAAGATCATGGGGTATGGGGTATCGTATTATGGGTTGTGGAGGTCAGATAAGAAATCGCACCATGTAAAATACTGGTGTCCAGCTGCGTCTAGTTAGACTGGAAGCCGACACCAATATAGTTGGGAAAAGGTTAGGCAGATGATGGTGTTTATTTGATTAAATATGGTACCGGAGAATAAGATCAAGTAATAAGTATGCACTTTTAACTTAATTGTGTTCATAACACTTGCCTATTTCAATTCCTGTTCGTTTCAAGAAAGAAAATAAACCTCTAATTGCTAGAAATCTGGCAATTAGTATCCACTTTTGTTATGTTTCAACACCAACTCACTAGGACTACTAATGCTAATTGGCAAAAATGGTCTGTTTCCATGTTTCTATTTTTTTAATCTTTCCTCCAGTTAGAATCTGCCTCGTGTTCGTGTTCTACATGTATTGAGTATTGAGTATTGAGTATTGAGTAAGTTTTAGGGTTCCGTTGCCAAATGACAAAAACGGATCCATTATAAAGGGTGTAAAAAGACTCTTATCGAAGCCGAAACGCACTGGTTCTCCCCGTCATTGCGATCATTACTATTCATAATCTTTATTGCACACAAATTAAAAATATACATACAAATTGCAATAGGGTATGTAGCTTATGTACAATGGCGAGCTTAACCCAGAGTTGGGTTTTCTTACAGCAAACCTAATTTTGATTACGAGATTTGCAAAAGAGGATACACTTATGTGCATTAACATTAAATTCTGTTACTTAAATTAATTAATTTTACTAAACTAAACTACATACAAACATTGTAATACACGTAATACATACAGATAATATTTTTGTTCTAGACCATACCTGGCAACCGGAGTTACGGAGATAAGTTCCAACTTTTCACAAGTTTTTTTTTTTTTTTATACACGTTTTATATGTAAGATTTTAACACCTACTCGCCCCCCGTACTATTCAATCCATCCATCAGCACAATGTTTTGAGTGCGTTACATTGAGCCCTACAGTAAAACGTAATTTTCCACCCCAAAAAGAAGTCGTTTCTTAGCAATATTTTTTGCGTAAAGTTACTTAGTTAGATGTACAGAATCTACAGGTCTTGTTACACCTTGTTGATTCGTCCTCTCCGTCTGTATGTCACAGCCATTTTGCTCACAGTGGTTTTGGCATCATATACTTGAGTCACTACAGAAAGAATTTGCAAAAACACAAACAGCCAGACCCGTAACAATTAACTACCTGTAAGTATACAAATATTTGGTCCTTGCGGGAATCGAACCGGAGAAACGCTGCGCAGCAGTCAATCGCTCAACCACTGCGCCAACCGTGCTGTCAAGAAGTCGAAATTCGCTGAAATTCAGAATTCCTACAAACCGCACACTAATCGCTCGATCGGAATGCACCACTAAACTAATGAGGTACTCGAACGAATTCATACGGCCATTGTATATTTCCTTGTGACACGACTTATTTAAAATAAAATGTTTCACATGGATACGATATAAAAATTATATCTAATAAAGAAAGTGGCCCTTCCGCCCCCTCAAATATTAGAAGATAACAGAGAAGATACGTAAACAAACTTCTTAATATAAATTTATAATCCTATTATTTCTTGGCACACGAGATCACCAAATTCCATTATTCCCTCTCATATTCTTTCCTCATTCGGCTTTCATCTCATCTGTTTACTGACTTCGAAAGCCCATGGCCATATATTGCTTTTACGATTTTATTTGACTTCATTTTCCTATGAGCTCCAGTGACCTATATTTTTAAGGCCAACTAAAGCATGCTCTTCTTGGATTTCGTAATAAAGCTTGAGAGAGAGAGATTTACTCAAGGACATAGATAAATAATTTATAGTCCTATAAAATTAATAAATACAGGAAAAAATATTCAACCAAAACCGCTGAGTCTGGAAGTTTAAGCTTATACATGATTAGTTTTCAAAAACCAGCTTAATTTTCAGACATGATTCATAATCGATAAGTAATACAGAGTGTAAACAGACTCTTCACGATGCCGTCAACCAAGCATTATGTACATCAAACTAAGTAACTTTACGCAGAAATTAGTGCTGGGAAACAACTTTTTTTTGGGCTGAAAAATCACGTTCTACAGTAGGACTCAACACATTGTGCTGATGGATGTATTGAATAGTAAGGGTGTCCTGGAGGTATTTAAAGTAAAAATCATACATTAAAAGGATGTATTTAGAAAAAAAACTTGTGAAAAAGTTGGAAATTTGACTCCCAATATCTCAGTAACTAGAAGGTTCCCAGGTATGGTCTAGAACAAAAAAATGATCGCAATGACGGGGAGAACAAGTGCCTTCGGCTTCGTTAAGAGTCTGTTTACATCCTTTATATATTTTTTTTTTATAAAATAAAATATGCTAGCAACGACAGGGTAATGACTCCTGCATCGGAATAAACATGATTCATATGTTGCCCACTCTCTACTTCCAAAACCTTCGCCAAATTCTTTCTTAAATTTTATTTCCTGATGCGTACTAAGAGTGAGTTACAGTTTAGTGAACCAATATTTATAAATATTTCTATTTCGTTTACAATTTTATGCTATTTAGTTTGACATCGAAATTTAATTTTTTTCATCGAATTATATAATTATTGATAATTCTATGAAGAAATTTAAATTTCGATGTTAGGATTTATTTGACAGTTTCAAAATATTTTTAAGAACAATTGCCAGTTTTTTAAATGTACAGTCGTCGTCTCCACGAGCAAAAATATTAAAACACTTATGTATTTGTAAAAGTCTTTTTATCCTACTGTTCTGATTAAAATGTAATTTTATTACGAAGATAGTATTCTGGAATTCATATTTTTATGAAAAAGATCCCATCTCCAAGTTACAACCCTTATTTGTCGCGATTTGATTTTGATTTTAAATTTAGGAAAGTGTATATATTGGTACTCGTGACTGTACGCCTTTTAATTTCCGAGAAAGCCTTCATTGAATCAGTCAACCAACACGGGGCCTTTATCATTTTATTAGAATTCATTTTCCCATGACTCCTTGTGTCCTATACTAAACATTGAACCAATAAAGTATGTCGTCTCACCTTAAGGTATATCCCTTCCTAGGTCAAATCAAGATTGGATTAAATCAAGAGTGAGATTGGATTTTTATGGCAGGTTTTTAAATTGAATGCCATCTAAAATTATTTAAAATCAATAAATCGTGTTCATTGAGCAGTGAATAAATGAAATGCCTCTATTATTAAGATACTAATATGACATGAGAGAATATAAAATATGTTAAAAATAACCCTATCCGATCTGTGAGAATATTTTTAGGTATTGAGATTAGATTATATTTATGTGCCGGGAATTGTCAGGATTTATTCCGGTAGGCTCGACAGATTATATGGACAGACGATGGGTTTCTGGATGGAAACTCAGATTCCGGGATGAAATAATGTTGAAGCAACACATTTTGTGTGTAAATAATAAGTATATTGCTCGAAAAATACAACTTAACTTAAATCCCATACTATAGCAACCATACACTGGAGATAAACTTGTGAAGAAGATGAAAAAAAAAAGAAACGAATACCTCCTTATCCTGAATCCGATTAATACAAAAAAGTTTCCAGAAATTCAATCCAACAGCTTTTACATTCACTCGCCGACTTTGAAAAGCCAAAAAAGGGATTCGTTACAAAACTCTGTTAACCCTAATTCTATTAGGGTAACTAGTATCAACATGGTCCAAATGCTTAATGTGATCAAACAAACTTTCTTGTGACAAAACAGATAAATTAATAAATAACATTGCGTGTCCATTTTGAATTATTTTAACCCCTTTTCGTCTCCAAATCATATAGTGTACAAAAAGGGATATTTGTTTAACATCCTACATGTATTTTTTTCCTACAATATTCATCTACCTATTATTATTAATTTTTACTTATGTTTCAACATAGCTATTCATTTACATTGAACTCTTTGGTCTATAACAGCTGGACCTTCGAGCCGGATCATAAAAGAAAAAAATGGTCAACCGCAGCCCAAAAAAAATTAATAACATCAATTCTCTCGTCTTTTCCTGACGTCATATTATAGTTGTCACAATTTATCACTGTGCTCGCTATTTACATAACGGAAACGCAAGTTCTAGTCATGTGCTAACCAGAGCACTCGGTCGCGCGATGCGATCATAACTTTCATATTTCATTAATTTGTTCGAAAAACCATTAGATACATTGTGATGGCACGACCACGCATTTTTTTTGATCTCATGTTCGCTCACTTTAGTTAGGACACGGTCTTAGTCAACAGCAATAATATAATGCTTCTTTACTAAAAGATAATATCGATAGAAAATATCGTATTCGACTTGTTTACTCTGCCTATAGATTTGAACAAACAAAACTATGTATACCGTACACAAAACACGCTATTTGATCGCGTGTAATAGTAATTGTTTCCCACGTTATAGTTCTCGCATTCACCCATTCGCGTATGCTAAGCGATTACCTTGAATGGAGTGTAAACATGACTACTTATGAATTAGATTAAGTTTCCTACAAACTGTAAATACGTAGACATTAGTCGTCTATGTATGTGAGATTAGGCAACGCGGTTTACACTTTGGTATTACCACTATACGTGATACTAATTTGCATGTGCTGCAGGATAATTGAAAAAGAAACTTTTTAAAAGAAGAAAGAAATTTTTGCATAGATTCGATTATACGTAAATAATATATTCGTTATAATAGAAGTGAATACTACTACGTTACATGGATCTGACCTCCACAAACCAGTTCTCAAGCTCTCAAGCGCAACACGAGCAACCTATATTAATGTAGGCCATTTATACCAATAACTTTGATATAAATATAGATCCAATATTCAGTCGTGCGATAGATAGTTTCTAAAACAGAATAAATTGATTGTCATTAAACAGAGTGGAAGGGACATTGACGTTAAAACGGTTACCACGTATTCCAGTACATCATTCCAAACCTACCCACATAAAAATTTTTCATTGGTAATTTCATTTTGTTTATTTATTTTATGTCGAGTTCGAACTTAAGACACACCAATGTTTTTTTTTTTATTCATGTGCGTAAAGCCAAGTGAGAGGCCCATGGGTGGCATGAAAACTCTGACACCAGGTTAGGCACGTCGTGTAGGCAATGTCGGTGTCTGTTCCATCTTGTATAAAAATGAAAATGCTGTCGGTAGTAAATAATTATAAATTGCTGCAAATTGAATTTATATACCGCAGTAGAACGCTGTTTACCGATGAAAATAAAAACATACAACCAAAAATAGATACATACATACATAGACTGCCAAAATCATAACCCTTCCTTTTGGCTTCGCCGTAGTCGGTTAAAAAGTATTGTTTTAACCTTATATCCAAAAAAATGCGATATTTTATTTTTATACGGAGTATAGGACCTTTCACAAAGCCTTTAATTTTTTTCCCGGAAAACTTCTTTTTTTGGTGTGAAAAATCACGGTTTACGGTTGCACTCAATGTGATGCATTCAAAACATTGAGTTGATGAAAAATTTCAAAGGGGTCTAAAAACAATTTGTAGAATTAATTCTTGGTAACGGTTAGAATGTAGATGTCTCGTTACCAAGATAGCTGTCAAATCTCGTGCAAATCAATTCTCATTCGAAGAAAAGACAATACAGATAAACGACGCAACCATTAAGGCAAATTCTATTACGGTTAATTCGGAGCCGGTTTTCTCGGATACGGATTGAACGCAAACGCAGGCGGTGCTAATCTGATCGGCTTAGTCTCGTGGAAGGCCTACCATCTCAATAATCCAGGCGGTAATTTCTTAGAAGCCAACGGGTGCTTAGAAGTGGGCGTATGTTAACCCCGTGTCTCGCTGCATTGTTGGACCGGCCTTATTTCTCTCCGGCCATGACGGATTGCCGTCCTCTTGGACTATAAGAGTTAAGGAAGAGAGAGAGCACCAGCTGTTTACAGACTTACTTTTGTACTATTATATGACTACTATCCGCTGAAATTGACCGCCATTAAGGCAGTTGCGTCAGGGTAGCCCGCGAAGTTCAAATTTTCTTACGTTTTTTGCAATTAGCAGGTCAGTTTCAGGTTGTACGTTGAAATTAGAAATTGAAATTAGTCGCGCCAGTAACGCGTATGTAGTTACAGAATTACAATCGTGAAAATCATCAATAAAACCCTCTAAGTTCTTATTTTATTATTTTTTTTTATTTATTTTATTTATTTATTCAGTAGTACACATACATTTTATTTATTCAAGTTGGTGCCAACATAAACTCATTAGAGTTTTACCGTGCACCAAAATCATCGACTACATAATTTAGAATTAACAGATACACTAAAGTAGGTACTTAGTTAAAAAGAAACAACGATTAAAATTACATCGGGTATTAGGCAAAATAATATCTAATACTCGTACTAACGAGCGAACCTCGGTGACCAATCCGACCGTCCGTTCATAAAAACAAAAGTGGTGAGGGAAGTTTTTAATTGATACAGGTTGTTCATAAAGTATATGTTCTAGTAATAGTTTTTTTTGTGTTATTTTATTATTGTTAGGTATTTCCTTTGCTTAATTTTGTATGCTTTAAATTATTTATCAATGTTGAATTACAAATATATTTTTATTAATATTCATCCTATCTATCTTAGGTGTTTAAATATAGTAAAAAATGTTGTAATCCTATTAAATGAATATTTCATGAAAAAGTCATTCAATAGGATTAAATGGACTTATAGGGTTATATTGATGATTTTCATGATTGTGATTCTGTAACTACATAAGTGTTACTGGCGCGACTCATTTTTCATCAACATACAACCTGACAATGACCTGCAAATTGCAAAAAAACGTAAGAACATTTGAATTTCGCGGGCTACCCTGACGCAACCGCCTGGACTACATTAATCTGGGCTAGGTGGTTAATACAAGATAATGTAAAACCTTTTGAAAGAGAAACGATGGAGTGGATGGAGATGGACTTTTGCAAATGGGCAAAACATTCAATTTCCGTATTAGATGTTTAAAAGTGCCTTTTAGCCGGTTTTTCACTCATCGCCGCTCACTTAGCTAAGCGGATTCCGCGACGGTGCACCGCGCGAATCTGCGGTAAGTTCGCCTGTACGCGCGGATGTGTTTCGATCAGTCGTGCAGTCCGATCCCAAGCCCGCAGCGATCCGCGCTGTAATGCACGAGCGCCGCTCGTCCGTACGCTCGGTAGGCATCAACGGATTACATACAAGCCAACAATGGGGCGCCAGATCCGCTTCACCGTCTGCCGTCTGCGTCATAATGGCCTAATTGAAATAAACGGTAGGATTTGATTTGTCTTTGGCTTCTTAAGCTTAGTTATACAATGTGTCCGAACATGGACTAGCGATATTCTAAACAATTAAATATAAACTATTTTCAAGTACAAATACACTCAAAGCTTGGGTCCAATACACATCCCCGTTTTTAATGATTTCCTGTTTAGGGTTCCCATCCGCTAGCATATTGCCTTCACCTTTTTTTTTTTTACGGATGGGAAATCATCAAATGACTTCTCCCGCTCTGGGCAGAGCGGAAGGGAGTGTCAGTGTGTTCCTTCCTTGTCCTTTGTGTTCCAGGGCCGCGGTATCTCTTTCGAACAGCCCGCAGCCCTGGCAGGCATCGGCCCTTGCGGGCCCCTTCCTATTTGCTGACATCTCTTTGAGGCGCGCGTGGAACACGAACGCGCCGTCAACACGGCCTGTCGTCAAAAGACGGACGGACGGCGAGCTAGCCCATTACTCACCGTCCACAGGTCAAAGCTTGGGTTCAATACACTTCCCAGTTTTTAATGTTGAAGTCTGGAGTTGTGCCCGGTTTATGGCAATAGGCTCACCCCTATCACATGGGACATAAACATAACTGGCGAAATGTGTACTATTAGGTACACCTATGCCTAACCCTTCGGGGATTAGAGGCGTGAAGTTATGGTATGTCAGTTATTACCCCGCGTGGGCAGGACACGGAGATAATGATGAGAATACCATTTTAAACTACACACGGAATAAGGCAAAACCTGTATCACGATATTATGTACTTCGTGGCATCCCAGAATGTTCACCTTCACCTGTAACATTCGTTCTACGTACATTACGGGAAATAGTTTATTGAAACATTAGGTCTCCCTTGTAGGCTGTAAAGAGTACCCTCGCAACAATAACACTTAGACCTTGTAAGATACGCGATAAAAAAACGGAAACGGAAATTCGAACAAGAGACGAACTTCTAACATCAACATCACCAATTCAGCCGAAAGACGACCACTGCTGGACATAGGCCTCCCCCAAATGTCGTCACTTTAACCGGTCCCGTGCGAATCCAGCGGATCTCCGCAACCTTCACCAGGTCATCGATTCACCTAGTGGGAGGCCTTCCAATGCAACGTCTTCCGGTGCACGGTCAACACTTCAGAACTTTTCGGCCCCATCGGCCGTTCAGCGAACAATTTGCCTTGTTGACTGTCTGCTCCAGCCCTCATCCCAATTTGTTTGAGGTCGGCTCAGCATGTCTTCCTTATCCAAACTTTTCTATTATATGAGCCAGTTCTTCTCCAGTCATCATTTATATTTATCATCTTTTTCACTTTCCATTTATATATATATTTCCGTAACCAGCCTCATTCATACTCAAACTAAACTTTCCCCACGACATTTTCTACACTAATATTATAAAGACGAAAACTTTGTTTGTTTGGTTGTAATGAATAGGCTCAAAAACTACTGGACCGTTTTTAAAAACTCTTTCACCATTCGAAAGCTACATTATCCACGAGTAACATAGGCTATAAATTATATTGATAGCATGCATATTAGCCGAGCTATCACAATTATTGTCGGGCCAGGCGGAAAAAAATACCTCTCAAAAAAGAGTTATTTGCATGCGCTGCCTAAATCGTTGAAAATAATTGAAATTAATGTAGAGCAATCTGCTCCGTTTTAAATAGTTCTACAAAAAAGTCCGTGACACCATGTTTCTATCTTTTATATTTTAGCAGATATAGTAGCTTTTATGTTTAAAAAAAGTATTTTTCGACATACTTACGTTTAAACGATTTTTTAAACAACAAAATATTAAACTTTATACAAAAAAAATACTTTAATGATCACAAGGATATCATAGAGATAAGATTTGCCCTTTACAGTTTGTCAATCGGTTAAGTAGTTTCGAAGATAATATAAAATTAATAAATCGCAAAATGCCATCCAACATTCACGAACCGCATTAGAACATACCGGTACCTTGGTAAGTTGAGTCGATTTCCATAACTCATAGAACAACCCCTTAACTCCTTGTTTTCTTTCCTTGTTTCTCCCTCTTCCCCTAGTTACCTTGCTCCCCACTTTCAGTACATTTGTGCCAACCACAATAGGAATCTGCGCTCATCGCAAAACCGAGTTCTTCTATGTCCCTCTCACCGCACTGACTTCATTCACCGATCTTTCTTCGTCCAGTCTATTTCTCTGTGGAATTCGCTTCCCCAGGAAATCAGGATGGCCACCAATCGTCTATCTTTTAAATTTAAAGTTCGTGAGTACATTCGAAAGAAGCTGGCAGTTTCGTCACAACGTTAATGGATTCTCCATTGTTTGTCTTCTTATTTTAGTATACCCGTGTAATTGTCTATCTACATATAGATATACTTTGATATACATTTATAGTATTTTAATATATATTTATAGTATTTTATATATCCTTGTAGTCTATCTTAGTATAAAATTTAAAAATATTTTCTAATTTATACACCTACCACTGTTTGTCTCTCCATCACCCAAAGGTTGACTGGTAGAAAATGCCTATGGCATTAAGTCCGCCTCTGTACTTTGTGCTTGAAGTGTTAAATAAATAAATAAATAAACAAAAGTTGATCAGTTTCTTGGTCCGAGAGACCACACGGGAAGTCTTGCGTTTATAATGTTACACCTTGTATATAAACCAAAAAAAAATAGACCGTAATTAAAATTCTAGTTTTTGTTTAAATACTACGATACGATAAATGGCAAAATATAGGTTTTAAAAATATCCTATCGTTTAATATCACGTAGGTGATATTAAATGACAATGTAGAAAATAATATATTCTCAGAAATCTTAAAACGGGTCTGACCTTTATAGTTAGAATAAAAACACTAAATTCTTACTGTTAAGTCTCATGTTATTAAATAAGTACCAAACTAGGTAAGCTAAGTGCTACAAAAAGTAACCTAAAAGTATTTCTTCGAAAACATTTGAAAATTTATGGATCTTCTATGTATTGTCTCAAAAACCCTTATCCAAAGTGGCAACGCCTACTTAGTGCCGTAAATAGGAAACCATTCGTCTCGAAAATACTCAAAACATAAATTAACACGAAAAGCGAAGCTTTATGGAAAACTAGGGAATCTCGACCCACGCTTACTTTGTACCTACTTTGTAATGAAAACAAAATGATGCGTACACTCACACGTTCTCAGAAAATAAATGAGACACGTAGAAAAAATCTTTCCTCTTGATTTTCCATTAAAGTTTCTTGCTTTTTTTGCGCCGTTTTGATGTTTTTTTTTTTAATTTTTCGCCTGTTTTCTTACATTGTCAGGGCTTAATGTCTTTTTTCAACAAGAATAGAAGCGTTATTTTGTTTTAATTAACAAAATAACGCGACTATCTAGCTACTCTTCCTATTCTCATAGGAGGACTCGGCGTCCGCCAAATTTCCAGTATTAGTTTACCTTTTATATCCTCGGTCCACGGCACTAAGAAATTAATCAGGAATATCCTGTCTTCCACGCTGATTGATTTTGATATGCCGTGCATGTCCGATGCTATCGATGCTTGGAAACTCGCTTGCCCGAATACCGAAGAACCCGACCATCCATTTTCCCAGAGACGGTGGGACGAGCCGCTCTGCAGAGTAGTTCAGAGCAATCTGCTGAACACGTCTGTTACTACTGCTGAGCGTGCGCGCCTGCTGGCTGTGGGTGAGTGGGAGTCGGGTCTTTGGCTTCACGCACTACCGTCGTCGAGCATAGGCACATTGTTCGACGACACAACCTTCCGCCTCGCTGTTTATTTACGCCTTGGTGCCGCTTGTTGTTCTCCTTATCGCTGTCACTGCGGTGAAACTATCAACAAACTCGGTCATCACGGCCTGTCATGCAGCCGAAGTGCGGGCCGTTTTGCACGACACGCAAATATAAACGACATCATCCGACGAGCTCTTATCACCGGCGTCCCAGCTGTTTTAGAACCCAATGGCTTGGCACGCGATGATGGCAAGAGACCGGACGGCATGTCTTTGTTTCCTTGGAAGATGGGTAGGCCTTTAGTGTGGGACGCAACATGCGTCGATACTCTTGCGCCGTCCCATCTTCCAAACTCATCGTGCTGTGCTGGTGCTGCCGCTGCGGCTGCAGAGAACCTCAAGCGGCGTAAATATAGAAACCTTTGTGGTAACTATATTTTCGAGCCGTTTGGGGTTGAAACTCTGGGGCCGTGGGGTCCGAGTGCTCATAGCCTATTTAAGGAAATTTCGAAACGCCTAGTTGACGCTTCCCGTGACCCAAGGGCTGGCTTTTACCTTGGCCAGAGGCTAAATGTTGCCATACAACGTGGCAACGCCGCCAGTCTCTTGGGCACATTACTAGCTGACAGCGTTGAGGAGGAGTTTTTCGATGCCCTTTTATAGTTTGTTGTTAGTTTATTAGTTTTTAATTATTAATGTATATAGTTTGTCTGGATTTATGACGCCAGAGACAGAGACAAATAGAAATCTTTGGAGGAGGCCTTCACCTGAGAGGGGTCCATGCATGCAAAAATTAAAATAGTAACCTGAATATTAATAATTACCTACATTATGATATAATTGATTATTCCAATTTTTTTCTATTAGATACATGTATAAAAATCTTTTTTTTTACATTTTTAATTTTATATTTTTCAATATTTCAAAGGACATAATAATCAAGCATGAAATTTGAAATTTAAATATTCTGAAAAAATATTTTGTAAAAGCATGGAATAAAAGGCTTTTTTATTTTATTTATTATAGATAGTTTATCCTAATAAATACAATACATATTTATTTATTAACAAAAAAGGAGGTCTTCGTATCAGTACCAAGGCAATATGCAGAAAACAGTACTCCTGAATACCTTATGCATTGTTAAGAGGTTCCTCAACCATCGCTAGCTTGGACTCTGTTGCAAAGTCTATGATTTTTGCAAATTTTTTAGGGCCTTTAAAGTCTATGAATCTTATAAAAACCATTATAAACGTTTTTACAAAAAAAAAACACCGACTTCCAAAAAAATACTAAAGAGTGAAAATATTTTACTTCAGAAAGTTGGTGACTTTTTTTTTAATCTTTTCTGGAGGCATTCTTTCATTTCATTTCTTCTATAAGACACATTAGTCGACCGACTTCTAAAAGTAAAGTTAGGTTTCACTTTTTAACCGACTTCGGAAATTTCTGCTGCAGTTTGACGAAAAAGTCTCATATCTCAAAAACTCAATCTGAAATCTTATTCAAACCAATTTTCGTTGAAAATATTTATTACGTTCTTTAAACTTATATTTTGTCAGAATTTTCCTCAGTAGATAGACTATACTCGTACATACATCACGACGAATTGAATAGGTACCTAGACTTACTAAATGACGTAATGCAGTCCATTTTTTTAGAATAAAACTTCAAGCAATTTTCACCACTATTCGCCTTACCCAAAATAGATTTCACACTGATGATCTGTCCATTTCTTTTCCAGCTATCACAGCACACAGTCACCTTAATTCCAATGAAATATTGACTTTCGAACTTCTCTGACGTACACCTATTTATAGAAACTACTCTAAGAGGGATAGAGTGCAGCCCTCCTGTCACATTGATCATGAAATACACCCTTAACGAAGATACATTGGAGATTAGAGAAAGAAGACAATTGATTAATTTATTTCTTTTGTTAACTTAGCAGAAATCACAGATTGTTTTCTTTTAGAGCTTTCTTTGGTGAGAAAAGTGAAAAAAGTGTTCCGAGTTTTAAACCTTCTATTTTCTCACATTTTATAAACCGAACGTATCAGGCTCAATTTATTTCGAAAACGAATGGAAGCAAATTTTTGTAACGCATTTATACCAAAATTATATTTACCTCTGCCTAACCCTTTTTTTTTCGGATGGGAAATCATCAAATGACTTTTCCCGCTCTGGGCAGAGCGGAAGGGAGTGTCAGACTTGTCTTGACTAAAACTTATCCATGTCCCTTCCGTACCCTTTGTGTTCCAGGGCCGCGGTATCTTTTTCGAACAGTCCCGCAGCCCACCTCTGCCTAACCTAAGTTGTTATAAAATTATACAAAGCATTATTTGCTTTATGTCAATGGGTTAGTATCTAAACTAGGTAAGAGCTAAAGCCAAGGTCGCGCCTCTTCTGGAAAACTCGCAATAGTAGTCGCGTAGTTTGCACGTTTCTCAATTGAAATAGAGTTCATTGTGCTTTGTATGGTTAGTTTAAAAAAAACGCTTCAATTCCGTTTTGGGGGAATGTGAATTCAACCTTTTTCGGTCTCAAAACTAAAGCATTATTTTAATTAACATATATACGTTCAATGAAACACCAACCGGTTTCTGGAAAATTCAATACTTGAAAATTAAAAGCAAGTCAGATGAACTAATTAGTTATTGATTTCATTGAAGCTATCACAACGTCTTTTTGAGTTGATGTTCCATTTATATGAAAAAAAAAACTAGTTTTTCCAAGGTTTATCTCAAAAGCGAGCATGCTCTTGGGAACGTGCATCTAACTTTAACGTTTCAAGTTCGTACCGTCCCTATAAAGGTCCGGTCAAATCGTGAACCTCCGGACAACACTCAAACTCATAATAAAATAAACAAAATCCGATTCAAACAGGGAAGGCATCATCATCATCATCATCATCAGCCGATAATGTTCCCACTGCTGGGACACAGGCCTCCTCTCTATGAGAGGGAATGGGCTATAATCCACCACGCGGGCCCAGTGCGTATTGGTAGATGTCACATGTATTCGAATTTTTGGTTCTAGGACATGCCGGTTTCCTCTCGATGTTTTCCTTCACCGATTTTGAGAGCAGTGGTAATGAAATAAATTACACAAAGTAATGCGCCTGCCTGGGTTCGAACCCACGACTTACTTAGGGAAGGCATATTTCATAATAATTTTACCCGGACGAAGGTTGCGGGCAAGTAACATAAAAAAGAGTACATAGGCACGTTAATTTCTAAAGAAGTACATATAGTAAAGATTCTTGAAATCCGTTCACCTTATATAAAATGAAAATTAGATACCTTTCAATGAAATAGAGATAAAAGATAGCTGCTGTCAGTTATAAAGCTAAAAGTTTGCCAACTGACAAAACTTTTATTTAAAAAAAAAACAGAACTGGTATCGTAATAGGATTGAATTACTTAGAAAACACCACTTTAATTAACGGATTAAAAAAGGTTATTTCAGCCTAAACAAGCATAAACGAAAACGTACTTTTATGCGTAAATTCGAATCGAACCCAAAACAATAAAAGGGAAGACTTGAAACCCATTTATTTGGGACCAGTAATCAGCTAATAGTTAAGAGCCAGCGAACGAGGGCAGCAATCAGAAAGAGAAGATTAGGTAGAATAATGTTAATTTCTTCATCGGTTTCCGTTGTAACTGGATACAACTGAACACCCTTGGTTAGACTGGTTGTCAGACTTTCGGGCTACTGCCTACTGGTAATTTTAAAAATTTAATTAAATTTCATTTATTTCAGGTCCATATCAGGTCCCATATAAAACAAAAATAAATAAAAATCTACATACTAACACATAAATTATTGCTAAAACTTAAATGACAGAATTACATTTGAATTTCATAATGACTAAGCTACGTGATGCTGCCTTATACTTTACTGACTTTAATGACTGTCAAATATCTACAAATGACAGCCGGAACCCGAACCAAGAACAAAGTGCTTTCCGAAGTAAGGTGCAGTCTCGACATGTGACAACCGGTCACCCATCAGCGGGCCGACCTTACCAAGTGTAGCTATCTATATTATGTACATATCTAGTTAGTATAACATCAATACGTAAACATAAGCGGACTTTGGCGATAAAAAGAGTGCAGAGACGCGTATTCCATTAAATATCAAATATCACTCAGCGTTTCTAAGCAAAATAAGTAGATATTTAAGTATATACGACACCCCGTCATGTCTCAAGAATCGCTTCATCGCGTCACTACTGTATGTAGGGTTATCCATCTGCATAATGTCCGGATGTTTTGCCCCCCGAAAATTCTGGCAAAATATCATAACTGGCGAAATGTGGGTGTACTAATAGGTACACCTCTGCCTAACCCTACTGGAATTACGGGCGTGATATTATGTTATGTTATGCACACTTTATTCCTGTTAAAAATCTAATAACACTTGACCCGATTCGGACATTGAACCCAGAGCTTCAACAGTAGAGCTTCCGACAACTAGTCCAACGCCCCAAGACAGTAAGTGTATGTAATTATGATTATTAGTTCTAAGTATGATTACAGCGAGCGTTCCGACTAAAGTGTTGTTCTCTGTCTGCGTTAACTAACAAATGTCAGTTGCAAGACTAACATAAGAAAACACTTAAGTAAATTGTATAGTGATCTTGAGTTCTGGCTCAGATTAAGTGGTGACGTAAGGTGTACGTCCAGTGGCTTAGGGTTGAAAAGTCCCGAGAAAAAGCTGGGTATTTAAAAAAAATAGGTTTAGTCCAATAGTCTCCAGACTTTACAAGCATCAGACCGGAGATGTTATGGATATGATATTTTGGATCTGGATACGGATATGGATAGAGGAATAAAAATATATCGGTTTCGGATACGGTTACGGATATGTAATTATTTCGGATTATCCGTTAGTTTTGGATAGTTGCGGTTACGGATATAATAAAAAACTAACTAGTTATGATAGAGGTTATGTTATGACTAGAAATAACAAACAAACTGCAACATTCACGTGGCGCGCGAGCGGCGAACCAAAAACCTGTCGATACATATCATTTTATTTAGACTCCACCCTTATACGAAACTATCCGAAACTTGTGAAACGGATACGGTTACGGATATATTTTTATTTCGGATATCAGATTGTTTCGGTTACGGTTATGGAGCTCCATAACATCCCTGCATCAGACATTTCAGGGGGGTCACTTCGCCTTGTCCTTTTGACTGTCTCATTGTCAGTTTTAAGCGCGACTGATAAGCATCAGGTTCGATTCCCAGGTCTAATGTTATTGAAATTTCCGGCAGGGATTTCTTAGTAGCAGCCACGGAGCCTGGCCTTGTATCCGGTTGAAAACAAAGGGCCCGCCCCCGGTTACATGGGACTTAAACATAGGTGGCGATATGTGGATGTTTTATTAGGTACACCTCCGCCTTCCCATACGGGGATCACAGACGATATGGTTTAAGTCCCATCTAATAGGACGGGGCGAGCCTATTGTCTTCAACTGGGCTCCGTGCCGTGATCCAGACTCCGTGGCTGCTACTGAGAAATTCCTGATGGAAAAACCCAATAGCACTTTGCCCGACCTGCGAATCGAACCCAGGACCTTAAGCTCAGCAGTCGCGCTTGCGACCACTCGACCAACGAGGCAGTCAATAAAGAAAAAAGAAAAAATTAAGTGTGCGAGTGATGTAAATGTGGTGCTGTTCCACACGATGAGGCATTTTATATCTGTCTGGTTGTCTGTTCTTTACAAGAACTGATGGATACTACTGAAGAGATGCCAAACCTGTAAACCAGTTTTGGATTGACTCAATTTAGATTGCCATCGACCGGTTAGAAGAAAAAACAGTAAATTGACGGTAGCAGCCGGTTGAGTTCGTCACACGTCTGATGTCCGACAAATTTTGCTGTCCGGTCCACTCGGTTTGACCACACCTTTCCTCAAATATCTGTCCAAGTCAGTGTCTAGACCCCGTAACAAAGATTTCAAAAATTAAGTCTGACATTCAAAATGTTACGTGGTGGTAAAAGCCTTGACTGTAAACTTCTAAATTAACTCAAGTTGAATAAACACAAGTAAGATCTTATAACACTGATTATCATAATATAGTTTATGTGAGTCCTATTAATATTTGAAGCCCAAAGTAAGTTTGAGCCTTTTTAGTAACACCAAAATTTATTATACTAAAGTAAAATCTAACCAGTGAATCCAATTTATTTGATTACTATAGTTTAGACACCAACACTACTAATACCATTTCTGTCATCTAGCCGATTACGGTCACATCGTATCGGACATGTAAAAACACCATTGATGACATTATAGGTTACAGCTGTTGGTGGTCTAGCATTACGATCGTCGCGTCTCAAGTCTAATTGCGATTGTCTTCTCTTCTTTTGTATATAACAACTCGGGCCGATTTTGTGCCGGTTTCTCCCATACTTCAACTTCGCATCTTTAGAACGTTTAGTCCACTCTCGGTTTCTCGACTCTAAAAAATTATGTGTCCACTGAACCCCTAACTATAGTTCATTCTCGTTCATACCCTTGAGTGTATTCTTGAACAATGTTGAAACAAAAAAACTGACCACCACACCACGTTCTCGTTTTCCTTCCTGGAGTTCAGAATATAAGATACGCTTTGCGAGACTGGCATCGTGATTGCGTGCATTCTAGAGACATCACCTTAGCTAACATCTCATCAAGGAGGCCTCTAGGGACTTTGGCTCGCCTTCTGTCGCTCGAATTCGCAGTGAATAAAGCACAAAATTTACTTATAATAGTCGTCTAAAAACGTTATCTAGAGAGCTGTACCCCAGTTGCTCAATTTTGCTCTAATTATTTTATCTACCCCGCGGGCTGCGAATGAGTCTGTCCAATACACGAAGGAGTGATTCTGAAGGTAATAATGCGCGAAATGGAGGCATATAATTAAACGTAGTGTGAATGGGAATATCCTCATTATGGTAAATGGTCTTTACATTTGCTGTAGGGGAGATTAGGTGAGCTTTTAAGAAATTTCTTCCTGAAAATTATATATGGTAACGCATCCACGAAAAGGGAGAAAAGAGCTGTATTTTAAACAGACGGAGCCCCAGGAGCCTTAGTGCGTGGTGTAGACGTAACGAAAATAAGTCGATGTTGGAATCAAAATAATCCTATAGCATTTTGGTTAAATTTTTTGCAACAAACACAATCAGTAACATCTAAAAACATGAATACATTCTTAAAATTATGAAAATATTACAGTGACTAAACAGACTCTTCATGAAACTGTCAACCAAGCATTCTGTACATCAAACTAAGTTACTTAAAAAATATTGCAGGGAAACAACTTTATTTTTTGGGGTGAAAATCACGTTTTACGGTAGAACTCAATGTAACCCATTCAAAACATTGTGCTGATGGATGGATTGAATAGAACGGGGTCGGGAAGGTGTCTTAAATAAAAAAAACCATAAAAACATGTATTTAAAAAAAAAAAATGTGAAAAGTTGGAACTTTGACCCCCAGTATCTCCGTAACAAGAAGGTTCCCAGGTATGGTCTAGAACAAAAAAATGATTGTAATGACGGGAAGAACAAGTGCCTTTTGGCTTCGTTGAGAGTCTTTTTACACCCTTTATATGTGAAACGGGTATTTTAAAATCGACGTATTTACGTAACATTTACACTGCGCGCTCGTGCTATGGCCTCATTTGGTTCAGCACAATTAGAAGTTTATACACAATCGAAAACCCAAAAACCCTTGCACGTCATCACTTACTAAAGGGAATTGTAAATACAGATGAAGTATTCATTTGGATTTAGAAGGTAGCAATTTTAAACCTCATCACGTTTTCCAATTACAATTGTATATTAATAACACTGTCAAGTTGTTATTCAAATCTATATATATACATATAAACATAATAAAAATATAACGGATCGCTGTCTGTACATCGAAGATATATGAGAAAAAATATTATTGGGACCATTTTCAACACAAATAGACCCAAAACAATGATTGTTAAAATTTTTGTCTGTTTTTCTGTGCGTTTGTGCACGCTAATCTCAGAAACGGCTTATCCGATTTAGATGTCACTCATATATTTTGGTAAGCTTCATTTAACATTTAGTGTTTGTTTCATGTCAATCGGTTCATAAATAAAAAAGTTATGCCAATTTAAAGAATCACCTCGAACATTTGTTACACTATCTATATCTATCTGTTCTTTCTCTGTTCAGTAGCATTGACTGAAACTTTACTAAACTTCATAATAATGGTCTTTATAAAATTATATAATAATAATATAATAAAATTTATCAGATATATGATTTATCAATAAAAAATGATCAGTTTCGGAAATTTTAAAAACCAAATCCCGGTCCCAACCCACCCCGTCCCTTGCTCGAGCCAGCCCGCGCGTCTGAGCCTGTAGTTTTAAATCAGCCCCTAAATAATCATAATCAGAACCAGCCTGTCCTCTTACTGCCCTCCCCCAGCGACGCCCTCAGCCGAGACCCGTACCCCGCAGGCGGTGCCCTTAGCATGTAGTCGATTAATTTGTAAGTTTTTATGCCCTGGCTGGAGGACTTACACTCAAGGCCCACAGGTCCGGTTAAGCAGACGACAACCGCTCTAGATTGAACTGCGAAATACCATTCAAAAAATAAAAAACGCGCCGCTGCCTATAGCATTCAATTATTCGCAGCGAACGCACGTACTCCGGAGGCGCATGGCGTAACAGTTGCATTCGATAACACTGACTGTTTGCATATTTCATTTATTTATATTTAAGGGTTAAAATAGGGTTTGTAAATGATATCTCCAAAAAATGCTGCCCAAAGTCACTATTCCACGCGGACGGCGTCGCGGGCACAGCTAGTTATAAATAAAATAAACTCTTTTGTTATATGAAACACGTCTTTAGGATTTAAGTATTCAAATAACTTAATTTTTGCTAGTGGCACTACAAACTAGCATCCACAGGTATGTCTTCAGACTCATTCGTCTATAGTTCAATAAAAAAAAAACTTTTGAAACAGATTATACTAAACCGCAACGTTTGGCGTGTGTGAGTAAGCCCATTTAGCCGCAGTTTTCAGAAAATGTGAAATTTTTTTGCAGTAATTTTTTTTACACATGTGCCTTCAATAAACATCACGGCTGAGTAAACACGGCCTTTATGTGCTTACAAAAAGTTTCTTATTCGAGAATAGCTAATACTGTGATGAAAAGCTCAAGAGCTTGTCACCAAGATTACTCTCAAGGCTGAGTTCTTCAAACTTCGTACTTCTTTAAGGTGCTCTAAAACTCAGTTTGTATCGGAAACAAAAATTACACCATTTTTTTTCAGCAACATGTTTTCGTGTTGCAGGCAACATGTTGCAAGATACACAGAATGCTGCAGTATTATAGCCAACACAAATACAAGTTTCGTTATAAAACGTTGTCGCAACATTGTAACATATGTTGTCAACAATGTTTAGCAACTTTTTCTCAACCTCTGTTTACCATGATTTTGGGGCTTAAACCTAGGCTTTTTAGTTTGCCTATCGTGTAAGCTAAAGTAGGTGCGATGGCGGTTGGTTGTAGGGTAACTACATACTTAAAAGCTCATGAAAAACAGGTCAAGTGTATCATTATGTTGTGAATGACACTTTATAGCGTCGTTTCAAAGTATGGTTGACTGGTTTTAGCGTTAAAAGCGTTTGTAGCAAACAAAGTCTTTTTTAAAGGTTGTCTCGAACAAAACTTGTACGCACTCTACGAGGTAGGTAAGTACACATGTAATAACATGAATACGTCGCTTGACCGGCCGTGTATTCGCAATCTTTGCACAAAACTACCCGCTACCTATTTTATATTATTATAACTTAGTGTTATAATAAAACGTACATTTTGTATGTAAGTCATTGTAAATATTATGTGGGTCCTTACTAAGACCTGCACATACGTAGTAAATCGATGTTAGATAATAAGTTAACTCAACACTTAAAATAAGATATTACTACCATGTTTTGATGTTTATAAAGGCGATATATTTAGCTTATGGAACAAAATGAAATCCTGACTTGTGAACAAATAGAATAAGATCATTTGTAAGCAGATTGTATTCAAATTATGTACAAATAAAGACCTTGAAAAATCAAAATCAAATCAATCAATAACATGAATAAGTCTCAAAATAAATTGGGGGCAAAAAGGACATGGAAGTATGTCTACAGGATGGATGGGTGACAATGACACATACACGGCAGACGTGTTCGTACATCATTCCGAAATCACCACTCAGAAAACGTTGTAAATGGTATACGGGTAGTTGACAAAGACTTTGTATTTTGGCAGCTCAGCAATTTGCGTAGGTCACATAGTCGAGCAGACAAAATTTTCAAACATCTTTCACAATGTATTGGAAATTAGGTCTAAAGTGTGTTACGCAATAGGACCGCAGCTTTCGTTCTCTCTTCTAACGGTCAGTACAACATAATTATAATATCTACGGTTAACAGTTGCAAACGGGAAAATAATAAATTCATTACGCGAAGGTAATTTCTTGAGTGGGGCAATTAAAATTACTACCCATTTGGATTTAATTGCGGAAGATGTAAAACCAATAATTGTGGTGCCATTTGAAAGCCTCTTTATGGAACCCAGATTTGGAATTCCGTATTCCAAATAGGACCGGGAAGGAATGATCACACCTCCATTATTTAACACTAGCTGTTCCCCGCGACCTTCATCCGCGTGAAATTATTATAAAAAACATCACTATTTGAGTCGGATTTTATTTAAATATTCAAGGGTTTTAATTTTTTTTGCGGAACCCTAATCTAACCCTAAATTAAAATTGGTTTAGTCCTTATAATATCAGTTATCTGCCAGTAAAAGCCCCGTCAGAATTGGTCCAGCCGTTTCGGAGATTGAAGTTTTTAAAACGATAAAGCACTTTGCCGACTCTCGAACCAAGGACCTCGTGCTCTTCGCCACAATAGTGGCGATAAGTCCCCTCTTTGAGGAGTGGCCGGAGAGGCGCCACGGCACCCTCACCTTCCGCCTGGCGCAGGTCGCGACCTATCGCGTCCGGCCCTGGTCCATTCATGATCCGGAGCGAGAGGGAATGGGATGCCGTCACTTGCTTCTGCGAAGCAGTCATGCTAGCGAAGGAGGTGGCGGAGCTTGAGAGGGAGAGAACCTCTCGTTCCGCCGCGGGACACGCCCCGGGCGTCGGGGGTCACATGGTGGCTTTCGGCAACCGTAGACGCGGAGCTGTGGACGGTGAGTAATGAGCTAGCTCGCCGTCCGCCTATCTTTTGACGACAGGCCGTGTAGACGTCGCGTTCGTGTTCTATGCGCGCCTCAAAGAGATGTCAGCAAACAGGGAGGGGCCCGCAAGGGCCGATGCCCCGATGACTCCCTTCTGCTCTGCCCAGAGCGGGAGAAGTCATTTGATGATTTCCCAACCGTAAAAAAAAGGACCTCGTGCTCAGCAGTTGCGCTTACGACCACCAGACCAACGAGGCAGTCAGTCAGTGCTTTGGAATACTAACATTATTTACGATGGTCCCCCAAGCTTCTACAAAAGTTATATTCCTCTGAGACTGAGAACTTCACTGAGTAACGAGAGCGGAAATGTATTTTTTGCACAAAAATACTTAGCAAGGGGTAATTTCATTATGAACTTTAAGTACTTTCGTACCCTAAGAAGTTTAGTGTTCCTTGTTATTAAAAATTACGTTGGGGATCCTGAGATAATTTTTAATCTTGCACTCCGAGCCTGGCCTTCATCTTAAAACGTCAAAAAAAATATTGTCTGAACGTAAGACGTTGAGGTTTTTTTTTTCTACGTTACTTTAATATCTTTTCCCAGATATTGTGGTTTTTTCTGTTGTTTTGTGTGGTGTGGCAAGATGTTTGAGTCTCTTCCAAAAAGACGAAGTATTCGGTGAGTTTTCTCACATTGAATGTAACTTAAATAGAAATGAGTGGAAAGCCACATCAATATTTGCTTCATAGGTCAACCAGTAAACATTAGATATATATGTTAACAGCAAGCCTTTTTTAGATGTAAAGAATAATATGGAGAGCCAAGTCTCAGAGCCTCGCATAGGGAGGCCGTCGAACGCACTTGCTTTGGGAAAACGACATATTCGAAAAGTTCAGCGGTGTTCAAGACATTGCTAAGATGTTACCGTTAGCATATGTACCTGTGACATGAGATTTGATCTAAAACTACGTAGGTTAGTTTATACTTGAAGCTGAAGAAGTAAAAAAGATAAACGTGTTGCTAGTGTTAATTAATAGTCAAAACACTTTTTAATAATAAAAGCTTATAATTGAACGCATATACAAATTTCGTGTGTATATGCTGTCTACTTTTAAGGAATTCCTTAATCTGGACCCTGGTAGTGGTACTAGACTATGCTTATCATAGACAAACGTTATCATTCATATCATATCATCTGATCCTGCGTTTATGATTTCAACTACGTAGGATAAGAGAAACTGGCACTTATTAAGCTTGCAAAATTCATCTTTTTTATTTTTTTTGTTATCAAAAGGATTTTTTAACTGTGGTGTTGTTCCACAAACAATGGGGCACTTGATATCGTGTCCTGCGTGTCCTGTTATTTGCTCACTACAGGAACTGATTGTCGCTACCGAGAGCGCCAAACTAGTAGCTCGGTTCTGGGCCGACACTATTTAAATTTCCATCGATACACTAAGAAGAAAAGGATTTTTTAATCCATACAAATATGCCAAACCCACCGTACCTTAATAACTGTTTAACTTTATTTTAGGTATAACAACAAACTATGAAACAGAAATTGAATAATTGAGTAGGCCGTCTTCACACGGCCTTTACAATCGCCGATCTAGGGTTTGCTAAAATGTTTTAAATTAACCCAACGTAACGGAAATAAATAAAAATAATGAGGCTCTCACTGGGCGATTGGATCAAAGGCCTGATTCAAAAGGTCTCGCCTCGATCATTGTGAGGAGGTTCCTGTCTCTGGAGCCCTAACCTGTAGTTTGGACCCTGCTCCTGACTTCGCTGCATTACATTTTTTTTTAATTTTTTAATTTGTTTTGCGTATGTAGAAATATTTAAAAATATATAAAAATAAAGAAAATTAAGATAGATACATACCTCCAACGGTATAACAATAAACAGCACAATCATATCAGCAACAACTAGATGCGTCATCAGCAGGTCCACGCGCGACTTTCGTCTGCGTGAGCGCACAAGGGATGCGAACACCCCCACGTTCCCAACTGCCCCCGCAGCCAGCAACGCGCTGTAAACCCCCACCACGAACCCCTGCTCTGGCGCAGGGATCGTGGTGTCCACCACTTCTGTCAAATTCACTATGGAAGTACCCTCCATGTTGAAGTAATCCCAGAATTTTTGGTCGCTGTCGACTTCTATATCGGCTGGAGTTTCTTGGAACATTATTTGGGAGTTTGCGTCATTTTTGTTTTATTAATTGGGGTTACTAATATTTTGAGACACATTTTTAAGATTATTCTAAAGTTCAAGTGAAGTTTAAAAAGTTTACATCTTTATTGCACACACTTCAATAACCAAAATCGTATTTGACACGAACACTTTATCTTAATTACGTTACACTTATGATTTTAATTAATTGGTACTAGTTTTTCCGATTTTTAATAATCTTATGTTTGTAACTGCACACTTTATTAACTTCTATTTAATTACACTTAAACTAGAATATTTGTTTTTTTTTATATCTACCTAATATTAATGATTATTTCAATTACAACGAAACTTTTTTTAAACGCACGCCTTTTTAATTATTTTGTGTATGTATTTAAATTATCTAAGCACAACACCCCACAACACCACGAATAATATTTAGATTTTTTTTATTAATTAATCCTAACACTATTTTATTTCTCCAGAAACATCCGTACAAAACTTTATCTCGACGCGTCGGAAGTCTACGAAAGCTCGTAGCGCTACGAGACGTGTTACTGCCGTAGCGTCGTAGCACAGTGTGACGTAGCCAGCGAATGTCGTAGACTTTATCAATGAATCTCGTAGCTCAACAGTCACCGATTCATAAAACGGATTTCTGGTATTGGTAATTTTATTTTTGTCTTCGTGTGAACATGATTAGTATGTGTGCAATCACTTTCATAAGGTTTCATATTTCTACAAAAAATATTCAACAGAGTGAACAAGAACATTAAAGTTTTCGGTAGCGTATGTCACTCCAAAACAATTTGAACTTTTCTTGTAGATATGAGGAAATGCTTTCTGGTTTTTTAATTTTTTTTACAGTTACATAAATATCCACCTCTTCCATGTTCCTATGTTTTCCTTTTTGATAAAACATAATCTGTTTAAGCACTAGAACCTTTACAAAATGCTCAAAGTTGCCTATTTAGATCGCCTGTCAACAGAGGCCTAGTATACAAATTTGACTACTATTAATGAAAAATGAAAAACATAGAGACATAGTATATATCCTTCTTATTCAGTTTATGAAATATATTTTAAATTGGTCGAATACTAAAGGAGGAAATAGTCGAGAGCCAAACCTCGAATTATGACTTTTTGCTGTAGTTGTCCTTATACCAATGCGAAATCGCACTCGCAGAGCGACAGCGATAATTTCTTCAAATACCTACCACATATTATCATTACTATAGGTCTAATTCAAATTTAAGTTTTTATATATAAAATGTTATGTGTAAAAAAGAATCAGCAGAATTTTAGAATCAGCAGTTGCAATTATTCAATCTTACGTTATGGTAATTTTAAGTATACTCTAGAGCAGTTAATTAATGAAAACAAATTTTAATCACCTATGTATTTCAATTTATTATTATATGAAAGCAACGGGTAATATGTACATATATCATCTAAATCTCATTTTGCAGAAAGAAATGTTGATTTTTGTGGAAGTATTAGAAAGAAAATTGTTTTTATTTGGCATTAATAACACCTTAAAAATTATACAAAATAAATAAACAATCAATACTATAATACCAAAAGGGCGTACATACTATTAATATTGAAAGAGTTTTCTTTGGTATACAGTAAATCAATGACAATAGCAATTAGTTATCCTTCGTCACATTGGTCAGAGGTTTGCTTGTCTTTTAGTCTTTTAGACGAACTAATTATGCAAACAATACTTAAGGTGTTTGTACTTTAGTAATAGGGTATGTGACAGGAAGTCAAAATAGTTACTTTTTTATGAACTGTCAAAACGCAAAAGGTGTACGTGATTTGTATGAAATAGCACGTTGTGACGTCATACTTATTTGGGATCAAATGTAATACTTATTATCAGTAAATCCAATTTTACAATTATATTGTCCCCCAATATTTAATTTCTGTACGGTGATGGTAGTTTTTAAAATGAGTGGCCTTATTTCTACGTATTTTTATATTTTATTTTTGACCTTGTCAACTAGCCTATTGATCAGACCTATGTTTTGTCTTCACAACATAATAAAATAAAATTAAATGAAGTGAAATGTTACCTTAAAGAGAATACTGCCTTTTTCATTCTTAATACTTTTGATGCGAATATTTATTTTGGAACTGGTTAATCCCATCAAAAACATAAATATGAAATGAGAGCCAAGATAATATTTAATAAAATGATAAAAATTTACTAGTTTCTGATTTATTCCTTTGTATTCACCCAACTACCTATCTGGATGCCAAATTTGAACTTTCTAGGTTTTCTGGAACTGGGTTAGAATTTGGGTCTATTGGTCAGTTAGTGATTAAAATGATGATTTTTGGACGTTAATATCTAAATAACCTTTTGAAATGTGTTTATGAAAATTAAAACACATATGTATCTCGCAAGTTTCAACATATGAGCGAAATTTGACATTTTTATGTGAAATGGTTTTTTTATGAGGGGGTCAAAAGTGGCTCCAAATGGTTCGTGTACACACGGTACTGCTCGCCAGTTCTGTTAGCTTGAACTTGGCTTGACACGCTACCGCGTGTCTTGATTTCTTTTGTTATGCCATTTTTAGGGTTCCGTACCCAAAGTGTAAAACGGGACCCTATTACTTAAGACTCCGCTGTCTGTCTGTCTGTCCCTCTGTCACCAGGCTGTATCTCATGAACTGTGAATAGCGAGACACTTGAAATTTTCACAGATGATGTATTTTTGTTGCCGCTATAACAACAAATACTGTATAAGCAATAAGCCCCCATACAACAAACGTGATTTTTTTGCCATTTTTGTCTAATGTTGTATAGATAATGGTATGGATAATGGCCCTTCGTGCGCGAGTCCGTCTCCGGCCAGTTTTTTTTTTAGTTCGAAAAAAAGAACAAAAAAGTGAGATTATGAAGGTTCCGATTTTCATTTGTTCGGAACATGCATGATTGCTTGTCGCCCTGACTGTGTGTATGTTGGTTGCTGTTGTGCAATTACTCATGGGTTGTCACAGCAGTGATCCACCGTGTTATGTTGTTTGTTTCGTCAGTGCTTACTAACATACTCTTAAGTTTTACTAACAGTTTTTGAGTCATGGATACTTGAAAAAGAAAATTCTATTCTATTCTATTAACAACTAATTAAATTAAAACAGTCTGTCAGTCTGTAAACTGTCTGTGTATCGTTGTACTTGAGGTCACAGGCACGGCTGCTGCGCATCGGGTCCTGGGTTCTATTCCCGGGTTGGACAAAGTGTTTTTGGTTTTTTTCATCCGGAATTTCTCAGTAGCAGCCACGGAGTTTGGATTTGTGCCCGGTTGATAGCAATAGGCTCACCCCCTATTACATGAGACTTAAACATAACTGGCAAAATGTGGGTATCATTACGCCTCTGCCTAACCCTTCCAAGATTACAGTAGTGACATTATGCTATTCAAATTCTAAGAAAGTTAGTGAATCTTATTAAATCACTACAAGACTTGTGCTGTCGGCGTCGCTACGTGTATGTGAATGTGATGCGTAATACGGCTTTTGGATCTTTTCTTTTTTCGGATGGGAAATCATCAAATGACTTCTCCCGCTCTGGGCAGAGCGGAAGGGAGAGTCAGATTTGTACTGACTAAAACCCATCCATGTTCCTTCCTTGCCCTTTGTGTTCCAGGGCCGCGGTATCTCTTTCGAACAGTCCCACAGCCCTGCCAGGATGCTTAATACAGGTGCGGTCGAATAATGTCCGCTCGAATCTGAAATTCAGAGCTAATGAAATTATACACGAGCGCACAATTGTAATACACAGTGATGTATTCAATTTAACAGACATAAATGCTGCTATGTTATTCTGTTCACGTATTATTTTATTTCTTCATCATCTGCCTAGCAATTTCCCAAATATGTTGGGGTCGACTTCCAGTCAGATTGATGCAGCTGAATACTAGTATTTACATGGAGTGACACCCTTAGTGATCTGACCTTCAAAACCCAACTACTGGGTAAAACGATACCCCTTGACAAGAAATAATCTGACCATTTTTTATTTGCAATTTTTCACATCGTGAGGAAGTATGTCCAACAACCAAAGATTCGAAGACATGTGAATCCAACAACCCATACTGGGAGCTCGTGGCACTCTCACAGGGAAACGCAAGTTTCCCTGAGGTAGAACTGATATAGGCTGATTATGCTTATGCTATTTGATTCTTATGAAATATCCTTTAAGTTTTTTACAAAGCTTCCACAATAATACTGGGGTCTCAAGAAAATGGTTTTTCAAGACAATATTCGGATCACCGATTTTCTTAGATCTTAATGTGTCACAATTTATCTTAGAAAAAACTTTAGTTTAAACAAAAGCCGACATGATTGAAATAGACATGTAAATAAAATAAATTCGTACTAGGTTGATACAGGGTGTAAACGGACTCTTCACGAAGCCGTCAACCAAGCATTATGTTCATCAAACTAAGTAACTTTACGCAAAAATTATTGTTGGGAAACGATTTTTTTTTTGGGTCAATAATCACGTTTTACGGTAGAACTCAATGTAACGAATTCAAAACATTGTGCTGATGGATGGATTTAATAGTACAGGGGTCGTGAAGGTGTCTTAAGTAAAAAAATACATTCAAAACATGTATTTAGGAAAAGCTTGTGAAAAAGTGGATTTTTTGACCCCCAATATCTCCGTAACTAGAAGGTTCTCTGGTGTTGTCTAGAACACTTGCTACGTTAGTATTAAGATAGCTTTTAAGTGTTTCAACATCCGGACAAACCTATTGAGGTTTTTGTGATGTTTCTGTTTATTTTTTGTTTAATCTGTAATTAATAAACAATAAAAAAAAAAAAAAAAAAAATATCACAATGACGGGGAGAAAAAGTGCCTTTCGGCTTCATTAAGTCTTTACACCCTTTATAAATAGTAGAACTAAAAGGATTCGAACTTACGACCTCTCCGTTTCAAGCCTGAACTCTAAAGGGTTAGTCCAATGGCCCTTTAAAAACTTCTAATTAGTAAATAAACTACAAGCGTGCTAAATACACAAAGAAAGATAGCTTTTCAAACAAAATAGACATCAAAACACAATACTTGTTTGTTCTGAAACTTTTGCGCCCGCTGGAACATCTATAATACCCTAAATAAACAACAAGTTAAAGAGGCAATCAAATAAATTAAACGTGTTGACGTGTACTCTTCATGAAGTATTCAACCAAACTTCTGTACATCAAACTAAGTAAACCAAAGCAAAAATTATAGGGGCATTTTCAGGGTGAAAAATCACGTTTTGCGGTAGGACTCAAACGCCCTCAAAACATTGTGCATTGAATAGCACGGGTAAAAGGAACTATATAATATAACTCGAAAGTTCCCAGGTTTGTTATATCATCATCTTCTTGCCCTTATCCCATTCTATTTGGGGTCGGCGCAACATGTTTTCTTCTTCCATTCTCCCCTGTCAGACGTCACGGCATCGTTGACTCCTTTCTCTTTCATATCAGTCTTCACACAATCCATCCATCTTTTCTTTGGCCTGCCTCTCCCTCTCCATCCATCAACCTTCATGTTCATCACTCTTTTAGTCACATGCGTTTCATCCCTCCTCATTACATGTCCATACCAAGACAAACGACTTCCTTTCAATTTTTCTGTAACAGGCGCCACTTTCAAACTTCCTCTAATATACTCATTTCTTACTTAATCCATTCTTGTCACTCCACACATCCATCTCAACATTCTCATCTCCGCTACATGCAATCGTTTTTCATCCTTCTTCTTCACAGCCCAGCATTCTGACCCATACAGTACGACAGGTCTAATCACGGACTTGTATATTTTCCCCTTTAGCTTGAGGGGCATCCGTGGGTCGCAAGTTGTTCCAGTGACCTGTCGCCATTTTATCCATCCTGAGTTGATGGATAAAATGGCGACAGGAACCAATAACAATTAGCCCGACCTGATAATCAAACGCAGGACCTCATGCTCAGCAGTCGCGCTTTTTCAAGTGTTTTTAATTGGTATAAAAATATATATTACAACCACATTTTGCTTTCTTTCTTTGCTTTTCACTTTAACCTGCGTTTAGTGCCTAACCTGTTGTCAGAGTTTTTAAGCCGCCCATGGGCCTCTGACTTGGTTTTACATACCGTCCAGAAATATCTGTCAGACATGCTGGTTTTACTCACGATGTTTTCATTCACCGAAGCAAGTCATCATTATACAATACGCACATGAATCTGAAAAATCAGAGGTGTGTGTCTTGGGTTCGAACTCTAGACCTATTTTATATATTTGGCAGTCTGACGGTCGCACCACTAGCTTATCACTGCTGTGTACATTTCGCTGATTAAAGTTAACTCCCATGAAACAATCTAGAAACCCTCAGACTTCTTCGTAAGTCAAGGGTAAATATTCTTTAAAAACCAGCCAAGTGAGTTCGTGCATAGTTCCGTACCATCGCGCATCGGAGTATGGGAGCCCCTTTAATATTGCATTTATTTTTATTATTTGTTGTTATAGCGGCAAAAGAAATACACATTCTGTGAAAATTTCATCTGTCTACCTATTACGGATCAAGAGATACAGCCCGTTGATTGACAGACGGATATACGGACGGACGGACGGACAGCGGAGGCTTAGTAATACCTACCTTAGGTTAGGTTAGGTTAGGTCCTTCGTGTACGTAATCCTAAAAAGTAAATCATCTTATTTTATTTGGCCAACACTCAGTAACGCTGACTAACACCGACATTAATAAGTTTTGAAATTATATCAGCCAAAAATAACTTTCCTATAATCGAATCAAATTAATAACTATGTACTTACATCACATACAGGGTGTTTCGTAACTTTGAATCTAGGTTAATAATGACACCTTATTTATGTCACCCAAGTATTTAATATTCTGTTCTGGTTTACCTTCTGCTCAATATTACATACATATCATCTTCGGTAGGATCAGAAGTGGGATGTATGAGGTTGACAACCTTTTTATGTGCCGGTATCAAATATGTGTGTCCCACCTATGTCCAAATCTAATATGCCCGTCAGATAGATTTCCAAAAAATATTAGACACGTATTTTTTCTTTTTTCACGTAAACAAAAAATGAAGACGATACAGTGCATCGAAAACTCGTGTAACGTCACTATGTCAGTACACTTTTACTGGCGAAGTGACATCATAAGCCCCCACTCATGATCTTTGATGCGTTTTATCTTCGTCAGTTTTCTTTTGATTTGATAAAACAAAAAATACGTATCCAATATTTTTGGTTAATCTAACTGACGGACTAAACAGAATCATATTTTTTTTTTTAACTCAGAAACCATCCCTATTATGTTACTAATAACTGATTTTTCAATCGCCATTTTTACGAATTGATTCGTTGGTCTAGTGGTCACAAGCGCGACTGCAGAGCTGGAGGTCCTGGGTTCGATTCCAAGGTCGAGTTATTGGGTTTTTCCATCAGGATTTTTTCATTAGCAGCCCTGGAGTCTGGATTTGTTCCCTGTTGATTTGTCAGCACATGGAAGTTAAAAATTACTGGTGAAGTGTGAGTGTACTATGAGGTACACCTCTGCCTAACCCTTCGGGGATTACAGATATGTTGACTCAGATTGAATAGTTAATTATAGACCTACTGAGACACGAATAAGGTGTTCAATAAAATGTAGCACTCGAAATTTATTTGAAACTTAAGTACTAAGTAAGGTCTTAAACTTTAACTCAATTCAAAAACCAAAAAATAATGTGCCGTCGCGGCGTTGATAGGGATTCTACGTAAAATTAAAAAGTAAAGAGTAATGACCATGATTGCCACTTTTTTATCACCAACATAAGAACGTAGGCAAAAGCTAAAAATAAAGAGCATGTCTAAACATGTTAAAATGAAAAAAGTTGTGAAGATACAATCTTGTTCATGTAAATCTCACCAAGGGACAAAAAAGTGGGCGTAGATATATACAGTAAAAGAAGAAACTCATTCAAATTAAATCTAAGTTAAATTGAACAGTAAGTACGAGTATGGTTTGCGGCAGTGCACAGCGGGCTTAATGCTTGTTTTTATCGTTAAAAAACTTACTCTCAATTTTTAGGGTTCCGTCCCAAAGGGTAAAACGGGACCCTATTACTAAGACTCAGCTGTCTGTCTGTCCATCTGTCACCAGGCTCTATCTCATGAATCGTGATAGTTAGACAGTTGGAATTTTCATAGATGATGTATTTATGTTGCCGCTATAACAACAAATACTAAAAACACACACAACAAACGTGTTTTTTTGCCGTTTTTATAAATAATAGTACGGAACACTTCGTGCGCGAGTCCGACTCGCACTTGGCCGGTTTTTTAAAGAACAATTCCGTTGAAACAAAGTCTGACAATCAGTCTTACCAAGGGGTATTGCATCACCCAGTACTAACTGGGTTGCGGAGGTCAGATAGGCAGTCGCTCCATGTTAAATACTGATATTCAGTTGCATCAGGTTAGACTGGAAGCTGACCAGAAAAGACTAGACAGATGATGAATTTTGTGGAAACCAAGTCAATTCAAACTAACCTGATAATAATCAGCCCTTTTTTAACCGTACTTTGGCAGATAATGTACTATAATATCTGTAAAAGTCCAGTATCCGCATTCCAGTCCGGAGTCCAGTCCAATCGGTTTGACTTGTGTCCTAGAAGTGGGACGTTATGAACTGCTTGCGCTATGAGAGATCTCACTTCTATTTTTGTAACAGAATCTAGCAAACTAAGTTCTAAATTACTATCATTCCTGCTCACCCCTCAATCCAATCTCAGAGTGCGTTCACATCAATAGCAGCAGGACGTTGTCCGTTGCCCCCTTCCACTATGTCTCATACAGTCTCATACAAATGGTTCTCACATGGGTCATATTGCATTCTATACAATAACAGTGAGACGTGTATGGAAAACAAATGACGTTTGACTGTGACATCATATTATTATTAGACTTGAGCCAACCCACTCACACATCTCTCATTAATTCTATTAAATACTGGGTACTAATAATGGGTGTAAAACACTCTTAACAAAGCCGATAGGTACTTGTTCTTCTTGAATACCTGGGGTCGGGGTACCTACATTAAGTTAGAAATGATAAACCTTTTTTTTCCCGGATGGGAAATCATCTAATGACTTCTCTCGCTCTGGGCAGAGCGGAAGGGAGTGTCAGACTTGTACTTACTAAAACCCATCCATGTTCCTTCCTTGCCCTTTGTGTTCCAGGGCCGCGGTATCTCTTTCGAACAGTTCCACAGCCCTTGAAATGGTAATCCTTTGCTTTAAATACCTCCATGAACTTTTTACAACTTCTACTACGCATCTATCATCATATGACTTTGTCTTCTAATTTTTAAGTATTTTACTTAACAATTTTATCATTCTTTGTGGTAGATATGTTTATTTTAACTGTGCAATAGCTTGAAATTATCGTACGCCCACCAGTAACTGTCACCTCAGTCTACAAATTGGCAGATGATTTCTTAATTTACTCCGTATGAAAAAAAGTAGATAACATATTGCTATTCCGAGGAGACAGAAAAACACGAGGTAATCATTATTCAGACGAATACATAAATATACATTATATTACTCTAGCTGATGCCCACGGCTTCGCCCGCGTGGATGTCAGTTATCGCGACCAGAAGTAATCATGAAATTTTGAACCCGTTCACGCAACAAAAGCTTAACAAGTTATAGTTACTAAAACCTTACTCGAGAACCACTCTATCCATTGGTGAAAACAGCATAAAAAACGTTGTAGTAGTTTTTGAGTTTATCGTGAACAGACAGACAGACGCGGTGGAGGACTTTGTTTTATAATATGTAGTGATAGTGATATTATCAGTCAGCAGTATCTGTCCTAAACTAAAGGCAGCACATAACTAGCATTGATATATGTAGCACTAGTTGTTTCCCGCGGGAGCTCGGGAATTATTCATATTGGAACGTTTTATCGAGATAGTCCTAGACATGTCCTAACTCAGATCATGTGTGCCAAATTTCATCGAACTCCATTCAGCCGATAATGCGTGAAAATCTTACAGATAGCCAGAGCTACTTTCGCATTTTTATGATCTTGCTACTATTACAATTGCGAAAGTTCGTGAGGTTGGATGCATTTATATATGGATGTTAACTACTCTTCGATATAAAAATTACTGAATGGATTGTCGTTTCTGAGAAAGCAAAACATCAGTTAGGAAATCTAACTCGAAAGTATTAACTGATTTTTTTTATACTAAATAGGCTTGCTTTTAGCCGCAACTCGACTAATGTGGAGCGATAATGCGGCCTAAGGTGGGCACGCTTGCCAAGAAGATCATTGATTATGTGGGGAGTTCAGAATGATGTACTAAATAAGTGGTATCCACCCGTATAGAAGAAGAAACTCCTTAGAAACTCGAGTTTTGTTGAAAAAATACCTCGTCAACTTTCGAATTTCAGTGTTTTGCCTTCTCCGGCCAATTCACACCAGCATTTCTTCTATCGGACGATCTTTTTTTAACCCTTTACATTTTTTGCCGTAAAAGAAATTTTTAATAGAGGAAACCCGGTTTAAATGAATAACAATAATTTTGACAGTAACATACTACAGACATTATTACAGACTACACACATTATCCTACACAACGCCCTCTGCCTACCTCTTTCTAGTGAAGTCACGTATGACTTATGCGTGCCAAAAGTAACTTAACTACCTACGGACCTCACTCAGTTGGAATTGAGAAATTAAATATTTAGAAACAAAACAACACCTTCTATTTGTTAAAAGATGGTTCTCTCTGTTTACTCTAGTAGCAACTGGCGAATTCCCTGAGTTTTTGTGTAAATTCCAGAAATTGAGATGTATGTTTTTTTTATTTTTGTTTCTTTTTTTATAAAACGTTGCCCAACACTAGGAATTTCTCCTGTATCGTGGGTGCGTTCACAAACATTTAAACTCACATACACAAACAGCCAGACCCGGAACAACTATCTGTAGGCCAAACAAATATTTGTTCCGTGCGGGGATCGAACCCGCGATACGCAGCGCAGCAGTCGATTGCTCAGCCACTGCGCCAACTGTTTATTTGTCTTCGGAGTTTTTATCTAAACAGTTATGTCAACCCCATCGATGTATGTATGTAATGTAGATTGAACCTTGCAATACAAACACATCATCATACATTTAGACCGTGTAAGTATTATACTTTTGTAGGAAACAACTGTTTTTTTTTTTAATAACCGATGAAAAAATTATATTTAGGCGGGCTCAGAATGATGTACTGATTAAGTGGTAACTGTTTTCGCGTCAGTTTCCCTTCCACCCCGTATGTATGGCGAATTGTAGTTATACAGGTTGGCTATGAGTTTCTTTGGGAAAGTTGTTTAATATGTTGGATATCACCTCCTTCCAGGAAACTAAATCTCTACCCTGTATAACCTAGTTGAAAATTGAGATATTGGTAGCCATACATCATTTGCGGAAGAATATTTTACTCGATACGAGCATCTGATTCTCGAAATTGTTTTACTTAGAAAAAAATGTTCAGGTCGGCCTAATTCTGACCAAACATGTGTGTAGCTTGCCAAACATTTGTTGTGCCAGCTTGTATTACACAACGAACATTCATTAGCGAACATTTGCTCAGGATCACAGCAATTAGGATTTATATTTCTAATTTAAATTCACGTTATCATCGAACTGTTTGTTTTACAAATGAATGTTCATCGCGTAACTTTTGTACGAACTCTGGCTCTTGTTCAACGAATGTTCGAATACAAATTCGCGAAGCGAATGTTTGCCGACATAAAAACAGCTTGACACACTATAACTTGACAGTAGGAACATGTCCAACGATTAAAAAAATATAGGATAATACCTCACAGAATGTCCTCGTATATATATTTGTAGTAGCCACTTAAATGTCTATAGTATACCCTACTGTTTCTTCTGATTTCGTTGTTATTGACAGACAAAAAAACACTTCGTCCCATCCACTTGAAATAGTCTCATTTAGTACAAGTGACACTCGTTCCTTACCACTTAAAGATACTCGAACGCTTTGTACACTTCATCGAATTTACTAAAACACTCAATCAAGTCAAGCAAATTGTTGTTTAAAATAACATCAAGCCTGTAATCCCGAAAGTTTTGGCACAAGTGACCTATTTCACCAGTTATGTTTAAGTCGACGTAATAGAGATAGACCTGTTGTTAACAAACGGGCACAAATCCAGACTCCGTAGCTACTAATAAAAAAATTGTGAAGGAAAAACTTAATAACACTTTCCCCGGCCTGGAATTAAATAATAAGTACCTCAATTGGTCAATTAAGGACTTGTGAATCATAGTAACTATATATTTAGGACCCACACACACACCAAGAACCCTTTTATTTGAGCGACCCCTATCGCTGGGTTAGTTTTTTTTTGTTCTTTTATTATATGTGTTTAACTGTGTGACCTATTTTTTTTATATTACATTGTTAAACAGATTTTTTTGTTTTATTTCTTATTTTCTTTGCCACGTGGCCCTCCCGGGCTTTTATTTGTGAGGTCTACGTGACAAATGGCTCATTTAAAGCTAAATTAAACTAGCTAATTAAAGCTGGTAAGTACCTCATTACCAGCAGACGCGCTTCATCTTACTTACTAAAACACTTCATTTAGAATCCTGCAGGATCAAGTAAAGCAAACAATCGTTCTCGAAACGATTATTGCATCATTAACACAATCAAGCAGATAAATAAATCGTTATGGCGCGCCTTTAGTTGCTTAATGCTTGTACTTATACAACCGGAATTCTCGAACTGTTTGTTATCTGCGGTATCGATGAGAAACGTCCGGTCTACCCTTAATGGACCTCCCCCCCCCCGGGGATGATACTTATTATTATTATTCTTAATGCGCTTTCATTTAGGAAGGTTGCAGCATCGTTATGGATGGACTGTGTAAAGAATGATATGGCAAGAAAGGAAGTGTCTGATGAGATGACGACTAATAGAGAAGCATGGAAGAAGAAGATATGCTGCGCTGACCCCAAATGAGTTGGTATAAGGAAAAAGAGAATGATGAATTACTTAGACGTATGTCAGCAGCATGGTTGGCGCAGTGGTTGAGCAAGTGAGATTCAATGTGTTTAGTAACATCTGCGTGAAAAGAGTTTAGAACATTTTTGCATGAAGACTAGCCTGCCTAACTTCCGCCATTTTATTTTACAAGTATTGTATGAAACAAAATCTTATAAAACTTCAGGTTTCCGAGATATACAGGGTGTCAACAGACCCTTCCCGAAGCCGTCAATCAAGCATTATGTTCAACAAACTATACGTAAAAAAATATTGCTGGGAGACGATTTTTTTTGGATTTCAGATCTGAAGCTTCGTGGTCTATTACACTCATGTGGTAAGGGCAATTTACTCAGTATTGAAAAAGACTTAAATTAAGACAACTTTACATAAAACTAGCTAATGCCCGCAGTTTCGTCCGCTTGGAGTTCGGTAATTGTCCCACGAAATCGTACTACCGGGATAAAAAGTATCTTAAGTACTACTCAGGTAATTAACTATCTGTGTGCCAGATTTCATCCAAATCCGTGTTGAAGTTTGTGCCTGAAAGAGTTACAAACATCAATCCACACACAGATTACATTACATTTTCTGTTTTTTTTTAACTAGTTGTTTATTTTTTATTTGTTGTTTTTTTTTTTGTGTGCTTAATGTACTGACGCCAAATAAGCGTTCTTCTTTCTTTTATATTCCTCACAAACTTTCTTATAAATAGTAGTACGAGGATATTACTTTGGATACCACTCTATCTACGTACGTCACATGGCTTTTTAAGATGAATTACTGGGCGATTGATGCATACATTTTGGCGATAAATTAAAAAAAAATTGTGCAGTAGCATGCATCAGTAATACCCCCAAAAATGTAGACATGATATCATATGATTGAAAACAAATCACTATCAATATATTCAAAATAAACGTACACTATCAATTATATATCTTATCTACTTCCTTTAAAATAAGAATCCATGTTATCAGTAACAGTCCTATCCTCCTTGAAATCAGTAATTATGATAATCAATATTCGTCATTGATAACACATAACGAATTGATAGAACAAAGAACGTGAGTGATTGTGTTGTTTTCATTTTAAAATTAATTTTAATTACGGATTTATACGTTGTCTTGTTCTAAAAGTGCAGTTTTAAAATTTGTAGTTCCTCGGTTCGGTTTTTGAAACAAAGTAAGTGAAATTAATCTTTTTGTTCGTCGCAAAGTGTCTGGTTTTGTGTCCTTAGTAGATTTGACAACAAAGTAGAACTTATGAGTAAGACACTGATATGTGTGTGTGATAAATTGTACAAAAGCGGGGAAGTACTGCGTTGTTTTGAATAGTACTTAAATTAAGAAAGAATTCTAAATATGTAGTTGCTTTTGTTTTATGACGAAAACGATACCTTTGACCGCCTCATTAGTCTAGTAGTCCTGGATTCGATTCCCAGGTCGGGAAAAGTGATATTGGGTTTTTCCATCAGGAATAGCTCAGTAACAGCCACGGAGTCTAGAATTGCGCTTGGTTGGTGGAAGTAGGCGGGTAGGTAGGGGGCCACCCCTATTACATGGGACTTAAACATTACTGGAGAATTGTGGGTGTATTATTAGGTACACCTCTGCCTAACCCTTAGGGGTATACAGGGGTGCCGTTATGTTATGTTAAGATACCTGTAAATTGAAAAAACTCTCACGAATTTTTTTAAATAAAATAATTAGAATTCACAGTTCGGGAATACACCGTCAGTAGTTACAAATTCGTTTGATGTGTCGATTACATACATAATTCGAGGACTAAGAAATATCGTATTCAAAACTGGCGTGACATGGATTCATGACACACTCTGATCAAAACAGGTCATCACCATCATATCAGTTTGGAATCACCCACTGCTGGGTATAGGCCTCCCCTTTTTTCTGCCACACTTCCCAGTTCTGTGCGTCCCTCATGTGTAAAAGTACCTAAGTACATAGTGTTGTCAACAAAGTTATATCTCACTGTATACTACCTTGCAAGGCGTACAAATAATGTTTACACGTTAAGTGGTGCAGGTAATTTTTATGTACAAAAACTATCAAAAGCATCAATGTGCTTAAAGCTTTAAATAAATAAAGGCTCCCCCACACAAGAGCGTTTTTATCGTCCGATAAAAACGCACCTGCGTTTTTGCGATAATGCGTCCCGATTGCTTGCACAGAGCTACGTTTTTATCGTCCGTTTTATTCTATAACGTATTCGTGTATTTGGCATGTTTCTCCCTAATGTCGGGCAGATTCACCATTTTTGTGATGATCACACTGTACACCATAGATCCCCTGCCGGCCCCCGTTGCGAATAATTCAATATCCACATTATTGATTTTTGGAAAACTCGTAACTGTCAGTAAAACCAAATTTTATCCTTGACGTGCTACTGGTACTAACGATGACAGCTGTGTGTGGTGTATGGTATCGCATGCGTCCCCTCCCAAAACATATCTTCTAAGAACTCATATCAGAATATCGCAGGACGGAGGAACGCAGCGTTTTACTTCTATGGCATCGTTATTATCGCAGTAGTGTATAACTTCGTAGCCGTCCTAATACTTAATGTATTAAAATCAGATATCGCAATAACGCATGCAGTATTATCGGCCGATAAAAACGCACCTGTGTGGGGGAGCCTTAATGCAAATCACGTCGCAGTTGCCATTATAGACAAGAGTGTACACTACGCCACAATCTTGAAACAGTTGATCAACATGAACGCTTCCGCAAAGAGCTACCGAACATTTTATCAAAATGTGATTTGATTCAGGAAGATTATCTTAGGGCGATAAGTGGCTGCGGCATTTTCGAACACACACGAATCCGTGTCGTAATCGATTTGGGCATGTGATGTGGGGTTTGAGGAAAATGTTTTGAGGAAAGTTTTGAGTGTGATTGTGGATATGATGTATTGTTGTTAGTCTGATATGGGTCTGAGGTCAAGTTATTCTGGATATGTACAGCTTGATGTGTCACCTTGTATACTAACTGTATCGCAACTGTTTTGCGTTTGCATGGCAGGCTTCTTTTACCCGCTTTTAATTTATTTTTTTGTTGTTGGTATACCAGTGGCGAAAGTTCCATAGAACTCGATTCCTACTGGCTTCCCTTTTAAAAATGGCGCAATCAGTATTCTTTAGACGAATAATATAATCACATTAAAGATATATACTCCGGCTTACCTCTTACTAAAATTGACCCTTCAGTACTGTACTATGCTCTTTTTATTTTTTGTTAGTCTTATTGCATAAGATTCTGTAATATTTGCTCCTGGGAGAGGGCACTGGTTCTTGTAACACAAGTCTATCATCTTGCACAGGAGTGGGACTAGGGTTCGCATCCCGGGTCAGACAAAATGTTATTGGGTTTTTCCATCAAGAATTTCTCAGTAGCAGCCACGGAGTCTGGATCCGTGCCCGGTTGATGGCAATAGGCTCACCCCCTATTACATGGGACTTTGACATAACTGGCGAAATGTGGGTGTACTGTTGGGTACACCTCTGCCTAATCCTTAGGGGTATACAGGGGTGCCGTTATGTTATGTTAAGATACCTGTAAATTGAAAAAACTCTCACGAATTTTTTTTAATAAAATAATTAGAATTCACAGTTCGGGAATACACCGTCAGTAGTTACAAATTCGTTTGATGTGTCGATTACATACATAATTCGAGGACTAAGAAATATCGTATTCAAAACTGGCGTGACATGGATTCATGACACACTCTGATCGAAACAGGTCATCACCATCATATCAGTTTGGAATCACCCACTGCTGGGTATAGGCCTCCCCTTTTTTCTGCCACACTTCCCAGTTCTGTGCGTCCCTCATGTGTAAAAGTACCTAAGTACATAGTGTTGTCAACAAAGTTATATCTCACTGTATACTACCTTGCAAGGCGTACAAATAATGTTTACACGTTAAGTGGTGCAGGTAATTTTTATGTACAAAAACTATCAAAAGCATCAATGTGCTTAAAGCTTTAAATAAATAAAGGCTCCCCCACACAAGAGCGTTTTTATCGTCCGATAAAAACGCACCTGCGTTTTTGCGATAATGCGTCCCGATTGCTTGCACAGAGCTACGTTTTTATCGTCCGTTTTATCCTATAACGTATTCGTGTATTTGGCATGTTTCTCCCTAATGTCGGGCAGATTCACCATTTTTGTGATGATCACACTGTACACCATAGATCCCCTGCCGGCCCCCGTTGCGAATAATTCAATATCCACATTATTGATTTTTGGAAAACTCGTAACTGTCAGTAAAACCAAATTTTATCCTTGACGTGCTACTGGTACTAACGATGACAGCTGTGTGTGGTGTATGGTATCGCATGCGTCCCCTCCCAAAACATATCTTCTAAGAACTCATATCAGAATATCGCAGGACGGAGGAACGCAGCGTTTTACTTCTATGGCATCGTTATTATCGCAGTAGTGTATAACTTCGTAGCCGTCCTAATACTTAATGTATTAAAATCAGATATCGCAATAACGCATGCAGTATTATCGGCCGATAAAAACGCACCTGTGTGGGGGAGCCTTAATGCAAATCACGTCGCAGTTGCCATTATAGACAAGAGTGTACACTACGCCACAATCTTGAAACAGTTGATCAACATGAACGCTTCCGCAAAGAGCTACCGAACATTTTATCAAAATGTGATTTGATTCAGGAAGATTATCTTAGGGCGATAAGTGGCTGCGGCATTTTCGAACACACACGAATCCGTGTCGTAATCGATTTGGGCATGTGATGTGGGGTTTGAGGAAAATGTTTTGAGGAAAGTTTTGAGTGTGATTGTGGATATGATGTATTGTTGTTAGTCTGATATGGGTCTGAGGTCAAGTTATTCTGGATATGTACAGCTTGATGTGTCACCTTGTATACTAACTGTATCGCAACTGTTTTGCGTTTGCATGGCAGGCTTCTTTTACCCGCTTTTAATTTATTTTTTTGTTGTTGGTATACCAGTGGCGAAAGTTCCATAGAACTCGATTCCTACTGGCTTCCCTTTTAAAAATGGCGCAATCAGTATTCTTTAGACGAATAATATAATCACATTAAAGATATATACTCCGGCTTACCTCTTACTAAAATTGACCCTTCAGTACTGTACTATGCTCTTTTTATTTTTTGTTAGTCTTATTGCATAAGATTCTGTAATATTTCCTCCTGGGAGAGGGCACTGGTTCTTGTAACACAAGTCTATCATCTTGCACAGGAGTGGGACTAGGGTTCGCATCCCGGGTCAGACAAAATGTTATTGGGTTTTTCCATCAAGAATTTCTCAGTAGCAGCCACGGAGTCTGGATCCGTGCCCGGTTGATGGCAATAGGGTCACCCTCTATTACATGGGACTTTGACATAACTGGTGAAATGTGGGTGTACTGTTGGGTACACCTCTGCTTAATTTGTCGGGGATTACAAGCGTGATGTTATGTTATGTAATTAATTAATAAAGTTGATTGGGCCCTATTTGGTTGTTCTCAGAGGTCGTCAATACCAAAGGCGATGAACCACGGAGGATTAAGTTATCCTGTGGTAATAAGATTTTACCCACATACTCGTACGTATAATTTACGTAGGAGGTGGGCAATCATTATATTATTGACATGATATGTTCTTGATATCAATTTGGTTTATTCTGAAACCCGTTTGGTTTATTCTGACGTCTTATAAATAGACGCATGAACATCACGGCACTCGTAAACCACCTAAAACTTATCGGTAGCTAGATAGGTACTTAGACGCACGGAGAAACTCAAATGTTATCTAAGGCGCCAGCTACCATTAGAAGGCATCGAATAAAATAAAATAAGTAAATTAGATTTTTCTTTATTCTTACGCATGAAATTATACTTTTTTATCTTTTACAGTAGGAATATCATTTTTTAATTTCCTAAAAACACAGGGCGGCATTTTTTTTTGCTTTCTGGTAGTTATTCACAAAAGTTATCTTACTTTCACGTACAGTCGTGGCACCGGTTGGTACGCGGCTAAATGGACGTGCGGTAATTACCTTTCATTCATGTTGCCACTACAGAGCGCGGGTAACGTATCTATAGTATAAACTATAGATACGTTACCCGCGCTCTGAATGTAGAAGGTTTATACATATATGTATAATATATCATTGCTGAAACCTTCTACATTCTACGGTTCTGCAAATAGATTTATTAGTTAAAAGACTGAATGCAAATCTACCTACCTACATCTTATTCACTACTACTAAGGTGGAAGCACCGAGGCTGCCCGTGAAATTCAAATTTTCTTAAGTTTTTTGCTATTTGCAGGTCAGCGTCAAGCTGTATGTTGAACAAAATATGATTCGCGGCCGTAATACGTATAATGTAATGTAGAAACGTCCAATCTACGAAATATTCCTATTTCAAAACGACACGTGTAATCTTTTAGTAAGCTTCAGCATCCACGTGGTACCTTGTTTTTAGGGTTCCGTACCTAAAGGGAAAAACAGGACCCTATATTACTAAGACTCCGCTGTCCGTCTGTCTGTCTGTCCGTCTGTCACCAGGCTGTACCTCATGAACCGTGATAGTTAGACAGTTGAAATTTTCACAGATGGTGTTTATGATGCCGCTATAACAACAAATAAAACAGAATAAAATAAATATTTAAGGGGGGCTCCCATACAACAAACGTGATAGTTTGCCGTGTTTTTGCTCGGTATTAATAACGGCGACAGGTAGACGCTTGAAAAATTCACAAAATATTTAGTTGTATATCCACTTTAAACATAACTAATTAAATTAAAATAAAATAAATATTTAAGGGGGGCCCCATTTAACAAACGTGATATTTTTTGTCTAATGTTGTATAGATAATGGTACGGAACCCTTCGTGCGCGAGTCCGACTCGCACTTGGCCAGTTTTTTATTTGTATGCCAGTTACTAACGTTTACTATAACTAACTACGGGACCTGCGCGAAGTCCCTAAAGCTTTGCGCAGACATGAGTCAATTATGTTTGTAAACAAACTATTGCGTTCTTCAGGCAGAGGCGGAGGCGTTAGCGATCAATTGACCGCAACTTTGATTTTGAGAGAATTTTGTTGCGAGTCTTTTTAACCGACTTCTGAAAAACGAGGATTTATCATAATTATCTGTAGGATAACCAATTTATATGTTGGTAATTTATGATTTTCTTGTTTTTTCATTTAGTAGACGAATTTCAGACGGAATCTCAGAAGTCAGACCGTGTTTACCTATTTAGCTGGAACCCAAAAACTCGCAACAGTTGAGCAATTTTAAAACTTTTGACTTTCAAAAGCAACATGTTTATTTATTAGGGACTCAGTCCTTTTAAGTACAAAAATAAACGATATCTGACATCATTCCCTTAAGCGGGGTCGGTGCAGTAAGTCTTCATCTTTTATACTTCTCTATAAGTTGTCAGCGCATTTTTTGGCGAGCCATCTTTGTAAACAATAATACATTCTTTATGACTCAACAAAATATTAATTTGATGGTGAAATCAATCCTGAAAAACACGTGTATGGTAATCTTTTTTTTTCTAGAATCTTCTACGTGATTTTAAGCTGGAAACGTATATAATGAACCCGGGTATCACATACATATTATTATTTTTTCTTCATCTTCTCTAAAGTTGAATACATAATGAAAATCTCATCTCGCACTCATATACTCGTACTTACAAATTCTTTTGATAATACTCTACGGTGTATACGCTTAAGTAGTTCAAAGTCTGATTACGTATTCATGTATATTTCAACACATTCTCAGCCAGGATCTTTCCTGGTAATCTATTTTAATCAATTGAAACCAAAGACACGAGGTTGGAAAAATCCAAATATTATTTTTTCGTTTATATGCTATTCAAATATATGAGAATAACTGGCGAAATGTGGGTGTTATATTAGTACACTACATTTCTGTCAAACCCTTCGGGGGTTACTGGCATGTTGTTACGTTATATGGAGATTGGAATACATTATGTCAGCCAATCTATTTTTTCGATATCTCACATCAGTATTTAGGCTACGATCCTTCCGAGGCCCGCCTCAATATTCCACCGCTGCGCGCTGCCACTGTATACAAGGTGTAAACGGCCCCTTCTCGAAGGTGTCAACCAAGAGTTCTGTACATCAAACTAAGTGACTCTTCACAAAAATTATTGCTGGGAAACGACTTTTTTCAGGGGATGAACGTAAAAACGTAAAATCACGTTTTAGGGTAGGACTTACGACCCTCAGCACTGAGAAAAACGACGCAAGGAGGAGGAGGGTAGGACTCAATGTAATGCACACAAAACATTGTTCTGATGGATGCATTGAATTGTACGGGGTTCGTAAAAACCTGTATTTGGGAAAAAGTTAGAAGTTTGACCCCCAATATCTCTGGAACTAGAAGTTTCCCAAGTATGGTCTAGAACAAACAACATATCGCAATAACGGGGAGAACAAGCGCCTTTCGACTTCGTTAAGCTTACTATTACACCCATAATTTCGTATCGATAAAGACGTAAAATACCCCTTTTTAAGCGATAAAATAGCTGGCTCGAAAATTGGAATTCCAATAGTGCAATAATATTTAGAGTGTTCATTTATGTGTCCCCGATATTACTGAAACGGGGCATAAGATTCATGTATTCATAAGACCTACGTACATATACACATAGTAGTGGACGTGTCCCATTGATTCATTGAATGCATGTCCATCTCTATATCAAATTAGGCTTGTTCCAGCTGCTGTGAGCTGCCTTTCTTGGAATTGAGTTGTGTCCTCGCCCACGATCACGCTAGCCGTGTACATTCTCGCACTAATAAGAGACATCTTGTTATGTCGTGTGGTGAAATAATTTAGTTTGAAGCTGTGAAATTATGTCTTAATATAGTTCGAAGTTGCTGTTGCCTGACTAAAATATGGATGTGTCAATGCATTTATGAGTATAGCTGAGCGAGGATCTTTTGGCGCGGCCAAATTTGGACCCAAAGCCGCCATCTTATTTTTTTATAAGCTTTTATTTAACTGGCCTTGTGAGTTACTATGTATTGGTCAAATCTAGCAACTGAATTTCAAACCAGTTCCCTCCAATCAAGTGTGCTGAAATTTTGCACACACCTTTAGTTTTGGTGACAATACATTTTCATGACAGACATGACATAATCCTGCAGCCAGGATCGCCTCCTCACGAGGGAACTCTTCAACGGTCAATAGCACAGACACGAAACTTTATATACGCAAACAATGTTGATAGATAAACCTAAGTTTCTTGTTTTTTTTCTTAGTTTAATTTATTTTTTAATACACTTTAAAAATGTTTTCCAACAGCGCCGCGCCTCTGTCAACGTACTTAAAGCACCAAACGATATTTGTAGCTCATAGTTAGGAAGCACAGTGCATTTTTAGAAAAAAAAAATGGATATCTGTAAAGTCGGTTTACGTACGATAATTTTACGTGATAACGTCGTAAGAAATGATGAAAAATTGCATACTTTTATGAATTGTTATTATTTTTTATAATACATAGATGCGTCACAAGCTGAACGCTTAGGCCGATCGTGCCTCTCTATCGCTTTATCCGCGCTCTCGCTTGCACGCTCGGCTCAAGCGGAATGTGACACTTTTCCGTGCGTGCAGCTGCCGTTCATCGATTTATAAGACGTTACCAAGGCCAAAAAGTGATACTTCAACGGTTCAACCATTGACCGCTATTTTTTAAATTATTTTTATACCAAAAATTTATTTGCGTTTGCAAAGCCGTGCCAACAACTGATTTTTTTAAGATAATACAATACGGTAAATTTTCATGAAAACTAGGTCGAGCAAATAAAACTTTTGATATAAAACAGCACAGGATTAAGTCTGCTACTAAACTCAATGCAAACACTAGTTTATTGCATCTATTAAGATTACTGGTTTGTGTCCGCGATTTTACTTGCGTAGAGGTAGGACATTATATCATGGGAACTTCCTCCTGGACTATCTTATAAGACACTTTCTATCCCGGGTTCCGATGTAGGTATCTTAGGTCTCTATACGTATACCAAACATCGAAATTCGTTCAGCCGCTAAGGAGTGGAAACGTGACAAACAATCTAACTTTCTCATTTATAATATTAGTAAGCATTTCCTTTTGAATACTCTTGTTGTTCGTAAATCAACTTAGTTCACATATGATTAAAGTCGATGTTTGTATAATGTACCCAGATATACTTCAAATATCTTTTGATTCCAGGTGCAGCTGATATGAGCAATGATACCACACGTGAATGGACCACAAGAACAAATAGATGAAGACGACATACCTTTCGCTATAGAAAATCAGAAAAGTAAGCAAGATTTTTGAAGTTATACTTCTTTTGGCGCGTTAGGGAAAAATGATGAGAGTAAATTTTGACGATGCGCGCGCACACCGTCACGAAAAACCGACCCCCTGAAGTTAGCTAGTCAACATACACCCTGAAGTTAGTCAACATTTTAGTTTTATACGCCAAAGAAGTATATATAACTTCTTACGTGCGTAATAAGTATACACACACTTTTTTTGATTAATTTCTCCCACTACAGCAAAACACTTTAGATTTCAGTAAAGTGCGTACGCGTGTAAGAAATCGTTCACATCGTATCATGACACTCCCCCAGGGATAACAAATTGTTTTCCATTCATCTAGTTTGTAAGCTGCAGAAAAAAAAAAGCTCTAGTGATGAATACATTTCATTGAGGGTTGGTATTCTTTTAAACTAATAACACCTTTCGATATAACATTGGGAATTCCCGGCGAAATTAGATTGACGGCTTTTTTGCGTTTTAACAAAAAATAACTTCTCACGGCGAGATTTATTTTATGATTATTTTAATGAAAATCTAAGGGGGGTGTGTGGTCTGCCAGGGCTGCGGGACTGTTCGAAAGAGATACCGCGGCCCTGGAACACAAAGGGTAAGGAAGGAACATGGATGGGTTTTAGTCAGTACAAGTCTGACACTCCCTTCCGCTCTGCCTGGAGCGGGAGAAGTCATTTGATGATTTCCCATCCGTAAAAAAAAGGGGTATGTGTGGTGTTACGCAAATGGATAAAATAAGAAATGTGTACGTAAGAGGAAGTTTGAAAGTGGTGCGGTGACTGAAAAGTCGTGTGGTAATCGGTTGTCGTGGTATAGGCATGTGAGGCAGAGGAAAGGAAAATGTCGTGAGGAAAGTTTTGAGTATCAATGGGTATGGTATCTGAGTAAAGGAAGACCAAAAAAACGATGTATGGACTGTATAACCCCACCTCTTCTCTTTCGATAACAGAACGGCCAGAATAAATGGCACTTCACTCTCGCCATAATCTGGAAATTGTCGATCCATTACACAATAATAGCTCCAATGATGGATGACACTTCAATTGACACGAACACCTGGAATTTCCACTACATTAGAGATACGATTGGCATTCACATGTGTTGGGAGTTAGATAAGAACATTTAATAGACTATTTTCTATTAGTTGTATTGCTGAGTGAGTGTAAGGTTCTGGATACAATATACGGGTCGGGTAATATGTAATAGGGTTTTTCTTAGTTGTAGCTTTGTGAGAATTTCTCCCGAAGTTTGGATTTGTTTCAAATTAATTTAACAGTCGAAACTTCACGTGGTTAGCAATATTACATGCCCTTATTGACATGGCCTTATCAATTATCACACAGTAGGTACTATCTGGTTTTATTTAAATTTACACACAGCCTTACATATAAAAGTGTTTATCTTGAAGTCAAAAATTTTGAAGGGTTCACTTCTACCACGTGTGAATTGTTTTTTTGTGTGTACCCGTCTTACCACATGCCTTATTCTTTCATAATAAAACTAAAACATATAAATCAAAAGCGATTCTAAAACTAATCAAGGAATTCGATTTAAAAACTCCAAAAATAAAAAAAATAAAAAAATCCAATGTAGGTCGTACCAAAGCTCCAAAATAAGCATTGTTCTTACGTACAACTCTCATCTGTGTACAAGCACTGCTCTGAACCGAAAATACAATTTGAGGAAATTCTACGAGGTCGGATTTCAGAATTTCAGGTGCATTTGCACGAACGTTTGTGTACGAACGTTCGCACAAGTATTACAGATACTTTGGCTCGCAGTCTCGGGATTTCCTAACTGCATTACGATAGTATGTCAAACGTCAGGCTCAGGGTTAATGCTTTCAGAGTAGACAGCAGGTTTGTAGGTTAAATATTCATCATAACAAATGTACTCAAACAATAAGTTAAGCAATTAAAGTCGTAATAAATACTAGTATTCTGAAAAACTCAATAAATAGTTATTGAGTTTTTGTATAACAATAAGAAACGGGCATTGTTAGGCCCTATTCTTGATACCGGTGTGCAACTTTTTATTTTATTTTAATGTTTTTATTATTTTAATTTTAAATTAAAAACACACACACACAAAGAACAGACAGACAGTAAAAATACTATTTTAAAATGTTTTTTTTACTATATTGAATTAATCAAGAATGTTAAAAATAAGTAAAAAAATGAATGAAGATAAAAATGATTAAACATAATAATTTTACTGTATCTGTACCTAACTGCCGCCTTATCTAAACATGTGAAATATGTAACCCACACATTAAAGTTCCAAACATTTTTATGACTATCAATAGCCAACATGATATTTTTTTAAGTAAAATCGGAAACAAGAGTAACTACAATTTGCTTTCCTAAACGCACACACGTGGTAACAGACCCTGGGAGCCAACATGGTCAGGAAAAATCCAAAGAATGTAGAATAGTCTAATATCGATACGTTGAGTTACAGCTCTTTTAGAGATTGCTGTTACTTTTCCTCAATGTACTTTTAATCAAACAGGACTTTCTCGTAATCCTATATAAGTTGTCGACAAACGGATTTGCAATTTGGCAGAATTTTTACATGTTATTATTACACAGATTTTGAAGAAAAAAAAAAGGAACGGAATCAGGCATTACGTTCTAGAAATACACGACATATAATAAGTTTAGTAGTAATTCCACAAATATACAGTGTGTCAGGTTAAACGAGGGACATACTTTAAGGGTGTGTAGTACTCATGAAAATTAACAACTTTTAAGGCGCGGATGCAAAAATATAAAACAAAAAAAAACTGCTGTTCCCTACATTTTGTCCAGTTATGCGAACATAAATGTATAGAGCGGCTGGTTTTATTTTCTTGATTTCAGTGTTGGTCTCTTAGTAAAAGTTGTTCATTTTCATGTGTACTACACTCCCTTAAAGTATGTCCCTCGTTTAACCTGACACACTGTATACACCCAGGCAAAAATGCAGGTTAGAGCACTGTCCTCGACAAAAAATAATGTAAATTGCATGCTAATTTTCGCACTTGGACATGAATTAAAACTAAATATTGCACATATCATTTAAATCCTATCTAACTAGCATAATTATGTACGAACAAAGTTTCCCCTAAACACAACAAAATCCCTATTTAACTGGTTTCGTCAAAACGCTGAGTTTCTAAACTTCAAACTAAGAGAGCTGAAAACGTTGACCGTTTGTCGATCCCTGGATATAAAAGGAACCTTTGTCTCTTTATCCCTGACGGGCATTTCCGTCTCGAATCAGAGACATCGGACATGACCTTCCTTACATACATACTACCGACCTGACCTTGTTTCGCACGGGTTCAATGACGGCCTGTCAAAACACCAGGATTCCGTGCCATATTCAATGGGTGTAAAAATATCCTTAATGAATCTGAAAGCACTTGTTCTCCCCGTCATTGCAATATTTTTTTTGCTCTAGACCATACCTGGGAACCTTCTAGTTACGGAGATATTAGGGGTCGAAAATTTCGTTTTTTTTTACAAATACAAATTTTCAATGTTATAACTTTATTTTAAGTAGGTACCTCCACGACCCCCATACTATTTAATCATCAGCACAGTGTTTTGAGTGCGTATCATTGAGTTTTATTGTAAAACGTAATTTTAACCCCAAAAAAGTCGTTTCCCAGCAATAATTTTTGCGTAGAGTTACTTAGTTTGATGTATAGAATGCTTGGTTGCCGACTTCGTGAAGTATCCGTTTACACCTTGTATGTTACATACATACATAAACTTTCGCCTTTTTCTCATAGGTTTTATTCTCATTCTGTATTAACTACAGAACGACCAATTACTACGATCCCATACTCCTTCTGCCTCGTTCACGTTCATACACCTTTCTGAAGAACATCGCCACACAATATGGTGAAAGTTAAATACGTTAATGTGTTAACGGAAAAAATGCTCTAAAATTAATTCCGATTACAGTCTAAATGATAGTGAAAACCGCAATATTTATTTTGTAATTTTGGAAATCAAAGTGGTCATATAAACAGACACGATAATTAACTGTTACCCGCGCTCTTCGCCCGAAAAATATGACTTCCTTATTTGAATCGGATTTTGTTAACCATTTCAATTTTTTACAAGGAAATCTAATCCCTTTTTTTAAATAAAAGTACCCTAAGCTACTTCTTAATCTCAGTTAAAGTCCCGTCAAAATTGGTCCAGCCGTTTCGGTGATTAGCCGGAACAAACAGTAAGACCAACAAAAATAAAAGGTTTTTGTTTTAAGCACCGTTTAATACTTTCATAATTATGCATTCAGTAAAAAGCTGTTATTTGGAAATTACAAACGGACACTTCAATTTTATTTATTTGTATGGATATGTAGTTACACACGGCGGCACATCAAGCTTTACATTTCCAATATAACGTGGCCTCACTTTGTACATATTTTCAGTACAATGAGAGATCCGCATAAACTGGTTTTGTATAGCTTGATCAGCCGTCGCGCGTACAGATATAAAATAGATAATGAGAGATTAAGGCGAGGTGTTTATGTCTCGTTTCGTTCCCAGAAAGATAAAAAAAGGATAGCTTAATCTATCTTTCAACCTCGATGAACTGTTTGTCTTGTACGGAATTAAGGGCTGAAAGATTTATAAGGGTTGGATTGGAAAAGCATCAACGGGTTTGTGGCTAAATGGCTGTTTGGCAAGTCCATTGACTAGCCGCAGGCAATTTTGGAAGGGTTTCTTTTCTGCACTCATTAAGATCGTTCGATACGTTCTGGGGGGTTACCATGACGTCTCAAAACAGGAGTAATTCCTGTGTGGGAAAGAGACAGAGCTATACAGGTCGTCTAGCGCTATCTCTTTCTCACACTGGAATTAGTCGTGCTTCAAAACGTCATGGTAGGCCACCTGGTTATAAAGTACAGGACTGCGGGACTGTTCGAAAGAGATACCGCGGCCCTGGAACACAAAGGGCAAGGAAGGAACATGGATGGGTTTTAGTCAGTACAAGTCTGACACTCCCTTCCGCTCTGCCCAGAGCGGGAGAAGTCATTAGATGATTTCCCATCCGAAACAAAAAAAGGTCATAATATGTCCTCCCGAAATGTCCGCTACATACCAGAGCGACTCTCCGGTCTTGTCACTTCATCATCATCATTTCAGCCGAAAGACGTCCACTACTAGACACAGGCCTCTCCCAAGTGTCGCCACATTGACCGGTCCCGTGCGACTCGCATACAGCGGATCCCCGTAACCTTCACCAGTTCATCGGTCCACCTAGTGGGAGGCCTTCCAACGCAACTTCCTCCGGTTCGCGGTCGTCACTATAGAACTTTACGGCCCCATCGGCCATCCGTTCTGCGAGCAATGTGCCCTGCCCACTGCACACTTAAGTATGGCCATTCTTCTGATTTTACAACAAAAATTCTTTAAAGATATAGAAAAGAGAAAAAAAATGGATTTTTTTTTTCTTTAATAGTAAAATGCCAGTACTTATTAACAAATTTCCTAATTCCCTGACCTTTTAAAACACAATGGTAAGCCTAACTGAACGTCAACACTGACTGTGTGCCAGAACGAAGATTCACTATTTAGTTACAAGAATCTAACATAACATAACATCACGCCTGTAAGAAGACCAGAAACTTCCCGAAGAAGTCCCGATGGCTAACCCTTCGGAAATTGGCCTGACAAGTTACTAATAGTATAGTAAGCTACCACGAACTGTCAAATTGTCTCATCAACTTAACTATCAATATTTTATGTTTGAAATCATTTAGAGTTTGACGGAAACTTGATGTGCTGGCGACTCCCACATATCGCCATTTACATTTAAGTCCCATATAATCCTGAGTGAGCCTATTGTCATCAACGGGCACACAACCAAATCCCGTAGCTGCTAATGAGAAATTCCACAACAAAACGTTCAGCCCTCCAACGCTCCACCCTCGGCATCGGTCACAGTTATACATAAAACACCGCTTTTCGCCGTAAAACCTGATTAACGCTAGCAAGCTCGCTAATAAATGAACGCAGACAGATTAATGAGAAGTCTACGGACCTCCGAAAACGTATGTACGGTAAAAATAATCTTTATTAAAACGTGTGTGATATTGCCAGGGTCAACAAACCGACTTTAAAGAAATAAAGAAAAAGTATTTATTAGTCTCGCACCGGACAAAACAAAAAAAAAAAAACATGTGTGCAATTCACACGTGGTAGAAATGAAACCTTCAAAAATTTTTGCTTCAAGATAAACAAGGTATAATGCTTCCTATCTCATTTTCTCCCAAGTTAAATCTTATGAATTTATGTGTCTGTCTCTTTTTACTGTCGCTTTTTCGTTATATCGACTTTCGAATCCCAACGATGCTAAAGAAGTTTTCACTTCAAAAAACGATTCGTTTTAACAATAAAACAAAATTATAAAAAAGTAAACATAAGAAAAATATAAAATAAACGAAATTGAACGTACACGGCCAAAAAGCTGATGTAACATTTAAAAAAAGTCACAGTGCTGGTATTCTGACTATCATCATTTTTATACCCAGCAGGTCAAGCTCTAAAACCCTATAATGTATACCACCCAACCAAATTGCCCCAAAGGTATAAAATAGTCGTTACAAAAGGAAACCGGCGAGCTAAAATGTTGTTAAACAAATAGGAGTAAACAACGCGTTCTTTATGATGTCAACAACCTTTTGAACGTAGAATGTTCTACGCACGAGAAAAAGATGCGACACGCACTATAAAAGGACGTGACGCGGAACTACGTTAAATACCCTTAGGGTACAGTTCTGAAGGTAACGCAGTGGCATCGTCTAAAGTTTCAGCTATTAACCGTTGAGTTGCAATTTTGCAAGATCAATTCATCATAAAAATGTGTTGTCACCAAAACCAACGATGAATAAAACAATTCAGCTCAATCGGTTGGGTACTGGTTTAAAATTCAACCTCAAGATTCATGATTTGACCAATAACTTTAACTAACAAGGCAATTTAAAGAAATTAAACTTGAATAAAAAAAGATTTTAAACAAATCAAGTTTTTAAACAAATGAAAAAAAAAACTGGTTAAAATTCAGTCACAAGATTTGACCAATACATACTACAAGTGACTTAGAAAACAAGTTAAATAAAAAACTAAATTGGTCCTGTACGAGACCAAAAGACTAGGCGCCTATCTCACCACGACGCTGCGACATTGAGAGTAGTTTGACGTTGCCATTTGGCGACGTTATTGCTCGGGCTGGCGATTTCGATAGTCTTCGGAAGAGCACCTTAAAGTTGCGTTTCTACCAGAAATGAACGAGGATGCGTAGGGAGAGGATGAGAGGATGTGTGTGAAACTAACCAATCACATAGCTTGAATAGCTCGAGCTGTGAAAAAGAAGCGATTTTATTGGTTAGTTTTCACACATTCCTCGCTACGCATCCACGCTCATCTGTGGTGGAAACGCAGCCTTAAAGGGGCGTGAATCGTGACGCAAAACTAATTTTACTTCCTTTAGTCTAGAATAGCCTGTGAAGTCTATTGTTTGCTTCGAGTTACTCAAGTTATATTTGAGATGATTCTGAGGAAAGGTGGAGGGTTTCCATTTTAGTGAATGTAGAGGACATTCACACATTTACACATTTTGGACATTTATTAACGGATGGCCGATGGGGCCGTAAAGTTCTGGAGTGGCGACCGCGAACCGGAAGACGTTGCGTTGGAAGGCCTCCCACTAGATGGACCGATGACCTGGTGAAGTTTGCGGGGATCCGCTGGATGCGAGTCGCACAGGACCGGTCAATGTAGCGACACTTGGGGCAGGCCTATGTCCAGCAGTGGACGTCTTTCGGCTGAAATTATGATATTGATTAGAGGACATTATTGTGGAACATGGAAAATTATTGAAGTTTACTTTTTTATTGACAGCAGTAAGTTAAAATTAAGAATATCAAGACGTTGATAGCGTTCTTTCTTTCTTTTTCGTGTCGTTAGTGTCTAGCCTAGTGTCAGAGTTTGTATGTGGCAAGGCTCTGAATTTGGTAATTTCTTAACAAAATTTCGCCTTTACAAACTTGATTAGCATAACGTTAAGGAAGAGTTACATTTTTAATTCTATATAGTAGGTCCTACATTAAACGAAATATAAACATGCAGATAGAAATACATATATTTTGATCATTTCAATTAACACTTACGAAAAAAAAAACCCTCTCTTTAAATCTTTCAAAGTTCAATCATCTCAATGTAATCAAATAAAAACGTATTAATATACATAGGTATACGAGTATTTACTAAGTGACACGTATGATCGTGAAACTCAAAGAATCGAGTCTGATGTACATCCGGTAATTCGCATAAACCGTAAAACAAGGGTTCGTTTTTTTGATCACGAATTTACGATTCAGAATACATTACAAAGACTTGTTAAAGTACTCGAGATTTATAGGTTTCTGAATCGAGAACCTAATCGGGTCTCTAATCAAAAGATTAGACAGGCAAGATATCAGTTAGATTTCATGTTAGCTTTGCTGTTATTTGGCCACGATTTAACAACAGATTTAAGAAAACGATAGCACTTACTATTGTGTCCTGCGTGTCCTGTTGTTCACTCACTACAGAAACTGATGGACGCTACCGAAAGTAGCAAAAAACTGGGTGTGTAATATATGCCATAATAACAGATAATATATTATCACTTGAAATAACGTTCACACGATATAATTTTCATATGCTATAAAAACAAATAACCTAATTTCATGTGATCTAATATTACATTTCATATAAACTTCTTTTGCTCTAATATCATTTAGTTTATCGTTCATCTCATATAATTTTTATTAGTATATTGCTCTTTTTAATGCGCTAATGGTCATGATTTTAACCTAACCTAACCCACATGGTTCACCCACAATAGGGGGGACCTGACGCAGGTATATATGAGGTGAATATGAAAGAACAAAACAACATATTAATTCGTATATATTTATTCATACAACAATGTTATAAGTAGTAATAGTGTAGTGTAGTAGTAGTGTCAAAATTATATTAAACGTTACTATAGAATTTGAATATTATCTTTACATATAATAAAACAGTAAAAAAACTGTCTACACATTGAATATATAGAAAAAAAATATGTGGGCGGTTTAGATACAGTAATACAGCACGAATCCAAAAAAAAAATTCTGTCTGTTTATCTGTACACGTTAATCTTCGGAACTACTCGACGGATTTGAATGTTTTTTTTTTTGTTGTATAGGTATTAAGTCTGGGCAACATATAGGCTATAATTTATCTTGGAAACTTGAACACCTGATGCAGAACCGCAACAGACCAGCTAAACTATAAGAGATGGTACCATAGCAAAAATTGTTCCACGTAATGAGCATTTTCTGCTAAGAGAATAAATTTGAAGATCTGGAACACCTATTGTGGAACTCCAAGAGCCCAGTTACACTATAATATATATAGGAATGACGTCTTAGCAAAAGTTGTTCAGCCTGATGAGCACTCTCTGTTGAGGTATATAAATTAAAGATCTGGAACACCTGATGTGGAAATCAAAGTTATCACTAATTTCACTGTATAATGATAAAATAACATAAGCTGGGAGTACCTCCACGCGTTGAAGGCGGTAACAGTTTAGGAATGAATCATTGAAAATTTGACTTTACTGGCCAAAACTCCCATTTATTATTTTATTTCATCGAATGCGGCATAACGGGAAGAAAATTTTTTTGTTGTATAGGTATTAAGTCTGGGCATCATATAGGCTATAATTTATTTTGGCAAATGGAGCACCTGATGCAGAACCGTAACAGACCAGCTAAAGTATAAGAGATATAAAAATGGTGCCATACCAAAAATTATTCCACGTGAAGAGCATTTTCTACTGTGAGAATAAATTTGAAGATCTGGAACACCTGTTGTGGAACTCCAAAGCCCAACGACATTATAACATATTAAGGAATGACGTCTTAGCAAAAGTTGTTTAGTCTGATGGGCATTTCCTGTGGATTTACAAAAATGAAAGATCTGGAACGTGTCCAATCGTCTCGCTCATCCCGTTGTTTTCCCGTTCCCGGCCTTAAAATTCTTCATCAGACGTTTCAGATCTTCGATTTTGACGACCCCGTTGTCGCTGGCATAAGCAACAAGATCCGCGTACGAAGTCGCGGGCAGAAGCTAGTACTAAATAAATATTATACTAACTGAATATTAGTTCAAAGGTGCATTATAGAAAATGTTTATTAAACCATATAAAATTAGGTAAACTGAAATTATATCAATAACTCATTATATCATTTCAACGTTATACTAAAAAAATATTATATTAAATGAAATTAGGTCATGTGATCGTTAGAACTTTTGTTATTATGTCAAATGGTACGCACCCCAAAAAACTAGTAGCTTAGTTCTGGGCTGACCCAGTTTAGATTGCCATCAACACGCTTTAAATTTGTTGTTGTTTGTTGTTCTTGTTAAAGAACAACAACAAATTTAAAGCCAAGTTCTTAGTGGAGCAATTAGTAACTAACAAAACTTGGTGAATTTGGCCAAATAGACTTCCAAAAATTGAGCATCTGATAAATCTGACGATTCATACTCCACTGGAGAATCTTGAAAGTACCTATCTAATACTTTAAGTGGATAAACCAAACTCACGCAGTGTACGCAATACGATACTCAATAATATAATATAATAATTACAATTTGAGAGTAATACAGAATTCGTGGAAACTTTCAGACTAAATTAGGCATCCGAACGTTCTATGGGAAAGTTGATGTAATATTTCATATCTTATTCCTAATTGCTGTTTTTCTAGAAATGTGTACTAGAGAGCTTTTACCTTATAAAATTATACTTGTTACATTACCTTCTGTGTAGATATTTGTGCTCCATCATTATGTAGTCAATGGCCTTTTAATGAATAAAATCCAGACATCTTTAGAAATCGATATGATAAAGTAAACAAAACATCACGTCTGTTTACTCCAAAATAATAAACAGGGTTAATCTTCGGTAGCTATGTTAAAGTCCCATGTAGTAGAGCACGAGCCTATTGCCGTCAACTGGTTGTAAATCCAGAGTCTGTGCTGCTACTGAGAAATTCCTAATCGAAAAACCTAAAAACACTTTAATCACAATAATCGAACCCAGGACCCCGGCAGGCGCTCTCATGCTGGGTTACTGCTCAGGCGCGTTCGCGGTTACTAACCCAACGAGGCAGTCAAACAAAAGCTGTAGAGCTTTTGTTTGATTATTTATAAAAGGATCAAAAGTTTTAATATTGCTCGCTTACAAAAGATTTAAACTAACCTTGGACTACTGAATCAAAAAACGATTTTAAGCTCTATTAACAAGCTTAAACGCCACTTAAATAAAACCACTAAATAACCTTAACATTTTCTTCCATTTCAGACTTAAAATGGTACGACCGGATCCTACTCAACAGACCCCTAAGGATAATCCTAGTACTCATAATATCTGCAATTGCTGGTCCACTTTTAGTATACAGATTCATTTTTGTACCGACCCTCGAGCTACCTCCACCTGATGGCCTTTCGGTTGGTTCCTGTCTCGTTTCAAGAGAAGCTCGACTCCCATGTGGCTTAGAGGCAGTTCCACCCTTGCAATGCCACGAACAATGCTGCTATGACCACCAGCACGACTTATGTTTCCATAGATACCCTTCAAGATTCTCCTACTTATTCCGTGGAGAATGGACAGAGGAGACTAAGTTATATCCAAGGATGCTAACACTACCGTATGCAGAAGAAAAGAGTTACGAAAAAGTCAGATTATCCATCGATGAAGTAACAGCAACACATCTTACCTTTACGTTCTATCACTCCAATAATATCACAGGCAGAAGACTAACAGAAAAGAATTACACATACAGCGTAACAGAACCAAACAGAAGACATCCTGATGTTTCAGAATTAAGTATAATTGTAAATTCAACACAAGGAAATATTTTCAATACAGCACGGGGACCCTTAATAGCCGCAGATAACATTTGGGAGATATCATTTAAAATCACAAATGAAACGATGTACGGGCTGGGAGAAATACCTTTAAAACCAGATACTGTGAAAGTTTTGTACAATCACAAGGGAGGACTGAATTCGATTCCGTTGATATTTGCCAAATTTAACGGGTCTTATCATGGTTTGTTGATCGAATCATTGGCCCCTACAGAGGTAATTGTCAGAGGGGATAATCAATTGGTGCTCCGCAGTATAACGAATTTGGGGTTGAAGTTTCATTTGTTTGTGGGACCAAAGCCTAGTGATGTGATGAAAGATGCCATGACCGTTATAGGGGCAAAGAAAGACCTTGAATATTGGATGTTAGGTGCTCACATCTGTAGGTAAGTTTATAGTAAAATTTGTAACCGTTGCGCGTCGGTCGAATATGTTGATTTTATTTTAGCAAGTCAGGTACAAATCCACAAACGATGGGGCACTTAATATTGTTCCTGCGTGTCCTGTTGTTTGTTCATTACAGGAACTGATGGAGGCTCCCGAAGGCGCCAAACAAGTGGCTAAGTCCCGGACCGACCTAATTAAGATGCTATCGACACGCTAAGAAGAAGAAGGTAGAAATCCTACCTGACTGGCTAAAATCATTATCATCACGGTCATAGTCTAAGTTTTCCACAGTCAGCAGAAATAAATAGCCCTCATTCAAATAAGTTTCCTAGAATTTAAATATTCGCTACGAGTCGTTAGATTGACTAATACTAAAAGTAAGTTCTATGCTGTGGAAAATACTTAAAACTGATTTAGGTACTCAATCACAATCCATCAATTCAAACTCTTGATGTTAGTAGTTGGAAGTTTGTCTCTTTTCCTAGAAATTTATTTGAGCATGTTTATTGTTGTTCAAAAAAGTAAGGAATAGAAAAGGTGAAGAAAATATTGCACTGAAGAAGTAACGAGCAATTGAGCAAGCTACACAGTGATTCTTTATGTTGGAATGTATTCCAACCCCCTGTAGGGGGTTAACCGAATCGAGATACCGGAAAACTTTCTTAGTAAACTTTCGCTCTTTTTTGATCAAAATAATTTTGGCATACTTAATTTTTTGTTCTGCAAGTGTGAGTTATCTCGCGATGTTTTCTATTACCGTTTTAGAACCGTGTTGATGAAATAAATAACCTAAAGTAATGCGCCTGGGATCGAACGCACAACCTACATGAGCTATCATCACTGGTCCACACCTTCTATCAATATCATCAGCCTACAACAGTGGACTGCTGGACATAGGCCTCTTAAATCGCACGCCGCTTAACTCGATTATCGAATCTCAATTCTCATCAAGTTACTACAAGCCACCCAGCACAGATCGTCGCTCCACCGAGCCTGAGAGTGTCCCACCTTACGCTTGCCAATTCGCGGTCCCCACTCAAGAACACGTCTACCCCAACTGTCATCAGTTCTACGGCTAATATGCCTGGTCCATTGCCCTTTCAGCTTACTTATTCTGTGAGCTATGTCGACCACTTTGGTTCTCTGTCGGATCAACTCGTTCCGGATGCCCTCAGAGAGCAGTCCGTGTGACACGGTTGTTCTTCCATTCTCCCCTGTCAAAAATCGCGGCATCATTAAGCTATATGAATTGAAAATAATTATAATCAATGCCCAAGTAAAAAGTTACCCAAGTTAGAAAAATTTGGTTCTGAGTGTTCAGACCTAGTCAGGCACGGCATGAGTGATAATTACAGAAATTATTAATTACCAACCATTTTGACAAAGCATCTCAAATAAAAGTAGCTTACAAAGTAACAATTATTAAACCGATGAAGTTTGATTGCACAAAGTTCTACAATAATTCTTAGTGAACTCGAATAAATTGGTGTTTTTACAAAGGGAGAAAAGTTCAATAATTGCGAATACGCAGTCGTTTCAGGACTTGGCGAAAGGGATCTAGAGAAATAGTTATCTTTAGGATTTCTTACCATTTTATTCTACATGGCGTAAAATATTTGAAGGTTTGGGTGATTTGTTTTAAATCGGATGTCTAGTTTCAGAGATCGTCCTGCAGCCAAACTTACAAACTTTACCTCTTTATAATATTACTAGTGACCGCCCCGACTTCGCTCGGGTATACTGCTTTAATCTCGACAAATCTTTGTGCGATGAGTAGGTACGATTATTTGTTCTGCATCTGGGTGTATAATTTATTTATAATATGTATGTATTCTGAAATATATAAGTATGTTTATCAGTTGTCTTGTTGCCATAGTACAGGCTCTGCCTAGTTTGGTTGCAGTGTGTTGGTTGTCCCAAGATATATATATTTATACTAGCTGACCCGCGCAACTTCGTTTGCGTCACATAATGCAACTAAATAATATTTCGACTACCCAACCCTACCTACCCTACCCTACCCTACCCTACCCAACCCTACCCTACCTACCCTACCTACCCTACCTACCCTACCTACCCTACCTACCCTACCTACTCTACCTACTCTACCTACCCTACCTACCCTACTTACCCTACCTACCCTACCTACCCTACCTACCCTACCTACCCTACCTACCCTACCTACCCTACCTACCCTACCTACCCTACCTACCCTACCTACCCTACCTACCCTACCTACCCTACCTACCCTTTATTATATTAAGTATATTTAGAGATTTTCAAAAAAATCTGAGTTACTCCCTAGTCGCGCCTAAAGAAGTTTTACTTCAAAAACTTTGACTTTGACTTTATTTGCCTGAAATATGGTGTTTTACTGATTTTATAACACAAACATAGTTCTTTCGCCTACTAAAAACGGCATGCAAATAATGCGAGGAAATGAATTAAAATTTTCAAAATCAATGATGCACACAAACAACAACATTTTTTGTCGCGTTGATGAGTTCATTTGTTTTTTTTCAATAAACTGCTTTCTATTTGCAAGCCAATTCGATATTTAAATAAAACCTTTGATAAGTTGGCTCCTTGGTTGCCATGCTTTTGAGTATAAGATCGTTCCATTTTTAAATATAACATCTGTTAGAATCATTTGGAGTTAACAGATAATTGTGACTGTCAAATAATAACAGACAAATAATTAGCAATAAATTAAAATTGCGACTATAATTTGAGATTTAAACTATCCTATCTCTCAAGTTGGATCGAACTGCACATGGTGTGCGAATTTTATTATAATCGGTTAAGTGGTTTAGGAGTCCATTGAGGCCAAACATTGTGACACGAGATTTATATATATTAAAGATATATATCTATCCATCAGGTCCAAAACTATATTACAAGCTGGGACCAACTATCATCATCATCATCAGACTATAATGTTCAAGATATATATATTTATATATATATATCTATCTATCAGGTCCAAAACTATATTACAGGCTGGGACCAACTATCATCATCATCATCAGACTATAATGTTCCCACTGCTGGGATACAGGCCTCCTCTCTATGAGAGGGAATGGGCTATAATCCACCACGCGGGCACAGTGCGGATTGGTAGATGTCACATGTCTTCGAATTTTTGGTTTTAAGAGATGCCGGTTTCCTCACGATGTTTTCCTTCACCGTTTTTGAGAGCAACTATACATACGAGTACTTACACAAAATTTCATTGAAATCGGTTGGGGTCGGTGGAGATCGATAAATGTCCCACGGGATCATACTATTGGGATAAAAAGGTTAATCCAGGTTTTAGGACGTCGGGAGAAGGTTGAAGATAGCAAACTCGATGATTGCGAAAAATGAATGAATAATTTATTTTCCAAAAGGATGCTTAAATACTATTTTACAAATCAACACTTAACCAATAAAAAGATGTACATTAAAAAAATTACGTATTTTCAAAATAAAAAAACCAATAAGAGTCGTAGGATTACAACCAATCACGTCACAGCATTGTTGTCGTGTTGAATCCGCGAGGGGCGCATGAACTCGCGGGGCGCGCGGCGGGTATTCAGTCTCCTCGATAGCAACGAAGGCATAAATACAGGTACCGCGTATTCGCGCGCTTTGTGTCGGGCTGGCCACCGTCGTGGGAAGATGTGTTGAGGAACGAGTTGATGGAAGATAGAAGACGCGACGAACTGAAGACTGGAAAAGTGGCCTCTTCACAGCTCCGACACATGCAATAGTTCTTTTCAGAACTGTTTCCTTAACAGAACGTCGAAACGTGCAAAGTTCTTGTCAGAACTGTCTGCTTCCATGTTTCTTATCGGGGAGTCAATCAAACATGTGGTAATGTGCTGTGATCAGCGGTGGCTACACAGGTTATAAATTATCTGTGTGCTAAACATTCAAATCCGTTCAGTAGTTTTTGATTGGAAGAGAAACAAACATCCAGATATGCGTAGGATTAAAATAAACAAATATTCTAATTTCAGAGAGGCGACATCGAACGATCCACTGTCAGAACTGAGTACTTTCATCACAAAAGCGACAAACCAAAGCTTGCCGTATGAAAGCCACTGCGGCGCTGTTCCTATAGTCTTCGAGACTGACTGCAACGATACTATGATCCATCTTGTGAACCAGGGAGAGATTCACATACGGAATGCTAGAAAGAAGTTCGTGCCTCATGTTTCACCTTACGTAAGTACCTAATCTTCTTTTTTTTTTACGGACGGGAAATCATCAAATCAAATGACTTCTCCCGCTCTGGGCAGAGCGGAAGGAAGTGTCAGACTTGTACTGACTAAAACCCATCCATGTTCCTTCCTTGCCCTTTGTGTTCCAGGGCCGCGGTATCTCTTTCGAACAGTTAAATACTCGATACTCAAGTCTTTATTGCATTCCATATGTATTACATAGATGGTGTAAAAAGTTAAAAGATCAATAAAAGACCCTGTCGAGCACAGAAACATTAGGAGGTTAAGCTTAGCTACTAAAGAATGGGTACCTATTTAAACACAGTCAACGAAATTGGAGTGTATATTTTTTTGTTTGAGTCTCAACGACGTAGAGGAGAATTTGATCCCCAATAGAGGCGAATATTTGTTCCAATCTAGACTAGTTCGTGATTTACTGTAAATTTACAAAAAAATAAAAAAGAATGAATGTTTTCTAGCTAACTGCAGTTGAATTTCACCACAACTGGCATAACCTAATTTTATAATATTCCTTCTGGCAACTTCACAGCATCTAGTATATTGCAATTAAGTGGTCATTGGCTTTAACCCGCGACATATAGAATAAGAATCATTTAGAATTAATATTATACATCAAAATAATTACATAGATGTACCTCTACGTACAAAAGTTTTTCAAACTCTTGAAAAATGAAATTGTTGATAATTACATGACTGAAAACATAATCAGAAGTTAAAAAAATTATAAATAATAAAGAAACTATTTTTTAACTTCTAATTGACCTCAGAGTGCTGCGGTTGCCCAGTGGTAGCGACCCTGACTTACGAACAGTAAGTTGTGGGTTTGAACCCAGGCAGGCGCATTACTTTGTGTAACTTATTTCATCACCGCGTCTCTCAAAAACGGTGAAGGAAAACATCGTGAGGAAACCGGCATGTACTAGAACCAAAAATTCGAAGACATGTGACATCTACCAATCCGCACTGGGCCCACGTGGTGGATTATAGCCCATTCACTCTCATAGAGAGGAGGCCTGTGTCCCAGCAGTGGGAACATTATAGACTGATGATGAATTGACCTCAGAAAAGCCAGACAGAACAATTACCATGACAAATGGAAATTAATTTCTCAATATTAATTTCACAGATAAAATACACAGCACCAACAAAACCAGTAGAGGAAGACTCGGAAGATGACGCAACAACAGTAACAACGCAATCAACAACAACAGCAACCGAACGATGCTTCGACGACGCAAAGTTTGCCCATTACAATATCCGCGATCCAGATTCTTACCACCTCTATAAAGGCAAAGTTGACAAGCATGACGTCATCTATCCTGGTTACTTTTGGGCAAGTGAAAAGTTTATGCAGAGTTTATGGGCTTTCAATACAAATTTCGAAGCTGTTGTTTTGGAAAACAATTGGCCTTTAGACGAATCTGACAAGGATCGGGATTCGTTCTATGAATTCTTGCCGTATTTCAATGAGGTAAGAGCACTTGATGAAAATCATTAATTCTACTATTTTCCTACTAATATTATAAATGCGAAAGTTTGTGAGGATGGACGGATGTTTCTGACTCTTTCACGTAAAAACTAGTGAACGGATTTGGAAGAAATTTAGCACACAGTTAGTTTATAACCTGGATTAGTTTAGTTTAGTGGATTAGTAAGTTTATAACCAGGATACTTTTTATCCCGGTAGTATAACAATTATCGAACTCCAGTCAGGCGAAACCGCGGGCATAAGGTAGTAAGGAATAATTTATCATGAGACGACGGAAGTCTTCAAAAGATCCATTAGTTGTTATAATTTTAATTTGATAAATCATCATATATTGATGGGAATGTCGATGATAAATGGCTATCTTGATCAGGAACTTGAACTTTAACTTGGGGGAGCCTGTTAAAAAGCGGGGTATTGTTAGAGGTCAAGGGACTGCATAATGGCAAAATTTAGTTTTGACATGAATGGGTAGTTAAGAGTACGGAATATGAGTAGAACAAATTTATTCATTCAAATAAACTACCGTGTACCCATGTCCAATTACAGTTGGACAATTATTATTCCAAAGGTCAGTAAAATCAACTGACCCGTCAAACACATCAAGCGTTCGTTCAAGAAAACAGTTCCAATTTATAAATATTTCTTTCTACTTGTAATAATAAATTGACCTTCCATTTCAGAATTTCGAAACTGCTTTCAATGTTACTCCCCAGTGGAATGCTACTCGTCCTACTCGACCTGTTTCTAGAAACACAAGACTAACCAACGATACAGAATACCCAGGAGAACATTATCTCATCAGACACAACGAATACGGAAACCAATTTATCAACGCTTTTGAGAAGATCAAAGGGCCCATCCCGATAGCATCTACTAGTCAGTGGATGAATGGAAACGTTACTATAAATCGACAGAACATAACAACTACGTGGACTAATCTGAGAAAGGAACTAGTAGAAGCCAGTTTAGGTGGCGTATCTGGTCACTGGTACTGGTCATCCCCGATATGCGGCGATACAGAGGATTTCAATAACGTTACACAAATCAGACTGTGTGCCAAGTGGTACATGGCAGCCACTTTCATGCCAATGATAAAGATACATTCGAAAGGAATTCCTAGAGATCCTCTAGGATTTGTTGGTATAGATAGAGCTCATATGATAACGGCATTAAATAGACGATTAAGTCTACTTCCCTATATTTACACAGTTCTTCAAAATGGCCCTCTTCTTAGACCTATGTTTTACCAATTCCCATCGTCTAACCTAACTGATATGACGACTCAGTTTGCCGTTGGAGATGATTTGGTGATAGTTCCAAATTTAGAACCGAGCCAGACTCATGTCCACTTATGGATGCCTCCAGGAGAGTGGTATGAATTCTGGGGAGGTTTGAAGATAATTGGAGAAGAGGGACAAGCGGTCACGATGACTACAACAGAATCCGATTTCTTTACTATGGTTCGTGCTGGTTCTATCGTTGTAATGCAGAAGGTAATTATGAATTATAAGAAATTCAGAGAATTGTTAAACTGTTATTTCCATGTCATCGTCATCATCCACACTTCACTTCACCCACTGCTGGGTATAACACCCGTATAAGTTAAGTTAAAGTAATTACTGCAAAGATTTTTATGCAATAGACAAGAATTTAAACGTGCGAATCGTGTATATCTCGTAAGAACCGTCAAAGAAAGCAAAGCTAAAAATTCTAATTTATGACAGTTCTAACTTCAAGCAATTACTAAACTAAAACAGAATAAAAATCATAACATCATCACGCCTTTAATCCCCGTTGGGTTAGGCAGAGGTGTACCTAATTGTACACCCACATTTCGCCAGTTATGTTTAAGTCCCATGTAATAAATGGCGAGTCTATTGCCATCAACCGAGCAAAAATCCAGACTCCGTGGCTACTACTGAGTAATTCCTGATGGAAAAACCCAATTGCCCGCCCAGGAATCGAACCCAGGACTCATGCTCAGCAGTCGCGCTTGCGACCACTCGACCAGCGAGGCAGTCAAGTTGGTTTCTCCTCTGACAACAGCACATGGGGATTTGATTTGTACTGAAATATAAATTCCAAGGAAATACAACCCTAATTCAACAAAATCTGTACATGGCTTACTTAACTAAAACCGTGTGACGCAAGGCATGTGTCGAGAATACGTAGTTGCTCGACATTCTGACCCAAAAAAAAACAACCAATTACAATCATATCTATCACAGTAATTTCTCTTACAAAATATAATAATCAGACTACTATAACCTCCAACTTTGGGGGCTTGACACATATTCGTGATACTTATTTGTTTACAAGATTAGCGTTCAATTGAAATGGTGAATGTGTAGCTGCTAATTCAGACTCAAAGCATTTATTTCAAACAAAACAATTACATGCACGTTTAATTGTCAGTTAAAGAACATAAAGATGAAGCCAAAGATGTAGTTGCCCATTCCAAAACGTAGATCTCTCGGAGGCAAACGGGCAAGAAACTCCTTAAACACTCTATGCATAGTGCAGGCAGAATATGCGAATAGTTAAACCTCCACAACAGTAGATCATACCCCACAATCGGTCAATCACCGACTTGAAACTGTAAGCCTGTTATAAAACTTTTTTTTTTCAGGAGACTCAATTAACGGCAGACCTTACTCGACTTCAATCAGGATACTCACTTATCATAGCACTCGAATGTGAGACTACATACAGCACCAAAACTACTGAAGTTACTAATTCATCCGAATCTACAACTCCTACTGAAGATGATGATGACACTAGTCCTGCAACAGAAACTGCAGATGCTGATACAGGAAGTACAATCGATGTTACTACTGACGGTGATGACACAGCTGCTACTTCAGAAACAACAGGCGAGACGGATGAAGATGAAGAAACAGCCTCAACAGAAACACCTTTAGTTACAATCACAACTTGTGAAGCCACTGGCAAATTATTCATGAACGATAATATGACTCTTATTTTCAAAGCTAATGCAACAGATATTACAGTTTCTGCTGAAAAGAAGGATGTAGAAGATTTTGGAGTATTTTGTAATGCCACTATAGCTGCATGGGCTGGCACTGTCAGAGAACTAGCGATTTATGGCTTAAATAAGGCGGAAAATAACTATGATGAAAAGAAACTTATTAGTACCACGACAACGTTAATAAATTTGTGCGAACTTGTAGACAATGATGAAGTCGGTTTTAAGTTTATAGACTGATATTGCAAGATTCAATATACCATGAACGTATTGATGATACTTGTACAACCAGTGCCATCGAAAGCCATTATATTTTCAGAAGGATATTGCTGTTTCAGTATTATTTATTTATCTCTTATTTACTTATCAATAAAATTAGAAAACATTATTTTTACTTTTCCTTATCTAGATAAATCTTTAAGTTCATCCGTGCACACTTTGAGTGTTCAAAGCAATAACATTGAGCGTAGAATTAAAATTCCGTTAGGAATACTGATGTTCAAAGGATTCACATCAATTCCTTCGAATAAATATTATGACTTGACTGCTTTAGAATTTGAAATAACTTATTTGAACCTAAGAGTAGAATAAATAACAGCGAGTTTCTTGAGAAAACACAGGACGTAATGGAAATTTCGTTAAAGTTATGATACTCTACGATATTTCTTGAAAGGTTATTGTATAGGAAAGCCCGCTAGGTTCTGATTTCAGGAGGGGCTAATGACATAATTATTGTTACTTACAGAATTCACCTGGAAGTATTCAAGGTCCTTAAATTAGAACAGAAATGATGTAGGCAGGTAGTTCCATACAATTATTCAATTATATACCAACCAAATGGCGAAGGGTTTCTTATTCATGGCCCACATCTTGTGAAAGTACAATTATTTAGGATACGATAGGCGTGATAGCCCCCTATTAATAAATAAAGACAAAAAAACGTATTCAATGTTAAAGCTACTTTTCCATTGTTTTTCAAGGTTTTATTCAAGATTTTCCTTTAGGGCCCGTTTTGCCCCGGTTGCCCCCTACATTACACTGAAGGAACCATCAATAACTATTTCATAAAGTTGTATTGGTGATTTTAATTATTATAATACATACGTGTTACGGACGCGAATCATATTTTCATCAACAGACAACCTGATACTGGCCTGCAAATTTGAATTTCGAAATACCTCAAGAAGAACTAGACTAGTTCGTTATTCAAATACTAAAATCAGACACTAGGCGCAATCATTTGGAAAGAAGATTATAATGTATTTAGATAATTATACAAATAATCGCTATAATATATTACTAACTAATAGACTACTGAATGAAGCACGAAAGAATTATATTTATCTTACGACTCATAGTTTTAAACATAAAAATGCAAATGTTTAATTGCCTAATAAATAAAATATAATTAAGATCACTGCAACCTCATTGCAACAGCCAATGTGATTTTTTTTTAAATCGTTGCCCAACACTAGGAATTTCTCCTGCATCGTGGGTGCGTTCACAAACATTTAAACTCATACACAAACAGCCACATTTCGACAGTGATGTAAAGTCAGATAACTGTGAAAGGGCTGTACTTATAGGGGTGGTTGTTGGTAGGTCGCGGTAAACAGCTAGTGTTAGTGTAACTCATATGGTTTCTTGTAAATGTGCTTATTCCATAATCAGTGTTAGGCAACGTTTCCACTATGCCGTGATTTTTTTTCGTCATAGAAAAACGTCTCTTTGTTTCTTTATTTTAGTTGAACTTTTATGACATACAAGATGTAAACAGACCCTTCACGAAACCGTCAACCAAGCATTCTGTACCTCAAACTAAGTAAAATACTCAAATTACGGCAGGACTCAATGTAACGCACTCATAACATTGTGCTGATAGATGCATTGAATAATTTAGGGGTCATGTAGGTGTCTAAAAATTATTATACACGGATACACATACACAACAAACATTAATAGCATAAAATGAACAGTCAAATAAGCCCAATTACAAAGATATTAAAAACTTTTTTCCGTGTATAGGTTCAATTTAAAGTTCTCTGCTTCTAAAAATTGGACACCTCTAGATTTGAAAGTAATAGAAACTTGGGGCCCCCTTGGATCGTGGGGCCTTGGGCACGTGCCCAGTGTGCCCATTAGAAAAGAGTGCCCTGCCACGAGCTACACGTTCAAGCGGATAGCGGAGGAAACAAATCAAATAATTTATTCGCATAAAATGTAGGTATTTTACACTAAAGTTGTTATGTTATGTAAAGAAGTTGCCTAGAATAACAAGAGACGCGCGAGCGTGTGCCTCAACACAAGTCGGATCATCCGAGGCCGTGAACAAGGGACTAAACGTTGACTCGTTAGGATAAAACAAAAATGCGACAGTGAATAACCTATTTTTTTTTTATGGAAAATCGTCAAATGACTTCTCCCGCTCTGGCCAGAGCGGAAGGGAGTGTCAGACTTGTACTGACTAAAACCCATCCATGTTCCTTCCTTTCCCTTTGTGTTCCAGGGCCGCGGTATCTCTTTCGAACAGTCCCGCAGTCCACAGTGAATACGCGTACTCACTCTTCGTGGACAACAGCTTCACCACTATTAAGGTGTTTGATAGCACTCACAAGAGTTCCTTTATTTCGTCCTTATGATCAAAGTTGATACTGACTACTTATCAACTTATCTAGTAATATGCTAAGAACTGCATCGCTATCGTACTGTTTTACAGTACAATATTTAGTTGTTCTGAGTTTTAAGGGGATTACACACTAATTCGGCGGTATTCATTACTTAACAACATAACTTGAGATATTAGTTTAGCGCTGCCTTCTAAGAAAAACAAGATCGAACTGTTAAATCCAGTAAAAAGATAACACATCTCTCGTCGGCTTCCTGTATATGTAACCGGATGCAGCTAAATACTAGTATTTTACATGGAACAACTGCCTATATGACCAGTTCTAGAACCCAGTTAGTACTTGGTAATACGATACCCCTTGGTAAGACTGTTTGTCAGACTTTTGGGCCACTGACTGCCTGTAACAACTGTCAAAGATCTAAGAACAAATAACAGCCGGGACCAACAGCTTGATGTGCTCGGCACGGAGAAAACTCGGTATGTAATGGGTGGTCACCCATCCACGGACCAACAACGTAGGCAAGCGCGGCTTAACCTAAAGATCGACCCGACCTGCGGCTATGATTTAGCCACGAGCTCCTACATATAAACGGATAACTGATCAGAGCAATTTCTAGTTAGCTACTTTCAAAATCTTAACTTGGATAAAAATAACATTTAGGAAGCCCTTAACCTTTGCTTAGAACGGCTTAGTTCTGTCGTCAGAGCGCTACTCATCTCATCCCACACCACACCCATTAGTCGTTCAAACACTTTGCATGAACCCTTTGCTACAGCCACAGTATTTAATTTAGATACATCGTCACACGATAAATTCTCTAAATCTTTTGGCAACAGAACAAAACGCTATCGATTGTTATTTGTATCCATACCAACGCACAAACAGGTTATTGCGAGTAGGTAATTATTTTATCGGCAATGATGCAATTAGTGGCAGATCACTATACGACCCCCTTATCTTAACACAATAAATAGTCTTATGTGTTTATTCTCTATTCTTACACGCGATATCGTAAGAGACGGTACTTTTTACGTAATACGGCGCTCAATCAATAAACAAGTACGGCAGTGTTCATATTTGCGTGTTTACAGTAGCATGGATAAGACCGCGGACAATTCCATTGCGGGGGACATAGATATAATGAACTGACCCCACAGTGAACCCAGATAAATCTTCGTTAACATCAAATAACAACTTAATTTGTGGTGAATCGCGGCCAGTGAAGGAAGTCTTCACTTTCGATCCGAAACTAATGAAACCGGAGAACAACATTCACGAATCGAGAGAAGAACCACGCAAGAGAAGTTTCATTAACCCTGGTGCCAGAATGCCGAACATTAAAGTATTTACCGGGAGCTCGCATCCGGAGATGGCGAAAAGAATAGTTGCCAGGCTTAACATCAATTTAGGAAGAGCGACAACAAAGAAGTTCAGCAACAAAGAAACTAATGTTGAGATCGGCGAGTCGGTCAGAGGTGAGGATGTGTATATTGTTCAGAGTGGCTGCGGGGAGATCAATGACAACCTCATGGAGCTCTTCATCATGATCAACGCGTGTAAGATTGCTTCTGCATCCCGCGTCACGGCTGTGGTTCCTTGTTTCCCGTACTCCAGGCAAGATAAAAAGGACAAGAGCAGAGCACCAATCACAGCTAAGCTACTAGCCAATCTCATATCAGTAGCTGGTGCAGATCACGTCATCACAATTGATCTGCACTCTTCACAAATCCAGGGATTCTTCAACATTCCTGTTGACAACTTATACGCTGAACCCGCTATCACTAAGTGGATTAAGGAGAATATCCCTGACTGGCAGAGCAGTGTGATGGTATCGCCTGATGCTGGTGGCGTGAAAAGGATGACAGCTATCGCTGACAGACTGGACATTGATTTCGCTATCATCCACAAGGAGAGGGAGAGAGCCAACGAAGGTGATTCGACAGTCCTCGTCGGTACTGTCAAAAACCGGACAGCGATCATGGTGGATGATTTAGCTGATACTTGTGACACAATCGTCAAGGGAGCCGAAGCGTTACGTGAGGCCGGAGCTACAAAAGTTTACGCGATATTAACTCATGGAGTGTTCGCAGGAAACGCTATAGACAAGATTAATAATTCATGCCTTGAGGGTATTGTAGTAACAAATACAATCCCTCAGGATACAAATATGAAAATGTGCCCGAAGATACAAACTATTGACATTTCTGTGATGTTAGCTGAAGCTATAAGACGTACTCATTACGCTGAATCCGTCTCGTATTTGTTTACTAACGTACCTTATTAGAATCCCTTAGTTATGATGTTATTACATATTAGCTTACTTTACTTAGCATAGATAATGTTAAAAAGGTTCCATTATTACTCATTAATAGGAATCGACTATTTATAAGCGTATTATTGTAATTTCTTTTGCATTAATTAATGGCGAATAAAATCTAATTTACTTAGGTATCTCCGAGTTCTGTTTTACTGGGTTAATTTTCTTTAATTAAGCAAGGAGACAGGGAGTATCCCATAATTTAAAAACTAATTTACTTAAAAGCTTTTCTTCTTTTTCCTCAATAATAATGTTATATCAGTCAAAGAAACTTAAAGAAATTCCGTGTTCATTTAGGAATCTTCAGTTATTCAAGACTGAAGAAATTGAGGCGAAAATAGATAGAATCAGAAACCATTTAAAGACACACACACACATGACATATTAACTTTCCAGTATCATGTGTATAAAGGCACTTAGTTATTTCTTCCACGTGTAAGTCTTTTTTGTGTACTGTATCTAAGTTATCAACAGTTATACAGGGTCTAAACAGACTCTTCACGAAGCCTTCAACCAAGCATTATGTACATCAAACTAAGTAACTTTACGCAAAAATTGTTGCTGGGAAACTACTTTTTTTTTGGGCTGAAAAATCACGTTTTGCGGTAGGATTCGATGTTACGCATTCAAAACATTGTGCTGATGGATGGATTGAATAGTACGGGGGTCGTGAAGGTGTCTTAAGTAAAAAAAAAACATTAAAAACATGTTTAAAAAAAAACTTGTGAAAAAGTTGGAACTTAGACCCTGTTCCCAGGTATGGTCTGGAACAAAAAAATGATCGCAATGACGGGGAGAACAAGTGCTTTTCGGCTTCGTTAAGAGTCTTTTTTACTTACCTTGTTCTCGACAACGCCATGGCAACAGAAATAACTAGCGAAACCATCTTTCAGAACAGTTAATTGGGTGGAAAGAAATAATATTTACATTAAACTGAGTTATTAACAAATACTTCTTAATAATCAAGAGTTCTACACCGTATAATTGCTAATTTTGTGGTAATATTTATTTACCGTTACCGAGTACCTGTTTTGACGTTTAATGCTCTTGCCGTTTTATTCGAAATAATACCCTCATTTGACGCTGGTTGGCAATAATGCCTATACCGGAAACAAAACAAATTACGAAATGCGGCCTCAATTAGTTCCTTCCTAATTAAAATTTTACCAGAGGAGCAGATGAATTTAGTTACTTGTTTTATTTTGGAAGATATGAGGGTAATGACCAAAGTCAATGTTTATAAAGGTCAAGTTTAGATTGGTAGGTCGTTGGATAATGTAATGAAAAATAAACGCTACTCTTGCTTCTATTGCGTAATCTCATTATAGACGGAGATTATTGTCGAGGAGGTAAACAGCATAACCACACTACAAAGGTTCCCCGTGCACCGCGACTATGTGCAGCATTGCAGTAGCGATGCTAATGAAAACGGCCATGATACAGTCGTACAATGGCCAGCGCGTCAGCTACTACTTACTGTCAAATTTTCTCTCAACATTTTATGGTTTAAAATCATTTGGAGAAGAGTTTGTGGTAACTTATGTGCTGGTGTCTGTACCTTCGCCCACGTAACTACGATTGAGTATCGTTACTATTGCGATGCTGTCGCGATTTTGCTTCGACAAAATGCCTGTGAAAGCTACAATTGCAAGTATACTCCATCGAGACAATTGTCGCGCGTTGCAATTTTAGGTAGGATGTGGCCAAACAGTCATATAATCAAAAGAATCGAAATAATTTGTTTTCTGGTGCATAGAACATCAACTTCAACGCGAAAAGATTCTGAAAACTAAACTACCTACATAACTTCGTTCAGGAATGTGTAGCTGTTGCCTGTTGTACACAAGGTACTTTAACCATCAACCAGAAGGATGTTAAGAGATAAAACTAGGTTCAGCGAGGTTCAAATGAATGTAGTTATTAGTATCAGGGGCTGTGACGCTAAATTCAGAATGTTTTTGGTTTGATAAATAACGTAAGCAACGCTTGGGTCAAAGTTTGTTTGGAGATAACATATGAATAAACAAAATTGCGACGAGAACATAAACAAAAATATGTACCTACTTTTTGTTTTAGCTGTAATATTTTTTGCAAAATATTTATGCAATGCAGTTTCAGACTATTCCAAAATGTAGATCATAGATTGCGTCCATTGTGTGTAATGTTGTGCCTGTTTGTTGTGATTATTTTAATAAGAACATACCTACTTCTCTAAGTCCACTTCTAAGTGGCCTTGGGAAACCTTCCCTTCATCGCCATCGCCAGACCCCCCGCATCAGTTCACTATACCTTTTACCCCATATCTTATCTCTGTTCCTTGTCGGCCGTGCTGCCATCTATGAGAAATGCATGGCAACTACCAAGTTATCAGCTGGTAGCAACAGATGACAACGATCAACGTCCTCAGTCAGTGTTTGTCAGTGCTTTTGAGTTTTGATGTCAATCAAAAAGTGACCCAAGTGTTTGCAAAACCTAATTGTTTTTTATTTAACTTTGAATGAAAGTAAGTGACTAGGTTTACAGTTCGGTTGTTTGCTTACTCAGTTAAGCTACGAGGTACTGCTGATTCATTGAGTTAATAAAAGGTGCTATTCTAAAGATAGTGTTTATACCAGCGCAGTTATTGTTTTTTTTTTCTTGTGACCAATTTTTTTTTAATACTCTACGAAAACTAAGTACGAAGGTACTACCTACTTATAAATCCTATATTTTTAGGTTAAGTTCTTGAAACCAAACTTGATATAATTAAACATCTCGACAGTGGACTAAAGTCTAGTCCTGTGAAAGAATAAACAAAGATAATAATTATCTCTTTTTACTGCAGGTAGATAAAATTAGATTATTTTTTTCTTGCTCTTTGCAATACAATGAAATAAAATAAATAAAACATTAATAAGATGCCACTGTTTTATTTTGTTTGTAGTCCTTGGCCTTTCTTATTGGAGATAATAAAGTACCTACCGACGTAAGTAAGAACTTAATGTAGGTACCTACTTATTTCTTTCTTTGCATCTGTAAATAAATAATATTTTTAATTAAGAGGAAAGAAATCTTATATAAATATTAAGATATAAGGTTGAGATAACTTGCACAAATATACTGATCAGGTAGTTTTGACGAAGACTAGCTAAGCCCTCTGGCTTCAGTCAGACTTATAACCCTGACCAGAGCAAGTAATATCATTGAATTTAAACCAAAACTACCTAAATCGGATAAGTGGTCATTTCTAGATATGAAGCACTGAGTTATAGACAGACATACTTTGTTGTTGCTAGTTGATAGCTGGGTGGCTCTGTCTGTCTCATCATCCAGTCACTTGCGCCAGGGTAGCCCGCGAAATTCAAATTTTCTTACGTTTTTTGCAATTTGCAGGTCAGTCTGGGATTGTATGTTGGTTAAAATATGAATAGCGACCGTAATAATTATGGATTTACAGAGTTAACATCATTATAATCATCTATACAACTCTCTAAGTTCGTTTAATCCCAAATGGAATGCCGCGGGCTACCCTGGCGCTTCCCTCATGCACACGAGTGGATAGATATAGGTAGAGTTCATTGATTGAAAGATTATATCTTTGACAGGTACTAAGATGCCTTCAATACTCTACAAAGCGAATGCCAGTCCTCCTGCCAGAGCAGTCATGATGGTCATCGATATTTTAGGGTTAAATCACATCGATCAGAGGGATTTGAATCCTATATTACGGGAACAAGACGAACCGGAGATGAGAAAGGTAATAAAGTGCTTTTGTTAATGAAATTATCGAGATTGAATATGTATTTTGGAACTGTAGACTCGGCAGTCGGAGGTGTTACACACATGTTCGGGTCAGCTTGATAGGGCAGACTCAGTGGCGTGCGTAGGGGTCAATATTACGGCAAGCTAGAACAAGCAGACAGCCCAAAAATGTTTTATTTAAGAAGGGCAAACCAAGCTTTTAAGCTTCGGACCGCCTCTACACGGCCTGGCCGAAATATACATCTGCATTTGTCACCGGCCTGTGCCGACTTAAGCCGACCCGGACATTATTGTGTAGCACGCCTCAGTGATCCTGAAAAGGAGACTTACGGTGGCAGATGATTTCTGCTCTGCGGCATCACGCTGTTCACCAGCGATGCCGCAGAAACCTCCGTTAGTATGATATCAACTAACTCACATGCATGTTTTGTGGGACCAATCAGCAAACGTGTTTGGCCATGGTTAAAAATATATTATACATACCAGTAACCTTTGATTTGATAAATTACTAAATTATTTTCCTGTTTTTAGAAAAATCCCATGAGAACTATACCCATGTTAGACGAAGGCGACTTCTGGCTGGCTGACAGGTAAGACAGATTATTTACATTCTTAGTAAATACATAGTTGATTGCTGACGCTTCACACCGCAAGTGAGACCTAACAGCGCGTGCGGCGGAGCTGCGATCAATATATTTCTAAACTCAACATAAAACGTTTCATTGTTCCAGCCATGCAATAATGATATACTTACTGGAAAAGTATGGAAGACCAGAACATTCACAACTATACCCAGCCGATAGCAGAAAACGTGCAACTGTTCATCAAAGGTTGTTCTTTGACTGTGGAATTTTCTTTCAAAGACTGAGATCAGTTATGGTAATATTTTTATAATTGAATAATATTCATGTGATATGTGAAAAGCATTACACAGCATATCAACTAAAATAGAAGAAACTGGTAGTTTACCCGGGTTCATTCAGATCCTCCATAATTGCCAACTATTAGCTTAGGCGGCGTACGTGTATAATCAGATCTATGAGCATGGACGAGGCAAAATGAGTATGTAAGGAGGAGGAGGTATGTGGCGTTGTGGTTTCTGCCTACCCCCATGGGAAAAAGGTGTGAGTTTATGTATGTACTACCTTACTAAATGGTGAATGTGCGTTTAGACATACTATGTACAGCGGTGACCTGCTAAAGGTAAGGACAATAATGAAAATGCCAGACATCGTTCTTGAGCCGTCAGTCAGTTTTTATTCTAGCAGTGCTAAATTGCGTTATTTTCCTAATGGCATGAATTATTTTGATAAGCGCGCTAATCCCTGTGAATTTGCTATACCTATTAGCAAAAGCCTGCTGATTAAGTTTTATTATATTTCTAGGCACCAACCTACACGGGGAGGCTTACAGAGATGTCCAAAAGCATGATCAGGAATATTTTAGATGCTTACTCCATGCTTGAAGATTATTTATCAGAGAACTTGTTTATGGCAGATGATGTGATAACTATTGCTGACCTGAGTATAGTCTCCACTATGGCAACTTTTGTAGGATTGGTCCCTATTGACGAAAAGAGGTGAGTATTTATTATAAGTCTTTAATCATATCTACATCTATTTAAGTTTTGAAGCGGCCATTTTTGATACTAATACTAATTAGCATATTATCATCAGAAAAGTCTAGTATATCTTTTAGAGGCGTTGACATCGCCTAATTTATAAATAAATTTTACTACCAGAAAGTAAAAAAAAAACAAAGAATGTCAGCAATAATCACAAATGAATTTATGTGTCTGTCTCTTTTTACTGTCGCTTTTTCGTTTCAACTTTCAAATCACAACGATGCTAAAGTTTTCACTTCAAAAACAACAATAATAAATCCATTTTTCTGTACTTTTTCAGATTCCCCAAATTAAAACAATGGTACAATAATATGAACGAAACAGATTACTGTCAAAAGATAAACATTTCCGGTGGCAAGGAGCACTCGGACGGACTAAAAGCTTTAATGGAGTACAACAAATTTCAACAGACATCTAAATCTTCTAAATTATAAGCCCTTTTGAAGAATAATGAGCTTTTGTAAGCACTAAGATTAATAAATTCAGTAAGTTTCTCCAGATGTCAGGGGAATAAGGTTATGAAAGTGAGGTTATTATGCTAGTGCACTTTTAAAATGGTGGTCGGTCATAAGAGTAAAAACTTGTTACAAGATAAATTGTATATTTTGTATCATTTTATTTAATATTATTTATAATATTTTAAATAAACCAGCTATTTATATTACAAGGTCCAAAGCAGGGTTTCCAAAAAACAAAATACAGTGTAAGAATCACAGGTTTTTTATTTCAATAACTAAAAAGAAATGCAAAGAATTTTTTTCAACTTTACACTCCAGTAACGTCTAAGGCTACCATTATGGATAACTTTTTTCTGAGAAAATTAATGATTACAAAAACGTTACACAGTTAAACATTTCCTATAAGTCTTGTAATAGTCTCTCGCGAACGCCCGCACATCGTAAGAACAATAGCACTTAACGATTAAAGTACACGTAGAATACTCGAGATATCGACGTAGTCCCCTCAGTCATACTTAACACATACATAATTGCGTTTCAATAATAAACGAACATCATAATGGAATCATAATGCAAAGTTTCACGCAAACTCATATTCACTTGTCAAATTTGGAGTGGTTGTTTGTTTGTTTGGGCGTTACTGTCAATGTTGCACGTTTAGTCTTAAATGTAACGGCAGGGACGTGGCCTGCATTAGCCGTCCTCCTTCGGTGGTGTGAACCATCCTGGAATGACACACAATATTATGTTAATAGCTTGACAACAACAAACATGGCGTGAATACAAATGGACTGGATTTTATCTGCTAAATGCGATATTACTGGGCTGCAACTACAGGGCTAGATGCAGAGGGTGTCAATGCAGGCTATTTGTACACACTTACTAGTTGTATTGTAATAAACAGAGTATTTCATTGATCCGGTTGCATAACAAATCACTTAATATTCTATTCACTAAGCATTCGCACAAACATTGCGAATATTGATATCAAAATAGCAGTTAGTAAAAGAAACCACCTCCGGATTTGTTTAAAATATTGATTTGTTGATAATTGAATTGAATTGATTGCGATATAGCTATGTGAGGCGTGGTTGATTCCCGCCCTTTGGAGCCGTAGGTCATACCCAAGCGTTTCTCCCTCTCTTTCTCTAATGATAGCAGGAAAAAATTCCTCTCCAGAAGAAGATCCATTAGAGTTACCTCACAAAGAAAAAAGGTAACTCCCTCTCCAGGCTATTCTAAGAGAAAAGTTTCGACCTATGTTGGTTATATGACATAGCACAGGACACCACGCTCAACAGCAATAATGTAAAATTAGTAAACCAACCGTTGTGTACGTTACTCGTATAGTGATATGAGTGGAACATATAATTTGTGTATAACCTGCTGTGGATTTGCACCACACAAAAATTGGTACGCCTTGTCGTTTTAGAAACGGAAAATACAATTCCTGCTGGAGTAACGTTTTTCCTGCAGGAAAATTCTAAATTAATGATCGGACAAAGAAATTTTTGAAAGCTTTTATTTGTGTAAAAAGTGCACCGAAAATAAACTTGTGCACCTTCGTGTGCGCCGTGCGACTGTAGAATAATCATACACGAGTAGCTCTCTATTTGTGCGTATTTGTGACAGAATTAAAGAGTTTTTTTGTTGTTATTTTGAAGTAATCCCGGTCTTTTAAAAACCCGAAAATATATCGCAGCACCTAAATGAGAAGACGTATAAGCTCGCTGAAAACTGTATTCGGTCTTTCTTGACGCTTATAATAAACCATGAAAATTTCAAAAGTGTATATGCACTAGTTATTGAATAATATTGCTTTTTTCCAAAACGTGGTGCACATTCACAGCAGATCGTACACTAATTATAAATTCCACTCATATCACTCTAAGAGCCACTTTCCTGCTGGGGTAACATACACAGAGTCGTTTTACAGGAATATCATACATAAGTAGTCATCATTTTCTTGCCCTTGTAGCTTAATACAGTAACATTACATGAAGTAAGTAATATTACTTGGGTTAATTGTAACTATTGATAATAACAAGGCCACACTTGTATGTGACGTACCGTTACTAATACGAGGAAATCGCTATACTTAGCGACATAAAACATATGGTTAGGTAAAACTATAGCTATTCACAATAATTAGGTACTTTTTTACAGTTTACAGCTGGGGACTATTTTGTAGCAGAGTCAGTCAACAGAATTCCAAATGCATATATAAATAACCTTCCTTTTAGGTTAGTCGGGTACAAAATTGATATGTAACGTTTTTTTCCAAGAATTGGCTTAGTTGTAAATTACAATCAAGTCCCTTCAAGTTTTATTAGTACGCGATTGCAATAGCTAAAGTGATCATTCTATCTGACCTCAGACGACGGCGGAACAGTAGTTTATAGATTAGTTGAGCGATTCGGAAAACATGTCCCATTTGTCATTTTGATTATTTGTTTGAAAACATGTAAAAGCTTGTTTCGAAAAAAAAAACATGGTTGCAGCAGATCCAGTTCAAGACAATGGATAAAAACAGCAATCTAATTATTTTGAAATGAAACGATTATGTTGATGTATCGTTACCACACCAATAAGTCCTTCTCCAAGACATTCGGAGATCTATACTTGTTGCTAGCCTGCATCCTCCCACGGCGGGGCACAGGCTTGTCCCCATGACTTCCAGTTCTTTTTATCTAGAGTAATGTGAGCCACTAGTCATTGATTATGTCCAGCATATACCGCCATCTTCTACGAGGTCGCCATACGGCGCCACATAGTGGGAATTTAGTGAAATAACTATAAAATATCCAATCTCACCATTCTTCTCATGTATCTGCACGAGGCATTTGAAGCTCTGTTGCGCGCGCGCGAGACTGTACTGCGACTGTGACACGACTTTGGTGGCGCCGAACTGGATCCGCGCCTTGCCCTTGACGAGCGTGGCGGCGATCTGCATGATCACGGCCTCCACGGTGTAGGCCGACGACCAGCCCTGCTTGGTCAGCAGCTCCATGCATATCGCGCCGCCTACTAGCACGTATCCTCCTGAAACATAGTGAGAAAGCATAAGTATCGAATCAAAAAATTGATATGCAATATTGCAGAGATATTAAAGGCAAAATAAGCCCTTCCGCCCGTTGAATGTGAGCTTGTTAAATCCTATATAAATAATTTTACATGGGAGTATTGCCTTTTTCAGATAATGGTACCTACTTGCTTAGCCAAAGAGTACTCTCATAACAAAAAAAAGGAACTAGCTTTGATCTCCATGCATTCAGTATGTCGGCTACTTCAAACCTTCAACAAGCTAAGGGTTCATCAATCTCTTCAAGCTCAGGCAAGCTATCATCTCGAGACGTAAACGCCAAAATCAATTTTTGGTGAATGTGTGCATAATAAATTAATAACATATTGGCGAAGGTATCATCAATTCGAATAGAAGGTGCTACATTTGACATTGACAGTGCCTTTAAGTGGTAGCAGTAGACATTTTTTGCTTTTGCAAGTATAAGTAAGTATTTAAAGTACCCTCACCTGATATGATTGGGTACACGACCCTAACGAAGGGCGGTTCGAAGGGGTACGTCTCTTTGAACATGATGTTGAGTAGTATCGAGTCCTTGCCTTCCTTCTCTTTGAGGACCAGCAGGTCGTTGTGTAGCGGACTGTCGGGGTCCACGGAACGCAGCCTGATGTTCCACTCGTACAAGGAATCGTTTACTAACTCTGGAATAGAAGAGATTGGAATATGTTAGAATGATTTTTAGAAAATGATTATAGAAAACAATTGTACGATTTTTGTTTTAAATCGATTGTTATATTATATTACTAGCACTTCGCCAGCGACTTCCTCCGCGTTGATTTCGAAAATACAGCCCTAGGGTAAAACATTATTTTCTTAAGTGTGTAAGATGTCTTCGGTCATCGTCAAGAAGGAGAGAATAGTATAGCATTCATTATCATCATCATCATTTCAGCCGAAAGACGTCCACTGCTGGACATAGGCCTCCCCCCAAGTGTCGCCACATTGAGCGGTCCCGTGCGACTCGCATCCAGCGGATCCCTTTTAGGGGACGTTTGAAAGTGGCACCTGTTACAGAAAAACTATAAGGAAGTCGTCTCTTTTCGTAGGCCCAGTTCCTAGTCAACATCGGTGATATTTCGATATATTTTCGATGTGGTTATTTTATGGGTCAATTTCGATGAAAGTCCAGTAACTGTGTAACTGTATTTTTTTTCCTAGTCATTGTATTTAAAATTGATTTTCTGGGATTAAACTGTTATATATTAAGATATAATTTGGATCGGAAAAACTATGTCTTGTCAATTTGACACTCGGGTCAGATTGTTTTTATACATAATAAAAATAACTTTCTACCCCTTTTTAACCGCGTTAGACGATGAGTTTCAATAAAATACGAAACACGTCTTCCATCAATTCTGTTAAAGAATATTTATGCAAAATTTTATGTAGATTGGACCAAGGAATCACGTTGCGCCATACAAACTTTGCCCCCTTTTTTCACACCCTTAGGGGTAGAATTTCGGAAAATCCTTTCTTATCGGATGCCTACGTCATACAAAGAACACACTCTCCAAGTTTCAGGTCTCTAGGATCAGCGGTTTAAGCTGTGCGTTGATCCGTCAGTCATTCAGGACAAAGCATTTTATATATTATATAGATTAGTACCTGGATGACCGAGCTTTGCTCGTTTTTTTTTTAACGTTTTCTAATAATGAAACCTAGCTAGATCGATTTATCACCCCCGAAACTGAACTGAAATTTTCATGAAATTTAGTATGCAGGGGTAAATAAAATTTCATGAAAATAGTTGGAGCCGTTTCCGGAATTCAGAAAATATATATACATAATATATAGGTACATATATACAAGAATTGCTCGTTTAAAGATATAAGATTATCAGGGTTATGTTCCACAAATTGATAAATGTAGAATACCGAAAGGATTGGTGGTAATTGTCCATGTGTGTCTCTAGGTTTTCCTTCTGTCGTCTGCGAGAAATTAATTGTAAACCTCAAAATCTTAATAGCGAAAGAAGCCACGACACAGCTTTTTCAGCTGTGTCATTGTTTTGCCTACCTAATTTGCCAAAAAAAAAAAAACTAAAAAAAAAAAAAAAAACAATTTACCAAAATTGTGACTACACAATTTTGTATATTCCTATTCCTAGTGGACATCGTCTTTCCTATTCAAAATATACTTATGCACAAATAAACGTCAGTGACGATTTGCTACGATGCGCGCAAAAAATATACGATAGGTTGACTGCGGTTGCATGACCAACGATGCGCGAAGGGGATTTGTTACCATATAGTAATGCGGTCAACAAATGAGTAATAGCTATGTCGGAACGACTTATTAATACGCCTTCAAGCTAAAAATACAAACATAATGGCTGCAACGGGCTCAATATGGTTTGGTGGACGCCACAAGGCATCTATTCTATTTTATTTTAAGCTTTTATTAAACTTGCCTTGTTAGTTACTTAGTTAGTATGTATTGGTCAAATCTTGCAACTGAATTTCAAAACTTTTCCCCCAAAAAATGAGCTGAAATTTTGCACACAACTTTGGTTCTGGTGACAATACATTTTTATGACAGATATAACTTTGTCCTGCAGGTAGGATCGCGAGAGAACTCCTGAATGGTTAATAGCGGACAAAACAGTACAATGAGAATACAGTAAAAGAAACTTTGTATAGGTAAGCGTTCAATGTTGATAGATAAACCTAATATTCATCTCTTCATTTTAATAAAAGCTTGTCTTGAAAAAAAAGTTGAGTTTTATTTTAGGTTTGTTTTTTTTACACTTAGTTTTTTTTTTGGTCTACAGCGTGCTGGTTTCCGCACAGCGTTTTCCTTCAACGTTTTGACAGCAATGGTGATGAAATAAATTACAAGTAACAACCCTGCCTAACAACAACAAGACGACAACAAGACGAATAGGGAAAAAACTAAAATAATCCTGTGCCTAAAATATTGCGTTCAATTAGACCAAAAATACTTTTGAATTTAACAATTATTTGGCTTCATTAGCCTATGATTGTATGATTGGCGACGGTCAAAAGGTCAAAGTATAGGTACTTAATTGAACTAATGTGTCGCCAATTTACGCGACTAGGTATAACCTACACACATTGTCAATGCGAATATAATGCTCGTTATCAATAATAGAGGGAGATCCCATGACTGCCACACTTACGGTATTTTATAAAAGCTGAAACTGTTTCTGATGATTAATTACCTACATTTTATCATACTTTAAAGGTGTCTGATATTGGATTTCCATCACACAAAATATCTGGTAGAATCAAAAGCCACCACAACCGACTTTTCATAATATCCAATTGTACCTTTAGTATACATTCACAGAAAAAATACAGCTTTTATAAAATGACTTAAAGTCTGGCATTTTTGGGATCTTAGTGCATAACAATAGGCACCTAAATGACCGTACTACGACGTTTTCTCACCCCTTTGTTTTCGGATGGGAAATCATCAAATGACTTCTCCCGCTCTGGGCAGAGCGTAAGGGAGTGTCAGACTTGTACTGACTAAAACCCATCCATGCCCTTTGTGTTCCAGGGCCGCGGTATCTCTTTCGAACAGTCCCGCAGCCCTGGCAGGCATCGACCCTTGCGGGCCCACGTTTTCAACCCCTTGGATCAGCGCCGGCAATTGAAATTCCATCAGTGCAACAATATTTATTTTAGCTATCGCTGAATACTAGTGTCAGTAACGTTTTGTGCAACTCATATTTCTAAAAGGCTCTATTTGATATTTTACGGTTTTTTTTTAAAGTCAAATCACGATTTCGCTATTTATTTTGCCTCTTCTTTTTTTTATTTTCTTAGCTAGTTTTAACTCCCGAGTAAACAAAACGTCTGCTCATGCAATGCAACATATCGTTAAAAAAACTTACCAATAGAATACATATTGTTTTTGAAGGAACATGAGCGGTATATGTCCCGTAGCTCCTTCATGAGTCTGTCGGTGGCCTGTAGACTGCCTGACACACTGCCCGACAGGTAGTCTGCCCGCTGGTTCTGTCGCAGCCGCTCTAGTGTTGCTAAGTGTTCTGTTTCCATGTCGTCCTGTAATTATAAAGGAAAAATAATGTTACAATTGTGTTGAGTAAAAGGCGTGAATATTGGGTTTCCATTAATTTATGTTAACACAAGTTTATTCCTTGATAATTTCCACAGGAAGTCAATGTCGACAAGAATCGAGATATTGAAGAACCCAAATATAAAACAAATTTAAAAACCTGTTCTTTCTTAGCCTGTTCTGTTTTAGCCATTTCTTTTACTGAATGTTCTTTTTGAGACAGTTCTTTTTCAGTCATTTTTTTTTCGGACTGGTCTTTTTCAGCCACTTCTTTTTCAGGCTGATCTTTTTCATCCAATTCTTTTTCGGACTGGTCTTTTTCAGCCACTCCTTTTTCGGACTGGTCTTTTTCATCCACTTGTTTTTCGGGCTGGCCTTTTTCATCCAATTCTATTTCGGGCTGGTCTTTTTCATCCAATTCTTTTTCGGACTGGTCTTTTTCTTGCAATTCTTTTTCGGCCTGGTCTTTTTCAGCCAGTTCTTTTTCGGACTGGTGTTTTTCATCCAATTCTTTTTCAGACTGGTCTTTTTCAGCCACTTCTTTTACGAGCTGGTCTTTTTCAGGTAGTTGTTTTTCCGTCTGTTCTTTTTCAGCCGTTTCCCTTTCAGCGAGTTCTTTTTGAGTCTTTTCGTTTTCAGCCATTGTAGCAGTCCCAATTTGAACCAAAATCCCGTTAATTTTTCGCTTTCGTCCGCAAAATTAGACACTAGACCTGGCAACACAACTACCTCCCTAGGATGCGAAGTACACACTAAGCATCCTAAAACTATTGGGGTCTATTTATAGGTCAGACTTGTTAACGTAGAAGTTTCCTTCCGGCTGTTCTATACCGATCAAAAACAATGCCCATGGTTTCTAAATTGATTATTTTTAATAAGTAGGTACCTATAAAGTAAGCTTGGTTTTCGAGCCTATCTGTTTTTCCGTTTCGTTATTTCTAACTACATAATGAATTTTGATTCATCATTGAGAGAATTTATTCTTGGGGTTTTCTAAATATTATGTTTATATCGTTATTTATATTGTTTTTAGTTCTGGAGTGGCTACCGCGAACCGGAAGACGTTGCGTTGGAAGGCCTCCCACTAGGTGGACCGATGACCTGATAAAGGTTGCGGGGATTCGCTGGATGCGAGTCTCACGGAACCGGTCAATGTGGCGACACTTGGGGGAGGCCTATGTACAGCAGTAGACGTCTTTCGGCTGAAATGATGATGATGATGTTTATATCTAACTTAGATAAAGCTGACTTTTGAAATATCGCCACAAAGTAGGCCGCACTCGTGCGATGCAGGAGCGGGTCGCTAGTATAATAATATCCAGACTTGAAAAAAAAAAAAAAGAACCAAGCCACACTGTTACAAGGACAAGTATGGATAGAAAAGGAGTACGATATGAAGATTACATATTTCTGAAATATACGTTTTAATATTGATGACTATATTTATCGCTTAAATAATACGACACTGACACACAGATTTCCATAACTTAATGCAGGTAAAGATAAACAAATGAAATTCGCATAAATTCATATTTCCATACATAAAGTGACTAAATTCGAACTTGAAACAGTCACATTCTTATCGAATTTAGCATACCTAGACCTAGTACAAACAGGCTATGTGCTAATAGAATTTGTAAATGTAGTCGCAATGACCTATGTCAAGGTGTGACGATCTCTGAAGTGTTTGTGCATTATACATAATTTGTTTAATTGTGTATGTGTCATGACTGGCAGATGGGTAATTTGTCAAGACATAGATACAGGTTGTAACATACCAGTCATTGCTATCCCATTGAGCTATTTGCAGAAATAATAGTAAATCTAATTAATAATAAAATGATCTTTAATATTTATTTCTACTGTTGTTTCATTCATCGAAAATAAAATGATCATAGCATAAGTAGTAATGGTAACATAGAAATTGGAAAAGGCTAGGCTGATGACTGAAGACCATTGCATATTATAAAGCAACATTATATAAAGGTAAAAAAAAGTCCTTTTACGTTTCAATTAGTCGCTTTTTGCCTGTAATAGCAAAAGCATTACAGATAGCAACAACATTCAGTACGCATGTCTGTTTGTGTGCATTGACCGATAATTGTTTTATTACGTTTAAAAAGTGTACCTGCTAAATGTGGTAATTATGAATATCCTGTCGTTTAGTAACTCTGTTGCCCATAAAGATGGGTCAAACAACCTTTATCGCGTCTTACGACATTTTTAACAATGTTCTCATGTGTGTCACTACCACACAATGCGGAATGCAATACCTGCTTTGCAATAGTAGTATATGGATGGCATGCTTGAAAAATAAAATAAAATCAGCCTGTTAAATGAGGATTTGGAACTATGGTAGATATCATTTTTCAATCGATGAATTTCATCACGAGAAATCATGTCAATTGTCAATCCTACCACATCAGGACAGGTTTTGCTATTCAAGTAACTTAGCCAGTCTAGTTACATCTTTTTATGTATGTAACGCGAGTTTAATATTTTAATTGGGGAAAAAACTGATAAAGTCAGGTATTGACTTTGAAAGTACCGTTTCATTCATTGAAACATTGTCCATAGAAAGAATAATGATCAAATTCTAATTTGAAAGCATTGTTATTAATTTACCTATATATGTATATTACTGTTTAACTACCTTATATACTAAAAAACTGGCCAAGTGCGAGTCGGACTCGCGCATGAAGGGTTCCGTACCATTATAAAAATCACGTTTGTTGTAAGGGAGCCCCCTCAAATATTTATTTTATTCTGTTTTTAGTATTTGTTGGTATAGTGGCAACAGAAATAAATTAATCTGTGAAAATTTCAACTGTAACTATCACGGTTCATGAGATGACAGCGGAGTCAGTAATAGGATCCCACTTTACCCTTTGGGTACGGAACCCTTAAAACGAAGATTACATCACGCCTAATTTTCTCGAAGGGCTAGGCAGAGAAACTATATTTAGTACAATACTATTACTACTAGAAATAAATATTTTGCATGCTTCAGCTTATGGAGGAATGTTTTTTTGCACTCAATCACTACATATTATAAAAGTCCTCCGCCTGTTGTCTGTCTGCTCGCGACAAATTCAAAAACTACTGACCCAATGGATAGAGTGGTTCTCGAGGAAGGTTTTAGTATATAATTTTTCAAGTTTCTGTATACATTGGCTAAAATATAATAATATTTTTTGGCGGTGTAACAAATAAACAAACTTGAAATTTGGCAGGGAGGTAGCCACGCCGGCGAACTCGCAAGGAACAGCTATTTATTATATGTAATATCTCTCTCTAGCCACAGGCTTAGCTTGTCTTTCTCTTCGCTAACCCATTGGCAGCTACGACAAATTCTGTTTTTCATATCTCTGGGAGACTAATTGTTCCGAATTTACTTTTTCCATCATTAGGGCTCAATCGGACCGCGGTCGATCGATGAAAAGGTGATGTATTTAAAGGCGAAGGCCGACGTCGATTGATTGAGGTATGGTTGCACCCTTTTACGCATAATTCTTATAAATATTAATGACAATGACCAGTCGATGTGGGACGCTTTTGGGAGGACTATGATCTCGCAGGACAAATGAGATAGAATAACATAATCAGCCTATAATGTGCCCACAATCTTCGCGGTAATTGAAGGCCGGCTCTGTGAGAGAGAGTGGGACGTAATTCACTACGTGGTTGGTCCATTGTAGTTTGGCGGATGGCACACTTCATCGATTTATAAGGCACGCCGATTTTCTCAGAATGTTTTCCTTCATCTTTTTGAGAGCAGTGGTAATGAAATCATTGACACAAAGTGCCTCCCTTGTTTTTTTTTTTGGATGGTCCATCATCAAATGAATTCTCCCGTTCTGGGCAGACCGGAAGAGTGTCAGACTTGTACTGACTAAAACCCATCCATGTTCCTTCCTTGCCCTTTGTGTTCCAAGGCCGCGGTATCTCTTTCGAACAGTCCCGCAGCCCTGGCAGGCATCGGCCCTTGCGGACCCCTCCCTGTTTGCTGACATCTCTTTGAGGCGCGCGTGGAACACGAACGCGCCGTCTACACGGCCCGTCGTCAAAAGACGGACGGACGGCGAGCTAGCCCATTACTCACCGTCCACAGGTCCGACAAATTGCCTCCCTGGATTCGAACTTACAATGTACATCATGTTAGTCGCGGCCGTTTCCACTAAACCACGATTTCTCCAACAGCTTCCTTTAGACTTCTAAAATAACGATGATACGGTGAATAATAAAGGATACATACTTTGTTGCTGCGTCCAGCGTCGTCGACCATTTCTAGTGGCAAGTCGTCTTCCCCCTCAGATTCGTCTTCCTCCGCGGCCATCTCTTCATCTTCTTCTGTTCCCGACTCGGCGCCGTTTGACGTTACACTTGGAACTCTAGAAAGATAGAAATATTGTTTATTAATTCGTATTCGTTATTAGTGATGTTCTTAAAAGAGTGCCTATGGAGTTTCTTGCTCCATGGAGATTCATGCTTTGGAATGGCAACTACAGTACTTTCACAGTTAATATGCCGAGTAGCGATAACATCCCGGTCAATGTGGCGACACTTGGGGGAGGCCTATGTCCAGCAGTGGACGTCTTTCGGCTGAAATGGTGATGATGAAGATGATGCCGAGTAGCTGTGACTGACACCGTTAGCCTTGGATCGAAACAACTGGAAGTCATGGGGAGAGGCCTTTGCCCAGCAGTAGGATGACGCAGGCTAACAGTATCTGTATCAGCTGTGACTGTAGCTTCATTATGTTTTAAAAATAATTTAAAAAAATAAAATAAAAGATGCGTGGTCCTCGCACTGGCGTGTGTATGACCAGAAATAAGATTGTGGACTAAGACCCTCATGGGAATTATAGGCGTGTGTATGTTTCTATGAATACATACATATTTGCATGCTTGTATTTCCCGGGGTAGGCAAAGGTGTATGTGTACACAATCGCCAATTTCTTTTAATCGCACGAAGGTGATGAACTACCAACTCCAGCCACTTCAGATAGAAAATCCAATAATATTTTACCCAAACTCCAAGTTCAGCAGGAACACGAATTCTGTGAGGTCACGGTCACCTCTTAAAAACGTATTTTTGCATTAAGCCGATTATTTACTTACTACTATAGATATTGATGAATGATAAAGATAAATAGATCAACTTTCCTAATTGTATGTCAACAGGAAAAATATATCAAAAATAATCATAAGAGATGCGTTGCTTGGGCGGTCAATCAATCGGTGTTTGTGTTGGTGCTATTTACTTCTTTAGGTACATACTGGTACATAACCTAAACTAAATTAATGTGGGACTGGTTTTCCAGGGTAAGATGATACTATTGAATTATTGCCAAATTAAAGTTTATCATTTAAGAAGAAGTAGAGCTCTTATTCGATTATAAGAGACAATTATAAGTTTTCATTCCGGTCTCTGACTTGCATATACAAGATCACAAATACCAATGCATTTTTCGTCCTCATCATCTGTCTAGCCTTTTCCCAACTAAGTTGTTCTATGTTTATATGGAGCGACTACCTATCTGACTTCCTCAACCCAGTTAGTTGTGGAAAATTCAAGAGGTATCGTATTTCCGTTAGACTGGTTGTACCTGACCGTACTGTGTGACCTGTAACGACAGTCAACAGTCGAAAATATACAAATGACAGTCGGTCAACGGATTAAACTGCTTTCCGAAGTACGGAAGAAACTCGGTTTGTAAATACCAACCTAGGCTGGCACGGCTTAACCTTAAGATCGACCCGAGCGGCTGTTATTATTAAGCCACGTCTTAAGGTTTAAAACCGATAAAATTTAAGCTAATAGGGGAATATTTTGCTATCGCTTGCAAATCAGAAAGCCTTGAATACGTATATTGCACATGAGTAAGTATTATAAAAATAATCAATACGAAATTAGTGATAATCTTGCAAGACACGCAAGATGACTAAGCTCCACATAAAACCAGCAAACATCGCGATTTGGCCTTGATTGTATCTTTTCGTAGTCGACAAAATTAATGTTACGTCTCTTGTGGAGGAAATTTGGCGTAATCAATTTCAAAACCATACACTTTTCAAGATATAATATACGGATAGTAATGTAGATATTTGAGTTGATATTATTTAAATTTGAGGTGTGCTAAGCTTTTAGGTACGTTCTGATGACCGAGGACGATATTTATATTAACTTGACACGTCCTCTGGCTTGGACAATGGTACTGTCCCCGTTTCTATCTCAGTTGCAGGAATAACACAGACGATTCGTACTGAGTGGAGTATGGATACAAGTCCTTGAATTTCTCTCTGCAGTATCACCATTATGTTACATTTTCATCATTGACAAAACCCGCTCAACAGTTAAGGTAGCACAAGTCGCGGGCTCGAACTCACTGGTGGCTGTGGCCAGAAAGCACGCTGTCTAACCTGGCATCGTGCCCGACAGTGAGATGCACGATAATTCATAGTAAAAGCGCGCGTAAAAAAATACGAATAGGCCTTTGGAAAATCGAGTTTTATGAAAAAAACCACTGCATAAATCAATTACAAATAAAATTTATTGAATTTTTCGATAATTGTGCTTTGTCGGTACCGACTTTGTTTTTGAAATTCGACACTTCTTTTATTACTAATTTACGCCCAAAGTTGCGTTAAAATTGGCAATAAAAACGAATCTTTGGTAGCTAGTAACTTTTAAATGGCTTTTTATTTTATTATTCTGTTTCCGCACAGACAAAATTAATAATGAGACAAAACGATATCATGTTTAACTTTGGATGTAGTGTCAAACAGTGGAGTAGTACCCTCCCAAAATTTCTATGGGAAAAATGTAGACTAGTGTCACCTTAATAGCGTAACCTAGTTTCTAATGAATACGAGGCTTTAACGTGGAGTCACCTATCATTAGACTTTATCAATGACATTCGGCGTCATTGTAAAATTTAACCTGAGCAAGAAGAAAAATAGCCACTTCAACAGAATCACAATAAAATAATAATATGAATAACGTTCAATTCATAATATAAACTGCGCCCGAGACCATTTTAATAATTTTAACTAGATTCATATTTTAGGGACGAATCGCATATGACTAAAAGAGTGATGAATAAAGGAAAATGAAAAAATGATGAATGTTGATGGATGGAGAGGGAGAGGAAGACCATAGAAACGATGGATGGATTGTGTGAGGAATGATATGAAACAAAAAGGAGTAGGTATATGGCAGCGTGACGGTTGCCAGAGGAGAATGGAAGAAAAAAAAGGTGTTGGGCTAACCCCAAGTAAGATGGGACAAGGGCAGGAAGATGAGGATATTTTTATCCTATTATGATTATCCTAAAGCGACCATTTTAGACCGCCAAACTGTTCCAAAATTTCATCACAATCTTGACGAATAGGGTATTTGACCAAAAAAATCTAATAAGTCCGTCAGATAGATTTGCAATAGACATTGGACACGTATATTTTTTTTTTCTCGTAAACTAAAAATGAGGACGATGCAGTGCGTTGAAAACTCGTGTGACCCACTGTACACTTTTTAGCGGAAAGTGACGTCACAAGCCCCCACTCATAAACTTTGATGCATTTTATCTTCGTTATTTTTTATGATTTGATAAAACAAAAAATACGTAGGTCCAATATTTTTCGATAATCTAACTGACGGACTAAATAGAATTAAATTATTATTTTTTACTCAGGAAACATCCCTATTGTACGGCAAGACGCTGCACAGTTGACGTTTATAGGAGAATAACTGCAGTCAAAGAAACAGGAAATTAAACGATCTCGGTGTCGAGTGTACTCGATTATCGTTGTTATGAAAAACGACGCTGATAATAGATTGTCCAGTGCTGCAGTTAAGAATTTTGTCAACATAATGTTGCACTATGATCAGAACCGATCCATATAAAGAACATTTTTGTCTCCGCCTATATTTCACTCTCCAAATAAGCTTAACTGCTACATAAACTTAATAAACACATAACCCTCCTTTACATCGCGAAGTCGGGTAAAAAAATGGAAGAGTTTAAACGCTCTGCCGGATTAGTTGTCCGGTGCATATAATGGTGCTTGGAAGAGCTCAATAACCATACCTACTCATCATCAGTATAAGAGCCTGCGCAGACGAAGGACAATTTGTCCGCGAACAATTTACAACAACCAATAGACGTTAACCAATAGATGATAAAACAACAAAACAATTAATGAACAGGAACGGACATTTCTATCGGGCGGACAAAAGTCCGTCGTCTGCGCAGGCCCTAAAGGGTGTAAAAAGACTCTTTACGAAGCCGAAAGGCACTAGTTTTCCCCGTCATTGCGATCATTATTTTGCTCTAGACCATACCTGGGAACCTTCTAGTTAGGGAGATATTGGGGGTCAAAGTTCCAACTTTTTCAAAATGTTTTTTTTACATATGACACCTTCACGACCCCCGTACTATTCAATCCATCCATCAGCACAATGTTATGAATGCGTTACGTTGAGTCTTACCGTAAAACTTGATTCTCACCCCAAAAAAAAGGCGTTTCCCAGCAATAACTATTGCGTAAAGTGACTTAATTTATGTACATGATGCTTGGTTGACGGCTTCGTGAAGAGTCCATTTACACCCTGTATAATGTTTCCACTACTTAGTGGTGGTACTATACAAGCCTACAAGCTTGGCTTGCCCTTGCGACATCCTACTGTACATGATGTAAAGTTTTCTGAAGTCTGCTTGCTTTTTATGGGCTTACCGTATTTACCATACTTACCGTAATTGCCTCCTCTTTGTCAAAGGGGGTGAGCAGTAATGAACGTCGAATGCCGTCCGACTTTTCAATTCTAAGAGGTCAATAAGTACAGTATATTTTGTTACAAACCTCTGCTGCGGTGCGGGATGCACTGGAAGAGACAATGAATCCAAATCTGGTGGTTCTGGTACTCCATGTAGCTTGCATAGTTCTCGCAACAGTATACCGACCTAGAAAGAGCAGATAACATGTTCGTTAGATCATTTATGGTAGAATAGCAGAATTGAAGTATAAGGGGCTTTTAAACTTTAAGATCGGACTTCTTAATTTGAATTAAAATCACAAGTGGTAATGTCATTCCAGAGGTCCGCTTGCACCACCGTCGTTTAGAGCTAAACGTAAGTATGTAAAACAGCGTTCTGTTACATAACAGATTGATGTTTCAAAGAAGTTTAGATAACGCATTAGGTGATTTCGCTGCAAACAGGTTTAAGTCAGGCGCATCCTGGGGCAGTTGCAGACTTCTTCTTGCTGGCTAGCTTATATCTATAACCACAGCATGAAGTGTTCACAAAATCACCTATAGTTTGTGGCGAAAACCAGTTAAAATATAGTTCGTGTCAATACGAGAGAAGTAAGAAGACCTCTTATGTTTTCTGTCGATGTAGACCCCAAAAACTAGGTCACCGTTCATAAGCAAACAATACATTTCTCGTGCTGACACTATTGTTTACCACATTATTTTGTAGAACTACAAAATATCACCTTCACCTACATACAATTATTTGCTAAATTAATACACTTCGCTTTTCTGATAAAATAAACGTCGAGGTTTAAAAAAAAAAGGTAAATGATCACTTCCTATGCTAACGAAACTTACCTTCAAACGAATTACCTCGCTCTTGATTTAAAAACAAAAAAACCGGCCAAGTGCGTGTCGGGCCACGCATAATGTAGGGTTCCGTAGTTACCCATCAAAATAAATGCGGACACTTCCTACGGTCCGATTTGCCTCCGAATGATGATTTTTATAGTAATAATAAAAACAAACTTACATTTGCAGTTGAAAAACCTGTGCTTCCATACCTTATGTTTAGGAAAATATGTTATCCAAGTACATTTTATAAGTTGGTCGACTATTACTCGTAAACTTGTAAAGCCTACTGAGATGTGATAGTTTTTTCCTTTTAATTTCGTTATACAGGGTGTAAACAGACTCTTCCCCAAGCCGTCAACCAAGTATCCTCTACATCAAACTAAGTAACTCTACGCAAAAATTATTGCTGGGAAACGACTTTTTTTTTGGGCTGAAAAATTACGTTTTACGGTAGGACTCAATGTAACGTACTCAGAAGATTGTGCTGATGGATGGATTGAATAGTAAGGGGGTCGTGGAGGTGTTTAGAGGAAAAATTATACATTAAAAACATGTGTTAAAAAAAAATTTGCCCAATATCTCCGTAACTAGAAGGTTCCCAGGTATGGTCTAGAACAAAAAAAATGATCGCAATGACAGGGAGAACAAATGCTTTTCGGCTTCGTTAAGAGTCTTTTAACACCCTTTAGGGTTCGCAAGGAAAAACAATCCCCAGTTTACGTGTACATACAGGAGAAACCCCAAAAAATATTTTTTTCGACATTTTATTTTACTATTTTGTCGGCGTCACTAATCTGTATATTCATGCTAAATTACAGCTTTCTAGTACTAAGAGTCATTGAGTTAAGCTGCGGACAGACGGATGGACACACAGTGGAACGAATGTATGGGAGCGGTTGGACGTAGACATGTCCGAAAAAAAAGAGTAAAATTATGCCAAACTAATGATGCCATCTTATTCGATTACTTAATGCCTTCATAACTTGTGCTGATGAATTTCTTCATAACTCCCATATTTCGGGAGTAATTTGAGAAAATGTGAAATTTTACTATGAAAATGAGTGTATCGAGCTCTCTCCCTCCTGATTCCGGGCTTGTTTCAAGTAGCGGTCTCTAATATCATAATGCTAATACTAAGAGCTATATTTAATACTAAGACACATAGTGCGCCAAATGTGCACTTTCTGGGATAAAGAGTGATGTTTATTTTATAACACAATTTTTTTATTTTTTGTTTATTTTGTTGATTAAAACCGTTTTTCTAAAGGTTTACCTTATTACAATAACATTTCTGAGCAGCCAATTAGAGAAGATATAAGCTAATTAGGATATATAATTAGGGACTTAAGGTTTACATATAAAACTGATGCACTAATGATTACTGATAAGAACATTGCTATTATTTAATTACTAAATGGCTCTTAATACACTAATTTAGCATGCATCATTTACTAATTATCACAATAACTAATTACCTTGCAATATTTAACAAAGGATACCTGGGATACCTGGATTTTATATAAATAGGTCACTATTAGTAACTTTAAAATCAGTGTTGATTTACACCTCGTTGTATCCAAGCTAATCTCGCAATGTATTTTCCAAATTTTAATACAAATCTTGATATTCACGTTGCTTTATGCGCACGCGCACATAAAGATTTACGCGACTTTTACTATTTGTTCAGTGTTTTAAAAGATAACAGTTGTGTTCAGTTATGTGGAAGTGCTGAAACAAGTTTAAAAGACTGGTGTCGTCGATTTTGCTACCGCATTTATGCAAAATGGACACAGTCTGGAAGAAGCACAGATAAGTTTCGGAAGAAACATGAGATTTGGCTACAGGCTGCAATTCAATGGCCGGAATTACAGAATGAAAATATGGAACCTTCTACAGAAAATATAAGTGACGTCATCGAGCCCATAATTTCTCCTGCTAAATCTGATGCTTCAACTTGTACACATCCTAGTCCTCGTAAATCTTTTGAGGACCTTAGTAACCGGCAAAAAAGAAGACGCACTGAAGATAGTCTTTCATGCAGCAGTAGCAGCGCTGAAATTATGTTTTCGGCCGAAAGGGCGCTTCAAAAGGCAGGACAAAGCGATACAGCTTATGTTATGAAATACTTGACGGAGAATCCAGAAGAGGCCTCAAAAATCAAAGCCTTCATTGAAGGTAAATCAATTCAGGTACGGGAAATATCCCCTTTGAAGGCATTGGCTCTTTATGTATCGATGAACTTATCGAAATGGCGCTATAACACTCTTCGGGATTTCAACACTCAAGAAGGAGCTCTTCAATACCCGAGTTACTACATGTTGGTTAAAGAAAAAATTAAGTGCTATCCGGCCAAAGAAGATCTCACAGTTACAGAGAGCTCTGCAAAAATCAAATTACAAGCCTTGATGGATTTAACCTCAAGAAGACTTATTAGGTCGTTAGAAACCCCTGTTGATCCCAATCAACAGCTCGTATTGACCAGCAAATGGGGTTTTGACGGATCATCTAGCCAAAGCATTTATCATCAAAGGACGAGTGAAGATGAGCAAATCGATCTTGCTAGTAATTTTATGATTAGTCTTGTACCACTGCGGCTCGTCTCAAAAGGTGTAACAATTTGGGAAAACGAGCGACCATCTTCCACTTCATTTTGCCGGCCAATATTGTTTAAGTTTATAAAGGAAACCAAAGAAAATGTGCAGAGAGAGATGGCTGAAATCGAAGCAGAGATTGAAGCCTTAACTCCATCCACCATCACTGATGGAATAAGTGTCAAACACCAACTGCTGTTGACAATGATTGATGGTAAAATTCATTCCATTATATCCGATACAGCAGCTTCAGTGTGACATATGCAAAGGCTTGTCCTAAAGAAATGAATAATTTAGAGTTAATCAAAGATAAACACGCAAACGAGGACATGTATAAATATAGCTTAAGCACCCTTCACGCTTGGATTCGCTCAATGGAATGCTTATTACACATTTCCTACAAATTAGACATAAAATCATGGCAAGTAAGGGGTGATATAGCAAAAAGGCAAGTTGATGACAGGAAGAAAAGAGTTCAAGAGGCTGTAAGAAGAGAAACGGGCTTACTTCTCGATGTTGTGAAACAAGGCAGTGGATCCACCAACAATGGCAACTCGGCAAGGAGATTTTTTGAAAACTACACTAAATCTGCTGAACTGACCGGAATAGATGCTATGCTTTTAAGAAAAATCTGTGTGATCTTGCAGTGTATTTCATCAGGAGAGAAGATCAACGTAACTAAATTCCGAGAGTTCTGCTTTGATACTGCTAAGCTTTACGTGGAGTTATACCCATGGTATTATATGCCTTCTTCACTTCATAAAATTTTAATGCATGGGCCAGACATAGTTCAGAACATGTCAATTGTGCCCATTGGTTTTCTATCCGAAGAGGCATCTGAGGCTAGAAATAAAGATTTTAGAAAATATAGAGAGGGGCATTCTCGAAAGCATAGCAGTATCTCATGCAATGAAGATATTATGCACAATCTTTTACTGTCTTCTGATCCACTTGTTACAAGTATCCGTCCAAAAGGAAATAAGTTTGTAAAAAAATCTTCTTTTAAGGAATTTTATGAGCTTACGGATTCTGAGAAAAGTGATATCGAATTTGTTAACATAAATGATTTAGCGGACATCGATTCTGAATTTGAATTAATTGATGATGATGATGATGACGAAGATAATTAAATGATGTTATTGTTTTAAAATGTGTAACTTAGTAAATTAGAGCTTACATCTTAATTATTTATTGTACTTTTAATGAAACTAGGTAATTTATTATCAACTTACTTAAAAGTCATACTCTCATCAGTTCTTGTGAATATTTTTGTTAATATATATTTCTGTATATATATAATATATTTATAGACCTCTTAATAAGTCTGTCTGCGGTTTAAAGTAAATACAAATGGGGAAAAAACGTTTTTTTTTTTTAATTTTCATTTCCTTTTATCCCAGAAAGTGCACATTTGGCGCACTATGTGTCTTAGTATTAAATATAGCTCTTAGTAATAGTACTTGAAACAAGCCCGGAATCAGGAGGGAGAGAGCTCGATACACTCATTTTCATAGTAAAATTTCACATTTTCTCAAATTACTCCCGAAATATGGGAGTTATGAAGAAATTCATCACCACAATTTATGAAGGCATTAAGTAATCGAATAAGATGGCATCATTAGTTTGTCATAATTTTACTCTTATTTTTCGGACATGTCTACGTCCAACCGCTCCCATACATTCGTTCCACTGTGGGACATGGCGAAACTATAAGGGTGGGTTCCTTGTTGATTACGGAACCCTAAAAAAACAAGATCATAGGATCGATATGGGTAGGGTTGTTTTTTCTTAATATACTATTTACCTTTAAACTCTGTTGTGTTAACTCTATTGGCACATGAAAAACTTTTTAGTGCATCGCACATGTACGAAAATTTTTAAATAGTTAATGGCGTGTTCAATTAGTACATTGTGTAGGTAGGCACTTATTTTTGTACCGACAGGGTTCAATGAACTCGAATTCATGCTCAAATAATCTTTACGTAGGTAAGCGCATAGATAAAACTGCAACTTTTTAACAAAATACAGAATTGTTATACGTTTTCTAATTGATTATGTCTTAAATTATCAAAGTAATTAAGCGTTAATTGAATGTGAATATATAGACGAGGTACTCAAACATTTTCTTTTCATATGCATATCATTTACCTACTTTAAAACACCATAAATTTGTCTAAGTAATTTGTATTCAATTTTATAGAAAACGGGCACTTTTACTGTGAGATACATGCCTTACTTAAGGTGGTTGCGTCAGGGTAGCCCGCGAAATTCAAATTTTCTTACATTTTTAGCAATTAGCAGGTCATTGTCAGGATGTATGTTGATGAAAAATGAGTCGCGCCAGTAACACGTATGTAGTTACAGAATCACAATCATGAAAATCATCAATATAACCCTGTAAGTCCATTTAATCCTATTGAATGACTTTTTCATGAAATATTCATTGAATAGGATTACATGAACTTACTACTACTACTACTTCGGCTTAGTAATAAATAATGTACTACTCGGAAGGTTGCAGCTAGCAAAAGGTCGAAGTACGAAGACAAGCCCTTACTATGTATTGATCCACTTAAAGGGCTATAATTATCTAAATAATGATCAGTCATTTCCATAAATCTATATAATGTATTTTTTTATAGGTCTTACTGCGATCAGTCCGTCGTATGCGTCATCCTATAATCAGATGGGTTGAAGTATGTAGAGGTTTTAGTAAGTTAGCACCATCGCCCTAACTCTTCCATATTAGAATAGCACATTTGCTCTTTTCAGACGGTAATATGTATATAAGGTCATAATATATCTGTTCTTCATTTTTCACCTGATTATGGCAAAGAAAAAGGAAAGGCTATGATTTATATTTCAAGTCCTTATGTGCTCTTTCTCGTTTCTTTTACAGAACTTTTACAATTGTCACATTTTTTTTCCAAAAAATTACCTACCTGCATTAAAATCATGAAGAGTTTTGATATCTTTAATGCTCCGTACGCAAAATACGCGCTTTGGGCGTGGAGTTGCGGACTCCAGCCCGTTATACAATACAATATCTTGAACTACCTGATGCCCGCGGCTTCGCTCGCGTGGATGTCGGTTATCGCGACCAAAAGTAATCATGAAATTTTGATCCCGATCTCGCAACAAAAACTTAACAAATTATACACAAAAACTTCCTCGAGAACCACTCTATCCATTGGTGAAAACAGCATAAAAATCGGTGCAGTAGTTTTTGAGTTTATCGCGAACAGACAGACACGCGCGGCAGAGGACTTTATTTTATAATATGTAGTGATGTAGTTACAGTGATGCTATTGAGTAAGAAAAAATCTATTAATTCTTCATTGTAAGTGCAATTAAAAACAAGCAAATGACCTCTTAATCTGTCTCTACGTAATCCTTTCTCTTAATGGGATTATGACTGATTTAATACTGAGTAATATTGTTTTATTTTCCTTAATGAGCAGGGGAATGACTGCGTGTCACATGTGAGTTATAATATAAGAGGGAACTTACTCACAAGTTCTCAAAAATGATGACTAATGTCTGGCACAATTAATTAATTCAAGAGCTGATTTAATCATCACTACATATTATAAAACAAAGTCCTCCGCCGCGTCTGTCTGTCTGTTCGCGATAAACTGAAAAACTACACCACCGATTTTTATGCTGTTTTACCCATGGATAGAGTGGTTCTCGAGGAAGGTTTTAGTATATAATTTGTCAAGTTTTTGATGCGGGAACAGGATCAAAATTTCATGATTACTTTTGTCGCAATAACCGACATCCACGCAGGCGAGGCCGCGGGCATCAGCTAGTGAACTGTAATTTAAAAAAATCCGTTGATGCAAACAACTGTTGAATATCTGTTTTTTTTTTTCAATTGTATCATGATCCTCCGATTCCACACAAATTAAGGGAGCTAGGATACTGATGAATTTATCAATCTGGCCTTTAAACAATAAGAATGTGAATTAAAAAACCACATTAATTACATTAACCTATATATACTCAATATACTGTACATGACCAAAACCAGAACGGATATCATCATCATCTACATAACCTTTTCCAAACTATGTTGGGGTCGGCTTCCAGTTTAACCGGATGCAGCTGTGTACAGGGTAATATGATACCCCTTGGCAAGACTGGTTATCAGACTATTAGGCCACTGACTACCTGTAACAACTGTCAAAGATCTACAAAAGACAGCTGGGTCCAACGGCTCAACATGCTTTCTGAGGCACGGAAGAAACTCGGTATGTTATGGGTGGTCAACTGGTCACCCATCCATGGACCAACCTAGGCAAGCGCAGCTTAACGTAAAGATCGACCCGAGCGGCTGTTATTATTTAGCCACAAGCTCCTCAGATAAAGGCCCAAAATATTACATCACATTTTATTTTAAAATATAAAAATTACGATAACATACATTTTATATCCTTACCTGGTTTATAACATGGTTATCTCTGCCTTGTGTATTGGTCAGGATCTGGACAGCATTTGTGACTATGGGATCCTCACTGTCAGCAAACCATACAGGCGGTGTGTTGGGGTATGTCTCCTGGTACATATAAAAGAAAAGAATGCTAGTTTAGTAATAAAATGGCTAGAAAGAGGGTGACTACTGAAATGATAAGACATGCTGCGCCAATCTGTTTATCTATATAAATAAAAATGAATTGCTGTTTGTTAGTCTGGCTAAAACTAGAGAACGGCTGAACCGATTTGAATAATTCTTTTTTTGTTTTATTCGTCCAAATACAGGGAAGGTTAAAAACAAAAAAAAATAGGTAGGTAGGTAGGTTTGTAGGTAGGTAGTGTAGGGTAAGTAGTGTAGGGTATGTAGGGTAGGTAGTGTAGGTTAAGTAGTGTAGGGTATGTAGGGTGGGGTAGGTAGGGTAGGCTATGTAGGGTAGGTAGGTAGGTAGGTAGGTAGGTAGGTAGGGTAGGGTAGTGTAGTGTAGGGTAGGTAGGGTAAGGTAGGTAGGTAGTAGGTCAATTGGAATTTAATATTCATGGTTGACAGGACAACGCCTGTCAGGTCAGCTAGTCTGTACATATAAATAAAATTGGAGGGTCTATTTGTAGTATTAAATAACCGCTTTTTACTAAGTGCATATGGATGTATGCACGGTACATATACCAAAACAACATTTTTTTACAATTTTTAAAGGGGGTTTTTTAATAATAATTTCACGCGAACGAAGGTCGCGGGCAACAGCTGGTCCCAAATAAATTGTGATAAGGTACAACTGCACTGGTTGGTTTGGGTGTGGCAGTTGCATGAAGCCCTCAACAGGATATCTTGCATCATCTTATATGCCTGTCATGGACAATTAGCTGCACATAAGGGTTCGATACAAAAAGTTAAACCCCAGTAAAGGTAGAATTGCAGTTTCATGTATGTACCTTTGTTACTCCGGTAATTACATCATCACAAAACAATTCATCAATGAATGCTTGTAACATATTTTATTTTCAAGAAACACATACATTCTCCACTGCAAGCAATCTATAGAAAACAATCTATGGTTCTCCCGGTAACTTGACCTACATTAAAATTTTATAATTTCTAGGATGAAAAAAACCTTCCTTTCTGCCTTATTTATTTAGATTTCAGACTGAAATCATGTGAATTTTGTATGTATACATTGTAGAAGCACAATGTACACATACAAAATTCACATGATTCAACATCAATAACAATTATCTATAAATACAATCCTTTACTTTCAGGGACACACTTCAAAATCAATAGTTCCTACTTGGCACAAGTATAATGCTATCTAGCATTACTTGAATGCCAGCTTTCATCAACAGTGAATTGACCTGAAATCTGTTTCTATTAAGCAAAGTTAAGTATCAAAAAGAGTAGAGGAAGATCAACTAAACAATCGATGAACTGTGTGCAGGATGATATGGCTAGAAAGAAGGTGACTGCTGAGAAGACTAAAAATAGAGACTAATGGAAGAAGAAGACATGCTGCGATGACCCCTAATAAATTGGGATGAGGGTAGGAGAGTGATGAAAATTAAGTAGTTCAAAGCTGAACTGCATTAGTTTAAAGAATGTTTAGTTAAAAGATTGGGTTTTTTTATTTTATTAATACCGATTGGTTAAGGTACCATGAACACTATGCATTCTTATAAGTTTTACTGTTAAAACTGAATGGCCTTAACCAATGACAATATTTCACAACAGTGATGACATTAACGGCTCTTGAACACCATTCACATGGGATAATTTCATTGTCTCATTTGCTATAATTATTCATTTTTAGTTAAAGATTGTAGTCAAATTCTTAGTCAGCTGATAAGATTGGTAATGAATGGGTTATTGTTAAACCGAACACAGCACATACACTAAAGAAAGTATTGACTGGGTTTTCAAATGCGTGTAAGTGTCTGTTGGCTAAAATAAAAAAGGGTTAGAGCAAGTGTTATTGGTGTTATCAGATTTTAACACAACAAATATCCCTATAGTACAATTACCATGCATTGCAGGCCCAGCAAAAACTCAACAATTCATGTTTTAATGCTTAAATTACAGTGCCAGCCTGAAGAATACTGTTTCAAACAAACAGTTAAACATTGCAAATACCGTTATGGCAAGGCAATCGTTTTACAAAAAGCAAATGGTCATAAAAGTATTGTTTTATGGACTGTGTGAAGTTTACAGTACATTATTCAGGCCAGTATGCCATAGCTAATGCTCCAAAAACAAATTTGAAATTAAAAAGCAAGATATGTTTGGAATTTTGAATGCACATTTGAAATTTCATTTCCAAATATATATTTTTTTGTGTTGTTCAAATGTGTTCCTTGCATGCAGTACTTATTCTGAATAAACATTTCCTTTCTCTCTTATGAACTAGATGGACAAAAGATAGAAGTGTGTGGTAATTAGGTTATCAAATACCAATACAATTGTTGAAACAATACAAATGGCCATACAATAGGTTACTATGTACCAAATATTGATAACAGTGTGCAATCATTGTTTGGTATTATATCATTAAGAGTTATATAGTACATAAACAATACATGTTTACACTACACATCTCAATCCTAGTAAACAGTTATGGATAAATACATTCAATGCACTCTAATAACCTGTTATCAATGAATGGCCCAACTAAGGCCACTGAACACATTCCAAGACTGCATTATAGCATCAGAAAAAAAACACAATAATGGGTCCAACAAAATGTCTACATGACAAAAAGCAGGTAGAGTGGATGACTAAGAGCCTTTGTCCCAAAAACGAGCCCGTTACCGTTATCCAAACAAAACAGACGTTACTCTCTCTATAAAATAGCTGTAATGATTCACGAACACTTTGATAATGACGTTCTGCGGCCGAAATGATCGATACAGCGATTCGACATGGCACTGTATGCTCAATAAACATATGATCCGCAAACTCGTTCACGCGGGACTATTGATTATGTCGAAAACATCAATGTTTTGTAAATAATTTACACAGAAACGTGACAAACGTGTAGTTGCAACAGAGAAATGTAAATTCACTTCCGTAAACCTTTTGTTGACAGCCCTGCCCTCATAAACAACGACCCTTTGTCCCAGCTAAAGATAATCAATAAAGTGCACCCTACGGCCAACACAACTTTTAATGTCACATACTATACTTAGGTGAATAAGGTACTTACAGTAATATTGGCATGTATTTCATACTTTTTTCCGTTTTTGCCAACGAATCTGCAGGTCAGTTCGTCGACACTGGCTGACATTATCTGAAACCGTTCATGGCTTTTTGGAAACACTTGTTCTAAAGTCTTGATTTCTAACTTAAGTGTATTTAAGCAAGCCATTAGTGTTTATTGAAACACTAATTCTAAACTAACTAATAGTTATCCACGATAAAATACATGAGAATAAATTTTACGTTCACTCCGCGACCAAGCAAAATGGCGGAACGTAATGGCGGAAATTATTATAAAAAATACTCTTTGCTGACGATAGAGGGCGACTAGGCAGAGACCAGAGACAAAGAGAATTTTCTATTTTTGTCTATATTTTAGTTGTTGCTACATGAAAAATCTTAAAATTATTGTCAGATCATCTGTAAGTTGTTTCATTGTACACAGAAGCCAGCAAATCAAGCTACCCGAAAGTGACAAATTTTCTCAATCAACCTTGAAACTAATGCTTTAAAGATAAAGTTGAAAATACAGATGTAGTCATTTGATGTGCTGGCGTATGTACACTGACAGTCTTTTATATTATCATCATAGATCGGAGTAGGTAGATTTAATTGGGGTCATTGATCCAAAATGTATGTATTAATGTAGACATTCCTACGGATTTTCGGAATCGGATGATTATTAAAAAAAACCGGAACTTAGGTAGGAATTGTATTAAAATGAACAATATTATATTGTTCATAATTTTTTTGACGTTACTCATTCACGATTTGACACAACCCAACGACCAATCAGAGCAAAGGATCAAGGGTGGTGCACTAACCACTGGTACCTTCCTTTAAGGTGGTTGCGACAGGGTACCCCGCGAAATTCAAATTTTCTTACGTTTCTTGCAATTTGAAGGTCAGTTGTTGTATGTTGATAAAAAATGAGTCGCGCCTGTATCACGTATGTAGTTACAGAATTATAATCATGAAAATCATCAATATAACCCTGTAAGTTCATTTAATCCTATTGAATGACTTTTTCATGAAATATTCATTGAATGTATTACATGAATTTAGAGAGTTGTATTGATGATTTTCATGATTGTAATTCTGTAATTACATACGTTTTGCTAGCGCTACTCATTTTTCATCAACGTAGAACCTGACACTGACCTGCAAATTTCAAAAAACGTCAGAAAATTTGAATTTCGCGGGCTACTGTGACGCAACCACCTTAAATGAATTGAGTAAAGTGCGTTTTTTAATCCCTGAGACTAAATTGACATTACGATGGTTGCCAGCTTTTTACAATTCTTAAGTAGTGATGTACAACTACCGTATATTGCCGTTAATAAAATCAAGTAGTATCGTTTTTTTTACAAGTTATCTTCAACATAAGGTGTAGATAGGTATAGATGTATATAATGTGAACATACATTTTTAATTAATTACTTACAGGTATTCATTAATCATGCATGCATGTCATTTTATTAAACTTTTAATGTATTTAAAAAAAAAGGCCGTTTTGTAAGAGAAAAGGGTTTATATATCCGTTTGCGGACAGCAGTACAGCACTGATGGCATCTGTTTTTTTTTCTAATCGTTTAATAAATATAAAAAGTTACGATTCAACAAACCGGTATCGTAGGTATGTACAACACTACACAAAAGAGCTGGTATCATTATTTATAAGTTTGACATTAGCATGTGTCAATTTAGTCTCAGGGTTTAAAAAACAGTGTATAGTAATAATATCACTACCAACATTAACAATATTTAATTGGATCCGGAAATACCGGAATTACTTTCCGGGAAAATGACTTATCTCACTCTTACTCATTTTATTCTTTCTGTGAACATTTATGATACAAGTACCAAAAATCAATCTACCTACTCCAATCACTGATTATTATACTTTTTGCTTAGCTCTTCAAGATAAGTCAGCTACAGGTCTGAAAATCGATTGAAATCGGTCGAATTGAAAAACGATTGACATAATAGTTTTATAACGAAATCGAATCAAAGTGTTTGTGAATATGAGGGCAGAAACCAATAATATTGACATGCAGCAACCAGCACGATAGATAGATGACCCAATCACAACATGAGATGAGTACAGTGGTGGTGGGTAGTTATAGGTACTGAGTATATTATTCTTAATTATTCGTCGCTATTTCTAAGCTACAAAATGTTCACAACTCTTGTATTTTAATATATTTTGGTCTAGCAACACTGGAAAATTAATGTCAGTTTAACACTAAAATATGGCATGTAACTTTCCTTGTTTTTCTTGCTTGACTTGTTTCTTGTATTAACTAGATTGACCTGAAAACTTCGGTGGAGCCTTATATTTAAATAATATTTAATTAGTTTGTTCGCAGGGTTTCCTAGATCTATTGTCTAAGATTTCCCTTGCAACTTAGATTGTGACAAAAATGATATAAAAACCCGGTTCCCTGTTTCGCGGTTTTCGCCTAGTTACGTTCATTTAGATCCGTATCGCACTGTATTGAAAACTTTACCAGTCACCATCGCTGCATCGCAGCGCCTCGCAACACCAGCATAAAGAGTAAATTAGAAAAAAAATGAGTGTGTTTTAGACCACACGACTGAAGTAAAACTTCTTTAGCTCCTTCTATATGTTCCGTTCGCCTCACACGAACGCGTCGTAACGCATTCACCAGCTTACTCCCTAAGCCCTAAGTTAAGCGTTCGCCTTGCCCGAAAGCGACGTAACGCTTTAGTTACGCATTCATCAGCTTACAGACCTCAAGATTGTCTTCTCAGTCCTTATTAGTTTATCTCTAACCATTTATGCGGTGTTTTGCCGTATCCAGGTTTAAGAACTGTATTTTATGCAGTATAAAAGAAACAAGCAACGTTTATTCAAGTAATTATTTATTGATTTTATTATTTACACAATTTGTTCTATAGGAACGCCCGCTTTTACAGGAGCCTTAAAAATAATTAGCGATAATGGGTGTACATGTACTATAAAATATGATATTGTTAGGTCGATATTGACAAACCCTTTTACACGTCAAAAATCAAAATAATTTTAGAGGTATCCTGCCTTTTCACCAAACATTAATTTACAAATTTTCATTTGACAAGCAACGATTGGCAAAAACATCATTTCATCATTATACAACAACAAGTTTGGTTAACAATTCACTTTAAAAATATATTTACCCGATAAACTTTTATTTAATAATGTGTTATATTAAAACAACGTTTGAAATAAAAACGTTTTACATTTTTTTGCATTACACATTTCGCAATTTCCCAAAAATTCAACTCATCAAATAGACAAAACGGTAATTTTAATGAATGGAAAAACAAACACGGATACAAGAGCAAGCAAAGCGAGTTCGGGATTTGGGGCACCCTGACTTTAGGTTTGGTTAACCTAAAGGTTAGGTTACATTAATACCTGCGAACAGAAATAGGAGCCCTGGGCAGCGGGGCTACGTCAACTACATCTATTGCAAAATATTGATATTATTTACCTTGGACTTTAGGTGAATTTTTACACTAAAAACAATCGAAACTACCCGAAAAAAATAGGACTACAAAAAGACGCCGTCACAAAATGTACAGTGCCTGAGGCTATGAAATCAATCGGCAACGCCATTTGTTATCGTAGGCATTTTGCACTTTGACATTTTAACTATAGATATTTTGAACCATTAGGCATAGCCATTAGTGAAACAATTTTAGAAGTTACCTGAGTATCTAAGATAAATATATAAGGTCTATCTATTCATACACGAAATCACTTAAGGGATCATTGTACTCATCATTACGAACAACTTTCAACTGGCTGTTGCCTACATTTTTGTTCGCATAACTCGTCAAAATGTAGGCAATAGCAGAGTTTTTTTTTGCGATTTCAGGTTTGGTCCCATAGTAAAAGTTGTTCGTAATGATGAGTATAATGACCCCTTAAGAGATTTCGTGTATGAATAGATAGACCTTATATATTTATCTTAGAGAAGTCGTGTATGAATAAATTATAGACCTTATAATATAACACAGGATAGGTACAGTACACGTAACGTCTACCTAACCTTTCGGGTGTTACAGGTGTGTTATGATGATGATTATTTATACAGCAGTATCTTTTCGTACTAATCTTACAACCGTCTTTTCGTTAGGAGTCATCAATAATCGCCATGCGGTGTATGTAAAAGCTTCTACCGTATTCTTGGTGCACTCGACACGGTACTTTGAAAATATCTTCACAATACAGATCCCGAACTGAAGTTGTGCGAACCTGGAACCTGTAAAAATATAATTCAAGAAGTTTATTTTTTATTAATTCATCATCTGCCTAGCCTTTATCAACTCTGTTGGGGTCGGCTTTCAATCTAACCCGTTGCAGCTGAATACCAGTATTTTACGTGAAGCGGCTGCCTTTCAGCATAGCTATTCACACACGCTTCAATTCGATTTCGATTCAGAAAGGCGTATGGCTATCTCGCTCGCCTTCATATTGCCAAAAAAAGATAGACATACGACTTGTCGTATCAAAATCGAATCGGAGCGTTTGTGAAGTGCTATGCTGACCTCCACAATCCAGGATAATATTTTTTATTAGGTTTCTTTTTTAATTCATGAAGTAAGTAGTGTGTGTTTTTTTTTTCATCTACTTACTTACGTGTCATTAAAATAAGAGTCCTAACTTTAGACCAAGTTTAAACCTTAGAGCCAGTTACTGTATAGCGTGTGTAGCTTAAGGCCGCTGCCTCGAATTTAGCGGGCAGCGGGGCGGCGGCGCCGGCAGCGCGGGCGGTCGCCGCTTGACTGGAGTGCACCGCTCGTTGCCCGCTCCCGCGGCGCTGTTTTCGAGAACCGGTCCATTTAAATGTACGCATAAAGCGGGAGCCGCATACAACCGCGTACACCGCGGGCGTAAAACGCGTCGTGAAATGTGCTTTAATTTTTTATATAAATACATATTTGCATTCTACAGATGCTGCGGGCCCGCAACCGCAGCGGACACGGGCGAAAATCGCTCCGTGAGTTCATAGCCTTAGGCCTCTGCCTCGAATCTTGCGGGCAGCGGGGCGGCGGCGGCGGCGGCGCGGGAGCGGCAGGATCTTATGCGTACATTTAAATGGACCGGTTCTCGAAAACAGCGGCGCGGGAGCGGGCAACGAGCGGTGCACTCCAGTCAAGCGGCGCCGCCGCCGCCGCCGCCCCGCTGCCCGCAAAATTCGAGACAGCGGCCTAAGACCCTGCCGCTCCCGCACCGCCGCCGCCGCCGCCCCGCTGCCCGCAAGATTCGAGGCAGAGGCCTAATTGTGTGTTGTTGTGCTTGTGCTTGTGTGTAGCTTTATTCAGTTTACTAGTTGTGTTCAGCGCTTTCACTCGCCGTCTCTTTTTCGGCCCCTAAAAGTCATAGCGTGATGTTAAATAGCCTATAATCAGCCTCAAGAATTGGACTATCAAATGCAGAAAGAATCTTTCAAGAGATATAGCGCGTGGAAACAAACTCTTCAACTTTTTAAATGTATTGAAGAATAGTAGTATGTATAATGTATGGCATTAAGTAATCTTTGAATATTTTACTACATTTTGTTGGGACTCGAATAGGTACATAACATAACATCAGGCCTGTAGGTAATCCCAGAAGGGTTAGGCAAGGGTGTAGTTACGTAGTCTCATATAATAGGGGGCGACCGTATTGCCATAAACCGGGCACAAATAATACTCCGTGGGTCCGTGGCGGCTACTCAGAAATTTCTGATGGAAAAACCCAATAACACTTTGCCTGACCTGGAAATCAAACCCAGGACCTCATGCTCAGCCGTCGCGCTTGCGACACCTAGACTAATGAGGCAGTCGAATTGCTAATGCAGTACACAATCTAGTCATAAGTACTTAAAGCTAAAATCACACGTGACACGAGGAATCCCGTGCAATATTTACTAGCGTCCAAAAATAAAAATTGCAATATTCATAACTAACTCACCAAGACAGCTTCTAGGCCCAAGTCCAAATGACATCATAGTACTGGGATGGCGCTCTTTAATTTTTTCTGGCGAGAATCTTTCTGGTATAAACTTCGCAGGTTCAGGATAATACTTCTCGTCATTTTGAATCGAAGCCGCAGAAATTGCTACTACGGTATCTTTGTGAATCACAAAGCCTGTGCCATCCAACTGAATATCTCGACTAACATTTCTGGCAACAGAGTTTGCTAAAGGATGCATTCGCAGCGTCTCGTCGAAAACCATCTGTACATATTTCATTTCTTTTAGTATTTCGTAAGAAAATTTTCCGTCATGCTTTTGTAACACTTTGTCAATTTCTTGAATCAACTTCCTTTGTACAACAGGATTCTTAGCTAGATGGAACATTGCAAAACTCAAAACTAACGAAATGTTTGCGTAACCGGCAGCATAGAAAATGAGCACTTGTCCAGCTAAAACATCATCCGTAATTTTCAACCACAGTTCTTTATCCTCTTCACTTTTCTTCCCGGAGCCGACATTGCCATCGCGTCTCAAACCCATCAAGACATCCATGACTCTGTTTCTATCAGTCTTTGGAACAGCATCTAGATCGATACCAGCTTGAAGTATTTGTTTACAAAATTGATCTACTTTGTCAGAAAAAATGGATAAATTAAACTTCGACAGAATTCCAGAGAACAGTAACTCCAGTTCAAGAAAGAAGCTTGTTTTTTGGATTCTTGCATCCATCACATCACATAGATGATTGTCTTCGTTATAAGGGTCCACGTCAATACCAAATGCGTACGTCATGATTGAGTCAACAGCATATCTTCTTACAACTGGTAAAATATCAAGTTCTGATTGTTTCATAGTGGCACGGTCAATATATTCAATGAACTTGTCTGCTCGGGCGGCAAGAACGTCAAAACTGGCTTTGAATTTGCTAGATGTAAACAATAAACCTAAAGGTTTTCTTAAAACTTTCGCCACCTCACCGCCAGTATGAAAGAGATTGTCTCCCAACCGTTGCTTACTAAAATTCAATCCGCGATCAGGAAAAGAATCAAAGTCTTTAATAAGTACTTGTTTCGCCATATCAAGATCACGAATTAGCAAAGTAGGAGACATCATTCTGTACAGGCCGACCACCTTCTCGTTGGGATATTGCTTGTACAGATCACTGTACAGCACTCCGACGTGCTTTCTTCTGAAGAATACATCGATGAAGTTTCCAAAGAATGGAATAGGGGTTGGTCCTTTGACATTTCTGTCTTTCCAATAGTTGAATCTTCTGGTGAAGTAGTAGTAAAGGAAGAAAATAATCGATATGAAAATTACAAAATATTGAGACATACCTGTTAGTTATCAATTACTACTGTGATCAATTTGGAATCAATAACAAACGAGCAGTTAAAATGTTATTTAAATGAATGAAGGATTTGCGCTAGGTAGCTGCATTTGAAAAGGAAACAATCAGATAATTTGTAGATAATATTAATATTTTTATCAAAACGTAGCTTGAAAGTTGCGTTTGCCGAAAACGTTGTTGGGGTCGTATACAACGTGTTTCAGAAAGGCACACAGAGGTTAGGTTCACAGGTGAACAACTTTCTTTATGGGACCAACCTCATAATCTTGAAAAATAGACCATTCCAGAAAAAAATACAGTTCATGGTCAGTAGACCCTTAGCTTTTTTTCGGCAACCGCAACTTTAAATTTTCTAAATAGGAACATGCTTCGCTGTTACGATGTTGGTCCCATACAGTTAGTTGTTTAGTGATGTATTCTAATTCTGTAGCTACGGCTTTTTGTTTAATTGTTATTTAATCAATATTTAATAATAACAATCAGAATTAGATATTGTTCTAATAGAAAGATATTAAATATCTTCCTATCCAAATAATATTTCTTTAGATAATCTTAATATCAAATAAATAAATATCAATAATAATCTTAGTGAATAAACTTTCTTTATGTAACTTGGGAATAAAGCAGTGTCTTACGTCACAGGCGCTATTGTGAATCCCAAATGTAGCGAGGGAGCTTTTAGTTATGTCCTGAGCGAATCGAAGGATTTAAGAGAAGAATTCTCAGATAAGTTTTAAGTGCCATGTAATAGGCAGCGAACCCACTGCCATCAACCGGGCACAAACCCAGACTCCGTGGCTGGTACTGAGAAATAGAAACTACTGAAAAGACAGAAAAAAACCCAATATAACTTAATGCACGATCTGGGAATCGAACCCAGGACCTTATGCTCAGCAGTCGCGCTTACGACCACTAACGACAAAATAAAAATTAATTTCTTGTCCTAAATAGTTGCGCAGTGCAGTGTCTCACCTGACACAATTAATATACATATTTGACAGGCAGCGTGAGCATCTCATGGAACATCCTGTATAGACGATGCAGTAAAAGTCAATTAAAGACCAATTAAAATGCATTATTATCTGTGTCTCGTATCTTCGCAAGTGGATTTGTTGATCAGTATCAAGTTAGCTTAATATAGGTAGTTTCGATAATTACTTTTACTACGCAGTGTTTAATTTAGATTTATTATCATTTTTCTTTGAAAATTCCCGTATCATCTCTATCATCTTCTAACTGGTTAGAGATTATCTAAAACTGATTTGCCTGAGATTTTATCTGTGCACCTAGTAATTTTGTTATTAAAAACATGCAGAATTGAAACGCCGCCCGGCAGGGATTAGCTTTAGAAGGAGGACATACTGACTTTATTGGTGATGTCCTTCAGGCCAAGCAGGTGCCTAAAGGGCGCGCCCGGCCGCGCGGTTTGTCCACGTTTATCCGTCATTTGTGGTCACACAAAGCTAAAATAGTAAGGAACGTGGCAGATTCTATAGTTTGTACCTACCTCCATGAGAAAAAGGCGTTATTGAAAGCATCGTTCAAGAATTTTAAGATCTGGATTTTGCGGGTAAAATCTTAGTCAGTGCAGCTATAGTATTAGAATTAGTAAGCACTTTTATAAATTAACTGATGCAGAGTCAATACGAAAAAAAAAAAACTACGTATAGGCTGTATGTATGTACAGACGCCAGCAGGACAAGCTACCCGAAACTGTCAGATTTTCCCAATCAACCTTGAACCTAATGCTTTGGCAATTAAGTCGAAAATCTATTAAAGAAATCTGACAGATCGTAGTAGCTTGATGTGTTGTCGTCTGTACATCAAGCTACTACAATCTGTCAATTTTAATAGGTTTTTAAATTTATCATTATAGCATTAGCCTAATGTTAAATTGATAATGATAACTTTATCATTATAAATTTATCATTTCATCATCATTATCATGTGCCTACAAGGGCCTGTAGTACTAAAAGGCCTCCGTAGCTAAATAATTGATTAAAAAAAAAACAGGTGTCTGTCTCATCTCATTGTTTGCTCATGATAGCCCTAATCTTAGTTTATTTATGTATGTGACTGAAAGACTTTTATCTATAGTCATAAATAAAGTTTATAAAAAAAAAAAAATGTGCTGTCTCTAATCTGTCATCAATTCATCATACTGTCGGAGGCTGTTTTGTTGTGATTGCTAAATATTAAAGTATTAATAAAAATGGGTCGAAGTCCTTCTCCATGTAGAAGCAATTATTACAAACGAAAACGTTCGCGTTCCCGTGACAGAGATAGACACAAAGTTAGAAAAACAAGCCCTTCGAAAGCCCACAAAATTGAAGAAGACTTTAGTTTTACATATTATAAGCGAGATTTAAATAAAATAATACTTTCCAGTAGCGAAAGTAACACCGTTGTTAATAATCTTGATGACTTTTGGGTGTTTCTAAAAAAATACGAAGCGACTTTAAAAAAAGCCGGCAAATCCATCATTGACTATGGTCCCGAAGAAAATAGTGAAGAATCTTCTCAGAGCTTCTCCAAATTTCACTGCATTAACTTTACTAGTTCCTTAAAATATGTGGACACTGCATGTTATGATAGAGACAAAAAGAAATTGGATAAAAAATTGTTCCAGGCATTCATGATTATTGTCTCTATTTACATAGATTTCAAGAATAAGGAGAAATTCGAAAAGCTTAAAAAGTTGAGACAAGCTCAAAAAGATTTGCCTGTAGCAAAGTATAGGTATGAATATTGTTTTTTTTTCTAGTGTTCATTTCAGGCACTGAATACGGAGTCATCAGTATGTCATGTGTTCCCAACCAACAACTTAGGTCTGAAATTACCTAGCTCCTAATGTCAATGAAATTTTTAATAAGTTTTTGGTCAACCTGCATTGTCTTACAACTAGGCAAAGTTCTCCCTCATAGTTTTCTAATTCTCCCCTTGTGTGACAATCTCAGGTTTATCTTCCACAAATGTTCAGTTCTAGAATAAAAGAAACCAATTGAAATATTAATAATACAATCCTATAACTGTCCCACTGCTGGACAAAGGCCTCACACTAAGAAGGTCAAGTCAAATTGGCGATTTCAAGTTGGTGATCGGTTCAGTGGTTTAGGCATGAAAACGTAACAAACAAACTTATACTTACCTCATTTTCCTTCACCTGTCTGTGACGTCCAAGACAAACTTGGAAAGTAGGTATGTATGAATTGCAAAAGTCACATTAGTACTGGTCCAACTAAAATGAATAATCTCATTTGTTTCAGGAATGAAATTGTGGCGGCGGTCCAAAATGAGAGGGTAGTGATAGTCGCTGGAGACACTGGATGTGGCAAGTCCACACAGGTGCCACAATACTTACACGAAGCTGGCTTTCAAAGTATTGGTGAGTTGTAGTTTTTACACAAACTTTCATGCATGCAATTTCTCAAAAGGTTAGGCCTAGGTGTACCTTAATAGTACACCCACGTTTACAAAATCTTGCATATTGTGATGAATGCATCATTACTGATTTTAATGATTTCTTTACATTTACATTCTGTGTTTATTATGGAACCTGAAAGTGTATATTTTCTAACTGTATTGCAATCATTTTTCTCAACAGCATGTACACAACCTCGGAGAATAGCCTGTGTGTCTCTTTCTAAAAGAGTAGCATATGAAATGCTAACACAGTTTGAGAGTAAAGTCGGCTACCAGATCAGATTTGAGAAGAGCAAGACTGCTGATACCAAGATATGTTTTATTACTGAAGGATTACTGCTTAGACAGGTCAGGTACAGTACATTTTATTTAACTGACAGTAGAAATTTTCTATCGCCTAAGCATAGCAGAATACTATCTGATGACATTGAGGATTGTACTTTATCATTAGTGCCACAAAGTGTAAACTATCCACTTGCCATAGCAATAGATATTATATTATATATTTAAGCTTTATTTATTCATACAAATACAATTACATACTTAATTACTAAAGAGTTTATATAAACTATATATTATTGTATGGCCCCTGTAGGGTAAAAAGCCTCCTCCATCTTTTTCCATTTTTGTTTGTCTTGGGCGGTATTCATCCAGTTTTTCCCAGCAGTTTTTATGATGTCATCAACCCATCGTTTCTTTTGCCGTCCTCTTTGTCTTTTTCCAGGTGGACCCAGCCACTTTGTTGTTTGTAATGTCCGTCTGTTGTCCTGGTACCTAGCTAGATGGCCTGCCCACTTCCACTTCAATGTCATAGCTTGTTGCAGTGCATCCGTGAGTTTTGTTTTGTTGCGTATGTCGGCATTTCGTGTTTTATCTATTCTTCTTAGTTTCAGGAACTTCTTTCCATGGCATGCTGGCATGAGAGGATTTTGTTTTTTGTTTTGTTAGTGAAGGTCCAGGTCTGACTTGCGTAAGTTAAGGAGGGCAAGATACATGAATCCATTATGATCTTCTTTAACTTCAGACTGTAATTTCCTTTGAGGATTTCTTTTTGTGCCCAATACTTTTCCATGTTTTGTTAGTCTTCTGTCTACTTCATTCTCGTTTCGGTTGGTGTCAAATGACATTAGTTTTCCGAGGTATATATATAATCGTTGACATATTCTATCGTCCTGCCATCTATCTTTATTGGGGTTTGAATACTATTGGTCATTATTTTTGTTTTGCTGGTTGGTATTCATTTCTAATCCTACTTTCTTGCTTTCTTTGTCGAGATTTTGAAGCATTTTTTCGAGATCTGTGGCAGTTTTACTAAAGAGAGCTATGTCGTCAGCGAATCTTAGATGAGTTAGACGTCTATTAAGTATCCACACCCCCTTGTTTGTCAAATCTATATTTTGGAAGATATCTTGAAGAACTGCTATAAATAGCTTCGGCGAGAGCGGATCTCCCTGCTTTACGCCTCTTTCTATAGGAAACTCTTCTCCTTTTCTTACTAATTTTAATCTGCTCACACTTTTGGAATACACATTTTTTATGATATTTATGTACTTTTCATGTATATCGTTATTTTTAAGTGCTTCCCAAATGGATGTATGCGAAATACGTCGAATGCTTTTGTATAGTCAACAAATGCTACATAGAGTGGTTTGTTAAATTCCTGGTACTTCTCTATTAATTGGTCCATTGTATGGATATGGTCGCTGGTTGAATACTGGTCGAAACCGTGCTTGTTCCATTGGTTGGGTTTTTGTCAATATTGGGTGCTATTCTGCTAAGCAAGATCGACGAAAACAGCTTATATGTAGTTGATAACAGACTAATAGGCCTGTAGTTTCCTACTTCTAGTGAGTTTCCTTTCTTGTATAGTAGTACTATTTGTGATATACCCCATTGTTCTGGTATTTGCTCGGATTCTACAATCCGGTTGAAGAGTGTTGTCAGGTATGGAACCCCGTGCTCCGATTTTTAGTGTTCCATTAGTTAGATTATCTGGTCCGGGGCTTTTTTCTGTTTTCAGTGCTTTTATGTGTCTAAATACTTCCATTTTGCTTATTGAGTCTATCATTACTTGGGTTTGTTCTTTGTCTTTTATATTTTTGTATTTGTTTTTATAAATGGCTAATTCTTCCGCTGGAGATTTTTTGTAGAGGTTTCTATAGAAATCAGTAGCACATTTGAGAGCATCTATCCTTTCCATAGCAATAGATACTCTATCATTAATGAATAATTTTCTTATTTGGTCACCTGTTATAATGTATTCCTAAGGTTTAAAAAAAATACAATTGTAAGACATTGTTTAATCTTCTTGATACATTTCTTATTTTAGATGTCTTCAGAAAATCTACCAAACTATGATGTCATAATTCTAGACGAAGTTCATGAAAGACATTTGATGGGGGATTTCTTACTGGGTATATTGAAATGCCTTATACATACTCGTGATGATATCAAACTGGTGCTTATGTCTGCTACAATTAATATTAAGCTATTTGAAGATTATTTTTCTGCAGAATCTGCTGTTGTTATTCAGGTAAGTTATGGCGATTATTGATGTTTGGTTTTCAGCTATGTGTTGGCCCAAGTTTTAAATATTTATTTATAAATAAGCCTACACCAAACAGATAAAACCAATAAGACCTAAACAGATAAAATACGGAATATTGTGCTGCGCTCAAAAATAGGAATGACTGACGCAATGAGGCTGCCAGGCTCAAATTAGATTGGGCAGGTCACGTGAACCGCATGCGTATCGACCGCTGGGCAAAGGTCTCAAAACGAGGGGTGCTTGAGGATGGATGGCGCCGCCGTGGCCAGCTCAAAAACAGGTAGCGAGATGATCTAGCGCGTATCACGAAGGCTGGTTAGAGATGGCGCAGTAGAAGCATACCTGGAAGGATATGGGGAAGGCCTTGACCAGCAATGCGAGTTACAAGGCTACTAAAAAGCCACCTTTTTCATTTGGTTAATTAAACTATCATTGTATCATCTATTATCAAATCTATCTATAGGTATCTAAAGTTGACATTACATGGACGAACGAAATAAAATATTTTTTTAGCATAATAATATTTATCTTATATTGTACACTCTCAATGCGAGTAGGGTATGAGCATAGCAGACTCTTTCTCAAAGAGAGGAACCTTGTGTCACAGCCATTGGAAGATTATTAGCTGATAATGGTATACCTTTTTCTCGTGGAAACCAAAGATATAAATAAGACAGTGGAGATTATATAAACTCTTGCAGGTCCCAGGTCGTCTGTTCCCTATACAATTACATTACAAGCCCATATTAATAGAAGACAAGCCAACAAGAGATGACCGGCTTGATCCACAGCCTTATGTGCAGATCATGCAGCTAATTGACAGTAAATATCCACGTAAGTATCACTTACATTCGTAGGAAATAAAAATATTCTATTCATTTTTATACAATTATAAAATATTATATATTTTTGTATGGGGGGAAAAGTAACTGAAAGGATATGGGGGAGGCATTTGCCCAGCCGTGGGACTAAGGCTATTAAAAAAAAAAAATATGTGTGTATACCAGAGTACACAGGTAAGAAGTGAAACTTCTTTACGACATATCATTTTTCTACTATTTGCAACTTCACGAAAATGGGGTAGATAAGGCTTAAGCCTTAAGAAAAACATTTTTTTCCGTATTAAATTAAAGCTATTTTATTATTATAGACATGCATACAATTAATGAGTAATTTATTTTATCATTGTTCTTATTATAATATCATTGCTATTGTTGTATTTCATCAATAATGATACATTATATTCTTTACGTCAAAAAAAGCAACATGGCGCGTAACCGAAAAACGTGACGATTTTTTAAAAAAATCTCCCATACGTCGATAAAGAAGTTTCACTTCAAAAATATACCTATATATAAATATTTTATTTTTTATTATTTTATTAAAACATTCTATATTAGGACATGCACAGATAAAAAAAATAAAAAAAAAGGAACAGTGAAACGAGTAGGACTGAAAAAAGAAGAGACCCATGTGGTCAGTTAATGGCTGCAATATTTAAAAACTACATACCGTGGCACTGGTTCTAAAAATGCTTTTGCATGTGATTGCCTGGCGTCGTACTCCGAGTGCGAAGAAACCAAAATTAAAGCTTCAATTCCGATGGGGGCCAACCGCCAAAGGCAGCGGGAAAGTCGTTCAATTGCAATTTCAGACCACGGTGAAACTAACAAATATAAAACGCTTCTGGAAATGGAGACTTCTGCCGGAAATAGAAAATCAGTTTCGTTGAAAGAATTTATTTCTTCCTTCAATAAATGATTTAAGCATCTTTTCTTAGTTTTAAATCAATTACAGACATACACAGATTCTTGATTGATTATTATTTTACAGGTGACGAAAGAGGTGATCTTCTAATATTCATGTCTGGCGTTCAAGAAATCACTGCTATATGTGAGGCAGCTCAGCAGTACGCAGAGAAGACTAAGCATTGGATTGTGTTGCCACTGCACAGTGGATTGTCTCTTGCGGAACAGGATAAGGTAAACCCATCATATTTTCCGGATCTCTATGACAACATAGAGTAGAGTAGAGTAGGGACTCCTTTATCCGCACTTAGACTTCCATTTGGTCCGTTGTGCGTGGCTGGCTAACATAGCCAGCCTAACTCCGCCCAGCACAGAAGCTTCCTGAACTTCACAGCAACCTCACTGTTCCGTGGATTTGTGCACTTTTGGTGGCCACAGCCTCGCACTCCAGAATGACGTGGGTGGCTGATACCTCGGCGTCAAAACATCCTCTGCAGAGAGGGCTGTCCATGATGCCTAGATTGACAAGATGTTAACATAACACAATAATCTAACATAGATGTGTTATGACAACATAACACATCTATGTAAGATCTGTTATTGAAACACTAGCTTATGCCCGCGGCTTCGCCCGCGTGAAGTTCGTTAACCGTCGCACAGGATCATACTACCGGGGTAAAAATTATCCTATATGTTAACCCAGGTTATAAACTAGCTATGTGCCAAACATCCAAATCCGTTGAGTAGTTTTCGCGTGAAAGAGGACATCCATCCATCCTCACAAATTTTCACAAATATTAGTAAGATAAGTAAGACTATATATAATCTATGTCTTATTTATGAAAACATAAGACCTAATTAGTAACCACAAACAATAAGCCAGGCCTTTCTTAATAATTACTTTTTGGGAGATGTTAGGGGTGCCACGTCTTTGTTCGGCACATTCGATTTAGCAGCATTTGATGAACAACAAAGTCAACCTAAAGCAAACAACAAAGCCGGCACGAAGTAGTAGACATTTTCGACATTATTTCGGGTCGTGCCGATCGGCTATCTCAGGTCGGTTCGGCACAATTCAAACTTAGCCGAGCTGTCATAAAACGTAGATTATTTGCCAAACAATTTCTTTGATATTTCCAGGTGTTTGACTACCCACCAGACGGAGTTAGAAAATGTATCGTATCAACAAATATAGCAGAAACTTCTGTTACCATTGATGGTATACGATTTGTTGTTGATTCTGGCAAGGTAAGCATATTTTAACTCACTGCACACTTTTTTGAAGTTTTGCCAGAGTTTCCAGGTCAGTTTTATCGTAAGCTTTTAAAATTCATAGCAATATATGGAAGTTGATGTAAAAATAAATTGTTCCAGGTCAAAGAAATGAGTTACGATTCGACCACAAAAATGCAGAGGTTGAAAGAATTTTGGATATCCAAAGCAAGTGCTGATCAAAGGAAAGGGCGGGCTGGCCGAACAGGTAACCTTTCAATACATATAAGTAAAGTTATGACATAGAAATTTTAGAGCGTAAGAAAGATACGCTCAAGTATAATTTTCGGGTTCAAGTATGATTTTATAATACTATTTCAATGTTATAGTTTCATCCTATCAACTAACAGTAGAAATTGTCTATCGCCTAAGCATAGCAGAATACTATCTGATGACATTGAGGATTGTACTTTATCATTAGTGCCACAAAGTATAAAATTGTAAACTATCCACTTATTTATTTATTTATTTATTTATTTATTTATTCAGTAGTACACATACATTTTATTTATTCAAGTTGGTGCCAACATAAACTCATTAGAGTTTTACCGTGCACCAAAATCATCGACTACATAATTTAGAGAATTAACAGATACACTAAAGTAGGTACTTAGTTAAAAAGAAACAACAATTAAAATTACATCGGGTAGTAGGCAAAATAATATCTAATACTCGTACTAACGAGCGAACCTCGGTGACCAATCCGACCGTCCGTTCATAAAAACAAAAGTGGTGAGGGAAGTTTTTAATTAATACAGGTTGTTCATAAAGTATATGTTCTAGTAATAGTTTTTTTGTGTTATTTTATTATTGTTAGGTATTACACTTGCCATAGTAATAGATACTCTATCATTAATGAATAAGTTTCATCCTATTTACGGCCTCGTTGGTTGAGTGGTCGCAAGTGCGACTGCTGAGCATGAGGTCCTGGGTTCGATTCCCGGGTCGGGCAAAGTGCTATTGGGTTTTTCCATCAGGAATTTCTCAGTAGCAGCCACGGGGTCTGGATTTGTGCCCGGTAGATGGCAATAAACTCGCCCCCTATTACATGGGACTTAAACATAACTGGCGAAATGTGGGTGTAATATTAGGTACACCACTGCCTAAGCCTACAGGAATTACAGGCGTGATGTTATGTTATGTTTTTGAGATATGGGGTATATTATGGATCGGATATTTCAGGTTAAACAAACCGTAGTTTGTCATTTTTTTCTCGAGAAACTCATTGTAATGCTAATTTATTTTGTGAGACCAATATTTCATGGCTTCCCTTACCATTATCAACCCTGGCCTCTATCCGACTACTACGTTGGCGACGGCTTTCAGTCTAACTGATGATGATGGATGCAGCGGAATTCCAGTATTTTACTTGGAGTGGTTGCGTATTCGACCTCAACAACCCAGTTAGTACTGGGTAATACCGGTAGTAAGATACCTTTACCGATATTTGTTTATTTCTTCCGTTTAATAGGTCCCGGCGTCTGCTACCGCATATACGCAGAACAACAATACATTGATATGGAGTCGTTCAGCACCCCGGAGGTGTCGCGAGTACCTCTCGCGTCGCTGCTGCTGCTGATGAGCTCGTTGGGCGTCAGCGACGTCAGACGGTTCCCGTTCCTAGATGCGCCGCCCGAGGATGCCGTGGAGAATGCTTTGCTGGAGTTGAAGCAGCATGTAAGTTTATTCAGGCCCAGCCTAAGACTTTGGGGGGGATCACACAAGGCCGTAGCCGGGAATTTGATTAGGACGGAGAAAGAGTCTCAATTTGGCGTGTATAATTTTTGGATTTTAGGGGGGGATCATGACCCCTGTGACCCCAGCCCCAACCTCCCCAGGACGGCGCCTGAGTTTATTGTATAGGGTGTCAATACCTGAGTTGGCCCAGTACTTAGCTAGGAGGTTGCGATCAATTCCTGTAGGCAGGCTGTAATGCAGGTATCAGGTCATGCAGTAAATATATAAGGTGAATAGACTATTTTAAACGGTGGCTAATGCAGCGGAGGTTGGCTTGTTTAAGGTGATACAAAATAGTAGCGATCGATTTGGTCTTTCATTCCTCTTAATCATAGCTATGGACCGGACACGTTGGAAATCGGTTGAGGAGGCCCATGTTCAGCAGTGGGCAGCAAAGGGCTGATATAATGATGATGATGATGAATCATAGCTATGATCCTTTATATTTGCGGTCAGCGAAGAGAACAACAGGGCTTATAAAATTAATCTGAAAAAGCAGGAGAGAGGGGACGGATTTAATATTGGAGACAGTTTAGAAGCACACAATTTGTAGATAGGTAGGATTTTTGAAACCTAAGAGGGTTTGATATAACATGTAAGTTCGATTTTTAACGGAAAATCGCATTAGACACACGACTTTTTATGCTGTATGCATAAAATCTTGAACTGTTTTTCATATGTTTGCAGGGAGCCTTAACCTCGAACGAGAAGCTAACAGCGCTAGGCCGCACGCTGGCCAGCCTGCCGGTGGAGGTGTGCCTGGCCAAGACCCTGGCGCTGGGCGCGGCCTCGCTGCCGCCCGCCCGCCTGGGCTCTGCGCTGGCGCTGGCGGCCGCGCTGGGGATACGGTCCATTTATACGACGAGAGCGCACCGGGATTTTGAGTGTGAGGTGAGATGAATTGAAACAAAAGCGACTGCCTATCTGACCTCCACAACCCAGTTAGTACTGGGTAATACGATACCCCTTGGTAAGACAGGCTTTCAGACTTTCGGGCCACTGACTACCTGTAACGACTGCCAAAGATCTACAAATGACAACCGGGACCAACGGCTTAACGTGCTTTCCGGGGCACAGAAGAAACTCGGTAGGTAATGGGCGGTCACCCATCCACGGACCAACCTAGGCAAGTGCGGCTTAACCTGAAGATCGACTCGCCAGGAGCTCCTCTACCTCACATACGATGGCCATATAAATTATTCATCGTTATTTTCTAACAGCTCGAAGAGCTGGAGAAGCTCGTGGCTAAATAATAACAGCCGCTCGGGTCGATCTTTAGGTTAAGCCGTGCTTGCCTAGTTTGGTCTGTGGATTGGTGACCACCCATTACATACCGAGTTTCCTCCGTGCCTCGGAAAGCACGTTAAGCCGTTGGTCCCGGCTGTCATTTGAAGATCTTTGACAGTCGTTAGGTAGTCAGTGGTCCATAAAAGTGTGACGACCAGTCTTACCAAGGGGTATCGTATTACACAGTACTAACTAGTTTGTGGAGGTCAGATAGGCAGTCGCTCCATGTAAAATACTGATATTTAGCTGCATCTGGTTAAACTGGAAGGAGACCCCAACAATATAGTTATGATGGTGATGATTTTCTAACAAATCATCTTTTACATTTTAGAATGCCCGTCGACCCGACGAATCCGACCATGGCGACCCTTTAACTCTGCTATCCCTATACTGTGCCTGGCTTCGTGAAAAACGAGACACTCGCGGCGGCCGAGCGTGGTGCAGAAGACGAGGTATAGAAGAACAACGACTGTATGAGCTGACCAAACTTGCTGCACAACTTAGGAACTTATTGCAAGTAAGTCAAGGTGCATTGTACTATGTATCATTATTTAAAGAGAAGTGAGCGAGAGAAACAAAACACTCGCTACTCGAGCGTGGTATAGAAGAGCAACGACCGCATGAGTTAACTTGCTGTACATCTTTGGAGCTTATTGCAGGCGAGTTAAGGTTTATTTTGGTCTGTAGGCATCACAGACAAACAAACGAAACACTCGCGAAGAACCACGACGGCTTGAACTGATATTTTCAAATAAGCAACACAACTAAGTAGCTTATTTCAAATAAGTTAAGGTGCATTGTACTATGTACAGTCGCCAGCACATCAACCTACCCCACTGTGACCTTGAGCGCCTTATAAGCAACAACAGCGAGAATCGTGCGAAAGAGATAAATATCTTTTTGTCTGTTCTTGCTTGTAATGTTTCGTGCTGCAGTGCGTGCGTTAGGCTGTGTGCGTATGCGCGTCGTTGTGTAGAATAAGATACTTGCTATGCCAAAATACTAGTTTGGCGGATCGCATACTTGAATGGAATCTAAGTAATGGCATGGTAGTAAAAATAAGTTGACGGTTACGGTACGCCCGGCGCTTGTGAAATATCTATGTAATATTAGAAAAGGGATTATTCCTGAGTAAAAAATATGATTACCTACCTATATTTTGTCTGTCACTTAGATTATCGAAAAATATTGGATACGTATTTTGTGTTTTATCAAATCAATAAAAACTTATGAAGATATTAAATGCATCAAAGATGGGGTTGTGATGTCACTTTCCGGTAAAAAGTGTTCCGAAATGTGACGTCACACGAGTTTTCGACACACTGTATCGTCTTCTTTATGACTCTCTATTCTTATTTCTTTTTTATGACTGACGGACTAATAAGATTTTTTTGGTCAATATTGACGCTAGGCAATTTTGACGGATTGCGATTTTCATGAATTTGACTGATTGCGAGTTTGACCATACGCGACGAAACGTATTCATAGGTAATGAATGACGAAATATGGAGTAAAATAATGAAAAAAATGGGTTTCTTTTCGTGTTTGCGTTTAATTAAATCAATTTATTTTTACTTTTATGATAATAATAATATTATACTAGTGGTTTCTTTTACAAGAGCCCTGACTATTGCTAGCTCGAACCCAGTTCCCGATACCGATGGGATTAAATGTTTTTCATATAATTTATTCATAATATTCACTAGCTGATACTCGGGAACTTCGTACGCGTGAAATTATTATAAAAATATACCACCTACTTACTACTATTTGAATCTGATTTTGTTGAGCTACGGGATATTATTTGACGTATCTTACATGATTTCTGTAATAGATAGTGCCTGTGGTGTTAGGAAGGTGTATTGGACGGTATTAAAAAAAATACTAATGATAACTGAAGTAGGTATGTAACATTGTAATCACCTTAACATTGTATTAACAGACTGTAGCAGGAACGTTGATTATTTGTCAATATAATATAATATTCTAAATTACCCATGAACATGCAGCTCATTACTTGCGTGAAAGGAATAGGATAGGCACTACAAATAATTGGTCGGATTGGTCGTTTTAATTTTAGTCGCAACTAGCATAATTCACAGATTCTACATTTTAAAATAACTATACCTATACCTTCGTTCTCTTAAGATTTATTTTGCTTTAGGGCAGAAAAAAATACATTCCGTAATCTGAAATCAAAAATGAACTTTATTTTAATGGGAAAGGGTTGATTTGGCGTGGCATAGAGAGGGCATCATGCCATGACAGCGTCCTGTTTTTGATGAGAAATATAGGCGGCCTGTATCACAGAAGTGGTTCGTGGATGATTGTTTCATCTACGAACCACTTCTAAGAAAGTTCAACTACCTTTAGAATTGTTTTATAGGTGCCTAAGAACCACTCTCTCTAACTCTCTCGGTTACCTATGTGACGCAGACGAAGTTGCGCAGATCAGCAGGGTAGTATCAAAATAAAATGCGACATAACAATCTTTAACCTTTTATTTTTAAATATTAATATTACTATAATACAATACTGAGAAACAAAAATACTCTAAATTAAAATATAAAACTAAACCATACAAACAACAAATAGGTATAAAACTATAAACTATACAAACAACAGAAAATATAAAACTAAACTGACCATACATTAAAAACAACTGGATCATATTTATATTTTACAAGCTTCTATTTTCATTTATATTTATTACAGATTTATTATACACACTATCTACACTATTAATTCTGCTTGCTGTCACCAACAATAGCAAAGAAAACATTATCAAGAATGTAACAATGGTGCGAAAAGAAGTTAATATTTTTTTTATTACCGCTTTAGCATTATTGGAAGAATTATCCATACTAATATTATAAATGCGAAAGTTACTTTGTCTGTCTGTTACGCCTCTTCATCTACAGAAATGACTATATTGTTTGCCCAGTCAAAATTATAATATTCCAGGCAAAAAATTACTCTTGCCTCCTTATGCGCCTGGTTCATTAATATTTTCTTGGCAGGGCGGCAGCATTTTTTCCGGCGTCCTTAAGGCGCCTTGTAACGGTGTCCATTGAAATCTAAAACAAAGAAAATTTTGTCAATTTCAATACTTACCGATTCTTAATTATGACCAATTGTACGGGTCAATTTAACTATAGGGTGACTGGTAATAGTGACCGATACTTAAACACGTGATTAATGATAACAAACAACTTTCTATATACTTTTTTTTTTTATACTGATTTGCTTTTATCACACACATTACGGAGCGGGCTAGCTAGCCGCGCGGGTGCTCTGCCTTAGGCCTCTGCCTCGAATCTTGCGGGCAGCGGGGCGGCGGCGGCGGCGGCGCGGGAGCGGCAGGATCTTATGCGGTACATTTAAATGGACCGGTTCTCGAAAACAGCGGCGCGGGAGCGGGCAACGAGCGGTGCACTCCAGTCAAGCGGCGCCGCCGCCGCCGCCGCCCCGCTGCCCGCTAAATTCGAGGCAGCGGCCTAACAGCTGATACGTCACAGGCTCGTGCGCGCGAATTTCATAAGGCTGTTGTGTTATTGTGATAAAAGTGAAAGCAAATGTTTCTTTGGGAAAGTTGTTTGTTATCATGAGCAATCACGTGTATAAGTATTGGTCATTAATTACCAGTTACACTATATATGAGTATGGGACAGTTTCAAATTATTCCTTTAAATATAAACATATACATAAATAGACAATCCGTCGAATTGAGAACTTCCACCTTTGTTGAGATAGGTGCTAAAGAACTGAAGCTTTATCTAATAGTAATGTCATTCACTGAGTCCAATACGTTGCTGCTGTAGCTTGCGCAATTATTAGGTATTGCTAGAACGTCCAGGGCACGCGGTGCGCGTAAAACTATGACTATAAAAAAAAAGTATACATGGACTCACATTGTATGCAGTTGAGAACACTCTTGTGCTTAAAAACGGATCAGCAGAGTGTGCAGAGACGATAGCCAACGTCTGCTGCCGTCGTGGCTCTCGCGTAAAGTTGGCGATGTTGCGGTTCGATGGTTCCACTTTCATGCCACCGCTGAAGCCAAAAGTAAACTGTTTTTTTTTTCCTGGAACGAAACAAGTAGCTATTGTTTATTTGCACATTATTACTCAATAGGCTACTTATATGCTTTCCTACAATAATTGCTAGCTTATTATTATTTACACACAAACAGCACTAAAAAAGTCTTATCCCTGCAATGTTTCAACAGACAAAAAGAAGTGCCTAATTGCGTAGGTATTTACTTTAAAATCCAACCGGGTGCCGACTTTAAAAAAATAACTGTTCGACGTCTAACCAGGGCAAGTTCTGGTCCGTCGAGCGTCCACGTTTCGTGGAGCCAACCAACAATATTCTTGCCGTTAGTTCACTTACCCAGCGCTGGTGATGGTTTCCTTCGTCGGGCCTGTTAGTAAGTAACAAAAAGGTACAACTGTACCGTCATCTATGTACCATAGAAAATACATTTATGACATTAAACTAGTCTATTGAAAACCACTAGCCTGTTTTATTAGGTTATGGGCCCAGGCATTATAAAAAATATTTTTTAGTAGACTCAACGTAAATAACTGTGTGGTTTTGCGATAATAATGACGGCAAACTATATTGCTAATGTTCCGAAGTTGCGCGGCCGTGAAAACTACGAGGATTGGTGTTTCGCAGCCCAAAATGTTTTGGTACTGGAAAACATGGCGTCCGCCATTGAAGAAAAGCTACCAGCGACGGCTAGTGCGAAAGAAAAATCAGACGACGCCAAAGCTAAGGCAAAACTTGTGTTAACCATAGACCCCTCGTTATATGTTCACATAAAGCAAGCAGAGACAACTTATGATTTATGGAGCAAATTAAAAACCATGTTTGATGATTCTGGATTTACAAGAAAGATAAGTTTACTCAGAAATCTCATCAATATTCGTCTTGAAAACTGCGATTCCATGACGCAGTATGTGACCCAGATAGTGGAAACATCTCAACGTCTTCAAGGAACAGGCTTTAAGTTAACAGACGAATGGATTGGTGCATTAATGTTAGCAGGATTACCCGAAAGGTATGCGCCTATGATTATGGCCATTGAACATTCGGGAATCCAGATAAGTGCCGACGTCATAAAAACCAAGTTGATTGACATGTGTGTTGAGGCTAGTTCAGTATCCGATTCCGAAAGTGCACTTTTAGCAAAAAGGAGGCAGCATTGGAAAAATGAAAACTCTAAGAAGAGCGGCCATAAAGATTTGCAAGCAACGTCAAAGCCTGACAAGGTTGTCAAGTGTTACAAATGTAAACAAACCGGACACTATATAAACCAGTGTCCCAACTCAGAATCAAGCAAAAGAAAACAGACAAATGCATTCAGTGCTATTTTCCTGAGTGGTAAGTTCAGTCAAAGTAACTGGTATATTGATAGTGGGGCTAGCAAACACATGACGGCGAGACAAGAAAATATCGTCAATCCGTCCCATCAACACGATATGAGAGAAATTATTATTGCAAACCAGACAAGTGTTCCAGTTCTATGTTCTGGTGATGTCAACATCATCACAGTTGTGAATGGTGTAGAGTATGATGTCACAGTTTCGGACGTATTGTGCATACCGAGCTTGACAACAAATTTGCTTTCGGTGAGTCAGTTGATCGAGAATGGCAACAGCGTTATTTTCAAGAAAAATAGTTGCTACATCTACAATCAACAGAAAGACCTAGTTGGCGAAGCAGAATTAGTTGAGGGTGTGTACAGATTATACACGAAAAGAGAACAGTTATTAGCAGCGACTGCAATAGCATCGAGTGAGATTTGGCACCGACGCTTGGGACACATCAACAGTACTAGTTTAACCAAAATGAAAAACGGCGCTCTAGAAGGAATTTCATACCCAGAAGTGGCAAACATAGATAAGGCATCGTGTACTATTTGCTGTGAAGGCAAGCAAGCTAGACTGCCGTTTCAGCAGAGTTTGTCTAAAACGGAGAATATTCTAGAGGTGATTCACGCAGATGTATGTGGCCCTATGGAAACTCTATCAATTGGAAGATCAAGATACTATGTTTTGTTCGTGGATGACTACAGCAAGATGGCGTTTGTTTATTTTATGAAGGTGAAAAATGAGGTATTTACAAATTTCAAAGATTTTAAGTCCATGGTTGAAAAACAGAAAGACAGAAAGATCAAAATTCTAAGGACAGATAACGGAGGTGAGTTCTGTAGTCAAGAATTTGATAAATATCTGAAGGAGCATGGGATAGTTCATCAAAGAACTAATGCTTACACGCCGCAGCAGAATGGTTTGTGTGAACGGATGAACAGGTCAGTAGTTGAAAAGGCCAGATGTTTGATCTTTGACGCTGGGTTAGAAAAGAAATTCTGGGCAGAGGCGGTTCATACTTCAGTTTATTTAAGAAATAGATCTGTTGTTACAGGACTGAATAGCAAGACTCCATATGAGGTTTGGACAGGGTCGAAGCCAAACTTGAGTCATTTACGTATTTTTGGGAGTGCAGTCATGGTGCACGTGCCAAAAGAGAAGCGTTTGAAGTGGGATAAGAAAGCTAATAAGCTTATTTTCCTCGGCTATTCTGACAATGTGAAAGGCTATAGGGTTTATAACCCAGAAACTAAATCTGTTAGCATAAGTAGAGACATCGTTGTTATGGAGAAGTCAGCTGAGAGTACAGTGAACATATCCTTGGAGTGTAAGTCTTCAGCGGAGGGAGGATGCACCAATGATTCTGAGAGTACTGAGAAGGAAATTTCAGAGTCAGGAAGTTCAAATTCAGAAGAAGAAAAGGTGGACAGTACGTATGTTATGGATACGGAAACAGAAAGTACGTCCGATGATAATTTCTCCAATGCTTCTTCAGACCCAGAAACTATATTAGTGGAGCAAGGTACACCAGCAACTCTACCAAAACGAGAGAGGAAGAAACCTGATCGGTATGGTTATAACAATTTATGTATCACAGAGTGTGATGATAATGACAGAGACATCACTCTCGAAGAGGCCTTAAATGGAGCGGAGAGTAAGTTTTGGCGAGCAGGCATGAAGGAAGAGTTGGACTCTTTTGAAGAGAATAACGCGTGGGAGCTAGTTGATCGTCCTAAAGATTGTACAGTAGTTCAGTGTAGATGGGTTTTTAAAAAGAAGTTTGACAGTTCTAATAATGTACGTTACCGGGCAAGATTGGTAGCAAAGGGCTTTAGTCAGAAAGCAGGTGTAGATTTTCATGAAACTTTTGCGCCAGTTGTTAGGTATTCTACCTTGAGATTACTATTTGCTCTGGCAGCCAAGTTGAATTTAGATTCAAGTCATCTTGATGTTACCACAGCTTTTTTAAACGGTTTTTTGAAAGAAACTGTGTATATGAAAAAACCAGTTACTTATGAATCTAGTATGGATGATAACAAAGTGTTAAAATTAAAGCGCGCTATATATGGTCTTAAGCAGTCTTCCAGAGCTTGGTATCAGAGAGTCAATGATTACTTGATAGATTTAGGTTATAAAAAATCAAAGTACGAGCCATGTTTATTCACAAAATTTGAAGGAAAAGTTAAGCTTATTATAGCACTTTTCGTTGATGATTTTTTTGTTTTTTCGAATTGTACGGCAGCAACTGAACAATTAGTAAATGAATTGAGCTGTAAATTCAAGATAAAAAACTTAGGTCAGTTAAAAAAGTGTTTAGGCTTAAGAGTTAATATTAACGAAAACGTTATAACAGTTGATCAAGGTCAGTATGTAGACGCTTTACTGAAGAGGTTTAATATGTTAAATTGTAAAACTGCAGGAACTCCTATGGAGATGAATTTAAAATTAGAAAAGTCTCAAAATGGTTGTAAAGGTAATTATCCGTTTAGAGAACTAATAGGAGGCTTAATGTATTTAGCGGTTTTAACTAGGCCTGATATTGCTTACAGTGTGAGTTTTCTTAGTCAGTTTAACAACTCTTATGATGAGACTCACTGGAAGCATGCGAAAAGGGTGTTAAGGTATTTAAAAAAAACCAAAAACTATGGTCTTGTATTTTGTAAAGACAATTCTTGTATTGAAGGTTTTGTAGATGCAGACTGGGGTTCTGATGTAAATGATAGAAAATCTTTTTCGGGATTTTGTTTTAAATTGTCAAATACAGTGATTGCTTTTGAATGTAGAAAGCAGAGACATGTAGCTTTATCCTCGACGGAAGCAGAATACATTTCGATGTCAGAAGCAAGTAAAGAGGCAATATATTTAAAGAATTTACATTGTGAGATTGTAGGAAATTCAGAACCAATTGTTTTATTTAATGATAGTCAGAGTGCGCAGAAATTGGTTTCAAATCCAGTTTTTCATCGCAGATCTAAACATATAGATATAAGGTATCATTTCGTCAGAGAGGCAGTAACGAATAATTTTGTTAAAATAGCTTATTTGGAGACAGCTGAAATGCCAGCAGATATTTTGACCAAAAGTCTAGGGTCTGTTAAACATTATTACTTTATGAAAAAGCTTGGTATTTTACCTGTTTCATAGTTGTTTTCAGTATTGTTTTTGTTAAGCGGAGGTGTTAGTAAGTAACAAAAAGGTACAACTGTACCGTCATCTATGTACCATAGAAAATACATTTATGACATTAAACTAGTCTATTGAAAACCACTAGCCTGTTTTATTAGGGCCAAGGTGGTTCTGTGTAGGTATGTAAGTGTCCTTGTGTGTGTGTAATGTATGAAAAGTTGGTGTCAGATCCCACGTTGTTCCCAAAGGACGCTGATCTGCCTAGCGCGTAACAGCGTGGAATGCACCACAACAATTGTTCAATCCCAAGCGGCTCAGGGTCTGATTCCGGTCGTTCACACTTTCATCAAAGGTTCAAATCAAATATTCCGTTACACACGCGTAAAACAATTGGCGGCCGTCGTCGGCGCGTGTTTATCACAATCGCTAAACTAGTCCTGTATTTTACACTCAACCAGGGGTGTTACGTCAACTAAACCCAATTATAACAAAAAACTCCGAGAGCAACCCAGATTCAAAGGGATTTTTAATCTTCTCAACCAAATTCAAAATACTTTTTTATTTCAATAGCCGTTTTAACCAAAAGCCAAAAGACAACTAACTGACAGTGACAGCTGACAATAAACGTCACAAAAGGTGCGTTCGGTTCAAGTGGTACGTAACATCTACCCCCCCAGGACGGGCTTTCCCGTCCGCTAATCAATTGGCAGTCTTGACAAGGTTGCGACCGCTCTCTTCATGACCGATCCGTCCACCAGAACCTCAGCAAAACGAGGGACCCCGTCGATGCCAGCCACCAAATTGAGAATGCGCCCCCTCCGCCAATACAAAGGCTTAAGGTTGGCATCCTTAATCAGGACGAGGTCTCCAATCTTGGGCGGATGAGTTTTATCCGTCCACTTGACGCGCTGCTGAAGGATATGCAAATACTCTAAGCTCCAACGCTTCCAAAAACTCTGAGCGAGCTGTTGCACCAACTGAAACCGCGATAACCGATTTTGGCTCACATCAACAAGGGGGTATTCCGGCAGGGCGACAAGTGGCTGTCCAATCAAAAAATGGCCCGGTGTTAGAGCCTCCAAATCGTTCGGGTCCGAAGAAAGCGGGCACAATGGACGCGAATTTAGCACAGCTTCAATGCGGCAAAATACCGTAGCTAATTCCTCAAAGGTGAGAACGGTGTCTCCCAACAATCTCCGCCAGTGTCCCTTTGCCGCTTTCACCGCGGCCTCAAAAATACCCCCCCAGTGGGGGCAGGCTGGCGGATCAAACAACCAAGTGACCCCCCGGCGGGCCAATCTGTTACCAATGTCAACCTGGCTCTCATTAAGGAAGGTGTATACCTCCTTCAAATAGTTACTTGTACCCTTGTAGTTAGTACCGCAATCAGACCTGATCAAAGAAGGTAACTCACGGCGAGACACAAATCTTTCCAAAGTCGCCACAAAGGCCTCTGTCGAGAGGGAGGTTACCAGCTCCAAATGCACTGCCTTGGTTGACAGGCAGACAAAAACACACAAATAAGCCTTGACAATCTTACTATTACGAAGGGTGGAGGTCTTCACCGAAAAGGGACCAGCAAAGTCCGTTCCGACGCCAGCAAAAGGCCTAGCCTCATTGACACGATCAGCCGGCAAGTCTCCCATTAGGGGCTGCATAGTGGAGGCCTTAGTCCGATAGCACGGCATGCAACGGAAGACAATGCTACGAATAGTACGACGAGCCGACAAAATCCAAAATTCTCGCTGCAGAATGGCCAACAGCGCATTGCAACCGGCATGCGAGTTCTTAACGTGACGATCAGTCACCAACAAGTGAACCAAGTGGCCCTCCTTGGGCAACAAAAGGGGGTGACGGGCCCCATATGGAAGGCTAGAGTGCCTCAACCGTCCTCCAACACGCAAAAGACCCGTGTTATCCAAGAAAGGATTCAACTTGCTAACGGCTCCCGACAACTTAATCCTACCAGACTTTAAGACCTCGATCTCCTTTTCAAAGTGTGCGGCCTGCACAGGGCGGACCCAAAGGAGGAGTGACTCCTGTCGCTCTTGAGGAGAGAGAACTGGTGACAGGCGCTTGTCTTCTGGATTCCTAGAATTGTGACCAAAACGCCTGATCCACGAGGTAACGTTCAACAATTTGTCGAGGGAGCTGTATCGATTTAATAAAAAATCAGGATCAAACGGAGGGTCCTTCTTCCCAACAGCGAACACCTTAAGTCCGGGCAAAGGATCCGACATCAAGACTGGCGTTCGAGGCCAATCGTCCTCGGGGCGAATCAGCCAGTCCGGTCCCCACCAAAGGGAGTGAGCAATCAAACGGGGGGCCATGCACCCGCGTGAGGCTACGTCACCCGGGTTCAGGTCACCGGGTACATGCCTCCAAATCAAAGGCGTTTCGGAACCTTGAATCTGAGACACTCGGTTCGCAACAAAGACCTCCAAAGAGTGGACGGACGTCTTCAACCAACACAAAACAATTTGACTGTCCGTCCAGGCGTAAGAAGCCCGAATGTCAACAGTTCCACCCAAGGTGTGCGCAACGTGATTTAGGAGACGTACAAGAAGCGCCGCCCCTGACAATTCCAACTTAGGGATGGTCAATGCCGTCCGGAGGGGGGTCACCTTGCTCTTGGCCATGACCAGTGACAACTTCACCTGGCCTGTCGCGCTCATGGTGCGCAGGTAAACAACGGCTGCATAACCGTGAAGGGACGCGTCACAAAACCCATGAAGGGTAGCAGTATAACCCCCAGGGGGGAGGATGGCGCGTGGTAGCGCGACCTCGTTGACCGCAGGGAGTGCGGATACAAATTGGAGCCAGTCTTCCAACAGGGTTTTCCGAAGTGGCTCGTCCCAACCAAGTTCAGTGGTCCAAAGGCGCTGAAGGAAGCATTTCGCCCAAAACAATACCGGGCAGATCCAACCATTAGGGTCAAAGGTCCTTGCTACAGTGGACAACACCAGTCGTTTAGTCCAAGTATGAGGTGACTCCAAGTCGACATCGTACGTAAAGGTGTCTTGAACTGGTCGGTACTGAACGCCGAGGACGGCCATCATGGCGGGGTTGTCAACGTTTTCAAACAAATGAGGATCCTGCTTATGATCCTCCAATACACCTTCCAATAGCGCTGGCGAGTTGGAAACCCATTTACGCAACTCATAGCCAGCAGAATCCAGAATCTGGACCAACTCGTCACGCAACAGGATAGCTTCTTCAACCGTGGGAGCTCCAGTGCAGACGTCATCGACGTATAGGTCCGTTTTCAAGATGGCGGACGCCCGAGGGAACCTCAAACGCTCCCGGTCCGCGAGCTCCCAAAGCGAACGAATAGCAACAAAGGGGCTTGATCGAAGGCCGTACGTATTCGTGTTGAGCTCGTATACAATCATGGGGTCCTGGGGGTGCTCCCGCCACAGGATCAACTGATAACGTCTGTCATCCCGGTGAATAACCGTTTGCCGGAACATCATTTTGATGTCGGCCACAAAGACTACTTGATGACGACGAAAAGACGTGATGACGTCACAAAGATCCCTCAACAATTTGGGGCCGGAATGCAAGCAATCATTCAATGAGACACCGGAAGTAGTCCGCGCAGACCCATCAAACACTGTGCGCAGTTTACCAGTGGATGGTTTGAGGACCGCGTGATGTGGCAAGAAGAAATGCTCTACTGAGCGCCAATCCAAATTTGACACCGACATGTGTCCCAAGTCTGCGTACTCACGCATAAAATCTACATATTTTTGCCGCAGCACCGGGTCCCTGGCCATGCGGCGCTCCATCGCCAACAATCTCTTCTCGGCCGTAGATCTGGATTGGCCGAGAGGTGTTCGTACCGCAATAAAGGGCAGCCGGGTCACAAGCCGACCGGAACGGAGGCGACCGGTGTTATTCTGATAGAACAACTCGCACTCTTCGTGTTCCGGATTCAAGCGAGCCACCTGAGGGGGCTCTTCAATCTCCCAAAACCTCTGAACGGCGTCAGAGAGGGCTGAGCCGGAGACCAACGCAAAGTCAGGCTCAGGTGGAGGGGGCACTTTCAACACTAGGCCCATAACCGCAAAGCCGAAGATGGTTGAGACAGCCACCAAGCCCCTCTCGTGGCGCCATGGGTTCTCCGGTTGCAAGACCTTCATATTTCCCAACAATATTCTCCCTAGAACATCGGAACCCAACAACAAATGCACCGTACAAGGGGAATCAAACCGGGTGTCAGCCAAATTCAGACCTGACGTCAACCGTAGAACATTCAAAGACAACTGACATTGGGGATGGTTACCCAATATATTCGGCAGAACAAGGGCAGGAGCACCAATTTTAGGGTACAGACAACTCAAAGGGGTGATTTCAAACCAGGTCTTTCCCTCAACAGTGGTGACAGCCGTTTCGCCAATTCCCTGAATCTTGCCAGAAAAGTCGTTCACATTCAGGCCGACCTGGTCCGCTAACCAAGACGACAAAAGGCAACCCTGGGCTCCCGTGTCCAAAATGGCACGGACCACAATCGAGTCACCCAAGGGTCCCCAGACCTTGACCGAGGCCGTTGGCAACAAAACCGTCTCGATCTGGGGGGGTCCTTTAGCGGGGCAGGCGCCAATTTCCTAGCGATGCCTGGGCGGCGACCGATCGCCGCATCCGGGCTGTCGTCGTTCACGACGAGGGTAGCATTCGAATGGTTCGTCCGCGCGGTGTCCCGAGCCGCTCGCCATCGCTGGAAGGGCATATCCCACCGGATGCCTAAATGGCGGAGGGCGCGACTCCAACCGGGGACGTTCCGCCAACGGAGGGGAAAGGTAGCGGTGCTGGTCTGGCCAATGTTGCCTAGCAGCAGCCGCGCATTCCCCCTGGCGAGGGGAGACCAAATGGCGCTCGCGCGGCTCCCGTTCAACTTGCGCGGGGGATGAAGTGCGGCGATCAAAATTGCGGGTCTCTGCCCGGTTCTGAACCGGTGTGCCAGAAGCCCGGTGCTCATCTTCGTGATACCCCCCCTTGCGCGAACCCTCATCAGAAGCTGGTCTGCCAGGGCGGTTCGCGTTGGCGCATAGAATCTCGAGATGGGCCCCTTCACAAATTCTACACGGGCGGGGTTTGGGGCAGTCCCGATGATAATGGGCCCCCAAGCACGAGAAGCACAGGCGGCGTGCATTGGCAATTCGGCGACGAGCACTAACGTGCAAGTCCAAAAAGGCCGAGCAACTTGCCATGACATGTCCCGTGGCCTTACAAAAGTCGCAATCATGAGGACTCCGGGCGCCAGCAAAACGAGGGGCGGGGCGAACATCAACAGGCCCCCTAGCCCTAGTCCGTCCCTGGTCTCTTGGCCGGGAAGGTGGTGGGCGTGACCCCGTGGCGCCACGAGTGTTATCCAAAAAACGACACTCGTCCTCCAGAAATTTGAGGAGGTCGTCAAAGGGGGGAAGATGGGTGGCACTATCCCCACCATACTTTTGCTCAAAGCGGGACCTCACGTCCGCGGGGAGCAACTGCAGCACTATGTGCACCAACAAGTAGGACCAATGGTCCACCGGCAACCGCAAGCGTCGCAAAGCGTTGGTCGCTGAGACCAACGGGTTCAGCAGGTCAGTGCGCAACGCCGACATGCAGGCAATGGCCGGTAGCCCCAAAATCTGGCTGATGTGCACATCAGCCAGGCAGCGCTTGTTATGGTACCGCCGGGAGAGTAACTCCAGAGCAGTAGGGTAGGCTGAGTCAGTCACCGGCAAATGCTGCACCAAGGCTCTGGCCTCACCTTCTAGGACCGACAACAAATAGGCCAACTTTTGGGCGGGTCCGAGGTCCGAGCGCGCATCAACCAAACTATCGAACAGGTTTTTGAAGCTCAACCAGTGGTCCAAGCGACCATCAAAATGTGGCAGCTCCAAGGTAGGGAGTCTACCCAATAGTCCGGGGCCTGCAGCGATCGAGGTCTCCGGCTTGACCTGGTTAGGCGCCCGGCTCCTCAAAATTTCCCGAGCTCGTTGACTGACTGCGTCCCCCAGAACCAAAATCTGGTCATAGTCAGCAACGACCCGGTCACGGGTCTCTTGGCCAAACACCTCCAAGTCCACGTCAACGATGTGCTCATTAAATTTAGTGAGCAAGGCGTCAACATCACAGAGTCTCATGGTCAACTGCTCCGCCCGAGCAAGTGTGACCTCTTCCCGGTCCGCACGCTCAACCGTGGCCGCAGCTGAAGCAAACCATCTCAATTGTGAGGTCAGCCCAGCGGCTGCCTCTCTTACGGCTTTCAATGAGGCCATTACCACAGCCAAATATCAGGAGCAACTAGTTAAATTTAACCAAACAAACAAAGAATGAACTGTTAAATCAATATTTAAAGCAAAATAAACTTAAATTGAATTTATTTCTGGTCCAAATCTGACCCTGTACTTAATTCAAGTATTGGTCTGCCTTGCCAAAGGTTGCTAATGACAGACAATAAACAATTTAATGTACAATAACAACTAACTTAGTTGAACAAGTTCCAACCTTGAGCCCGGCTGACACTGCAACAAATCAGTGTAATATTCAATACCTCCAATTGACCAGACACTAAGTAATTGATGTTAAATATTGAACCACGCTCTGCTACCAGTTGTTCGACGTCTAACCAGGGCAAGTTCTGGTCCGTCGAGCGTCCACGTTTCGTGGAGCCAACCAACAATATTCTTGCCGTTAGTTCACTTACCCAGCGCTGGTGATGGTTTCCTTCGTCGGGCCAAGGTGGTTCTGTGTAGGTATGTAAGTGTCCTTGTGTGTGTGTAATGTATGAAAAGTTGGTGTCAGATCCCACGTTGTTCCCAAAGGACGCTGATCTGCCCAGCGCGTAACAGCGTGGAATGCACCACAACAATTGTTCAATCCCAAGCGGCTCAGGGTCTGATTCCGGTCGTTCACACTTTCATCAAAGGTTCAAATCAAATATTCCGTTACACACGCGTAAAACAATTGGCGGCCGTCGTCGGCGCGTGTTTATCACAATCGCTAAACTAGTCCTGTATTTTACACTCAACCAGGGGTGTTACGTCAACTAAACCCAATTATAACAAAAAACTCCGAGAGCAACCCAGATTCAAAGGGATTTTTAATCTTCTCAACCAAATTCAAAATACTTTTTTATTTCAATAGCCGTTTTAACCAAAAGCCAAAAGACAACTAACTGACAGTGACAGCTGACAATAAACGTCACAAAAGGTGCGTTCGGTTCAAGTGGTACGTAACAATAACAATAGCGCTTGGAACAACGCGCAGTGTTAAAAACTTACTATACTGGGAACTCATTAGCAAAGAACACAAGAAAATAGGTAGGTAAAGACATTTATGGGTGTTTCTCGTATTTCGTGCACATTCCATAATATTTATTTTCATAAGTTTAAATTACCTACTTACAACATTTATGAATTAAAATTTCATTATATTAAGTACTGAGTTATTGTTTTATTTTTTATTTTAGGTGTAAAAGCTGTATTTTTGAATGTAGTTTCTTATTATGGTTACTGTGTTTAATTTCAGCATGGATATTTTTTTATAAAAAGCAAATGTTTGGGACATTACTAAATAGACACCGAAGGAAATGACAATTAGTTAAGTTTTCATATAATTTAACTAGCGACCCGCCCCAGCTTCGCACGGATGCAATGTAGATACTAATGTGGGGCAGTGTGGAGTGATTTATATAGGTATATATAAACCTTCCTCTTGAGTTATCTATAGCTGAAAACAGCATTAATAAATCCGTTGCGTAGATAAAAAGATCTAAGCGTACAGACAGCGGGAGCGACTTCATTAATATTTCTATAATAAAGGAGAGTTTATAAAAATATTACATAAGATCTTTGCCCCACAAAACCGTTTTCTCGGTTTATCTGTGGGAACGGAATAATAAGTATTAAAAATAAGGTTTACTAGTGCTGACACTTAATTTCCACTTTTTTGACTTATAAAGTAGGTAATAAATAAACAATAATATCTAATCTATGTATGGACAGTAAATAAAGGAAATTTGTTTTATACTATGCAATAAAGAAAATAATTGTATTATTTTGACTTATAATTTTCCATGCATGTAAGCACAACTTGATTTGGTTTGGCTTTCTTTATGGGAATATAAATATTTATTGAACGATTCAAGGTTTTTGATCTGGACGAGTAATTTGCACGAAAAATAAGAAACACCCTTATTCTTAAGATACGGTAGGCACAAAGTTGTTTAAATATTATGGTTTAGGGCCATCCGCCGCTAGAAGAAGCATACGAAAATTAAATTAAATTGGTAACAGTTTTCCAAATAATGTAACACTTTAATGTAATTATCTCACAAATAACATTAGCTCGTATCTATTTTGAAAGTTCTATAGAAAAACACCATTGACACATTTTTTCAATATTAGCTTTTGCTTATTTTAACTTAAAAATTATAACTACAAAAAATATTACTCACCGTAATGCCCGTCTGTCGACAAATATCTATTATACGGCATCCACTCAATCGGAGCGCTATAATGCGCCCCCTTTCAATTCTCGTTAACTGAGGCGCCATAATGAATCATTTAAAAAATATAAAAAGTTCGCCACACACTTCCACTAAGTAGCTACAAGCCGAACCAACTTGCTCCGCGAATTTTTAATGACTAGCGTTATGGACTAAGGGATGAATAAACGTGGCCGGTCGGTTGCGTAGGAGCAAGGAGGTGTGGCCTATTCCCCGCAGGGGCGTGCCGTCCATAAAGGCAATTAGGCCTAGCCTACCCTACCAATAACGCCAAATGCATTTATTACAACTACGTAATAAAATAACACAAAATATTAAAAAATAAGTTAAAACTCCTGTTAAATACTTATAGCAACTTGTCGCGCCCGTTTGAACGCACCGTACCTACGTAATATACGTTACTACACCGCTCCGTTTGTATTTTTAGGCTCGAACATTGAGGGCCTAGTAGTCATTCATAAGTTTACGCACACTGATGCATGTTTTCGTGTGTATAAACGGCACACATGCATAGATAATGGCCGTCGTCTCCTGCGACTGGAGACGGCTTGTGATTGGCCGAATGGCTGCCCTACAAAAGTCAAGACGTAAGGTCAAGGTAGCCCGCGAAATTCCAATTTTCTTACGTTTTTTGTAATTTTCAGGTCATTGATGATTTTCATTATTGTATTTCTGTAACTACATACGTTTTAATGGCGCGACTTGTTTTTCATCAACGTACAACCTGAAACTGACCTGTAAATTACAAAAAACGTGAGAAAATTTGAATTATCGCGGACTCCTCTAACGCAACCAGCTTAATGAATGAAACTCTCAGTATTATCCGCCAAAATTTAATAACCGCTTTTGTAAAAGATCACGGTATGAAAATGATGCAATTTAATTTGGTAGTGTTGTTTATATCGAAATTAGACATTATTTTTGCTAAAGAAGCCATATTGTTTCATGTGACAAGCAGTTTATATCGCAATCTTGAATGTTTTGCTTTTTCTAACTTAATAAGTTATAAGTAATTCGTTTTGAAACGTATAGGTGCTGTAAATATTAGTTGTTGTGTTTATTATTTGTTTATTTACGTAAAAATGGTGTTCTGTTGTGAAGTTTGCGCTGATAATGTGTGTTTGTTAGAAGTTAAAAGCAGTAAGTTTGGGCAATTACATTATAATGATAAAGTTCTAGTTGTACCTAAAGGTAGATGTGTACCCGAATTACGAGATTTAACTCAAAAATATAATAATTCATCTCGTACTCGTCATTTCAATCCTCAAAATTATGCAACATTTAGCTGGCTGTGTGGCTGTGTACACACGAATAAATTGTTTTGGTTTCCGTGCATTTTGTTTAATACTTCCAGTAAGTGGAGTGAGGGATTCATTGATTTACATAATTTTCATTCCTCGGCAAAAAAGCATGACCTATCAGAAAAACATTTAGAGGCTTGCTTAAAGTTAAATACATTTGGTAAATCACGTATTGAAACTAGTATTAACAGCCAGTTAAGATTAGATATAGAAAGGCATAATTCTAAAGTAGAGTAGAGCGACCTGCGACACTGTGATGATGCGCGATTTTCTTTTTTTTTGTTTTTTTTTGGGGTGTCAGTATGCGTGGCCTACCCTCCGTGGAGGACCACTGCACGCCACTGATTCCCCGTGAGGCATGAATTATTGGCTGCTAATTGTTTGTGTGCGCAACCATTGGGCAATTTTGGAAACGTTGAAAAATCCACCAATCACGCCGAGGATACTTTCTTTCTAACACAGCAGTAGCTGTTGTAGTTATAGATATGTATAGGGTTTACCTTGATGTGCTGGCGTCTGTACCATCTTTTAAGGAGAAGTCAAACTACAACTTTGGAGCTTATTGCAAGTGGGCTAAGGTTTATTTAAGATGCGTTCAGTCTACAAGCTTAGTGTAGTTCCTTGATCATTCGGAATCTTTTTACATCTTTCCATCCGTCCCCTTTGTAAATGATTGTTTCTTTATATAGACTAACAACTTGATGGAGACTCCAGAACCTGAATCGATGACTTCGGCAGAACGAGCCCTACGTCACGGTCAGATGAAACAGTTGAAAGATGCCAGACGGTAAGATCATTATTTTGTTTTTGTTTATGATATAAATTGGTCACTATGACGTTCAGAATAAAGACTACTTTATCCTCTATTTCGAAAGTCTAAAAGAAAATTGAACTAAACGCCGTAAATTTCGGATAACCGAAAAGTTTTAACACTTTCGGAGTTTTGGATTCAAGTAAAAGCGAAAAAGACGTAAACTTTCTATTTTTAAAAAAACGTTGCCCCACACTAAAATGTCTCCTGCATCGTGGCTTTTGAATATTCAAACTCACATACACAAAAAGCCCGACCCGGAACAACTATCTGTAGGCCCGAACCCGCGACACGCAATGCCGTAGTCAAGCCATTCGCCAATCATGCTGTCTCGCTTCGTTACGGTTCGGACTACGCTTTTATTCCATCGACTTACTGATTGACCCTTATTTGTAGCAGTCCACTGCTGGACATAGGCCTCTTGAATCGCACGTCATTCAACTCGATTCTCGGCTTTTCTCATTCAGTTGCTACCAGCCACCCTGCTCATATCTTCGCTCCACCAAGCCTGAGGTCCTTCCATCTTTCAACCTTGAGTTTCTGGAGCAACTGTACCGTGCCGTACTTTATTTGTATAAATATTTATTGTATTTCAATGCTAATAACCTTATCTCTATTCTTCTCTCTAATTTCAGCCAATTCAAGCAAAAGGCAGCCAACGACCTAAAACGCAAGAAGCGACTAAAAGTAGATTCGTGGGAGATCGTTGACGAGAATACGAACGAGGACGATGACGTCATCGATATACGGGACGTTGAGTTCCGTATGACGAACGACGCGCAACGTATACAGTCGCTGATAGCCGGCTCTAGCGCTTCTAGTGGCAGAGATCTTGTTATGCTGAAGGTAAGAAGTCCCATAACATCACGCTTTGAGTCCCCGAAGGGCTAGGCAGAGTTGTACAATCGAGGTCACTCCTGCCTGATCACCACTAAGCTTATTTTTGCTTGCACTTATAACATGAAGCGCTCTCTAGCCGGGCGGGGCGCCTTCGCATGATTCAAGCGATTTTTTTTAAATGATCAGGCGTCGAGGCGCGACTGTATGTAACACACCCACATTTCGCCAGTTATGTTTAAGTCCTATATAATAGGAGGCGAGCCTATTGCCATCATTTTCTTCAACCTTTGGCCACCTAATGCTGAGTGTATGTCTCTTCTAAATCCCTCCACTTTTGGCGGTTTTGTGTCATGGCAGTTTGTGTCCAGTTTCTTCTGACCACTTTAATGAGATCGTCTGTTCACCTAGTCTGTTTCCATCAACCGGTCACAAATTTAATTATACTCCGTGGTTGCTACTGAGAAATTCATGGTGGAAAACCCAATAGCAATTTGTCCGACCCGGGAATCGAACCCAGGACCTCATGCTCAGCAGCAGCGCGTGCGACAACTCGACCAATGTGGCAGTCAATAAAAGTAAACATTTTGCAGTTAATTTGCCGCACAGTAAGACTTAATTTTTATTTATACTTTCAGGTAGTTTTATGCAGAGCCCTGTACCCACAAGTGGCTGTTGCTGACAACTTTAATCACCACAAGGTAAAAAATAACACTTACGACTAAGACTAAACTGTGCCTTACCTAATAATAGCATTGTAAATGATCAATACAATTACCGTGACATGCCATCATTTTGACATCTACAGGATGTAAACAGACTCTTCACGAAGCCGTCAACCAAGCATTCTGTACATCAAACTAAGTAACTTAATGCAAAAATTAGTGCTGGGAAATGACTTTTTTTTTTTGGGCTGAGAAATTACGTTTTACAGTAGGACTCAATGTAACGCACTCAAAACATTGTGCTGATGGATGGATTGAATAGTAAGCGGGGCCTGGAGGTGTTTAAAGTAAAAATCATACATTAAAAACGCAGTGGCGGATCTATCATACAACCCGAAAAGCCTGGCTTGCCTTACAATCAACTCAACAAATAAAAAAAATATTTTTGTAAAATAAAAATTTATGTCAAACAATAATAATATCAAAATCTGCGCTAAACGTAACGTGATGCGATGTGACGTTGCCAGGTTTTCACACAACTTTATCAATCCAGAAATTATTTTAAATTCGCGCGCATCAAGAACGCGACTTTGTCAAAATTTTCTGATATCACCGATGCCGGCCGACTCTGGCTCGCTCTAACACTATACAAAAGAAGAGTTGTGCCTACGGCCTACGGCCAGTGACCGCTAGCGCTTTCTCTTTCACACCCATTGGCTTGTAATTTGGCTTCTCTGACCTTTCATTTTCTCTAGCAAAATCCTTCTGTTTTTTATAACGATAATAGGCACGAAATTTGAATTTTGTATTGAATTTTTAATTCAATACAAAATTCAATATTGCAGGGCTTTTTTATGAATGTGTGAGTGTAAGTTTGAGAGAGAATTGTGTGTTCGCGCCAACTGCGCCAGCTGCGCATAGCGCGAATTTTGATAGAAACAGGAAAGGAACGATTTTAAATTAGTTCATATTTGTTTTGAGCGGTTACCGGTGTATTTCTTTTTTGTGTTTGTTAATTTCTTGTGATTTAAAGTTTTGTGGTTAGTTTTTGCTATGATTAACGCTGTTTAGTAGTGATTGTAGTTTTTTTTTACACTAAAATGAATTCGAAAACGGATGCAAGTTCCTTGTGAAGGATTAAAGTCTCAAATCGGAACTGGGCTAGGTAAATGCTTTGAGTTTTTTTAATTTGCTTTGCCTGGCTTTGCCTCCATTTCATTGCGGACAGGCCACTGTAAAAACATGTATTTAAAAAAAACTTGTGAAAAATTTGAAACTTTGACCCCCAATACCTCCGTAACTAGAAGGTTCCCAGGTATGGTCTAGTAGAACAAAAAAAAGATCGCTATGACGGGGAGAACAAGTGCGGTCCGGCTTCGTTAAGAGTCTGTTTATACCCTTTATACATCTACACAAATAAATAAAATTGAATGTGTCTGTTTGTAATATCAAAATATATGAATATATATACGGCACTTATAACAAAAACCCATTTTTTTCATTTTTTGTCTATCTGTCGATCTGTCTGTCTGTTTGTTCCGGCTAATCTCCGAAACGGCTGGACCGAATTTGACGGGACTTTTACTAGCAGATAGCTGATGTTATAAAGCCTAACTGAGGCTACTTATATTCTAGAAAAAAATATTGGGTTCCGCGCAAAAGATTGAAAACCCTTGAAATTAAGTAAAGCACGCGAACGAAGGTCGCGGTAACAACTAGTTAAAACGTGAATTGTCAAATTCATAACTCTCTTGAGTGCCCTTCATTACCTTAGAGCTGCCATATCTTTTAACGATAGAGAATGTCTATTCTAATTATTTGGAAAATGGTTATAGACTCAAGAAGCTATACAATAATTCATCATCATCATTATCTGCCTAGCCTTTTCCCAACTATGTTGGGGTTGGCTGCCAGTCTAACCGGATGCAGCTGAATACCAGTATTTTACATGGAGCGACTGCCTATCTGACGTCTACAACCCAGTTTGTACTGGGTAATAACCTATACAATCATTATGACATCGAAAATCCTTCAGATTTCAAAACCTTGCTTTACTTATCTCATACCCATCCACAGTCGATAGGGGAACAGCTTTACCATACATGGAGCAAGCCATTCGTGTACCTGCACCCCACGTCGTTCTTCGGCAAACAATCTCGCATCCTGCAGCTCACCGAGGCAGACATACATACGGACTTGCCTGTTAGTCTCGGGTTCGATGCGAAGCTGCCTGTGTCTTCTAAGCATCAGATATTGTGTTATTTGTAAGTATACATTATACTTGTTTAATTTATATAATACAGGGTGTAAACAGACTCTTCACGAAGCCGTCAACCAAGCATTCTGTACATCAAACTAAGTAACTTTACGCAAAAATTTGTGCTGGGAAACAACGTTTTTTTTTGGGCTGAAAATTCACGTTTTACAGTAGAACTCAGTTTAACGCACTAAAAACATTGTGCTGATGGATGGATTGAATAGTAAAGGGGTCCTGGAGTTGTTTAAAGTAAAAATCATACATTAAAAACATGTATTTAAAAAAAAACTTGTGAAAAAGTTGGAACTTTGACCCTCAATATCTCCATAACTAGAAGGTTCCCAGGTATGATCTAGAACAAAAACATGATGGCAATGACGGGGAGAACAAGTGCCTTTCGGCTTCGTTAAGAGTCTGTTTACACCCTTTATATTATAAATCTCGTGTCACGGTGTTTGTGGTCGCACTCCTCCGAAACGGCTCTATCGATTTTTATCAAACTTTTTATGTATATTTGGTAGGTATGAAAATAGGTTGTAAAGCATATTTCACACGATAATTTATATGGCAGAGCAACGTATGCAGGGTCAGAAAGGCCTACGCAGATCGGGACGGCGTGGCAAGGGATTTAAATGTTTACCAATGGACATTCAAACGTATTTATATAGAAATACGACATAAACGCGTTTTTCAATGCCGTGCAATGAAATCCCTTACGATGCCACGGCATCATTTTAAAGCACAGCAATTTATATTTAGATATCAATACGTTTGCATGTCCATTGGTAAAAAATTAAATCCTTTGCCATCCCGTCCCGTACTGCGTTGGCCTTAAGATTATATTTGATAGTCGATATACAGAGTGGAAAGAACACCGATGTTTAAACGGTTACCGCGTATTCCGAAAATCATTCTGAACCAATGTTCGTTGGTTATTTATAAAAAAAACTACTGTTTCCTACAAAACTTTAATACCTACACGGTCAAAATATATGGAACAGCAGTTTTTGACGTGATAACGTCTTATAAATCGATGAACACCGGCTGCACGCAGTAAAAAGTGTCACGTTCCGCCTGAGCCGAGCGTGCAAGCGAGAGCGCGGAACAAGCCATAGAGTGGCACGATTGGTTACGCATCTTTATATTATACTAAATAATGATAATTCAGTGATAATAATTCAATTCAATTCATAAAAGTATGCAATTTTTCATCAATGTTTTCTTAAGACGTTATCACGTAAAATTATCGCCCGTAAACCGACTTTACAGACAACCATTTATTTTTTATTGAATTACATCTTACTCTGCTTTCAGATCACTTCTGGAGACTACGAAACCATATATAGTGAATTCAATGCGTATGCCCGCTGCGCAGACTCTGTTGCTGTTAGCGCATTCAATCGACACTAATATTGGATTTACGAGGTAAAAATCTTTTTATATAGATTTATTTTTGTAAGCGGCTTTTTATATCTCAGTCACATCCGATCGTAAATCTCTATCCTGACTCTGAAGAGAGTCAAGTCTGGAGAGCCTCTTCTACCAAGAATAGACAAAGAATTTTCTATACAACTCGACATGTCTTCTGCCCGAGCATGGGGCGACCCGTAGACTCGAGTTTCTACGGAGACAAGGTCAGAAATTATTACACATAGCAACAGGGAAATAGCTAGTGGTGTAGATATTCTACGAATATCGATCGTCGTGTCACTTATTGTTGGTGAAAACGGGCATTAGACATTGAGTTAGGTGTCTCTTGGTGTTGGTAAAAACGGACATTAGGTATTCAGTTAGGTGTCACTTATTGGTGAAAACGGGCATTAGGTATTGAGTTAGGTGTCGGTGAAAACAGGAATTAGGCATTCAGTTAGGTGTCACTTATTGTTGGAGAAAACGACTATTAGGCATTGAGTTAGGTGTCACTTAATGTTGGTGAAAACAGGCATTAGGTATTGAGTTAGGTGTCTCTTATTAGTGAAAACGGCTATTAGGCATTCAGTTAGGTGCCACCTAGTATTGGTGAAAGCGGGCATAAGATACGGGCATTCGCATTAGCACTAATATCACTGTATTTTCAGGATCGTCTGTGACTCTTGGCTGCTACTAGAATTTCCTTACCCTGAGTCTGGACTCAATTTACTTATGAAAGCCGTTAAATTGCGACAAAGATGGGATGCGTTGATAAACCGGCGAATTGCAGGTGAGTCTGTAATCTATAAAATAGGGATGTTTCCTGACTAAAAAAAATATAATTCTATTTAGTCCGTCAGTTAGATTATCGAAAAATATTGGATACGTATTTTTTGTTTTATCAAATCAATAAAAACAACGAAGATAAAACGCATCAAAGTTCATGAGGGGGGGCTTATGACGTCACTTTCCGCTAAAAAGTGTACCGGACTGTGACGTCACAATGGTTTTCGACGCACTGCATCGTCCTCATTTTTAGTTTACGAGAAAAAAAGATACGTTTCCAATATTTTTTGGAAATCTATCTGACGGACTAATTAGATTTTTTGGTTAACTACCCTATTAAATAGAATTGAAGTTTCTGTTTGGTAATTTCAAAATAACAGCTTTTAGCAGACCGAAAAACGCAACTAACGACGATATGCTCAATGCATCTTCCGACAGATGTGTGTTCTTGGCTTCGCCCGTGTTTAGTTCCGTAATTGTCTCTCGGGATCTTACTACTGGGATAAAAAGTATCCTATGTGTTAATCCAGGTTATAAACTATTTGTGTGCCAATATTCATCCAAATCCGGTCAGTACTTTTTGCATGAAAGAGTAACTAACATCCATCCATCCTCACAAACTTTCGCATTTATAATATTAGTAGGATATTTATGTCATCATCATCAGCCTATAATGTTGGGACACAGGCCTCCTCTCTATGAGAGGGAATGGGCTATAATCCACCACGCGGGCCCAGTGCGGATTGGTAGATGTCACAAGTCTTCGAATTTTTGGTTCTAGTACATGCTGGTTTCCTCACGATGTTTTCCTTCACCGTTTTTGAGAGCAGTGGTGATGAAAAAAATTACACAAAGTAATGCGCCTGCCAGGGTTCGAACCCACGACTTATATATGATGATAATATTTATGTAAAATCAATTATTTAAATAAACTTTATTTTAAATTCCAGATGCAAATCCAACAAAATCAGTAGAAAGCGAGCTAGAAAAGGACAAAATCCCTAAAATATCTTACGAAGAGATCCAACACGAGTTATCATGCGACATGGCGACCTATATGACGTCAGAAGTGTACTACACTATCAAGAGACTGTTGCCCGGCGACCTTAAGGTCCTGTACTACGGGAATGATGAGGCTCACCCGGCTGTGGAGCCTAACCCTTTCGACGAGACGTTTGTGTGTCGACCCCATGAGAGGAAAGGGGGAGTCTATGTTACTGATAATGTTGTTTATAATTGGTGAGTATTGCTTTCTCTCTCTAGCTTATATTCTTTTTCTTTTTGACAGTGTAGAAAGAGGTGTATCTGAGAACCGTCTAGTACAAACTTAACATCATTCCGTCGTCGCCGTCGAGGCCCGCCGCGAGTAGTCGCGATGTCTCGGTCCTCCCCCTCCCCTTCCCTCCCCTGGCTCGAGTAAGCCAGATGCTGACCCTATAGTTTTAAATCAGCCCCTAATTAATGGTATCATTCAGACTCCGCCTGTTCTTTTGCTGTCCTCCCCAGCGACGCCGTAAGCCGATGCTCGTACCCCACAGGCGGGACTTAGCATGCAGTCGCTTAGCTTGTAAGTTATTTGCCCCTGGCTGGAGGCCTTACACTCAAGGCACCCACAGGATGGTCCGGTTAAGCAGACGACAACCTCCTAGGTTGACAGCGAGATGCCATTCACAAAAAAAAACTTTAGGGAGTTTGAAGAACAGGGTGTAATGTTCTCCATCCCCTATAGAAAAGGGAGGATCGGGGTTGTGTCTGGTGGGCTCCTGCCCGACAGTCGTTTTCGGGTTCTTCTATATAATCTTAAGTCGCGGATAACTTTACTTGCGTGATCTAGGATTTTGTTGTTTAGTGTGTCCGCTCTGTCATAGATGGCGCTGTAGTACTTTTTGTTCTATGTTGTTTAGTACTTTTTGTAGTGCCGCTACAGACTTAACATATATTATTATGTGCTCATAAACTTCCCATTGCTGGGACACGTGACTCGTGTCTGTGAGATGGAGTGGAACATAATCCGTCTCGTGGGTTCAGTGCTCGTAGATGGATGTTTCATGACTTCAAATATTCGGTTCTAAGACATCCTCCACGATGTTCGCAAAAATGAGATGTTGCGCAAAGCTAGTATAGGATATAAGTTTCCGCTCCTTCTGCGAGGACGTCATCTCGCAGGAGGAACAGTTTCCATGGCGACCTGGTGCCGCCCTAGGAGTCTATCGTCACCGCCCTTACAAGTGGTGGCGATGTCTCAGGTGAGCCCAGACATCCCCAGCGGAGTTTGGAGCCTGGAGGCAGCCTGCGCTGGATGGGTTGCAAACGCCATGCGTAGCAGTTCTCGCCGATCATCCGCCAAGGCGATACTAAGCTCGAGGGTATTATTATAAATCGGTTAATCCTACATAACCAAGCTGTCTTCCTGGACGATGCTATGCTATGTTATGCTAGGGGGAATCTAAGGCTAGCTATCTTTGCTGCTTTAATTTTAACCGTCTATTTTTCAACTTTCAGTGTCGTCGACTCCATTTGGAGCGCTAAAAATTACGAAGAAACGTACAGCGAACCCTGGACATGTACCAACTGCGAGCTTACAGTCTGCCTATCCCCCGTAGAAAGACTACAACACACCCACTTCACATGCTCAGCTAAAGAACAGGAGAAGAATGAAGAAGCCCCCAGAACTTCACGGCAAATCAAACCTAATGCTAAAGAGTATAAGTGCGATGTTTGTAAGCAAAATCTTTATATGACTCCTGTAGAGATTTTGAAGCATAAGAAAAGTTGTAAGGAGAAATAAAGATTTTTAATTTGTTTGATGCTTTTACTTGAGAAATCACCACCAAACATCATCTGGCTAAGCCTTTTTACCCGAATCCGGCAAAGCCAGAAGGGTTTTGTAATAAATTGCGGTAAAGTTTTTTTTTTTACGATGGGAAATCATCAAATGACTTCTCCCGCTCTGGGCGTAGCGGAAGGGAGTGTTAGACTTGTACTGACTAAAACCCATCCATGTTCCCTCCTTGCCCTTTGTGTTCCAGGGTCGCGGTATCTGTTTCGAACAGTCCCGCAGCCCTGGCAGGCATCGGCCCTTGCGGGCCCCTCCCTGTTTGCTGACATCTCTTCTAGGCGCGCGTGGATCACGAACGCGCCGTCAACACGGCTTGCGTATGTGTGCTGGAACCGGACAATGGACTCTCACAGATTATGAAAACTACTGACTTACTGTGTCTATTCTCCGCAGCCGGTTCGTTATCTGTCCGGATCGGTTCTATCAAACTTGAATCACCTACTAAAGAGACGGATTACATAGTTTGTCCATGTTGTTATGGGAGGTGGTGGGTTGCTCCTTTTCTATCCGTAACGACTTAAAGATTCAACAAGTAAGACCAACTGTCTAGGTATGGTCACCCGTCCACGGAGTGACGCTTGTAGAATTAATTGGTTTAACCCAAACAACTAAACATTTAAAAGGATTCGCTCGGATGGACTTCGTTAACTGTCCCACGGGATCGTACTACCAGGGTGTGTTAATCCAGGTTATAAACCTATCATAGTGCCAAAGATCCAAATCCGTTCAGTAGTTATTGCGTGAAAGAGTAACAAACATCCATCCGGATGAATATCCGTCCATCCTCACAAACTTTCGCATTTATAATATTAGTTTAGTAGGATAAAACCGACTTCAAAAAAAGGAAGTTCCGTTTTGAACCCGTTGCGTTGCGGGTGCATGATATACCCACACGAACGCAAAACTCGTGACCCGCCCGCCGGCGATCGCGATGCCTGTTTTAATTCGCACTATAACGCACCGGGAAAAAATAGCCCCGTATACACCGCGTCAATACAACGCTGTATTGACGAGGTGTATACGGGGCTATTTTTTGTAAGTGTACGAGTTGGTAATATGATACCTCTTGGTAAGACTGCTTGTCAGACTTTCGGGCCACTAACCACTTGTAACGACTGTCAAAGATCTACAAATGACAGCCGGGATCCATCCGGCTTTCATGTCCTTTTAGAGGCACGGAGGAAAATCGTTATGTAATTGGTACTCCCCCATCCGCGCACCAACCTAGGCTACTCGATACTGCCAAATCGAATGTCCATCGACAAGTGTGCTTAGTACAAAAGCGTGCGTTTTCGCATAGCAACTTTTTGATGGTATTGCTTTACTAGTTACGGCAGGCGCTTGTAATCAGAATAAAGATTTCTTGTAACGTTAAAGTTACATTTCTTGTACAAAAAAAACGCCACCATGGCTGGGCAGCGTTCGGGAAGTTGCGTGCTATCTTCTCGTCCAACTTACCGCAGTGTCTCAAGATGAAAGTCTATGACCAGTGTGTTGCCAGTGACTACATACGGGACCGAAAAGTGGTCGCTCATAATGGACCTCATCAGAAGGCTTAAAGTCACCCAAAAGGGAATGAAGAGGGTAGCCCTCTCGGAGCTCGGAGTTTCCTTGCGTGATCAAATCAGAAATGTGGACATCCGCAAGAGAATCCAGAACCAAGCCCGAAGTATTGCCAAACTTAAGTGGCAGTGGGCAGGGCACCATGCTCGTAGAACGGATGGCCGATGGGGCCGAAAAGTTCTGGAGTGGCGACCATCAACCGGAAGACGTTGCGTTGGAAAGCCTCCCATTAGATGCACAGATGACCTGGTGAGGGTTGCGGGGATCCGCTGGGTTCGAGTCGTATGGGACCGGTCAATATGGCAACACTTGGGGAGGCCTATATCCAGCAGTGAACGTTTTTCGACTGAAATGATGAATGATGACATCTCTTGCAAACTTAAAACCATTCTGCTCGGCCCATTAAAAGAAAGTCAAACACAAGAATGATTCCTTGTGCTCGTACAATAGTTGGTCCGTGTCAGTCAGTCGTGAGGACGGTGGACCTCTGTGCACATTGTTGTACGAATTATTTCCCTGAGCTAACAATGTATTTATAATTATTAAGAAACATGCAACATGCGCCTACAATGTGTTTACAATATTTAAGAGATATGCAAAAGCATGTAAATTTTTGATGAATAACACTCGGGGACAACAGGACAATTTTTGGGGCACGTTTAAATTTATTACGCGAAAAAAGTAGCACAGAAATCATTGAAGGGCCCGTGTTGTTCCTGAACATAGTTGGGTAAGACACAATGGCATGAAGAACTAAATATTTTCAGTCTGTATCTTGCAGGACAATAAAGATTGTGCTTAGAAGCCTTATCTTTCTTTGTGGTTTACCGTTTAGGCTCAGAGGCCGGTGTCTGTCCGTCAATTCAAGATTTCTATAACTTAAGTAGAAAATAAAATCCTCTAGCTATTTTGTGTGTTCGATAAAGATAGAGAGAACAAATAACTTCGGCAGAAAAGAAGATGAAGATTCAGACTAAAAATATTACGCGAAGTCCTTTATGCTTTTCCGTGAGGACACCATTAGCACCAAAGTTCCTTATGATACGACGAAAATTTCCAAATTCTTTTCTTATAGGGTAAGTCCTTTAGAGGATGCATTTTGATAAAAGTTTGTATAGATACCTATTTCAATCATTTTTTAAAATGGGAATCCATGCAGGAGCCACACGGCCGTAGACCGTAACCCATCTTTGTCGTAAAAGCACCACACTACACAGCGGCAAGTTGAACTTTACAACTTTTTTCCCGAATCACGAGAAATGAATAAGTCTGGTACAGAACCCCGAGTACGACTCAAATTTGACCAATAAATTTACGATGTAGGTATCACAATACTTTATGGTTATTGGATATTTCTGCAAATTAGCGTTTCGCAAAACATGATCTTCCATTTATAAAAGTTTTTTTTTACAAAACAATTGTCTCAATCATCGGTCCAACATCGCTTGTCAATTGTTTGGGACGCACGAAAACGTGAGCATTTCATCGACAGCGCAATACTTGGTAAAAGAAATGAGGGCGAACGTGAAAAATTACAATACTTTGGTCTTTTGAAGCCCTGGAGTCATAAATTATCGTTAATTAAAGTCCTATATGTAGCAATATCAACAACCTACAAAGTTGTGGTGTCACTATGAGGCATTTTTGTGATTTTACAGAGAAAATACTACACTTCGAGCATAGGGTATCGTCTCCCCAATTTTGTCGAGGTACTGGGTTCGATTCCCGGGTCGAGCTAAGTGTTATTCGGTTTTTCCATCAGGGATTTCTCAGTAGCAGCCACGGAGTCTGGATTTGTGCCCGTTTGATGACTATAGGCTCGCCCACTTCGTTGCCCATGGGACTTAAAACATAAATGTCGAAATGTGGGTGCACTATTAGTTACACCTCTGCCTAACCCATCGGGAATTACAGGCGTGATGTTATGTTATTTTTTCGACTAAGGCATAACGTCAGAGGGACGGAGAGCATAGCAGGGTTGCACTAAATTAGTGCAATAAGGGTTAGTGACACCAATCCCTCTGCAATGCGTTTGAGTATGTAGATAGAGCATGTAAATTATCCTATAGACTGTTCATGGTAGTACCTTATCATTGGGAGGCCCTTATTCTATGTCTGTGATACCTACTTACAACCCGGAAAAACCAAGACAAATTCATAAACGCTTTACCACAAAAAAATAAAGCTCCGCCATTTTACAAAACATTTTAGTAGGCGTTACTAATCTTGACAATTTACAAATCACCACAAGTAGTTACTGAACCCGCGACCTTGTCTTCGCCGGGCTCCGCGAAGGTTTCGGCCTGAACCAGTAATTATGTATAATTAGACGTCTTATCTGTCCGTGCGACCTCGCCCTAACAATGCCGGTCGGGCCCGGAAGCGTCAACTGGATGATTTTCGTTTGTTCATGTTTAGATTTACTTACTTATGTAATGGTGTGGCGTAAACTGAACTAAAAGAAAAACTATACTGCACATGCTTCTTCATTTCTTCTGTGTCTATGTAGTCGAAACTACGGCGACATTTTTTTTAATTTTCTTTTTGTTAAAATTCTTACATATTTGTTCAAAATTATTGGTATCGGTTTTGGGATCTATTAGAGGTCAGTTTGAATATGCTAAACCGACTTATTAGCAATTCTTTTGAAGTTATTGCTCAGAATTATGGCTCAATGGTTTGACTAAAGATTTTCCAGAAAATGGTTTATTTGCTTTGTGTTATTTGAATCAGTAGTAGAAGCTCCAATGAGCTTTTGATGGGGCAAGAAAACATGCTAAAAATTGATTGATCACTGACTTATGTCATTAAAGTTATCTTATGTTATTTAATAATGCATAACGTTTTGTTTTGCAGTCAGTCAGCACTGGGTAGTGTTGTAACCTTTTGACCGCTTGGCTAAATAATATCAATTGCCGTGTCCCTAGCGCGCGGCTACAAATCGATAAAATAATATCTACAATAAACAAGCTTCAATACTTATAGCTTACGAGACATAATTTTAATAAACAATTGTTGTAAATAATATATCTATTTATTAATACTTTTAGATGTACCACGCAGTTAGTAGGACGAAAATAGAACGAACGAAAAAAATCATGCATGTTCTCTGTCGCAGAAATACGACACTAGCGGTAGGGCACGGAAATATGGGTCGCATAAATGCGACACAAGCGGTCAAAAGGTTAATAAAATAAAGATAAAAATAAAAAACGCATTCCTGTTAGATAGAAGCAAAACTAACGCTCCTCGTAGTTAGCCTATAAGAAGGCATTTCCATCAATTCAACTTTATCGTGCACCGAACGCGAACCAGATGGGTGGTTAACTTTTAACCTTCCAGTTTTACTGCAGCACCATTTTAATTGTACACTTCAGCCTCAACTTACTCACTTGTTATAAGAGCTATTATTGGACAGCTAAGGTGTGTGGTAATGTGGTTTCGTGTCGAGTTTGCCTGTCAACCTGTCACCACGCAAGAAGGCAAGTCAGAGCATCTGTTGTGCTATATAATGAAATTATTTCATGGAACTAAATCAGGGTAGGTAGTTACAAGGTTATTAATTGGTTTAGAAGATCGTGGCTTTTGAAAATAATGATTGACTTCGTTGCTAAATAATAACAGCCGCTCGGGTCGATCTCCAGGTTAAGCCACGCTTGAATAGGTTGGTCCGTGGATGGGTGACCACCCATAACGTATCGCGTTTCCTCCCTCCCTCGGAAAGCACGTTAAGCCGTTGTTGCCGGCTGTCAGTTGTAGATCTTTGACAGTCGTTACAAGTAGTCAGTGGCCCAAAAAGTCTGACAACCAGTCTTCTTAAGGGGTATCGTATTACCCAGCACTAACTGGGTTGTGGAGGACAGATAGGCGGTCGCTCCATGTAAAATACTAGTATTTAGATGCATCCGGTTAGACTGGAAGCCGAGCCTAACATGGTTGGGAAATGGCTAGGCAAATAATGATGGTTGACTTCGTTGACGGATCGAGTCAGTCTCCAGTGGTGATTAAAAAAAGATTGTTTTGGGATATCATAATTGTTTTTCTCAGTAACTAATCACTGTTCGTGCCTAAATCGTATTGATTTGCATGGAAATGATAAATAACTGTCTCGTTTGGTCTAGTAGTCGCCAGCGATACTGATGCGCAAGAAATCTTGGATTCGATTCGTCTGTCGGTCGGATCAGGAATTTCTCAGTAGCAGCCACGGTGTCTGGATTAGTGGTTTACGGTCATAGGCGCGCCCTCTATTACACGGAAGGGCGAAATGTCGGTGTACGATAGCTACACCATTGTCTTATCTAATGTTATGATCAATTACCTGCCTACTTAGTAAATTGAGCGTTAAGCACAGGATGTTACGGCCAATTTACACAAGATTATAATACCAGAACGTTTGCACTTATCAATAATGAATTGTTATCATTTTGACGTGTAAATTTCTTAGACGCGCTATCCTTGTCGCCAATCGATTTGTAACTGATTCCTTCGCATAGCTGGCTTGCTAGTAAATTACTATCTCCCTAGCATTATTTGTATTATTATTATTATAAGCCTATGTTGTCCCACTGCAGGTCAAAGTCCTCCCTTCCCTCCTTCCACATTTCACGATCCAGTGCGATTGCAGGCCAATCCTTTGCGAAAGAGTCCAGCTCATCCCGCCATCTCCTTCTGGGCCTGCATATTTTATACATATTCTTATATAATACCAATTTTCCATGCTCCAGCTCAAAGTCCATTGTGTATGGACCAAAACCCAGTAGTCTTTATGAACAAGTGTACAATCATAAAATCGGTTTCATTCTTTGCAATTTACACACACATAATTTTCCTCATTCAAACTCATATTGATTAGGTACAGCTGCAAAACCTATTCTGTACGAATTTCGCCTGCTAATCCTGCTATTCAAGCTGTCGCAGCTTATATCGGGTCGCTTTATTATCGCAATTATCTTATCTGGAGTCAAAACAAACACCGGTTATATTTTCGCGGCATTTGTTTTTTGTCGCGAAAAGTTTTGTAGCGGCACTACAAAAACTACTACGGCAACATAGAACAAAAAGTACTACAGCGCAATCTATGACACAGACGATGAACTATACAGCGAAAGACACCTAATTCCTAGATCGCGCAAGTAAAGTTATCCGCGACTTAAGACTATATAGAAGAATCCGACAGCAACTTAAGGGCAGTAGCCCACCAGACATACCCGTCTGGTCGGAAGATCTTCCCTTTTATTTGGTTGCTGATTCGCAATATCTCAGATATTTTTCTTATATCTTTATCGTGTGGTTAGTGCCTAACCTGGTGTCAGAGATTTTATGACGCCCGTTGGCGTCTGACTTGGCTTTACATAATATGCTGTCGAGAAATATCTCTCAGAGTCTTGGCATGCTGGTTTCTTCACGACGTAATTCAACGAAGCAATTTTTCTTCTTCGTCGTCGAATATTTCCCTTTTTTTAATTAAATTAGTTTTGACCAGTACTCTGCCACCTCAACGGCGTTGTTACTGGCCTGGGACAGGTTCCTCAAAGTGCACGCGGAACCACACTTAGTGCAGGACAGGAGGTGAGCCATTGTTTAGGTTGAGGCACCGCAGTCACACATGGCTTCATCGAAATATCCCACCGGACAACAACCTGTTGTAACCGCAGCGGCCCACTTGGCTTTGAAGCAATTGATCATTATACAATACTTACGCACATAAATCTGAAAATTAGTGGGTTCGAACTTGACAACTAGGATTTAGCAATCCGACGGTCATATCACTAGGCAATTACTGCTTTAATATCTCAGATTACCGATTTAAATCTTTGCTATTTAACACACCAAACTCATCTCATATTGATTCGTGTTTACAAGTCCCATTCCTTCCTACCTTTCTATACAAACTTCGCCAGCTTATCCTGCTATTCAAGCCGCCGCAGCAGATATCGGCTCGCTATATTATTATCGCAGTTATCTAGTCTAAAGGCAAAACAAACAATGGCCATTATCGCGGCATCTGATTCCGACACGTAGCGTCACGAGGATTTTCAATTTACGCTGACTTTGGTCTAGGGCTGGTCTAAGAAAGGGTCATTTATAATATGTTGGTAATATGATAATTTTAAAGAAATGGATAAAAGAAAACATAACATCACGCCTGCAATCCTTGAAGGGTTTGGCAGAGGTGTAGGTACCTAATAGTAAACCTACATTTCGCCAGATATGTTACAGTTCTATACTATAGGCGGCGAGCCATATTGTCATCAACGGGGCACAATTCCAGAATTACGTGGCTGCTACTGAGAAATTCCTTATGGAAAAACATAATAACACTGCCTGACCCGGGAATCGAACCCAGGACCTCATGCCCAGCAGTCGCACTTGCGACCACTAGACCAACGAGGCAGTGAATAAAATTCTTCGTTGAAATAGAACGTAAGTAGAGAACATACCTACTAGTGCTTAAAAGTGACCTTTTTCACCTTCAACCTTTTGCTGGTTTTTTAATTTTATTTTTGAGATTCGTTTTAGACATACTTATACAAATAGTTGACTCCCTGTTTTCAGGAGATTAGACATATCATATCCTATCATAGGTGTCGTCTAATCTTTTATTTCTAGCATGAAATTCAGGGTAATTCTAGAAAACTAATCGTTCACACACATACAGTTTCAGCTTCCCACCCAACCGAATATTCATGATTTCAGAAAGAGTTTCTGCCAACCTTAACCGTCATGCGCAGACGCAGCCGACCGCCTGTGTTCTGACTCACCTACTTTATAGTTGAGAGCTGACGACCGTGTGGTGCACCTTTTATAATTTAGCTCGTAACTCCTTGCTGTTGTGATTTGTGTGGAATAAACTTTAGAGTAGCTGTGGTTTCCTACTTTAGATCGAAGAAGGCAGCAGTAGGGATGGCTCAACTTTTGCAAGAGGTAAGCCGGAGTACATAATTATCTTTAATGGGATACCCGTTACTGTATCCTGCCCTATTCTGTCTCAAGTATGGTGGGCTACTATAAATTAGAAATTAGACGTGAAGTGGCACTGGCAACGTATCTTTTCAAACTTCTAAGAGGTAGTATACAAAATTTAGGTATACTATCAGAAATAGGGTTTAATGTACCGGATAGGTACGTGGCGCGGCGGCGCAAGCCGCATCTGCTGGTGGTGCCGACTGCGCGCACTAACCTGCTGGGGCGCGCAACGTTGAATCGCACGCTGCGCGCTCTCAACACGGCAGCGGCATAGACATAAGTATTCACCTGTACACTGAGTGAGTTTACAAGGGCCACGTACTGCGTAGCATGTAAGGTATAATTAAGTTTATTTTTAAGTTACTTTGTCGCATTAGATTAGATTTATTTCTGTAATATCAAAGCAAATATGTGATAAATAAAATATTATTTGTGTATAGAATATTGGCTCTGCCATTTTTCAAAGGGAATCCGGTAGGAATCGAGTTGTATGGAACCTTCGCCACTGGAAGGCAGTAAATGGTAAGTTATCTCTGGTTATAAGTATTAATAAGTAAGAGCTTTTGATATTGGATAACTTGTAACGGGTAAGAAGTCTGAGTCACATCAAACGTATCGTAGTACGCCAAAACATTAAAGCAAGATCTACATAACTCTTTTAGACGGTACGGTTGGCGCAGTGGCTGAGCGATTGGCTGCTGCGCTGCGTGTCACGTTTTCGATTCCCGTATTGTAACCTAGCAAGCCCGCCATACTATTCCCAAAACAATATGCAACTTCTGCAAGACAGCATCAACAGTGGCGACCGTCCACCAAAAAAGCGCCGAGACAATGAAGCTCGATGACGTCCCAGAGAATCAATTTAACCGTCTTGCATTTGGATCCCGTAAAGAAATGAATCGGGAAAGAATAACGGAGGAGTAGGAAAAACATTATTGCCACCTCCCTCCATATCAGCACAAGACGGAACAAAACAAGGCCAATAGGCACAAAGGGACGTTTTTTACAATAACTCTGCTGATCTGCCAATTTGCTTAGAGAAAGAAATAGTAGGCCCATATTGAGGCAGTTTTTCCTTGCACCGGGTAGGCCACTAGCTATTTACGCCACCTATGCAATCACCCTACAACTCTTTGTCAAGAATATCTTATTCTATACCAACACCTTATTTAAAATGGACCAAACATTTAGCAAAAAACTTTTACAAAACAAATAAATCAAGTCTCATAGTATCCAACGCCATCTATCGGGCGTAGCGAGACGGTGTCGCAGCAGTCGATGTATCGCCCAATAGAGCAGTAAATCGTGCGATATCTACCGCCAACCGATCGTGAACGATCTTGGACGGGTTCGTTCTAGTTCGTATTGTTTCTTATTGGGTAAAATATGAGAAAAAAAAAAATTGTGGCCGCGAGTTTTTGAGACACAATCTTATTTACTGTGTTGGCTGGCAAGTATGCTAACATCAAGATAATAGAAAATGCTTGCACCCATTCTTTTTGGGAAGGGCCAGCCAGTTGACTGTTAATAGAAATAATGGAATTATTTCCAAAATCCTTTGAATCTTGGAGTACGCCATGGTGTTTTTATCAGAATAGAGTATCTTGGTTTCTTTACTTCAGCACTTTACGAGTAGACCCTACGTAGTGCCTTGTTCCCGAAGGAAGCCGGTAGGAATCGGCTTATTAGGTGCCTTCGGGCCTGCTGTACAGTTAAAATGGCGATAGCTGTTTTCGAATCAAAATTACAAACGAGTTTGGTTTATAAGAACTCATTAGACTTCGAGCCTATTGGTCCATAAAAGACGAAATCCAATTCGTCCAAATTCCTTGCCTTGCATTGGATTCAAAGAGCTAAGACAAAGCACTGAGAAAATTTATGAATTTCAAAATTACGCCTTATGAAGATACTCAATGTGCGCAAGCCAATAATAATCTCATGATAATATCTAGATATGGATGCGTGACATAAAAATTTCGAGACTATCTCTTTACTCAGATTTCGTGCACACGTGTTTCAGAGCAAGGTATAGATTGTTTGGGTTATTCACTGGAATAACACAGGAAAATTATTATAACAGTAAAAGAAATGAGAGATCTTAATGTTCTGCCTCGTTGGTCTAGTGGTCGTAAGCGTGACTGCTGAGTCCTGGGTTCGATTCCCGGGTCGGGCAAATTGTTATTGGTTTTTCCCATCAGGAGTTTCTCAGTAGCAGCCACGGAGTCAGGATTTATGCCCGGTTGATGGCAATAGCGAGCCTATTGCCAGTTACATATAACTTAAATAAAACTGGCAAAATGTAGGTGTACACCTCTGCCAAACCCTTCTCCCATAGTTCGACAAAGTTCCCAAATGCTACATCTACCAAACAAGAGCTCTGCTTGCAAGGTCGGGTGCGCGTGACCACGGCGGTCACAGCCGCTCGCTAATTTGTTACCGCCGGTCAGACCGCCACACAATCACGGCAGACTGCGATCATCAACTGAGAGCGGTCACGTTGCTGACTTATTGTCCTTGCTGGTGTTTGGTACTGACTTCTTATTAATGTCGCATGGTTCTTGAGTCAGCCTTCACAATCATCATCATCATCAGCCTGTAATGTTCCCACTGCTGGGACAAGGGCCTCCTCTCTATGAGAGGGAATGGGCTATAATCCACCACGCGGGCCCAGTGCGAATTGGTAGATGTCACATGTTATCGATATTTTGGTTCTAGGACATGCCTACCTATGAGGTAATCTAGTTTTTATCTAAGACGTATATGCCTTCAAAGCGGTTTTTCTACCTTTAATGCAAAGAAACGGTGACACGCTTGGTTCGTATGGACAGTGATGATAAAATGCTTCTAGCAGTGGCTGCCAAGGCGACTGCGAGCTCTATGTTTACATCTGAATTCTCTTGATCTGATCACCTGATCTTCTAGAAATGTTTTTCTAGTTGAGCGGTGTTTTTAATAGCACCCTTCAAAACATCGTGAGGAAACCAGCATGCCTGAGAGATACTTCTCGACGGCATGTAAGCCAAGTCAGAGGCCCATGGGCGGCATAAAAACTCTGACACCAGGTTAGGTAGGTACTAACCATACGATTCTGCGAACCAACGGCCGTTAGCAATACATTTCCATCAATCTACAATGCTCAATCCAATAGCCGGGCCATGTCTTATTCTTTGATTTGTTTTGTCGATTGTTTTCTTTTTTAATTTTGTTTTATTGTTTTGTCCTGTGCGAGTTAAATAAATACTTTTTATTTTCTGTCTTTTCTTAATTAATTTTAAGCATCTTTTACTTACCAAATCATCAGCTCTTGTATTCAACAACAGTTGACAATCATATCCCACTCCCAACGCGTTAAAAATCCACCACCCCGCCACTCCACTATCAAACACAAAAGTTCCCACCAACCAAAAGCCACACTTACAAGAGGTAGGCAGTATCCTTTGGCCTCACCGTCGGTATCGCGAGGCATCTTCAGGACAGCGCTAGATAACGCGGCGGAGATACTACCGCGGTTGATAGGCCAGTAACACGCGATAGCGAGTAGCTTTGTGGCGCAAAACATGTCTTGGGGTTGCAAGAGGGTATTGTGTTTGTGAGTGTACAAGGGTTGGTTTTATTTAGGTCTGATTGCTGTAGAAGTGATAGTTTTTTAGGCTGCTATGTTGGCCACTCGGTCTTTAGGTTAAGCGGCGCTTGCCTAGGTTGGTTCTTGGATGGGTGACCACCCGTTACGTACCGAGTTTCCTCCGTGCCTTGGAAAGCACGTTAAGCCGTTGGTCCGGCTGTCATTTGTAGATCTTTGACAGACGTTACAGGTAGTCAGTGGTTCAAAAGTCATACAACCAGTCGGTAAGGGGTATCGTATGACCCAGTAAGTACTCTAGTGGGCTGTGGAGGTCAGATAGGCAGTCGCTCCATGTAAAATACTGGTATTCAGCTACATTCGGTTAGACTGGAAGCCGACCCCAACATAGTTGGGAAAAGGCTAGGCAGATGATGATGTGGTTCTTAATATTGGATCGATAAAAAGTTAGCTCAATGATTCCAATGAATGCTGAAACTGGTTGTAACTTAACCAGCTTATCTTGACTAGTTTATTTTTGCCAGTAATACACTGAAGACATTTATTTCTGAAATTAAGGGCTAGACAGATAATTGATATTCTAAAAGCGAGGATGGTGATTTAAAAGTCAAAAAGCTAAAAGTTAACCATTTTGAGTATTGCTGTATAAATATGACCCCCTCCCTCACCCCCCTCATGCTGCCTCAGACCCGCGTCATATACTTAAAGAGGTACAACTGGAAAGAGTACTTAAGAGTTTTGAAAGTTTTAAGGGTACTGAAAAAAAAACTGACACCTTTGCCAAAAGCGAACAACTCCAAATATCTGTTATGGAAAGGGAACCCGGCCGTATACTAGGAAAACGAAACAATCTTTCCAGTTTCAACAAACCCATAAACAATAACTTAGCACCGTGACAAAATCTAAAAGAAAGCGGGAAGCTATGTATATCTCTGCGATGTCCCGATAGTTTGCCAAGCGTGAAGCGCAGGACGAGCGCCGCGGTCGTTGTGCGATTTGTCGTCCAAGATCGTATCGCCGGCCGTAATTCGGCCGCGACTGCCGTGCGTGTTCGTACACCGATTGCACTTGATTAGGACTGAGGCACAATGAGTCTCCTTGAGTATGAATGTGGATGGGAGAGTAGAGGAATAACAAAGAAACGATCTTTTCACATTCTCCTTCTTTGCGTGTCGATAGACTCAAATAATAATATAATAAATTTAAATAACGCCCGACCAGTATATTGCTACCTGCACAACTCTGTCATTGGCTTCGTTTAAATCCGGGAAGGTGCAGGTGGCTGTGCAGGATGGGCAAGAAAGGAGGTGGGGCATATCCTGCAGAGGGGCTCCACACCTCCATTGTCTTTGGGACAGGTCGATGATACCCCATTTGACCAGATTATTTTCACATTGGTTAACGTCATCAGTATAAAACGTTTCAGGTGGTAGAGTAGCTCTAAGCTGTGTGTGCCTTGCGGATATACTAGTTATTCAAAGACATTATAAGTGTATCTATGTTACCACTGGATGGATGTTGTTACTCAATCACGCCAGAACGGCTGAAGGTTTCTGGATGAAATTTGCCACAGAAATAGATTATAGTCTGGAATAGCACATATACTACTTTTTTCTCTCACACATACACATCACAATTTCCATGCGAAGTCGCGGGCATGTTTAGTCGATGTGTTGTGTAACAATTCTGCTATACAATAGAGTATTTTGTAGGTATCTTAATAAATACAGCAAATAAAGATAGATAGATTTTATCTATCTGTGATGCCAATTCTGCTCCCAAAATACGGGATTCAATTTGTCCTGTGAGCGTAATTTCAATCAAGCTTAGTGACGAAGAAACAATCTTGGCAATCGAATGGAATAACGATTACCTACATGTTTTTATTTGGTATATTGAAATCAGATGATGAAACACGCCCAGGTATGGTGAAGGGTTTATCTGACGATTAACTTGAAAGTCAATTAGGCGGCGATTCCGCCTAATTGACTTTCAAGTTAATCGTAATAGCTGATTATAGAATTATATTAATCAGAGATTTCACGGTTAGTTTCTAATCAATTGATTAATTTACTGGAAAAAACAAAGACTGTACCTTCGCCACCTGCGATTTCGGTCATCAGATGTTACGTACCCGTAAAATGTAACCCGTAGGTACAGATGCCGAAAATGTCAATTTTTCCCAATCAACCTTGAACATAATGCTTTAGAGAGAAAGTTGAAAATCTATTAAAGAAAGACAGATTTCAGTAGCTTGATGTGCTGGCGTCTGTTCTATGGACACATCGTGACTAGTTAGATTCTTGAAAAGACTCTAAATTCTTCAAATAATTTCCCATTTTGGTGTCCTAATATTTCATTAGTACTCGATACTTTTTTACCAATGAAAATCATCTCATACGTAGGTGGTATCTTAAATGTTCGCCTGTCTAGCCACTTGCATCCAGGGTATTGGGATCTAAATATGATACCGCGATATCATCATCATCATCTTCCTGACCTTGTTTCCTGTTACTTGAAGTTGTAACAACATGTTTTTTCTTTAATTCTCCGCTATCAGCCGTCACACTATCATTTACTCCTTTTTCTATCACTTCACATCATTCCTCTCATAATCCATCCATCTTTTCTTTGGCCTCCTCTTCGTCTTCATCCATCATCATCATCTGCCTAGCCTTTTCCCAACTATGTTGGGGTCAGCTTCCAGTCTAACCGGACGCAGCTGAATACCAGTATTTTACATGGAGCGACTGCCTATCTGACCTCCACAACCCAGTTACTACTGGGAAATACGATACCCCTTGGTAAGACTGGTTGTCAGACTTTTTGTGCCACTGACTACTTTAACGACTGTCAAAGATCTTCAAATGACAGCCGGGACCAACGGCTTAACGTGCTTTCCGAGGCACGGAGGAAACTCGGTATGTAATGGGTGGTCACCCATCCACAGACCAACCTAGGCAAGCACGGCTTAACTTAAAGATCGACCCGAGCGGCTGTTATTGTTTAGCCACGAGCTCCTCAGCTCCTCTTCGTCTTCATCCATCAACATTTATATTCATCATGTTTTTAGCCACATCATCATCATTTCAGCCGAAAGACGTCCACTGCTGGACATAGGCCTCCGCCAAGTGTAACCAATTGACCGGTCCCGTGCGACTCGCATCCAGGGGATCCCCGCAACCTTCACCAGGTCATCGGTCCACCTAGCCCACGAGGCCCATTGTGAGCGACCACGTTTCAGTCCCGTATGTAATCACTGGCAACACACACTGGTCATAGACTTTCGTCTTGAGACACTGCGGTAAGTTGGACGAGAAGATACCACGCAACTTCCCGAACGCTGCCCAGCCGAGTCGGATTCGACGATTAACCTCTTTCTCGAAGTTAGACCTACCTAACTGGACCGTTTGTCACAGGTAGACATAATCGTCTACAACTTCGATTGTAGAGTCTCCGATCTTGATAGCCACATGCGGTCCGATTTTACCACGGCATAAACTTTACTATAATTTAACACATATCCAGTGTTTCTTCCCAGTGTCCCACCGCCTCTACGTCACAAGTCGAAGCTCCTACCGCTAGATACCGCGGCACAACTCGTGAGCGATGCCTCGCCAGATAACCATTGCTTTGTTTCGCTGTAAAACTCGAAAATTAACATCATTTGCCAACGCCCGATCGCTGCGGTGATACCGACACTCGTAAATATCGGTGTACGGTGGGAGATGTAGAGGGAATTCTGTTTTTTTTTATTTGGTTGATGAGGCTTTTTCTGTTCTTTGCCTTTTCAGACCACCATATTGCTCTTTCCAATCAATTATCTCCCCATCTATCGCAGTCCACCAGTGGACATAGGCCTCTCCCAAACTGCGCCACAACGCATTGCTCTTCACTTTCCACATCTAGGCTGTTCCAATACTTTTTTCAAGACTTCGGTCCAACTAGCTGGCTGGGCTCCCAAGCTACGATTTCCGATACGTGGTCTCTCTAGGACATCGAATTCATCATCATTCCTTCGAAAAATATGACAGCCTACTGTCTCCTTAGCTTGCTACCTCTGCTCGCTTCTTCTTAGGGTAGATAAAGATCATATTTTTGCTTAAAGAACCTAGCATGTTCTGATGGTGACGTGGTATCCTGAAATAGAAGAAATGAAGCTATAGCATTTACAAATGGATGGGCTTGACTAATGAGAGACTGGTTAGAGCAAAAAATTGTTGGCGAGGATACTCAAAAAGCTATTATTTCGAGTGAAATAATAGTGTTCCTCAACTCTATATCTTGTAACTTGTGCCAAACAACTACAATAACGTGGTGTTTAGTTTTAATAGTCGTCGAGATGTCGGAATCCGATGTTATACGTATAGGAAACTATTGTGAGCAGTAATGTCTCGCTCTTATAATCATTAAATTAAAATCGGTAACGCATTTAACCTTAATACAGTCGATTTTACTTGTTTTAGTTCCAAGTGTTGCCTGTGCTGTTTCGATCAGAGCATGGGCACATGTCTTTGGTTTTATTTCAAGGACACTAATGTTAGGAAGTGCTGCTTCTAAAAATTTGTAAATCTCTATAAGATAGTAGTGTGTTACCCATTTCCTTTCACCAAACATCATTTCTTTTACGTTTAATTATAAGGAATACTAGCTACAGACATCATCATCTGCCTAGCCTTTTCCCAACTACGTTGAGGTCGGCTTCCAGTCTAACCGGATGCAGCTGAATGTGCTGGTGCTGCCGTACACGCTTTGTCGACCTACCTAAATTCTGGCAAAGGTGAGGTCATCCTGAAGGTTGAAATAAAGAACGCCTTCAATTCAGTGAATAGGGACACCTTGTTAACAGAAACTATAAAAGAATTACCCCAAATTTATAGTTTTCTTTGGCAATGTTACAGACACCTATCTAAATTACTGTATCGGGACAACCTTTTGGAATCTGCTGTTGACTGTCAGCAAGGTGACCCCCTCGGGCCAGTGATTTTTAGTTTAGCTATTCACCCAATTGTTCGACAGCTAAATTCCAAATTTAACGTTTGGTATCTAGATGATGGAACCTTGGGGGGCGATGTAGATTCTGTTTTAAAAGATTTAAATTTCCTAAAAAATGAACTTCATTCCATTGGCCTCGACCTCAACCTTTCAAAATGTGAAATTTATGTAGCGGACAGTACCGACAGACAACAGACTCTATCAAAATTTAACGCCATAGCCCCCGGCATCAAAATTACGGAAAAAAGCTCTCTTCGTCTCCTTGGGTCTCCCATCTTTGAAAATTCTTTTCCTGATTTTATCGAGGAAAAAATTCAAAATTTCAATGATGTTTCGGAAAGATTGCTCGAAATTAACATACATTCGGCCATCAGAATAATTCGTTATTGCTGTTTCAGTCCAAAATTAACGTATTTCCTTCGTGCTTCCCCTTTATGGAAGCACACTCCCCTTTTGGACAAAATGGATGAAATTATCAGACATACTCTATCGTCAATTTTAAATGTGGCTTTGGACGACCGAGCTTGGGCACAAGCTACTCTTCCTATTCGCATGGGAGGACTCAGCGTCCGCAAAATTTCCAGTATTAGTTTACCGGCTTTTATATCCTCGGTCCACGGCACTAAGAAATTGATCAGGAATATCCTGTCTTCCACACTGATTGATTTTGATGTGCCGTGCATGCCCGAGGCTATCGATGCTTGGAAACTCGCTTGCCCGAATACTGAAGAACCCGACCATCCATTTCCCAGAGACGGTGGGACGAGCCGCTCTGCAGAGTAGTTCAGAGCAATCTGCTGAACACATCTGCTACTACTGCTGAGCGTGCGCGCCTGCGGGCTGTGGGTGAGTGGGAGTCGGCTCTTTGGCTTCACGCACTACCGTCGTCGAGCATAGGCACATTGTTCGACGACACAACCTTCCACCTCGCTGTTTCTTTACGCTTTGGTGCCGCTTGCTGTTCTCCTCATCGCTGTCACTGCGGTGAAGCTGTCAACAACCTCGGTCACCACGGCCTGTCATGCAGCCGAAGTGCGGGCCGTTTTGCACGGCACGCAAATATAAACGACATTATCCGACGAGCTCTTGTCACCGTCGGCGTCCCAGCTGTTTTAGAACCCAATGGCTTGGCACGCGACGATGGCAAGAGACCGGACGGCATGTCTTTGTTTCCTTGGAAGATGGGTAGGCCTTTAGTGTGGGACGCAACATGCGTCGATACTCTTGCGCCATCCCATCTTCCAAGCTCATCGTGCTGTGCTGGTGCTGCCGCTGCGGCTGCAGAGAACCTCAAGCGGCGTAAATATAGAAACCTGTGTGGTAACTATATTTTCAAGCCGTTTGGGGTTGAAACTCTAGGGCCGTGGGGTCCGAGTGCTCATAGCCTATTTAAGGAAATTTCGAAACGCCTAGTTGACGCTTCCCGTGACCCAAGGGCTGGCTTTTACTTTGGCCAGAGGCTAAGTGTTGCCATACAACGTGGCAACGCCGCCAGTCTCTTGGGCACATTACCATCTAACAGCGTTGAGGAGGAGTTTTTCGATGCCCTTTTATAGTTTGTTGTTAGTTTATTTATTTTAGTTTAATAGTTTTTAATTATCAATGTATATAGTTAGTTTAACCTAATAAAGTATCTTTCCGAGTTCGATTTTCAAACTCCAGAATGCTACCGAGAAATTCCTGATGAAAAAAAAAATTGTGAGCTGTCACGGGACACCTGGCAGATGTGAAACATCTAAATTATTTTGTACAAGTAATATGCATAAAAGAACAGTACACAGTAATAGTACAATGTATATACATACCATCGCTAGCGTGGCGACGGCGACGTGTCGCCACGGTATGTGTCGCCACGCCAGCCACGCCGGCTATAGATGTTTCACATCAAAAACCCAATAACACTACCCGATCTGAGAAACGAAGGGCCAACGCACCAGACAAACAACGGGGTAATCGAATTGATTATCCAACGCTATAACATAAGGTCGTGGTTTGTCACAAGGTATTGGTTATGTCCTTGATCGGTCTGATAAAATCCACCAAGGTAGTACGTACGTAAGTACTAGATACCTACTGTCTCCTGATAATTTTGGTGAAGTCCCTTGATTACGACTGTGTCCTTTACATTGATTTTGATCTCAAACAACCAAATTCTTTTGTGATTAATGTTATCAAGGAACACAATTTTCCTACTGATAATAGGTACGAAGCCTTTTAATGATAAAATATTCATTTCACAGTCAATAGCTCATTATCTACTTTCTGTGCTACTGTAATCTATATACAACTCTATAGTATCCCATTGTAAGTCTACAATCACACGGCGCTACGGCTTTTCTATTGTTAATACACTATTGAAATATTTAAACCCAATGCAATTCTGATATAAATATTTCTTTAATCCCATTTAAACTCCAGCAAAGGCAGCGGCTTACTCTTTGGACAGAAGTTAAAACGAAAACAATTTTTTTTTTTTACAAAAACAAAATGGCTTTCTTTATAATCCCAATGTCTGTATGAATTTAAAATGTCAATCGTACGTTTTTACATCAATTATTCTATAGTAATGTAATTACTTTGCGATACAGTGAACAATATCCATTGTTGGAATACAATGGAAGATATGACAAGCTATGATGGTTGGACCTCCCAACTGGATAGAGGCGACAAAAATAAATCTACAGTTGGTTCCGCACCGCTAGAGTAATTTAAACTCTATCTACGTTATCTAAAGGTTATATGTATGGAGGTGGTGTACTGGTTGATGGTAAAGTTGCTCGGTAAAAAAATCTAGTGGCGCTAAAGAAAGTTTTTGAAGAAAACGCACACATTTTACGCTATTTTGCAAATTATTCATGCTTCTGTTGTTATGAAATTTAAATAAGAGCACCCTTTTTTGGTGGCTGTAAATATTAACTACAATCGATCTTGACTTCGCGACTTTTTGCTCAAGTACGTATCTATCCATAATAATAATATGACGGGCATGCCACCGTCCAGGCGAATCAATCCGTCACATTATCTCCGGGTGTTCTCGTCTGGCTAACGGAGACTACTTACATAGACACCTTGTAGCCAGGATTATCCATCAGTAACTTGCTCTAAAATACAGCATGTGGAATCGGAAGTGCCGTACTACAGGTATGTGCCCGAGTTCTCGAGAATGACAAATACACACTGTACTGGGATCAATCCATTATCACTGACAGGACTATTGTAGCCAATAAGCCTGATATAGTGGTGGTGGATCGATCAGAGCGGCGCGCAATGATTGTTGACATAACGGTCCCGCATGACGAGAACCTCGTGAAAGCCGAGAAAGATAAACAAATCAAGTATCTTGACTTGGCTCACGAGGTTGTCGACATGTGGGATGTGGACTCAATCATTGTGCCGATAGTCGTATCAGCCCATGGCTTAATAATAATTGCCAAAAGCCTCGACCAACACCTAAGGAGTTTCTTCTCAGGAGCTCTCGTTAGTCAGCTAGATCAAGAGCTTGATTCAGAAAGCGGTACTCCTGGACACGGCTCGCATTGTTAGGAGGTTCCTCTCTCTGGAGCCCTGACTGCCGGTAGCTTGGACCCTGTTCCCGATACCGGTGGGCTACAATTTTTTTAAATATATATTTTTTTAATACTTTTGTTTTTTAAAAATATTTAAAAATATGATAAGTAAGTTAGGAAAATGAATAAAGGAAATATTATGTATAATCCCAAACTGCCTTGTAGCAAAAGCTGTAAAGCCTTTGAATGTTAAGTATGGACTCCGTTGATTATCCTTTTATCTGCCTAGCCTTTTCCCAACTATGCTGGTAACGCTTTCAGTTTAACCGGATTGAACATGGAGCGACTGCCTATCTAACTTCTACAACCCAGTTAGTACTGGGTAATACGATACCCCTTGGTAAGACTTTCGAACCACTGACTACCTGTTACGACTGTCAAAAATCTACAAATAACAGCAGAGACCCACTTGGACTACAACTAGAGACTTACAACAGTCTTAACATGCTTTCCGACGCACGGAGGAAACTCTGTGTGTAATGTGTGATCACCCATCCACAGACCAACCTAGGAAAGCGCGGCTTAACCTGAAGATTTATCCGAGCGGCTCGTTTTTTGGATTTTTCATTAGAAGTATCTACCTACATAAACACTTTATCTATCACTAATGTAGCTACTAGTTTATATTTCAAAAATTATAAATTAACGTTATTAATTTAATCAATAAAACAATATTTGAAGGTGGGCTTACCTGTTAAACTCTTCAATCTATGTCCAATTTAATTTAACAATATCGATGTCATTTGATATTGTTAAATTAAATCAATAAGAACGCATTTTTCGCCGGACGGTAGGGCCAGCAAGAAAGCTCGGCTAAGGGCAAAAAGTCGCTTTTGGCACATACAATAATATTTCATTTTGATGATATTTGCGATATTGTGCCGACTGCAATAATTCATTATAGATAGGGTCTTATCTGTCTTTAAATCTTATAAGTGTCAGTTATAGGTAAAGCATCTTCCAAGATTTAATGAACAGTGGTGAGTGGTTCTCATGACATTTAGTTACACACATTTATGAATAGTCCACCTCACTGATTGGCTAATAGGTATTATAACCACGGTTGAAATGCCGTCAATTATAGTTCATGTTGATTTCAACGAAAAAGAACCAAGATTCTCTAATAAAATAACACGTTTCAGTCAGAGAATAAAATTCAAAACCACTTGACAACCAAGAGGGTGGCCACGAGACCAATAAGATTTAAATTCTTAGATGTGCACTCACCGTAAAAAGGTTGTGCATTGATAAAAATGGGCTTGCACATCTCGCATGTAACGATAAATACGATTTTCAGTTTGAGTGACTGAGACAATACTCTTAAAACAGCATTATCAAGTAAATAGCAACGTACGGTGAATCAAATCTGTTCGTGTTCCACGCGCGCCTCAAAGAGATGTCAGCAAACAGGGCGGGGCCCGCAAGGGCCGATGCCTGCCAAGGCTGCGGGACTGTTCGAAAGAGATACCGCGGCCCTGGAACTCAAAGGGCAAGGATGAAACATGGATGGTTTTAGTCAGTCCAAGACTGACACTCCCATCCGCTCTACCCAGAGCGGGAGAAGTAATTTGATGATTTCCCAACCGAAAAAAAAAAAAGTGTGAATCTAATGATTTCAATAATTGGGTTTTACGCAAAATCCAGCGACGAACGCTCCATTTAAAACGATTTGTCTGCTATCGCTATCGAAATTAGCGGGTAAGTACAATTCAGGGCAATCGTGGCAGCCTCTGATACGCAAATTGCCTGGCGGCTGTGTACAAAGACTTCCCTCCCTCGGGGACAATTAGCTGCACCATCTTCGCTTTACATTCGCGTGGATTAAGAGGCCTCGCAGACTGCAGGCTTTCTATCGGTCGATAGTTTAGTCGTGCTGGGCTGCTAGAGCGCACATTAGGCCTACTAAACGGTCAAGTTGGTGACGAATGCGCAAATCAGAACAACAGTTGGTCGACTGCGCTCAAACAATTTGTTAGTTGGTAGGCAGCTTTCGAAGACAGCGCTCGTAGACACCTCCAATTAAATAATTGGATTATAATCGGACAATTAACAATCCAGTTAATGCTGGTTATCGATACCCCTTGGAAGGACTGGTTATCAGGCTTTTGGGCCACTGACTACGTCTAACGACTATCAAAGATCTTCAAATGACAACCGGGACCAACGGCTTGACGTGCTTTCCGGGGTACGGAGGAAACTTGTTATGTAATGGGAGGTCACCCATTCACAGACCAACCTAGGCAAGCACGGCTTAACCTAAAATCGACCCGAGCGGCAGTTATTCGATGTAATGTTTCAGTCTTGTACTGATATCCTGAGTTTTGATTCTCAGATCGCAGAAACTTCTAGTAAGACCATTTCCTTAATATGTCCCTCATTTCTCTTAACAACAGAAAGCCAAAATTACCAACTACTTACCTCCTAAACGCTATGACAACTCACCACTCCCCCCCCCCCTGCGCCTGAGCGTGGGAACGCGCGATCATTACCGGAGCTGCGCAGACGCCGCGCTTACGTAATTGGCACTGATTTTACGAATAATCACCGGGAAGGGCGCATTACCATTGAAACTGAAAGGGGTTTGAGTTGTATGCAAATTGTAGGGGCATTTTCGATACGGTTTTTTTTTAACTTTTGAAAGACAAGCCGTTTTCGGTACAGTACTTGTGCTTAAGACAAAAAGATGAATCACTTGTTGTGGCATCAGTGTATGTCCACGTCTCCGCGATGAGATAGCCGTTACAGTATTTAAAAATCAATCAACATATTTCTTTACCACACTTTCTCGAAAACTGGCTCTTATCGCACTACGATTAGGTTCAACATGCAATGTATTTCAGACACGTAGATTTTTTTATCTATCACGACGTGTGTGGAAATAAAACAATCCACAGATCAACGACCACAGGTCCAATAGGGTAGTTGACCAAAAAAATCGAATTAGTCCGTCAGATAGATTTCCAAATAATATTGGACACGTATTTCCTTTTTTCTCGTAATCTAAAGATGAGGACGATGCAGTGCGTCGGAAACTCGTGTGACGTCACATTTCGGTACACTTTTTAGCGGAAAGTGACGTCACAAGCCCCCACTCATGAACTTTGATGTGTTTTATCGGAGTGTTCCCGTTTGAGCACCGATTTCAAGGCCACCTAAGATTTTCCCTTTTGAGCAAAGGGAATATATTTGGCTCTAAACATTGGTGCTCTTGAAATCGGTGCTCAAATGGGAATACTGCGTTCTATCATCGTTATTTTTTATTGATTTTATAAAACAAAAAATACGCATCCAATATTTTTCGATAATCTAACTGACGGACAAAATAGAATTATATTTTTCTTACTCAGTAAACATCCCTATTCCTATAGTTGGCGAAGACAGTTATTTTTTTAATCTCGGCAAAGAGTTTGTGCGTCTTTACGGCGTAAATATTTTTTGAATATTTGAGTTGTGTTTATAAATAGCAAATCTATACATCTATACAAATTAATGGAGTTTCTTGCCCGTTCATGAAGTTCCTTGCCCAATCTTCTCCATAGAGATCTACGCTAGGGAATGGGCAACTACAGTGCTTTTATACAACTGCAGTCGCAAGCGTGACTGCTGAGCAAGAGGTCCTGGGTTCGATTCCTGGGCCAGGCAAAGTGTTATTGGGTATTTCCATCAGGAATTTCTAAGTAGCTCTAATGCAGTCTGGATATGTGCTCAGTTGATGGCAATATGCTCGCCCCATGGGTTAAATGGAATTTTAACATAACCGGCGAAATGTTGGTATACTGTAACACGTACATGTTACACCTCTGCCTAACCCTTCGTGGATTACAGGCGTGATGTTATGTTATGTTTATGCTTTTTGCCAAATTCACTAAGAATGTAAGCTCACAAGTTTTTCAATAGCAAAACGGTCTTTAAAAAGACATAATCAGTATATTTATTACATTATTATAATAAAACATCAACGCAATATCCAAAGCAGCCTTGATATTGCACTTTGAGTACATCCAGCATGTCCAAGGGCTATAGTCATTGACCATCTCACGAAGAGATTAAGAACAGCAATTTATTCGCTCCATACACAAAAAACCAGTGTCTTTACGCCCAGCGGCGTTTCATATCGCACTACACACGGTCACATTCTTGGCTCGCTTGTTCGACTACCCGCTCAGAAAAAAAACTAAAAATGCCACTTGCCCCGCGGCAGCGGGCGAGAACGGACGTCCCCTGTCGCTGCGTTGTGGGAACGCTTAATACGCTCATTTGTTACACTGTCATGTAATTTGTGGTTAAATGATAAGAGATTTATGGATGTGATTTTGCGATTGGAGTACGAAATGATATTTTTAAAAGCACCATTTTGTAGTAATTGATGCCTGTTTGATACTCTACAAGTTTAAAATGTTAATTTCTGCGACTTTCAAGGCAAAGATTTTGAATAAATGTGCGATTTAATTCAAATATTATATTCACTAGAGAAGCTTTTAGGGCTGAGTAACGAGCATCCAAACGACGCATTTAAACCGAACCTGACTAACTCAAGTGCTCGCGCAAAGTTCTCATCGGTGTAACAAACATCCAGGTTTAAATGTTATGCGCACATCGATAAAGCGTAACAATAGCTCACCGCAGGCTAAGAGCATTGTTGTGAATACAAGATTTCTAAATAACAACAGTTTTCGCAATACACTATCAGCTGATGAAAGGATTGCACGTGTTTTGTTCTTAAGCAACCAAATTATAGCTGAGAGTCGGCCGAAATTTCATTTTTAGGGTTCCCTATCTTCTTCGTCTTTACCGGTGAAAACGGATTCTTCACGAAGCCGTCAACCAAGCATTCTGTAAATCAAACTAAGAAACACTGAACAAAAAGTATTCCTGGGAAAAGGCTATTTTTTTAGTGTAGAAAATCTCGTTTAACGGTAGCTCAATGTAACGCACTGAAAACAGTGCAAGGGTCATGGAGGTATTTAAAGTTATAACATTTAAAACTTGTACTAAAGAAAAAAAACTTGTGAATAAGTTGAAACTTTGACCTTCAGTATTTCCATAACTAGAAGCTTCCCAGGAATAGTCCAGAACAAAAACATGTGTGCAATTCACACGTAGTAGAAGTGAAACCTTAAAAAAATTTGGCTTCAAGATAAACACTGTATAATGCTTCCAATCTCATTTTCTCCCACGTTAAATCTTATGAATTTATGTGTCTGTCTCTTTTTACTGTCGCTTTTTCGTTTCATCGACTTTCAAATCACAACGGTGCTAAAGAAGTTTTCACTTAAAAAAAAATCACAATGCCGGGAAAAACCAGAGCATCTCTACTTCGTTAAGGGTGTTTATACCCAATGTCAGTAGTGCTTTTACACAGTTTCTTCAAGATGCAGGTGGAGTTGCAGAGGGAGCAGACGGTTTGAGACATGTATGGACCCGTGACTGCGGGCCTTTGTTTCATGGCAATTCGGTGCCTCGATAGTTAAAATCCTAATGGTGTGACTTCTGTATTAGTTTGTATGTCTCCTGTTTGATTGGTAAAAACGTCTTTGAGCTTTGTGCGTTTCTTTAGAAGACTTCGAAAGTTTCTGTTCACTTATCTGATAAATTGAATCTGTATTTCTATTTCGACTGTAATTCTAGAAATTGACCCTAATATAATGACATTGTTTTCAAATTAGATAACTGTTTCTATCGAAAAACTATTCTTACAAAGAAGTCTAACAAAAACTACATTGACCCACACTTATCTGACTTTTTTCTTCATCAAAAAACAGTAGAGAGTTCTGCTAAGTCCATAATGATCGGTCGGGGTCTGTGCCATTTGTGTGCCATAACTGGCTTTAAGGTAGCAGCTCCGTGGCATATGGAATTTAAAATTGCAAGACGCATAATCATATGCCATTTGTTTTGTAGTGTGACCACATTTTACGATTAACAAGTGTAACTGTGAGTTTAGATATTCCTTTGTTTAATTACGTAACATCACGCCTGTAATCCCCGTAGGGTTAGGTAGAGGTGTGCCTAATAGTAAACCCACATTTCGCCAGTTATCTTTAAGTCCGATATAATAGGGGGCGAGCCTATTGCAAACCGGGCATAAATCCAGACTCCGTGGCTGCTACTGAGAAATTCCTGATGGAAAAACTCATTAGCACTTTGCCGGCCCGGAAATCGAACCCAGGACCTCATGCTCAGCAGTCGCGCTTGCGACCACTCGACCAACGAGGCAGTCAAAGCCAGCCAGTTGCCCAGTGGTTGCAACATGCAGGGCAAAGTAATTCGGTAACCAAGGTGCTCTCCGCGAGATTGTCAGCAACATCAAGGCGTAGCTGGCCTTTCTCGGGGAGTTGGAGTGGATCGAATGAATTTTCCCACCCGCACGCAAAAATACGCTCTTGGACGTGGAGTTGCGGACACCAGCCCGTTATACAATACAATACATGCTAAAAAATCTGAATCTGTAGTAAATACTTGTGTTACAATGTCCCATTGCACTGTGTAGGTATATTCGATGCAATGCTGGACTTTTTTCTATATGAGAAGACTCCTTTGCCCTGAAGCACTACAATCGCAGGACCTTATTTATCCTCAAAGCGAACTTTAGCTCACCATAGAATGATATTTACATAAACTAAGGTGTCTTGCAAAGTTCAATCATAACCGAATCCTCAAAAACACCACCAAAATCATAGCACCAACATTCTCAGATCTCCGTTCTTAATAGTCCCATAATAATTGCTCCCACTTTGCCCATCATAAATCAAGCCTTAATTAGATATACCAAACCTCCTCTGACGGTTAGCCTCTTCATAATGATACCGGTATCTTTGGTGTATCAAATTTGATACACAATTTTTTCGGCGATTTTATTTGATGGTAATTTTTTGAATGTGGACTTCATAGATGTGATTGGAGATTTGTGATTCGTCGTGGTTGTTAAAGTCTTGTGGTAAGGGCACTTCCTATTTACCGTTTTGTCGAAGTCAGTGGATAATAGTGGGTATAGTGACCGGATTATATGCAACTTAAATCGTCCAAATTTATGCATTACATTTGCTCGAAATATGCAATAAAAGTACCAACATATGCAACATAATGTTGAAGTAACAAATGTTTGTTTTTTTTGTAAATTACTAAATTTTCGACGAGAACGTACTTAATCTAGTTAGATCAATGGGTACCCATTGATCTTGATTATTTGAATTTTTAATCTATTAGATTTGAACCACAAAATATTGATGGTTAGTTTAAAATCGAATGAGAAAATTTGACAGTTTGAAGTTAGTACTTGATGTGCTGTCTCGGACGTAAAGAATAGCACCATCCCATAGCTTTCCGTGGGTGTCGTAAGAGGCGACTAAGGGACTTACCAGAGAATGGGCAGCAGCGTTCTCTGTGCTTTTGCAACAACCGTACTGCGATCGCCAACCCGCCTGCCAAGCGTGGCGATTATGGCCCCTTTGGGGGAGGCCTATGTCCAGCAGTGGACGTCTTTCGGCTGAAATGATGATGATGATGACTTGATGTGCTGGCGACTACTCAAAATACCTTTTTTTTCAAATTCCAAATTATGGCCATATTTTTACACGAATTATGTTTTTCCAACTAAAAATATGTAAACACCGATTATAATTTCGTATACGAAGCGGACTTAATACTTGGCAACCAATTAATCAATCATTTGGATACGATTGTCGCGTTCTAAAATTCCAATTCTATTTTTATTTATATTTTTCCCGCACTTCTAGAATGGTTGACAATATTATAATCTTACAAATCACAAAGTGCAGTGCAGCAAGATATGGCACTATTAATAGTAAATTATACTTCAAGTTACTGTGAGTATATTTTGATAACGATGTTTCTTGCGATAGGAAATGAGTTTTATCTTTTAATGCCTTTTTTGATAGATATGATTAAATCCCAAATTACTAGACAATACAATGGTACTAGGTAATGTATGACGTATCTATAATCTTACCTAGTGAATATTAATGGATAAATTGTTATTTAATCATGAGTGACTGTTATTTGGCTGTTTATCTCGCTAGCGTGCGGCTTCTTCCCAGTTAGGGAATACCTATAGTAAGTATACCTACTGAAACTTAGTCGTCTACAATAGGCTTAAAAAGGCTCGAAGCCACCTAGAGGAGAATTGAGGGGTTTATGTGACGACGTTGGAACCAGAGTGATCTAAGTGAGCTTTTTACCAATATTGAAGAATTATTACACAATGGCATAGAAAAATCATAATAGGGATATTTCCTGAGTAAAAAAATATGATTTTATTTAGTCCGTCAGTTAGATTATCGGATATTGGATAAGTATTTTTTGTTTTACCAAATCTATAAAAATAGACGAAGATAAAACGCATCAAAGATAGCGATAGCGACAGTGAGAGTGATAGTGATAGTGGTAGCTTATGACGTCACTTCGCCGGTAATGGTGGACTGTCATAGTGACGTCACACGAGTTTTCGACGCACTGTATCGTTTTCAATTTTTGTTTACGTGAAAAATAATAAATAAGTCTTCAATATTTTTCAATAGTCTTTCTGAAGGACTAATTAGATTTTTTTGTAAAATACCCAAATGCCACTAACCTGAGAGATCACAACATGTCACTATAGAATTGATGCGGTTTGCAAAGTGAAGGTCATGCCACACTGAACTAAGTAATGAGGTGCACTTACATACTGTTCTGCCCTAGGATCACTCTGGTTCCAACGTCGTCATTGATGCCCCTTCGTTGGTCTGTGATTGAATCAAGATTGAGCAAATGCGCAAAAGAACCAGGGTAAACAATATAAGCCGCAGATTTCGAAGTACTCACTCGTAGAGAGCATGGTTGAAGGGACTGAAAAATTATAGATTGGTGACCACGTACCGAAAGGCACAGGAAGGGTATATCCACATAGGGCTGCGGGACTGTTCGAAAGAGATACCGCGGCCCTGGAACACAAAGGGCAAGGAAGGAACATGGATGGGTTTTAGTCAATACAAGTCTGACACTCTCTTCCACTCCGCCCAGAGCAGGAGGAGGCGTTCAGGATTTCCCATACTTACCAAAAAGAAAAGAAAAGGGTAGATCCACAAGGTGGACCCAAGAATTGCAATCTATTTGCAATGTGTCATATACAAGGTGGACCCTTCAAGAAGTCGTTAACAAAAAACCCATCGCAATGACGACGGAGAAATTTTTACGCCCATTATGACATAAAAAATCTTCTTAAAATGATCAAATTGAATTGTTTCGTTTTTATTAAAATGCGTCTGATAAAAGTCACAGCAACAGGCTAGATACGAAAGCTCAATCTGCTGAACTGGTCGATGTTACGACGTTTGGGGTGGATTGTGTGCACCAGTGGATGACTTGTCTAAAATAGTCTAAATGACGATGATACCGAAGAAGTATGAGCTCTGTCATTAGACCATCCCCTATCCTGAGACCAAATAAAAAACTAAGACACAGCACTGTCAACAGTGACGTGCAGCCGGTTTCGTAAACATGTGTGCACTGTGAGCTTAGTTTTTGAGCTTAGTTTAATTGTAGTTTGGTGCAAATGTGTGCGTGTGAGCGTGTATGCACAGAGCGAGGCGTGGTTTAGCGCATGCTTCACTGAATTGTTCGCAGTGCTATGTCTTGGTTTTTTATTTGGTCTGAGCCCCTATCCTATTTTTCGGAAACTTCATAGATGTATTCTTCAAAAAGAAGCACGTCGGAGTGCTGTACTGTCATAATCTGACATACAGTAACGATTAGTCAGGCTTCATCGTCACATCAGGTAACAAACAAGTTTAATCTTGCCGAATTGGAATTAGTATCAAAGATAAAGCGGGGTTTCTATCTAGTTACTCAGGAAACTATTCAGGCGGAACATCGGATTAAGATTAGGGCTGTGATTCTTAATCCGTACTCATGAAGTCTTTAGTGAATAATGCCAAAAATTAATTCGAAAGCAACAGACGTGATTTCAGTGTCGTGATTTTTTATTCAGTTTAAATTGTTATTGCGGACTTACTGTTTCAAAAGCTTGTGACGACAATACATTTGTGGAAAATACAAAGCATATTATTATAAGATAATATCTTTTTAATCGGAACGATACTGACCGGGCTTGTGTTTATAAAAATCGTCTGTGTTTTGCTGTTTACAGATTGTTTTATTGTTCTAGAAAAGATGAGAACATTTGAAGGTGAAGTGTAAAGTGAAAAAAAGCAGGCAAAGGATCTGCTTTTTCCCAATTTTTGATCAAATACATAATTCCAGGCATTTAACTACGTTGACAATTACACGCACATTTACCTTGCTAGTCCAAGCGTAAGAAAACTAACTCATACAAATTTGTCTGTTATCACTGCAGCTCTGTATCGCTAGCCCTTCATTCATATATAAAATTTCGGCCAGCTCGCTTCTCATCAATAACCAATTAGACACTGTGACGAGAACTACAACCATGTTTCTATATTTACCAACATTTATAACTATCGTTTGCTTCCTTTACTACTACTTCACCAGAACATTCAACTATTGGAAAGACAGAAATGTCAAAGGACCAACCCCTATCCCATTCTTTGGAAACTTCATAGATGTATTCTTCAGAAGAAAGCACGTCGGAATGCTGTACAGTGAACTCTACAAGCAATATCCCAATGAGAAGGTGGTCGGCCTGTACAGAATGATGTCGCCTACTTTACTGATTCGTGATCTTGATATAGTGAAACAAGTGCTCATCAAAGATTTTGATTCTTTTCCCGATCGTGGAGTCTATTACAGCAAAGAGCAGTTGGGGGACAATCTCTTCCATTCCGATGTTACGGTGATGAAAATTTTAAGGAAACATTTAACGACAGTGTTTACACCTAGCAAGTTCAAGGCCAATTTTAATGTTCTTGCCGATCGAGCTGACAAGTTCATTGAATATATAGAAAACGCTACTCAGAAGGAATCAGAAATAGACACGTTGCCAATTTTTAGAAAATATGGAGTTGATTCGATAATGATGGGTGCATTTGGTATTGACGTGGATCCTTACAATGACGATAATGATCTATGTGAAGTAATGCACAATAGTATCCAAACACCAACACACCTTCTTGAATTGGAGCTACTATTTCCTGGTGCACTGACGAAGTTTAATTTATCAATATTCCCAAAAAATGTGGCTAAGTTTTGTAAACAAGTTATAATGGCTGGTGCCAATCTGGAAGCTGTTCCAAAGACAGATAGAAACAGAACAATAGACGTCTTGATGGCTTTGAGACGAGAACACGATGTCAGTTCAGGGAAGTCAACGGACGGTGAAAAAGAACTGTGGATGGAAGTAACGGATGACGTTTTAGCCGGGCAAGTTTTTATATTTTATTTCGCTGGTTATGGAAACAATTCTTTATTGGCAACTTATGCATTGTTCCACTTGGCTAAGAATTCCGAAGTACAAGAAATATTGATACAAGACATTGACGACATCCTTCGGAAACATGATGGTAAATTCTCTTACGAAGCACTACAAGAAATGAAATACCTTCACATGGTGTTCGATGAGACGTTGCGAATGCATCCTTTAACCAACTCAGTTGCCAGAAATGTTGGTCGGGATATTCAATTGGATGGCACAGACTTCGTCATTCACAAAAATACTATAGTGGCGATTTCTCCGTATTCAATACAGCATGATGAGAAGTATTACCCTGAACCTGAAAAATTCAAACCTGAAAGATTTTTGCCAGAAAACGTAAGAGAGCGACATCCCTGTGCTATGGTTTCTTTTGGACTTGGGCCTAGGAGTTGTCTTGGTGAGTACATTAAATAATTAGTACCTGGACGACCGAGCTCTGCTCGGGTGAAAATAGAAAAAAAATTTTTTCAGATATGAGACCTCGTTTCCGAAAACGGGATTACATATATATACGGGGTGGAAAGGACATCGAAGTAGATAACGAAGGACATAGAAATTTTCTATCGGTTATTAAAAAAAAAATCTGCATATTCCTACTAAAGTGCAAAATGTATGGAACAGCTGTTTTTTACCCCGTGTTGGTTGTTAAATTTTGACGATTTTACATTGCATATAATCGTGTTCCCATTTATATGCCAATAAGTCCCTTTACCTAGATAATTTAGAAGTTTCTCGTATTATAATTTTCATAAAAGATTTCTCCTACAGGTTCGAGGTTCGCACAACTCCAGTTTGGAATCTGTATGGTGAAACTGTTCTCTAAGTACCGAGTCGAGTGCACCAATAACACGGTGGACAAGATTACCATTACACCCATGAAGCTACTGCTTACCCCAAATGAAAGGATATACTTAAGATTAGTGCAGAGAGAGAGACCGCGATAATATTTTATAGTAATTAATTAATTTAAGTAATTATAAGAAAGGCTGTGAATATAAGTTTATAAAATAAATTATTATCATATGAATACTTAAGTATTGCTGTTTATTTATAAAAGGTCCTTAATCCTTACTTTCTTACTATACTATACTATATAAATATATATACAATATTATGAATTATAAATCATCATCATCATTTAAGCAGAAAGACGTCCACTGCTGGATATAGACCCCCAAGTGTCGCCACATTGACCGGTCCCGTGCGACTCGCATCCAGCGGATCCCCGTAACTTTCACCAGGTCATCGATCCACCTAGTGGGAGGCCTTCCAACGCAACGTCTTCCGATTCGCGGTCGCCACTCCAGAACTTTACGGTCCCATCGGCCATCCGTTCTGCGAGCAATGTGCCCCTAATAAATATTATAAATAAATATAAATATATATATTATATTAATTAATATAATATTATAAATGCGAAGGTAGGTTTGTTTGTTACCTTTTCACGCCTGAACCACTGAACGAATCATCCTGAAATTTTGCATATACGTTGTCAGGTGTACAGAAACGGACATAGGCTACCTTTCATCCCAAAAAAGTACTATTCCCGAGGAAAACAACACTAACGTTCTTATGATAATAGATGTAATGTACAACCTTAATTGATAGTAAAATTCTAAATAAACGCGAGCGAAGCTGCGGGCAAAAGCTAGTTTTTTATAATTATAATTCTCCTTCCTCCTCATCCTCTACAATCTGTTACGGTTGGTTTTGTAGCTGCAAGCGCTGCTCCGGATATTGAGGTCCTAGGTTAGCTTTCCAGGTCGGGCAATGTGTTATTGGGTATTATATAAGGAATTTCTCAGAAGCAGCTATGATTCAGGATATATGAGGGGTTGATGGCAATAGACCAATTGCCTTCTATTAGATAACTGGGAGCAGCGGTGGCCCAGTGGTAGCGACCCCGATTTACGAACACTAAGTCGTGGGCTCTAACCCAGGCAGGGGCATTACTTTGTGTAATTTATTTCATCACCACTGCTCTCAAAAACCGTGAAGGAATACATCGTGAGGAAACCGGCATGTCCTTGTACCAAAAATTCGAAGACATGTGACATCTACCAATCCGCACTGGGCCCGCGTGGTGGATTATAGCCCATTCCCTCTCATAGAGAGGAGGCCTGTGCCCCAGAAGTGGGAACATTATAGGCCGATGAAGAGATAACTGGCGAAATTTGGGTACACCTCTGACTAACCCTTTGGGGCGAAAGGTGTTGTGTTATGTCATAACTCCATTATTTTCCGAAAGATTTGACACAAATACTAAAAAGGTTTATTCTAAAACTTAAGCCGTTTATTTTCCCCATAACGCACTCAAAGCTCGCTATGTTACAAAACAGTCGTTTTATCAGCGCAAACGCATCAACACGTACTCGGCTATCGGCCAATCGCGTTCGAGGGCGGGAACTGCGAACGTTGCCTTTCGAAAAAAGAACGCTGCGTTCCATTTGTACGATGTATCTTTAGTTTTTAATGAGTACTTGACAACCTTTATGGGGAAAGGCTGGATTAAAAGAATCATGTTACAGGATACCAGGATAATCTTTTGCTCTTGAATTAATTTTTGCCCGGAGCTGATTCAACCTTGAGGCTGAATAAGTACAAGCTTTACTCCAAAAAATATGCATTTGGTCATCGAAATACTTCAATCTTCCAGATGGCTTTATAAAAATTGAACAAATACGTTGAAATTTTAATCCGCGACGGGTTAGACAGAGCACCTTATACTACTACCTTCACCAACATTTCACCAGATATGTTTAAATCCCATGGATGGGAGCCCATTGCCGTCAACCGGGCACAATTTCAGACTACGTGACTGGTACTTACTGCATAAAAACTTTATTGAAAATCCAAATAACACTTTGCGCGACTTGAGAATCCAGCCTAGGACCTCATGTTCAGCAGTTCTTTTATCTATCTGTTGTGTGCTTGCAATCTCTAGTTAGACCAACGAAGCAGTCATTTTAAGAGCAAATTATTAATATTGTTAGTTGAAGAAAAACTTACAGTAAATACTTTTAACGACGTCACAAAGAAGAGATAAACTTAGTTTAAATTAACATTAAACGACACCTCTCAATACAAATAATTGAATAGCTATTGATATGTATGTTAAAATTAACAACGCCCTTGACATTTAGCCTCTAATACTTCCTAGAATCAGAGACGTTATGATAAAAGTATAAAAACTATTATTTAACTACAGTTGGCATCGATCACTGTCAACAGTCATAATAACATAGTCACACACTGATATGTTTAAGGATATTGAACATGTGCCGACATGTGTGCCTCAAATGAGGTGCCAAATAGGCCAAGGAACATGGGCATTTCAACCAAACCAAAAAATATAAGCTTACCAGAAAGTTTGAGATTTTTTTGAAGTTATACTTCTTTTGGCGCGTTAGGGAAAAATGATGAGAGTAAATTTTTACGATGCGCGCGCACACCGTCACGAAAAACCGACACCCTGAAGTTAGCTAGTCAACATACACCGTGAAGTTAGCTAGTCAACATTTTAGTTTTATAAGTTAGTATTATTATTTTCTTTATTTATTTATATACATATTCTTTTCATTTTTAAATATTTAAATAAAAAACAACTTAAAAAAAACATTTAAAAATATAAAAAATAGTAGCCCACCAGCATTGGGAACAGGGTCCGAGCTACCGGTGGTCAGGGCTGTTGAGAGAGGAACCTCCTGACAATACGCGCCGTGTCCAGAAGTACTGCTTTCTGAATCAAGCCCTTGATCCAGCTGCCAAGCGAGAGCCTCCTTAGATGTTGGTCGAGGCTACTAGCTATTAATCCATTGGCTGACACGACTATCGGCACAATAACTGCTGTACTCACATCCCACATGTCGACAACCTCGCGAGCCAGATCTAGATACTTGAACTGCTTATCTTTTTCTGCTTTCACGAGGTTCTCGTCATGCGGGACTGTTATATCAACAATCATTGCGCGGCGCTCCAATCGATCTATCACCACAATGTCAGGCTTATTGGCAACAATAATCCTGTCAGTGGTGATAGGTCGATCCCAATACAACGTGATATTACCATTATCGAGAACTGGGTCGGGCGCATACTTATAGTATGGCACTTCTGATTCCACAAGGCTATACTTCAAAGCAAGTTGCTGGTGGATAATCCTGGCAACGAGGTTGTGTCTATGCAAGTATTCTCCGTTAGCTAGACTAGAACACCCAGAAATAATGTGTCGGATCGATTCTCCCGGCCGGTGGCATGCCCGACATATGTCAACCGTGCCATCCTTCACAATGTATTTCCGATAGTTATTCGTCATCATAACTTCGTCCATTATTGCACAGACAAAACCTTCGGTTTCCCCGAAGAGGTCACCGAAGCGCAGCCAAGATACGGACGCTAAGAAGTCTACATCGGGCCCATGTAGGGCCCGGTAAAAGCGTCCGTGAAGCTCCTTGCCCTGCCATACCTCCTTGCGGTCATTAGTATCTAATACTCTAGGTTTGCGCCAGCTCTCGTTAGCCAGGGAGAGCGGGGTGAGGCCCTTGTCCACTGAGACCACTTCTCGGTGCATACCCACATCGGCTTCTAGGAAGTATTCCCTGAGACTGCATACCTCACGGTTATGCAGGGTCTTAGCATTTAAGAAGCCACGACCTCCGCATTTCCGTGGGATATACAGTCTCATCACCGACGACCGTGGGTGATGCATCCGATTTGCGGTCAGCAGTACGCGGACCCTCCTATCCAAGGCATCAAGTTCCGTCTGAGTCCATTTGAGTATGCCGAAAGAATACATCAAAACCGGCATGACCCAACTGTTGAAGGCGCGCACCTTATTTCCGCCTGATAAAAGACTATTTAATACTTTTTTCAGGCGGGCAAAGAAGCGCTCCTTCAACGATTGTTTCATGTCGGTAGTGTTGATGCCTAATGCTTCCGACATACCCAAATACTTGTATGTTTCTGTTGAGGAGAGGGATCTAAGGTGTATGGATTCCGAGAGTTGAATTCCCACGGATTCCATAATCTCCCCTCGCTTTACATGCATAACTGCACATTTGTCCACACCAAATTCCATCCTGATGGCGCTACTGAAAGTATTATTATTATACGTTTTTTTTTTTTAGTTAGCCTGAACTGTCCCACTCCTGGGCAAAGGCCTCCCCCATGCCATATTATATGTTATTTTAGTTAATAAGTACATAAACACTTTTTTTAAATTTAGGAATAACATAACACCACACTTGCAATCCCCGTAGGGTTAGGCAGAAGAGTAAGTCCCATGTAATAGGGGGCGAGCCTATTACCATCAACCGGGCACAAATCTAGACTCCGTGGCTGCTTTTGAGAAATCCTTGATGGAAAAACCCAATAGCACTTTGCCCGACCTGGGAATCGAACCCAGGACCTCATGCTCAACAGTCGTGCGACCACTCGACCAACGAGGCATTTGAGGAAATTGAGGAATACTCATACTATTTTAGGGCTACCCACTAATTTGGCAAGGATAAGTTGAAATATTTACTACCATTTGAAGAACATTTTTAAAACGGTCTAAGGGTTGACTGGGGAATGGTCTAAATACTTCAAACATATGACCAGTGATCCACATTTATCCAGGATCAAAAGAGCTGAACCTCATAGAGAGATACATGCCTTTCACCAGGAAAACAGTAACAGTAACCATTTAGGGAACACTCATCATTATCTTCCAACCTTTGTCCCGTGAGTGGATGCAACACGTTTTTTTCTTCCATTCTCCTCTGTCAACCGACACGCTATCATTTACTTCTTTTTCTTTCATATCATTCCTCACACAATCCATCCATCGTTTCCTTTGTCTTCCTCTCCCTCTTCCTCCATCAACATTTATATTCTTCGCTCTTTTAGTCACCTAGGATACGTCTCTTCTCATCACATGCCCATACCATGACAGTCGATTCCCTTTCAACTATTTTGTAACTGGCGTAACTTTCAAACTTCCTATATTAACTTATTCCTGACTATGAAGTCAGGAATAAGTTAATATCACCAGATAATATCACCGACATAAGTCGATACCATTCTTGTCACACCTCTCATTCGCATCCCAGTTAGGGAACAGTATTCTTACATAAATTCTCAAAACCTAGTCTTAAGGAAAGCCATCAGTGTTCAGCCACCATTCTCAGAAAGAGAGAAGTAAACAGTATCTCGATAATCATTAACAATATCTTTTTTTGACGTCTTTTACAATAAATCATACAATTTGTTTACCCGTTTAGATAATTAAGATCAGATACTTGATCTACGATAGTAAGTATAGCCTTTTAAGTACCGCCAATCAAAAGATTATTTTCAGGATTTTGATTGGCGGGAATTCTAACTGGCAGCCTTTACAGACGCTTCTGTAGGTCATCTCTTCGTAGTATGTAGCAGTACAGTACAAGTAATAAATGGTAAACACGGGATTGTGTTTCTTCAGAACGTCTAGAAGATTTTATCTAGATCGCAAATGAGAATTATGTCACAGTATAGCTTCACGTCACAGCTTCAGTGTGAATACCAATAATTTATACCAATAGGTATCTATAACCATCGTTATAATGCATAGCAAAACACATTTTGCTGGCCTCTCGAACTTTTTGCCACTAAGTTCGATACTCGGCTGAAAAATGCTTCTTTGTCGCTAGCTTCGACCAGAACTCTGCCACACACATCGACGGAGTTAGCAGTGGCTCTGGACAGGCCTCTCAAAATGCAGCTGGGGTTACACAGAAAAAGAGACAGAAGGTTGACCATAATTTGTGATGAGGCTCCGCTGTCAAACTTTGTTTTATATAAATACCTCTATCGAACTACGCTACACCACCTAGGGGCAAAATGGCGGCGACTGTAATCAACAGGACACAAGTTCGAGAATCAATCTCAATAGAATTAACCATGACGCATAATAATTTAACTGGAATATAATTTAAGAAGTATCAGCTGTCAATGGCGATGATTTCGCGGTACCCGCCAATCATAAAACAATTATGGTACTGTGCTATTGAATTTATGACGGACCTCACAATACGGAAGAATATTATATGGAAGGAATCTAAGTACTGGAAGATGAGCTAAGCGATGCTCTATTTTAAGATTAATTTATATTAACCTGTATAGATCTCAGTTTTGGAGAATATTTTCAACTTCCTAAAATAATTCTGCTATGCAGTTGGTTGCTGCAAATACTGGTATTTAGGTGGATCCATTTGTACTGGAAACGGATCCTAAAGGCTAGATAGCATTCATCATCTGCCTCGCCTTTGTTAAATATTTACCTTAGGCCACCATTTACCATAGAAATCTGTCCTCATATAAGCCTGTGGCATTACGTTTTGCCTTTTACAATCGCGCTAGGGTTATCTTCCAGGAAAACTAGATAATTCTAGAAACACTCGTAAAATAAACAAAATGATGTGGGGAAACTAAACATGAATGAGTTCACATCCGTATTTCCTTATATTATCACTACGAATTCACTCAGAAATCAATTAATGCTCATCCAAATCTAAAACTACATCGTATACTATATTTTAATCACGTAGATACTGGACTACGTGAGAATCGACCCGCAAATGACTAAAATCTTTGACATTAGCTAACGAGTTTTCCTTATCTTCTAATACATACCTTCATTTTGTCAAACTAATGATAGCGATCATGACAACAGTATCGCAAACACCTAATCGTACTTAACTAATAGGGTATTAACCTTTCGAGGCTTCATTAGAACTAAAACTACATCTGAAGAGGTACGTTCTGGGTAACCGAGTAATTTTAGAAAGAAATCATCGATCGGTCACGTCTTCACGTCACGTGATTCATCATTCACCTGCCCTTATCCCAATCTATTTGGGGTCGGCGCAGCAAGTCTTCTGCTTCCTTCTTCCATACTTCTCTATTACGCGTCATCTCAGCAGTCACCTCCTTTCTGGCGATTTCATCATTCCCATAGTCCATCCTCATACTTGAAACTTTCCTCACGACATTTTCCTTATTCTTCCGCATCACATGTTCATGCCATGATAACCGATTACCACACAATTTTTCAGTCACCACCAGTAGGTACTCATTCCTTATTTTATGCGTTCGTTAACCCACACACATCCCCCTAATTCATGTCATGTGATTATTATCCACAATATTTTTAAAGAGTGGAGATCAGTATTACACAACGTCAGCTGTCTCGTCTTTTCTCAGCTATTTTGGAGTTAGTTTCCAACCTAAAAGCTTGCAGTTGAACACCAGTATTTTATAAGGACCGACTGCATATCTGTACTCGACAATCCAGTTACTGGAAAACCTTTGGTAAGACTGGTTACTAGTTCTTCGGGCTTCTGGCTAAACATACCGACTGTCAAAGATCTACAAATGACAGCCGGGACCAACGTTTAGCCGTTATGTGATCGGTATGTAAGGATCAACATCATCACACGAATCATGTACTCACATAAAAATGTTGGTACCACTGTCAGCAGCGAATAGTTTATCATTTAATATAGTGTCCGCCTTACATGGACAGGATAATGATAGAGCTCGTGACACAATCATTACTGACACCTCGGATTCTGATCATTTCCCTGTTGCAGAGCACGCATAAACATCATTATTTATTGAATATTCCGGCACTTTGCGCAGAGTCGGACAGATGTTACATGTATTTCTCTATTAGTACTCTCCAAAAAACTAGGTACTTATATGACGAAAGATGAATTTGCTATTCTTAAATTATTAACATAATCAGGTCTAGACTTATTGTTCTCCGGATCTCATCAAAGATTTTTGACAAATAAAAATAAAGAAAAATCATTGACATAACTGTCATATGTCATTGGTAAAAAACAAAAGAAAGAAAATCATGTCAAGGACTGATAATTTTCCATAGATTCTGTGGAACATTATAAACGCACAACCAACGAAATACGTTCATTTCCCATCGTCGATACTTTTAACTGTTGATTGCACGATAGAATCTGCTTTATCGACTTAGAAAAGAATTTGAAAAGATTGATCTATACCTTCGGGCTAGTATGTTCCTTCACTCTACTCCTGCTGCTGCAAAAACGGCAATAAAGCTGTCCTCAGACGGACCAACTAAGGGCCAAAAGTTAGTCTTCACCACCAATGAGACGTAAGACCCGATCACTTCCTCATCTAACATTGGAGTAGCACGCACAAACATCATTATTCATCATGATTCCGGCACTCAAGCGACAGTTAAAGAATTAAATTGTAGTTTTTGTTCTTAGGAACCTTTGGACGATTTGATAATGGCTTTGAAATAAGCGTTTCATTGTTGAATGGAGGTTAGAGCTTAGAATTAGTCAACGGTTTTGCATGTGTTACTTACATTTGTCTCACGAAAGCTCTGATTACTGAAAAGACTTGTAACGTAATCTTTGACTTTAAATTAGTTTTCTGGCTAAAAATCTTTGTAAGTTTATACTGAATATGCTATGTGAAGATAGGCTGACTCGATTGTAGTTTTTTTTTGACACTACAGGGTGTAAACAGACTCTTCACGAAGCCGTCAACCAAGCATTATGTACATCAAACTAAGTAACTTTACGCAAAAATTAGTGCTGGGAAATGACTTTTTTTTAAACTGAAAAATCACATTTTACAGTAGTACTCAATGTTACGCACTCAAAACATTGTGATGATGGATGGATTGAATAGTATGGAGGTATGGGGTATGGTTCTGGAGGTGTTTAAAGTAAATTTCTTACATAAATAACATGTAAGTATTTAAAAAAACTTGTGAAAAAGATGGAACTTTGGCCCCCAATATCTCCGTAACTAGAAGGTATGGTCTAGAACAAAAAAATGATCGCAATGACGGGGAAAACAAGTGCCTTTCGGCTTCGTTAAGAGTCTGTTTACACCCTTTATTTTAGGCACAGCCACAGCACTTATATCTAGCCAAACATGTTAGTGTGACGGCAGAGATGGCCCAGGGGTAACCATCCCCGACTTACTGAGTTGTAGGTCGCGGGTGCGAGTTTTAACCCAAGCAGGTTCCTTTGTGTAATTTATTTCATCACTATTGCTCTCAAAAAGGTGAAAGACGTGTGACATCTATCAACACTCACTGGGACCACCTGAACTATAGCCCATGCCCTCTCCTAGAGAGGAGGCCTGTGTCCCAGCAGTGGGAACCTTATAGGATAATACTAGCAGAGTAAGCAGTGGGCCAGCCACGTTTGTCGTTTGACTTAATTCATGAATGAATATCTAACCAAACACTTCATCACATGCCCTTAGACACGTGCCAAGATGGCGGCTGTTTAACACGACACATCACATAATGTGAACAGCAAATGCGAGACGCTAAACTGATTGGCGGGCAATGAGTGGCATTAACATGCCAATGTAAGATTTGGGTCATGATACAGAATTTGTAACTGCAGAAGGCTTATTCCGAGCAATCTGGATTCTTCTGAAAGACCAAAGAAATGATGGATGGCCTGTGTAAAAGATAATATGGTTAGGAAGGCGGAGACTCACGAGATGGGGGCTAATAAAGATGGAAGAAAACAACATACTGCGTCGATCCTAAATAAATTGGAATTACGGCAGGGTAATGATGGCTGTAATGATGGAGGTCGCTACGGAGCTTCTGCATTTCTTCATTTGTGGTCAAGCTGACTCAATGCGTGACACGCTACCAACCATCGTGCAAAGACCCTTGTCATCGATTCTCGTCTTTCAAAATATAACAACATGAAGAGGCCATCATAATCTGGCTTTAAAACGCAATTAAGATTAATTAGAGTAGCGTACTCTTTGAATAGTAACAGCGTATCTACAAAATGGCTGTTCGGAATTCTTCTGTTTTTTTTCTTGTTTTTTTTTTTAAGATTTATATTTGGAACGGAACCGCACGTCGTATGATCATCGAATGTTAATTAAGTTAACTCAATTCTTGTTGAGTAGATAGGTGTGCTCATCATCAGTTGTTGAAGCTAAATATTAAAGTATTAGTAATTTTTTTATCTAAGCGAGGGGCTCGGGTCCATCTTCAGGTTAAACCGCGCTTACCTAGGTTGGCCTGTGGATGGGTTACCACCCATTACATACCGAGTTTCCTTCGTGCCTCAGAAAGCACGTTAAGCCGTTGATCCCGGCTCGTCAATTGTAGATCTTTCGACATACGTTACAGGTAATCAGTGGCCCGGTAGTCTGACAAGCAGTCTTACCAAGGGGTACGTGTTGTATTACCCAGTCCTAACTGGGTTTTGGAGATCAGATAGGCAGTTGCTCTATGTAAAATTCTGGTATTCAGCTGCATCCGGTTAGACTGGAAGCCGACCCCAACATAATTGGCAAAAGGCAAGGCAGATGATGAGCAATTTTGTTATCTCCAACACTAACTTAATGACAGGTAAGGTTTGTTTTAACTGTTGGTAAAGGTAACCTAGGCCTTGGTCTAGTTTGTGACATTCTATAAGTGATAAGGATGACAGAATAGTCAAACTAGTACATTTTGATACAAGTGGGCAAACTTTGTCCTTGCAACCGAGGTGCAATTGACGCCCTAGCCGAAGGCGAGTAGGTATGTTATGGAGCCGAGAACTGCAGTGACAAATGCCCATATGAATCAGAATATGACATACCAAAAGGCTTTAGAAGAAATCTGATGCGACCCTCTTTCTTGAAAATGCATAGAACATCCGTTACAACCCTATGACTCTTCGAATGGGAAGATTTAAATGAGAAGGAACTCACGAATTACGTTCAGACGTTGAAGGGACGTTGCGTTGGAAGGCTTTCCACTAAGTGAACCGATGACTTGGTGAAGGTTGTGGGGATCCGCTGGATGCGAGTCGCACGGGACTGGTCAATGTGGCGACACCTGGGGGAGGCCCATGTTCAGCAGTGGACGTCTTTCTGATGCAATGATGATGATGAATGATGAGAAGGAATCATTCAAGCTGATCTGTACCTACCTTTAGGTTGGTTGGTGATTCTACAATTACCAGGAATGTCCCTACTCCCTAGTCTGGTCAAATTCAAGTCAAAGGCAAAGTCAAAGGCGTGACTGCTGAGAATGAGATCCTGGGTACCATTTTCAAGTTCCTAAGGTAAAGTGTTATTGGGTTTTTCTATCAGACATGTCTCAGTAGCAGCCACAAAGTCTGAATTTGTGCATTTATACTGAAAGGACTTAAACATAACTGGTAAAATGTGGGTGTATATAAGGTACACCTTTACCTTGACCTTTGGGGTTTACAGGGAGGTCTTATGTGTTTTGTTATGTTGCGCACTATTTCGCAAATTATCATCTACTGATGGCTATAAGTATGTGGCACGCACGGTTGCGAAGTTCTTGACTAAGATTTCCAGGAAAACAATCATTTATCGGCCTTTTCGGTTAATTAATCTTATTCAATTATCTATGAACTTTGACGTGTTTCCAGCAAAATAGAGATAGGCTCGCCTCCCACGTGAGGACCTTGGGCCAATAACAGCCAATATTTTAAATTTTGAAAAGGAAGGATGCATTTTAAGGAAACTTGGCCTTATCGACGAGTATGACAATGTGGCTTTATCATTTTTTTTTTATTTTTCAATCCACGATGGAGGCTCTCTTGACCTCGATCCCGCCTGATGGAAAGCGATGGATGACGTCAATGATGGAACGAGCGTGCCCAGAAGATGCCCGATTACTCTTGCTTTGAAGGCAGACGGTTAAATGTGTGTAAAGGTAACTGGCAAAATGTGGGTGTACTATTAGATACAGGCTTGATGTTAACAATATACTATTTTCTCGCTCCATCACTCCCTTTGGAGTTTGGCGTTTGACATTTTGCGAACTAGACATTCTGCGATTTGGACATTTTTCGAACTGGACATTCTGCGAACTGGACATTCTGCGAACTGAACATTTTGCGAACTGGACATTCCGCGAACTGGACATTTTGCCATCATTGGACATCTTGCGAATTGGACATTCTGCGCCTAAGCGGTTTGTTTGGTGTCGTTTTGGCTTTTGCATAGACTTGCAAAAGGAAAGTTGCAGGGCAGGATCACTTAATAACATTACTACAGTACTACTTCATTTTATTTTCTTCCCATCCCCATAACGTGACTCTAAAACTCACACACAAGGAAAAACGCACAAACAAAAACAAAATTAATTCGAAAATCAAAGCTCTACCACAAACAACGCGACAGAGCCAGCTTACACCATTGTATACACTAGAACTTCCTGGCTGTATAGTGTTAATAGACAATAATTGATCTCTCTGACGGCCACCCGCGTCGCCACTGTCCGTGTATTTTTAAACTGCGAACTAGGGATGCGCGATCCGATACTTTACAGTATCGATACAACAAGATGTTATACTTCGATATTTTGGAACTTTACGATAAATGTAAATGATTGATACAAAAGTATTGGTCCTGGCGTTGCAAGCGCGACTGCTGATCATGAGCTCCTGGGTTCGATTCCCGGTTAAACAAAGTTTTATTGGGTTTTTCCATCCGAAATTTCTCAGTAGCCGCCACGGAGTCTGGATTTGGTTTAGTTGCGTATCGATCCAGATTATCGATAAAGGTACAAAAATCGTGTATCCCTATTGCGAACGCATCCGACCGCGATGGCGCGTCTGTTTTCAAAGATGGCTGCTAAGTTGGCGGGAAATGTGCGGTGGACTTAGCTGTTGGTTTATTTTGATTTGATTGGGGCGTAATTTAGGATGTTGTATTTATATCTGAGTAATTGGTGTCTGTTGAACGTAAAACAGTTTTAATGTAAAGACACGCGCTACTGTTAAACCTGGAAATCGAACGTAGGACCTATTTCGCGAGTTCGATTTCCAGGTCGGACAAAATGTTATTGGGGTTTTCCCAACACGATTTTCTAATGCAGCCCGGTGTTTGAATTTGTGTCAACCTCCAGTAAAATGTGGGTGCATTATAGGTACACAATGTAATGTTATGTTATGTAACTAGTGCCTTTTGGATATATATTCGCCATTAAAACATATTTGTTTGTTGTATGCGAGCTCCCCCTTAAATATTTATTTTATTTGATTTTAGTATTTGTTGATATAGCGGCAATAGAAATACATCATCTGTGAAAATTTCAACTGTCTAGCTATCACGGTTCATGAGATACAGCCTGGTGACAGACGGACAGACAGACAGTCGGACGGACGGACAGCGGAGTCTTAGTAATTGGGTCCCGTTTTACCCTTTTGGTACGGAACCCTAAAAAAAGAATTCTATCATACGACAGGTTTCAAAAGTAGGTCTACCTTACTTGGGAATCTTCAATGACTGAAAATTATACATATGATGAGAGAACACACAAAGACACTGATGTATAAAAAACTAATAAATCATCTTGCCCTTATCCCAATTTATTTGGAGTCGGCGCAGCATGTCTTCTTCTTCCATTCTTCTCTATTACTCGTCATGGTCTCTTAAAGCCATCTACATTTAACTCAAAATTTGCCTCACTACCTTTTCTCCAGTATCCTCACTTCATAACATCACGCCTGTAATCCCCGTAGGGTTAGGCAGAGGTGTACCTAATAGTACACCCACATTTCGCCAGTTATCTTTAAGTCCCATGAAATAGGGGGCTAGCCTATTGCCATCAACCGAGCACAAATCCAGACTCCCTGGCTGCTACTGAGAAATTCCTGATGGAAAAACATAATAGCACTTTTCCCAACCTGGGAATCGAACCCAGGACCTCATGCTCAGCAGTCGCGCTTGCGACCACTTGGCCAACGCGGCTATGTCCTCACTACATAAAATAAATACCTAAATAAAAAAGAAAAAAGCAAAGCCACAACAGAATGTTTTCATAAGCAATTAGGTATTGTCGTTTCACGTTGTTTGTTCCTGGCGACAAGGCGACAATAACTCACAAATCCGCAACGTGCCGCCTCCCTCGTTAGCAAAGTTCCAATTTTAAATTCATCGCGAGTCATTTGCTTTTGCGATCGCTGTGCGGGACACATGACGTCATTAGTCACAAGGAGTGTACTGTAACTATGGTGTTTTGATACTTGATAAAAAACTTAGTTTTTGATTACCCTAAATCTCTTAAAGGTTAATTTTTAGTAAAGATGATGTATGGTGATTTGTTTTCATATTAATCGACAAAATGTAGGGAACAGCTGATTTCTTTTTCACGATTCCTTGATGTAAGTTTATTACTGGGGGGCCCCCTCATAATAAGCATGTATGCACCTCAATCAATCTTATCTTATAGCACCTAACATAAATGTTGTGTATTTCATATTACGCAAGCTCTAAAACAAGGACTGAAGCCGGTTTTGCAAAATATTTGTTTGTAAGCATAACAAATCTGATGTGTAGATTTCATCATTACTGATTCAGTCTTCTCTACCGAATGTCAAAAGTATTCTTAGTGACATAGTATTGAATCAAGAGAAACTAGAATTCGTCGAAGATACTGTTCTTCTGGGGATCACGCTCGACTCAAGGCTACAATGGGGTCCGCATATAACATCTCTTGCAGGACGGCTGAGTTCAGCAGCATATGCTGTTAGAAAAATCCGTCAATTTACTGATGTAGATACCGCGAGGCTAGTCTATTTTAGTTATTTTCATAGTATTATGTCATACGGTATTTTACTATGGGGACGGGCTGCAGACATCGAGTCTATATTTATTCTGCAGAAAAGAGCTATCAGAGCCTTATATCATCTACGTAGACGTGATTCTCTAAGAGAACTGTTCAAGGAAATTAACATCATGACAGTACCTTGTCAATACATCTATGAAAACATCATGTACGTTAGGAAAAATCTGCATTTATTTAGTAAAAGAGGTGACAGGCACCACTATAATACTAGAAATAGGGACCAACTAGTACAGCCAGGTTTTAGACTAGCTAAAGTAGACTCATCTTTCATGGGGTACTGTTTAAAAAGTTACAATAAAATACCTTCCCACATTCTGAAACTAAATGAGACGAAATTTAAATCTTGTATGAAACGCACACTATGTAGGCAAGCATATTATAAGTTGGGGGATTACATTGATGATAAAAATGCTTGGCTCAATGCTGGTCCTGCTCCACAACCAACCAAACTAATTGATTACCATGTGAAGTTATTGTGGAAGCTGCAGAAGATTGTAATAATATCTTTGCAGTGTATAGACTCAATATCTTAGTATTATATAATTGCATAGCACATGTGTGAGTACTATGTACTGTAAAGCGTGCACGTTAAGAGCGTTTCTACATCGTTCTCACATATATGTACCTATAATCTCAATATGAATGATGTAGCCAAGATTTTGTAACAATATTTTGATTAAAAAGAGTGTCCATGGAGTTTCTTGCCCATTCTTCTCCATTGAGATCTACGCTTTGGAATGGACAACTACAGTACTTTCACAAGTTATTATGTCTTGTGTCTGTGACTGTAGCTTAGCCTAATTTGTTTTTCTGACATTCAAAAGTGCCTGTAATGGTCTAATTGAAATAAATGCTTTTGATTTTGAGTTGAGTTTGAGTTTGAGTATCATAAATCCAATAATAATATTTGCGTAGTATGAGTTTTGTAATCTGAAAATAATGTTTTATCAAAATCAATCCAATGTTTATAAAATGATTTGGGATTAAATACTTAAAATTCGCAGAATTTTTCAAATCTTCCGTCGATAAAGTTGGGAATATCTACTTCGTAGTTATTTTAAGGGAAAAAACCATTTTGCCACGTTATTATGATGCGTCAGCTTTATCTTTTAAAACCAGATTATTTCTTATCAATCACGTTTTCGTATCACTTTATTCTTGATAATGCGTGACATGTTTGAAAAATGACTTAAAGAGGAAACTTGTTGAAGCGTATTATCATTTTCAGACTACAATTTCAACCTACTACCCTGGCTACACAGTCATGTTCATAAATATTTTAACTGTTGCAACAGTTTTCACGATTATTACATATAGAAAAGTGATTTGCGAAAGTATCAAAGTCCTCAGTCCTACTACAGTTGAAGTCGGCGGCGCGGCGTGTCGCTGGCGCGGCGGCGACATGACGAATGGCGGCGCGCGTTCCAAATTTAAAATCCGCCGCGTAACGCCAGCGCTAATGGCATTGTTTATGGAAGCGTTCTGACTTTACCAACTGATCAGTGTTGCACTAGTTTTAATTTTGGGAAAGGATGTTTTCGGAAATAAATATATGTAAATATACTTCTATTAGTTTACTGAAATAAAAGATCCATACTATTTTATTATTTAATATTATAAATGCGCAAGTATGTTTATTTGTTACCTTTTCACACCTAAACCACAGATCCTGAAATTTTGCATATATGTTGTCAGGTGTACAGAGTACCAACAATAACGTTGATAAGATAAGATGGCGCCACGGGTCTTTCGAATCATCATCAAATATCATCAGAGAACAATCCAAATTCTAAATTAACGCGAGCGAAGCCGCGGACAAAAGCTAGTTTATTATATACTTATTAGAGAGATAAATGCATGGTTTTTCAAAGTAATAATAGCGGCCTTGACCCTGCAATCTGATGATTGACTGAAGAAACATGGTCCACACCATGAGATCCAAGTTAGCTAGTTAGATTTTTTTTTTCCACCCGCAAAAAAAAAAAAATAACAAATAAGTGTGGTATGCTGGCAACACTAAACGCAATCGGCGGTCTCTTTAGCCCAGCATTAGTTTAAATGACGCTTGAAATTATTTTAAGTGCAGTGTACACTGTAGGGTTTACTGTGAGCTCATTTTAACTGTGATTTACTAGTTTTGGTGGCGGGTGGCCTTTTGAACACCAGGATATGGTAAAGACATCGTCACTATGCAGTAGTATGCAGTGTGGTCCTTGGATGAGAATAGAACTACTCTTCCTGTGAGCCCTATTAGGGAAAACTGCGTGATTTTGTCATGAAAAAGTTTCTGGAATTTCTTAGCCAAATGACGTTCTTCATTGTCATCATCGTCGTCATTCACAGCCTGAAAATTACCCACTGGTGGGTATAGGACGCTCCAGTACCGAATGGTCAATTTTTGTTAGAGGTAAGCCAGAGTATATACCTTTAATGTGATTATATTATTTGTCTATAGAATACTGACTGTGCCATTTTTCAAAGGGATTAAGCCGCTAGGAATCGATTTGAATAGAACCTTCACCACTGGGACGCTCTTTTGGTGTGCCTATCTCCCCGTTCCTGTGTCATTTTGCAATTTCGCCGCCGCGAAATTGCAAAAAAATTTCATTTCCCAGTCCTTGGAGGCCTTTCGGTGACAGCCTTAGTCCAACTGTCATTGAGCCTTGCGTGTTTGAAACAAAATGAGAACCACAAGAAGACAAAAAGGGCTCCCTTCTTACCATCTTTCCGGTAATTCTGGGAAAGCTAACATCCTGCCAGGGCTGCGGGACTGTTCGAAAGTGATACCGGGGCCCTGGAACACAAAGGGCAAAGAAAGAACATGAATGGGTTTTAGTCAGTACAAGTCTGACATCCTTCCGCTCCGCCCAGAGCGGGAGGAGTCGTTTGATGATTTCCCATACTAAAAAAAAGGGAGAGTTAACATGGATTTTAAGGGTTTTCGTTGTTTGAAAGATGGAGGACCCCATCCAAGGTATCTGTGTATTGAGCCACAACCCTCTTCCTGCTTCTTAAGATGCAAAGATTGAACAGACACTTTTTTCTAGCCTGTAAACAGTTAAAATATGTGTTTATTTTATAAACAACGTCAACGTAGTCATAATTACAGAGGTTACGTAGAATTTCCGTAAATAAAAAAAAAAACAAAAAAAAGTTGCGATTTCATATTAGCACACAAAATACGTCAACTGTACAAAAATGTAGATATGTCAACGAAGATATGTGATATTTTTTTAAATGAGACTGTGGCAGTCGATGCAACATATATATTCAGCCTTACTAGACAAGAAGCTCACATACTGACCTCAACATACTTCGCAGAAGGCAATGCTGATTGGATTATCTCAAGTTATTCCAATTATAGAACACACAATAATAATTGAGCGTCAAAATAGTTGTTGTATCGCAATTAGACGTTAGTCCAGAATAAATTAAACTGTCTTAAGAAGGTAGTTGCATTATCATATATTATGTACTTGTTAACCGCTTTGACCTCTAGTGAGTCTCTTTGCATTAAGGGCAGTGTTACACTTATACGGTTGTAAGTTATGTTAAGTCAGTGTTTTATTATTTGCATAATAATTGGTTGGTTAGTAATGGTAGTTTTTTATGAGAAACTTGACTAAATAAACATATATGGTTTTAAAATTAAAACAAAAAATTAGCAATCAATAATAGGTATAAAGTAAGTTCGCCCCCGATTATATGGGACTTAAACAGAACTCTAGCGAAATGTGGGTATACTATTGGGTACACCGTACACCTCTGCCTAACCCTTTGGAGATTACAGGTGTTATGTTATGTGTAAATACGAGAGGCAAAATATTAATCAAGTTTTCTTCTTTATTTGTCTTCAAAGGGTCAAAGTAATTTTGTTTTTGATTGCAGAATTTTTTAAAAAATCACTATTTCATTTTAAAATTTCATGAGCATTTTATCACACATGTGCCATTTCGCTTCTTATATTTGACAAACCCATTCCAGATAGAAAATTCCTATTTTCTAATCTCGTGGAACAAAAATTGACTTTGATGTAACTCGTCCTTAACAACCGCAGTGAATTTCACTAGCACAGCGGGATACAGATGCGAGTATTAACTAGCAGTAGGTGAGCCGAACGGACAGACGTACTACATATTAAGAGCTAACGTTTGTGGATTCAGGTTGATTGCCAAGGGAAGAGCTTGGATGTTTTGTAACTTTATTGCGAAGTATTTAAAGCTGGCAATGTACAATCGAGGACACTCCCGCCTGATCATCACTAAGGTCATTTTTGCTTGCACTTACAATATGAAGCGCTCTCTAGCCGGGCGGGTCGCCTCCGCATGATTGAAGCGATTTTTTTTAACTGTTCAGGCGGAATAGGCTGCGACTGTACATTGAAACCTTTAGCAAATCTTAGTTTCACTTAGGTAATTTAAAAAAAAAGATAGGTTTTGTGATTTTACGCTTAAAAGTATTTTTTGTTAGCATTATTTGACAACCACCACACGTTCCGTTTTTTCTTTCCGATAGATTTATTTTGCTTGGTTCTAAAAACGATCAAGACTGTGACATCCACCTATAGAGCCTAATACTGTCAAGGAATCATGTTTCAGTTTTGTGTTTATAGTAATTGTTTCGTTGTTCTGCAGTTAAATTTTTTAACCATTTTGGTAAAACATATAAATTTATAGTCAAATTCGCGTCCCTAGGAAGAAGACTTCTAATTTCAAGAAAACCAAAACTTTCTGAATTTTTTAAAGATGACCTTAACATTCTAAATCTTTATCCGTATCAGGTGTTACCCAAAGTGATTGTTTCCCGATCAATCCTGTGTCGTTAACACCCCTGGGGGTGGGGGTGAAGCTTACATTACCAAACTACAAGTCATGTTAGTGATATTTTTCAATGACGCGACCGGGCGTAATGTGTGAACATGAGTTTGACAATGTAACGACATTGCGGTTGTAGTCATGTAGAACAATTACGACTCTTATGTTGGGGGAGTTGCAATTGGTATAAGTGGGAATGACTTTGAACACACAACAATTTATTAAGCTATACATAACCAGATTATGCGGATCTCTAATGGTACGGAAAATCTATACAAAGCGAGACCATATTATACTGGATTGTGTGTCGCCGTGTGCAAGCGCAGGTGCAATTCTGCGAAAAGCTTTTGAAGGTCACTTTTCCTAAAATTGAATGTTCAATTATATGGAATATATACTGTTAGGAAGAAATGAGGTTTTACGTACCAAGCACATGTTAGTTCTATGGCAAAGAGTGACCACTTCGAATTGTCGCTGGTCGCGGGAGACTTTTGTTGGGAATATCGCTCAAAGGGCTTTAAGATTCATAATTTCATATTTTGTGTTCTTATTCGCTATTTTTGTAAACAATTTTGTAATGATTTGTGGCAGTTTAGGTTAGTTTCAGTGATTGATATTTTGTTCCATGTTAGAATAAACGGCTGTATTCATTATTTTGTGTACCTCGTTGTCTTTTTTTAAACATTTTCGCTTCTGTTTCCTAAATATACAATAAACCGTAAACATATGAAGTTTTCTCTAGAACTATATCTATGCGGATTAAGCAAATAAACTAAAAAAGAAAAGAATTTCAATTCACAATCCAAATAAATCCAATGATAATATAACTTGACCCCCGTAACCAAATCAACGAATTTCTATTCAAATCACTTCCTATTACTTAGATCAACCCCCACATAAAATACTTGAGCTAACCCCAAAAATCTAAATACACTTCTGGCCACTCGTAAACCTAAAAAAGAACTATTCAACCCTTGAAAAGCTCGATATAATAAAAATAAAAATACAGTAAAAAAGGTATAAAAGTGTCCGGGGGATGGCAAATGAAATGGAATGCAAATGTGGGATGTGATAAACGAATGGGGGTTGAAGGGGGTGAAGTGGGAGGGGTAGTTCTGTTGAGAATCTTTGTTGCTTGAATTGTGTTTTGGAAAGCAGGTTAAATGGTGAGTATTGATTTAGTAATTGTTACACATTTGTAAACAAAGAGAATGTGATTAATTAGGTCAGCAAAAGTCTTCTTTACAAATGGGTACATTTAGGTTTTGGCTGAAGACATTTATGAAAAACATATTTTTTTTTAAATAGGGTGGTTCTACACGATGATCATCTGCCTAGCCTTTTCTCAACTATGTTGGGGTTGGCTTCCAGTCTAACCAGATGATCTGAATACCAGTATTTTAGATGGAGCGACTGTCTATCTGACCTCCACAAACCAGTTAGTACCTACTAGATAATACTCCCTATCCCTTGGTAAGACTTGTGGTCAGATTTTATGGGCCACTGACTATCTGTAACAACTGTCAAAGATTTACAATTGACAGCCGGCACTAATCACAATATAATATTTAAAAAAAAGTGTGTGTGTACTTATGTACGCAAGTAAGAAGTTATACTTCTTTGGCGTATAAAACTAAAATATTGACTAGCTAACTTCAGGGTGTCGGTTTTTCGTGACGGTGTGCGCGCGCATCGTAAAAATTTATTCTCATCATTTTACCCTAACGCGCCAAAAGAAGTATAACTTCAAATATTAGCATCTTGTGTTTAACCCATATTTACCAAATATTATGTCTATCTGTATCAAAATTATGTACCAACATGAGTAATCAGTTCCATTAACACACTAAAAGCAATTCCACATCCATTTCTGCCCTAACAACATCAAACCACTAATGCCAACTTCTAGAAATAAAATGTTTTACTCAAAGTACCTAGTCCGGTATACTTCTAGTATACTTGAAGTACATTTAGACAGGTACCTACGTAACACTCGTCGAGAGAGTGGCTTTTACGTTACCGTTTACAGCTTACACTAAACTTTTATACCGCACTCCTTGAAATACCGGTAAAATAATATGAAGCGGGGAGGGTTATAACTTGACAAAAAAAGGTGACAAGTGATACCTATATTGTTGTCAGGCTGTTCAATTACAAAACGCAGTTTTATAAAGGGGTGGTTTTCATGAAGACAAAATATTTATCTACAATAATAAGATGGTAAGAGACAGTTAGACGGGGTCGCGGTAGACCGCGGAGAAGATGGCGGGACGCCTTGGATGGCTTTCTCGGTAATTGGCAAGAAGAGGCACAACATCGGGAAAAGTGGAAGGAATGGGGGGAGGCTTTTGCCCAGGAGTGGGACAGTTCAGGCTAACTAAAAAAAATAATAAAAAAAAATAAGATGGTATAATGATTTCGAGACTGTGGGACGCGACGCTAATGAGCCAATTATAAAAAAATCTGTATTAATGTATTGGTATTTTTCATTAATCTGCTCATGGACGTCAGACAGAATATTTTTTGAAAATTGTGTATAAAAGAAATGAGAAAAGAGCGATAGAGGATAGGAAAACAGATGAACGTAGAGATATACAGTTTGTATAAGTAAAAAAGCGCCACATTAACTTCAAGACAATAACCCCACAACTTATGTAACACATTGTAGTAAAAAAATCAGCAATAACCCTAAAATGCTTACCTGTTGATATCACCGCGAATCGCGCGGGTCTTTACGACCCCACATAAAGTTTTATGTTGCACAGCCCTGTTTGCGTAACATCACTAGTTGCCCTTTTTTATTTGCTGGCTTTTTTATATTTTTCGCGTTTTTATTAAGGTAGTGGGGGCTGTTTACCCAATTTTTGGTAGTTGCGGCATTATGCAAGAATATAGGTACATAGGTAGAAGTTGCCTAGTTTTTTTGTGGTACACTGCGATGAAATGCAGCATTCTTTTGACATTTAATAACTTATATTTTCCCATGTGAATTGTTTCATGGTAGATGGAACTCATGTAGAACTGCAAAATAAAAAGTAATATTTCAGAAAACGATTTATAACATATTTTATTGTTGTGTTTTATTTCATCGCAGGTGCAGCTTTGGTTAGTTCTGTTTAATTTTAAATCTTTTAAGACACTTAAATTATGTTACCACACAACCCAGCTGGTCTGTTAGTTTCCTTATAAAAAAATACGACAGTCAAAACCTAACATAAAAGCAATCGAAATTAAAAAAACCGAAAATTTCTGCACTTAAATTAAAAATCCTGGTCGAAATATCCCTAACTAGCACTCTAAACTTTCGAGATCGATTCAATGTTTGAGGGTTAAGTCTTATTCGGGAACGGAATGAGCTATTAATAAACAGAAAATTTTTGTTTGTCGGTTTTGTTTTAAAGTTTGTTAGTTAATTGGAGTTGGTCCTAGGTTTATTACGAGTTTCGAAACCCGGTTTAATTCGTGACGGGGGTAAGTGGTTCAATGTTCCTATTGGTGAATATTATGGTGGTAGGTATTTTCCTACAGTTAGAATATTTATTTTCCTATGGTAGTTAAGAGCTCTTGGCTAAATAATAACAGCCGAGGTTAAGCCGTGCTTACCTAGGTCCATCCGGAGGGGTGACCACCCATTACATACCGAGATTTCTCCGTGCCTCGGAAAGCACGTTAAGTCCCGGCTGGAATTTTTAGATCTTCGGCAGTCTTTGATAGTCCAGTGTCTCTTAAGTCTGACCTTACAAAGAGGTCTTATATGACCCACTACTCACTGGGTTGTGGAGTTCAGATAGGCAGTCGCTCCATGTAAAATACTGATAATCAAATGAATATTGTTTCCCATGCCTAGTCAATCCTAATGTCAATTCGAAAGAGAAATGAAGGATCTAGAGAAGAAACCATTTTCTCTCTCTCAAACGTTTCCTATTTTCTGCAACGACTTTAAGCGATTGACATAAACCCTTCCTGCCTTAGTCCTATTCTACCTGAGGTTGACGCAACACGTTTTCTTCTTTCATTCTCCCCTGACAGACGTCACGTCATCATTTGCTCTTTTTTTATGAAATTACGGTTAATGTATACAGAAAAAAAAACTAAGTAAACAGACCTATAGATAACAATCATTCTATTATTCTAGATAATATTCTATCTGGAACAATTAGCTTGATAATAGCCTTAATCTTTGGCATCTCATCAACACATTAAAGATTTGCGAAACTAAACATCTATCTGTATAATTTCTGGCTATGACGATTATGGTATTTCCAGCAGTGACACCAGAACGCTTTGCATGACCACCCTAGAAACGGGTTTTGTCGACGGAAGAATCGACAAAATAACAGATCAACAAAACATATCTGTAACATGCTACGCGTGCACAATTTCTATGACATATAGATCAAGGTCAGATAATTTTTGGTTTAACTTTTCCAGTCGGCGGATGAGGGTTAATTTCATGTCCTGTATCACGAGTTTCATAATTTTCATCAAATAAAAACTGTGCAATGATCATATCTTCCTGCCCCTGTCCCATAATATTTCGTTTGGTCGGCGCCACACGTTTTTTTCTTCAGTTCTCCCCTGTCAATCGTTACGCTATCATTTACTTCTTTTTCCCTCATATCATTCCTCTTAAATTCCATCCATCTTTTTTCAATCAACATTTATATTCATCACTCTTTCAGTCACATGCGATTGGTCCCTCCTCATCACATGCCCATACCATGACATTTGATTCCCTTTCAATTTTTAAACTATCTCTATTATATTAATTATTTACTTAATAGAATAGAATTTTCATCGAGGAGCTCGTGGTTAAACAATAACAGCCGCTCGGGTCAATCTTTAGGTTAAGCCGTGCTTGCCTAGGTTGGTCTGTGGATGGGTGACCACCCATTACATACCGAGTTTCCTCCGTGCCTCGGAAAGCACGTTAAGCCGTTGGTCCCGGCTGTCATTTGAAGATCTTTGACAGTCGTTAAAGTAGTCAGTGGCGCAAAAAGTCTGACAACCAGTCTTACCAAGGGATATCGTATTTCCCAGTAGTAACTGGGTTGTGGAGGTCAGATAAGCAGTCGCTCCATGTAAAATACTGGTATTCAGCTGCATCCGGTTGGACTGGAAGCCGACCCCAACATAGTTGGGAAAAGGCTAGGCAGATGATGATGAGAATAGAATGTTCATTATTCGAGTATCCAAGGCTCAAAAACTGTTAGACTATGTTAGTAAGCACTGATATAATAAACATCACAACACGGTAGATCACTGCTGTGACAACCCATGAGTAGTTGCACAACAGCGATCCACATAAACACAGTCAAGGCGACTAGCAATCATGCTTAGGATACTGTTGGTGGTGCTCCACACCCTGCGCACCAGGGAAGCGCACCTTTTACGCATTGTTGCGTAAAAACAATCCATATGCGCATCTGCAAACATCCCCGACACAGCTTCCTAAACGCATTACTTATCCTTTCTTGTTCCACACATTGACATCCATAAAATGTACAATCTTAACAATTAAAATCAATTATTTTGTCAGAATCATTGAGCACAGGTTTTTAATTGCCAAGAAGGCGGTTACCTGTTCCAAAACGTAAACTCAGCGGAGAAGAATGAAGAAACTCCACTGATACTTCATAATAGTGTGATAGCCGATGACTGATTAAATATGCAAATCTATTATTTCCTAATATGGATCTGAAAACTGTGTCAGTAAAGTCCAAATTGGTTTTTATTAACATCAGTAAGCAAATTGTTTAATTGTCCAACTTTAATTGTTCCTAGAACTGATTCGGGAATCCAAAAGGATTAGGTACCGAGCATTAACGAGAATTCACGACCATTACCGAGAATTACCGAAAATCGACTTTATAGTTTTAGTAATTTAATTACCTAAGTACACAAATGATTTAGACATATCTTTGATGTTATTCATTATTCACTTTATTTATGGGATAGTAGAATATCTATTGCGTTTGGTTACTAGCATGTTTGTCTGTTTAGACTTTAGGCTACTTATCTAAAGGCTATCATATTAGTTCTACTACATACTGTCTTTATGTGTAGGTAGCTCCACACGGACCTAATTTTAAAGCTTCGTCAAAACCAAGTCCTAAAAATGTAACACACTAAGCCTTGTTTGTCGATTAAAAAGTTGTATTAATTCTAGAAGTCGTTTGAACGACTTTCTAGTGGTCGCAAGCGCGACTGCTTAACATGAGGTCCTGGGTTCGATTCCCAGGTCTGGCAAAGTGTTATTGGGTTTTCCATCAGGAATTTCTCAGTAGCAGCCACGGAGTCTGGACTTGTGTCCGGTTGGCGGCAATAGGCTCGCCCCCTATTATATGAGACTTAAGCATAACACACTGGCGAAATGTAGGTGTACTTATACACCTCTGCCTAACCCTTTGACGATTATAGGCGGGATGCTATGTATCGTTTGAACGAAAAACACTATAGCCACTACTTATAACTATTTGATTCCAAGAAAGAGGCTCAAATCCGTTTATTAAATTAATTCTCGAAACTTCAATACAAATTCCGAATTTTAATTAAAATTTCCATTATTGTATACCAAAAATAGGTACCAGGCTCTCAGGACCTTCTAAGAAGTCTGTTTGTCACCTGTGTGTCAGGACATACGGGCGTCGGCCGTCGCGTCTCAAATCAATAGTTTCGCGCAAGCCCAGCGGTGGCCACGAGACAAAACGACATCATTCACTTCTTATACTTTGTTCTAGCTACTTAATATGTGTGGTGGAGGTAGCTTTTCGGGGGAGAAAATGGCTGAAAAAAGTATTTAGTCTTAGATTATTTTTGTAGAGAAATAACTATTAGTGGCTTTGGTGTAAGGATTTTTTTAATCTTTGCTGTATTTGTGAAAAATATCCTACATAGCTCGATAGCCACTAAAACGCCAGCGGGTACTGTGGGACCCGGCAATAAAAAACGCTTAACCGCCATTGGGTACTCGAGGCCCCGGGTTTCTTAAATTGACATTACTGACAATGACATAAGTGACACTTGACAGTTCAAACAAGGTTTAACTGTGGCTGGCCACTGGATAGAAAAAAACTCATCGGCAAATAACACGAAATTTCTACACGAATTCAAGGAAATATTTATCTAAGAATTTGAAGGTAACCTATGATAGTAGTCCACAATTAGGTACTACCTACTCATTATAATAAACGACCGTTACGCATTTCAAATGGAACGCATTCAAATTCAAATTGAGAATATGGGCGTGGTTAACCAATAAGAAGTGTCACGCGCGGCGACACGGTGACAGTTTCGACCAATAGCGCGACGATAAAGGCGGTGACATTTTTAAACGAACTGTACGAGTCCGCCCACGCCTTGTGACTGAAATGTACTACATTTTCTTTGGTGGATTTTCTTGACAATGGTTTAGAATTTAGAAGATTATAAATACGTTTAAAATTGAACAGCTTAGTAAATAATTGATTCGTAACATTGCATTAAGTGATTATTTTACCCAATTTATCCAACTATATTGAAATTGAATGTAGGTACCTAACTATTTGTTTTGTTTGTCTTTTTTAAACCTATGATATAAAGGGACTCGCGAAGTCATTTGACACTATACATTTAATGAATCCTGTTAATAACCTAGAAATCGATAATAGGGCTGTTAATCATAGCAAATTCTATTTAGGATGCATTCCGTAAATAACACTTGTGTCGAGTAATAAAACATGATTTAGAACTATCGGTAATGCCTCATCAGATTATTAAGTAAAGCAACATTTTTCTAGTGTTGCCTCCATCTATACTATAGTCTATTTTAATAATTACGAGTTTTACTACGTCAATAACAAATAATAAAAGTAGAGAAGAGAAACAGAAAATAATCTTCCAAAAAAACAATTTATACCTACACGTCATAACTTTTCATTCCTATTTCAAAGCGGCTTTCATGAATGTGACACTTTCAGCCAATGGCCGCCCACCTTTTTGTCATTGGTCGTCACCTAGATGTCACTGTTTGTCGCATGTCGCATAAGAAAAGGATAGCATAATAGACATAGTAGTAGGCGCGACAGAGACGGGCGATGTTTACCTACGTCGCCTACTTGAATTTCCACGGAGTGAAAATTTTAATTTTCGAACGAGTAGTGATGTTACTAAATACTTTTCTTTTAGTCGATAGTTTATATTGTAAATCTTTGTTTTCTTTTATTGCATTCATATTATTTGCCTGGTTTTAATACTAAGTACTTACCTTACTGTGTTTTATAGTTATTTTATGTCTAGCTGTTAAGTTGGCTAAAATAACTGAGAAAGGACAATAAATCATAACATCACACCCATAATCCCCGAAGGGTTAGGCAGAGGTGTAGGTACATATAGGTACCTAATAGTACACTCACATTTCGCCAGTTAGGTTTGAGTCCCATGTAATTGGAGGCGAGCCTATTACCATCAATTCCAGACAAATCTGAGAAACTCCTAATGGAAAAACTCAACAACACATTACCCGACCTGGTAATCGAACACAAGACCTTATACTCAGCAATCGCGCTTGCGACTACTAGACCCACGTGGCAGCCAAAGGACTATTAGGTATATGTATAACTAAATTCAACTACAAAGCCTGTGATCGGTAATACATCGATATTAATTACACCCAGCCATATAAAGGGGTCTATCGAAATGTCAAACCAACCATATTGCGTAACAAATTTAATACCGCCGTGTTATACCAGTACCTACTGATCCTAATTAGAGAGCTACAACCAACATGTTTAATGTATATTACGATACCGTAACAAGGTATTAGACTCAGGTAATTCAGGTATATTGCTATATGAGCCCCATTTAATGTAACTACGAGGGAACATGGGTAGTATTTAGGTGGCAAAATAATTCCTGCGAAATTGGAGTAAAATGATTATTAGAGGTAGATTATTAGGTGACTTATTTTGAAATTGAAAATAAGTCACCGAATAATCGGTAATGGTATGGCTTATCTAGTACCTACCTAGATTTATACTCTAGTAAGCATCAATTTCTTTAAGTGTTAATTCCAATTATATCAAACTAGCAGATGCCCGCGCCTTTGCCTGTGTGGATGTCGGCTATCGCGACCAAAAGTAATCATGAAATTATTATCCCGTTCCTTTAACAAAAACTTGACAAATTATATACTAAAACCTTCCTCGAGAGCCACTCTATTCATTGGTGAAAACAGTATAAAAATAGGTGCAGTATAGTTTTTGAGTTTATCGCGAACAGACACAGACGCGGCGGAGGACTTTGTTTTACAATATGTAGTTATATTTATATACTAAAACCTTCGTCGAGAACCACTCTACCCATTAGTGAAAACAGCATAAAAATAGGTGCAGTAGTTTTTGAGTTTATCGCGATCAGACAGACAGACGCAGCGGAGGACTTTGTTTTATAATATATTGTGATAGTGATTATTTCGGAAAGGAACTTGCCAACAAATTCGGTTGCCTAAATTTCTGAATCATGTTTCACCAATATCATTATCATATTATGTTAATAACGATTAACTCAGAAGTCACGAAATATTCGAACATACTCTTTAATTCGCAGACTACGTCACCATTTTCTTTTTTTTCAAATAAATCGTTGCGTGCTCTTTTTGAAGCGTGCCTCTAACAATCGAATTTAGAACAATTTTAGTATATCGGCACGAGCTTCTGTCGATCGAAATTAATTCGAAATTCTCGCTTAGAAGCTTCCGTGCGGGAATTTTGAAGAGCAGGCAGGTAGCTAATCTTATTCTGAATTTGAATGGCGCTGCAGGCTTCAATGACATGTTCTGACTGAAGGACAGACTCACAGACTGGCCACTAAGGTAGTTAAGTCCACGCTATGTCATTTTGGTAGGCAGAGCCTCTGAGCCTTTTTACATGTTTCTGGAAACTTTTTTTATTTTTTTTAATTCTTTCTCTTAGTAGCGCTATTGGTATGCGGGCGAATATGAAAATACTGCACCAATTTTGGAAAAACATCGTTTACTTACTCACATATTCTTTAGTATTATGGTGTTGTTGTTGCTAAGTATACGTCAAGTTAATTACTGTAAAAGTCCGAACTATGGTATATTGGGTTTCGACAATATTTCAGCAAAACTCACGTTAGATTTCTTTATAAACGATATTTATTGTTCAACAAAAACGACATGACATTTGTCTACAAAAAGAAAAAGCAACAACACCATCTGTGTCAGAAAACGGAAACTAATCGCATACGTGTATGAAAGATTTACTAACTCTTTATGGTTAAATCCAGAAATAAGTATTCAGTGATCATCATTAATTTCGAACTGCTTTTGGTTTTACCTCAAAGACACGGATTCAATCCTGGAAATGTCATTTTCGAATGAAAGTAAATATTTTTTTCATTTATACAGTCCTGAAAAGTTATTCACCAGAAATTTTGCCTTCAAAATAATTCGAATTATCAAAATACCTTTGTGTTAAGTAATGCACAGAAGTTATTTATCAGCCCAGTGGCGTTGTTGCAATTTTAAATTCGGAATTCGGATTTCGGTAAACGTTCGAAAACAGTCGATCACGAATTGTCTCATTTGAATTTGGAATCACGAGAATGAGTTCGCACAGTCTGTCAACCCCTGAGGATACAATGAAGAAGTATTTTAAATATTTAAGAATAAAACTGGATGAATATTTTAGATTTCTGCACGTGCAAGAAATTCGTCACATTTTATTTAAATTACTTTAAATTAAGTTCAATTAAGTCTCTTAAAATTTTTACTACACACGCGCAGTGTAACAGATTCACATTAATCTACATGATTTTTTAAAAGAATTAAAAATGGAATAGAATTCAAATCAAATTGTTTATGATATAAGTATTAATTAATCGAGTTTTTTTCTGGGGTGGTGACATGTCTTAAAAACGTGTGTGTGTGACATGTATATTATATCCATTACTTAAAGGCCCGTTTCACCACCAACTATTAAGTTCCCGTTAACTTACTTGGCATGTAATTTCATACAAACTCTTTTCCATTATTGAATTTATTCGGTAAGTTGTGGCTATTCGGGCATCGTGCAAAAGACCCTTATTCAAAAAAAGTATGTTTTTTTTCTACCAGACAGCTTAGTACTTAACAGTTACTTAGATTGAGAAACTCATGTCTATGTTAGTTATTTATTTCGACGCATCTATCCTATTCTCACAGTAGGTAACCTAATAGCTGCAGAAGAAGGTTAGACTCAGTAGGCATCAATTACATCTTGCCTGACTGTCTTTCAGACTCAAAGATAATGTTACACTGCCGAATCACTTCCATAGTAATTTTCTAGTTGCAAATTGTCTATCATTTCTTAATTCTTTAAACAGGAACAATAAATCTATGATTAAATAAAAATAAAAAATTTAATCGCGTGCAATATGGCGACGTAACCTGCGGCGATGCTTCCAAATTCAAAATTCGACCTGTCCGATTCTATTGTTTGGATACGCGGCCCGAGGCTAAGTTTGCGTGATCTTATTCTCGTTACCAAAGACAATGAAGACTTTTGGTCGTGTATCTGAAAATTGAGCTATGAAATAACTACCTACAAACATACAGTATGTTATGTATGGAAAAATCGACTACCTATGTCTGTCTAGCCAGTATCCATAATAACATTGCTGGCTCCCTAAGAAGCCAGTCTCATTAACGACACAAAAAAGAAACGCTCTAGAAAGGGCCCGTTTCGAACTTTTCAAATTCAAATTCGGAACTCGTAAAGGCACGTTCATCGTAGTCTATGTTTAACTAAATAGTATGACACTGACTGGAAACAAACTCAAGGAAAACTGTGATCTACGAAATGTGGTAAACATATGTTTTTTTAATTATTTAATACAGTCGTTTTTATCCGGCTTCAGTCAGTAAAGGCTTTTCACTAGGCTGCAGCTGCTTTGATTGCTTATTTTGTGCATTATAATTAAAATAACTTACCTTAAGTACAGACCCAGCAGGTCAAGCCACCCGAAACTGTCAACCAACTTTGAACCTAATGCATTATCAATTAAGTCGACAATCTAATAAAGAAATCTGACAGATTGTAGTAGCTTGATGTGCTGGTGTCTGTACTTACTTACCTTTTTTTTTTTTAGATATTATTTTGTACCCTATCACAATGTTGTCCTATTTAACCCAAAGTTTGACTGGTAGAGAATGCTTTGTGGCATTAAGTTCGCCTATATACCACAATCGTAAGTTAGCACAGACTGTCCAATTTCTCCAAATGAGTTTTAACCATAAAATATTAACGGTTAAGCTAATCGAATGATAAAATTTGACAGTTTCTGCTGATTTGATGAGCTGGGGAGTGTACATAAGTTATATATAAATAAATAACTTTTTTAAATCAAGACCTTTTTAGAGGAGCTAAGTCAAAGACAGCTTATCCACGACATTAGAGTTAAACTGCGATGTACTGAATTACCCATCTTTTCTTTGACAGTACCTGAAAGAAAACTTTTATCGGTTCTAAAGACCACTGAAGTTACTAAACTGGACTGAATAAATTACTCAGAATTATGTAACCAGTTCTTAAAGTTATACCTGCTAAAAGTATTTCTTTCTGAAAGTTAATTTTTCGCTGAGTAGGTATGTATTCGAGCTAAAAGCCAGCCAGTGAAATAAAGAGTTGATCAAGAAAGTTTTTCATTTTATAATTGAACTTAGGCTTTAGAATAACTTAGCTAAATTAGTATTTCCCCCTGTTGAATTGGTCGGAGCGTTCGTATTTATTACCCGACTGCGTCAGAAGGAGGGTAATGTTTTGCATGTTTTTTTACTAAATAATGTACTAAATGTATTTCTTTACTACTGCTCTCAAAACGGTGAAGGAAAACATTGAGAGGAAACCAGCATATCTTAGAGCTAAAAAATCAAAGACATGTGACAATCTACTTAACCTCACGGACCCTCGTCATGGATAAGACAGTAAAATGCTTATGCTTTAAGCACAACCAAGTAAATTGTTTAAAAAAAAAAACAAGTAGAGACTTTTAAAGTGATGAGATAACTCGATATTCTTCCGAAATAAACAATAGTTTGGAAAAAAACTAAGTTTTCCATATATTGTGACTATTGCTACAGACAAAAAAGATTGTTTCGTCATGTGACGGGCAGTTACTTGCTTTAGAGACGATTGATTGATTGATAAAATAATTACCTAGATACTTACTAAAGCTTTCAATGCCCTAAAATAAATATTTATTTAATTCAAACCACGTAACAGTGTAAACACAGCCTAACCTAGCTCGCGTGACGATACTTTTTAAACATAGAACGCTCGTTCTTTTTGCGAATTAGAAGTGTTCTCTCTTCAAAACAAATTGCTGACAAGCGGGAAGTTCGAATTTCGTATGCGCCAACCGCAGACCATTGCGTTACCAGCTTACAACTACACTTACAATTTCCATTTTGAACTCTATCTGTGGTAAAATAAGGTATATTTAGTGTGGAGTGTTATTATTTTGAAATTAATTCACGTTGCGTTTTGGATGCAAATGTGTGTGATGAGACTTGATTATGTAAATGAGAACGGACTAGCCTTGTGTGAGACTTTTGAGTGCGTATTGTTTGGATCGCGAGGTAGCCGCACATTAAGCACCTTTTTATTTCTACTGTTTAATAAGCGTAGAGCATTTTCGTTAGCAGTATCAGAGAACGTTGAAGCGGTTTGTGAATGAAATTGAGAAGTTACGTGAAAATCTAATACTTTAAACGAGCCATTCTTGTATATATATCTATGTTCTAATACTTTAAACGAGCAATTCTTTAAAAGAGCCAACTAATTAAGAAAAGGTTCATCGAACTAAATCATTCATTACATTCTTTACTACCTAGCGTCTGTACAAATAATGACAATATATTCAAAGACTGTATCAACTCACAAAGTTAATAATTTATCTTTCCAATACTTACCCTTAGGTAGGTGTATCACTACACAATTAATGTTTACCCCTAACAGAAGCTACAAACAAAAAGAAAAATCAATTTGTAAGTTCCCTACTTTTCCCTAACAACGTGTGATAATAGAAAGTTTAAAAATTAACGAACCCCGCACGCGATGTCACGCTGACGTGTCGCGTGAATGACGTCATGGTAAATGTCACGGGTGACAAGCAAATGTCAAAGTGATAAGATAGGGTGGGGAAAGCGATGGATATTGATTATCCATTTGTTTTTATTTGTTGGGAAGTTTGTCTTTTAGGTATTGTTTATACAGGATGTCCACATAGGAAATTAAAAAAAAAAAACTGTTGTTTCCTACAAAAGTTCAATACCTACTTTTCGAAACACTACCTACCTACTTTTTGATGTATGGAACTGCAGATTTTTTTTTAATAACTGATTAAAATTTTTGAACTTCGAATAGCTCGTACAGACGCACACCAAGCTTTCAAATTTTCCCAATCAACCTTGAATCTAACAAAATGACATGTAATAAATACAATATAATGTTTGACAGATTGTATTAGCTTGTTATGCTGGCATCTGTGCCTAGCTAGAGTAGTTCTAGTAGTTAAGTTCATCAAAGTAGTTAACAAAATAAGCAGGCAGGCACTGTATAGGAGAGGCCAGGTCATACCAATTCATTAAAAAGTTAGCTAGTCTAGTTAAATTCAAGCTGAAGTACAAGTTGAACTAAGAGGATGACTAAACTTGCACCTGGAATGGCTAAGCTAAGTTGAAGTTATATCTGGGAATTTACCTGTGTAGGGGACTTAAACAAAACTAGGAGAGATACTTATAGTTGGTTCTTTGCGTTGAAAAAAGTGAATATTGCATAATCTGCCAAAAATAGCCAATCAAAAATTCTAAAGTACCCATCTATTAGTATCTCTTTATTTAAATTGGGCGAACGCTTGAGCTGAAATTTTGCACACACCTTTAGTTCTGATGACAAAACAATTTTATGACGGACATGACTTAATCCTACAGCCGGGATCGTCTCCTCACTAAAGAACTCCTCAACTCAACAACTCCTCACGTTCAATGTTGATTGATAAACCTAATTTTTCTAACCAACCCAATTAAAAAAAAAAACTTGTTTTATTTTTTATTTATTTTGATTTTCCTGCCATTGTTATCTTATGTAGTTAGAATGACACTTTATCTAGGCCCTAGAGGTATAAACGTTAGAAAAACTTCTTATTGATTTTCAATTTATTTAATCAATTCTTTTTTATGCAAAACTAATCGAAAATGCTAAATAATAGACTTATAGACTCTCCGTGAAAGACTTCTAAATATTTCTCCATCTATACATATTCCATCTTAGCATTCCACTTCATTTAAAATAACCCTTTCTCGTTCAAATTGTGTTCAGAAACGCATAAAATCGGTATTCCTTATTTGAAATTCATAAATCACGTAAATTAGTGTTGTTCGGCTTCTGGAATTTTAACTTTTTTAGCTCCAGGCTGTTTGCGAGATGTTCTTTGCCTATATTTATTATCTGTAGCATAGTTTAGCAATATGGCGTCCTTAATTTTGGTTGCTTGCTTATTAACTTATTAAAATTTATGACTTAATGTCGGGTTATAAGTTAGGGATTTCGTAGTTTTCTGCTGCTGTTTTTAGGGTTCCGTACCTCAAAAGGTAAAAAAGGAACCCTTATAAAATCACTCTCTTGTCCGTCTGTCCATCTGTCTGTCTGTTCGTGTGTCACCACCGATTTTCTCAGGAACGGGTAGAATAGAATCGAATAGAATAGAATAGAATAGAATTTTGCAAATATGGGTAATACACAAAAGTTGTTACAAAATATCAAAGATCAGCCATATTTTACCATTCGGCATGCGAACATTTTTTACATTATTTATGAAATTCGTTTTAAAAACAAATGCTTACATTATTAGACCTAGCAAGTTGAAATTTATACCAGATATGGAGGTCTATAGTCCCTATTAGGTGTATAAAAATCAAGGTCCTGAGTCAAAACGATAACGAAGAAAACGATAACTAATAACTTGTAAGTACCAACATTTACCTTAATTTTCAGCTTTTTTATTTTTCGGAATTTTCCCTTTACTTGTGCTGTAACCGGAACTACCCTATAGGTTTTCGGTTGAAAACCTATATGGTAGTTCCCGTTGACCTAGAATCACGAAATTTGGCAAGAAGCAATGGCTTACAGCACAGGAACCCTCGGTGCGCTGGTCCAACCCTCACTTGGCCGGTTTTTAAATCTGTTACTTATACAGATTTTGGGTGAGTTGAAACTAGGATTGACACCTAAACATTGATTAATACAGAAACTACATTGCTAATACCATAAGGAGCATGTTACATTTCGTTTATTCACCGTGTTTTTATTACCGACAAAATTTTTAATTTTGATTCCGTTTAGGAAGCTTAAGTTTGTATGGATAACTGCATCTCCTTTTTCACGTTAACGCTATCCATTATGTTAAAAAAAAAAACTAGGGGAAAGGAACGTTCTGTTTTACTTTACCGTGTTTTCCGTTACCGGAATAACTTTTTGTATATTGAGTAGGTACCTAGATCCAGAATGACACTTAATTAAGCAGCCTGACTTTTAGGATATTTGCCCAGTTTCCATTTATCACATCTCCCAATTTACCATGCTTGAATTCACAGATCCTGGAGGGATTTGTTTGGCGAAATTGAATATGAATCAAATATTTCAAGGATGCCAATAAGCCCAACCTCCTCCATTGCTCTGATCCCAATTTATTTTGAGTCGGGTCTTCTTCTTCCATACTTCTCTCTTACTCGTCATCTCAGCAGTCACCTCCTTTCTTGCCATATCATCCTTCACACAGTTCTTCCATCGTTTCTTTGGTCTTCACCATCATCATAACATCACGCCTGTAATCCCCGAAGGGTTAGGCAGAAGTGTACCTAATAGTACACCCACATTTCTCCAGTTATGTTTTTAAGTCCCATGTAATAGGGGGCGAGCCTATTGCCATCAACCAGGCACAAATCCAGACTCCGTAACTCCGTCGCTCCGTTCTTTCGTCTTCCTCTACTCTTAAACCCAACCTCTACTCTTAAAATTCATACTCAAATTTTAGGATACGAACAAGCAGCGTTATTTTGATACCATATAAGATCAAGATCACTTTGATCATATTTAGATTCACTTAAGGTGTATTTTGCTGGCTGCGGGACTGTTCGTAAGAGATACCGCGGCCCTGGAACACAAAGGGCAAGGAAGGAACATGGATGGGTTTTAGTTAGTATAAGTCTGACACTCCCTTCCGCTCTGCCCAGAGCGGGAGATGTCATTTGATGATTTCCCATCCGTAAAAAAAAAGGTGTGTTTTGCTAAACGTAAGTAGGATTATTGCATCGTGTCATACGTCTTGTTCCTTTATAAAGGCCTTGTCACTGGCAGTAATGCCAACAATAACTTTAATGAAAGCTCCGTTTGACAAACTCGTTGGTCTAGTGATCGCAATCGCGACTGCTGAGCACAAGGTCCTGGGTTCGATTCATGGGTCAGGCAAATTGTTGTTGGGTTTTTCCATCAGGAGTTTCTTAGTAGCCGCCACGGAGTCTGGATTACTGCCCGGTTGATAGCAATAGGCTCGTTCCATGTAACATGGGACCTAAACATAACAGGCGAAAGGTGGGTGGATTATTAGGTACACCTCCGCCTAACCTTTCGGGGTTTACAAGCAAACATGGTGGCTTGTTAGTTGTAGTGCATTTTCGTCAAATATTGTGTGTAAAAATCAAAGACCGAATAAATTTTTCCAAACTTTTTTATTACATACTTATTATCGTTTGGCAAAAAGGAAGTATATATGTTTTATTTATATAATACAATCTTAACAAATTAAGTTTTTAATACTTTTTGGTACTTATACAATTTAAGGTATTATAATATCTCACATTACACGAAGATTTGATTGAGAAACACCAAGAAATGTACAGTAATGAAATTGAAATCATAACTTGTCATATTTTAGCACCAACTTATTAGGAGATATGATCAAATGATTATTCTACAGTAATTTTAAAGAATATTTGTAATGAAATTTGAAGAAAAAAACTTTTAAAATAAAGGACAACTTCGATACTCACGGAGAAACTGATTTTTACGATAAACAGTTACACCAATTTAAAGAGTTTCAAATCTCGTTACAATAACTCCATTTGTGCTAAAAGACCAAATAAAGTAATTTAGACGGAAATATTCTTTTCACAACTATTTATACAACATACGAAAATTGTAAGTACATAATCATTCGTCATCAATTCTAAATACATCAGCCAAAATTTTGTACATTAAACACTATTATTTATTTACATTTTATTGCACGATTTATTACTATGGAATGTTGAATTACAATTAAATACTATCTATGCTACAACACATGAAAAAGTCTAAGCGAACACTACTTTAATATTTACATAGCCAAGATTTTAGACTTCACACCCACACTTGACTCACAAACGGCTGGGCCGCATCACACCACACCCCATTACTGAGAATATGAAGGTACTGGGACTGTCTTGCTTTACAACACTATTTGGTAATACTAAATTAAATCACAAATGCACAGGAGATTCGTCTACACCGATCCACTATTCAGGTCACGACGGGTTTACGTGGATCCTACCATTCTGTCTGCGGGCCACATGGGACTCATAATGCATATTCCTCTTAGTTCTTGAGAAGAATGCAGCGTTGCAACCACTAACAGAACACCGGTGCAAAGATTGAACATGCACGCTTTCACAATGGTGTTTCAAGCTGGACAAGTCCTTGAAGCAGTCTTTGCAACCCCGACATGGGTAATAACCGTCTTTATTTGGTCGTGGTGCCTCATCTTCTACACAGTAATTAAGCTTTCTCGAATGCGGTGGGGAGTAATTTGGTTGACAGCCGAAAGCATTCAAACTTGGAGGAAGAAACCCTAATGGGATTGGAGGGAAGTTTGGAAGCATACCAAAAGGAGTGAAGAGGAATGAGTGCTGTGCAAACATATCCCTGTTACTAAGATAAGTTTCTGGTAGCTGTAGATGGGGGTAAGGAGACGGGAATGACAGCTGTTGGCTCAAATGGTTCTTCAGCTTGTCAGATTCTTTCGCTCGGTAATAGATGTGAGATTCTACGTAGGGTACGGCACGTTCTTCCTCATTATACCGTGATATGAGTTCCATTTGTTCTCGAATCTTGTCTAAAAAACGCGAAGACTCTTCCGATATTCTATACTCTTCTATTTTTCGATGCAAACTCATGTTTGCACTGTGTCGGTCTTTGCTTCGTTTTGAAGAAAACGCTGCTCTACACCCTTCAACATTACATTTGTACATAAGCTTCAGATGTGCATTTTGGTAGTGTGTTTTTAGTACATAAGTATTTTGGAAGATCTTCCCACATACTGTGCATTTGCGGGGATTTTCATGATCCATAGGAACATCGGTGGTACTGACAAAGAAGCCATTGTCGAAATGCCCAAAGATTTGACCGTGAGTGTCCTCGGCATTGTAATCAAAACTGGATACTGAAGAAGATGGCGATCTGTCAGAGTAATCTATCGAATCATTCATGGACAAGTTGTACGGGCCTAAGGACTGGGTATCTGGTTTCTTAGGAATGCTAGGGAAATCTCCTTTAGATAAACTTTCAAGTCTTTTCAGTGCGTTTTCTGATGAGAACTGCTCTTCACTAGAACGATTATTTGTAGGTTTGTATACGTCTTGTTTCTCGATTGGTTCGTCTTTTACTCTCAAATCTTGAATATTGTAACTCATATCCGTAGGTTCATCTTTGATAACTGGTGTTTTTGGCTTTTCTTCCTTATTTTTAAGTTCTTCATTAGTTACATCATTAGTAACATCAATATTATTCTCATTCGAGTGGCTATCCTCAGTTTTGACCCTTTTCAAATCCACAGCGCATTCATTTTCTTCAGCATCCGGATAATCACGTTTTGGATTTGATGTACCATTTTCGGAAATATAATGATTTTGTAAACGAGTGGGGTTCAGGTTTTTGCGTTTCCTTTTCATAACTTCGGGACTAGCTGTTTCTTCTTTTCTATGGTCTGTGACTTCGTTGTTATCACTAACACTTCTTTGATCAAAGTCGGTTTCCGAGTCATCTATGGATCCTATGGACTTGTTAAGAGTAGAATAATAATCACTAGTATCAATATGTTCACCGTCATCATCATCGTCGTCGCCTGCCACAACCACAATACCGTCATCTTCATCGGATTCTCCTTGACCATCTTGGTCCTTATTTTCCACAGAATCAGATTCACGTCGCATTGGCGGGCCATGGTCGAAAGATTGTGAGAAATTCATGTTCATACTATTTTTATAATCTAACGGTATGTTAGATGAGAATTGGCCCATACCATGTTGTGGATTCAAAAGAGGGTATGATCCAAATGGATGCATAGGGTTCATCACTGGTGGTATATTTAGACCAGCCCTGTGTGGTGATATTAGCACTGGGTGCACTTGGGCGGTTCTGCCATCATGAGGTGAAATTTTCCGTCGAAGGTGTGGCGAATGTAATTTTGGATTAGGATTGGCACTATGACGGTTTCTAGATCTTCTTGAACTGAACATCATGCTGCACCCTTCAACAGTACATTTATGCATTTCACGTAGATGAACAGCGGAGAAATGGATCTTTAAAGCTCCTTTGTCACAAAAGGTTTTTAGGCAGACGTTGCATTGAACTCTCTTTTTGCCCGTGGCTGGGTTGATGAAGTGTGTTCCTAAGTTAAGAGGCATTTGTGAGGCGCCCCATTGTCTCTTCGGTGGACTGATGCATTTACCTAACATCATGTTCCTAGAGTTCTGTGCCACTTCAGCATAAGCGTCTTTGCTTAAATTGAGAACATTGTCATCTTCAGGTTTGTGGTCATCTGATCTTGCTTTACCATTGCTATGAATTTTGTTTTCTAATGGTTCCGCAGGTTTTGCCGACATTTGAGGTAGAAGAGCTTGAAGAGAGGCTAAGCCCATTGGGTTTTGACTAAGCGCAGCTACCATGGCTGCCTGGTGATTAAATGTTGAAGGCATTGTCATTGGCGGAATAGGTAAGTTTGTAGGTAAGGGGAAGTTAAAGAATTGACTTCTCATTAAATCCATAGTAGCCTTTTCAGCAGATCCTAAATCGTAAGGTTTCCTGCTCTCTTCTTTTTCGTTGTTCTCATTCGTTTTGTGTTTTCGGAAATCAAAAGGTTGCATATTTTGTAGGTGGCTTAAAGGTGATGAGTTAATTGGACTAGTAGTAGAGAGAGGACTGGATGAGGTAGATAGGCGGATACTATGATTTGGAGATACTTCGGCTGACGATACTCTATGAGAAGGTGACTGATGTACTGGGGATGACCTATTATGACTGGGCGAGATTGCTTCTTTCTTTACTTCAGTATGACCTTCTCTAGGGCTGCTCCTGGTTTCTCTTTCTTGGATACTCTTAAGATAATCGTAGTGTTGTTTCGCTTCCATCATATGTTGGAAGTATTTAAGAGATTCATCGTTTCGGACGTCTCTGCCTGAGTGTTCCATTAGTTTCCTGAATTCTGCCTCGAGCTTGGATTGCTCGAAGGCTCTTGAATCAGGGTACTCTGGTCTCTTATCAGGTTTGTCGTAGTTAGCTCCCGGTGGCGATGGAAGACCGTTCTTCTTGTAAATGGGAAGCAGGGAGGTCTTGTGAAGTGCTCTTGCTTCTTGCAGCTTGAGGATCTGTTGGAGAGCCATGTTGTGCTCCGGTCCGCGACCACTCCATCTTTCAGCGCTGCTTGATTGTGATTCCTGGAACAAGAAATAAATAAAATTGTAGTTTCACTTTTAAGCAGGGCATGCCCATGGTGTTATGGTAAGTATAGTTTATCGCAACTGATGGTGAATGTTCATGATGAACCCAATTAATGAGGCTTTCGATTTAATATATTCTTCAAAACAAATTATAAGCTCTGCAAAATTTTAATATTCAAAATTGTAAATGATCAGTTATAAGTTAAAACAATTCCGGTATCCCGAGTTTTGAAAGCGTTCACCGACTATAAAACGAAATAACATATCATGAGTCGATTTACAAAACAGTCCATTTAATAAAATTATGAATGAGCGCGGCTAATTCTAAAAGATTATCGAGTCTAGAGCAAGCCTTAAACACTGGTTGTTCAAATCCCTCTTCAAAATAACTATCAGGCCGACACAAAACCACACCTTGCGTTTTCAAAGGCTAATATCAAATTAATTCTCAGAACGCGGAGCAATTGGGTAAAATTGTGTAAAATGACGGTTTCGACTCGACTTGGAGAATAGAAAAGTGGTTTGTGTCGCGTGTTTGAAACGATTTAATCCGAAAACTAAATTACTATTCATTTGGTAAGCATTCGGGGCCTCGCGATGTCAAAGTTAAATTTTCGAGTTAATTTAACCACTCCTTAGCTGCCTTTGAATAGGTTTCTAACAAAAACTAGTATGTAATTATTATTGTGTTGTCGTGAGAATCACACGAAAATGTTCTGTAGCAAAACACTTTGAACAATTGAATCTAAAATAACGTTATTTTCTACTATCTTCGGCCTAATCTTGAAGTGTACATTGACAAATGAGCTGTCGGTACCATTTTGTACAATAAGTGTAATTTTTAACTTAAACGTCACAATATTCGCCCACATTGCATTTAGCAAAAGCTTACCTACTTATAAATTTAAACATTCAATAAATATAAAAGCCTACATACAATTTACAAAACCGCATTAAAACGTCACTTATAATTCTATCAAAAAAACCACATCTCATTTAAAAAATCGTTTAAACGCATAATAGCTGGCAACACCCAGCATTCACTTATAATGAACTTGATTGTCGCTTTTTAAAACAGTTTGTCACTCGATTATGGCGTGTAACCGATGGGGTTGCCATATCATTATCCTTTTCCCCGGAATTAAATTGTCGTTTGGAGTCGGCGCGTCGGGGGCAATTTCGTACAAGCGACCAATTATTACAATGATTTCGTTTCTATTGCCACAAAACGGATAAACGTCGGATAATAAAGTGTCTTTTTAGAAAAATATACGTCTGTGAGTTTAGTTTTAATGTTATGCGGGGAAATAATTATATGGAGTTTTCTGAAGTCGTTTCGTGCTTTCTAAAGTCGTTTCGTAAAAATTGGGATTGCGTCTTGCCGTCGTTTTTGTTAGAAGACGGTTTTGTTTTTGTCCTTATCGTAATCGAGGACGTTTAAGAAAATTGGAGTGATCGTGTATGATGATATAATTTAAACAGATGTTTGTTAGATTATTTTGTGTTTACGGACTATTATTTTTGTATTAGGAAGCTTTTTAACAATGTTCTGAAATATCTAAAAGATTGCGTGATTAAATTAAAAATTCTTGTGTATAATTTTTAGATATGGCGGTTTTGATGTAAAAGTCATGGCTTACAATGTTGATGAAATTAATTTCAGTGATATTCTCGTTACGGTGACTGACCACAAAACTCAGCGTTAACCTCGTCATTATTATTTATCATTATCATTAGGTCCAACGCGTATCATTAACCAATCACAGCGTAAAACTCACGCGCACCATCTACTTTAATTCTTTAATCGAATAACGCATTTCTTGTCGTCGTTGTTGGTACTGTTGCACAAAAAAGCGTTACAAAATTCTATTGGTGCGACAATTTATGTTCCATATTTAAAATAATTTGATTAATTAATATTTAACCCTGAATGTTTAGAAATTGCACCTACCACCTGTTTGTCACTTTGTCACCCAAAGATTGACTATAAGAAAATGCCTATTGCATTAGGCTACTATATAAGATTGTGTGTGAATTTTTAAATAAATAATTAAACTTATAATTAAGTATTATACTTTTAAGAAGAAGAAGTTATTACTTATGACGTAAATTAGTTTTGTCAAGTAACAAAATAAGAAAACAAGATGGAGGTCTAGACAGCGATTTTTTGCGTTTGCTTTAAGTGTTTTCTTATAAGGCGGTCACCGCCTGACTGTGGGAACGAAACGAGTAATTGTCAACAGTCAACAAAAAGGTTGCAAGACGCAAATAATCATTGAAAGTCGCGATTTTAACCCGAGGTGGTTGACCCGCCAACTTATTCGTACACCCGAAATTACTCTTATTACCTCTTAAAACAGACTATTTTCCGGCGCTGTGAGTGAAAAAACATAAATTTGCGCACATATCTGACCCACGCCTACCGGCAGAGCAATGGACAAGCGGACATATTTCATGGTATTTTTTTTTTTAAATGTAACATAACAAAGTGTATCTTATTACCTTGATATATGGTCTTATTTCAGTTGGTCGTGAGGTGACTTTTTTGTATTTTTTTAATGTGTACTTCGCGATCGTTTTTCGTTGGCTCGCTGTCGTGACATGCCATATTGTTCAGCGCATGATACATGAAGTAAGTAAACAGGTTTGTGTACAGTGAAGCGCATAACGCATTGCAATTTTGCTTAATGACCGCTTAAGCACGCACCTGAGATGCACCGCCCCGCTGTTTTCTTGTGGGAAAGGTTTAGTCCTATACAGCTACCTAATTTAAATTTGAGCAATAAACTTCCGTTTAAGGCTAAATAATACTAATCTTAAATATCCTAATCCTAACTTTAAAATATATTATTTAATATTATATTATTATAAATGAGAAAGTACCTAAGTTTGTTTGTTACCTTGTTACGCCTAAACTATTGAACCTATCATCCTGAAAATTTGTACGTACGTTGTCAGGTATACAGAAACGGACATAAGGTACTTTTTATCCTGAAAAAAGTACTGTTCCCGAGGAAAACAACGATAACGTTCTAATGATAATAGATGGCGCCACGTGTCTTTCGAATCATGAGAATATTGTTATAAAAACATTAGTAGAATAATTATCAAATTCTAATTTAACGCGAGCAAAAGCTAGTTGAATATAAAGTGAAATATTTTTTTCTACTCAACAAGAAATAAAAATGATAACTTAGAGACAACAAAACTAAAAAAAATATCGACAACTTTATTTCAGATCCTGAAAGCCTAGTCAATTTTCTTTAATACTCACGAAATATCGCTAACGCTTGTGTAACTACTAGTACTCCTGTAGTTCGAATTTACCCTAGTAACTAATAATTATGCACACATAGGTAGGCGAATAGGTGTAGTGACTGCGTGCCTTGCAATTTGTTGGTAGTTGGCTGTACACGCCAATAATTGGCTCCAATTGTAACCTTAACCAATGTCCAACAAAATAGTGTTTATGTTCACTTGAAACATCTGTCTATAGGAGTACGATTTCTGAATACATAAGGGTAAGGTGTGAATTATATTGACGGTTTGCAAGTAGGTACTTCCAATCGCAACCTTTAAATTAATGGGGTATAATTGCAAGTGAATTAAATTAAGGGGCTGTGTACTTGAAAATGTCTATGTGAAACGCAAAAGGCTGTATACGTTTTTTGTTGAAAATGTATAAAGTACTTTGGCAAAATGGCTAGCCTAAAAAAGCTCACAATTACCCTAAATAAGGCTAGTCACATATAGTGTTTAATTAATTAGTCCTCGGAAGTTAGTACCTACTTGCTAAGTTTAAAAACTTAAGATTATCACACTTGCTTTTCTGAGAATTGAGCACCGATATACCTACGTAATATTCCAACAAAATAATATAACATGAGTACTATTAGTGAAAAAACACAGAATGCTCTCTTTTGCCTTAAATTTTTATCACTGTCGATCACCAAATACAAATAAGCCTACCTTTGTGGCCATGATAAAATGTATCCCTATTACAAGCCAGTGACGACATCGCATTCAGATGATCAAACACGGTGATTATATCAATATTTGTCGTTCAACAGTGGCATTGATCTTTGTGTGGCCATGAAAAATGCCAAACCAATTAAATATAAATTTTGGAAAAGTAAAAAAAATATTTTCATTAACTTTGTATAATTGTGCCACCTTGTATTATTCCTAATTCATAAACATTATGAAAATAACACAGATGCTTAATTTTCATAAACAAAATACTAGGGTAGAATCACCACTAACGTGTCACTTGCAAATAAAAACGTACTATTTACATCAGAAGTCATTATAATAAAACATATTATGCCTCCATACAAGTCTGTGTCGACATCGCCTTCAAATGATCAAACACAGTGATTGTATCAATATTTGTCGTACGTTCAACAATGGCTTGATCGCAGTGTGGGTGGCCTGTTCGTGTATGTCTATTAATTTAATTATCATTACACTGTGTTATGTATGAATCAGTGCTGTAGTGAAAGTGGATCCTTAAACTTGGGAGAGTAGTTGGCAATCTTCTTTCTTGTGAGGTTTGACGTTTTTGCATTGTTGCGTGACTCTGATTTACGCCTTTAATGAACACAAAGTAATTTTAAATGTAACATATATAGTTATTTTTTGTCTGTATTTTTTTAATTTAAAGCTGCATTTATATTAAACTCAACAAACCTATCAGAAAAATTGCACCCAAAAACAAAACAAAAAAAGAAGAACAGCATATTGCCTACATTTTTTCCACCAACCAATATCACGACACTCATTATTCTTTATACCGTCGCTTACGAACACAAAATAAACATTATAGCAGGCTTTACTTCGGAGACACTATAATCTGTCCACATATCCTATCAACGCTTGACTTTAAACTCTTGATACAATTTAGATTCTATATAAAATTATCCCGGAGTATCGCTTAAACTTAATATAGGTAATGATACAGTGTAGTCCCCTGGTCTTATCTTAATCTCGGCTTAAGGCGCCTCGTGGAGTCGTTATGGGTATTAAATAATAATTGGATAAGCCAGGGGTCAAGTATCGATCGGAGATTTGGTGGACGGTCTAAAGGAATGTGACACGAGCGCAACGGAAAAATTGGGCGGATTATTGTGGGAGTGACATCGATGATCATGTATTGATAATGTGGTTATGTTTCTTGCAACATACACAAGAAAGACTTATAAATATGCCTGTTTTCGGAATATTTTTTACTCGGGAAAGGCTTATAAATTATGGTTACGTAATTAAATAATATTAAATTTTAAAGGTACACCGGTTTTCAGGTGTGGAAGGAGTCTAAAATTGGGTTTTGTTTTAGTGCCACAAGATTAGTAAATAATGTGAATTTCCCTAATATTGTATAGTCTTGAAATTGGAGTCCTAGAGGAGGACTGTCTCAGTCTTTTGCCTTTAACTAAAATGCTTTGCTTGACAGAAAATATTCACAAAATAAAGTATCAGAAACGGGAAGAGAGACCAACCTTATAATAATCATCCTCCCACCAGCGTTTGACAAACTGAGTGAGTTTCCCCAAATGGCTCACACTACACTCACTCATGGTGCACGAACACTGATCATATTCACAAAACATCATGTCCAAAAATCTGAACACTAAAAAGCTATGAACTAAACAGTCGCTTAGGACTAAAATGTCGCTAATACACACATCGACGGACTTATCACCAAAAAATTCGAAATAAGAACCGTCACTTGAGACTAAAGTGTCACTTGTATGGACAACGATATGTCACTGAGCTCTGGTCGGTAGGATCTGATGTCTAAGACAAGACTAATCCAGCTAATCCTGTGACACAACTGTTAACACCTTAAAGTCACCGATGTTTAAGGGTGGGGGTGGCTGAGCCGTCACCTAACCCTTAACTACCTGGCCGAACGAACAATAGAGTTTTATCACCAGTCTTAGTCTATATTAGTTCGCGGTAATTTGCTTAAAAATCTTTTTTCTTTTGAAACAAATAATCGAGTTATTGTAGGGTTAGTAAAGTTTATGATTTGAATTGAATGTCTCGTGGTTTGTACAAGTGAATTTATTGTACTTGATCAGGTGTTGGCTTTCAGTTTTTTTCTTGAAGTCTTAGCTTCATTATTTTAATTGTAATTTGTCTTTATTTATACCCAGTTGGTTGGTGCGTAATGCCTTGTGTCAATAAGGCTCAATTGTGACGTAAAAAACTGGAAAAAATACGTATAGTTTGAACTTGAAGAATCGAAAGAGCAGATCATGCAGCTATGGTTTTCTTCCCTTCAATGTCACTTCTGGGATTATATCTTCCGTGATTTTCAATTATTTTGAGTTCCCGATAATTCGACGCTGTTGCAAGCGCCATTTGATCGCGGGATGACTCACCCGTAAGTGACAGTGTAAGGTTACTAATTATAAACCGTGAAAGCTTAAAACACGGTTTTCTTCTATTAAAATACGTTAATTATTGGCATATTTCACTTTACATTACCTGTGGTTCATCTCGTTTTCTTTTTTATTTTAATTTAACATTTAATACGCGTTTTGTGATAACCCTAAAAAGGAAAAGCAAATGTGTGATAGTGTAAGAAGACAAGTTCTCTTAAAGAAACGAGATTTTCGAATTTATTGAAGTCATAAATCACTGACACATTAATTGGCACTAACGTGTTATTTTACCGGGTAAGATCTACACTGATATGCAAAATAATTAGCGGCAGAATTAAAAATGCAGCGTTTCCAGTCATTGTATAATACAGAGTGTAAACAGACTCTTCACGAAGCCGTTAACCAAGCATTATGTACATCAAACTAAGTAACTTTACGCAAAAATTAGTGCTGGGAAACTCTGGCCTTTTTTTTCGAGCTGAAAAATCACGTTTAGCGGTAGGACTCAATGTTACGCACTCAAAACATTGTGCTGATGGATGGATTGAATAGTAAGGGGTTCCTGGAGGTGCTTAAAGTAAAAATCTTACATTAAAAAAATGTATTTAAAAAAAAAGGTGTGAAAAAGTTCGAATTTTGACCCCCAATATCTCCGTAACTAGAAGGTTCCCAGGTATGGTCTAGAACAAAAAAATGATCGCAATGACGGGGAAAACAAGTGCCTTTCGGCTTCGTTAAGAGTCTGTTTACACCCTTTATTAATAAGTAACTTCCTTTTAGCTATTTATGTAGACCTAGAAAATATATTGCGATCTATTGTAAATATTAATTCCCGAATTCAACTGACTCTCACCTGCTTATCAATCAATTGTTATGTACTTCAATATATCTTTGCTTTTAGTAAATGACATCATAATCACCATCATGATCGTTGATCATTTACTCAAAGACAATAAATATTATAATTAAAGATATATATATTATTATTATATATTATATCTATATAAATAAAAATGAATTGCTGTTCGTTAGTCTGGCTAAAACTCGAGAACGGCTTGACCGATTTGAATAATTCTTTTTTTATTTTGTTATTCCGAATACAGGGAAGGTTTAAAAACAAAAAAAAATAAGTAGGTAGGTAGGTAGGGTAGGTAGGGTAGTTGAAATATTATTTAATTGCATTATGTGACGCAAATGAAGTTGCACGGGTCAACTAGTTATAAATAAATATTATAGTAAATATATACTCGCAGTAGGTACACAACTGCTAGCAGGTATGTACTTTGGTGTCCACTACCTATGTATTCATAGGTACCTACGTATTTACTTTGTTTCTATTTGTAAAACAATTACCTACTAAGAATTTTCGCACCACCCAGAACACATTTTAGCACAATGTTTTTATTTGTTGATTGAAAGGAAAAACGTATACAAAAGATTCACCAATAATGCGAAATACCGAATGCCAAAAATGTGCACTTTTTAAAAACCCAATGTGGACGCAAAACAATAAAGAATATTTTTCCCAGAAAAAGTTTCGGCGCCTTTGAAGTAGACCGTATGTGAGACACATAGATAATAAAACCATAACGCGAGGCGTCGCGTCTAACAATAGGGGCTTTCTCCCTACTGATAAGGGACTGTTTTGTTTTTGTTTTGTATGCGAGCGTCGGGTAGGTGCTCCATTCATCGGGTTTTAGGAAGTCGGTTAATGGTAGGTATTTTTAAACCTATTCTTATCAGTGGTACTTTGTCCCTCGGAAATAAATGTGTAAAAAACGTTTCAAGTTGGTCGTCGAATAAATATTATTTCTTAATAAAATCAAACAACTTTAAAATTACCCGTACTGATGATATGTGATGAATAGCAATCATTTATACATCCTATTAATTATACATAAGTACTTCATTTATTGTGAATCCAACTTTAATTTTACAAGCAATAAATCTATTATGACTTGAATTTCAATAAACTAATAATAATTGGGTTCTCGTACAAGTGCAAATATAATGGTGAAGTAAGAAGACCTGGGGCTATTTATATAGCTCTATAAAATCAGTTGGGCAATGTAGCAATCCTTTGGATAATTTATTGCTTGCACATGCTGCTAAACTGCCAATAAACTTGTTGTTGACATACATTTGTGAGGGAAAAGATATGAAATGCTGAATTATAGTACTCAAGTATGGTTTGTTAGTTAAAATAACTTCCCATGGACTAATTAAGATACAATCATTATTGGAACAAAATGTTAAAAAAAAACTGGCCAAGTGCGAGTTGGACTCGCGCACGAAGGGTTCCATACCATAAACCGACAAAAACACGGTTCTTGTATGGGAGCCCCCTTTAATTATTAAATAATTTATATTTTAATATTTGTTTTTATAGCGGCAACAGAAATACATTATCCGTGAAAATTTCAACTGTCTAACTATACGGTTCATGAGATACAGTCCGATGACAGACAGACAGACGGACAGGGAAGTCTTAGTAATAGGGTCTCGTTTTTACCCTTTGGGTACGGAACCCTAAAAACGTGTGATGAAAACAATCAGTGTGAAAATTTTAGCGAAAATTAGCTTATGCCCACGGTGTTCGATATTTGTCCCACGGGAACATACTATCGGGATAAAAAATATCCTGTGTTAATTCAAGTTTTAAAGTATCTGTGTTTCAAATTTCATCCAAATCCGTTCAGTAGTTTTTGCGTGAAAGAGTAACAAACATCCATAAATACAAACTTTCGCGTTTATTATATTAGTAAGGATTTCATCCAAATCATTTCAAACGCTTTCAAAAGTAACCTACCTATCTCAACACCAACGTAATTCCGAATCCGATACAAAGGTACAGTCGTAGCCATAATTCAAACCAGCCGACGAAAGCAGGTTTCTATCACTCGGCTCATCACTTACCATGTCAAGCAAGCGTACGCATCAGATACCAACGCCTGCGGCTCACAACACCAATAATATAATTTTGCACCTAATAATTTTGAAATGCAATTATAATTTCGCACTGCAATAATAATTCTATAATGTTTCTTGGCATTTATTCGCCTCACCTACTTGTGGGCGTTTGTAATGTCATTTACTGATTGATTGTACAATTGATTGATTAGCCCTGTTTTGACAGTGTGTTTTTCTACTTGACTGTACCTGGTTAATTAGTTTTTAAGTTGGAGGCAAGATGGATGGGTCCAAATGTTTCTATGAATTTGAAGGTTGTTAAATAATACGTTTAGTTTCTTATATGGAAAAAAATAATAATAAATGTTACATAACATAACATCACGCCTGTGTAATCCCCGTAGGGTTACGCAGAGATGTACCTAATAGTACACCCACATTTCGCCAGTTATTAATTGGGGCGAGCCATCAACCGGGCACAAATCCAGACTCCGTGACTGCTACTGAGAAATTCCTGACGTGGGAATCGAACCCAGGACCTCATGCTCAGCAGGCGCGTTTGCGATCACTAGAACAACGAGGCTTTCAAAATATTGATTAGTAGTAACTAATTTGTTAAGAAGTGATACTACTTATAATAAAATGTAAATACGTAGGAAGTCATTATACTTAAAACGAGCGAAAACCGAATACCTTTAAACGAGCAATTCTTGTATATGTATGTATATATAATCTGAATCTCGGAAACGGCTCCAACAATTTTCATAAAATTTAGTATATCAATCTAGCTAGGTTTCATTTTTAGAACACTTCGTTTTATATGTGTTACCGGGAAAAGCTCGGTCATTCAGGTACTTATATAATACAGACACTTAAAGCACTAAAGGCTTAACCCAAGTGTTTAGTTTAAATGAAAATCACCGTTGTCCCATAAAGACTAACAAACGTTAAAATTATAATTAAGAGAAGTAATATACGATTCCTAACAAATATTTAGATCTGATTACGTTTTATGTAATTAAAGCGAGAAATACATATTCATGTATGTTTTATTATCTTTGTTTACGCCTCCTGTTAAGATGGAAGCGTACGGGGAGTCCACGAAACACAAATTTTCTTAAGTTTTTTGCAATTTGTAGGTGAGTGTCAGGTTGTATGTTGATGAAAAATGAGTCGCGCCAAGTAACACGTGTGTTGTTACAGAATTACAATCATAAAAATCATCAATACAACCCTCTAAGTTCATTTAACCTCATTGAATGACTTTTTCATGAGATATTTGTTGAAGAATTAATTTTTTTTTTTCGGATGGGAAATCATCAAATGACTTCTGAGTATCAGACTTGTACTGAGGGGTACTTGAGGCGCACGTGGAACACGAACGCTTCTACCATACGTAGAAATTGCGAAAATGCGTTGAACACATGGCTCAAGCTATAGTGCCAGTATAACATGTACTCGCTTTGTATAGATTTCCCGCACAATGAGGGATCCTCATAGGCTGGTTTTGTATAGCTTGATTGGTCTCTGTGCGAAAACTCATACCTGCTTAAGGTTATAAATAAAGATAATGAAAACTGGAATCTATAATTTGCGAAAGTCTATAAACTTTCCATCTGCATAGCCTAAGATCTTCTACAAGACAAATTTTAAAGAAAGAAGACTAAATAGATTGTTACTGGTGAAATTTTACTCCAGGTGGATTCTTCAATGTACTGCACTCGTAATTTAAAATTAAACCATTAGTTTAAAAAAATAAAAAAATAAAAAAAACCTGTTTGTAAAGCGCCTGTTTCACGGATCATTCTCACTAGTTCTATTACACAGTTTTACTCTAGAACTAGTGGGTTTTTTTCCCATTACTCCTACGATCTAAGGTGGAACAAAATCGTAGAACTAGTGGAACAAAAATTCCCACTAGTTCTACCGTAGAACTGTGTAGTAGAAGTAGTGGGAATGACAATGTTTCACCACCTACGATAAGTTCCCATTAACTTACTTGGCAGATAATTTTATACAAATTCTGTTCCATTTTTGAATTTATTCGGTAAGTAGTGGCTATTCGGATGTCGTCGTACAATAGGACCTCTATTTCTTAAAACTTAGCACTTCAATTATTCAATTCAAAAAACGGCAATGAGTCTGAATTTTAGTTTCGCGTCTAGCCCTAAAATTACTAATGACTGGAATTGTGACTTCTCCACTAAAGCATTCATAAGTGCATTGTTATTTGACTATTTCATATGACAGGTGCTATTAAAGGCATTGTTTAATGCTAAAGAGAGTCTAAGCTAATTATTACACAATACGAAACGGCTGCGTTGGCCTATTCCAGTGGACGCAAACGCGAATTCTGTGCATAGGGCCCTTTTTTTTATTTTTTTTTTTACGATTGGCTAATCATCAAATGACTTCTCCCGCTCTGGGCAGAGCGGAAGGGAGTGTCAGACTTGTACTGACTAAAACCCATCCATGTTCCTTCCTTGCCCTTTGTTTTCCAGGACCGCGGTATCTCTTTCGAACAGCCCGCAGCCCTGGCAGGCATGGGCCCTTTGCCGGCCCCTCCCTGTTTGCTGACATCTCTTTGAGGCGCACGTGGAACACGAACGCGCCGTCTACACGGCCTGTCGTCAAAAGACGGCCGGACGGCGAGCTACCGTCCACAGGTCCGCGTCTACGGTGGCCGGAAGCCACCACGTGACCCCCGACATCCGAGGCGTCTCCCGCGGCGGCTGGGACGAGAGGTTCTCTCCCTCTCACGCTCCGCCACCTCCTTCGCTAGCATGACTGCTTCGCAGAAGGAGGGGACGGCGTCCCATTCCCTCTCGCTCCGGATCATGGATTAGACCAGGGCCGGATGCGATAGGTCACCGCCGCCGGTGCATAAGGCCCTGGCTTTGATTCTTAAGTTGGACAAATTATAACCGGGCTTCCATCAGGGATTTTCCTCAGTTCCGGTTGATGACAGTCTCGCCTTAACAGAACTGGTGAAATATTGGTGTACTACTGGTTACACCTATGACTAACCCTTGACTTAAATGCAGTTCAATTAAAGGCATTGTTTAGTGCGATAAATTGACTTAAGCTAATTATTACAAGCTAGTTTTTGCCCACGGTTTTGCTCGCCTTATGGTCGTTAATTTCCCACGGAAATATTTTAAATATATGTCTATTACACTCGGGAATAATTGAGTTTACTATTTTATTGAACGAATTTTCAAAATAGGGTCAGTAGTTCCAATTTATACCCCTTAAATATAAACTTACAAACAAGTACCTCTGTATAATATAAATTTAGATTACGAAACTTTAGATCCCAAACCATCGGTGGTCTAGTGGTCGCAAGCGTGACTGCTGTGCATGAGGACCTAGTTTTGAGTCTCAGGTCGGCCAAATGTGGGTGATCAATTTTTTTTTAATCGTTTTCCCACTCTAAGAATTTCTCCTGTATTGTGGGTGCGTTTACAAATACATATTTAAACTTACAATCTCAAACAGCCAGACCCAGAAAAACTATAGGTCATATAAATATTTGTTCCGAGCGTGGATAGAACCCGCGACACGCAGCGCACCAGCTAATCGCTCGGCCACTGCGCCAACCGTGCCGTTGAGGTATGACTATGATGGTATGGTTTGGCCACGATTTTTTATTTCAAGTCTATACGTGAGGATTTTTAATTGGCTTTCTGGAGACTATGGTTTCCTTTTTTGTTTTTTTTTATTAGCTGTAAGTCCTCCATGTACAGACGCCAGCATATCAAGCTACTACAATCTGTCAAATTTATTTAATAGATTTCTACTTTATCTCTGTAGCATTAGGTTCAAGGTTGGTTGGGAAAATTTTACAGTTTCGGGTAGGTTGACCTGTTGGCGTCTGAACTAAATAAATAAATAAAGCTCTCCCTAACAACTTCGGGGGTTACAGGTGTAAGGATAAATTTATGTTTTTATATGACAGGTGCTATTTAAGACATTGGTTAGTGCTCTAAAGAGACTAAAGCTAATTATAACAGATTACGAAGTTTAAAATCTAAAACAAGTTTATACCAAAATGGTATTTAATTACCAGTTGTAAAATCACATCGTAATTTATGTACGTCATGTTGATACGATCTCGGCAACCTAGTGTGATGGGTGGTACCTTTGTACTTCGTCTTTGTAGCTGCAATACTGTTCACCCACTTTGTTAATTTATGATCGATGTTTGTAATTATAGTGTTTGCTGTGTTATTCGAAGACTTGACTTATTGTGGTAGATGTTTACCTAATGTTGGAGAATTTTATTATGATCAAAGGTGATAAATTAATTCTTATTCTGTACCTACGTATTTATTATTTACACTATGGTAAGTACCTCGCGGACTGCCTCGTTGGTCTAGTGGTCTCAAGCGCGACTGCTGAACATGAGGTCCTGGGTTCGATTCCCGAGTCGGGCAAAGTGCTTTTGGGTTTTTCCATCAAGAATTTCTCAATAGCAGCTACGGAGTCTGGATGTGCCCGGTCGATGGCAATAGGCTAACCCCCTATTACATGGGACTTAAAAACATAACTGGCGGAATGTGGGTGTACTATTAGGTATACTTCTACCTAAACGGTCGGGGGTTACAGGCGTGATGTTATGTTATGTATCAGTGGCGAAGGTTCCATACAACTCGATTCCTACCGGATTCCTTTTGAAAAATGGCATAGTCAGTATTCCATACTGAAATAATATCTACTCCGACTTACCTCATACAAAAATGTACCCTTCACTTCTGTTATGTATTATGGTAAGTGGTGGGCTGAGACAGGGTGTACTAATTACCTATGATTATAAACATGTAACATTTTATAGTTACCTGTATTTAAACTGTCTTTGTAAGAGCTCCACGGTTTTAACAATTGTAGTTTCAAGTACATTTTTATGTACTGTCGTCGGTTCTTACGACATTTATCGATTTGGGGTATTCCTTAAAGCGCAAATGTTTTTAAAGCGCAACCAACTAAGTGCAACTAAATTATTCCTCGAAGCGCAACCATTTGAACAATTTGAATTTGTGAGCGGAAATAATGGTTGCACTTCGAAGAATAATTTGATTGCGCTTTGAGGAATACCCCATCGATTTAATATCATATCAATTATCATTAAAGAAGGATAGACAAAAATGTATGGAAGCTAGTACCCGAAAACGAATGGTAACCAATAAAAATGATTCATATCCAGTTTTAAAGTTCTAACTATGTAGAATAATAATTGTTAAGGAGGGAAATTTCAGATCGCTGTCCGTTCAGAGACAACAAACCTTTCAATTTTTTTTTCTATTGGCTACAAAAGTGTAAAGGCCTTTAATTAAAATAAAATAAATGTTAATGTTCAAAAAAACATGTGTGCAATTCACACGTGGTAGAAGTGAAACCTTAAAAAATGTTGGCTTCAAGATAAACACTGTATAAGTATTAAGTAGTTCCTATCTCATTTTCTCCCACGTTAAATCTGATGTATTTATGTGTCTGTCTCTTTTTACTGTCACTTTTTCGTTTTATCGACTTTTTCACTTCAAAAAGGTATTTAATACGAAATTGCACTAAAATAATGTAATAAAAATAATAGAAAATGTTACGCAAAAATAAAAAAAATGCGCGAGCTCGATATTAAACCGAAGACTGACTTACACGCGTACGTGACGATACTAAATCAGTATCACTAAATATTATAAAAACAAAGACCTCCGCCGCGTCTGCCTGTCTGTTCGCGATAAACTCAAAAACTCCTGCACCGATTTTCATACTGTTTTTACCAATGGATAGAGTGGTTCTTGAAGAAGGTTTTAGTATATAATCCACGCGGGTGAAGCCGCGAGCATCAGCTAGTTTTTTTTTTAATTTACAAAATTAGCAGTTTTTTTAATTAGGCTAAAGTACAATGTGCGGTTGCTGAGCGTACAAAAAGTGATACGGTCAGTTTTCCCAGTAGGCGTATCTCTACAGATATCATTTACATATACTTCATAACTCCTCTGAATTCCATTTAAAGACACATGATGGATGATGCTGATGCTGATGCCATCTAGCCGATTTCGGCCACAGCGACTGCAATCGATAGCTTTCTAGGCAGGTACTTAAGAGCTCGTGTGCTGCTCTATCATGTGCTCTCAAGTGGCTAGCATATCCAACTTTGGCTGAAAATTTCACAAAGTGGACATGTCAGAACAGCATTGACAAAATTGTAGGGTATAGCTGTAGGTGGTCTAGCTTTAAGGTCATCACGCTTTAAGTCTAGCTGCGACCTTCTTCTTTCGTCAAAGACGTTGACCTGCCGATGCTCACGACGTCTCGACTCGACCCGATTTTGTGCCTGCTTTATTTATTTAATAAAGGTTTACCAACAGCTTCTGTGTACAATGATCACAAGCAAAGGTTATACAATATTGGACTTACACAGTCGCCAATTACTGGTTAACCAGCATTCGCAAATATAAGACAGTGATAACATAATAAGAATATAAAATTAAAACGAGTGGCTCTAGAAATAAAATAAAACTAAACCTAAATAACTACACAATTAAACTTTTCCAAGACTAAAGGGTCAATTTCGCATCTTTTGAAGTAGACACATAACGTGTGTCACGTAACTGGTGTTTCTAAATATAAGTTGTATAACTCAGAAATCACGCTATTTTAGGAAAATTATACAGAAACATTCACTTAGTTTTCTAGGTGAAAGAAACAACAATAAACCCACGCTTTAAAAACAAGTCACTCGCACCGTTTACAAAATTACCATAATTTTACACAGAATTATTCAAAATTGACGATGCCATTTCGCAATTAAATCATTTAAACATAATTTTACTTTGTGACCCGATAAATTAATAAAATAATTGCTCAAAGGTGTGAATTTCCGATCAATTTTATGAATGGTTGCTCGGGAGACTAATTATGGCGATTTATAAAATTCTATAGTTTACTTTTTTAATTGTAGCTATTGTCAAAGTCACGAGTTTTAACAAATGTTGGTCAAGTGTTTTTTTAAAGGATTTGAGAATGCATCAAAAAGTCGTGTGAACCGCTGGCATATCCTGGTTTTAAATTATACCTAGAAATAATTGATACGTATTTCATAATTATATAAAACTCACGAAATATTCGTCTTGAACAACGAGGAAACGTTGATTTGGTATAGGAATTCTTATTTTAATTTCATTAATCTCACTATAGAAAAGTTTTTCAACGGTATGTGGTTTGATATCAACTCCTCGATAAAGGGAGATGGAGATCGCTAGTCTTTTTCCAACTATATGTTGGAGTCGGCTTCCAGTCTAATCGGATTTAGCTAAACACCAGTATTTTACATGGAGCGACTGCCTATCTGACCTCCTCAACCCAGTTAGTACTGAGTAATTCGATACCCCTTTGTAAGACTGGTTGTCAAACTTTCGGGCCACTACCTACCTGTAACGTCTGTCAAAGATCTACAATTGACAGCCGGGATCAACAGGTTGAGGTGCTTTCCGAGGCACGGAGGAAACTCTGTAAATAATGGGTGGTCACCCATCCACAGACTAACCTAGGCAAGCGCTGCTTAACCTGAAGATTGATCTGAGCTGCTGTTATTATTGAACCACGAGCTCCTCCTGTTCGTTATGGAGAGATATTATAAAAGTTTTCGGTCAAAAACTACCTTCTACAAATTAATTCAATTTAATACTCCAATTCACAATTGAAAGGTAGCAACTAGCAAAGTAGCAACGCAACAATTAAACTCATCTAACTAGAATAGTTTCTTATCGAGATCCGAATCGATCATCGCAGCGATTAGTTCATTCGGGTGCGTGGGCGCATCTATTGTTAGAACTTAAGTTCGTTAGGGCTAGTGTTGTCGTTTATTGTGATTTATTGATTGTGAAAGTTTTATAATTATACTGGTACAGACGCCAGCAGGTCAAGCTACCCGAAACTATCCGATTTTCCCAATCAACCTTGAACCTAATGCTTCGGAATTAAACTCGAAAATCTATTAAAGAAATCTGTCAGATTGTAGTAGCTTGTAAAATGAATTTAAAAAGTATCATCATCATCATTCTCTTGCCCTTATCCTAATTCATTTGGGGTCGGCGCAGCATGTCTTCTTCTTCCATACTTCTCTATTACTCGTCATCTCAGCAGTCACCGCCTTTCTAGCCATATCATCCTTCACACAGTCCATCCATCGTTTCTTTGGTCTTCCTCTACTCTATATCTATCCACATTCATACTCAAAACGTTCCTCACGACATTTTCCTCATTCACATAACACACATAACATCACGCCTGTAATCCCCGTAGGGTTATGCAGAGGTGTACCTAATAGTACACCCACATTTCGCCAGTTAAGTTTTAAGTCCCATGTAATAGGGGGCGAGCCTATTGTCATCAACCGGGCACAAATCCAGACTCCGTGGCTACTACTGAGAAATTCCTCAAATTCCTCGAATTTTCCTCATTCCTCGAATTAAAAAGTATTTATGAGTTTAATTAGGAGTGGGACAGTTCAGGCTAACTAAAAAAAAAAAAAAAAAAATTAGTATTGAAGTTAGGTAAAAGTACAGAGTTTGGCTCGACTCTCAATAGAGCACTGAGAAATCATCTTCATGTTTTTACAAAAGTAAATAAATAAAAAAAACCGGCTAAGTGCGAGTCGGACTAGCGCATGAAGAGTTCCGTCTCATTTATTTTTATTATTTATTGTTATAGCAACAACAGAACTACACTTCTTGTGAAAATTTCGACTGTCTACCTATTACGGATCATGAGATACAGCCCGCTGACAGACAGACGGACGGACGGATAGTGGAGGCTTAGTAAGAGGGTCCTGTTGGTAACCCTTCGTGTACGGAACCGTAGAAACGAGTACGAATTCATTAGCTCCAGGTTACTTCACTAGCATGACTCATGCCTTGCTTCCTAGAAGGGCTAGGCAGAGAAACAGGCTAGCCTAACTACTGTGAATTTTAGATCACCCATTTGTCGATTTTATTGTCAGTTGCTAACTATGTCCAGGGCTGCGGGCTGTTCGAAAGAGATACCGTGGCCCTGAAAGACAAAGGGCAAGGAAGGAACATGGATGGGTTTTAGTCGGTACAAGTCTGACACTCCCTTCCGCTCTGCCCAGAGCGGGAGAAGTCATTTGATGAAATACAATGCGAAAAAAAAAAAGGTGTGATGTTGTGGGTGGTGATGTTATTCTTGTTATGTTTTCGCACATAATGACCAATTAATCAAACTATAACTTAAATTGAGTCGTTCTATTAATCAACAAGAAACTGATTTTACAAGCTATCATAATAGCAATTAAAAATTAATTATAATAGGGGTGCTTCCTTATAAAGGGCCCAATGAAATACATTTGTTTAGGACGAGTTTCAAGGAGACGTCATAATATTTAATAATGAGTACAAAATATAGCGGTAATTTTTATTGAGGAAATATTAAAAGATAACTCTATTTGATATAAAACCAATTTAAATATTTGTAGCTGTTGGAAATTACAATGAAAATTCCAAAGAATACAGTGGAATCCCTTGGTTAGTTTCGTTTTGATGAAATTAAAAGCAGTGCCTCGTTGGTCTAGTGGTCGCAAGCGCGACTGCTGAGCATGAGGTCCTGGGATCGATTTCCAGCGCGGGCAAAGTGTTATTAGGTTTTTCCATCAGGAATTTCCCAGTAGCAGCCACGGAGTCTGGACTTGTGACCAGTTGATGTTAATAGGCTTGCCGCCCATTACATGGGACTTGAACATAACTGGCGAAATGTGGGTGTACTATTAATACACCTCTGCCTAACCCTTCGGGGATTACAGGTGTGATGTTATGTTGGATTTGTAAATCAAACTTGAAACTTCAAATATTGCAAGAGAATAGATTTTGAGTCGTTTACTTGAGCTAGTTTCCCATAACCCGAATGTCACTAGCCAATAATACTACCAAACCAAATAACAATAGAAACTATTATTGCTTTAATAGTACCTGCTCACGATTTTCTACTAGTTACGTTCTTAGTATTTATTATAAGTGTCCTTGAACTAGCGACCTTGAACTTGAGCATCGATTTTCTCAGTGACCTTGTAATGGGAGACGTTATTTAGAACTATTAGTTCAAAAGTCTGAGTAAATAATTATAAATAGATTGTTGTTTGTTTTTCTGGCTTTACAAGTCAGGATTTTGGCAAAAAAAATACAGTGGCAGGTTGATCGACATCATGAGCGTGATGTTTTGGCGCTAAAAATACTTACTGTAAGGCCAAAAAAAGTTTTTTTGTCAAACAGAAAAGGACTGTTTTCTGAACTGGAGATCTGCTTATCTCACAATGCAATATTATCGTAGCGATATCTTAAAATCAATTTTGTTTTTCTGTTATCTTATTAATACTGTTAAAAATATTTAAAATGTCTATTAAAATATAGTAGCGCTGAGTTGGCGGGTAAAAGCTATGGAAGCGTTCGTTACAAGACATTAGTTCCTTTTATATTTAATAGATGGCGTTAGTTGTATCAAGTGTTGCCGTGGTGGATGAGTTTATGTAGAAGGTTGGAGTTCTTGTTATTAGGTCTTGGATTTCATAAACAAGATTATGATGTCTACTATTATATTTTCTAGTTGAGACTATTTACAAGTTTTTTTTGTTACTTAATTGACTTGCACTTGGCCGTAAATCGCCAGATGTAAAGCAATGATGCGGCCTAGGGTGGAGCACGCTCGCCTAGAAGAAACCGATTTACTTGAACTTAGAAGAGATCCATATTGAAAAAGCAAGCAATAAGATTTTTCTAAAAACTACTATTGATAATTGAGGTAATGTTCGAATGACTTTCTAGTTTTTGATAAATAAGTAATACTACCTGGATGACCGAGCTTTGCTCGGTAACACGGATAAAACGACGTTTTCTAAAAACGAAACCTAGCTAGATCGATTAATCGCCCCCGGAACCCCCTGCATACTAAATTTCGTGAGAATCGTTGGAGCCGTTTCCGAGATTCCGATTATATGTAAGGTCCCATAAAATAGATGGATAACACAGCGTTCAGTACGTCTAACCAACGATATCCAAGCAAAAAAAAACACTGATTAAAGTGATTGATTTTATTTTGACCTAAAATAATAAATTGCCAGCATTTTTAGTGTATTTTCGTAAGCTGATTTTGTTTCTCGTAAGTTATCTAATTTTTTTTCGCGTTTTTCTTCTTATTTTTTTTACCATTGGCCTTATTTTGGTGATGGTCTGAATGATTTCTAAAAGTTTGTGTAACTATTTTAATGGGACCTTATCGCTCGTTTAAAGTATTAGATTAATTGCTCTAATTTGTTATTTTTCAGTCTATAGTTTTATTACCACCCTAATACAGTTTTTCAGCTATATAGCAAGAGCCATTTTAAAGACACATTTCACAAAAAAAAATACTTCATAATATCGATGTAATAGATAAAAACTCTCTCATATTGTATCCTATGGTTTTAACAACCCGCCATGTTATTTACGTTCACAGTTCACATCAAATCCGACCCGTCAAGTTCGTATATTTGACGGGCAATGCATTCGCGTCGTGGCATAATGTGAAACATGACAGGAGACATCGACTTGCCACAGTTGCCATTCGCAGTTATGCTAATTTATAAATTCGTTTAGATTTTGTTAAATGATTGACCATTTTCATAATGCTCTTGAGTGGTTTTGTGTGTTTTTGATGACAATATAAAGGCGATTATTATTAATTAGCTTATGCCCGTGGCTTCGCCCGCGTGGAGTTCGGTAATTCTCCCACGGGATTGTACTACTAGGATAAAAAGTATCCTATAAGTTAATCTAGGTTGTAAACTATCTGTGTGCCAAATTTCATCTAAATGCGCTCAGTAGTTTTTGCGTGAAAGAGTAAGAAACACCGATCCATCCATCCTCACATATTTTCGCATTCATTTTTTTTTTTTTTAAGTAGGAAGGAGGATACAATGAAAATCATAAAAGCAAATGGGATTTCTGATATTACATATTTTTAGACGTCAGTTTTTCAATCAAACCGTTACGGTTGAAAGGATTCAGCTCGAAGAAAAATAAACATTGCTCCCTGATTTTCAAAGTTACGTTTCGTGTGGTAAATTTTTTTGTATTTCTACCGTCTTGTAGAATATTTAGTTTAAGTACAACTTATCATTGATAGATAAAGAAATGGCTATGCAGTTCCTTTGTAAGAAGACTAGCCAGAGCTCAGAGTAGCAAATCTAATAAGGGCGAATTTTGTCAATAAAAGTGAACGTTAACTGCTCTTATTTACAAAAACTGCGTTCAAGAGTTGACGGTGTCATCATAACTAACAGAATATTGACTCTGATAGCAGGTCTTCAACGTGGTATACAGGATGTAAACAGACTCTTCACGAAGCCGTCAACCAAGCATTATGTTCATCAAACTAAGTAACTTTACGCAAAAATTATTGCTGGGAAACGACTTTTTTTTGGGGATAAAAATCACATTTAAAGTAAAAATCTTACATTAAAACATGTTTTAAAGAAAAACAACTTGTAAAAAAGTTGGAACTTTGACCCCCAATATCTCCGTAACTAGAAGGTTCCCAGATATGGTCCAGAACAAAAAAAATATCACAATGACGGGGAGAACAAGTGCCTTTCGGCTTAGTTAAGAGTCTGTTTACACCCTTTATATGTGCTAAACGCGTTCAGTTTATTGGTGAAATTCTTCCGTAGTTTGTAAACGCATCTAGCTCTAAAATCACACAATTTCAGCATACTTTCCCCTATCCATATAAAACCCATCTTCGCCAAACCCTACCTTAATCCACTCTTCGACCAGACCATGGGATGGTCCCCGTCTCTCCGGGAAACTCAATCAGCGTAATGGGCCGACGCGCAAACTATGCATTTTGCTGATCACTCGCGATTTATTTCAATAATCCACCTTGCGGTAATGTCTGACTAAGGCCCGGAATATTATATTATATTATGCTCAACCCCGCGGGTTCGTCCGCCTTGGACAACCATGGGTTGTTTGAAAAATCAATTTTGTAGTTTGTATGCGGTACCTAATTATGTAAGGATGTAACAGATTTGTTATCTTTTCGTTAGAAGTAGCACGGATAAGACTTTGATCGACAATTGTTTTGTTAAAGTTTTCGCCAGCAAAATTAAAACTTTTCAGTATGAAAGTGTTTTTGCCTTTTTGCTGGGTTAATTATAATTACTTAACCCTAAACCCGTAGCCTGTTGCTTTTAAAAATAATATGACATACTTTCTAAAGATTCAACTTTCCCATAAGTGTTTGCTAACTACTTACTATCAAAAATGTTAATTTTAGGGTTAAAATTTTCTATTCTTAGTTGCTAAATTATTTTAACTTAGCCTATGAGAGCCAGATTTAGCCCAGAATTGGCGGCATTAAACAATTATTTTCGACGCAGAATTGACGCGATGGTTTTATATACACTATTTGATGACAGGTCAATGGGCAGTTATATAGGCTGGTTATAACGGTAAGTATTTTCATAGTGATTAGCGACAATTTTCCCTTACCAATCTATCCAGGATCAACCTTAGACATCTCATTCAAAACATGTTTTATTCCGCCCATTCTTCAGCTATCCCCACACAATTTCATAATACTTAGCGTCGAAGCCGACAGCTTCGGCTGTTCTCGGCAAGAGTCGGGTGCCTCCGGCGATCGGCGGCACTCCGAACTAATGGCATCACGCTCGCGGCGCAAGAGCATCCGACATCTGCAGCGGGCTTAGAACGGTGATATTCTTGGCTATTTTGTTTGTTGTTTATTTTTTAGGATGAGTAGTAGATGTAGGTAAAACTGAGCTTGAATTGGTTGTCTAGAAACTTATTAGTCATAGATATTATGTACCTACTAAGGTTGCAGAAATTTCCCAAACTACAGGGAAATTTTAGAGTATAAATACGGATGGCTTTAAAAGTAGGTGAAGACCAAAGAAACGATAAATGAATGGCTATGAAGAATGAATGAAGGATTGAATGATATGGCTAGAAATGTGGAGAATACTAAGATGACGAGTAATAGAGAAGTATGAAGGAGAACATAGGCTACGCCGACTCCAAATACATTGGCATGAGTGCAGAAAAAGATGATGAAGAATGTGACCAATAGGGGAAGACCAAATACGATAAATGGACTGTGTTATAGACGACTAGCTTATGCCCCGGCGTCGCTCGCGTGTAGTTCGATAATTGTCCCACGGGAACATACTGTCGGAATAAAAAGTACCCTATGTGTTAATCCAGGTTTAAACTATCTGTGTTCCAAAGGTCAATGGCGAAATCTTAGCTGAATTTAATTTGACCGTCTAAAGGTGACTTATATACGAAGGCAATTCCATTATTTTTCTACGTTTTTTTAAAGTATCACAGTAACTAGTTAGGGCCGGATAAAAAAAATATTTTAAATGAAAAGTTATTTGATTGAGTTTCATTGACGTTTATTGCTGCCATTTTATATTTATTCTGCTTAGTGACAGTAAGTACAGCACTATTGTATTATAACCAGTTTTAATTTATTATTGTTAAATAAAACTAAATAAATGAATTAACAATACTGTTTATTTCTAAGTGGAAATGTTCCTTGCAGGGAGGTAAAAATGTTGTACTTTAAAAATAAATGAATTACTTTCAATTAATGACTGGCAAAAAGACTAATATCCCAAATCTTAAAAAGATCTCGACACTCATGTCACAGAGTGACACAGAGTGACATGAGTGACATGTTTACAAGACATTGCATACTGAAATAATTGAGTAAGGAAAATACTAATGCAATGTTGCCCTTTTACTTCCTCGAATTGGAATTACCATAGACATAACCTACAAAAGTTCATCATTGAATTTCTATTATTCTCGGCCTTCTCGAACAAAAATTCTTGCACAAACTGATTCAGAATTTGATGCCGAGTTAAACAAGATATTTTTCATTTAAACACGCAAGATTTTAATCTCAGCTAAATTAATGTATGGGTGGCTGCCATTGTCCTTTCATCCAAATCCGTTCAGTAGTTTTTGCGTGAAACAGTAATAAACATATATATATACAAACTTTCGCGTTTATAATATTAGTAAGGAAAGGAAGAAGTATAATATTAGGAAGTAAGGATACGTCAAGAATGGAACTAGCTTCTTAGAGGCGACTGAGGTGATTTAGGAAGAATTTAAAATATGCTACATCGACCACAAGTAAATTGAAATAGTTGCTGGTCGATCACGTAACATATTCAAGCAAGTGATAAAAAAGCTTTTCAAAACAAGCAGACATGTTCGGGTATCCTCGGCAACTCTCGACTGCCTCCGGCGCTCGGCTTCAGTACGAACTAATGACGTCACGCTCGGGGCGCAAGCGCATCCTGACAGATGCACCGAGTGTGCTTGAGCTGGGGTGAAGTTTAGCTGAGTTTTGTAATGTTTCCTTTTAAAAATGGTATTTTTGGTTGTAGTTGTAAGTTTGTGTATAAAAGTGAACGACTTTAAGAAGTTAGGCAGATTGATTCTAAGATATTTGAGTAAGAAGAATTAAAAAGTCAATTCTGAGATGACTGTCAATGATGTGTACGAAAGAAGACTTGCTGTATACCAAATAAATTGGGATAGGGTACCGTAACACCACGCCTGTTTTCTCACAGAGGTAAGGCAGAAACGTAGTGTAATGTAAGTAATTAATAAGAATACTAAATTCATACCAAACTCTTTCATTCAAGCATTCACCCTTTAACCATCGTATTTAATAAATAACTGCATTTTAGTTATTATTTTGATTTTGTTCGTTCCACATTCATCTGCGCCTGCGCCTCTTGGCGGCAAAACATTTACACTAATGTCGTCACGCTCGCGACGTTTACGTATCCTACACGGCGACGCATTTTCCGCCATTACGGCTACCCTGCAATTACTACTCGTACTTGTGGGCCTACAGGGAAGTGTTAAATATTAAATGTAAATGCATTTAATTGTAAAAAAGGCTGTTTTTGAGAAGTGTTGGACATAATATGTCCTTCCATGTGCATTTTTACCAAGACTTTTGAACCATGACGACATTTTTCCTGATTTCCACTTTGAAGAGGAGAAGACAGAACTTGCATTTAGGTTGGGGGGAGAACAGTTCCAGACTGAGGCTAGATGGCTAGCAGGATAGCTACGTTTTTAATTTTTGGGAAGAAAAATAAAAGAAAAAAATATGTCTTTGTCCCAAGACAACAAACATACATACAACGCATGACAAATATTTATATATAAAACAGGACGGGTCAAAAAAAACATGTGTGCAATTCACACGTGGTAGAAGTGAAACCTTCAAAAATTTTGGCTTCAAGATAAACACTGTATAATGCTTCCTACTTATCTCATTTTCTCCCACGTTAAATCTTACGAATTTAGATGTCTTTTTACTGTCGCTTTTCCGTTTCATCGACTTTCAAATCACAACGATGCTAAAGAAGTTTTCACTTCAAAAGTTGACAGCTTGCACGTCGTGAGTGCGACAACCAGGTTACCACTCAGCATGATGCTGTGCCATGGGGCCCGCAGCACAGCGCTAGTTTTCAGTGGGCACTCGTGAAAAAGCTGTTGCGACATTTGGCCGTATACTTACGGAAGCAGTGTTTGTGTTACTGAGAGCGGACTGACTGCGCGAAACTTCACGAGTCGGTTCTGATAGGTCAACAAACTGAGCCGCGACAAAAGACTTATTGACCGGGACACAATGTTTCAAGCCGGGATATGAGTACCGGGACGTAAGGCAGCCGTAGACTACTAGGACGACGGCTACTAGAGAAGTACCTATAGAAAATCATCAATCGGGATAGGAACATTAGGAGAATGATGACGATTGGGGGCGTTATTGGCATAAACTTACGTTGTGAGCTCATTCTTGATTATCTTCTGTTTACAAAACAGATCACGTAGCTACTTGATCATATTCTTTGTATATGTAATTACATTATAAACGTTATATGTTGCTTGCGGGAATACATACATGTAAGTTCAAATTAATAATCTATTTGTAGAGGCATTTTATTACTCATATTTTATGCAAAACATTAATAAAATTATACACTATTATCATCATGTTACATAAAATATTCACAGAACTATATATTTTTTCTTATAACTAAGAAAAGTTTAACATCTGTCCTCCCACATTCAGCCTAAAGCGAGTGACGGAAAAAGACCCAAAGTATAATTATAGGTTTCGCAGACGTTGCGCCTCTATGTCAAATTGAAATGGAATATTTTATAATATCTCGAGACACCCCATAAGCTATGATCATCCTCATCAGCCTATAAATGTTCCCACTGCTGGGACTCAGGCCGCCTCTCTATGAGAGAGAATAGGCTGTAATCCACCACGCGGGCCCAGTGCGGATTGGTAGATGTCACATGTCTTCGAATTTTTGGTTCTAGGACATGCCGGTTTCCTCACGATGTTTTCCTTCACCGTTTTTGAGAGCAGTGTGATGAAATAAATTACACAAAGTAATGCGCCTGCCTGGGTTCGAACCCACGACTTACTGTTCGTAAGTCGGGGTCGCTACCACTGGGCCACCGCTGCTCTCTATAGCTCTATAGCTCTCTATCTCCGCAGCATATAAAGTCCTGAAAGTGTGGGAATCGCTTCGTATTCCTTCAAAGAGTTTCAGCATAAGCTTATCGGCAGCTTCCCATCTTTACCGCAGATATAATGTGTTTTCAGCGTCAAAGTAATTTTCTTCAGTTCAATAAAAGTTATGACTAGTTAGTTTAGTTTCAAATATATAGAATTTCGTTAGAACAACCTGGGCGCCTTATAACTGACCATCATACCGAGACTACCCAATTTCTAACAAATTTAAAACCTAAGACAAATTACATTAAAAGTACGTAGGTATATGGCACGAAAGGAGGTATCTGATGACGTGTAATAAAGAAGTATGGAAGAAGAAGACATGCTGCGCCGACCCCAAATAGATTGGGATAAGGGCAAGAGAGATGAAATCGCATCAAAATTAAAAACATACCTTAAACTCACGTATAACTCCCTCGTTTAAGGTAAAATTGATTAATCATTCATTTTATAAAATGGATATGGTATGACGAGTAGTTTGAAAAGAACCTTTTGTGACGCCGCATAGTTTAATTATCCACGGCTGGATATCATGACGCTGCATATTGTCAATGACATTGGCTCCTGGTAACAGTAAAAGCATCCTTTTGAAGTTACTTGGCGCCCTGAAGGTGGTATACCTGACTGTTATACTTGTATAAGTAATCGCAGTTGATACGCTACGCAGCTGTCACGAAAACGCCTGTACTAGATCACCTACAAATCGCAGCGTTTATACAATGCCAAGTATTTAACGCTTTTTGACATACCGATTTGGTAACTGAACATTATTATAGCTGGCCCATATTGTCCCTCCATTCCTTGCAATGGTCACGATTATGTCCTACTTCTTTACAATACTCAAGGAACATCCTGAACATAAGTACGAATAATTATATAGGTTACTTCTACTCAAGTCTATAAAGGCTGTAAACAGACTCTTGACGAAGCCGAAAGGCACTGTTTCTCCTCGTCATTGCGATCATTTTTTTGTTCTAGACCCATACCTGGGAACCTTCTAGTTACAGAGATATTGGGGGTCAAAGTTCCAACTTTTTCACATGCTTTTTTTTTAAATACATGTTTTTAATGTAAGATTTTTACTTTAAACACCTCCAGGACCCCCTTACTATTCAATCCATTCATCAGCACAATGTTTTGAGTGCGTTACATTGAGTCCTACCGTAAAACGTGATTTTTGACCCCACAAAAAAAAGTCGTTTCCCAGCACTAATTTTAGCGTAAAGTTACTTAGTTTGATGTACATAATGCTTGGTTGACGGCTTCGTGAAGAGTCTGTTTAAACCCTGTAATATCTCTTTACCTCTACAACAAAGTCGTTTACTCCTACTTTATATATCACAAAAAAACGAACGTAAACGCATTGTTTGCCTTACATGCAAGCCGTTAAGTTCGGTATCAAAATTATCTCTTGATGTTGATACCAAGCGCCATTGAAAGGTGCAACATGCATTGGTATACTCGACTACTTGTATGAAACAACATTTTACCCAAACATGTTTACTTAATAATTTATGTTTTATAAGTTTTACAGGTGAATACTTCAGTTCTATTGTTGCTTGTATGGACTTATTCTTGTTTTGTTTTTAAATTCAAGTGCCCGTACGTATAATAGTAGGTTGATACTTGTTATAAAAATAGTGCTTTTGCAGTTAATTTTCCCACTAAGATACGGTTGGCTTTCAGTCTACAATGATGAGAGTATACGTATAATATGGGTACAGGCAACTGGCTAAAAACAATGATACAAGTTTTGAATGAGTTATAATATAAAACAAACAAAATATTATTTAGAAAATAAACATTTACGTGTAATTTAAGTGTTAGAGTGCAAAAATAAACTGCAGAAAATACTTATTTAAGAGCATAATTTTATTATAATAAGGTTGCATTTAACGCAACTTATTCAAAAATATATAAAAGTGAATGATCCTTTTCCTTGAAAGTTAAATTTATTCATATGCATAAAATTATGAATCAAATTATGCGTTTCTTCATAATGTGTTTGCACTTACGTGAGAAACAATTTATTCGTACTGTATTTTTTACTCTTATTTCAGTGCAAAACATCACGTATAAATGTAACGGCGATTTTATTTCGTAGACGAACCGTTAAGTAAACCATTCTATTTTTGTAAATAAGTACAATATTTTTAGTCCAATATTTTAAGAAAATTCTAAAACTGAATGTAGGTAAAACAATAATCTACCACAATTCAAAAAAAGAAACAAAAATGAAACAAGAATCTCATAAGAAGTGTCAAACGACATCACAGGGGCAAAGTGTCACAACCTGAAATTTTATTTTTCTCAAATCCATTTGTGGTAAGTGTTCTTGGTAAAAATAATAACCACCTACGTACTAATATACTTATGTACGCTATCTATTGGTTAAGAAAGCTATAATAAGTCTATCTTCAAAAATCATTTTCGAAAAGTCTCAAATCATTTACAAAGTGGTCATTACATTTTGCCATTGTAGTACCGCCGAATGTATTGGGACCTCAAAATTAATTACACCTCGTGCCTTCGCAATACTTAATGAATACATTCGTATCTATAATTAAATTATCTATTGCCCACTTTGTACACCCACGCGTGGGCTTTCGGTAATAAATAATAGCAGCTGATTGATGTTTCACCATCGAATACGATGATTATTTATTTACTGTCCGTTGAGGCTGTTTGCTTTTATCCGAATTAAAAAAACAAGTACAGGTTTTTTATATCACGTTAAATCAAATGGTTAACTTCGACATATTATGTATTGGAGATGTAAGCGTAATCTGGTTAAAAATATTAAGTGCCAAAAAGTCGCCAAGCTTTAGAAGTTTTGGCAAAATGTTAGGGAATATCTATAAAAGAAGAGAATCGTTTACACGAAAAATTCACCAGCAAACAAAAGCTTCCTTTCCATGAACTCCAAATTTCCACCATCAGTTACTTTTTGTTAGTGTAATAATATTTCTGGACGGCCGTAAATGTCGGAAGGTACATAAATTTGGCAAACTAACCTGAATCATGAATGCTTCTGGTGACTGTCTTCCACACAAACAAACATCAAACGGCACTGACCGTCACTTCACAGTACATTTCACATCTAATCCTTCACGCTATACATGTACTACGTACGTACAAGACACAAATATATTCGTGATTATATCGTGTGGAACATATACAAAGAGCGACGCTAACACGACCGCCTAACAGTCTGTGAGACCGGACACTGGGCTTCAGGCGCCGTAGAGCGGGATGAAAGATATGCGGGGGGACACATGCATGCTGAAGGATGCCAAAGGAGCCGGGCAGATGCGACAGGACTCCGGAGAAAAGAGACGACTACACTGCGTGACATTTGAAAACTGTGTCTTTACACCACCTTTAGCTATGACACGGGAAAAAGGCGTCTATTAGCGTTAGCGTAGAGTTCAAGATGATTACTATATGCTGGCGCTTAAGATGTTTTTGCCATGGTGAGTAAATGTCCTCTAATGTGTCGCGCAATCCGGAGCGCTAGCTTTAAAACTAAGTTGTGTAGAGACGAGTATTGCGCGCTCGTGTTCTGTCGCTTCGGCCGTCTGGTGGGTAAAGTGTGTGTCGCGTTTTGTCGCTTTTGGAGCGGAGTCGCGGGTGTGCGAGCGGGATGGGAGCATGTAGGCAGTGGGGTGGGAGGAAGACGGGGAGGTGTCACCACGAGCGCTTTTTAGGGACTTAAAGCCGGATGAGCTCAAACAGAGGCGTACTGCGGATTTGTAATGTGACGTTTTTGCGCATATGTGGGTTTTTCAGTACACACTTGTGCTACCGCTGCTAAATTGTGTCCTGCGGTTGACTGTTTGTTTCAGGGGAATTGTTTTTGTTCATGGAAACTTCTGTACTAATGAAAATAAGCATGATGTTTATCTTAATACAAAACATTCTTGTTTCACAGAATTTTAATTAACTGATGACGTGTTTTGTAAATCTTTCATTGAGATAAATTATTCAAGAATGTAGCAAGATCTAGATTCGTTGTTTCGGACCTTTTCTGCAACGACCTTTTTCAAAAATCCTTCAAATGCGCCGTGAGTAAAAAAAAAACAAATCTCATTACTCGAATCCTTTTCTAAAGCCACTTGTCCGATGACACTTGTATATTTGCCCGAAAACTGACTTTTCAACAATAGCTCATCCAATTTTGGCACAAAGCGGTAGCGCCACCACACAATAGTCAGAATAGGAATCTGACAATGAGATTGTGACATTCTCGGTTTGTCACATTGTAGCCCACAGGAGTTGAATTATCATCGGTTGGATACAAACCTCTTTTGTATTTTTTTTGGGCTTGCAAATGTCACTGGCCACCCACACGGAGTTGGTAGCGTGAAATTGGGTATGGGATAAGCTGTCGGTACTACTGATTGTGATTATAAGATTACACGTGCGTTCTTTGTGGATAGAAAGTAGATGGGTATTGTTTGCGTAAATGATAGCGATTACGTTGAAAGTTTAAATTGTTATCGAATTAAATTCAGTGTGTATAGAGTTGATGGTCACTATTGATAGAGTAACGTTACGAGTATCTTCGTATATGGCTCACTGAATTTATATTTTATTATCAGAGATCCAAAAATGAAGATTTGTGTTACCTAATATATTTGCTTCATACTAAATATTTTGATTTCACTCCCTTAATAACTAACTCGCTGCTCTATTAGTCGGTCCTACTTCGCATTTTTCTTTGTTTCTGTTGTGAAGTTCTCTTTCTTTAAGATTTTCTGTCTCAAACTTTCGTTACTTGTAGTTTGACGATAGGTTGCGCTACGTGCCACGTTCCCGATGCAAAAATACATTTTTTTTTACAAAATTATAAGAATATACATATTAGTAAGTAGAATCAAAGGAAAGAAAAAAGTATGAAGCTTAGCTTTTTCAAGGAGTTGTTAGAAGACTTTAATTAAGTAAGTACAAATTTATACAAATTTAATTTATACGATTTCGTTGAAAATTGTACGTTGTGTATGAGTTTCTGAGATTGTTTCAATAACACTGCAGTCATTAGTAACGAGTGCGTCAAACACACCGGTTTTGTGCCACAAGTACGGTCAGGAAAACAAACAAATGAGTTGAAATGTGGAAGTATATTTAGATGATTGTTTCTTCTTGATATATAGCTCACAAGATTCTTAAGATAGGGGTTGGGCAGAGATTTAGTCGAGTTTTCCAGCATTCAGAATGAATTGATGATCTTTAGTTCTTAAACATAGTATTCAGAAATTACTATTTCAGTTTATAAACTGTGATATCTAATATACAAGTGTATTAGCATAACTTTAAGGATTTATTATGTTGTGATTTCGGTTTGCAGATTTTTGCTTGGCAATGTCTTTTTTATTTCCTTGGCTCACGTTTCCACGGTATGGAAGGAAGGCAATGTTGCACTTTTGAGTAAGTATTTTGTATTGCTTCGTTTTTGTAATTTAACATTTAACTAAGCAACTAGATATTAATTATGATCATAGTCGTGGCTTGAATTAACTTTACTACTATTAATAAACAGCCATAATATTTTTACCATTTTTTCTCCACAGTACCTATCGGTAATGTAATTTTAATAGCTCGTTTGTAGACAAGTGGTTTACGAAACCCAGGGACGTTATTTATTATAACAATTACTATTGTTTCGGGATTTTGACTGATGCCCGCTAATGGCCGCAGATTATCGTGTGTCATTTGTTTAAATCAGTGTAATGGCTGTTTTATTTACATAGTTTTTGTGGTTGTGGGCTGTTTCTTTTAGGCGGAGATGATTTGCTGTTATGCTAATTTTCGTCTAGATTTTTTGTTGGTTTTATGTAAATTAGTCTTATTTGAATTTACTGGCAGGTTACTTTTATCAATTTTGATGAAATAATGTATTTCGTCAAAAAAGTAGATACAAGGTGCACTGAAATGCCTTGGAATTCACTATAAAGCAGGTTTCGTTTGACAATAATATTAAATTAAAAGAAAATTGTGTTTATCATGGCTTTAGAAATACAAAACCTTTAGCACGTGCAATCACATTTTTTAACGGTATAAGAAGTGAATCGTATCACAAAAAAATAAAATTAATTAAAACTTAAAAATAACACCTCAAAAAAACTCAAAAGCATTTATTTCAATTAGACCCTTACAGGCACTTTTGAATGTCGGAAAAACAAAGAAGGCTAAGCTACAGTCACAGTCACAAGGCATAATAACTTGTGAAAGTACTGTAGTTGCCCATTCCAAAGCGTAGATCTCTATGGAGAAGAATGGGCAAGAAACTCCATGGACACTCTTTTCAATCAAAATATTATTACAAAATCTTGGTTACATCATTCATGTTGAGATTATACATGTATGTGAGAACGATGTAAAGAGGCGTGCGAATTAAGAGCGTCCAGAGTAGCAGAATAAATCAACAATAATTTAAAAATAAAGTACTTAATTAAAATAAACCGTGACAGCTAAGAGATGACCAGTCCCAACTGACAGCGCCCGTTCACGAACATAACGCATGGATCAGCGCCATTCAACTCAACCATTTTGAAGGGAACCAAATGACCCGACACACCCGCCACCATCAGCAAGACATTCGAGTGAGCATGACATTCTCTCAACTGCCAGGGCACATTCAAGTCAATGAAAGATAGCTAAATGTAAACGGTAGCTTTTCAATACATAGTACTCACATATGTGCTATGCAATTATATAATACTAAAAGAAGGAATCTATACAATGCAAGGATATTTTTACAATCTTCTGCAGCTTCCACAATATGTATCATGGTAATCAATTAATTTGCTCCTATGGTTGTGGAGCAGGACCAGCACTGAGCCAAGCATTTTTATCATCAATGTAATCTCCCAACTTATAATATGCTTGCCCACCGCTTGCACACCGACATATTTATCGCGACATCTGTGCCCAAAAGCCAGCAAATTAGCCCTACGAATCCAGATCACCCGATACACGGATGGGACACGCAATAAAATGTATAACAATTCTTTTCTACCCACCCCAAAGGAAAAAAAACTCGTCACCTGTCGTGTCATTTGGTTCCAATAAACGAGCCGCCAAAGAAAAACACGAAATTGTAAAAAAAATATCCGAATCGCCCAAAAGTGACCGAACTTGTCTTATGACAGTTTGACTTCGGGACCTTGCAAAGATAACAACTGCAGTCGTTAGAACCTCTATTTTTAATTTGGTAAGGGTGATTTTTGATTGGAATTGAAATTTTTTTTTAAGGGACAGTTTTTTTCTGTTAATCGTTTTGACTGACGAATATTTACGATGTGAATTGTTTAGTGCGGGCGAAATAAAATTCAGCTCTGACTTCATTAGTCCTGTTTTTGTTGCTTTTGTCTGGCTTTTGTTAAGTAATAATAGGCTTCGGTTGTCCCCTTCGGAGTTTGATGATGCCTTCCGAATTGATGAAATTGAAACTTTTGTGTTTCTAGTTTGGCGAGAGTGGTGATTTACTCTGTTTTTACTGCGTTAATACCAACCTAATACTTTTAAAAATTAACTGACAGGACAGGAGTTGGAAAGGGTAAAAGCTATTTGAGTTTTTCTATTATCTCTTTCTTTCACAGTGCGTCTCGTCTAAACGTGAAGGAGAACCTAAAGAAGATGATCAATTGAATTAGGATTCTGCGTAAGTAGTTAAAAACTGTCTTTAATCTTATCGAGATTATTTACTTGTCGATATCACTCATAAAGTAATTTACCCACAACTGTGCCTGCCAAGTTCATCAAAGGTTCGAAGCACTAATGCTGAGCACGAGGTCCTGGTTTCGATTCCCACTTCAGGCAAAATGACGATTTTCCTTAAGGAATTTCTTAATAGCATCCTATAGGAATGAAATATAAATGCGAAATATTGGTGTACAGTTACAAACGTTTTATTATTTTATGTTTATATCTAGCAGAGTCAATTTACCGCAAACCAGAGGCCCCCAAAACTTCAATCAGCACTCCGGCGTCCTCCACCGAAATATCACGTACATATCAACCGATCGTCCATCACGTTATATGTTATCACCCGACCAGTTAAAAGCTCTTAACTTAATTAACAGTTATTAACAGAAGCGGTGTTTAATTGACGTCGTTTTGCCCTCAATTCAATTGTGAACGTTATCGTCGAGGCCAATTGTTAGTAGTGTTGGTACTTTAGCTATCGCTGGTACACTTCAACCAACTTATCGGTGCATGCGGGAAAATACGGAACTAAAATAAATGTACCCAAATTGACATAACGATGATTTTTTTCTTGACAAACAGCGCCACTTTGAACTGCACACTTAAAGTGGTTAAGCTGTACTGAGACGAATTTCTTCACATCCTCTGTCATGTTTGAAGGCAATTATGATTGCTGTAATGGTACTTACTTGATTGATGTAGTTTGATAGTTTTGTTGTTTTTTAAGTGGTGTTTTAATGTAATAAAGTATTTTACAAATGATACTCGAAGTTCTGAAATCTTTTTTTCGTGTGTAAGGATACACACACACATACATAACATAATATCACGCTTGTAATCCTCGTAGGGTTAGGCAGAGGTGTACCTAAGAGTATACCCACAAAAGAACGACGATGACGAAAGAAAAATTGAAATACCATTTTTACTCGTTTTGTTCTTCAATAGGACAGTTTTTGATATCATTGATAACAAGCAAATCATTATATAAACACTTGTATTTCTTTGTTAGTGTTAAAAAACATCATAAAAGTGAACAAAGCTGGAAGCCTTTGTAAGAAAATAAAATATACAAAAGTTAAAAGTTTAAAACCTAGATTTACCTACAAAATAAATTCTTCCAAATCGCAAATCTTCCTTTACATGTCAAGCATTTATGAAGATAAATGATAAAGAAATTAATCACGTTGATGTGAATACTCGAGGATTATCATATGAGATTGCGATATAAAGATAAACTGAACCTTTTCAAGCTTTTTGCTGTTGGACAACTCATAAAAATATTGGCTTATTTACAGATGACTAATGATATCCATCAATATTATTCACCATAGATCAGGGGAAATATAACTGAAGGTATCAATATCAATCTGAGTGTTAATAAAGTAGATACCTAAGGTCTGACCGAATGGCTCAATCATTGAGGCAAAAAACAGCAGCCATTTCATCTTATTTCACAAGCATCGCAGCTTCCAGTAACCCTTGCAATTTCAACAATTGAGCCTCGGACAATCACACACAATTGAGTTTCAAATCAGGAAAGTGTTATCTACTTTATTGTGGCTAGCTCCCCGTTCGTGACTTCATTTCTGCCAACGCCGCAGCGGTGGCAAAACTCAGCCTGCAAAATTAAACACCAACATCAACTTAGGATACACTCCCATAATTGAATTTTGATTCATGATACCAAATAAAACAGAGGACGAAAATTAAAGCACCGTTATCGAAATAAAATATACATCAAGAAAGGCCATTCAATTAACGATAAGACATAAATAAGTACGAGACAAAACGCTATAAGTTCACGGGAAATATTGTCACAGCACGCGTTCTGAATGGATTATTAAAAGGCCCTATATCACGGTGCCCTTAGCTGTGTATTAATGTCGTCACGTTAGCGTAAATTATCGGGACATCCAATTGGACGGTGTCGTGACAAGAGGGCATAAATATGGGGAAGTCGGCTTTATGGGCTGTGTAAGGACACGCAGGGCTTAGATGAGAGCCTTGCGGGACCTCTCCAATGTTCTCGTTTATTTACGGTGACGGATCCATTTAAGGTATGACGACAGGTTATTTTTTCATTATGGTTAATCGAAGGGGGATTATCGCTGTAGTCTGCTTTTGTTTTTGTTAGTTCTCTGATAACTTTGGTATTATTGGTTAGTACAATATTGACAAGCTGTGATTATGTTGATTTCTTATTAACTCTCGAATCTCTTCGGTTTTTCTTTTTGTACTACTTTATTGGTGCACACTGTTGACACCGTTTCCTCTTTCATTTGCAGTTTCTCATTTATTGTTTGCAAGTTTCGAGTTTCTTGATCACTCACTTTTCTTTTCAGTATTAATCAAAGCTAAAACAAATACTAATCACAAAGTCTTTTCCAAAGAGTAAATTAAAAGTACAATTAAATACAATTTAAGTTGCATTACTCATCGGCGATCGTTATAACATGTCGTGTCCTGTCACCAGGGCCTAAAGACCAGCGGGTGGTGGCGGCAGTATGTGGAGGAGTGTCGAACGGCTGGACAAGTTCAATGATTACTATTAGATTTGTTATTTATTGAGTATTTAAATTGTGTGAGGACAAATTTTGTGGGGATTGGACTGGATTTATAGATCGTGTGTTTGGGATATTAGTGATGGATTCTTGTGAGATTTATTAATTTTTTTTTAGCTATTAGCTGTATATTAAGAGAGGGACGTAAAGTATAATTATTTTCATTATGATTCTCCTATCCTTATTTCAATTAATTTGGGGTCGGCGTAGCATGTCTTCTTCTTTCCTACTTCTCTATTAATCGTCTTCTTATCAGACACATCCTTTATTGCCATATCATCCTTCACATAGTCCATCCATCGTAAATTATATTTTATCAATGTTATTTATCTTTGCCATGCATTGACTGTTAAAGTAGTATACCGTGTGCATTGTACACCGAGTTATGTTCAGGTCCCATGTTATGGGGCGACCCTATTACCACCAACCGGACACGTATCTAGTTTCAGGACTGCGTAGGACACTATCCGACCAAGAACCAGTCGAACCCTGATCCTCATGATCAGCAGTAGCGCTTGCGATCATTTGACCAACTAGGCAGACTTTATTGTTTTCATTTCCATCCTTTTATGAATATGAAAGACTGTTATTGCTAACTGCTTCCTTATACGAAAACGTAACTGTAGCTTGAGAGAGCTAAATTTGAGATCCATATTTTCTTCGTTACGTCTGAATTGAATAAATCCTCAGTTTCACATTACTCCATCATCTAAAGCACTATCCATATAATGCGTGCGGCAATATCATACAGGCCAGTGTCGACACATACTGTGTTGGTTTAGTATACGCACCGCCGACGAGCGCCCCGCGGGACGCCTTCCATTTTTTATTCCTCTCCTTTTTTATACATGGCTCAAAGGACCGCGACTTTTGTTCTCCTGTTTTGCTCCTTAATGATTTTTTACGAATTATTAATTGTATGATGATAATATTCGATTGAAAAATGTTGATTGTTACGATTTGTAATATCGATTGTGTTTTAAATCGGGGTGGTAACGCCATGTGCTGCCATTAGTGATTGACTGATATTCTGTCATTAATGACTGACGAAGGCTCTTTGATTCGGTTGTGTAATATTTGGACTTGAGGTGGTTTGGTTGAATGTTATAGGGCTTAGTTTTGATTCATTTCAGTGGCTTATCACGACGCTAGTTTTACTGTCTGACCTTTTCAAGGGGAACTAGTTTCTTTTACAAGTTTATCGGTGTACCGTGACCCGGTGAGTTACTTTTCAATAGCGGGTAGCTTATCTTAGTCATGGTTCATAAGTATTAATAAAACGAGCTATCAATGCGGTCAACTATTCCTCTTAATTTAAAACTACACGAAAAACGACGCACGTTAAATATGCACGTCCATAACTACACCTACATAATTAAATGCATGCACAACTCATCTCGTTTCGTTACACGCGTTCCCACCAAACCTTTTGTAAACGCGTAATGTGCACCAGTAATATTCTGGTCCTAATATACGACCGGCGACCGTCCGTAATGCCGACCGACCTGTAATAGCAGGGCGGGACAACAGCGTTTCGGCCGTCCCATAATAATCAGTATAAATACTCGCGTCTAATAATTAATGGCGATTTTGATTAATCACCTTTTGAATCTGGTGATTAAGGGTTCTGAGAAGTTGACATTGGTGTTTTGTAAGGAAAAATGAGGACGGATTTTGTGACAAAGCAGCGACAAAAAGTGTGAGTAAGTGATTGGGTTTTTTTGAAGCGATGTTAAGTATTTATCGAGAAGGCAATTACTGGTTATGTTTTTAAGATATTATATAATCAATTGAATTTAATTTACGCGATTCAATATAAATCGGTTACTGTACATTAACTGTTGTTTTTTTTCAGACCATCAGCAACACATTTTCCAACATATTCAAAGGACCAGTAAAAATCGATTTATTATGTTATCAAATTATTTTGTATAAGTGACACTAGACGGTATAATTGGATTTAGTACTGGTATGATCGTCTCCATAATCATTGATTTACTTTCGTCTTTTTCGGAGTTTAGCTTGATCTTTTATTCTGTGATTTCAGCTGTTAGTCTTTAAAAAAGATTAGACTGCTTTTGCAACCTAACTTTTGCTGGTTTATTTTAAGGTCACGTGAACTTGTTATCTTTTTTTGAGAATACTGATTCCAACTGCCTCGTTGGTCTAATGGTCGCAATCACGACTGCTGAACATTAGGGCTTGGGTTCGATTCCCGGGACGGGCAGATTGTTATTGGGTGTTTCAATCTGGAATTTTTCAGTAGCAACCACGGAGTCTGGATTTGTTCCTGGTTGATGGCATTAGGTTCACCTACCTATTACATGGGATTTAAACATAACTGGCAAAATATGGGCGTATTATCTGCCTAACCCTTCGGGGATTACAGGCGGGGTGTGTGAATACTAATTTCTGACTACTGGTAACCTGATTACTGACAAAATGACACATTTTAAAATTTGGTCCTTCATCTAGTATTCAACCATTTTTTATGAATCTTTGGCGTGAGAGCCTCTAGATTAAGTACCGTGACGTGTGATATCCAAACAATCAGTATCATTGCAGGTGACGATCAAACAATGGTCTGTAACGTACAGATGGCGCCACAGGCTGTACAGCACGGGGTATCGCTCACCATTATCTATAACACTATAAGCTGTACAGAGTAATGAATAAATTCAGAGGCCTCAGAGTGTATTATGAATATTGTTGTCTGTGTTTAAGTCTTTTTGTCTCCTTCTCAGATTCGACTTATTGTCGAATAACAAAATTCACTAGCATTAGATGTAGCTTCATCTACTAAATCAGTATGACGATTGTTCGATTTGGAAATTTTAAGTAAGTTAGAAAATTAGACTTTAGTAAAAGCTCCTTTAAGATCAATCTTTTTCTCTCTTAGATCCCTCGGTGAAAAGTTCCATCCATAATCACGATTTATGACTCCTTACATAATTATGATTATCTTTTTAAAAATTAGGTGCTCCTCTTAACCAAAAATATTTCATATCGGTATCTAAACCTATGAGCCCACCTCTACGCGCAAGCTACTCTAGATTTCACCCGAAGGACGTCGGTAAAGCGGGCCGGGCGAAACATCAACCATTTTAATTATGTTCGGGACACCATTAACAATAAATCTGTTGTTCCTATACGCGCACACACAAACACACACGCTCTCGTACACACACACAAGCTCCCACACACACAGACAAAGAAAATAAATCGATATAATCGTGTGAGCGAATCGAGACTCGAGTATCGATCGATGGTCTCCATGGTCGGATTTATGACTAATTATAATTTTGTTTTAACGTTTCTCAGTCGTAAAGTACTGTGTGACCAATTAGCTAATTATTATGTTAGTGATGTATGACAGTATGACTAAATTAAATTAGATTTTTAAGGGTTTGGGGTCAATTTTACGATGGTTGTGGGTTAAAACCAGGGATTGGAATAGGTAGAGTTTATTTGCATAAACTTTAAGGAAGTAAGTAACCTAACTTGTGAATGTACCTCTGTATAAAATTCCGGAATTTTTAAGTTGCAAAGTAAGTTAGAGATCAAAATGGGTACAGAGGTCCTAACTAGCTAGGTACGTCGGTTTTTGAATTGAAAATAAATAATCTTTAGTTTTACACATAACATAACATCACGCTTGTAATCACCGAAGGGTTAAGCAGAGGTTTACCTAATAGTACACCCACATTTCGCAAGTTATGTTTAAGTCCCATGTAATAGGGGGCGAGCCTTTTGACATCAACTGGGCACAAATCCAGACTCCGTGGTTGCTTCTGAGGAATTGCTGATGGAAAAACCCAATAGCACTTTGCCCGACCTGGGAATCAAACCCAGGACCTCATCCTCAGCAGTCACGCTTACGACCACTACACCAACGAAGCAGCCCTTTCGTTTTAAATCATTCATTTTTAAGATTAAACAACTGATCATAATTCTAGAAAACAGCTGTTTATGATGTAATCTATCAAGTTAACTCCAGACGTCTCTTATCTATCATGATATGTAAATACTGATATGTTAATATGATCATAAATTGCATTCTGTCTAGATATTATTTCAATTTTAAAGTTTGCATTATTTTTGTTTTCAATTTTATTCAAATCATAATCATCAGCATCTGTTATAGTATGCCCTGTCAGATTTATTGAATAGTCTCTCGTATGTACAATCGAGGACACTCCCGCCTGATTATCTCTAAGCTCATTTTTACTTGCACTCACAACATGAAGCCCTCTCTAGCCGGGCGGGGCGCCATGTTTCAAGAGATTTTTTTTTTAAATGATCGGGCGGGAAAGCCCGCTGCTGTACATAGTTCAAAAACTTATTTTTTTTCATTTATTCGCATAGAATGTAGGTATTGTACAATCAATTGTTATAAAATATAGTGAGCCGGGTACATTCTGCCTGAGTTTTGGCATGCAAAATTTAACAAATAATGTTGGTAACAATAAGAGAAACATTATAAAATAATAAAGAAAATCATTACAATACTAGAAAAATATTTTACCAGTCTAAATTAAACATAAAAGTAGATAATATCAAATCATGTCATTATTTTAAATTGCTGGAATGTCACACAAAGGCTTAAAAAGTAATAATAATAATATATTAAAAATTAATTAAAAAATAATAATTATTAGATAACGAATAATAAAATGTCTGTATCAGAAAAGTATAAATTATGAAATAATATAGAAAAATGATTACAACAGGTACAAATAAATTATTATAACAAATCTAGAGTAGATATTAAATAATGTCAATATTATAAAACTGTTGCAATGTCACACATAGGGTCATTCAAAAAATCACTTAATGAATAATAACATTTTTGTATCAGAAAAGCCTTGAGTTTATTTTTAAATATTTGAAGAGTGTCATTTTTTATGCTGTCTTGTAGTTTATTAAATATTATTGGACCCATGCAAATAACACTCTTCCTCAGAAGTGCTGTTTTATAACCACCAATAACTAAGAGGTTTTTGTATTGACTTCTAACGGGACCTTTCTTGGCGTCCGAAAACTTAGCAAACAATGTTTTATTCTTCTTTACAAAAATTGCCATTTCTAAAATATACAACGACGGAAAAGTAAGAATTTTCAAAGACTTAAACAGAGGTTCACAGCTATCTCTTGGTTTAAGACTACACATAGCTCTAACACAACGTTTTTGGGCTTTAAATATGTTTTCTCTTAGGCTACAATTACCCCAAAAAATTATTCCAAATCTTAAGACCGATGCGACTAAACCATGGTATGCTACTAAAACAGTGTTTATGTCAACTTTTTTCGTTAGGTTGAAAAGAACATATGCTGCAGTGCTTAACTTTTTGCAGACCTCTTCTGCTTGCGGCTTCCATGTTAATTGATCGTCGATATGAATTCCTAAATTTCGCGACCTTTGTTTGATTAATAGCTTGTCCATTGTATTGTACATTGACGTTCGGTGGAATTGTACGTTGGTGAAAATGCATCACATTAGTCTTTGGTAAGTTTATTACCAGGTTGTTTTTGTCAAGCCAATCAATAATATTTCTAAGATTAATATTAATATCCTGTTCATAATCATTAATATTTCTACATGTTATCAGTGCTGTGCTGTCATCGGCAAATAGGACCATTGGAGTTGGTATCTGACGGGGCAAATCATTTATATACGGCAAAAATAGCGGGGGACCCAATACACTCCCTTGCGGTACACCGAATTTCACTACTTTACCTTTTTTCACACCCATACATGAAACAACAAGTTGAAAATTGAGTTTAACTTGACTTGTCTAATATTTCTATTGCTAAAAACCTTCTTTACAATTGCTGATACTAGTGATGCAATGAAAAGCCTTGCAACATTTACTTAAGTACTTAATTCTTCCATATGCATGTATCGGACCACCGCTGGCCAATCCAATCACACGGCATTTAACTCGATCACAAGCCACACTTAACCAGCTCTTACCAATTCGCAAAGATCATCGCTACTTCCTTATAAATGCACGATATTTCCAGAACAACCGAAGATATCTAAGCAAAAATTAATCACGTCGCTCCGAACTGTATATTCTTAAAATTTTACGCCCCGTTTATCACAATTCTCAATCAATTTAATTTATATTTTATTTGTTCTGGGTCCTCCAAATTTCATAAGGTATAATTACGCCCTGGGCATTCAAAAGTTATCATCTTATGACATCCTCAAGTGTATTGTGACTCTTATCGGTATATCTATTGGACTTTAATTGTATGAGCTGTTCTTGCAAACTTAACCCCTACACTCCTGGATCTTTAACCCAATCCAAAACTCACTTTATTTCCTCGTAATAGGGATGCGCATAAATTTCATCGATAGATTTTCTCGCTGGTGTTGTAGCCGGCAAATATCACACGGTTGGTAAGTACTAAGGACGTATCAAAATGTCTTCTATGACACGTAATATTGATAACCTTACGCACTCATCTGACTAACCCAGAGACACAATAAGCCCGACACTGTCATACAGTGACGTATTCCGGTCGTTCTATCGTCGCAATTGTAATAAATGGACCGATTTCAAGGAATTAGTGATAATTTATGTGATAATATTTGTTGACAATTGTGATGTATGTGCAGTCTTGCAGAGTGAGAGGTTGTCTGTTTTGGTTCGATTAGAATTCGTGATTTTGATGACATGATTTCGATTAACTAAGCTGTAAGTTGGTAAACAAAGTGTGGTCTTTTCATTACCGCAACACAATAACACCACACTTGGCCTTTTCATCGATTTACTTATCCTGTTGTAAGTACACTGGTGTTTTTACGTTGAAAGTATGCTGATTTTGCTCAACGAAATTATTGGTCTTTCAATACGAATTTGGTCCTGTTTCTTTATAACGATTACAAAAATGCTCTGCAGAAAATATTTACTACGATTAGCTTACCTAATAATTGTACAACATAGTTATGAAATATTATACAAAAAAAAAAAAAGCGGTGTCTTTCAACCGCGTCATTACAAACTACAGAATAACTGACAAAAGGACAAAACCTTCAATAGATATCCTTTTGTACATAACTACAAATATGAAGGATAACATGCCTCTATAGAAATATAATACACATCCTAAAATTGACAAAGAACATGTAATTGGATTACCGAGCACTTAATATCTCCTTTCTAATGTCGTTCGCAAAATGTTAGGCCCTTATTTTGATAAACCACCCCCTAATTTCAACCCTCGATGAAAACAGATAAAGTTGAATTTTCCTCGATAGTTTTGACATACTTTGTCGTATAAAAAGGAGTCCACAATTCCCGGTACACATATGCGACAAAAAAATATCACCGCCCGAAAGATGTCATATTAAGAAACATGTCAATCATATTTTTATGATGCATTCAGTAAGGGCAGTTGTTCACTTGCGTAATTTTTTCTCCATATTTCACGCTTAGTTAGAGTGGCCCGATTTTTTTGTCCCAACTCGGCAGTTTCGGAGCTTCGAGTGTTGTTCGGAAAAATTCGGAGAATTATTATTTTGTAAACGGATAATCAATTGCACTCAACGATTATTCGATTGTAAACTGGATCGAGTGTTTGTACAACGAGGGCTCGCTTCCTGGTTTGAGTTCGGTTATTATATTTGCTGTAAGCTGTAATATTTGGTTGTTATCGCAAATATTATCGCAATTTGGTTTTCATGCTTTGTGATTTTCTTGTCGAATTTTTGATATGGTCCTTTTGTGATTTTTGTGTTAATCGTAAAGGATGTTGGCAATATTTAAATTTTCTTTCGGTAGTTGAGCAGAGTACTTACCTAGAAGCGACTGTTTGTACCTAAATATTAAAAATGCAGCCGTTCTTTTATTGAATCATCATTCATGATTGAAGTTATATTCTTTAAGAAGGATGTTAGCAATATTTAAATTTTCTTCCGGTAGTCAGAAGAAGTAGTCAGAAGGCCAGAGTACTTTAAATAGTGACTGTTTTTTCCCTAAAAAAATGAAAATGCACATCAAGCTACCCGAAACTGTCAAATTTTTCCAATCAACCTTGAACTTGATCTTTTAGCGATAAAGTAGAAAATCTATTAAAGAAATTTGACAGATTTTAGTAGCTTTATATGCTGGTGGCTGTACACTATAAGCTGAATTATTTAATCAGTATTGACACCACCACTTATTCACCTTCCACACCACCCAAATTAGGAAGCAAAAACACAAAATTCAGTACATTTACAGCTTAAAAACACAGTTTCACTTTGTAATTAGACGTTTACCTGCTAAACGAACTGCGTGACCTCATTGTATCCCTTCACACCTTCACAAGACCACGTCAAGCGTTTATGACTCTCGCATTGTCTTACAATTACCGAACATTTTCAAGAAATTTGGCACTAACCCTCAACCATTATAACCCGACCTCTCAAATTTAACAACTTCCTTATACGGTATAAAGGATGTAGGGGTCAATTTATAATGGTTTTGTACGGGTAATTAGCGCGCATGGCCAGAATTGCATCGCAAAGTGCCGCTAATATACTTTGTGTTTTTTGTTTGTTTGTCTGTTCGTCTGTGGTGTAACGCTGGACAGAGGAGCCGTTGTAGTGGGTGAAATATGATAGCACGCGACATCGCCGCCAAGGTGAGGAGGTTAGGGATGATAGGACACGTGTAGAAAGTTTTAAAAATGACTTTACTGCTACTCAATAAATAAAAATAAATAAATTGTATATTAAAGTCAATTCATTACTTTAAATGTTAAAAAAAATCCACTTGATAACGTAAATAACAAATTGAATGTTGTTGAACTGTCAAATGAAAGGATCAGCGAATCAATTCAATCAACACAAACAAATCATAACGGCTTTACCCCGCTAGTTCTTGAGTAGTGTTTTGATATTTGAGTCTCTAGTCACTAAGATTGATTTAATTGACCCATTTTATTGTAAGTTAACTGTGACACATATCCTACAAAATAATATAAATAAAAAAAAAACCGTTAATTATTCAGAGCCTAACAAAATCAAAAATAATAATGCAATGAAATGCAACTGTCCACCTAATATCCCCACTCTTCCCCTACACAAGGGCTCCTTGTCTTGACAACGCAGCACTGTGCAGCTAATCACTTTCACGTGCCTGTCCCTTTGACTGTGCCACTCGGCCTGCACTTCCTCACTATCTGATTGGTGCACTGGTATATCAGATTACTAGAATAACATCAGTTATGACTGTGCCGTTATTTTGAATTATTACATGACATGCGTCACATTTCAAAGTGATGAATACTTCTGTTTTTCGGGCCCTTTGCATATTTTTAAGTCAAGTTTAAAAGCTCTGAGAGGTTAAAAGCTCTGTTTTTATAATTTTCAAGGTATATCAAAGTGTTTTTTTATAAGTTTGTTTCATTTGATTTACAAGAAGTCATTATTCTTAGATCACTAACATTAATCTAGAAAAAAGGGTATGTAATTGCAAAGAAAACAGTCATTCCGACAAAAGTATGTACAGACGCCAGCACATCAAGCTACTACAATCTGTCAGATTTCTTTAATAGATTTTCGAATTTATTGCTAAAGTATTAGGTTCAAGGTTGATTGGGAAAATCTGACCGTTTCGGGTAGCGTGACCTGCTGGCATCTGTACATTCTACGTTTGGTAGAAAGTCATTGGTGACTTAATTAACGAATTTTTTTGTGTTAAAATGTAAATAGCTATTATATTTTCACTCCATTTTTGCTGATGATGATATGATAACCAAACAAATAAATATACCTACTGCACTTACATCAAACAATACAAGCACCCACCTAATTCACCATCTCTCTTTATTTTTCCGCGACACGCAGAACCTTTCGAACATCGCGGCTAAACACAGACGTCCAGCGGGTGTAATGGGGTAATAGTGACTTGTACGGGCTCAATAATTTCGTGTCATGTAAGACGGCGCTACCCGTTCCCATGGCATTCCTGAATAGGGACAAGTGATGAGAGTCGTTCAGAAGGGACAGGGCTTTGAGTTGCAAGTTGTGGATGCGTAAATTGTTTATTTGTCCGATCTTCTTAGAATTTTATTAGAATACTTGGAAACTAGTTTTACTGTGTGAAGGATGATATGGCAAGAAAGGAGGTGTCTGATGAGATAACGAGTAATAGAGAAGTATGGAAGACGAAGACTTGCTAAATAAATTAGGATAAGGGCAGAAGAATGATGATGATGACTTGAAAACTGGTAAGATCAAATATTGTAGAATAAAATCACATGACATGTGAAGTTTTTCTATTATTCGTCCTGGTTGCTTTTATCCACATTCTCCTATTAGTATATTATAGACAAATGTAATAAACATAATTGCTGAAAGGAGAATTATTGTCTCCTGTGTATTATAAAAAATCGGTGAGCCATATAGTATGTTTTTTAATAATGCCTTCTGATACACACCCATAAATAAGTGGTCCTTGCATACGAAGAGTTATGTAGATAATGTTATGTAGTCTTAATGGATTTTGCCAAAATAATGTAATATCAGATTACAGTTACCAATAGTTCATTTAAATAAAACTTACGTTATTCTTAATTTTCCTATTTTCATGAATTAAACTTTGTGGAACTAAAGAGAGACTATTCTACCTACTCCCGCATCTACCAACTCCCAACTCCTGCGAATGCAGAGCCGCTTCGAGCACGTAAATAAAAGTAGACAAAGAGAGCAATTCCGCAAAAAGACGAGATGGGCATAAAAAGTAGCTGTCATGGCATGGTCACGACGATGTGAACTATGTGTGCTGTCTGTGACCACTCCGTATGGGAAAAGTATGGTCTGTGGTAATAATGGTGGAGTATCGGTGATGGGTGACATGTAGACATTAGGTAAATAAGTAGGTTTATTATTTGGATAGTGAAGTACTGTTCTTCTTTGTGCTCCAGGCACGACATATCATATTCATATTTCATAGGTCCTTAACTTCACGACTTCACGTTTTTCGGTGACGGCACAGAGGTCACGATCGTTTTGTCCGCATTTTTTGCATACAGAGCAGAAGTTTGAAGGCGATAGAGCAAACGACGAGCAAGCCGAGGGCCTGACAGGTATTGATATTATTGAACAGTTGATAACTAAATAAAAAACTGAGATAGCAGGAATGTAGGTAGGTATTTTCATAATGATGATGATGTTTTAGGTAATAACGGCGAGACCAATGAAATAAGGCGTAGACTTGCTAATTCGTGTAAGGTTAAGACCGCAAACAAATATCGCTCCAAAATCTCAACAACCCGACTAATGACATGGCGCCAACATAATCTACCGAAGCCATAAAAACGTTTTGTTGAATTCTCACGCCACCAATGAATGAATTCATCATTATAGAAACGGAAATTAAAACCAGCACATATACCTACTGCCAAAGCAGATGAAGTCAGACCCTCAATTCGAAAGCTTACGTCACTTGTCCACTGGTCTTCGTGACCTGTCGCTCATCGCAGGCAATCCAAGAATTCATATTAATCACCGTGTAGAAAAATGAACAGCCAATGAACAGTTATGTGAGGAGTAGGAATTGGTATTCATTTAAATGTTTTTTTGTCTACGGAAGCGATTATTGCTTTGTTGTAGCGGATGAGTGGGGTCGATTTAATTATGATGCAGAAAGTTTCGCATTATGTTATTGATTTTCTGTGTTTAAGAGTCGATAACGTAGTTAAATGGGGTGGAAGGTACACGGACCCTAAAACGGTTATCACGTATTTAGTAGGTATATCATTCTGAATCCACATAGAATTTTTTCTTCGTTAAAAAAGAAATAAACAGCTTACTTCTGCAATACCACGTTGAAAATGTATGGAACAGCATTTTTTTTTTTAAATTACCGGGTCAAAATGGTCTATGTTAGGGGATCAAAATGATGTACTCAATACGTGGTAATAATCGTTTAAGCGTCTGTGTCCCTTACATCTTATATACTACAGAAAGGACGGGCAATACCCAAAAACAGGTGTAAAATAATATTATGACAAGGACCTTTGCTCGAAACTAAACATTAAAGTCTTCATCATCATCATTTCAGCCGAAAGACGTCCACTGCTGGACATAGGCCTCCCCCAAGTGTCGCCACATTGACCGGTCCCGTGCGACTCGCATCCAGCGGATCCCCGCAACCTTTCTGGTTCGCGGTCGCCACTCTAGAACTTTACGGCCTCATCGGCCATTCGTGGAACAAGTTATACAAAGTTATTTTTTGACTGAAAAACATAGGCCTAATTAAAGTCTTCCGAAGAGTTAAATGAGGAGCTCGTGGCTAAACAATAACAGCCGCTCGGGTCGATCTTTAGGTTAAGCCGTGCTTGCCTAGGTTGGTCTGTGGATGGGTGACCACCCATTACATACCGAGTTTCCTCCGTGCTTCGGAAAGCACGTTAAGCCGTTGGTCCCGGCTGTTATTTGAAGATCTTTGACAGTCGTTAAAGTAGTCAGTGGCCCAAAAAGTCTGACAACCAGTCTTACCAAGGGGTATCGTATTTCCCAGTAGTAACTGGGTTGTGGAGGTCAGATAGGCAGTCGCTCCATGTAAAATACTGGTATTCAGCTGCATCCGGTTAGACTGGAAGCCGACCCCAACATAGTTGGGAAAAGGCTAGGCAGATGATGATGATGATGATGAAGAGTTAAATGGGAACACAAATGTAATTTTTTGCTAAGGAGTATTTTGATCTATGCAGAAAAGTGGCTGAAATTTTCGACGTTGGATCGGTAACATTAAGGAATACCCAATAACTTTTAAAATCTATGAATTTTTAAAATCTATAAGTTTTTTGTCTACGTGATCAAGTTTAAAGAGTAAAGATTAACGGACACTACCGAAGCTGAATGGTAAAAGACACGAAGTTCTGGCTAGGTGGTAAATCAAAACAGTCTTCGGAGATATAATAGGTTATTTAATTAAGCTGGTACGCCTTGAAAAGTTTTCAGTCTCAACGTAAATACTAGTATTTTTTCGTGTGTGTGTGTAATTTTTCAGGTATAAGTTTATTGCACGGATTGTGCACATAAGACGGCCTCGTTGGTCTAGTGCTCGCAAGCACGACTGCTGAGCATGAGGTCCTGGGTTCGATTACCGGGTCGGGCAAAGTGTTATCGGGTTTTTCCATTAGGAATTTCTCAGTAGCAGCCACGGAGTCTGGAATTGCGGCCAATCGATGGCAATAGGCTCGCCCCCTATTATATGGGACTTAAACATAGCTGAAGGAAAACATCGTGAGGAAACCGGCTAGTCTTAGAACCAAAATTTCGAAGACATGTGACATCTACCAACCCGCACTGGGCGCGCGTGGTGAATTTTAGCTCATTCTCTCTCATAAAGGTTCTCTCTATTAGGTACACCTCTGCCTAACACTTTGAGGATTACAGCCGTGATGTTATGTTATGTTATGTGTACATACTCGTAAGTACATCCACATTATTAAAATCCCCCGATAACACATAATAACCAACAATTCGTAGCCAACTATTAAACGATCGGATAATAACACTGGTATTTAAAACAGTATCTTTGAAATGCTGTTTTTGTACTTCGGTGAAGTTACATTAACCGACACCGGTGGACGTCAGGTGCTTGGGACGCGCCGGTCACGATTCTTTGACCGATGCCTAGCTGAAATACTACCATCATTTCTCGACCCACACCAACCAAACACCAACCTTACCTTGAGACCATCAAAGTCCAATTTTCATTGAGCTGTGATAAAGTAATCGTATCTTCTACTCAAGCGGTTTTCAGCTTCATTTATGTTCAAGTAAGGTTGGTTTTTGTGTGGAACGAATGGAGCACGATTGAAAAGACTGCGCGTTAGTTAATGCTCTACCTATGATCGTAATAAGTAGACGGTGTGTTGAAAAATTATCGGTACCATCGAAGGCGCAATGGACGCATGACTTTTTTGCCTGTTTATTATTGAGTTTGAAGGTTCCGATGTAGATGTTACTGGATGGGGTTATTTATGAGCTCGTGGCTAAATAATAACAGCTGCTCGGATCAATGTTTAGGTTAAGCCGCGCTTGCCTAGGTTGTTTTATGGATGGGTGACCATGCACCCATTACTACCGAGTTTCTTCTGTGTCTTGTAAAGCACGTTAAGCTGTTGGTCCTGGCTGTCATTTGTAGATCAATGGTAGGCGTTACAGGTAGTCAGTGGCCCTAAATTCTGAAAACCAGTCTTTGCAAAGGGTATCGTATTACCCAGTACTAACTAAGTTGTGCAGGTTACTCCATGTAAAATACTGGTATTCAGCTGCATCCGGTTAGACTGGACTATTGTTCACTATAATACCTCCCGCGTCTCCATTGAAATTAGCCACAATGCCCCAAATTTGGTTTGGAGGTCTATAGGAGTTTTCGTCTTTCTTCTGCTTAGTTCTGACAGCAATTGCTGATGCCGTGGTGAAAAGATATTATAACTGCCCAGTAGCGCCCAGGATGACCAGCCATAGATACTTAAGACACTGAAGTGTTTTTAGTGTCGTCTTGTCTGATGGGACGTGCACTGTTTCTGGACTTAACTTAAGCCTAAAGATACACAAAATTACGTCCCCGCGAATAAAAGAGCTTTAAGAAGGTACCCACAGTTCCCAACCCATTTTTACCACATCATCATCATCATTCTCCTGCTCTTATTTATTTGGGGACGGCGCAACATGTCTTCTTCTTCCATTCTTCTCTATTACTCTTCATCTTAGCAGTCCCCTCCTTTCTAGCCATATGATCCTTTACACAGTCCATATATACACATATTCTTTACATTTTTAAATATTTAAATCTAAAACACCATAAAAAAATATAAAAAATAGTAGCCAACCAGCATTGGGAACAGGGTCCAAGTTACCGGTGGTCAGGACTCTTGAGAGAGGAACCTCCTAACAATACGCGCTGTATCCAGAAGTACTGTTTTCTGGAAAAAGCCCTTGATCCAGCTGCTAAGCATTTTATTTATTGTTTCCATTTTTACCACATCCAGTAACACAAATCCGCGTACAAACAAGTTCGAACAACCCGCTGCGCCATAATAAATGTAAAATAAGCCCAGCCCCCATCGAAATGTCATCAATGTTGGGCAAATAGGTGACGGCTTACACAAAACTAATATTATTGTGTACACCGACCCTATTAATGGTACATGGCTTTACTCAGATGCCCATGTTTGATAAGAAAATGTATCTGCTGTTGGTGGTGGTTGACCTTTGGCCACCTGGTATTCTTTGACGCTGATGCCTTTTTTGTTTTTGAGACTTTCACTGAACATGACTCGAAGAACGGATGGTCGATGGGGCCAAAAGTTCTGGAGTGGCGACCGCGAACCGAAAGACGTTGTGTTGGAAGCCCTTCCACTAGGTAGACCGATGTCCTGGTGAAGGTTGCGGGGATCAGTTGGATGCGAGACGCACGGGAATGTGGTTAAAAAGTTGTGACACTCTCCACCGGGGGTGGACAAGCAGGGGGTGGACAGCGGCAATAATCGCACTTGGAGGAAGCCTATGTCCAGCAGTTGATGTCTTTCAGCTGAAATTATGATGCTGATGACTTTTACTCATGATTTCAGTCTTGAAAAAGAACGTTTTTAGTTGGTGGACCATCAGTATACAGTTCTGCAGCAGTTGTGTTCGTTGAAAGCGATAGCTGCTTGAAAAGTTTCATGGTTTGGAGGTATATGTTGCCTGTGAAAACTGTCAGCTACAGATACGCAAACTATAGGACTGTACACTGTGACGTAGGGTATTGTTCGATTGACACTCTGGTAGACAAAATGATCGATTATTATTTTTAAACTCACTTAAATCAACAAGTTCGTGGTGAAACATTTGTGCCCGTTTCCACTAAAACGTTACTGAAAAACGTAAGCTTAAAATACACTCATTGAGATGGCTCCTATCTTAACGAAAGGTACCTAATGGAAAACAGACAATAGTAGATTCTGCTGAAAATCCGTCGCATGACTACATTCTTACTGTGGACTTTTACTTACTGTAAAATTTAATTGTAACCTTTCATACTGTGAAATCTCTGTTTGATAGTTTGACATTTAATAATACCTACTTACTATTTTTAACTGACATGCCTTATAATCTAAGACTAATTCGTAGTTATTTATTTAATGGTATCAATACTAACCAAATATTTTTTTTATTCTTATTTTATATTGGAATACAATTATTACAATGTAAAAAAATATATATATTTAGTGGTTTGCGAATTATTAGGAGCACAAATAAAATTATTTGTGCACCTAATATTTGCGCGCCCCGCTTGACAAAATGTGATGAGACCATTTATTAATGTACCATATTCGAACAAATAAACGAATTTGAATTTGACTCTTGAGACCTTCTTTGCTAGGAATTACTTGAGACCAGAACAGTTCATATTACTTGTGAAGGTAAACAGCAAAATAATAACACACTATATTAACATACCCACACCTAGTGTTGTAAGAAACTCAAGTCATTTAGTCTTCATTTCGAGACTTGAGTAGATTCTGAAGACTAGGACTCGTTAGTCACATGAGTCCGAGTCCTTTGAGTCTTCTGAGTCATTTCGAGTCTTTTAAGTTCTTTGAACTAGACTGAGTCATGAACTTGAGTGGTGTATTATAATAGGTAATACAGGGTGATTTTATTTACTTCAAAATACAGCTATGGATTTAGAGGACTCAACGACTTTGACTGTCTTTTTACAAAAGACTCCAAATTCTGAAGGACTTGAGTTTTATTTATAAGACTCGAGTCTTCAAAAATAGCTCAAGTTTTATTAAATAAGACTCCAAGACTCGAGTTTCTTACAAAACTACCCACACCTGTTCGTTAGCCTGGGAGACGACAGATTAAAAATCACCGTTACACACAAGCTACGTAAAACGACGAAGATGAACGAGAGGTCAAAGTGTCGCTCCTCAACTATGTAATTATAATTAACTTAAGATTTTGGTAGAAAAAAGGCTGACAAAATGTGTGTTTGTTTGTGGTTAGAGTTTTTGAGTTGTAGACGTAAACAATTAAAGGTTAAGAACTTGAGTACCATATTTTGCGGTTAGACATGAAAGAATGATTTAGATAACCGAAACAAGTACTTATCTTAGAGTTGTGAGTGAAAATATACAATACGAAGGTGCATTTTATATTGCTTTCTTATACAGAGTGTAAACAGACTCTTCACGAAGCCGTCAACCAAGCATTATGTACATCAAAGTAAGTAACTGTACGCAAAAATTTGTGCTGGGAAACGACTTTTTTTTGGGCTGAAAAATCACGTTTTACGGTAGGACTCAATGTAACGCTCTCAAAACATTGTGCTGATAGATGGATTGACTAGTAAGGGGGTCGTAGAAGTGAGGGAATGGGACGCCGTCATCTCCTTCTGCGAAGCAGTCATGACCACCTGGTTGGATAGATACCCATATACACAAGGTTTCGGATGAAAGTAATAATTTAGTTCAGAAGTTTAGTAATCATTGACTTTTCCAAACTCAAAATTAATTGCTTTGTTTCACTGTGAAAGTACAGTCGACCACAAAATGTTTAGCAATGTCAAATGAATATTTTGACACTCGCCCATTTATTTAAATGAAAAAAAGATAGATTAAAACACAGGCTTATGGTATTCATATAATAGATTAATATTTTAATCATATTACAAACATTGTTATTAATATCTGAGCTTAACAATATTTTGACAATATAAATCTTTGAATAAAATTAACAGATTAACCATTACAAGACCGCGACAGCCCAACAATGTACTAAACGAACGTTCAACTATAAGTTCACTTTTACTCGCGTCAACTTGACAAGCTAATTAAAAATACAAACTGCTGGGCTTTAGAGTATGAAAGAGACCAGTCCTAGAGCAAACCTACAGGCTCAGTCACTTTGTACGGACGCCAGCACATCAAGTTACTCGAACACGTCAAGTTTTCCCTATCAACTTTGAATCTAATGCTTTTGCGATAAAATTGAAAATCTATTAAAGAAATTTGACGGATTGTAGTACCTTGATGTGCTGGCGTCTGTACGGTATCATTATCATATGTTATTTAATTTCATCACCATACGAAAAAAATAAATGGCTGCGACGCTTCACAAACTATTAATGTTATATCGTTTCTTGTCATGTGGGTACTCTACCTATGGTGCTGGTTTTGACTGACTAACTAGCTGGACAAAATTACTGTAAAAAAATATCAAAGTTTTCAAGAAGATAACAGAGAAAAATATCAAAATAAGTTTCAAGCCACCATTGCCACCAGATATCTAATAGTAGACTTTGCCTGAATCATACTCAAAGTATTAGTATTTGATTTAGAAGAGTATCAAGTGCGTAGTTCAAATTAATAAAGCTGTTCGAGAATGTTTAACGTACATTGAATAAATAATTTAACTTTGACAGTTGTCAGAATGAAAATACATATTTTTTAAATATTAAATGGTTAGCCTCCGTCCGTCGCAAAAACTGATTGACATTTGTTCGAAAAACTGTGTAGGCTCGTACAACTTTGAGCACCGGCTATAATATCAAAAAGGGTACAGTATCAAAATGTTATAATTAGTTATTTAAACTCATATCAATCCTAACCTTTAGGTGTTCTATTTTTATTTGTAGGTAACTTCTAAAAAGACTTTTGTAGACAACCAACTCTTAAAAAGACATTCGGACATTATATTAGTTCCATGAAAGATGATATTTCCATGTACTTTTAGTTGCTCCATCCTTTCTACTTACGCCATACGCGACCTAGCGCGGAGACGATGATAAAAAATCAAGGACAGACCGCAACCTGTTATGATTTATTCGATAAAAATGCAAATTAATCGATAAAAACGTTTATAACACGCAATAAATGTATGTTGTGCGCGACTGTACATCATGCAATTAATAAATTAATGTTTGACAGTTAAATTGACAAGAGCGTGTGAACCTTTAAAATATTTTATTATTTTTCCTGAAATAAGACGAAAAACACCTCAATTACATTGATGCAGAGCAGGACAATGATGTACTTCTTTTTTAAATATTTTTATTTTAAAATATATATTTGTAATAATTGCATTCTAAATAGGCAAGCAGTAAACCAGTTTAATTACTTCACATTCTAATTAATGAAAAGGCTTATTAATAAAACGGTTCCGTAAATAAATCATCGTCGTTTTGATCATAAAATAGAAATCGATGGATCAATAGCGACACATCCGATCGCCGCTCTCTAATCATCGAGTCTTCGGTCAGTATTATCGGTCATAAAAGTTCATAGTATCATCGCATAACCCTCCATAAAATAATAAGTAGCTTGCTAACTGAAAAAAAAAGATTTTTCACGGCATGATTAAACTTACTTATTTTCACACAGTTTTTTTTACCTGTAACATAAACCTTATGACAACGAGCATAAAGCCCACTGCACAACAAAATCAGAGGTAAAATAGCTATGACAGTATACTAAATATTTGATTTGATTTGTTAAATATTGACGTAATATAGTTTTTACTGCTAAAAGACAAATACAAGTGGGACTGGACTGGTATAAAATCTAAATACCTTTAACGATTACTAATCCGTTACCCCGATAATACCAGTCAATAAACAATAATTACAAATAGTTTATGACCAGACCCGAAAATAAAAAAATAATAATTACAAAGATGTCATGTAAAGCTATCAAGTGTCAGTAGGTATTAAACCACAGATTTAACAATGTCATAGTTAATACTTAGTAAAGACATCAACAGGCTCTCAAGCAAAATGTCACGGTTCCAACAAGTTTATACAGCATCCTGCATTAAACAGGAATTCTAAATAGAAGTAATAAAATATACTGAATAAATATTGGGTGAGCAACGTCGCCGGCGCAATCAATTTTATGATAGTAATTACTTTTTGCATCATCTACTAATATTGTCTTTAGTATAAGTATCTAATCAAATAATGTTACAATGTTATGTACAGGTTTTTCATTATCAAGGATTTAAGTCTTACAGGCATCTTTTACGATGTTATCTTTTACTGTAGGCAGTATCTTTGGTGGCGAATTCGCTGTAACAATGTTCACGGTCAACGTGAATTAGCTAAGATGAAACCATAAATGAATTGATTTGATGACTTTTTGAAGCAATGACTGCAATATATCTCGCTTGCTAATTTAAATTGTTCTTGTATATTTTTAGCGATTATTAAGTAAAAATCCTTTCAAAATTCTATTATAGCTAAAAATAATATATATTCGAAAAAACCTACCTTCATTTTCTATAACACTTTTGTGCACGACAGTACATGCGCATACGCAAGACAGCGTGCAAATCGATGTCACGACATCCCGGCTGGTCTCGCTGATGGCTCATTAGACGGACGCCATTCATCATCACAACTGGTCCTGTAAGGTGAAAGGTTACCAAGAGACGTGTTCCTCGCATGGTTGCTATGTTTTTTACCTTGTGTTTTTAATTGCAGGAGGAAAGTGACAGGTTTTTGTATGCTTTTGTTTTGGTTCTACAGACTTTTATATTAAAGAAAGTTACTTACTTTTCGCTTTCTTTACTACGACGATAATACCTAAATATAAAACCAGGTTAAAGTAGAACTGGGCGGGCATGACTCTTGAACGCATTAGGCAGATGGGTCAGAGGTCATTACGCAGTGTTTGAAACGGGAACGAGAACGAGAAAACGGGTGTCCTCGCCGAGCGTGGAAGGGGATCGATTTGATTGGTTATAGATAACCACATTCAAGGTGTAATCGGACCCTTCTAGAATCCCTCAACAAAGCATTCTGTACATCAAACTAAGTAACTCTACGCAAAAAATATTGCTATAACTATTAATATGGCTTTTTATTTAGGATAAAAATCTCGTTTTCCGGTACGACTCAATGTAACGCACTCAAAACATTGTGCTGATGGATGCATTGAATAATACGTCGTGTAGGTATTTAAAGTTATAACATTAACACTTGTTTAAACAAAAAAAAAAAAAAAAAATGTTGGAACTTTGACCTCCAATATCTCCATAACTAGAAGGTTACCAGGTATGGTCTAGAACAAAAAATGATCGCAATGACGGGGAGAATGAGGGACTTTTGGCTTCGTTAAGGGTATTTTACACCCATTATAGCGAAGATTACAAACCTAAAAGGAAGAGAAACCATGAGTATATGTATGTATTATAAGCATCCTTTATACATAGAGAAAACTATCACCAATCCTTCAAACCAGTCGAAACTGTAATATAAGATCTATTACGTACAGTCAAGATCAACAATCAATATTAAAGTGTACTTGGGCCAGTGTCTACGACAATTTCACATGCAATTTTCTTGTTCAAACTGACCATTACTAGCCTCAGATTATATTACTACCCAGAATATAAGGTAGTGACTTTATTGAGAGCTGAGCTGAGCTGAACGAGGTTTTTTCGATTATTTTATTTTCTTGAACTATTGACCTGACTGAGAATGGAATATAGAGAAAAGGTTAGGCATTTCGCTACTAAAATATTACTCCATGTAGTAACAGAGTTAAATATTTAAGGCATTTTAAATTACGGAGCAGCGCAATAAATTCGTTGTGGTAGTCATTTTGAATCTTAAGACGTGTCTGATTGTCCGTTTGTTATAATCTATCAATTGCGAGTTCACTTTATTATATTCTCACTATCACCAACGTTCGGCTCTCACTTATGTCTTGGTCGTCTTTATAACACTTACATGACAAAGATCTGTTTAATTTCTCGATTATTACTCGCTTCTCTATTCTCTTTTACATTTCTTCATTGCAATCTCACTCATTTTACTCGCTTATTAAATTCTTTTGTCACGCTTCTTGTTTATTACTCTCATTCCTAGCTCATCTTTCCACCATATCCTCACCTCTACAGCTAAATATGAAGGAGGATAAGTCACGTAGTTACCGCCGGCGATGTGTCGGTAATTTTCGATTGGACAATCTCTATAATGACTGTTTGAGACGTGAGGTGTAGGCTTGTTACCTGTTCAGTTTTATATTTTGTTTGAACAAACGACATGGTTGCAGTAATGATGGTGATTGAAAGTCAGATGTCTTCACGGTGAGGGTCTGAGTGAATGGGACGATATTTTTTTAAAGAAATCTAATGTGGACTTGAAGGTCTCTACTAATACTAGCTGGTTTTTTGATGAAAAGGAAAATATACATACTCATAACATCACGCCTGTAATCCCCGTAGGTTTTGGCAGAGGTACCTAATAGTACACCCACATTTCCCTAAACTTAAACGAACGAGCTTTTTTAGCGAGCCTATTGCCATCAATCGAGTACGACTCCAGATTCGTGGCTGCTACTGAGAAATTCCTAGCCGAAAAACCCAATAGGAGTTTGCCGACCAACGAGGCAGTCGAATATAAGAATAAGAATAAAAATACATTCACACACACACACACATACAAGTATATATTTATAGTTTAAGTGATTTATGGTCTGTTGCACTACAATTTTGCTAGATTTTAAACTGACTTAATTTATTCGGTAGTTCCAGGAAGGAGAAGACATGACCAACTCTACTATTATCTTAAAGATTAGCCACGAACAGCCGTGGATAGGGAAAAAGGAGGAAAGGAAGGCCTTTGCCCTGCAGTTGGAAACATCCTATATAAAAAACCTTCGTTTAATTGTTGTGTTTCCCTATTTTAGCGATTATGGAAGCAAGTTAGATAATGCTATTATTCCAAATAATTAAAAATAAGGGGTAAATAATTTTGAAGATTGTAAAGTTGAAATCAATTACGTTCTTAAAACTAACTTGATGCTGGCGCCACGGGAAAAAAATAAAGAAGTACAACCAACAAGTTTTAAGGTCGAATGTAAAAAGTAGTTTCAAAAACACCACACGGTTCAAATGAACTCAGTTTCACGTCACATCATCTGAAAGTATCCAAGTTAACACGGCTGGGCACACGTCATACACTGAGCGTCGGCGTCAAAAAGCGTCAGTGTCTACCCTGACGTCTGACGCTTGACGCGACCCGCCCGTCAAACGCTACTCAAGAACAGTGAAATTTGTTCTCAGCACGATATATTCAAATATCTAACCGTATGTCACTCGATACGCCTGACATCTTCATGACTATTATATTTAGGCGAAAACATCTGAATATATCGTCTTTTTGCTGTTCAAAAATCAACCTTATCTTTCTAAGAATATAGTTACAGATGCCTTTGTTAATATCACATATGGCATAAAGGAATTCGTCAAACGACTGTCCGTCATGGCTTTTGTAAAAGACCACCGCACTACCAACTTAGTCATTCACCTGAATAAAACTTTAACTATAGGGAGTAAAGACTATTTTTCTTTGGCCAGGAAAAGGTTAACCCTTGTAATGCTAAGGTGGTCTGATAAGCGCTTCTTCAAAGTGACGGGCGTCAAAATGTTTCAAAAGCGGTCATGTGAGATGACTCCTTGTTAGCAAGTGTGTTACATACTGATAATGACAAGATATTTTTTAAGATAACGATATTCTATTCCTTGGTCATAGGTTATGATTTGAATATTGGCCAGTGGTGTGTTAAAATAATAAAAATACCTTATAATAAAATTAGAATTGCAGTAGGTTCATAGGTGATTAAAGTCGTAATGTAACAAATAAATCATGTTTAGTACCTATATCTTTGTATTATGTGTTGTAAAACTGACACATGATTTAATTTGAAAACAAAGAAATAATTTTGTTCCAATATAAAAGCAGGAACTAACAATTAGGCAATTTAGCTTTTAGTGAAAATCTTCAAATAGAAAAGCACTATAGAAAATAATGGTTGTAGTTTTGTAAGCAAAATACGTGCTTTAGACGTGGAGTTGCGGACACCAGTCCGTTATACAATGGTTGAAGAATTTCTGAGAAAAAAAATCTAACTTAAAATCATGCCTGTAATCTCCGAAGGGTTCGGGCAGAGGCGTACCTTTCGCCAGTCATGTTTAAGTCCCATGTATTAGATGGCAAGCCTATTACCATCAACCGGGTACAAATCCAGACTCACTGGTACAGAAAATTACTGATGGAAAAACCCAATAACACTTTGTCAGACATGGAAATTGAACTGACGACCTAATGCCCAGCAGTCGCACTGGCGACCACTGACCAACGAGGCACTCGGAGAAAAAAAAATATGTAGGCTTAAAATACAGTAACGTAGTTAAGAACTCTTATGACAAAAATGACGCTATTGATAAAGGGAAAAATGATGTTGCTACGATTTAAATTATAACACCAAAACCAAATAGCCCCACACATTCTAATGTCAACAAATAAGCATGTAGACCCCACAGTAATCACACAACGATGGTCACGCGCATAAATAAAAAATATCACGTAGTACTTAACAAGAATTGTTTCTCAACATTTGACATTCCGTCGAAACAAATTGTAGGTTCGATAGCTGTGTAACGTTTTTCTCACACGATTGGAGAGCAAATAACTAGGTGCTGATGATATGGCAATATCGTTTCACGAACTAGGTACTGGGTGTGGACTGGGAGGGGAAATACTGGTGGAAAGGCTGGCCAAGATTTGAGCAAATGTTGGGTGGTTGGCGGTCGGTTTGATTTCGGCATCGTTAATTTTGCTCAGGTAAGTGTTGACGACTTAGAGGCTTTTGTGAGATATTGGAGAAAAGTGCTCGGAGAGAAGAGTGGAAGGCTATGGGGGAGGCCTTTGCCTAGTAGTAGGGAAATACAGGCTTAGGAATAAAAAAGTGGTGGAAGGTATAAAGACTGGCCTATACGCAACAGTAAATTAAGTCTGATTGTGGGTGATAATGTTGATGAAGTGTTGAAGTTTATTAATACAGAAATTAGAATTAAAAGAATAAAATTTGAAGTGTTAACAAATCTGCTGATACACATGATTAAGTAAACCTTATAACTAACCCAGAATAAAAAGTCAGTGATCAATACGATAAATCCGTATGTCATGTGTTCAAGAGAGAGACCTTGTTCAATAATGATAAAGTGTAGAAAGCTGGTTAAACGGAAGTACTACAACATGCTAGCCAACCTTAACACCAGTGTACCACGCGTCTAAGTATAGCTTCGGTCATACTATCATGGGTACAGCCAATTTTCGCCTCTCATATTGGTAGCGTGTAAGTACTCGATTGTATCATGATTTCGAAATTGAATTGAATACTGTCGTACTACCCGTCGAGATTGGAGCGCACGATTTTTTCTTCCCTTTCCATCATTATGCGTGTGATAGGGATGGCGCTATATGGATCTTTTTTCCTTTTTGGTTTTGTGTTGAATAGGCTCGCGGTTGTCAGTGTCAATTTTAGCTAGTCGTGAACAAGCTTTGTGTCAATTTTAGCCAGTGAGTGGCGAAGGGTTATCCGCTTCTTTATAAGGCTCATCTTCTGCGGCATTCTTGTCATGATTGCACACCTATATGTAATTTTAGCGATTGTTCTTAGATTGTTTTTGGTTTTGTGATCATACTGGGAAAATTTTAGATTGAAATTGTGCCTGGGATTCCTTACCTTACTATATTTTAGATTAGTCTTTATGGGAAATGACATGGAAACGTAAGTTTTGTTTGATAGAGGTTCACAAAAATCACTACCACTTTTGTGGTTCAAAGTAATATGTAGTGCACTAGCAGATATTACTCAATAAGTCAAAAAAATCAACGAATCATAGTTTACCTTTGCAAGATCACAAATCACATAACGTATAGCAACATACCTCTAAGAGTCAGATAGATCGTCGACTTATGGTATAATTTTAATCAAAATGATGATGTCATTTTTCAGTTCACTTATGGTAAATTCAATACGCATCTCCTATTTCATATCCTTTTCAAATATTAGCCAGTATGTACGCACATCCATTTATGCAGTTGTCCGCAGCGGTAGGCTCAATTACGTCGCTAATTCAGTCGATGATGGGACATTGTGGTTCTCAAACTTAAAACCTATATTACTTTTAAACTTTACTCCTATAAAATTGCGACTAGATTGGTAAAAACCGTGATTTTCAGCGAGTTTGTCTTTCAGCAAAGATGTTTTGTATCATGGCGAGGTAAACCGAGGAATATATGGGATAAGGTTTGAGAGCCATTGGCTATTGTCTCATCATCTTTCGTACATAAAATACAGGGACTACATGAAAGTCAATGGAAAACGTGAGTATAATCGCCGAGAGAATTCTTAACATCATTTTTTATGATAAATCTGCATATTGGCATTGATTTTGCAAATATTACAAATTGCATTAAATTTTGAGTTTTAAATGTGTTATAGAATAAGTTCTGGAATTAGTAGCGAGTACCTTTTTTTTAATTCATGTTTTTATTTCTATTCATATTTTTAGTCCATACACAGAACAATTTCTTCAAAAATAACCTAAGCAAAATTTACCAACCTCATCACAGCAAACATGCTTTTAACCCTCCAATGCCACTTCTGCCCGCACCTGTACCCACGTTCCTTTCCGAGTAATGACATGAACTACGTGCGCCAATCGTCGGCCATACTGCACGACACTGCGCAAATACGCGTCCCGTGACGGACGCAGTCGCCACCGTGCCGCCACTGTGACGATCACTTGCGCACGCAATTGTACCTGGTAATGGTGCATTTGCGTCCGATGAGACACGTACGGGTAAATCTTCTTGTAATTGAGAATGTACGCTACCGTCTTGTCTGTGAAAGGAATGTTGGATTGTGGGAGATTTATGCACTGTTGGTGCCTAGGTATGAGTAATTTTATGTCACAAAAAGCCTAAGAATTTGGAGGAAGAGAGGAGGAAGACCAAGGAAACGATGGATGAATTGTGTGACGAATGATATGAATGAAAAAGGGGTAAATGAAAGTGTGACGGTTGACAGAGGAGAATGGTAAAAAAAACGTGTTGCGCCAACCCCAAGTTACATGGGAGGACAAGAAGTTGATGGTAGAGAATAAAAATTTAGGTTTTTTTTGTGGAATACACGACTATGTCATCCCAGTTGTGACAAGAAGTAATAATTGCTAGATGCTTTTGAAGCAATCAAAGTATGGCTCCAAAAGCATAAACTTGTGCTTTTATTACGTGGATTAAATTGAAAGTTATGATGTCGGTGGATCTTTATGCATCGGAGCATAGATAAACGAAGCTTGCATTTCCGTGCGAGAGAAAAATGAACATAGGCTATTTTCTATTTATCGATTTAGATTATTTTTGAACAGAAGCACATTTTTATTTCATCGGAACCTCAAGGTAAAACAGAACCCAAAGTATGATTTGGTTCAATAAAAACCCAAAATCTTCCACTCCATTGCCCAACAATGTTTAATATTCCACCCTTTACACTGTGACATACCACTCCATTGAAGCGTAACCGTTGATCACTGGTGTGTAACCTAACCCTCTAATGCAATTGCACAAGCCTCCTCAATATGCACGGCCGGGCTAAATATTTGCTAACTGATTAAAAGTCAAAGCTGTCCTGCCTGGGGCCACCGCATGGAAACAATTGCTGCTGGCTTCTAAATAATATTAGTGGAGCGGATCATACGCGTCACAGATCACAGGGACGTTTGTTCCCCTTGTGGAGATGGGGGGTTGGACTTAGTGGGGTAAGGAGCGGGTGAAGTGTTATAGGGTAAAGTAAAAGAAATTGTTTATTCCAAGACTTCTAATAACGCCAGCTGAGAAAAACTGATTAGTTCTTCGTTTTACTGTTTCATGAAAATCGGTTTGTCCTTTTGTTACGTTTTTTTTTTTTTAATTTCTGTTATGTTAAGGCTCCATTGAGTAGCATTTTCTCTGCAGTAGGACCCACGTCTGCTCGCCATAACGACAAATATCAACTATCGGTAAGAGTTCTACAATACTGAATATGAGAATACCCCTATTTTTTAAGTCTGTTAAAAATGGTCCGATGACCTGGTGAAGGTTGCGGGGATCCGCTGGATGCAAGACGCATGGGACCGGTCAATGTGGCGACACTTGGGGGAGGCCTATGTCCAGCAGAGGACCTCTTTCGGTTGAAATGATGATGATGATGATGAAAAACGGTCTAATTTGAACGTCCCTGCTAATCAGCATAATATCTCAAAAAGCAAAAAAAAAAATGTTTTTATTTAAATCGCTCCGCTTGCAAACATGTGAGCACCCTAAATTCCTCATCTCAGAAGCTCCGAGTTGACATTAAAGATTACGCGAGATTTACATCGCAGGAAAATTTCAATATAACCTGTATACATTATACTGGTGATTTTACGAAACACTGTTGTTCCCCATTTTGGGGATTTTCTTTAATTTGTTTGAGCTTGGGTGTGCGAGATATTAAGCTGAATGTTGTTTGCGAATTTCGAGCTATTTGCTCCCCGATTGTTGTGTTTGTTGTAAATTATAATGAGGGAATGATTCGTTCTTATTAATTGAAAGAACAATAAGTATTTTCAGTTTTGCTTTTGTAAAGTTCTAATATATATCGAAGTTTTGATTAGTAATTTTTATACTTTTGGAATACATTGATACATACAAAGTGTAAATGGACCCTTCTCGAAGCACTCTGTACATCAAACTAAGTAACTCCGTGAAAAATCACGTTTTTCGGTAGTACTTACTCAAAACATTGTGCTGGATGGATTGAACATTACGGGGGTCGTGGAGTTATTGAAAGCAAAGTTATCACAATAAAAATTGTATTTAAAAAAAAACTTGTGAGAAAGTTGAAACTTTGACCCCCGATATCTCCTTCCGTTCCCAGGAATGGTCTAGATAAAAAAAAATCGCATTGACGGACGGGGAGAATAAGTACCTTTGGGCTACGTTAAGGGTATTTTATGTCAAATTCTTAGGTAGATGTTTATCAGTACTTCAGAGTTTAGTAAGGTATTCACTTCAAGTGCTGCAACCTATAAATATACGTTACTTAATTGAAAGTATCACACTATACAGTCCGGTAACCACGCTTTCGCTAGAAACGGGACAGGGTAGGGGACGCGGCAGATGCATTGTTAAACAACACCCAAATCTATCGATATTATAGGGGCTGTTGTGTGTTGACGGGTGTTACAAAGCTTTGTAGAATCTTATGTTGATCGATGGTGAATTAATAACGTTGGTGTGGTTAAGATTTTAGGCCTAAGGATTAAGGCCCCCTTGAACATAGAATTGGTTTTATTTCCTCCCGCAATGTTTGACTTTTCAAAGATTTTTTTATAGGCCTAATTGAAATAAATGGATGTCTCTTTTAAATTCCAGCCATTTGTCAAGTCATATATCAAGTAAATAAAGGGTGTAAGCAGACTCTTAACGAAGCCGAAAGGCACTTGTTCTCCCCAATGCGATAATTTTTTTGCTCTAGACCATACCTGGGAACCTTATAGTTACGGAGATATTGGGGGTCAAAGTTCCAACTTTATCACAAGTTTTTTTTTAAATACATGAGAATTATTGAGTGCATTACATTAAGCCCTACTGTAAAACGTGATTTTTCAGCCCAAAAAAAAAGTCGTTTCCCAGCACAATTTACTTACACAAGTTACTTAGTTTGATGTAGGTACATAATGCTTGGTTAACGGCTTCGTGAAGAGTCTGTTTACACCCTGTATACTCGCCTTATTGATGAATTTCAGTTACCCACATTTAGTAAATTGTTATTCCGTAGTATATAAAGGGTGTAAACAGACTCTTAACGAAGCCGAAAGGCACTTGTTCTTCCCGTCATTGCGATCATTATTTTGTTCATGACCATACCTGGGAACATTCTAGTTATGGAGATATTGGGGGTCAAAGTTCCATCTTTTTCACAAGTTTTTTTTCAAATACATGTTTTTAATGTAAGATTTTTACTTTATACACCTCCAGCACAATGTTTTGATTGCGTTGCATTCAGTCCTTCTGTAAAACGTGATATTTCAGCCCAAAAATAAAAGTTGTTTCCCAGCACAAATTTTTGCGTAAACTTACTTAGTTTGATGTACATAATGCTTGATTGACGGCTTCGTGAAGAGTCTTTTTACATTCTGTATAAGGTGTCACAAATACTCATGTTAGTTCGCATTAGAACCACGCCATTCTTTTACCGACTTAAAAACAAACTTCTCAATTCCCATGAGAATTGAGATTCCCGGAAGACGTTGCGATGGAAGGCCTCCCACTAGGTGGACTGATGACCTGGTGGAGGTTTTGGGGATCCGCTGGATACGAGTCGCACGGGACCGGTCAATGTGGCGACACTTGAAGGAGGTCTATATCCAGCAGTGGACGTCTTTCGGCTGAAATGATGTCAATGATTCCCATGAGTGCACACAAAAACTACAGAACACACAAAGCTGCACTAAGATCCCTCATACTTCTAAACTGAATTTAAATGTCTCCGTTCGGTTTTAATTTGTCCAGTTATAACCGGATAATTGGACACGGTTGTTGAAACATTGACAAGCAGTATAAGCTGCTATTGACATTAATGAGGATGATCAGCATCCTCTGAGGATATGTCATAATAAGATGACTTGGAAGCTAACAGTTAAATAAATGAAATGGAAAAAAAAAATTAGAAGCAGACAGTTTCCTTTGATCTTACCAATAGTATTTGTAGTAATTATAGTATACTAGCTGGTGCCCGCGGCTTCGCCCGCGTGGATGTCGGTTATCGCGACCAAAAGTAATCATGACGTTGTGATCCCGTTCCCGCAACAAAAAGTTGACAAATTATATACTAAAACCTTCCTCGAGAACCACTCTATCCATTGGTGAAACAGCATAAAAATCGCTGCAGTAGTTTTTGAGTTTCTCGCGAACAGACAGACAGACCCGGCGGAGGACTTTGTTTTATAATATGATAGTGATAGTGAAGTACTGACTAAGGTAAAGTCAGGGAAATTAATTGATCAGCAAAATGGCTACCAATTTAAATAGTTGTCTATGATAGATATAACACAGCAAAACGTAGTTTTGAAACTGTCTATACAAAAAACTGCTACTTAATTTTGGAGAAGCGAATAAAAAATCTTCGACCACATAAATACACGTACACATTTAATTCCAATAAACATCCTAATTAAACAAAATAAAGGCGAACAAGTTCTGTCGCCCCCGATGTTCCCCGAGTCGGACGGCGGCGGCGCAGGCGCAGGCGACGGCGACGTTTGCGATACTTTACAATTTAAGCCTTCGTAAGCTCCTTACCGAGAACCGGTCCCAATCGAGCGGCATTTATTATTTTATTAAGCTTTTTAATGTTTACGCACTTGGGATAGGTTGGGGTGTAATGGAAGCGAAGATTGTTTGAAGATATTCGGAGGATATAAGTTCGAGGACGTTTACATGAAAAATTGCAAAAAAAAATGAAAAGACTCGTTAAACCTACTTACATATGTAATTGGACCTTTTCAAATCTTGATTAAGTGCAACTACGTATCTACAATTACGAATACGTGGAACTTTTCAACACTCAGCTGAAAATGACAAATTGCAGGATACCAATTTTTATTGAAACTGATGGTTTAGAAACTGCTAAGTTAGCGTCGCAAGCGAATATAGGATACCTGCAAACGAAACATAACAAATAATTTATAGAGTGGTTCTCTTGGAAATTAATCAATTGCTTTAGTTGCATCAGCGAGCGGAGTTCGCGTAGCTGAATTTTGGGCCGAACATATTTAATAAAAATATGCCATCGACACGCTAAGAAGAAGAAGTTGCATTGCTACATATGCAGAATAACAGCAGCTGTATATCTTCCAGTGTATCTTCATCCTTAGCAATAACGAAACGAGTATTAAAACAATGATAATAAGCCGAGCGGTGGATCACTTTATTGCGAGAAGGTATCTCTCTCTCATTAACTTAACCATTTCGTTTTTCTTCCTTTTCATATTTTGTATGTGACAAATTCTTGATGCGTCAGATTCGTTTAGTCATTTCAGGTCGATGGACGGGCTTCCTGTTGAGCTGAAATTAATGGATCATATTACTTAACTCTTTTAGGCACACTTTTAATAAGACGACTTTATAAATAAAACAATTGGATATTTTGTTTAGTTAGGGTTTAATTATTAAGTTTTTTTTTTTTTACGAAAATACGACATATGGCTTTTGAAGAATAAGGGAGTTAGTTTACTAACTACCGTGGCCAACAATGACATTAAAAAGTATAAAAGTCCAGCGTATCGTCGATAAATGACAAGGAAATATTTTTAAACAACCGAGAATTAGTGGTTAGAAAACTAACCACCAAACCTGAAAGAGTTACCATAGTGTGGGTTATAATTTGACATTTACTTGGAAAGAAAGTCATTTGACATGTCAGTATCTGAAGAAGTACGAAGACCTAAAGGAGGTGCATAGAATCCTCTTCAGTGCTGTAGTTTGTGATCACGTCAGGGATTCAAAATCTTCTCCTTGATGATGTTCTTCTATCTACTCACACTTTCAACAACATAATAGCGTCCGAGGCTTCAATGTTTAACGAACTGCGGATTTGGTATGACCAGCGTATAATATCCTATTTTCTTGGTCCTTGCGCCCTTGACTTATAAATAAGTATATATGTATACTAGCTGACCCACGCAACTTCGTCTGCGTCACATAAAGCTATTAAATAATATTGCGGCTATAAATTGAGATGTAAGCTATCCTATCTTTCAAGTTGGATCAAACTACACACGGTGTGCAAATTTTATTAAAATCGGTAAAGTAGTTTAAGATCGCGGACAAACAACGTGACGCGTAATTTATATATATTAAGATAATTATTTTTAAAAGGTAGTCACGAGGTTACTTTATCCATAAAATACTACTGAAATCAAATATAGCAGCCGTTAAATGTAAAATCAAAAACAGGGCAGCTACTCGAATTAATTCCAGAACATCTAAAAGCAATTCAAAAAAGGAACAGTTAAGTCGCCACAAAAGGAGAACTAATAAACTGATTAGCACTCCACCACAAAAAGGACAAAGTCTTTGAACAAAGACCCAAAAAAGGGCAATCATAAGCCTACCGATATAAAACAATGAGACAATTATTGTCGTCGACGCAACCCCGGGATAGGGGAAGAGTAATAAAAAAGAGCAATCCCCCGGGATTCGTGATAAAAGATTTTGGCACGAGGGGAGATACGGGATTAAACGTGTGATACTTTGTCTTTTTAAACGAAGCATTTTTGCCCAAGTAAGATATAAAAAGGGGGTTGTTATGAAAATTTAAGCTGGCATTTTTTAGATTTTTGTGCGCCCGGAGTAATGTTTAAGGCGTGTAAAGTCTTTGTGTAATGAGATGTTATGCAGGTTTAAAAAAGATAATGGGAATCTTCGGTTTCTATTCAGCTGTAACACAATTTTTCGAAAATTTATCTCTCAACTTTTTAGACCTATATATCCTGCTTATGTGTATGAAGTTTCATTAAAATCGGTCATTCCGTTTCGAAGAAAAACGATTTGAAAGTTTGTATGAAATGCCGTCAGTCGTTAACGCTCTTAAGAAGTAGACTTATAAAAACATATTTATTCTTGGCAGGAAAGTTGAGTAAAAAGAAATGGGGAATTTTTAACTGCGCCTCTATTTAGAAATTTAAGCAAACAAAATTTCTCCACTAATAACCTACTGCGTAAAACAAAAATACTGATTTGCACACAAGTTATTCAATATTACAACTGAATTGGTCACCAAATTATTGTCGAGTTTCGGACTGCAAGTCCAAGTCGCGGTGTTGAACGATCTGCGACGATAGGGGAACTTAGGGCACTCCGAGGTTAGGTTAGTTAGGTTCCTTTAAACCCTTTAAACAGAAATAGAAGCCCCGCTGCCAAAATCACCAAAATTTAATCTCTATTTTAGATAGAGATTTAATTTTGGTGATCATTTAGTATTTTTGGTGATCATTTACTAAATCTGGTGGTTAGTTTTAGATTTACTTTTAATTAACAGATAGTCATTCAGTAAAACAGTTAAGCTTTAAAGATCTAACAGTATAGTATAATTGATTTATTTGATGAGCAAATTTAGTGTGCAATTCAGTATTTTTGGTGGTAATTTCGAATATTTTGATTGAAAAAAGGGGATTTACAGTTAAAGTATTAAATACCACCCAAAAGAAATTGTGTCAAGAAGATGATCAACCTATGAAATGATAACCGATTATAGCTAATGTCAGCATGACAGCTTTTCTTTTCAGTTTTAACTAATCTGCACAAGTGGATATTTTGCTATAATTTTCAAATAGACAGTCTACAAATAAAATAAAATAACTGTCAACTGGCAACACTAGACTTAAGTTGTGAATATTTTAGACTAATTGCTACAAACGTTTTTGATTTACAGATTTGTTTAATCAAATCATAATCATCGTTAGATCATGCATGTATGATAATATCATTAGAGTATCGACAGCAGGCCATATTTCTACTACCTAACTACTAAGTTTTCCTAAACTCCTTAAAACATCATTAATAACCAATTACACCGTCTTAATCGCCAACAATACAATTGTTACACTCAACTGCCACTTGACAACAATTGATAAATTAACAAGATTGTGAATATCCCCCGGTGACTCCCCTCCTTTGCCGAAAAAAAAGAAAAAAAAGCAGGGGAGACACGATTACTTGCCCCAAGCGTCCCAAGATGTGACAGATTAGCTGGTAATTTCTCCTAAATTGATATCTCAAGAGGCATGCTCTTTTTCCCCCAACTTCCCCTATTTTTTTCGTTTTCCTCCGAACTTTGAAAGATTGCCAGTCACCGTCGTTTATCGCGGTAACTATGGAAATCTTTGAAATCATACATTTTTACCCAGAAAATATTTATATTTAGGATAAATTCTGGAGTTTAGGATGCCTAAAGCTAAACTATGCGAAGGCTGATAATATATCTTCATGTCAAGCAGAAAGAGAAGTCTGACGGAACAGTGTCCTAAAGGTTTTATATCCAATCAGCACCAGTCAAGCCAAAGGAAAGCCCTAATACAGACTTGCACAAAAGTATGCAAGTAGCAAACAAAATTCACCAGTCAAGTTGCTATGGCTCAATGGCTACTTACTTACTTGTTTGCTTACTGGCATGTATATTTTGGGCTTAAAAAACTGACTATCCATTTATCAACCATTTCTATTGAAAACTGAATACTTCTCGTTTAAGTTTCACACAAGACAAGTAACATGTTAAATTAAAATGAACACTTCTCCAAGAAGCGAGTGAAGGGTAGCCTTATTACAACACACAGCACTTAATTGCGTATCATCAGCATTTGTCGTAAATAGTGATTGCGTAATTTTAATTTAGACGGCATCGCACTGTCATATCGTGTGGCAATTTGTAGCGAATTTTACTAGATTTGGTCCACTTGTTACTTGTGACTAGAACCTGGTCAACTACGTGCTGTGGAAGAATTGATATAGTAACATATCAATTCTTCCACAGCACGTGTGCATAAGTTAATAATGGTACCACTGCTGGGACACAGGCCTCCTGTTTATGAGAATTTGTTGATTGATGGTTGGCCCGTAATATACGCACCACTTGTGGTGTGTGTGATGTTAAGGGGTCTAGGTCCAGGTTGGTGGACGTCGGAGAAGAAGTTCGAAGCGGTGACTTCGAATTTTGGGACGCTCCGATTTCCTCACAATGTAAAAAATACACTGTCATGCTTTAAACAGGTCACCTACTTCATCATCATCATTCTCCTGTCTTATCCCAATTCATTTAGAGTCGGAGCATCATGTCTGCTTCTTCCATACTTCTCTACTACTCGTCCTCTCAGCAGTCACCTCCTTTCTAGCCATATCATCCTCCACACAGTCCATCCATCGTTTCTTTGGTCTTCTTCCACTCTTATAGCCACCACATTCATACTCAACGTTTTCCTTACTACTACTCACTCACACTATTCAGTCACTAATTTATCAGAAGAAAACATGACTATCTCTCATTAATAATCTTCAAAAATATTAGTAATTTTTTTTTTTTTTTAAATATGTAAAAATATAAAAATGGGTTAAGAAAAATGAATAAACGAAATTTTCATAAAAGTGTTACTGGATATTTTTTTTGCAGCAAAGGAATTATACACCAGTACACAGTGAAACAAAACAAAACTAGCAGTAGAGCAATTTAGCATTCACTTTTACAATATTTACGCAATTTTAACACACCAGCATAACATGATCTGTCCACCTCACGCAAATCTTCAAGAAATTCACAATTTTGAAGCCCAGTGAGAGGTCTTGGTAAACTGGTGGTTCAGCATGTACAGTATGTAGTCTTAGGAGTTTCGCTCTGTTTATTATAAAGGTTGATGCATCCTTTAAATCGTTGTAATATATCATTTTCTATCGTAATTGGAGATATTTTGGGCTTTACTCATGTTCTGATTTAATCGAGGACGTCATAAAATAAAGATATGTATCTTTTCATGGCTGATGTTTGATATTTCGACGTCCGTCCGGGCATTTTGTTTATAAGGTAGTCAACAATGTTGTGTCGATTAACATACATAACATCAAGCCTGCAATCCCCAAGGGGTGTACCTAATAGTACGCTCACATTTTGCCAGTTATATAGGGTTGAGCCTCTTGCCATCAAGCGGGCACAAATCTAGACTCCACGGCTGCTACTGAGAAATTCTTGATGGAACAACCCAATAACACATTGCCCGACCTGGGAATCGAACCCAGGACCTCATTCTCAGCTCAGCAGACTGGTTTGAATAAGTATTTAAATAAAAATATACAACTATTCTATTTTGAAACACAGCATGTCATATCACACAGATTGTGCCTGTTCGTCGCCTACGCAGAAGCTATGTATTTATGATCTCTGCGGGCTAAATGTTCATTCATTGTCGCAATTAGCATAGGAGCTGTTGTGTTGTCAAATGAAGCGGCTAAAAATAGAAGTATGCGGTTTGCAATGACGTCTTTTTTATTTTATTTTCTACATAGCCTCTCATAGCTCTTGCCAATTAAACTTAGTCAGAAAATGATTTTGCTAACTTTTTTTAGGACAGATCATCAGCGCGCCTTGCAAGGTGTTCTGTCCCACTCCTTTTGAGATCCATAAAGTGATTTCGAATATTGAAGTATTATAAAGAATTACAGTAAAAAATCGCGTAAACCTAATCTCCTTAGATTTCAGTTAACAAAGCCACAAAAATCACTCAACAAATTCTTACAAGTGCCAAAAAACTTCATAATATGTTTCCTCAATTCGCCACTACCATATAGTATAGTCGAAGCTATAGACTTCACCACTGGTTGGCCCCGGGCAGGAACGCTTGACTTCCGGCCGTTCACATCCGCATCCGTTGAAACACATTTTTTTTTCCACTTTTCGCGTTTTCCGGTGTCAAGCTGTCGTGCGGATGACATTTGCTTTGATCGCTATTGACAGGTTTTCCCGGAATATAATAAAAATGTTCTATTTTGTAGCAGGTGGTTAGAAAATGGTGAAAATTCGGTTTGGTAAAATGTTTTGCTCTATTTTTGTAGACAATGTGGATGTGGGAATTGTTTTGATGAATAAATACTGTTGAAATGTATAATAATTGATATTTGGAACAAGTTTATCATCAACATCATTTCAGCCAAAAGACGTCCACTGACGGACATAGGCCTCCCCCAAGTGTCGCCACATTGACCGGTCCCGTGCAACTCGCATCCAGCGGATCCCCGCAACCTTCAGGTCATCGGTCCACCTAGGCCTTCCAACGCAACGTCTTCTGGTTCGCGGTCGCCACTCCAGAACTTTACGGCCCTATCGGTCATCCGTGGAACAAGTTATACAAAGTTATTTTTTGACTGAAAAAACGCTGTTGTTGAAAACGATTTACAAGATTAGCGCAAAGCGAAAACTGTACCTACCAAATTTTTCAATTATCTATGAACGTAAATAAATAAAAACTTCATTATTCGCAGTTATTAGTTTCCTGAGATACGTTTCTATCAGGAATTTCTCAGTAGCAGCAAAGGAGTTTGGATTACTGCCCGGTTGATGGCAATAGGCTCGCTTTCTAGTACATGGTACTTTAAGATCAACCTTCGCGGGTTAGAGGCGTGTGTGATTATATATATTACGCCGTATTTTTTTTAAATTATAGTATTTTTCCAACTCATATAATTTCTGCTAGTTATGAAGTCACCATACCTAAAAAATCTACTAGAGAATAGAATGTGGACCTACTCGATTGACATCACAATGTCTCACCCATTGAACTACAGTTTCTACCCACTATCAGTTGACCGCACAACATCAAGTCCTACTTACCTTGTAAAGGTAAAAGAGCGTAAAGTTACGCTGTTGGCGCTTGTCAGAACTGAGAACACACCTTTAAAGGCCCCTCGTATGAGTGACAGCTTAATGTTGTCTGCTCGAAAAACATGATTGATCATTATCAGTTACCGTATCGGAGATGCTGGGTGCTTGGTACTTTGGCTTTCTCTGAAACTTTTTGGTGAAAATTGTTTTATCTGTCGTAGGTTTAAGTAGCTGTAGCCATGAGAGATAGTATTTTGATGGAGGATCGAAAATCAAACCACCACAAAGCCATCAAATTGTTATGTATCCATTTTTGAAGTCGCTGCTAATATATTGATTGTAGCAGTGTCTTTAGATGTAAATCATCCTGGCAGTGATGAACTGGTGATACTACAGATTTATAAGCTAAGTCAGAACTAAAAATAGAATAACAACACGCCTGTAAACCCCGAAGGGTAAGGCAGAGGTGCACCTAATAGTACTCCCACATTTCGCCAGTTACGTTTAAGTTCCATGTAATAGGGGGCGAGCCTATTGCCATCAACCAGCCACAAGTTTAGACTCCGTGGCTGCTGCTGAGAAATTCTTGATGGAAAAACCCAATAACAATTTGTAACCCAATACTTTTCGAAAGTATAATATTATCAAAAATATATGGGGTAGTAACATAACTAAAAAAGTTATCAAAACAATCTGCTATATACATTATTATCCACCACGTATTGTAGAACAGCTAATGGGGCAGTTCTAGAATACAGACATCAGTCATTAGAATCATACACCAAGCTCATATTTCCCCATTCAAAGACACCGAACCTAGTATTACACGTAATTATCGACTTCAGAAGAAGTCTATATCATATCTTGAAGTTCACTGACCCAGTAAATCAGTGGCTAGACACCAGAGATGTTATGGATATGATATTTCGGATATGGATACGGATATGGATTATAGGAATAAAATTTTATCGGTTTCGGATACGGTTACGGATATGTAATTATTTCGGATTATCCGTTAGTTTCGGTTACGGATATAATAAAAAACTAACTAGTTACGAAAGAGGTTATGTTATGATGAGAAATAACAAACAAACTGCAAGATGAATGTGGCGCGCGAGCGGTGAAACAAAAACCTGTCAAAACATATCGTTTTATTTAGACTCCACCCTTATACGAAACTATCCGAAACTAGTGAAACGGATACGGTTACGCGGTTACGGTTACGGATATATTTTTATTTCGGATACCTATCCGATAGTTTCGGTTACGGTTACGAAGCTCCATAACATCCCTGCTAGACACTCAAACATATAGACAACCCTGTTATTAAATTTTGATGTAACTATACTGACTGTCACACTTTCTTTGCGTCCATTCACAGCCTTCTAAGGAGAATTGCCTGGAGACATCAATTTATTATTCAGTCGAAAGTAATCATTTGCATATTAATTGTTGTTTTCGATCTATGAGCAATATGTTGTGGTTCAGGTGATGATTTTGGAGACTGTTTCATATAACATCACGCCTGTAATTCGCGAAAGGTTAAGCAGAGGTGCACCCAATAGTTCCACCACATTTCGCGTTAGTTTATGATTAAGTTGTAGTAGTAGTTATGATTTAGTTCCATGTAATAGGGGGCGAGACTATTGCCATCAACCGGGTACGAATCCGGACCCCGTGACTGCTACTGAGAAATTCCTAATGGACTCAAACACCTAATAACACTGTGCCCGACCTGGGAATCGAACCCAGGACCTCATGTTCACCAGTCGCACTGTGTCACACACACACTAGAGCATCAAGGCAGTATACACATACAGTGCATACAGGGTGAATTTTCCAGGCAGGGCGTGGATGGCCAAATCCGAAACTACGAGGAATAGCGAAAAATGCTCATAGGAGTCTCGAGACCGATTTTGATAAAAACTAAGACTGCATCATTAGATTTTTCAAAAATCAATATTCCTAGCCAGAAATTGAACCAATTCATTTTGGGAAATAAACACAAACTGTATTTATTACACCATTTTTTATCCCAAAGGTTGACCGGTAGCGATTGACTTGTGGCAAACGTGACTTAGTGCTAGGACATATACATGTTCCTATCTCTATCTTGCACTAATAATACACTAGTTTACTAGGTATCTAAGCCAAAGTCAATGCTAAGTAACTTTTATAGATCTCAAGATAATTCCGTCTATGTAGAGTCGAATAACCTATTTGGTATACACGCGGAAATACTCACAATCCAATGCCGAAGCGTATACTTTTCCAACTTACTACTTTACTTTTACTTTACTTTTTTTTAGGCGTATATTTTCAGTGTACTAGGATTCTAGGATTGTGAATATTTCTGCGTGTATACCAGTTAGCTTGTTCGACCGTACCACCACTAAATAAATAAAGCTGTTTGAAAAAAAAAACGCTGACCACAAACAAGTTTCTTTTGAAGGTAAACAAACGCTCCAAAAGCATAAATTCTCCACACCCGGACGTATGAAAGTCTCGTCCGAAGTAGTCGTGAGGAATGAGTTGATGATGAGAATGATTTGAGGCGCGTAATGATGGCTAAATTAATCTGTCTACTATTTGGAAGCTGGCCTGTCAAGAGGTCAGACTTTTGGTACGGTTTAACTTATAAAAGAGGAGCGGAATTTGGAGAAAATTCTTAAAAATACGTTTGAGTTTGAATGACTATGCAGGTCAGTTATGGGCTTAGAACAATTAATTTTAAACATTAACATTTTATTAACAGTACAAAAGTCGAAATTTTACCAGGTTTTAAATAGGCATGAAGCTAGATAAAACAGATTTTAATGGCTTTCCGAAGAAGTACAGAAAGACCGTAGTAGGTCCAGCCATCAGTCCAGGGGATCAAAGCTCTCCTAAGATTTGAAGACTACAGAAAGAAATCATAGGAACAAGTCACATAGTGTAGGTATGTCACTGTTCTTATCATTGATATCTGCAACAGATCCTTAGGATCATGTTGGTTTTGACATTTTTACCCAGTAGCTCCTAGCTTTAAGTTCCTAACTTAAACCAACTCACAAAATCACGACATAGATCTCATGTGCGTTGGATACACTAAACAACTTTTACTGAGCACAGCGATGCTACCCGACGCCCGTCGGCTATGTGTCAACTGATGGCCAGCCGTCTAACTTGTTTGGTTATGTAATCCTACGATATACATTTATTTTATTTATGTATAACATGAATAAAATTATGTGTGTATTTAATTGCTGATTTTGTTGAGTAATAAAACGCAGTGGACCTTCTTCTCGAAGGTCTGCAACCGAGACGGTTTTCATCGATATGCAATCTTGCTCTGCGCCTGCGCCGATTTTGCTATCGATAACCATGATATTCGTTTTTTTTGACTGGCCTCCCACTATTTCCATAGTGCCAATGCCATTTTAAAGACGTATTCACGTCAAAAAACCTAGTTTTAGTATTCAGTATTTTGTTACAAAATTTTACTAGTTTGTAAATTAGATCTTTTTTTATCATGTGGCTAGTGCCTAACTTGGTATCAGAGCTTTTATGCCGCCCATGGGCCTCTGACTTGGCTTTTCATGCCGTCGAGAAATATTTCTCGGGCATGCTAGTTTTTTCACGATATTTTCCTTCACCGAAGCAAATGATAATTATACAATACGCATATGAGTGCAAAAAATCAGAGGTGCGTGTTTTGGTTCGAACTTGAGACCTATGAATTGTGAATTAGATGATAGAATCTTTTTGCATGGTACAATAGAACTTATAACAGTTGTCATTAGCGAGTTTTAACTGAAAATTAGAGAAGTGAAATATATACGGTAACTGGTAATTATTGACCAATACTTATACACGTGACTGTACTTAATGATAACAAACAATGATCCCGAAAAAAAACGTGTTTTTTTATACTTTGAATTTAGCAATAATCCAAACATATAGGTACCTACACTGCTTACGTACACCGTTAACTAGCTAACTAACTAGCTGCACGGGTGCTCTGCCTACCCACTGTTGCACGGTACGATAGATGATAGGTCACAGGCGCGCACGCGCGTATTTCATACGGTTGCTGTGTTATTGTGATAAAAGTGAATGACAATTAAAAAAAAATGTTTTTGGGAAAGTTTTTTGTTATCATGAGTACAATCACGTGTTTGAATATCGGTCACTAATTACCAGTCACCCTATATATGAATAGGAAAGTATATCTCCATTTTTTTTTCCGATGGTAAATCGTCAAATGACTTCTCCCGCTGCGGGCTGAGCGGAAGGGAGTGTCAGACTTGTACTGACTAAAAGCCATCCATGTTCCTTCCTTGCCCTTTGTGTTCCAGGGCCGCGGTATCTCTTTCGAGTCCCGCAGCCCTGGCAGGCATCGGCCCCTACCTGTTTGCTGACAACTCTTTGAAGCGCGCGTGGAACACGTACGCGCCGTCTACACGGCAAGTATATCTCGATTCAAATAATCAATTAACTTTCAGAACATGAAGGTTCACAATTTGTTATTAATTTCGACAGCTAATTTAAAACATCCATTTTCCTCTAAATTCATTCCACACGAACCCTTACTATCCTAACCCTTCTAACTATTAAACTGAATACTGTCGAGATACTTGCACGTGACAGTTGATATGGAACCCGCCTCGCCGCGGGCAATGTGTGTCACTGGCTTTATGTTAGCGAGCCTATTGATTAATTTGGGTGATGATATCTGGGGTCTTCTCTATATGGATAGTAATTATTTAAACGTTTAGATTATAGGCATAAATCTGTACCAAATGTACACTTAGAGAGAGAGACAAGGCCTATACAAGGTGGGCTGCGGGCTGTTCGAAAGAGATACCGCGGCCCTGGAACACAAAGGGCAAGGAAGGAACATGGATGGGTTTTAGTCAGTACAAGTCTGACACTCCCTTCCGCTCTGCCCAGAGCGGGAGAAGTAATTTGATGATTTCCCATTCGTAAAAAAAAAAAGAAAAAAAAGGCCTATACACGGTGGAAACGACATTTTTTTGAGGTGAAAAAGCACATTTTACGGTAGAACTCAATATAAAGCACTCAAAACACCGTGCTGATGGTTTGAATAGTACCGGAGTCGTAGAGGTATTTAAAATAAAATTAAAACTAGTATTAAAAGTAAAAAAAAAAAAAAAAAGTTAATACGGAACCCGCCTTGCAACGGAAACATTAAAAAAAATATAACATAACATCACGCCTGTAATCCGTAGGGTTAAGCAGAGATCCGAATAGTACACCCACATTTCGCCAGTTACGTTTAAGTCTCATGTAATAGGGGGCGAGCCTAACGTGTTTTCCAAAAACGTATGTAAGTATCTAATAAAACCAGACATTTTGCTAATCATGGATCCTCAATGCTAGCCTCTTGCACCACTCAGTTAGCAAAAGCACATAAAAGTCAAGGTGTTAAATCATAGCTAGTTGGAACTGCTAAATTACCAGTGAACAATTAACCTCACCTGACTTATGCCGTTTCGTTAATTAGGAGATGGTCGTTTATTGCTCTCTTGGCTAATTTCTGTTGCAGCTGTCTTTAGACTCCTCCAATACTTTCTATTTTATGGTCTACTAATGGTTCTGTTTGCATAAAGTGGAATGGTAGATTGGAAAAGTTATCAGTAACACTAAAAACGGGATATTTACCTGTTTAATATTTTTTTTTTGAGTTCCCGATATTGTGTCACTTTTGCAAGCATCATTCATGATCACGGATATCGAAAAAGAAAATTGGCTATTCAGTGATCTTAGAAAAGCTGTTTTTTAAAAAAGCATTGATAAATCTCTTAATCAAATGAGCAGCTGAAAACTACTACTGGAATAGATAAAGCACTAGGTATTTCGAGCAGTGTAACTCTATGATGCCTAAAAGCAGTTACCAAGAAAAAAAAAAATATGACACTGCTCTAGGAAACGGATATAATATTTGTTTTGGAAGCCGTAAGAAAATAGACCCATGATCAAAGAGGTCACAGGACTTAACAATGAAACAACCAATCCGCCAGTCAATGACACTTACCAAAAGACTTACTTCCCACTTTCTGATGAAGATGAGGCTTGAAAATGTATTTATTTCTTCCACATTATGATGCTGTTCTATTCCCAGTAAGTACCTATTATAAGGCAAATTACATAGTAAATTACACAGATCAAAACAACAGCCGTTTGTGAAACACGTCACATGTGTGCCTACTGGGGACGTCGTGCTCATGCGCCGAAAGCCACACTACCTTCTTTGAAAATTGATAAAGATGACCACCCAAAGGAAACTAAGTCTAATACTGTTATAGATAAAGTTTGAGGTGAAGGCATGGATAAGTTTGCTGTGTGAAATGTTAGAGATGTAAGATATTTTGATGTTAAGCTGAAATAATTTTTACTAGTTAAAAGTTAAGATTGGATTTGGAATGACGATAGTAAAATGATTCATCTAAGAAAATTTTCTCCTAGCTCTTGAGAAGGTTAAATCAAATTGAACTCTCACAATGGAATCGGGTAGTAAAATTAAATTAGCGTAGAATGCTCCTACGCATGTCAACGTATTCGTAGTGATCGTATCTGCCCAGGGTGATACTGTCGGCGTAAGACCTATGATTTAAATATGCTTGAGAACTTTGTTTTGTATAACTTGGAATAAACTATCGTTGAAAATGTGTAAGTGCTATTAGATATTAAGATTGTAGAAGAAAAATGAGAGCACTGAAAGTTATGAAACTGAAACTGGAATTGGAACTGAAATTTGGACAACCTTACAATTAGAAGTGAATAAAGATGATTCAAGATACACCAAAAAAAAACCAGGGATGCGGGACTGTTCGAAAGAGATACCGCGGCCCTGGAACACAAAGGGCAAGCAAGAAACATGGATGGGTTTTAGTCAGTACAAGTCTGACACTCCCTTCCGCTCCTTCCAGAGCGGGAGGAGTCATTTGATGATTGCCATCCGAAAAAAAGGTACACCAAAAAAGTCATGTAATATTTAGTCTACCTTGCTATGAGCTGGACTAGTGAATGAAGTTTCCAAGCTGGTGCTGATATTTAAATCAAAAAGAAAAAAAAAAGAGTATGCAGAATTTTCCAATGATGTCGAAAGCGACAATAATCATAATTAATTTAGGAGATGCAAGCCAAGATTTGGTTCGGCTTACCTATATATTTTTATAGCTCTATCAGACTTTGTATTATGCACACTGTCGTCGGCATCTAACCAACAACAACACAGGACAAATCAACTCCAACAAATCCCAACATATCTTCATTTCACACGCTATTTTTATGAGCAATAAACGCAACAATACCAGAAGCCAGAACCAAAATAAAGAGTCGAGCTATCCAAACTATAAGTTGCGCCCGCGCCGCCGCTCATAAAACGGCGTTCATTATAAGGCTTGTTACGACACTGTCATCTCCTTTACAATCCTTAATGACACCCCTCCATGTAACGCCGTTTTCTCAGAAGTTGACAGCATGAGACCGTGTTATAAAACTATAAAACTTGCTTATTGTCATCGTAAAATCAGAGGATATTTATTATACTCCAACCCCGTACTTTATCCTCTCTATGGCTTTGAAAACAAGGTTCAATATCGCATGGTTCTCGGTATATGAGAGCTTAGAACAACTCGTTAGTGTGACGGTTCAAGTGAGGAGTTAGGTGGAAGATCAGGGGTTAACCGAGTATTTAATTGATCTTGGTTTGTTATTGATTGCGTTATTATCGGCTATCTGCTGCTACTGTGATTAGGATGCTAGGTTTCTAGTGAATTCTGGGTTATGGTGCATAAATCTAGGAAAAGGGAAAGTTGGGTTGTATCATTCCCGCTATGTCGATTCCCGTTACGTCGAATCAAGATTTTTCTTAGGTTTGATGATTGTCTTTAGTTTCACCTCGACATGGCTGTCACAGAGTACAGTCACATTAAAAAAACGAGTGTGCTATAGACCACACGACTGAAGTAAAATTTAAACAAATGCCGAACAATCGTCTGTCAAATTCCAAAACGTAACTCTTTCCCTTTCAACTTCCGTTTGCCTCGTTAAGTAACGCATTCAACCAGCTTACTCCCCAAGTCAAGCGTGCGTAAAGAAGTTTTACTTCAAAAACAAAATACGGCTGTGCTTTTAATCTATATATACATACTTACTATAAATGCATATGTAAGTTTGTTTGCTTGTTACCTTTTCATTGAACTGATAATCCTGAAATTTTGCATATCCGTTTTCAGGTGTACAGAAATGGACATAGGGTTTCTTTCATCCTGAAAATAAGTCCCGAGGAAAACAACAATATCCATCTTATGGTAATAGATGGCGCCACGTGTCTGATCAAATTATGATCAATAAATCGGTCTGAATAAATTATGTCATGATTAAATTATGTAATTACAAGCAGTGTACAACAACAACTACATAGTTATTTTAATGAAGTAAATTTGCTCATCCGGTGATACAGTTTGTAGGAACAGAATGTTATGATAGATAAGTGGAATGAATCGTAAAGATGAATGACAGATGTAAGAGTAGAGAGAAGACGAAGGACTTTAGTTACAAAGTTGACATTACATCTTAATGAAATTTATTGACTTAAACATTTCTTTGACATGAATTTACATTGATTTTGAATTAGTATTAAGTTAATTTATTATAATTAATAATACGACTAATAATGTTGGTACCAATGTGAAATGTAGTGTTTGTTTTCTCCTGGCTTTATGAAGATTATTTAATTTTTGTGTTACATTCATTGTTAACCACTGTTCGACACAAATGTACATTTGTTGAGAATAAATAAATAAACAATAAAAGACGTGATAAAATAAAATTCAAGTTTAAAGAAAATTAGTGCTTTTATTTGGCCTCATCATCATCATCATCATCAGCCTATAAATGTTCCCACTGCTGGGAAACAGGCCTCCTCTCTATGAGAGGGATTGGGCTGTAATCCACCACGCGGGCCCAGTGCGGATTGGTAGATGTCACATGTCTTCGAATTTTTGGTTCTAGGACATGCCGGTTTCCTCACGATGTTTTCCTTCACCGTTTTTGGCCTACATCGAACAAATCCCACATATTTTTATTTTAATAATACATTGATAACCCACCAAAAAGTACTAGGCTAGCATAAATCAAGGTTTTAAAATACCGTTACTGCAAGCTGCATGGCTTCAAGATATTCGTATGTGTTATGATTTGATTTGGGTGAGATTTAAAATTTTGAAACATTGGCTGACAGATAAAGACATTGTAATTGGCATCAATACCAAGTACTTGGATGACCGAGCTTTGCCCGTTTTTTTTTGACATTTTCTAAAAATGAAACCTATCTAGATCAATTTATCGCCCCCGAAACCCCCTACATACTAAATTTCATGAAAATCGTTGGAGCCCTTTCCGAGATTCAGAAAATATATATATAGGTACATACAATATACAAGAATTGCTCGTTTAAAGGTATAAGATTTTAATGATTTATGCCCCCTTAACTGTGTTGTTCTTAGAGAGTGACCCAGTTTTGGACGCGGAATCAGCTTGAGCCGTTCAGAAAGATGTCATTCGCTTCGTTTCGATTTGGACTACGCATTGGATTCTGCTCCAATATGGGGTGGTAAATTTCTTAGAGCCTTCTAATTTAATTTATAAAAAAAGAAAGTCACACCGCTTACAGTCAATGTTTCCTGAGGAGTTTACGTCACTAATACAAAACTAAACAAACACTCATTGTCTATTCCTGTCTTATGGCCATTAAAACAGTAGCTGTAGGTAAAGTATTATGAAAACATCTTTCAGTTAGGTATTTACAGTTAGAGATTTTCAGATATGAGCTACAGTAGCCAGCTTTTGAGTACAATAATCGTCTCTCATCTCATAGACCAAATGGACCAAGGTTTATTGAAACTGAATTTATTAAAATAAATAAATGATGATGATGTATGAACGTGGACGAGGCAAAAGGAGTATGTAAGGATCGTAGCAGGTGGCGTTCTGTGGTTTCTGCCTACCCCCATGTGAAAAGGGCGTGAGCTTATGTTTACGGAATGTACAATAAATTCAACCCTTGATCTATAACCCGCAATTTTCACTGAAACCTATTTTTGCATATTATACTGATTAGCCTTCAAACGGATGATCTAGTTCCCAAGGAAGTAAAAGAAATTGTAACCATGATTTTTCTTATATGGCTCAGGAGAGATGGATAGTAAAATAACAATAACAGCTGCTCGGGTCGATCTTTAGGTTAAGCCGCGCTTACCCAGGTTAGGCCGTGGATGGGTTTACCCCATTATATACCTCCGTGCTTTGGACAGCTCGTTAAGCCGTTGGTTCCAGCTGTTAATTGTAGATCTTAGATAGTAGTTACCTACAGGTAGAGGCCTGAAATTCCGACAACCAATCTTACCCAGGGGTACCGAATTACTCACATCATACTGGTATTCAGCTGCATCCTTACCAGATGTTGTGGAATAGCCGATTGACTGGAAGCCAACCTCAATAAAGTTGGGAAAAGTCTATGCCTTCAAAACTATATTCATTCATCATCATCCAACTCCTTTATACCCTCATAATTTGTTCACATGAACCATAAGAGACCACCCACACTGCGCTAATAAACGCAGCGTTTTACGATCGTGTTAATAAACGCTGTTTACAGTGGTCGGCGCATGATGCGTTGTCAACCACGGGGGTTGCTCGGTTGTTTGGACAAACGATTATGGTATGGCATCTGTTGAGTCGTCTGTTGGGGCTTTTACTTGGGTGGTTTCGGATATTAAACGGGACGTCCGTGAGGGAGTATTTTAGGCAAAGTGGCGCTTATAGAGCTTCAAAATGTAAACTGAATATATGTAAATAAAAGAGTGCATGTGTTGTTAGCCTGTAAACTAATTGTTGCATTCATAAATGTATATCGTATACTTTTAAAAGAAATGTAACGTGTAAACAATTGTAGGCTAACACATAACAACATAACATCACGCCTGTAATCCCCGGAGAGTTAGGCAGAAGTGTACCTAATAATACACCCACATCGCCAGTTATGTTATGTTGTAGTTGTGTTCTTGATATGTTGTTGTAGTTGTGTTATGTGAACTTATGTTGTTGTGTAGGCTAACCTAAATAAATAAATAAATAGAGCAGTTTACCTTGTGATTGGTTTTTCTAGAGTTGTTGATTGAAGTTAGGATGTCTACTTGACATCATAATTACAATTAGCTTTGTTTTATCCTCTGCTAAGTGTTAGCCTCCACCCTTTTTTACGGACGGGAAATCATCAAATGACTTCTCCCGCTCCGGGCACAGCGGAAGGGAGTGTCAGACTTGTACTGACTAAAACCCATCCATGTTCCTTCCTTGCTCTGTGTTCCAGGGCCGTGGTATCTCTTTCGAACAGTCCCACAGCCCTGGCAGGCATCGGTCCTTGCTGGCCCCTACCTGTTTGCTGACATCTCTTTGAGGCGCGCGTGGAACACGAACGCGCCGTCTACATGGCCTGTCGTCAAAAGACGGCCGTACTTAGCCTCCACCCTTTGGAAGAGTCTTAAATAGGCCACCAGTTCCTATCAGGTCTTATCGGCGATGGTTACCCACCCATCTTACTGGCAATCTGCTGTCGTGATCTTCTGATAATACGTCCAACTGATTCTCTGTCTTCTTGCTGATATATATGATAGATCGTACTAAGATCTAGTTTTTGCTATTTAAAATCTGCTTATGTGAGCGTTATCAATGCCTATACCTTCTATATATGAAAAGAGGCCTTAGACCTGCTGTGAGCCACAAATAGGCTCATCTGTAATACAAATGAAGATTTTTACAAATTATTTACAATGATTCGACACCTTCATTCATCAGCTCTAAAACAAACACCACACTTCAATGTCAACCTCTTACCAAACGATTACAATAAAATACCTTTGAATCAAACCAATTGAACTGAAGACCACACAATAGACTAAGGCCTCCCATTCAAGTTATTATAACAAATGAATAAAGAATAGAATATTTTTATTAAAATCAAGTTCATATTGCAATTGCGACCTCGCTATAACCTTGGTGGTAATCACACACCAATTAATGTCCGTTACAGAAGAGAAATGGACGGACGAAGATACTATTAATCATGTAAGGATTGGCGGTTGCGAAGTTGGAAGAGTGTCTGGGCCTTTGTGTTTTAAATTCTCGTGAAATGGTTTACGTTTGGTGGCCGAAATTTGCTTTGTCAAAATCTTCCATTTGGCGAGGTCATGTTTTGGAAGATAGTTTTGTGGCTCCTAGTTTGGCACTGTTTTGGGCAGGTAAAAACTAGATCAATTATTAGGTGTAGGTGGTTGGCTGAAACTTCTATTCACAATTGGTTGTAACACAGACAGGCATCCTTGAGAAATTCTGTGAAAATTGCAAGAAAACCATCAAACTGAAATAAATGTCACCAACTGGGAAGAAAATGTCTAAAGCAACAGACAAAAACCTGGACTCAAAAATCCTCAGTCACACACACACACAGGCAGTCACGTAACTGCTGTTTAAACAATAAGAATCTTCAAATGACAGCCGGGACCAACGGCTATCGTGCTTTCCGAGGCACGGAGGAAACTCGGTATGTAAGGGTTGGTCACCCATTCACAGATCAACCTAGGCAAGCACGGCTTATCCTGAAGATTAAACCGAGCGGCTGTTATTATTTAGCCACGAGTTCCTCCTTACTTTTAGTTAGTTACTGAATAAATTTACTAGTAAAGACTTACATTGGCCTAACAATCGATGCGGTGGCGTGCAGCTAAACGATGGAGAGCTTGTACTTGATAGTTGATAGCGTACGTATTTAAATGCTCTAATTACATGTTCAGTCAAGAAGCTCTGAAGGCCGATGTGAGAGCCAACAAGCACATTTAGGACAATGAAGAATTCTTTTGATAGGGATTGGTGATGCCGTTCTAAAGTCATTGGGTTTATCTTTTTAAAGCGCGAAACGCTAACGCAATATGGCAGAAAAAATATAAAATACGGAGGTGATCATCTTTACAACAGTCTACCGGCAGATATCAGAAACACAACTTTCAACTTATTTAAAGCCATACTCAGGCAGTACGTCACTAGCAACAGAAAAACTTACTCACAATAATATGTCGACATCGTACCTACCTGTATTAAGCTAACAAAACTGTTAACTACTGGACTACACTTCACCTTAGCTATGTATTTATTCTATAAGTGAACAATGTATGTTTTTTAGAATAATTAAAGAGTCTTTAAACCGAAAGATGTGAAGATACGTCATTGGCTATACGAAAACTGCCGAAGAACTAAAGGTACTTCTCTTCTTCGTCGTCCCACACTGCTGAGGATCCCGACCCCTCATGACACGTCTCAAAGCATGCAGTCTCCTGCAATATGAACCGCTCGGTACAAGCTGCCTCCAACAGCTTACTTGATCGCGTCTGACCATCTGGCTAATGCTCTGCCTTACACGCGTTTACCTTCTATCTGGCCCAGTATTACATATATGCTTTTCTAGACAATGCCCAGGCGAAGGCATAATAAGTCAGATTGTGGAAAGCCGTTCGGTGAACGAAGTACTAGAAAGATTCGAACAATTTAAAAAGAGATGACTCTGTGATATGGCTCTTTGTCTTTTTGTGTCTGCTAGAAACAATATAGAATATAAGGAAACTCCAGGCTTGGCATTTAGGTTGAATGGGAAGACTTAATTATGTCTTGCAAGGGGTTCTTCTGTTCTTTCTGCCGGTGGCAACAGCAGTGAAGCAAGAACCCAGCCAATTTCAGCACTATGAAACTGTTTGGGTTCCTGCTCTGCTGCCAATAGTACCTGCAAGCACTTGGTGGTTTAATCATACTCTTAAAATTCCCCTAGTGGAACACTATGCTGCTGCATTGAAGGGGCTGCCTACTATTTCGACGGCAAATGTGAAATAAAATCAACTTTGCTATTCTAAAGGGTTTAAAAAGACTCTTAACGAAGCCAAAAGGCACGTGTTCTCCCCGTAATTGTTTTGTTTTAGATCACACCTGGGAACCTTCTAGTTACGGAAATATTGGGGGTCAAAGTTCCAACTTTTTCACAAGTTTTATTTAGAATGCATGTTTTTAATGTATTTTTTTTACTTAAGACACCTTCACGACCCCCGTACTATTCAATCCATCCATCAGCACAATGTTTTGAATGCGTTACATTGAGTAGTACCGAAAAACGTGATTTTTTACCCCAAAAAAAAATCATTTCCCAGCGATAATTTTTGCGTAAAAGTACTTAGTTTGATGTACATAATGCTTGTTTGACGGCTTCGTGAAGAGTACATGTACACCCTGTATAGAACCGTCACGCCGCATCGTAAAGAAATAATTTTCTTGAACCACAAACCAGCGACAATATTGTCACTCTTAAAAACTCTTTATAACATTCATATCTCGTAATATTCCATCATCTAACATACAGTTGAGAGGACTGCAAACTAATAAGTAGGTGCTAATGGCTAGTTCACACATGGCGACGGTTCAAGGTGGCGAATGTAATAGTTTTACGACTGTACGTATGGCGCTGTCATTTATAGGGTTCCGTACCCAAAGGGTATTACTAAGACTTCGCTGTCTGTCCGTCCGTCTGTCTGTCACCAGGCTGTATCTCATGAACCGTGATAGCTAGACAGTTGAAATTTTCACAGATAATGTATTTCTGTTGCCGCTATAACAATAAATAATAAAAATATAAATTATTTAATATTTAAAGGGGGGTCCTATACAAGAAACGTGTTTTTTTTTCGTTTATGGTACGGAACCCTTCGTGCACGAGTCCGACTCGCACTTGGCCAGTTTTTTAATGTGTTGGTTTATGAGACGGAATATGGAGAATTTCGCATGCATACATGTTGTATGTTGAATTGGTAGTAAAATGGGTGTAAAATACTCTTAATGAAGCCGAAAGGCACTTTTTCTCTTCGTCATTTATTGCGAATATTTTTGTTCTGGGCCATACCTGGGACCTTGGGGATATTGGGGGTCAAAAGTCTAACTTTTTCACAAGTTTAAAAAAATACTAGTTTTTAATGTATAACTTTAGGTTCCTTAAATACCTCCATGACCCACGTGACGTAATATTTGTTATTTTCTGCGTAACCTTAAAAAGAGACTGGAAAGTTTTATGGAAATAACTGGTATTTCCTACAGATTTTTATATTTTTCCAGAAGCATTGAATAACTATTGAATGAACTAGATTTTCTTGGGTGTTTAAAAATGGAACATTGCAAGTTAGTTTACCTATATCATTAAGCTCGGAAAAGCTAAGGAGCTGAACAGCCAACTCAACAGTTAATGAAAATAAAATTATAAAATAATATTCTTCAAAGGACAACTCTGAAAGAAATGCACAAAACCAAGAAACTAACTCATGTAGCGCTCGCAAAAATGATGACAATTTAACGTAGTACCAGACGTGATCGATCGCCGTGCGTCAATCATGCATTAGGTCACCTTAAATTGCCTTAAAGAAACAATCCTAACAAAAGACTCAATCAACTCCAACAACAGACAAATTAAAACTGACCACAGAAATTGAAGATCACCTGACTCGGTATCACACTGTCACTAAAGTAATACTTAAGAGTCTTTGACCATTTCCCGCCCTCGACAATGATACGATCACACTTACTTTTGAAGCGGTGTCACACGTCAACGGCACATAAAGCTCCTCCCACACGCCCGGCAAGATGTTGACTCACGCAGTGTCGCAATGAGCGTGTCGCTGCGTTGGTGCACTGTGGGTGGTCGTCTGATAAGGATCTGATTAAAACCTACTTTTGTCGCGGAGAGAGTTCGGTTAGTTGTCGCTGTTTCTTGTCTTATGTTTTTATCGATTGTTCACTTTTTTAAATAAAATTCTTCATATATAGCCTTTTATCCATTCTTCTTTGCGCATGGCAAATTTTCATTAAATATATTTGTCATAAAATTCAGCTATGCTAACTTCGCTCGCTGATGCAGTCTTAAGATCGACAAGTGTGCAGGTGTTAGGGCATGCAGCATAAGGTAGAAGGTGGGCCATTGTCCGTGGAGACACGCCACATACACATTTGAGATCTGAGAAGGCAGAATCTGAGAGGCAGAAACTGCAGAACCCCATCTGCTACGATTCTCAAATACTCTTTTTGAAGTGAAAACTTCTTTAGCATCGTTGTGATTTGAAAGTCGATGAAACGAAAAAGCGACAGTAAAAAGAGACAGACACATAAATTCATAAGATTTAACGTAGGAGAAAATGAGATAGGAAGCATTATACAGTGTTTATCTTGAAGCCAACATTTTTGAAGGTTTCACTTCTACCACGTGTGAATTGCACACATAATTTTTTTATGTCGCTTTTGAATTACTTACATTCTTCAGGTCATAAAATAACGTAGGTACTACGCACGACAGTTAGTGTTTGGTTTCAGTAATTAAAAGTTTTTATAAGTTAAAACACTGGAAGCCCGCAATTTTGTACATAAGTTATCCGTGATCTAAAACCAGTGTTACAATTTTAGCTGTCAGAATTTACACGAATACTTAAATATATCAAAATCCATCCTAACGAAGCACAATATTGATTCGACTACTATTTTCTTAAGATTCGCAACTAAAAACAACATGCAACTAAAGTCTTAAAATCGCAAATCCGACCGCGGTCTAAAGTATTATAGTACTGAAGTGTCCTCCATTCTATACCATAACGGTTCGGTCGACCGTTTGTTTAACGCCTTAAAGTGACAACGACAATATCTATTTTCGATCAGCATTTGTTTATACAATAAACACCAAAGTCATCTAAACACAACAGTCCATTTACCACCGTTTTGAATACCCGCAAACCTTATTTTTACGTAGCTAAGGTTCTAATTCAATTGTTTTCTTGTTTGGTGATGATCGATGATAAGTTGGTGAACATTTGTGATGACATGAATGTTATGAATAGAGGTCGAAGACTCGAGCCAAGAGTCGGTAATGTGAGAAAATAATTTTGTGAATTTTATGTGTTTTTGTGATGATTTAAAACGGGGTCTCGTACTAAATGGTGAATGCATTATTGACAGTGTTTTCTTTGGCTATCGTTAAAGATGACACAGGCAAGGATTCAGTCAAGCTCGTAGTTAAATTAGTTTTAATAACTCTAAAACTCAAAGCATTTATATCATTTAGACCATTACAGGCACTTTTGAATGTAAGAAAAACAAAGAAGGCTAAACTACAGTCACAGACACAAGGTATAATAACTTGTGAAATTACTGTAGTTGCCCATTCCAAAGCTATGGAGAAGAATGAGCAAGACATATAGGATACTTTTTATCCCAGTATTACGATCCCGTGGGACAATTATCGAACTCCACGCGGGCGAAGCCGCGGGCATAAGCATAACATATACATAACATCACGCCTGTAATCCCTGTAGGGCTAGGCAGAGGTGTACCTAATAGGACACCCACATTTCGCCAGTTAAGTCCCATGTAATAGGGGGCGAGCCTATTGCCATCAACCGGGCACAAATCCAGACTCCGTGGCTGCTACTGAGAAAGTCCTGATGGAAAAACCCAATAGCACTTTGCCAGACCTGGGAATCGAACTCAGGACCTTATGCTCAGCAGTTGCTTGCAACCACTTGACCAACGAGGTATAAGCTTAGAGACATAAATAAACCAACCCATTAAAATTAACTCAACAAAAAACAATTAAAATCAACAACCCCCTTCTAATTAAAACTTAATTCCCATTTGCAAGCTTCATTAATATTAAACCAGTCCTTTTAATAAATAAAGACGTAATTACATGCCCTGGTTACAATAACCATAAATTTGAACTAATCACAACACGTACTTAAGGTGACATAGAGCCTCCACGGCCGACTTCCGGTCAAGTTGTCCGGACCGGAACCAGCCGGCCACCGGAAGTTGTATACAAAGTGCGAGCCTTCGCGTGCTAAGGAATGGTAGGGGAAATTCGGTGTAGGGAAATTTATGGGTTTTAGTAACATGATATTTTAATATGATGGAAAAATCGTGGACTGAGTTGGAAAAAATATTCCAAGTTAGTCCACAATTTTTACCATTTTTTTCTTTGGACTGTCCCTCACTTTTTTGTCTAAATAATAACGAACGACATACATACATACATAAACTCACACCCTTTTCCCATGGGGGTAGGCAGAAACTACAGAACGCCACCTGCTACGATCCTTACATACTCCTTTTGCCTCGTCCACGTTCATACATCTGGTCATACACGCACGCCGGTTGCGAGTACTACGCACCTGACCTTTCTGAAGAACCTCACCAATGAGGTCAGCGTATGTTCTTCTAGGGCGTAATAACGAACGAAAGCACCGTAAATACAATTAATATCAAAGGCTTTTGAAATATCAACTTTTAAAGATATATAAAAAAAGTTATACAATATTCCACTAACAAATAATCAAATTAACTATTTTACTACCGATGACCGTTGGGGTAGACGTGTTCTTGAGAGGAGACCGCGAATTGGCAAACGTAAGGTGGGACGCCCTAAGGCTCGGTGGAGTGACGATCTTTGCAGGGTGGTTGGTAGCAACTGGATGAGAGTTGCTAAGAATCGAATTGAGTGGCGTGCGATTGAGGAGGCCTATGTCCAGCAGTGGACTGCTATAGGCTGATGATGATATCTACCTTTAAAATTAGACCAACAAAATATCAGAACTTTCTTCTACATCAAATGACTGAAAGCAAATAAAATAGCTAGCTAGATAGCTTATAAATAAATCCTGTAACTCTGTCCACCTTAAAACGCGACACACTCATAACCCCAACATGCTCGGAACCCCTCATATCTACCATCGCATAATAACCCGACACTGCGATTATTATGCGCGTTTAACTGGGCGTTTAGATTACTATCAGCGTCGTGAAACAGTCCGCGATTGTGGCTGTCTTTAGTCGCATTATGAATGGGATACTAGGATACTGGATTCTATGACGTAAGAATAGTTTTTACTTATTATGGAGTTTTGACTGGCTCGTTGGTCTAGCGGTCGCAAACGCGACTGTTGCGGATTAAGGCCTGGGTTTGATTCCTGGGTTGGGCAAAGTGTTATTGGGTTATCCCATCAGGAGTTTCAGGATATTTTGTCAGAAAGAGGTTGATGGCAATAGGCTCACCCGTTATTACCTACATGGGACTTAAACGTGAACTATTAGGTAAGTACATACACCTCTGGCTAACCCTTCAGGGCTTACAAGTGTAATGTTATGGCGTTTCTAAGGGTGAACCACTGAATTATTATTTCTATTTTAGTTGCGTCTAATCAATATTGATTAGGTATAAGTTATTTGACTCCGCGTGCTTGAAAACAACTCTTTAACATAAAACGTTACACCTGTCTCTCTGCTGATGATAAAGTCATCGCGATTATTTTTTGTTCTAGACCATACCGGGACCCTTCTAGTTACGGAGATATTATAAGTTCCAACTTTTTCACAAGTTTTTTTTTTGTAAAATACATGTTTTTAATGTATTTTTTTCACTTAAAACACCTTCACGATCCCCGTACTATTCAATCCATCTATCAGCACAATGTTTTGAATTCGGTTACATTGAGTCCTACAGTAAAACGTGATGTTTCATCCCAAAAAAAAGTCGTTTTCCAGCAAAAAGTTACTTAGTTTGATGTACAGAATGCTTGGTGGACGGCTTCGTGAAGAGTCCGTTTACACCCTGTATACTTGATATTATGCCATGTCATGATCTGTGAAGATTTAGTCCCACTTGCCCCACAATCATTAAAATAATTTAAAATTTTCTTTTATTTCTGCCAATCGTTTGAAGATCATAGAAACGAAATGATGTTTTAAATATGTTTAGCGATACAAGCAAGCAACTTTTCTAAACATATTCATAACCAAACGCCTAATTAATTCCATACGAAAAAAGTCAAACTGCATTTTCCGTGAAAACTTTTTCAGAAAAACAAAAAAAGATCTAGATTTCAGTAAATTCATGCACGTTTAACTGGGTGGTTAGATTACTATCGGGCACCGTGAAACAGCATGCGATTGTCGCTGCGATTTTAATATATTTACTGTTCGCGTGTCGCTAAGTATCGCGGTGTGGTCGACGCTTTATTTTGATCTATTGCTTGAATTTCATTTTGTTGTTGCTTTTTTTGTGGAGTATTTGAGTAAGTGGTATGTACCACTTAGTTTATTAGACTGATAAAACTAGCAGATTGGTAAAAAATGATAAATTTATAGCCTTAGGGTATCTATATCTGCTGCGGGCTGTTCGAAAGAGATACCGCGGCCCTGGAACACAAAGGGCAAGGAAGAAACATGGATGGGTTTTAGTCAGTACAAGTCTGACACTCCCTTCCGCTCTGCCCAGAGCGGGAGAAGTCATTTGATGATTAACCATCCGCAAAAAAAAAAAGGGTACCTATCTATATCTAACTAGTATTTTTAGGGTTCCGGACCCGAAGGGTAACCAACAGGTATTAACTTATTACTGAACTCATACTAAGCCTTCGCTGTCTGTCTGTCCATCCGTGTGTCACCAGGCTGTATCTCATGATCCGTAATATGTCGGTAGATAGTTGAAATTTTTACAGAATGTGTATTTTTGATGCCGCTGTAACAACAAATAATAAAAATAAATTAAGGGATGAAGGGTACTACGATGGTAATGAATCATGCGCGAGTCCAACTCGCACTTGGCTGGTTACAGATAATAAATGAGTATGTTAAGTTATTTATTTAAATAAAAACCATAGGCTTACCGAAAATATTGAAATGAGAAAAGTTATGACAAAGAAAGAACGTTTATTTCACACAAGTAGGTATCGGATGCAAGAAACATAAAATCATTTAATATTTACTTACGAATCTTCAAAAGATACAATCAATAAGGAATCAATTCAGACTAATTATGTCACATATATTATGTAGATCATGCTTTAACCACAAGTGTAAATAACCACCAACCAGTCATATTATGTACAAAAATTGTCACCAATCCTCACTTATGTAGGAACACCATCCTTGCAATTATGTCTGCCTACATGCTACAACAAAAGGAATATACGTCATCAAAAAAAAACAAAAAAAAAACAGACAAAATGAACGCATTCCGTTTTTTTTTACCACAAAATTATTTCTTCACAATTCATCTTTAAAATTAATTCATCCATTTTTGACGTCAATTTTCTTATAGTCTACACATTTGTTCTATAAATAACGGCGAAATGTTTTGTCAGACACCTACAATACAGGGTGTAAACAGACTCTACACGAAGCCGTCAACCAAGCATGTACAGCAAACTAAGTAACTTTACGCAAAAACTAGTGCTGGAAAACGACTTTTCTTTTGGCTGAAAAATCACGTTTTACAGTAGGACTCAATGTAACGCACTCAAAACATTGTGCTGATGGGTGGATTGAATAGTAAGGGGGTCCTGGAGTTGTTTAAAAATCGAACATTAAAAACATGTATTAAAAAAAAAACTTGAAAAAGTTGGAACTTTGACCCCCAATATCTCCGTAACTAGAAGGTTCCCAGGTATGGTCTAGAACAAAAAAAATATCGCAATGACGGGGAGAACAAGTGCCTTTCGGCTTCGTTAAGAGTCTGTTAACACCCTTTATACTTAACAGCATATGGTGGGCGGCCAACGTTGTGAATACGTCTTTATTTATCCAAACAAATGGGTGCCACATGTCGCCTCACTCAGTGACAAGGCCTTACACGACCAGTGTAACCATACCTTTACGTTACATACAAAAATCCCTTGAAACTTCTTATTTTTTTAGTATCGCGGGAGGGGTGGCGGGTCCATGTGTAATGGCGGTAGCAAGAATAACTCTGTGACACAATAAACTTGCGATATTTATTTATTTACTATAATTATACATGGCCAGATGTATGAAGTGCCAATGCGGTGGGTATGTGGGTATTTGTGGCTTTTGTATAAACTTTTACGTTTAGGTATTTATAGGAATACAGACAGGGGGATAATACCCGTAGGTACTACTTACTCTTCTTTGTGGTTATATCAAAGTACTACGTCATTCTGCCTCGTTCGTCGAGTGGTCGCAAGCGCGACTGCTGAGCATGAGGTCCTGGGTTCGATTCCCAGGTCGGGCAAAGTGCTATTGGGTTTATCCATCAGGAATTTCTCAGTAGCAGCCACGGAGTTTGGATTTGTGCCCGGTTGATGGCAATAGGCTCGCCTCCTATTACATGGGACTTAAACATAACTGGTGAAATGTGGGTGTACTATTAGGACCACCTCTGCCTAACTCTACGGGCGTGATGTTGTATTATGTTATGTTACGTCATTCTGCTTATATTTGTTACGCGTTGGATGTTTATTGTTTTTATTGTCATTTTGTATACACGTCATATCCCAAAAAAAAAATTGTTTCACTCTTTCTTATAAAAGAGGTCCAGGAAAATATTTTCTTTTAGTAACTACGGACAGACACAAACTACCTACCTAAGTTAAATTTGCTACACTACTTTTTACTCAGTAAAAGAATTTTTTGAAGATATTAAATATAAATAGATAGTGTTATTATTATTTCTTTTTTAATGTTTTCATGCTATACCTAAAATTAATATTAATGTTGTATTTTATTTTATATTACTGTTTTATTAGATTATAGAGTTCACACATTTTAGTTTTGTTTTTTGTTGTTTTACTTTATTACAATGTTAGTAAACTAGGGTTAGGTATTATGTGAGTAAAATATGTAGTGTATCAAGTACACTTACTAATGTAAATATTCGTATGCCGCGTCCAACGGCGGATATGTCCTGAACTATGTAAATTTTATTAACAACTTTGTGAATACCGTATCCTACGAATAAATGTCTTTGTCTTTGTCTTTGTCTTTGTCTACACAAATGTTGGCCACTGTATATCAAGTACTACATTTAGTGCCCAAAGCCTTTGTAAAATTCGTACTGATTGATAGCTTTTCAAACCTTGTTGTAAAATATCGGTTCCAAAATTGAATGAAACTTCATTTACCTAATTACACGCTGTACCTTACTAAATTCATCTGTGTACCGTTTATAAAGAACAATTGTATATGAAGAACCCTCTCACGAATCGGGGGTCACGTGGTTGTTTCCGGCCACCGTAGATGCGGACCTGTGGATGGTGAGTAATGGGCTAGCTCGCCGTCCGTCCGTCTTTTGACGACAGGCCGTGTTGACGGCGCGTTCGTGTTCCACGCGCGCCTCAAAGAGATGTCAGCAAACAGGGAGGGGCCCGCAAGGGCCGATGCCTGCCAGGGCTGTGGGACTGTTCGAAAGAGATACCGTGGCCCTGGAACACAAAGGGTAAGGAAGGAACATGGATTGGTTTTAGTCAGTACAAGTCTAACACTCCTTTCCTCTCTGCCCAGAGCGGGAGGAGTTATTTGATGATTTCCAATCCGAAAAAACAAACCCTCTCATGAGAAATCATGGAGATAATGAAGTACTGCGTATTGTCTTACCGATTGACACCGGCGGGCTGTTAACAAATTTCACTGATCTAAACTTGTTCATCACGGACTGATAATTAAATAGACCATGTCGACATCGTAGTGTTGCTAGGTGAAAAAAAAATCTCGTCTTAATGGTTACTTTGGATATTTTGTAAGTTATATTTTATGGGACAATAGATATTCTGCGTTTTGAATAACAGGTTGTGCCAATAGGTCAGAAACACATATTTAAGAAGTTATGCTTCTTTTGGCGCGTTAGGGAAAATTGATGAGAGTAAATTTTTACGATACGCGCGCACACCGTCACGAAAAACCGACACCTTGAAGTTGGCTAGTCAACACACACCTTGAAGTTAGCTTAGTGTCAGATATTGACAAGCCTAGGTATTTTTAATCTACTGCTGGAGCTAGGAGGTTAGGTTGTATAGGTAATTGATATTAGACCTTTGTTTCTACAAACGTAGGATAAGGCGAAATATAAAATTTTAAAAAGATTTTTATCTTGTTACGCCAAAGAAGTATAACTTCTAACGCGTGTACATAAGTACACACACACTTTTTTTTTTATACATAATTTTTATACAAATTCATATACTATTTGCATTATTCTTAGACGAATTATTGCTACAAATCAAATTACTGAACTGATAGCAATTCTATGCTAGTAATAAAAATACAACACTTTTCGATTAATAATAATAAAACCTTATTTGAAACCAGATGTGTAGAATTAAATGGCATAACTGTAACAACGTACAATTTCCACCGTATCGTGATTTCCTCAAAACCGGTGAACCAGGAAACAATTTCAACCGATAATACAAAAATAATTCAGTTTTTGGGACTTTTAAACCTTCTACTCTGGCAGCCCCATAAACCAGCTCTTTAACGCTAATGATAGAACATCATGCCCGTCTAAGTGCCGGTAATGTCCATACAAATAGTGCCCAGTTTTGGCTCTTACGACTGTCCCACGGAAATACGTGTTTGGACATGATTAGACCCTGCTAACTATGTTGGTATTTGTAACGAATCATCTTTGGGAAAATCGTGTTTGGCGTTTATTAGATCGATTTCTTTTTGAAGAATGATGGCGGTTGTTAGGTTCCGTTCTTGTTGTGTTGCTAGAAAATAATCACTTTTTTGAGGTATACCTCAAAGCGCAACTGTTTTTAAGCGCAAACAACTATGACCATTCAACAATTAGAATTTGTGAGCGCAACTAATTGCGCTTTGAGGAATAATTTAGTTGTGCTTAGTTGGTTGCGCTTCAAAACGGTTGCGCTTTGAGGAAAACCCCACTTTTTTATTTCAGTTTGAGGATTCTAGGAGAATAATGTTGACAATGTCTCAATATCTCAGACACTAATCTACATTTTCCTCATTTATGACTTGACCAATGCGTGGAGTTTAAGGTGACCTCTGAGTTTGTTTCGGCTGTTTCATCACAGAGAAGTCAGGTACGAAACACCGGCTGCACCTAGTTTTAAAACGTAATAAGTATGATGTGTAGTGAAAAAGTGTTTTTTAAAACTAATTTACAGAAATTAATATGATATAATGCAATTATTTTTAAGACAATTTTACTGGGTGATTTTTTAAACGTTATCAATACTTAAAAAAAAAAAGCTACTGCATACAGTTTTTCGCGTTACGCAACCAATAGCAACTGATATTTTTTTCAAGATTACATGGTCGGTCCCATAGTAAACGTTGTTCATTTTCATGAGTATTACACGACATTAAAGTAATGCCAATGTTTAAAAATAAACACCCTGTATTGTAGGTCCCTCCTACTACTAAAGGATGCCAGTTGTATAGTCTTTTTGTAGCTACCACCTGCTTGCTAGTATGTTGTCTTGCACGATTCCGATTATATATGATTTCTATATTTCCATACAGCGTACAGTTTTTTACTTGTCCTTTATTAGATAAAAGTGATGTCCTAAATTTGAAAAACAGTTCAGCATAGTCAGCTCAGCATATCGTTTTTTCACAGCTTATGTCTGTTAGAGGTCCAATTATCCAGCACACTGACCCCGTGCGAGTTGATGGTATGACAGTCAAGAAGTTTGAACCCATGGCACGCACCTCAGATTTTCGGTTTCATGTGCGTATTGTATAATTATCACTTGCTTTGGTGGAGGAGAACATCGTGAGGAAACCAGCATGCCTTCTCAGGCTTGCCGTCGAGATATTTCTCGACGGCAAGTAAAGCCAAGTCAGAGGTCTATGGGCGGCATAGAAACTCTGACACCAGGTTAGGCACTAACCGCACGATAAAGAAGTAGATTGAAAAAGTTTATCCCTGCCAGCCAATTTTCTCAGCCAAAAAAAATACATAACTCAATACTCATTCAACAAAAAAATACCACCATAATCACATTACCACACCACAAAATATCATTACAGACCACTTTTACCGTATTTACAAAATATGATTTAAGTGGCAGCCTCTTATCATATACACCATCGGCATAATAACGGCAATCAACACGTTTTTCATGTCAACAAGTAAAAAAAAATAACAAATGACATCGCCTTATCGAAGCCTGTCATCTTTACGGGTAATTGCCGTAAGGGGGTCTTGGGGGTGAAGCCGTTTTATGAGGGTAACGTTGGTTGTAACTGATAAGGGGTTGAAACTAGGATTGGGTAATTATTTAAGTTGGTTGGAGTTGTTTTGACTGATTGTAATTTATATTTTTTGCTAAGAGATTAATTTGGTTTGACCCTTTTTTTTTTGAGAAGGTATTTTGTCTAGTTTATGTCATTTTATTGTCTATAATTTGTCCCAACTGTCAATTGTATATCTTTGACAGTCGTTACAGGTAGTCAGTGGCATGAAAGTCTGACAACCACCAAAGGGGTATCGTATTGCCCAGTACTAACTGGGTTGTGGAGGTCAGATAGGCAGTCACTCCGTGTTCAGTTGCATCCGGTTGGACTGGAAGCCGACCCCGACATAGTTGGGAAAAGGCTAGGCAGATGATGAAGATTGTAAAGGAACCACCTCGTCAATTTCTAGAGTACTTTATATCAGAAGTACCAATAATGATGTAAAAAAACATAAATTTAATCACTTATATACAAATATACAACAAAATCCGTTTGACCTCTATAAACCAACCTTATCACTACAATTTCCTATTACCCCATTATCAAGTAACATTAAAATATCACCCCACATTACAACCCTTGTGCTATAATCACCTCTGACCCACTAGTTGACGAAATTGAGTGCCAAGCCTAATCTAAACGACGATCGACACAGTGTCGGCGTTATGGGCGAACGAAACTGGTTTACCGTGTAATGTGATACAATAAAGATCTGTAATCGCTGTGTTTTCCAACTAGGTGACATGCTAGGTAGTGTTAGTGATGTGATTATAGCTAAAATAGAAAGTCTATGATATTTAATATGTCGGGAATGTCAGGATTTATTCCGTTAGGTTGCCCAATAATCCTCGATTATTGGGCAGACGATGGGTTTCGTGCAATGAAAATAAACTGGGTACGATACACTGTCTCTAATAAACTAACAAATGACTTGAAATTACACTTTAACACGATAACAACTTAACACACGGCGCACAATGAAACGGGTACAGTTCCAGGACATCTCAACTTCGCTGCGATCAGAAACTGAATATCGTCCTAGCGTCGAGCTGTGAACATCAGTGATGTCACCACGGGTGCGCTTGCGATTCATTTTATTTTACATCCGTAGGTACCAATGACCGGATCCGACAAATACATAATTATAAGTTAAGTATCTAGGGCATCGTTGAGACTGTTTCCAGATGATTAAACTAATGGACGACTGTCGTTTCTAGCTGTTCTCACTAAGTCAAAAGAACTGTGCATCATCATCATCCACAGCCCGATTTCACCCATTGCTGGGTTAAAGCCTCTCTTTGCTTGTGCGTTATCCAGGATATTCCCGCGCTGGCAACAATGTCATCCATTAAAAGAACTGTTAGTAAAAGTAAATTATAATCGCACTTTTTTTTTAATGTAGGTTATACTGTCTCACTGCTGCGCAAAGGATTCCCCCAATTCTTTCTTTGCTTTTTCTCACACTGTTCACACTCACACTTTCAATACTTATTTACGACATTTTGAACTTACATGACGTCTTTTTGATTACAAAATAATTCAGTAGTGATACTTCATCATCATCATCATTTCAGCCCGTTGCTGTCCACTGCTGAACATAGGCCTCCCCAATAGATTTCCAACGTGTCCGGTACAATGCCACCTGCATCCAACGACTCCCTGCAGTTTTTACAATGTCGTCGGTCCATCTGGCAGTGATACTTGATTCACATCAAAAACCGCATGTATACAGGCATTCACTACCGTACACATACATGGCGTATTATGTACACAATAATGAGTACCTACATAAAGAGATAATAATAGCATCAGTAACTACATAAAAACTGTCACCACGACCGTAATGACATCCACCGCTATTCATATCACATTATTCCGGTCGACAGCAGTCGTCGCGTTCCCGCGCTCTCATTGGCTGGCGCGACACTTTGTCGCCCATTTGTCACCAAACGCCAACCAATCACAACCCCCGACTCGAAAATGGAACACAAATGAAATTGTCACTGCGATCGACGCACATAAAACCTCTATTGTATCCCGATGTTCATTATTTGAATTTTCAAAATGGCGATGATGCAATTTGTATTTATACGTTGTGTTTATTCAAGAGAATATTTATTCAAATATGACAGCCATAGCAAAATTTATTTAAATATCGAACGAAAATAAAATGCGACAATACAAACAATTTTTATACTCATCACGATGTTCACAACAACAAAAAGGACACAATTTCGCCCCAAATGAAGCGTGACTTTTAACAAAGGGCACAGCGTATATGCAGTGCGCAATCGTTTATAACACGACCAATTTCAGAAGTTACTTTGTTTGAAGTGGTACGGAGTATGGCACGGGTGTTTTTACAAGGTCGGTTAGCAGCACAGTGTGTCGATTGGCCCGGGGTTGGTGGAAATAACACGGCTGTATCATTGTTATACAAAAGCGCAGCTGTTCGCTTCCCTAAGGGTAAAAAAGACGTTTTGTGTGCTTTTTTTCTGATACGGTGTGCACAGGGCCCTTTTAGCGGTCACCAGGACATGGACGCCTCCTGTTTGAGCGTTTGATACATTGTAAGCTTTTAATTTTTTTTGACTGTCTCTTTTGTTAGTGATGTTTCTATGTATTCGTTTTGGGAAGTGTGTTGTACAATTTTGATATTATCGTGATTTTGAATTTGGCTTATCCGTCGTGTAGTTGTCGAGTTGAAAATTCAAATGTGTTTCAATGTTTTGCCGCTTGCATTTCAATACTGGCTATGTCTCTGTCTTTGAGCCAAATTATTAGGTCCTCATACACTGTTAAAATGGTGTTTATTTATTAATCTTAGAACATAAATGACTTATAATAGCATAATTGATTAACTAAATATTTACAAAAAAAGGACTAAATAACAAAAAAGAGACTATAACTGACTAAATAGTCTAAGTATTAAGTAAGTACCTAAGTAAGTATTAGTAAGTACAAGAAAAGCAAGAGGATCCTTAGGCGTCAAACTACTCAGTCAAGACGCTTAGGCTCAAAGTTTAACTTGGGCCATCCGGGAACATGCCAGAAGGCTGGCCGCATGCCGTTGCACGTTAGATGTCAATGCTAATTCTTTGGCCAAAGTGCTAGCCTTCTGGTTACGCGAACAGACGACCAGACGGCTAAAGATGTAATAATGTGAAGTTATTCTAACAAGTGATCTTATAATCATCACCGGTCTCCTGCCCTTAGAGTTATTCGGATTTGGTGTAGCATGTCTTCTTCTTCCATACTTTTCCATTCATCATGAGTTTCACACTTCCTTTCTAGTGTTTCTGACCATATCATCTTTAAAACAGTCCATCCATCGTTTATTTTGCCTTCTTCTACTCTTTTAGCTACATACTCACAAACTCAAATCAACTTCCTTCATGACATTTTCTTTATTCCTCCACATCACATGCCAAATATCTATCAATGCGTACTTAAATTCTTTTAAATCAGTCCATTCAAATGTTGTCCCACCAATGTCCCGTTCCCACCCCTTTGAGCACCCAATCCGCCATCTTGAATAATAATCCTTTTATTAAAGAGTTTAATAATAACCCTGAGACGGATACGGCAGATGTGTTCTTAGCCTTAGGTGGTAGTGTGTACTGAGCTTAAATATTGCAAACAGCTCTTGAGATTTTTACATTAAAGTTTTAATAATGTGTGTTGATAAATTTTATTGTGCTTTGAGTGTACTTCAGTTTCGTTATTAGTTGTCAAGTGAGTGAGATTATTAGTGTTTTTAAGAAATTGGGGGTTGTTGTGGTTATCAACTAGATGAAAGAACCAGTGATGGAATTTATCAGGTATGAGTACCTGGATTTCTTAAATGACTATTTTGTTAAATAACTTAACTGTATTGTGTATTGTCGTGAGGTGTTCTAGTTGCTGATTTTCCGAGTGGAATCAGATATTTTTTGACTTGATTTTATCGGCATTTTATCCAAGTTTTGTGGATGTCTAATTGTGAATATTTTGTTCATTACCCGATGAACAGCGTCGCGTAGTGTAGCGTCGTCGACTGTGTGTTCGAAAAACTATTTAATAGTCAAATACTTCTCATATTATTGGCGTTGTTGTGATTTCAGTTATTAAATTAATTATAAGTATTTAGTTGTTATGATATTTTTATTTAACAAGTAATTATATAAATGAATTTTATAGCAAAGAAAAAACTTACATAATTAACAAACAAACAACCAACTCAAATAGTTTACACAAAATACGCGACAGCAACGAACGTAAACCCACAAAACCCCTACAAAAATAAAGACTATCGTTAATTATTTATGCAACATCCCCCAAACCAGTGGAACGTGCGGAACCATGGGATATTTAATACCCCTCGCGACCCTTCAAATAGGTCACTGTATCGTCTCCCTGTGCCTGAACTGTGGCAGTGGGGCACACATGTATCGTGCTTATTGCCACCAATTTGTTTCTGCGTGTGTGTATCTAATATTACAGTGAAGTTACAGGTTTCACATGTTTCGAACAAAATCGTAATCCAACATTTGTTAGTTCTTAGTAACAAGTCACTCTGATAGTGTCATACTCCCGCTTGTCAGATAGTATTCATGTATCGAAATGGAAAATGTTCGTGATCAAAATTTTTGCATGAAAACAATTCTATTAAAAAAAAATCTCTTGTGTTTTAAGGAAATTAAGGTTTGTTGAAATCCTTTTGAGTATCGAGTCCCATTTTCTGCTATGGGTCCAATGGTTCTTAGCGAAGATTCGAATTGCATTTGTCTTTGCATTCTATTGATCTTAAGCATGGATAGCCCTGTCTTTCAAATTTTCTTAAGTAGGCATATCTAGCTACCCGAAACTGTCAAACTTTCCCAATCAACCTTGAACCAAACGCTTTAGCGATAAAGTGTAACATCTATTAAAGAAACTTGACAGATTGTAGTAGGTTGATGTGCTGGCGTATGTCCTTTTGCGTGATGTATTAAATAGCTGATGACTTTATATCGTTATTGAATCAGTACCTATCTTCTAACTCAACAATAATGTAAAAAGAAACAGCAACATTAAAATCACAACAAGAAAATTCACAGCAACACTTTTCTTCACGACTGTCCAAGGCTGTCACGTTGCTTTTTAGCTGATTTATGTGCGGGTCCGAGCAGCTGAAAGTTTGATGTGGGTGCGTTGACGCTGCCAACCCTACCCTTCGGCCATGCGCCCACGTAAGCACCCTATGAATGTATGTATGTATTGTGCCTCACAGATGTATGAATAAGCAAGTTTCTTACATCTGCTGTGGAACTGTGATCACAGTTATACATGATTTTATGTGTCCCTAAGGTGTGAAGGGTGGACAACATAGTTGCCGTCGTAGGACCTCCATGAAACCTGGATGAGGCTGGCATAGGAACGTGAAGATTGGCACAAGAAAAGAGAGGTCTATACCTAGCAGTGGGTGGCCTGATGTTATGATGGTAACTAGGCGTTCTCACTGGCGAAACAAGTATTGTCAACATCTCTTTTATTCCACACGTGTGTTTGTGAAAGTTACGCCAAAACGCGTTAGTTCCCAAAAAATAGGCCAAAAATCTTAAATTGGTAGGTAGTGTTTCAAGTCACGTTATCGAACTGGAATGACCAAGATTATAGTTATAAGGAATACCTTATACCTGCAATTCATAGTTCTTTCACTGTTTGTTTTTTAGGGTTCCGTACCCAAAGGGTAAAAACGGGACCCTATTACTAAAACTCCACTGTCCATCTGTCTGTTTGTCTGTCTGTCTGTTATCGGGCTGTATCTCATGAACCGTGATAGCTAGACAGTTGAAATTTTCACAGATGATGTATTTCTGTTGCCGCAATAACAACAAATAATAAAAATATAAATTATTTAATCATTAAAGGGGGCTCCCATACAAGAAACGTATTTTTTTCTGTTTATGGCCCGGAACCCTTCGTGCGCGTGCGTGCACTTAGCCAGTTTTTGTTTTTAATGGTAGTAGTCCACATTTTAAAGTTCACATACCTACACCGCGTCACGTACTCCATTTTTATTACCCAACTCTCAATAATCACACTCACAAACTCAAAAGGATCTTCAAATAACATCACAATCACAGCCCGCAGCATCACTCACAAATCTTGCCCCATCTAATTACCGAATTAAGAAATCGTGGTATAATCGTGTCTGGGAAGACAATAAAGAGATCATTAATCATTAGGTATTTGGTTCAGTCGTTAATGATGATATTAGGTGTTCTGTGCGTGGTTGGTGTGTGGTGCGAGTTAGGAGCTCACTGCAGAAAAGATCTAGAGCATTTTTATAATTGTTAGGTTTATTACGGTTATTGGACTCAAATAAATCTACGCATTCACATACACACACACCACCATTCACCTATTCAATCTCCCCCATCCACGTAGACATTCACAGACACCCTGTGAGTCAGTGACTCATTTCATCACTTTATTTTCATTTTTTTTTTTTTTGGATTTCAATTGTTTAGTAGAAAAACATGTTACCTGCCTGTTTAATTATGATGCCACTAAGTGGGGCCTGTTACTTCAGGCACCAGCTCTTACAGTGTGAATTTGTATAGTTCAAAACTGTTAAGTGCTACTGCCATTGTGAAAGAAAATAAATAAATTTATTTATTTATTAATTAACTTTACACACTGTATATATGGCAAGTATCCGATGAGATGACGAGAAATAGAGAAGTATGGAAAAAAGACATGCTGCGCCGACCCCAAATGAATTGGGATAAGGGCAAGAGAAACACAAATATTGGATTGTAGAATGGCACTTAATCAACAAGGTTCACTATGATCGTTTGGGAAGACGCAGAACCTCTCGTGTCAAAAATCAAACCGTACTCTTGGGACATTTGGACGTGAATGGCAGGATCGTCTATGGTTTGTTCATCACAGAAAACCGAGAATTTATACCGAAGCCTGAATATTGAAATATGGATGTTTAAAACATAGTTATAGCCTCTATAATTCTATTAACTATTCACTACGTATTTACTTTCTGTGATATTTGTTTGCTAGTAAATTTATAGACCCTTTTATTTTTTTAGAATGGGAAATCATCAAATGATTTCATTTGATGATTTCTCATTTCCGCTCTGGGCGGAGCGGAAAGGAGTATCAGACTTGTACTGACAAAAACCCATCCGTGATCCTTCTTTGCCCTTTGTGTTCCAGGGCCGCGGTATCTCTTTCGAATAGTCCCTTAGGTATAGGCTACCCCCTTAAACAGATTTGTTTCCTGCATTTCTTTTTAGTCCCCAAACACGCCATAATCTTCCTCCTTACACCAAGATCCTCCATCGAGATATGTAGAAGGAGCGAGGGCGGCACGATCGTGATTGTGCTTTCAAACGGTTTCTGGCGCAATTGTTCATCATTACGTGTCTTGTAAGGGCTGCAGATTGCGCGTACGCTCACAAGTGTTGCTAGTCGCCAAAATTATGGGCAGCCATGTTGGTTCACCGAAAGTGTTGCTAGTAGCCAAAATTATAGGCAACCATGTTGGGATGTATGTTGAAATTGTGTATCTCATAGTTTCTATATTTGCCTAGGCATCATAAAAGGGAGTACGTTTTGAAAGGGAAGATTTTAAGCAAAAAGGTTCAAAGATACCTGATGATGGGTTTTCGTGTGCTTGGCATTATATCTTAAGGCCAGGAAAAATATATCAGAAAAGTTGATGGAGGATTTTTATTACTAAAACAGTGTTTGGCGCAACTGTTCATCATTGCGTCTTTTGTCAGGGCTGCGGATTGCAAGTACGTTTGCCGATTTTGAACTGCATTTAAATAAAAATCAGTTAAATTATGATCATTTATAACGTTTTCGAGACAATTTTATTGATCTTAAAGTAAAAAATAGGGCAGTAATTAATTAACCGTCGGAAGAGAGGAAAATTCATCAAAAGAGAACAGTCGCCAGCAGGTCAATCTACCCGAATCTGTCAGATTTTCCCAACCAACCTTGAACCTAAAACTTAAGAGATAAAGTTGAAAATCTATTAAAGAAATACAGATTGTAGTAGCTTGGTGTGCTGGCGTCTGTACTACAAATAATTGTCCATCAAGTAGAAATCACTCTAATATTTATGGTCATATTTCATTCATTCAGTAAAAAACCATAATTTTCATGAACATAACATCTTTTCACATCCCAACATATAAGGACTCACTCTACTCTCATAGGTACTCACTTTCTTATGTGGGTAGGCAGACACATTAGAACGCCACCTGCTACGATCCTTATATACTCCTTTCCCTTTATTCCCGTCTACCCCCAGAAGTCTGTCCCCACTGGTGGCAGTTGCAACTATTGGTTGCATCTACCACCACTACTGGTAGTTGCAACTATTGGTTGCCACCACTGGCGCCTCGGTCCCCACTGGTGGCAGATGACACTTAAATTAGTGGAATCCTCCACCAGCGGTGGCAGACTCGACGATTAAGTAGCCGTCTGACACCACCAAGTATTTCAACTAACAAATTACAAAGAAGGATGGCCTTTTTGGGCCCAGCTATTAACTAGTTAAAATATGTGCAATACGCCTTGTCCACATTCATACATCATACACGCACGCTGATTGCGAGTTTATACTACGCACTAGACCTGTTAAAAACCTTTCCGGATGATTTTCCTTTATAAGTGCTGTCGCTACAAACCTTACTCAAACTAATTCCACACGCCAAAACCACCAAACGCATCACCATAAATTACTCAATTAACTCCAACATATAATTAACGACGAACAAAATTTTTAATAATCAATCTTTGAAACGAAAGTACAGTTAATCATAGAAAAGTATAACTCGCGCAAGATTATGTATAAAAAATAATGAGCACGTCCGAACAAGTGGCGCGGTGATGTGACGGGTTAGGTGTGGCTACTAAAACAGCGGGCTGAACCGTCTTGATATCGCTGTCAATATAGATTATAAAGGCCAACGCAGACAGGAACGGGATGGCTAAGGATAAAAATCGTATATCAAGCATATAATCTTAATCGTATCGGTCGTATTTCTATATCAATACGTTTGAATATCCATTGGTATAAATTGTAATCCCTTGCAATGGTCCCGGTCTGCGTAGGCCCTGTAAAAGTGTCCCGTGTCTTTCGTGCAAATATCGCTTCGCGCGAGTGGGTTCTGGCCACTGTCTCTGGAGAACGCATTCATTTTAAAATGTAAAAAACATCAATAATTTTACGTGATAACGCCATAAGAAAAAATTGAAGAAAAAAAAAATATGATACATGCATGCTTTTATGAATGTTTAATAAATAGATGCGTCACAAGCCGAACGCTTAAGCCGATTGTGCCTCTCTATCGCTTGTTCTGCACTCTCGCTTGCACGTTCGAGTCAGGCGGAACGTGACACTTTTTCGTGCGTGCAACCAGCGTTCATCGATTTATAAGACGTTATCACGTCAAAATTACCTTCCCTTTCTTACAGCTGTAATCGCTGTGGCCTAGGTCAGATGTTATAGATCTAACTACCGAAAATATTTTACTCAGTAGAGATTTTCTTTCTTCTATAGATTAAGAAATTTTTTTTTAAGTCTGGGAGCCCGCTAATCTCATGGCCTCCTAGACAAGTTGCGTATACTGAAGATCGTGACAGATGTTCAGTGGCGATCGTGTGAATTTGATAGTGAACTATTACGATACGACTAGTCGTAACTACTGGTACGGTTAGCTCACCAAGTCATCAGTCGAGAAATTATTTTCTAATAATATTTTTGGCTGCAATTATAATATTATTTTTTATTAAATAGGTGTAATTATTAGTAATAAGCAGTTAAGTCGTGTTGATACAGGAAGATGGCAGTTTAAGTTATTCATTTTGTCATTTGCATTCGTTAATGATGTGACTGGGCTACCCAAAATAATATTTATGAAATTTTTTGATTTTAAGTTGCGAACTGAGATTGATATTATAATATTGGCTAATGTAACAAGTAACCAAATAAACATCTAGTAAAACTGCCGCTTCTATTTAAAAAAATATTACTATTATTATTATTTTTTTAACTCTAGCACAGAAGTATTGAAAAACAATATCATTATTGTCATAGTTTAAATACCACTACCATGACGGCCTCTTCGGTCTTGAAGTCGCAAGCGCGACTGCTTAGCAAGTGGTCCTGGGTTCGATTCCCGGGTCGGGCAAAGTGTCATTAGGTTTTTCCGTTAGAAATTTCTCAGTAGCAGCCACGGAGTCTGGATTTGTGCCCGGTTGATGGCAACAGACCATAACTGGGGAAATGTGGGTGCATGTACTATAAAGTACACCTCTGTCTATCCCTTCGAGGATTACAGCCGTGATGTTATGTAGGTATGAATGTATTTTTAAATACCCTAAAAGAAACTTTTTGAATAGTCAGCTCCTTGAATTACCTGAACCTTCTTACAAAGGAGAAGAGACTAAGATGGGTCAAGTAATGAAAGGCAAGTTATATTTTTCAATATCCTAGATGTTTTTTTTTACATAAAAATATTTTCCAAGGATCCTTTGCATCCATCTCATTACCCATAACATCTCCGCTACAAAGGCTTTAAGAGATCTCCACAAAAGATCTTAACGTACAGCAAGCTATGTTCAGCTATTAAAAGCGATGTCAGTCGCTACTTAATGAAACAAGTTGTGTTTTATAGCCTCAAGCTACAGCTTCGCGTACAAAAATGGGGGTAAGGCGGAAATCACGGTTTTTTGTAAGTCTTGCGAGAGAAATGATGTTGGAAGCCACGTTAATGGTTAGTTTGAGTTTTATGGAATTCTTATTATAATATTATCGATTTTATCCAGTATTTTTTCGATATATTTCTACGATCTAAGCTAGAATGCAGTGGGCAGTGCACATTGGTTGCAAAACGGATGGGGCCGAAAATTTTTGGAGTGGCGACCGCGAACCGGAAGACGTAGCGTTGGAAGGCCTCCCACTTGGTTGACCGATGACCTGGTGAAGGTTGCGGGGATCCGCTGGATGCGAGCCGCCAGGGACCGGTCAATATGGCGACACTTTGGGGAGGCCTATATCTAGCAGTCTTTCGGCTGAAATGTTGATGATGAAGTTAGAATGAATGTGTTCTTTGAGTCCTGATTGACATGATCTGGCTGGTTTACATAACATAACATCGCAACTGTAATCCCAGAAGGGTTAGGCAGAGGTGTACCTAATAGTAAACCCGCATTTCGCCAGTTATGTTTAAGTCCCATGTAATAGGGGGCGAGCTTACTGCCATCAACCGGGCATAAATCCAGACTCCGTGACTGCTACTGAGAATATCACTTTGCTAGACCCGAGAATCGAACCAAGGATCCCATGCTTAGTAGTCCTGCTTGCAACCAATCGACCAACGGGGCAGTCAGGCTGGCTGGCTTAGTATACATTTTAATTTCAAGTGATATTGGACTACAATACTACTACTACTACAAAACTAAACACAAGGAAAATATACATGTTGTACAGTATGGATCAGAATGCTCGGCTGTGAAGAAGATGGATGAAAAACGATTCCATGTAGCGGAGATGACAATGTTGAGATGGATGTGTGGAGTGACAAGAATGGATAAAGTAAGAAATGAGTATATTGGAAGAAGTTTGAAAGTGCCGCCTGTTACAGAAAAATTCAAAGGAAGTCGTTTGTCTTGGTATGGACATGTAATGAGGAGGGATGAAACGCATGTGACTAAAAGAGTGATGGACATGAATGTTGATGGATGGAGAGGGAGAGGAAGGCCAAAGAAAAGATGGATGGATTATGTGAAGACTGATATGTAAGAGAAAGGAGTAAATGATGCCGTGTCGTCTGACAGGGGAGAATGGAAGAAGAAAACGTGTTGCGCCGACACCAAATAGAATGGGACGAGAGCAGGAAAATGATGATGATATAAAAACTAAACAAAAAAAAAAAATTTTTTTTTTATAAAAAAAAAAACAAAGTACCTAACACCGTTTCTACTAACCATACCAAACTTCATGCACCAAACTGCCCAATCGAAGACGTGCGTATTCGTACGAAGAAATCATAACGTAGACTGTAGGGAGCAAAGTCGTGCGGCAAACATTTTTAATTATTCTAATGTGTAACGTTTCATATACTTTCTAATCACGAGCCTCCGTTTACAAATTACCTGTGTTATGTGTGCAGATGAGCATGCAATATGTTTTGGAGAGTCTACTTGTTATCTACATAAATGTACGCCCTTGTGTATAAAAAGAAAAATTAAAAAAAAAGTAAATTAAAAAGTAGAAAAGTAAAGTTTAAAAAGTAAAATTCAGCACACACATCAAAGAGATTTTACGTAAATATTTGAATATCTTTGACACACGCACACATAGTGAAACTATTTTGATAACTGCGAAAACCTCACTGATGCTCATTCAATCTTGTATTGTGCGGCTGTTGCGGCATGTCGTTTAGCTCACGTCAAATTTCCGAATGACAGAGCTACACGACCGAAACCAGCCGTACCAGCTTGGCAGTACAGGATTGAACGATGTATTAGTGGGGCCAGAGCGCTCTTCGGCTTTTATAGATAACAAACTAAAATAAAAAAAAGTCAAGGAATTCTTTAAAGATATGCTTGTTTGGTTTAGATTATTGTTATTTGTAGTCTTCTAGTCGATATTTTTAGTTTTCAGTTAGGTCAAATCGAACTAGCAGAGGACAGAGCTTTTATTTACCTACTTAACCCTTTCAGTGCCCAGCACCCGACACACGGGTCGAACAATAAATTCGTTTGTTCGCACAACCCGTATCCGTAGCTATGGACACGCTAGTCGGGTTCTGGGTATGGATACAAGTCATCTATAGCTTATTATAACGACGACTCGGATACGGGTTGTGGGCACGCGAACGAATTTCGCGAAGTTTTCGCGAAGTACTGGGCAGTGAATGGGTTAACTTAGTATAAGGTACCAATAATGTTCTCCAGTTCGAGCCTAAGACACGCACTTTTGAGTTAGATTCATGCGCGTATTGTATCACTTGCTTTGGTGAAGGAAAACGTCGCGAAGAAACCAGCATGCCTAAGAGATATTTCTTGTCGGTTTGTAAAGTCAGAGGCCTATGGGCGGCCAAAAAACTGGCCAGGTTAGGCATTAACCACACGATAAAGAACTAACAAAACTATTGAAACATTAGATACGAGCACCACTGATACAACGTAATTTTGTTTAAATACAAAGCAATAATAAATAATTAACCCTTCAAAATCCCATCCTCATTCTCGTCTCCAAGGACCAAAACAACTACCCGAAAATCCCCATCAAAATAGTGTAACAACCCCCAAAAACCTTTGTTAAACTGACAAAGATTCACTGAGATGAATATTGAATATAACCTCCGTAATATTTACGTAACCCTTCAACTGCGACGGTGCCCCCGCTTAATTACTGGGATGATGACGAAATATTAATGAAGTATCTGATACGGACATGTTGGAAGTTGCCACACTTTTGGGATTTACGCGACGGAGGACTAAAAGCATGCGGGGCTTAGAAGTTTAGGGGACGTGAAGAAATTGATATGTAGCAGTTTTAGGGTTAATTTTGTAATGAGTAAGTATACCTTTTGTATGATGGAATTATATTTGTAATTTATGCTTCAGCATCAATTCGTGATTTTTAGAAACATTCTAGTAAAGGAATTACAGATCTTTTTAGACAACTTACTCGTAAGTAAATGAGTATAGAATACATATCTATTAGGTAGGTGCTCATTCTCTAAATTACTACATACATTATCTTTTCGACAAGAGGCACATAATTAACTATAGGATAGCACGCACAGTATTTAGGTAGGTATACAATGTATAACTAAATCCACCAAAAGCTATTAATAAAAATATACATCGTATCAAAATTTATCGTCCACATTTACAATACTTACACGACCTGTAACATTTTGATATAAAAAGCACATAACCCTAAACTGCCGCGCTTCCAAAAAGACAACCATAATATTTCATTTACGCAAAACGAGACAACGGGCTCGCAAGCTATAAAAAATCAAGGCGAACCCCAAAACACAAAGGCTTACGCGCAATTTTGTCAAAATTCACAAGCATTAATATCAATATGTAGAGTAAAAAAGGGGCCAGCAATATCCTCGGGGTCTCTCCGCTTTATTTATCAAAGCCGACCCTATATAACCCTTTCATCGTTACGCGAATTAAATTTCTTTTGCCGTCATTTCCCGTGCATTATCTCGGTTAAAATCATAATGGCGACGCGAGCGCCACAATAGCGGTGCTTGTTTAGTACCCGACTTCATTAATGTTAGCTGAAGAATTTTATTAAAATGTAACGTCGCGTTTTAGGGTTAAGGGTTAAGATTAAAAATGGTGGTTGTAGATTATATGATGACGTATTTAAATTTAATATTGAGTTTTTATGTGTAAATTTGTACTAGGTTATATAATTTAGTATGTAACCTCCAGCTCAGCCACTAGAGATATGTTATTTTGGTTCAGTCTTCATTTGTGGTTGACTTTTCGGATACTGCGTGATTTGATAGGCAGGTAAACTTAACTGTTTATGCATACACATACATACACATAACATCACGCCTGAAATCCCCGTAGGGTTAGGCAGAGGAGTACCTAATAGTACACCCACATTTCGCCAGTTATGTTTAAGTCCCACGTAATAGGGGGCAAGCCTACTGCCATCAATCGGGCACAAATCCAGACTCCGTGGCTGCTACTGAGTAATTCCTGATGAAAAAACCCAATAGCACTTTGCCCGACCTGGGAATCGAACCCAGGACCTCATGCTCACGCGTCCACTCGACCAACGAGGCAGTTAACTGTTTATGCTGTCTAAACATTACTAGGCAAGTACTAGAAAGAACAGCTTAGTATAACTACATTATAACGTTAATAATTACGTGAAAAATAAGTACGAGTAGCTACTTACATAATTTTATGTATAGTACCCTTTTCTAATGAATTTTACAGCAGTGGTACTTTAGACCCCTACTTAATGCTTTCATTCAACTATTGGATATGAAAGTTTCGACGGCTCTTCAAGTATTTGGTTTGGAACTAATTTAGTCCCTTCGTTGGTGGGTGTACCCAGCCCACAGATCATAGAAACAGAGCCAGCCGAACTGACGTCTGTTTATTTTTATAATACCAGCTTTTGCCCGCGATTTCGTACGCGTGGTACTTAAAATCTAGTATCTATATTTTTTGTTAAAATGTAACCTATATTTTCAGCTAATTTTCTAGCAGTTCAGGTTCGGTGAAAACTGCGTTCAAATCCATGCAGTAGTTTTTGCGTGATGCGCGTACAAACATACAGACAGACAAAAATTAAAAAAAACTGTTGTTTTTACTTCTGTTGCTCTAATAAAAACCAACAAGTAAGTAAACCACATCGCTGATTGTGGTCTAAAATATAAAAATAGTGACTAACATAATGAAAAGTAAATAAATGCTATGTTAGTATGTAAAAAGCAGCTTAGGATATTTCCCTTCAAATTCTGTTGAAGTCGATTGAAGGCAATCAAAATGTATCTATATCAATTTCGAGACCTCAGAGTGGTAAGTAAGTAAGTGTTGGCACCATCGATTAGAATTGAAATGATGACTTGAGAACAGTCAGTTTTATAAGGACAAGAATAGACACACGGCTGCGGGACTGTTCGAAAGAGATACCGCGGCCCTGGAACACAAAGGGCAAGGAAGGAACATGGTCACTACATTAGTCAGTACAAGTTTGACACCGCTCCACCCAGAGCAGGAGGAGTCATTTGATAATTTCCGACAAGAAAAAAAAAACTGCTAATGTTACCAACAAATGTACAGAAACCAGCACATCAAGCTACCAAAATCTGTCAAATTTCTTTAATATGTAGATTTTCAACTTTATCGCTAAAGCATTAGGTTCAAGGTTGATTAGGAAAATTTCGGTTAGCTTTATGTCTGTAGGTACATTTGTAGGAAACCCTGCATCCCTTGAGTAGTTCTAGTCCTTTACGAAGTACGATCTAAGTGTTTTAAAAGATAATTAACCACATAAAGTAATCTTGTTAGTGAACAAGATACTAATGAGCTCTTAATTGCATCGTACGACACACCAACACTATAACTGACGGCACGGTTGGCGCAGTGGCTGAGCGATTGACTGCTGCGCTGCGTGTCGCGGGTTCGATCCCCGCACGGAACAAATATTCGTATGGCCTACAGATAGTTGTTCCGGGTCTGGATGTTTGTGTATGTGAGTTTAAATGTTTGTGAACGCACCCACGGTATAGGAGAAATTCCTAGAGTGGGGCAACGTTTTTTAAAAGAAAAAGTAACTACAGGGCGGTCTATTTTCTGTAAATGTCGCAGACCACACACAATTAAAAATGATACCTACTTCACAAAATGAGCTATACTTTTACCTCAGACTGTCAGTTCACCTTGCGTCCCCATTTTATATACCTTACCCACAGCTATTTATTATTTGACAGCTGTAGTTCGCTTGTCAGTGTCATTTATCTACATTGCACTATATTTGTTATAGCTGCCATCTTAATTTAGTAAATTGTTAACCTTTTATTTTGTTTTTTTGCTTTAATGGTTTCCAAGTATAATGTTTATTCATGTGTTACTTGTATGAACAAGTCGTTGATTGATGTGATAGTGATATCGGCATGGTCTGTCGTTAGTGGGAAGGGTTACTGCATATTTTTTCTTTTTTTTTTTTCTTTACTAGCCTTTTTTTTTCAGGCCTTCGATTGAGTTTCGCTTTCTGGCTTAGGACAGCTGAATTGTCATCTTCCTGCCCTTGCTTGGCCCTTGTTACTTGGGGTCGGAACCACTCGTTTTTACTTCCATTCTCCTCTGTTAACCGCCACGGTATTATTTACTCCTAACATAACATCACGCCCGTAATCCCCGAAAGGATAGGTAGAAGTGTACCTAATAGTACACCCACATTTCGCCAGTTATATTTTAAAGTCCCATGTAATAGGGGGCGAGCCTATTGCCATCAACCGGGCACACAACATCCAGACTCCGTAACTACTATTGAGAAATTCCTGATGGGAAAACCCAATAGCACTTTGCCCGACCCGGGAATTGACCCCGGACCTCATGCTCAGCAGTCGCGCTTGAGACCACTAGACCAACGAGTTAGTCCTCGTCGGGATTATTTACTCCTTTTTCCGTCATATCATTCCTCACACTATCCATCCATCGTTTCGTTGATCTTCCTCTCCCTCTCCCTCTCCATCCATCAACATTTATATTCATCACTGTTTTAGTCACTCGCGATTAATGCTTGCAGATCTTTGTCAGTCGTTACGGGTAGCAGAAAAACCAACAAAAACCAGAAAATCTAACAAGCAGTCTTACCAAGGGGTATCGTATTACCCAGTACTAACTGGGTTGTGGAGGTCAGATAAAACTGCAACTGGATTACAAACGGTTTGTATTACAGGAAGCCTTCAGTTTTCACCACAAACATTACGCTAATCTACCTTCCACAGATTAATAATATTAAGCCATTAAACAAATACAGCCTCAAAAAGTACCAACAGCATCTACTAAATTATTTATAAATGTTGCCCACTTAAGAAACTTTGCCGGCCCAACTGGCGACTTACATTATAATAATGACTTTGTCGAACAACAAACAGTTTTTCTTCAAAATTCGCATTAGGGTACTGAGCACAGAAAAATGCAAAATACACCGTGACTTTTTAGTCGTCTGACAACGGCAGCCCACTTCATGTATCCAATGACGACTACACATTCATAACAAAAAAAAATGGTATTTAAGAGAAAAAATAATAATAATTCGTTATTATGATGCATAACGCAGTTGAAACATTCTGTTGCGAGCGAAGATCTATCTACTCGACTCGTGCGATGGTTAGGTATGTTCTACTGTTTGATACGTAAACATTATTAACAGGATGTTTCATAGTTCTAATGTATTTTTTTTCTTTGTACCAGTTATCTTAATTAATGGTAAAAAAACCCTCCTAGAGGTATTTTATGTCGGATAAATTGAGTGGACCACCTTTGTCAGACGACTAAAAAATCACGGTGTATAGCATCACCGTCATTATAATTTGTTGGAGTTTTACGGAATATTAAAGTTGGTGTTTTTTAAAGACGCCAGCACAACAAGCTACTACAATCTATCAAATTTCATTAATAGATTTTCAACTATATTGCTAGAGCATTAGGTTCAAGGTTGGTTGGGAAAATTTGACGGTTTTGGGTAGCTTGATGTGCTGCGTCTATACCTACGTTATACTGACGTAAGTTATAAAAAATATGTCAAGGTTTTCCAAGAAGGTTCTTTGTCTTTTGTTTAATTCTACAGGAAAGCTGTGCCGTTGTATAACTGACCATCGGGCAATAGTCCTCATTGGCATCTTCTGTCTATTTTTAAACCAAGATTAGAAGTTGCCTCTCAAATCCCTCCAAGTATCCGACGCATTTCTAACCTTAGAAATGAAATCCTAAAAATAGATACAGCAGAGTAGAAGCAGTTTCTACCTATTTTCCAAAACTTGCAACCTTTCAGTAAACCCTTGGGTAAAACTAACCCAACATAATTATAAAACTTCCCTCTACCCTCTAATTTGATTTTACCATTTCAAATTCTATCAAATTGCGAACTCTTACCCCTAAAAATATTGCAAACAAAGTAATTCAGAGCAACCCTTTCAATATAATTTTCAAAGAAAGCATACCAAAGATTGTTAAAGTAAATACTTGAAATGATTCGTCCGACGGTACTGTGGAATCGAAGTATCTAGCTTCCCTCCCTCACCCCCTCGATGGGGGTGCTTCCCCCTCCCTCCCCAATCGTTAGCCACCGTCTACAATATTTGCATAACTCATTACGTTGCATCCATATTTAATTAGGATATTTCCTTCTTTAGAACTTTGGGGTCGCGGTAAGGTTTAAGGATTGGATGCTGTAGTATTTTTATTAGATAGTGATAGCATTCATACCCCAGTTTCTTCCAATAGTTCCGTTCCATGCTCTTTGCCCTGTTGAAATCATTACTATTTTACCTAATATAACAATATCAATAAAGAATAATACTAAAATAATTGAGTAATACTTTTATTCTGTCTTCTCACAGAACTACAAACATTATCGCCTTAATATTAACCCTCAATCATTATAAAATCATGAAACATCTAAAATCAGTACGCATAATTGTTTTTAGTTTCAGAAGATATTGCGTTTTTTTTTAATGGCCAAGCTCTTGTTTTTTGAACCTGATTCAAATCTCCCATGCTTAACGCGAGTTCAGTTAATTTTCCCCAATAGCCGGTACTACTTGTAATCGATTGCCATTTAATTCCGTAGCTGCCGAGCCTCTTCCAGCGAGTCGTGAAAGCCCCAAACACAGCTAATGGCTGAGTAAACTTTAATCGTTCGTTTTCTTACTTCCATTGTGAAAATTTTACGTTTTAATTTGCTTAAAGAGTCTGTTTGATCAATTTTTGATTGAGTGAGGTCTAATCGCGGGATATTTGACTTTTGTATTTGGGTTTGTAGGGTTTTTATCCGACTACGGAAAAGCCAAAAGGGTTATGATATTAGCTGCTAACATATGGCATATCTTCCGTAATTATCAGTTACTAGCAGCACCCCGCGGTTTCACCCGCGTAGTGGCCGTTCCGTGAGAATACGGGGATAAATATATTATTATAGATAGCTTATGTTATTTGCTGATAATGTAGCTTTCTATTAGTGAAAGAATTTTTGAAATCGGTCCAGTAGTTTTTGACTTAAATCGTAACAAACAAAAAATCAAATCTTTCCTCTTTATAATATTAAAGTTTAGATTGTCATCATCTGCCTAGCCTTTTCCCAACTATGTTGGGGTCGGCTTCCAGTCTAACCGGATGCAGCTGAATATCAGTATTTTACATGGAGCGACTGCCTATCTGACCTCCACAACCCAGTTACTACTGGGAAATACGATACCCCTTGGTAAGACTGGTTGTCAGACTTTTTGGGTCACTGACTACTTTAACGACTGTCAAAGATCTTCAAATGACAGCCGGGACCAACGGCTTAACGTTTAGATTGTAAGCTCCCGAAATTTCAAGAGAAGCAGATAATGTGGACAATTAAGAGCTAAGTGCAAGAGACAGACACACACACAGACACACTAGCTACACATAGCTTTCAACTTGCAAAACCTCTTATTTTGCGTCGGGGGTTAAAAATTCCATATTATCTACTTCTCGTTAAGAACCATCATAATGAAATGTCTAAATCTACCCATACTCAGATGAATACATATACATACATACAGTAATAATTGCCCCTCAGTATTGTCAAAGTGCACTTTAGCGTCAGGATTACAAAATGGCAGTCCTTTCCCGGGCAAACTATCAGAACAATTTTGAACTACCCTCTTCAAAAAACAGCGCAATCCAATTTCAACTTTAGAACTGTGAGATAGAATTCATTGTGAGTTTTGGGCAGTATTTTAAAGTTTTGAGCAATATTTGAATAGATCCATATATGTGGGCCCCATAGTCGGTATTGACAAGTGCACTTAGCAAGAGGATCACTAAAGGCTATGCGTAGTATGTCATATTTTTGTGAATGGTTTTATGCTTAAAGTACCAAAGAGATGAAGAATGCTTTTACGTAAGTTATATTGAGTTTTGCTTTGTTTATTATTAAAAGCCTATATTGTCTCACTGCAAGGCAAAGGCACACCCAATCTTGTGCGATTGTTGGCTAATCCTTTGAGAAAGAGCCCGGCTCATCCCGCCATCTCTTTCTGGGCCTGCCGCGTTGTCATTTCTTGCTATTTGGTATCCACTCACTGGTTATTTTGCCCATTGCTCCTCCGAAGTACAGCACAAGAGCCCAGTCCAAATCCATTTCAACCTGCTGTAAGACCAGCATCAGCTATTATTAGGGTTTTGCTTTTTAAAATTAATTATTTTGTATTTTCTTAAGTATCTCATCTTTTCTTCAAGATGACTTTAAAATCGATTCTCTAGATGGATGGGTAGCTGCTTTTATGCGTAATTCATAACTAATCAAAGCAAATGTACAGTCAGCGTCACGATGTGGGTACCCCTCTTGAAAGCACCTACGTTCCCAACTGGGGTACCCATGCAATTGTAGCAGCACACCGTACATGCTGCTGATTATTCTCTATTCACTGAATCAAAAACAAACAAAATACCAACAACATCTAGTCCTTCTTTTCTTTGATTCAAATAATCATCTTCAGGCAATAATATTGCATAATTATTATTTAATTTTAGTACCCAATATTACATAACACTATCCCCGATGACACGAGATAGCCATGAATTCAATTTAGTCTGGGGTGCTGTCATGGGAATGATGGAATTACACCCCCACAGTGTTTGTACTATGCCTTCAGTACACATGTACTCGCAGGGGGTGAGCACATGGGGTGCTATGTGCGAACTCGCTGCAATTGCGTTTTTGGATTTGCAATTTTGATGGCATGCTTAGATGAACAATTGAACAGGATATTATATTAGGAATATTATTTGGTGAATTCGGAACTTTTTCGAACCTCGAGGTCAAGCGAGAACTTTTTAAAACAGATGTCATTTGTTTCACGAGTAGAGGGAATCGCGGGAATCGCGAATAAAGAGAATGGTTCTTATTTTCTCACTTCTCCGCTGCATTTCGTTGAGAGATCGAAAATATTTGCATCGTTTCTCCGAAATTCTTCAAGTTTTATTGCTTCGCCGCTTTAGTGATGGTCACCACCGTTGATTCTGGCTTTCAGGAGTTGCAGTCATTGAAAATGGTGTAGCGGGCTTGGCATGACAGTATTTCAAATTTTGATGGTCTTAAACTTCCCATTTTCGCGGCGTCGTAGGTGGAAGTACCTACCTGTAACAGACAGAAGAATACTGCTGAGCACTCTCTAGACAGGAGGTTCATCTAGTTTTCGTAAACGTCAGGTAATCAGACATCCATGTTTGCGAAATAAATGCCCTTCTCGTTATTTTAACACAAAATCCATTGAATATCTCTGACTTCGGAACCATTTAAATTATACTCTTCTTTCTGTATACTAAATCAATTCATAAGCATAATGGATTGGCTACCAAAGGTCATATTTTAACACTAGAACTATAATGCATACAAACGGATGTATTAGTGTATGTCTGTGAACATATTCAGACGTGCCAATTACAGGAAGAAATTTGATTATGATCCCACAGAACCATTAGCAGTAGACCAACATCTAAACTTTATGACGATCTAAAACCATACCAAGTAAAAACAGGAAGGATCTCATATTATCTCAGCAAATATGACTCCCTGAAACTGTTACACTATAGTATATTACGACACGAGCAAAAGATATTCAGACGATAAACTTACAGGCATAAAATCACACGTGTCAATAGAGATGTTAAAGTGACTGAAGTTAAAGATACAACGAAAATGAAACTCTATCTTGGAGGTAGATGGTTAGTTTTGGAGCGTGGGGTATCGATAGGCATGTGAATGGTAATCCAGGATCATTTGAGACAAGATCGTAAGGTTTGGATACGTTTTTGAAGTGGATTGTAATAGAGTTTGAATAGAAGTGTGATTGGATGAATTAGGTGTGACCGTCCTGCAAGTACAATGCGGGATAAAAAAAAATTAGACCGAAATTTGAAATAAGTAGGGTACCCTATAAAGATTTTCTCAACTATATGGATGTGTGAAGTGACAAGAACGGATAAAGCAAAGAATGAGTATATTAGTCTGAAAGAGGCGCCTGTTACAGGAAATTTAAAGGAAGTTGTTTGTCTTGGTATGGATATGTAATGAGGAGGGATGAAACGCATGTGACTAAAATATGATGATGATGGACATAGATGTTCATAGATGGAGAGGGAGAGGAAGGCCAAAGAAAATATAAAGGGATTGTGTGAGGAATGATATGAAAGAGGAAGGAGTAGATGATGCCGTGACGTCTGACAGGGGAGAATGGAAGAAGTAAACGTGTTGCGACGACCCCAAGTCGAAAGGGACAAGGGCAAGCAGATGATGAATTGTTACGGTAATTTAATGCTACATCTAGTAGTATTTGTTAGACAATTTATTATAGCTAAAGGGAATCCTTACTAATTACCTACTTTTTTATTGTATGCCTTGTCCGACTCCATTAATATCTTAATGAGACGAGAAACGAGTCTAGATCATCCCGTCATCTCCTTCTAGGCCTTCCTATGTATAGCTTACTCCCTGTTAGGGATCCACTGTCTGTCAGGTAAATAAGTAATAGTATTTGGCGTACGATTTTCATCTATTTGATATAACCGTTGTGTACTAACTCTTAGTAACACCCATAAAAGTGGTAGAAGTAGAAGTAAAATATGTAAAAGTTTCTTCAAAGGCGAACCCAAAGGAGTTCTTTCTTATCGCAGTCAGAAAAGAGGAAGCCAAAAACTCATCAGTCGTAGGACTATCAACTCTATATCCATTCTCCTGCAGTCTCAGTGACGCACTCTTGCCAACAAGCTTAGCGGGTGACGTCTGCTCATCCCCCTGTGACTTAACCGCGGTTATATTTAACAGACGCGGCGCCAGCCGATCCGTTACGTCAAGAGGCATAGAGATCGCTCTGTGTGTGCAACGCACTTGCGTATGCGACGCGGCGAGGCGAAAGTAAGGAGTAACAGAATGATGGTTCTTCAAATAAGAGAAAAGGTTAATAATATTGTTCAACAGTAGTTAGTGTTTCAAACTCAAACTCCAAAACATTTATTTCAATTAGACCATTACAGGCACTTTTGAATATCGGAAAAACAAAGAAGGCTAAGCTACAGTCACAGTCACAAGGCATAATAACTTGTGAAAGTACTGTAGTTGCCCATTCCAAAGCGTAGAACTCTATGGAGAAGAATGAGCAAGAAACTCCATGGACACTCTTTTCAATCAAAATATTATTACAAAATCTTGGTTACATTCGTTCATGTTGAGATTATACATGTATGTGAGAATGATGTACTTCTTCAGTCACGCGTCTAGAGAAAAAATGGTATCCGTGACACTAACTTTCATACCAAATTAAGAGTGAGACCTCAAAACCCCACATTTGTAGTATTGTAAGATAATTTTGTAACTCAAAACTGGTGCTGTAATAAATCATGTTTTTGTCTAGTTAGAAATCATTTTCTAATTTGCTGTACTGATTTTTTTTTCAGTTTTGTTTACGGACTACCTCAGCTTAAAACTTCTCCCTGCATCAATCCTAATATCGAACCTTTCAATCCACGCTTTTATTTTTCATCGCAAAAGCGTCATCGAAACCTTCCCTCCGAACATTTTGAATTAAAAACGCTGACCCGATGAGTTTGGCGCAAACAAAAAACTCTTAATTGGTAAACAGGGGACGGCATGGCTCTGATTTCATGGCTCCTGTGTGTCGTTTTATTAAATACGACAGACAGACCCCTGTTTGTCCACCCTTGTTGTGGCTATGGGTTTTGAGATTTAAATCTGATTGGTAGCCAGGATATTTTAAAATTTATTTTTGTCTACATCGTTCCCACATAATGTACGATCTCAACATGATGTTACCAAGGTTTTGTAACAATATTCTGATTTAAAAGATCGATCATAGAGATCTACGCTTTGAAATGGGCAACTACAATACTTTCACAGTTATTATGCCTTGTGACTGGAACTGTTGCTTAATTTTATTGTTGACTTTGTTTCTTCAAGAGTGCCTGTAACTGGCCTACTTGGAATAAATACTTCGATTTCGATTTTTCGGGCTTAAAAAATAAAAACTTTCCACAGTACGCAACAGAAATTCTCGCAGTAGTAGAAACCTTGTACATCTACTTATAAGTGCATCTACGAGTATAAATGTTTGTACAATCTGTTCTTGTCCTTAAGTCGATTTCATTTAGAAACCGTAACTAGGTATCTTCTTCAAGCATGAGCAAGAAAAAATACAGCTATTCCATAAATTTTAATAATAACTGGCGAAAAATTTTTACTACAGTGGGTTTAAAAAATTTTGGTCTAGGACAGGGATGGCGAACCAATGGCAGGCAACACAATATTTTGGGCACGCCACCGATCAAAATCGTTTGCATTTTAATTCAAAAGAACTAGGTTCAACATTTATGTTCTACTAAAAGTAACCTCTTATAAGAAGTTATTACAACCTTTATAAGTTAGTTATTTGTCATCTAATCTGCAACAACAAAAGTCACACTAATGTTGCCAACTTTCACTTGAATTACCTACACGTAAACATTTATCAACATTCAGTGCAAAATGTATATTTGGTAGTCAATTAAGAGTTTTTAGTCGATAGCCAAATAATCACTAGTCAAAATTATTTGATGGCACGTCTATGGCCTCATTAGGAGGAGCTCGTTGCCAAATAATAACAGCCGCTCGGGTCGATCTTTAGCTTAAGCCGTGCTTGCCTAGGTTGGTCTGTGCGGGTCGATCTTTAGCTTAAGCCGTGCTTGCCTAGGTTGGTCTGTGGATGGGTGACCACCCATTACATACTGAGTTTCCTCCGTGCCTCGTCCCGGCTGTAATTTGTACATCTTTGACAGTCGTTACAGGTAGTCAGTGGCCCAAAAAGTCTGACAACCAGTCTTACCAAGAGGTATCGTATTACCCAGTATTGACTGGGTTGTGGAGGCCAGATAGGCAGTCGCTCCATGTAAAATACTCTTATTTCAGCTGCTTCCGGTTAGACTGGAAGCCAACCCCAACATAGTTGGGAAAAGGCTAGGCAGATGATGATGATGATGATGTCTATGGCTTCATTAAATATTTCTTTAGAAAATAATATGGCACGTTCATCCGTAAAGGTTTACCACCCCTGATCTAGGAAATCCTGTACTGAATTCAAGTTTCCAGTTGGTGCGTCGATATTTCACAAGAGATGTAGAAGTAACATAAAACTTGCCATGTCACAAAACTATGTTCTCTTGAATATTTTGCTCCCGTTTCAACCCTCGAAATTCTGTCAATAGCTCATTAAGAGGGCCGTCTGGACCCTCATGTCCAATCACAACCCCCGCTTATGGGGTCGTTATTATTTTTAATCCCTTAATGGCGTCCCAGATTTCATTACTGGGGTTGGTCTGATTAAAAGGGTGGGACCAATTTTTTCGATGTAACAGGGTTGATAGCGTGGTCGATTTTATGTGTGGTTGGTTATGTATTTTAGACGGTATTATAGTAGTTAGCCGACATTATTTTGAGATTGCAATAATCTTGATAATGGAAATAATATTTATCAGTTATATGTTGGCTTACTCACTGATCATGAGTTAATACATTCATAACATCACGCCTGTAATCCCTGAAGGAATAGGCAGAGGTGTACTATCCCACATTTAGTTATGTTTCAGTCCCATGTAATATGAGGCGAGCCTATTGCCATCGACCGGGCACAAATCCAGGCTCCGTGACTGCTACTGAGATATTCCTAGTAGAAAAACCCAATAACAATTTTGCCCGACCTGGGATTCGAACCCAGGACCTCATGCTCAGCAGTCGCGATTGTGATCACTAGGCGAACGAGACAGTGAATTCCAACATTGAAACTGAACACAATAAGCACAGACATGCAAACGACGTTCAAGACTACAGCAGCGCGGCAGCGGTCAGTGTCAAAATTCCACAATAATAGTGACACTAATAACTCTTGAACGCGGTTTTGATTGTGCTAATTGCGTTCAGTTTCGTTGTGAAATCCACTTTCTTCCTCCCAAGAAATTCAATTTGAAATTCAGTAGCACCCTCAATTTTGACTTGATACATAAGCGGTGTAAAAAGACTCTTAATGAAGCCGAAAGGCACTTGTTTTCTCCGGCATTGTGATCATTTTTTTGTTCTTGACTATACCTGGGAACTTTCTAGTTACGGAGATACCGGGGGTCAAAGTTCCAACCTTTTCACAAGTTTTTTTTTTTTAATAAATGTTATTAATGTATTTTTTTTTACTTAAGACACTTTCCCGTACTATTTAATCCATCCATCAGCACAATGTTTTGAATGCGTTACAATGAGTCCTACCGTAAGCAATTTTCCACCCCAAAAAGTCGTTTTCTAGCAATAATTTTTGCGTAAAGTTTCTGAGTTTGATGTACAGAATGCTTGGTTGACGGATTCGTGAAGAGTCTGTTTACACCCTGTATAACACATAATTCAAAATACTCGTAGGTGGTCCACTTAAATATAGCATCGAACAATTTTTCAAACATTACCAAAGCTGCGGTACGTAAACTGTCTTTACTCTTTTCCATACATTATAACGTTATTGTTATTTTAAAACCTAGCTATGAGCCACTAATCTGTAAAAGCTTAGGGTGTAAACACAACATGGTGGTCTTGTCTGACCACTGCAGTCTCTAAACAACATTAGTCCTATACTTACGTCCTGAGAAATAAAAAGGCGTAAGTGCTAAAGATGAGTATGGAGTTACGTCTTTTTGGCGTTGGGTGCGCGGAAGTTTTAAAGGAGTGTACATATCGGCGGTGCGGCAAAGCGCGTTTTGTGTGTAGAACTGATTAGAACGCGACTGGGACCTCCGCTGTGTGGCGCTATGACATACAATGTTGGCTTTTAGATTATTTTTGTTAAGTTACGACTAGTATTCGTCGTTTTTCTTCTTTTTAGCGTGTCGATGACACTTTAAAATGAGTCAGCCCAAAACTTGATCGCAAAACAACTGAATTTGGTTGCATCGTCATAACGATGAAAATTGAAGGTGGAAGCGTCAGAGTTGCCCGGGAAATTCAAATTTTCTTACGCTTTTTGCAATTTGCAATTTGGTCAGTGACGTAGTTTCCCAGCAATAATTATTGCGTAAAACTACTTAGTTTGGTATGTTCGGAGTTTCATTGCGCGATCGAATCAGAAATGAGGACATCCGCAAGAGAACCAAGGTTTCCGACGTAGCCCGAAGAATTGCCAAACTTAAGTGGCAGTGGGCAGGGCACATTACTCGCAGAACGGATGGCCGATTAGGCCGTAAAGTTCTGGAGTGGCGACCGCGAACCGAAAGACGTTGCGTTGGAAGGCCTCCCACTAGGTGGACCGATGACCTGGTGAAGGTTGCGGGGATCCGCTGGATGCGAGTTGCGCGGGACCGGTCAAATGTGGCGAAACTTGGGGGAGGCCTGTGTCCAGCAGTGGACGTCTTCCGGCTGAAATGATGATGATGATGATGACTTAGTTTGATGGTTGGTTGACGGCTTCGTGAAGAGTCTTTTTACACCCTGTATAGTCTCAGCTTCATTTTGCTAAAAACACTGAAAATAGCACTGTTTATTTTTATCTATAATTTATGTTCAGTTTATGTAAGTTTATGAATGCAGTTAATCTGTTCGTATCAATTAACCTCCCGTCAATTTTAATTTATGTGAAATAAACGCGGGCGTTGAAATAATGATGCATTAACACTTTTGAACCAGTAGTTACATATTTTGTATATCTAGTGGCTGAATTTTGTAAATTGATGTTTTGAACTCTCACCATAGTGACGGTCGTGTGCATCTAGGCTCTGTTATTGTATTAAATGGTGGGAAATTAGCCCCTAGGAGAGTTCTCTTTTTATTTTTAAATATGTCGTTGACACTTGGGGATAATGTGGCTTGCAATTAGTGAAAGTTTTTTCGAAATCGCATCAGTAGTTCCAGAGATTATCCTTACATCCACAGTTACAACCTATATAGTGTAAAATATTAACTACACCTTACAACATACAAAACTTCGCTCACTAATCTAAGTACAAACTAGAATTATTTGCAGAAATAAAACAACCATTTCCCACCCCGACGGATTCTTAAGTCCCTTTACTGAGGACAAACATTGACATAGCCAAGTCCGGTAGCTTTTAAACAGTTTGCCTCCACTACGCTAATAGATGTCTCGATAGTGCCACCGAAACCTCGACGATTTTTTTCGAATTTGGAACGCAGAAAAAAATGTTTTGCGTTTTTTGTAAAAGGAGATGAAACTTTGAAACATGCCGCTGCGTTTGACATGCTAATGTGTGAGGTTCTTTATTTTGTGAGTTTTTGTCATTTTTTGGGGCAAAACTTATGTCGCATTATATAAATATATCCTGAAAACTACAAAACAAAATCATATATGATTTGATATTAGTTTTCAAAAGTATCTCCTGTTAAATAGAAAGAAAAACTTTTAATTGAACTAATACGTGGTATAGCGCGATACTTGCTTCACAAATAACGGATGTGACCAACATTATAAGTAGTGCCAATTTATAATAAGTAATAATTATAACTGCCTCGGTGGTCGAGTGGTCGCAAGCGCGACGGCTGTGTATGAGGTCCTGGGTCGGGCAAAATGCGATTGGGTTATTTCCATCAGGAATTTCTAAGTAGCAGCCATGGAGTCTGGATTTGTGCCCGGTTAATGGCAATAGGCTCGCCCCCTATTACATGTGACTTAAACATAACTGGCGAAATGTGGGTGTACTATTAGGTACACCTCTGCCTAACCCTACGGGGATTACAGGCGTGATGTCATGTAACTATATTTTTCTCTGTCGTTCTACCTGAACCTGCGTCATGTCCTTAACTCGATACTCTAAACAATCATTTAAAGTTTACACAAATAATTCAATCTCTGTTCAACTTACTGAGTAACTGCAGCCAACGTTGAATGGAAAAATAAATAATAACATAAAATTAGATGCCAAGTTTAAGGAAATTACAGTATCAGTGGCAGTTTATTAGATTTATAGTCTATTCTGTGGTGTTAGCACCCCATTAAGTTCTGACATAATCCGTCATTCCCAAGACTATAACGTCGTAGATACCTATGTTCGCAGAAGGGTCGTATCAGCTGTTATACTTTTCTAAAATGAACTCTTTTTATATTTACATAAAAATTAAAAATATTGAATGAACTGCAGCAGTAATTTTGCGAATATATTTTGATATCCCATGATTAGTTGTGATGAAAATGGAAAATGTTCTTTTTGTTTCAGAGATTAAGATTGATAATTCTGTTTGCGTAGCGATTCTCTTTAAAGTATTGTCGTAGAAAAATTATATTTACACATAACGTTACCTAATTACATATTGTAGTAGTTTTCTCATGTTTTATTTATTCTTGTTGTGTTCTGATTAAATGTCAGAGGCTTTAAATTAATGGTTTAAGATAAGTTATTTTAATTTTAAAGCTTTCATAATGCTGTAATTTTTTTTTGTTGAGAAAATAGTTGTTCTTTTATTACGTAGGTAATCGTTAAAGTAGTCAGTGGCCCAAAAAGTCTGACAACCAGTCTTACCAAGGGGTATCGTATTTTCCAGTAGTAACTGGGTTGTGGAGGTCAGATAGGCAGTCGCTCCATGTAAAATACTGGTATTCAGCTGCATCCGGTTAGACTGGAAGCCGACCCCAACATAGTTGGGAAAAGGCTAGGCAGATGATGAATTAAAAAAAAACCTACAAAGAAAACACAAAACTTATGAAAGTTTTTCATTTGTTGTGTAATTAGTTGATTACTTAAGACATCAATGTCAAATTAGCGTTACTTTTAAAACGGTATGATTTTATCAATTACCTAATAAATACATTTTCAGTGACCTAATAAATAATATTTGTTCCTAAAATAGTAGATCTGTCAAAATAGCAAAACTTCCTGTGAATCACTAAATAATATCAAAAGGCTTAGTTAGCTATTAGTTATTTTTTTTTTCGTTTTGTACATTGCCCTTTGTAATTATGTACTAATGTATTGCAGATTAGTGGCAATCCTAAACTTAGGTGACAAAAATATTGTTCCCTTTTAAAAACCGTGATCCCTATTTATGAACAGGGATCACGGTTTAAAAAAAAAAACACTTTTATTAGACCTTCCGAACATTATGATGTTCGGAAGGTCTAATAAAAGTGAATTTTCACAGTAAAAAATTCGAAACTTGCTCGAACTTAAGTAAAATATCTCAATTAGGTACTACAAACCCAGCATTCATTATTATTTTATTGATTCATTTTAACATCATAAAACTATCATAAATAACCGTTGATTCATAACAGGAAACCAAAACCATATCTGCTCGTGACGACCAAAAGTCGCATGACCAAACCCTTTGCCTGCAGTTTTTGTCGTCCAAATAAAACCGGCCACTTTACGACATGTGAACAAACTTATATCTTCGCCCAATAAACAAACAAACACATACAAAATGTTTGAGATAAAAGGAAACGGGAGTGAATGATGAGTTTGTTTTGAGCGGTAAAAATCCGGGTGATTCACTTTGACGCATATAAGTTACGAATTAAAAAGGACAACACCAAACAAAGGGGCCATTTTGCATTGTACTGTGACAGTCTTCCTTGTGGTGCCGCTTTGGGGAGCTTAGAAGCTCGTAGAGGTAACAGAAAGTATAGAAAAATAGGCATAGGAAAAATATGGTGGTTCGCCATCCTTACTATTCTTACTTAATATTATAAACGCGAAAGTTTGTATGTATAGATGTTTGTTACTCTGTCACGCAAAAATTACTGAACGGATTTGGATGAAGTTTGGAATTCAGAATCCTTTGAGTATCCGAATCCAGCTTAGGTAGCAGCTTGCCTAATTTAAGGTCAGTTTTAAGCTATAAAACCTTATATTATAGTACTTAGGGATATTAAATTTTAGAAACTAGCTGATGCCCGCAGCTTCGCCCGCATGGATGTCGGTTATCGCGACCAAAAGTAAGAGATAGACATATGCCATCGCGGACTTTTCTGTAGACCTATATAAGATACAATTCCACGATACATCATTTTGTTATCATCTCAAAAGGTTAACTTGACAATTTATATACTAAAACCTTCCTCGGGACCACTCAAAATCGGTGCAGTAGTTTTTCAGTTTATCGCGAACAGATAGACAGACGCGGCGGAGGACTTTCTTTTATAATATGTAGTGATACTTTCAAAGTCATCCTTGCCTTTATCTTCCACCGTAACATTTTTTGAGTCTCAGTATTTGTAAAACGAATGCAAATCACGCGTTCTGCCTTTTCTACATCGACTTAACCCTATAAAACGCATCAATACTTCTTTGTACAGTACGAGTGTAAATTCGGGCCCTAAGTGTCGCCGCCGTCGTTTTAACACTGCATCGCTAATTGGACACTTAAGCTGCACCTTAAAGGGTTAAAACAGTTTTTATCCGGTGGCCGAAGAGACCGGCACGAAGCGGATGACGAGTCACCACTGATGTTGCCGTCATTTGAATGATTATTGAATTTTTGATTAGGTTTAGTTTAGAGTATATGGTAGACATAAGCTTTTGATGATATTAAGTAGTCGTTTAGATTTTTTTTTTATTCTGTTTGGTCCTTTTCTGTTCCTCTTCTTAGTCGTTCAGTTCACTGTTGATAGAGTTGTCGTGATCATGGCACGTCACCCACAACTGTGGTCGCTGCCTTCGCGATCCTTTCCCACCGGCCTCTATTGATTCTTAGTCTATTAATTGTTTTAAAAGTAATTTTGATTGTCACCTCTTAGGCCAACTGATTAGGATTCCTTAGCAACTATAAATAGGTATATTTCTTCTTCTTTTTGTCAGCGCTAAATCTTGTGCGTTAAGCGCAAGATTTAGCGCTAAGGAAGAGTTTTTCAGTTGAGATAAATAAACTTTTTTTTTACTCTTTTTCCTTCCTGTCCTGTAAAATAAAATACTAAAGGGTTTTTTGTATTTCTGAAATACGTAAATAAATAATTTTTTTTTATTGCCATAAAAACAGGTTATAGAAAAATGTGAGATCCTGGCTCCAGACCTACGTTAGGCCTGCCTGCCTGTGTGTGTGAGCTTGTATTTCAGGAGCTAGCGACTTCTTCCATTTAATTTACAATTAGGCAAGTTTTATGTAGCAAAAGGTGTCAAAATTACAATATGACAAATTGAAACAAAACATGTTCTAACAGGAACACTAAACACTGTGGGAAATAAAATTTATTAATAATACAATATTGTAAATAGCCGCGCCAATTTTTTAATATTACAATTATACGGAATTATATGTATTATACGGGACCGGTCAATGTGGCGACACTTGGGGGAGGATGTCCAGCAGTGGACGTCTCTCGGCTGAAATTATGATGATGATGATATAGCCGCGTCCAGAACCTGTCAGTACGTAGGGCGTAAGGGTGAGACCGTTAACTATATGATAGCAGATTCATCCTAAGAAATATAAATGTCATTTAATAATACGTGCTTAAATAATGACCACCAATTGGCTTAAAAAGTACACATGTAACAATTGCCTATTTCTACATACAAATCTAGTCACATAACCACAATAATCGAACAATGATCTATTGGACATTCAAACATATTAACACTACCATTTATATTACTTAGCACTCCAGCTAAGTGACAAATCACATCTATGACAATTGGTTACAATACTTTGTATTTTTCAAAACAACTTCGTTTTTACCCAAACACTCCAAATCTAACTTTAAAACATAAGAAAACACAGTACAATTTTAATTGGCAGAACCATGAGAGTTATGTCAAAAAAAAAATGACACAAAAATTAGCATAGTCTTTTTCGTGAGGCGCTAATATGAAAAATAACTATAGAATAGAATTATCAATGGTATGTCATTGTCGTATGTCCTCTGTTTATTGTATTTGACGTGTCTATGGGCAATTGTGCTGTCACGATTTGTTTGTCTATGGTATTCCGGTCAGGTGATGGTTTATGGTGTTGTTGAAAATGGAATTTAATTTTACTCTTGCTTTCTACGGTGGAATTCTATCGCTGTTTCGTATATATTTATGTTTTGTGTTACCAGTCCCTAAACTGCTCGTAGTTTGAAGGGTAGAGAATACTTAAGATGTGACAGCTATACATGAAAACTACCTAAGTTTATCCTAACTAATATTATAAATGCGAAAGTAAGTTTGTTCGTTAGTTTGTTACCTTTTCATGACTAAACCACTGAACCAATCATTCTGAAATTTTGCTTATACGATGTCAGGTGCACAGAAATGGACATTAACTTTCATATCGAAAAAAAGTATTGTTCCAAAAGAAAACAACAAAATCTTTCTTATGATATTAGATAGCGCCACGTGTTTTTCGAATCATGATTGAATTATATTATTATTGAAACTTTTGTAGTGTGTTAGGAGTTTTTTTTAACCCGAATTTATTGTCACATTCCAAATTAACGTGAGCGAAGCTGCGGGCAAAAGCTAGTGTTCTAATAATGCTGAAAGCCCAAAAGCCTGACAACCTACTTTGTGAAGGGGTATAAACTGGGTTGTGGAATGCAGATAGGCAGTCGTCCATGTAAAATACTGGAATTTAGCTGTTTACGGTTTGACCGGAGACTGACTCAACATAGGAAGAAAGGGTTTGAGTCTAGACAGATGTTGATGACTAATAATGAAATACAGAATCATCTGCCAAATCATTTCCCAAGTATGTTGGGGTCGGCTTCCAGTCTAACTGGTGCAGCTGTCCGGTTAGTACTAGGTAATACGTTACCCCTTAGTAAGACTGGAGACTTTCGGGCCACTGACTATCTATGACGACTGTCAAAGTTCTACAAGTGACAGCCGGGACCAAAACTTTAACGTGCTTTCCGAGGCACGGAGGAAACTCGGTATGCAAGGGATGGAGGATTTACAAAAAAAAAAAAAATTTGGCCTGCTCAGCTTAAATTCTCCTGAATATCGACCCGAGCGGCTGTTATTATTTAGCCATGAGCTCCTCTTAGTAATGTTATACAGAAGTAGACTTTAAATAAAAACTTTCTGACGCTATACCTAGAAAATACTTCACCCTTTCGCGTGAACGACAAAAACAAAATCAAAGCCATAGACACGCCTTAAAAACACCATCACTTGAGCTCATTCTATTACGACTATCCTAACCAGTCGCCCAAGACCTGGCACCTTGAACTAATTTCTCCCTTTCACGGAAGGGAGGCAGGTCAAACTAAATTGGAGGCTATAATGAAACTTTTGTATCAGCCTTTGACACGCAATATGAGAATTATGGTGTGTTATGATGTCTCAAAACTTAATGTTTCGTGGTCTTTTGTTGAGTGGTATAATAGTCGTAAATTGAGAGGAGTGTCTGTCTGCGTTTTTCTTTAACATTGATTACTCGTTTCTTGAAGATCTGTACCGACGTCGTTTATCATTTTGCTAGTATTAAAAAAAAACTTCGTCTATGTCGTGTAGTTCGTTGTCATTCTATAGATAGGTATTCCACTTCATGGCATTATTATTTGGTAGCTTCAATTTATCTCATATCATGGCTTCAGCTGACTAAAAAGGAAATAAGAAATTCACTGTCAAAAATTGAAAATGATTTTTAGGTGTAACATTACCGAAAATCATGTAATCCCCGAACGGTTAGCATGAGGTGAACCTTAGTACAGTCAACAAAACAGATAGGTATGCAGAGTCGAAAGATATAGTTTTAGTTTTTTTAGAAACTGTTGCACAACTTCAAATGAAATTTGAATTCTTTAACCAATTGATTATTTTTCTTCATTTCATTTTAATTTCATTCGAAAACATCGATCGGTTTTTAAGAAAAAAACAATTATATCTATCGACCCTGCATACCTATCTGCTTTGTTGACTGTACACCCATACTTGACTGGTTCTTGTTTTAGTTTATTGTTTAATGTAAGGGAGTGACCATATTGCCATCAACTGGGCTTAAATTCAGACTTCGGGCTGCTACTGAGAATTATTTAAGGAAATTTTGGTACCACTTTTCCCGACCTGGGAATCGAACCTAAGACCTCATCATTAATGCAAAATAGTAGACCAATTGATGAATGTCTTGTCAAAATGATACAACCGTCCTAATATTAAAAATCAAAGAAGAATGTCATTCCATTTTCAAACAAAAACGGGCATTGTCCTTTAAACACAACCTGCTGACTCAGATAAAGGTTCTCTTCATTCATTAAAATCAGTCCCCTTTGTCTTTATAAATCCAAAATGGCTGCTTCTATACAGGTCTACGTAGATATATTTCTCTATAGGTTCTGTCGTCGGTCGTCAAGGAGTGCTAATTTGTTTTGCAAATTGAGGGTGACGCGACTTAGGGGTGTACCGTCGTATCGGGTTACCGGTGATAGGGACCGAATTGATTTTACACTCAGTTGCCTTTACTGTGGTTGAAAATTACAAGTTAAATTTCACTTGTAAGAAAATTGATGGCTTGCTCAATTAGATACAATATTTTTATTGGTTTTGGGTTTGGAGTGATCTTCGTGAATGTCTTTCAGTGAGGCTGCATCCAACCGCAATCTAAGCTCACGAACGTATGAGCTACCAAAGTTCTCCATGACTTCTTTCTTGCTTGTTCCTGTTTTGATTTTAGGTAGGGTCTGGTTTAATGATGATGTGGTGCCAACATTGTGTCATGTCAACCCACAGTATAGGATTTGCAACACACAAAAAAAATAGTCTAACACGGAGTTATTAACATGAGCTGGTGTAATATTTCATCTACCATAAATTTACCAACTGGGAAACATAGGAAACCTACTATATAAATGAAAGCTTAAAAGAATTACTACTGAACGGATTTGTAACCTGGATTGACACATACTAAGGATTCTTTTTATCCCCGTAGTTTGATCCCGTGGGACTATTATCGAAATTCACTCGGGCGAAGCCGGGGGCATAAGCTAGTTTAGCATGTTTGGCGAAAAATGTGCCTCTACTAAAAGCCACATCTCCCTGACCCGTCATGAAAAACTGGCATGAAGTTATGTACGGGTATGTCCTTTCAATTTTAACACCCACAATCTATATACCATCACAGTTTACGTCATAATCTATCCTCTTAGCACTAACGAGCCCTCATTAATGAAGGATGCAAATTGCGAGCTGATTCAGTTACCTATTAGTAACACGTAACGTGCATGTCCCTGTTAATACCGTAAGCGCTAAGTGGGATAGTGTTCCGGAGTAATTGGCAGATAGATGGATTGATTAAATTGTCTTTGTTTGAGATGGTACCTACCACAGATATAATTATGTACTTAGATATACCTACTACGGATGAGTAAATAACACAAGTATCATGTTCTTTATCAAAACCAAGCGTGCCATTTTTTTTACTGGCATATGACGTCACAATTCAGTTACTATACAAACAAGATACGATACAAAATAGAATAAATTCTTGTTTTTTAGATGTCTAGAATTAAGTTCTTGGGTTGTAACGTTGTTGTTTTAAACAAAATTAGCTTCCTGCGACAGCAGACACGTTAAGCATAAAATGCTATCTCGGTATATTTTGTATATCTGTGGTTCCTATATATATATGATTTACTCTGATTTGATAACAACAGGCATTCTCTTGCCAATCAGTCAGGAATGAGTCCAAATCGTCACGTCAGCATTTCTTGGGCCTGCTTCGGTGATGAAGACCGTCTTGAGGCACCCACTGTGTGGTTATTCGGGCCCATCTGTCCTGATCCATTCTGGAAATGTGGCCCGCCCAGTACCATTTTAACCTCGCAGACTTATCGCCAACATCGGTGATACCTGTCTTGGAGCGTATTGTGGTATTACGCATTCGATCGGTGACATTGATGTTTAAATGGTACGCTCCATCTCTCTTTGGAAAACCTTGAGTTTGAATTTCTGAGCCTCCGTCAAAGACCAAGTCTGGCCTCATATCATAATCGACTGATTTATTATTACTTATAATGGAACTTACCTACCTCCTTTTCATACTGATTGTTTAGATAATACCCACACAGTAAATGTCGGATCGTTTGTCGTGCGTTACCTAGATAATAATTGTGCTAACGTAATGGTCGTGCCGTGTGAAACGCCACCTGCCGGATTTGATAACAAAACTCCTTTGGCTAATGTCTTTACGAGCCGAAATATTAGTGTGGGTGAAGTTTGTAGGTTGGTGAGCTGATATTGTATCGCGTCATATTAAAAAACATGGTGGATGAGGATCGATATATTGTTAAATAAGACGCTTTCAGCAAAGGACTGTTAGAGACAGTAGATGACAATAATGAAGAATATACCTCTATATTCTAGGATCGTGGCTAAATAATAACAGCCACTCGGGTCGATCTTTAGATTAAGCCGTGCTTGCCTAGGTTGATCTGACGATGGGTGACCACCTATTACATACCGACTTTCCTCCGTGCCTCGGAAAGGACAGCAAGCCGTTAGTCCCGTCTGTTGGTCTTTAATTGATAGTCGTTACAAGTGTAACGACTGTCAAAGATCTACAAATGATAGTCTAAAAGTACCTAGTCGAAAAGTACCTATAGGATACGTACTTTTTGTTTTATGAAATCAATAAAAACTGACAAAGATAAAACGCATAAAAGATCATGAGTGGGGGGGGGGCTTGTGACGTCACTCCGCCAGTAAAAATGTACTGACATTATGACGTTACACGAGTTTTCGACGCACAGTATCGTCTTCATTTTTGGTTTACGTGAAAAAAGAAAATTCCAGTATTTTTTGGAAATGTATCTGACGGACTAATTACATTTTTTTGGTAAAATACCCTATCCGACCATTGGTGATTGCAACTGAATCAAGAAGCATTTCATCATAATCATCTTTCTGCCCTTGTCTACATTCTCATACATTCTCCCCTTTCAGACATCACGGCATCATTTGCTCCTTTCCCTTTTATATCATTCCTCAAGAATCTTTTATGAATTCGAAATTTCCCTAAAATAGATATGTTGGTATATGTAGAAAACCTTGCAGTAAGCAAAGTCCTTTGACAAAAGCCTCAAAAGTAAACAAACATGGCCAAGACCCATGCCTTCGAGACAAAAGATGTCGATTAATAATCACCCCTGAATTAATTACCACAGTAATTGAGATGTTTGCTCAAAGTCCTAGGGTTGCCCCTTCAACCCTTATTATTTGAACAACGATTCAAATTTAGTCAACCGTAATTATGCTGAGATGCGCCATTTTGAATTTTGACGTCATTCTTTGGGGGTGTGTGATTAAAATATGAGTATATAGAGTTTTTGTTTTCAGAAAGATTGGAATTAAAATAGATGTTGGCGTTTAAACTTAAATCATTTTTTTTATAAAATGGATGCAATTCCCCGTAAATGAATGAATAGGTAACTTCGGTATAGTACCCATGGTATTTCGCCTATTCTCCTTTACTCATTTGATTGTTTTTCATTCAATACACTTAGTTATTATCCACGTAATTATTATATTAAAGTTGCCAGTGAATAGTCAAAAATAAGTGTACTTCATAGTCGTGTTAATAATTCCCATAATAATTGAAATTAACTAATCTAGACCAGAACTTTTCCACGTCGAAAGTAATAAAGTTAGTTAACTCTTTAAAAAAATAACTAACGTTTTATTAGAACCTAAAATAATTACGACAAAGAAGCATAAAGTTGAAACTACAAAATTCCAACTCAACTTAGATATTGACAAACACATTACATCACGACATTGACTGCCTCGTTGGGCGAGTGGTTGCAAGCGCGACTGCTGAGCATGAGGTCCTGGGTTCGATTTCCAGGTCGGGCAAAGTGTTATTGGGTTTTTCCATTAGGAATTTTTGTGCCCGGTTGATGGCAATAGGCTCGCCCCCTATTTATTACATGGGACTTAAACATAACTGGTGAAATGTGGGTGTACTATTAGGTACACCTCTGCCTAACCCTACGGGGATTACAGGCGTTATGTTATGTTATGTTATAACATCACGCCTGTAATCCACGAAGGGTTACGCAGTGGTGTACTCATAAGTACTCCCATTTTTCACTAGTTATGTTTAACTAGCTGTACCCGCGACTTCATCCGCGTGGACTTAGATCTTTCACAGCCTGTTACTTGCACAGGCACTGTTACGGGTCTAGAAGTTTGTTATGTTTAATTCCCATGTAATAGGGGACGAGCCTGTTGCCATCAACCGGGCATGAAACCAGACTCCGTGGCTAGATATTGAATATGTAATTATTTATGTTCTCTAAAACCTAGTTACACAACAGGGAAGCAAAATTCTATAAAATACTTCTCCAAATAACGTGTATGGCAATACACGTCAGTCAAAGAATAACGGCAAACTGTTATTTAATCATAGTAAATAATAATTTCAATTATGTACTGTCAATGGGGGCTGAGATAACCTCTCTAACTCTTTGTACCGTTCGCATAGAAAGTTAGCATGTATTTTCTTACAAGAATCATACTTCAAACAAGACTCTGGAAGTTTGAAGTCTTAGGGATCTGTCAGGGAACGGAAACTAGGAAGTTGAAAAGACTTTTTATGAGAACGAGTAACTTAGGTTTTCTAAGCCCGCGTTTATCATTTCTTTTTCAGATCATGTTTGAATGCTATACTACTATAGCTTACCTAATGCGGTTATTACACTTTCCATTATTATTTTTAATATCAGTATAGGCTTGGTATTACAAAGCCTACTTACCTTCTTAGTATAAAAATAATACTTCCCTTTTTAAATCGGATTTTGTTAACAATTTTCGCCGTTTCGGAGATTAGCCGGAACAAACACATGCGTGCAATTCACACGTGGTAGAAGTGAAACCTTCAAAAATGTTGGCTTCAAAATAAAAATTGTATAATGCGTCCTATCTCATTTTCTTCCACGTTAAATCTTATGAATTTATGTGTCTGTCTCTTTTTCGTTTTATCGACTTTCAAATCACAACGATGCTATAGAAGTTTTCACTTTAAAAAAAATGTTTTGGTTATAAGTGCCGTATATAATTTTCATATGCCAAGTAAAAAGCTGTTATTTAGATATTACAAATAGACACGTCAATTTTATTTATTTGTATCGATTTATTTTTCTGCTATCGCTACGTACTCAATAGTTAAGGCGTGTACACACACGGTGCACATCACGCGCGTCGCGTGATCGCGGCTGCCTGTCATTATGTTGCGCTCGACTCACTGCACGACATTGTTCCAATAGTGTGCACTTTGAACACTGTTCCAGTGTTCGTATGGTAGGCATGTATAGTTTAAATTCAGGTTGAATTACGTCAATGTTAGGTAGCTTGAATACTTTGGTAATTTCTGGGCATGGAATTTAGAAAAACATGGTAGGTTCACAACGTAGGTAAATACGTCATTAATACGAAAAAGCGTCAGTATTTTGAAATTTAATTGCTTTCGCTCGTAGGTAAGTAGATGACTGTTTGCGAGTGGTTTTTCTATCGCCTTACCTTTTCTAAATCTGGGCCAATAATCATCATCAGCCTATAAAGTTCTCACTGCTGGGACACAGGCCTCCTCTCTATGAGAGGGAATTGGCTATAATCCACCACGCAGGCCCAGTGCGGATTGTTAGATGTCACATGTCTTCAAATTTTTGGTTCTAGGACATGCCGGATTCCTCACGATGTTTTCCTTCACCGTTTTTGAGAGCAGTGGTAATGAAATATTACACAAAGTAATGCGCCTGCCTGGGTTCGAACCCACGACTTACTGTTCGTAAGTCGGGATCGCTACCACTGGGCCACCGCTGCTCTCCGCCAAAGTCAAATCAAACCTCTGTATTAGTTTGTAAGTGATAAATTTACTGATTACCGAAAAAGAGAGACTTAAAAGCCTGTATTAAACTCAAGAATTGAGAAATACTTCAAATTTTCAACTAGTCAAATGAAAATGGCTCGGATCTTAAGTAAAGTCTTGAGCTAAAAGTTTTGAATAGCACCTTATTCCCATTGTATAGCGAAACCAAATCTGCAGCCCTCAGATGACAGTATATGACCTGTCATCGTTCTTTTATAAGGGTCCTCATAATCCTAATTAAGCCTCTCAACAAAAAAACAAACAATACAACATGCAAACTAGAATCACCATTGAAAAACCCTTTTCAGCGAAATAAGCACTTACCATACATTTTACTAAACAACTCAAAAGATGGCTAAATGCCTATCACTTCACGTACCTTATTATTACTCACTCATGACCCCAGTTCCAACTATTTTTACTGAGGGTAGGAAAAAATTAATCCGCCCACTTTTAATTCAAACCCCGAGTGACAGTTGACACAATGGGTAGTATTAAAGGGTTAACAAAGGGCTGTGAACGGGCGCTTTCGAAGGGTTAATTGCATGTTCGTTTCAAATATGGCGGCAGATTCGACGTTTTTTTTTTGCTGTCGTGCAGTTTTTGTGCTGTGTGTGTATACTTTTATATAAAGTTTTAATGTAGCTTTTTTGTTTATTTTATAGTCCTTTCATAGGTATTTTTCCTCTGTCTTTAAATTTTTGATAAAATCACAGAGATATTTTGTTGTATTTTGTGTTTCTTTGTAATAAATTTACTGTTGGGTGGCTCCACTGAAAGGCTGTCAAAATAGGGGCGATCTTTATTCTCTATTCTACTTTTATAAATGGAAAGCAAAGGTAATGTCGACTTTACTGCCAATTTCTAAAGTGAATTGGAAAAACATAACACTCTGTTTTGGGCAGTCGTGTAAAAACAAATCTACATGATAAAAAAAGAAAAAAGCAATAAATAAAAGGACACAAATAAAAGTTGAACACAGTGTAGATCTTGTTGGATTAGTTCAAGGATCTTTATTCTCATTACTATAAGGTTGCAGTTCGCTTGCTGTTTTCAGATGCAAAATATTTTCTGAACGGACTGTAAGCTTCAAAAAAAAGGGTTGGTTCAAAGGTTGTCTTGAAAAAATCGCCTTATCAACAAGACCGCCCATTGTGTTACCATAATTATGAGAAAAATTTCTTTTATAATGTTACTTGTATGGTGTACCAGAACATAATACAAAATATTCTACCTACTCTATTCTTCATGAAATTGTCGCAAGGCATTATTTTACTTAATTTGAGTCTACACGGGTAGGAGGTCTCGATTGGTGCCTCTGCCTCAAAGTTATGTTTGTTTGTGTAAAAGAAAACAGAAATATTAATAAGGAACTTCTGGCCTCGGCTTCCCCGCATAAAGGTTGGCAAAAATTCGAACAGGACCGCAACACTATAAAAACTATACTTTATCCAGCCCAGGTCATGATCTACTTGTTTAACTGTGAACAAAACTGTTCAAAATACGTTCAGCCGTTAAGGCGTGGAAAGTTAGACAGAAAAAGAGGCAAACAGAGCTACTATCGATTTTGTTTTAATTAGTAAGGATTCTTGGATTCCTCCAGTTATTTCAAAATTTAATTTACTATCGTCCCAGACAGCTTTACAGAAAAACCTCAAAACAAACTGACATAAATTGCGTGACATCAACGAAAATCATTGGCAGTTATCATTATCGACGATAATAATTCGCGTAAATGTCGTAAATTCGACATAATTTAACGTACATTGTGGTTTGCGTTTCACAATTAGCGGTCGATTTGGTCGTCGCTCGCGCATATGACGTCATAACGTCATTTCGCGTCATCTGGTGGTTATTGTAATCTGCGGTTTATCGGCGACATATGATTGTCGCGTGCGGAGAAAGCCTTATTTTTTAATCAATTTAATATATCGTTATTTAGGCTTTATTGTGACCTTTTGGGTACGTTTTATGTAATATGTTTTATTATTGTCGTTCATTTGTGGTTTAACATCTGCGGAGTTTATCGGTAAGTTTAAAATTGCTTTTGCGAAAGTCGTGCGAGTCAGGGTTTTAGTTAGTTTAATCCTATCTTTCAAATATTGTTTAAACTTGAACCGAATATAATGAAAATACTCTTACTAAGATGGGTGGGTCAGACTGGATGCAGAAGAAAACCCTGTCTTCTGTCTGTTGTAGCACAGTTTGGGAGAGCCCTATCTCTAGCAGTGCACTACTTTAGGCTGCTGTGGTTTTTTGAGTACTTAGTTGTGAAGGACCCAACTTATTGAAAAAGTAGCTTTGTGCCCTGTGACCTTTGTCCGCGTGATATTATTATAAAATATAACTTTCCTATTTGAATCGTATTTCGTTAACAATTTTTAAAGGTTTTTTTTTTCCAGGAATGTACATCTAAGATATTATTTCTAAGTTAAATCCCAAGTTACTCCTTGTAACATCAGCTATCTGTCAGTAAAAGTCCCGTCAGAATTACTTCATTTCGGAGAAACAGACGACAGACAAACAAAACCAAAAGAAAGTTTATTTTTTATTTTTTTTCGGTAGGTACACTGTGTACCGTATAAACTTTCATATGAATTCAGTAAGAAGAGATTTTGAAATTACAAACAAACACTACAATTTTATTTATTTTTAGGTATAGATTAAAAATACACAATAGTTTATCAAAATATCTTTTAACCGTTTCGTAAAAAACTTGTTATAATTTATCCTCACTTTATACCCAATTTACCACAATTTACATTTCTCATAATAAACCAACTTAAAACGCGATAAAAACCCAAAAATAAATAATATTAAAACGTCATAAAAATTACTCAAAACACTTGATCACCTTAATAATAACTGTATGAAGTGTCCCGTATCGCGTTATTAGGCCGCGTCCACACTATAAGTGACGGTTGTAACGAGAAAATTAACAGGCATCGCGTCGCGCGTCGCGCGTCCCAACTCGTCGAAACAATTACACGCCCGCGCGGTAATTTAACGTTGAATTTGCATAATTGCAGCGATAACAGGCGAAGCCGCGGGCAATGTCGCGTCAACGTGAACCGGCCCTGTGACAATTACAATGTACTTTTTGCAGTGTTTACACGCTCAATTAATGGTAGAATTAATCAATTTATGCTTGCAATATGCAGATGTGGGCGCGAAAAGATGATTGTTAATAGGATCTCTTGTGGGTTTATACGATGAGTGTGAATGATAAATTGGTTAATCATGAAGTTTTAAAATGCTATAAATTAAGGGCTTTAATATATTTTGCGCATTAACTTTATGGTAATTGGTACAACGCTTTGAGAATCATGTGCAGCTGTGGTAGCCTAGGTAAAACATACTTAATTCTTCTATAGATAAATTGATAATAATGTTGAACTGTGCCAGGAACGGAGTTGCTGCTAAGGTAACTTCATAGTACACGCATAATAATCAGCCTGCAATGTTCCCACGGCTGGGACACAGACCTTCCTTTTAGACCTCCTTTCTATGCGAGAGAGTGAGCTATACTGCATCCATCAGCATAATGTTTTGAGTGCGTTACATTGAGTCAGAACAACGAGATTTTTCATTCAAAAAAAGGAGTTCCGTTTAATAACTTAGTTTGATGTACAGAATGCTTGCTGGGTCTGTTTACACCTTGTATACAAATTTATTTAGATTTGGATTAATACTAGAATGATTTTATTCCATAAGGTTTAATTAATTTCATGAATAGATGTAATATGTATATATATATTTTTTACTTTCCTGCTCTGTCCCACTCCTGGGCAAAGGCCTCCCTCCACTCCACAATGAAAGATTTTGACATTATAATTATTTTCATTAAAAAAATCAATTACCTACTATCACACCAAAAAACACAAGCCATCAATAAACAATCAATACGTAAATTACAATTACACGCCATAAGGCTCGTTCACACGACGCGACTGGCACCGGGCGTCGCGACATCGCGACACCGGCGCCGGCAATTAATCAAAGTGTCGCGCGTTTCTCGTCAAATTGCTTTATTGTCGCCCAAATTGGTTGAGACCGGGTGATTTTCCGGTAGATTATTGTTCCTTTATTGGACTTAGTTTGTGTGGGGAAAGTTTGTTTGTGGCTTTATGTTGTTCGGTACGAAGTGTTGATTGTGTTTGGATTAAGCTTTTTTTTTTGATTGATTTTTATGATAGGTTTGTGTAAAAGACTAGGATGGAAACTACAGTAAAAGAGACAGGAAACCATAGCTACAAAACTAATTAACAGACTGTATTAACTGTATACAGGGTGGAAGGGACACCGACGCTTAAAAGGCTACAAAGTATTTAGTATAAAGGGTGTAAACAGACTCTTAACGAAGCCGAAAGTTACTTGTTTTACCCGTCCGTCATTGCGATCATTTTTTTTATTCTAGACCATACCTGGGAACCTTCTAGTTACGGAGATATTGGGGGTCCAAGTTCCAACTTTTACACAAGTTTTTTTTTAAATACATGTTTTCAATGTAAGATTTTTACTTTAAAAACCTCCAGGACCCCCTTACTATTCAATCCATCCATCAACACAATGTTTAGAGTGCGTTGCATTGAGTCCTACTGTGAAACGTGATTTATCAGCCCAAAAAAGAAAATCGTTTCCCAGCACTAATTTTTGCGTAAAGTTACTTAGTTTGACGTCCATAATGCTTGGTTGACGGCTTCGTGAAGAGTCTGTTTACACCTTGTATAGTTCTGAACTGGACATAGAAAAACATATATATATATAAAAAGACGTGTGGCACTCGGAGACTGCCGCGGTAAAGCTATTGCATAGCATTTTTTATCAACTTATGTAATTATAATTATTTATTCACTTTCGTCGTTTCGTTTTTCGTCTTTTCGTGTTCTCTGACACTAAGCTAACGCGTTAGGTTATTTTCGTTACGGAATTTCTGGATTCGGTCTCCACGCTCAAGGCCCGCGATAGAAGCTATGCAATAGCTTAAAAAAAGAACAGCTGTTTCTTACAAAACTGCAATACCTACGCACTAAAAATGTATGGATGAAACAGTTATTTTTTTTAATTATCGATTAAAATTGTATACAGGGTGTAAACAGACTCTTCACGAAGCCGTCAACCAAGCATGTACAGTCAACAAAACAGATAGGTATGCAGGGTCAAAAGATATAATTGATTTTTTCTTAAAAACCGATCGATGTTTTCGAATGAAATTAAAATTAATTGAAGAATAATAATCAATTGGTTAAATTAATTCAAATTTCATTTGAAGATATGCAACAGTTTCTAAAAAAACTAAAACTATATCATTCGACCCTGCATACCTATCTGTTTTGTTGACTGTACATCAAACAAAGTAAGTTTACGCAAAAATTAGTGCTGGGAAACGACTTTTTTTTGGGCTGAAAAATCACGTTTTACAGTAGGACTCAATGTAACGCACTCAAAACATTGTGCTGATGGATGGATTGAATAGTAAGGGGGTCCTGGAGGTGTTTAAAGTAAAAATCTTACATTAAAAACATGTATTTAAAAAAAAACTTGTGAAAAAGTTGGAACTTTTACCCCCAATATCTTCGTAACTAGAAGTTTCCCAGGTATGGCCTAGAACAAAAAAATGATCGCAATGACGGGGAGAACAAGTGCCTTTCGGCTTCGTTAAGAGTCTGTTTACACCCTTTATGTGGCTTCGGGTTCAGATTTACGTACTGAATACGTGGTAGCCGTTTTACCATCGGTGTCCCTTCCACATTGAATTCCAAACAGAACTTTTTCATGGACAACATGTACAGACCTTTATACTTAAACATTTCTTAGAATGAACCTGTACACTATACTTTTTATGTCCCATAAGGGTCAACTCACACCGAGAGAGCGGCGACAGGCAGCGAAGCGCAGCGAAGCGCAGCGACCCGCTCGTTCGTACGGCTCCGTTTATGGAATTCGAGTTTCTCATGCGACAATAAGTATTATAGTAATGAAAATAAAGTTAAAATTCATATGACACTGAAACTGCGCTCCGCTTCGTTGCCCTTCGTCGCTCTTTCGGTGTGAGTTGACCCTAAAGAGAAGTAACAGTGCCCGTGACGTTAACATAATAATGCAGCCCGCCTTCCAATTAACTTACTTCTAATATCAACTAAAAACATTTTCTATGGGACATAATAACATAATAAATAGACATGTGTCTGGTAAAATAATAAGAATAGGTTATTAGAATTTCATTAACACTTTTTGTAAACAATTTTTGCACTCAACGTGACTCAACCTTTAATGTTGTCTTGTCCCTATATTTTTTTCTAGCCTCCACCTTGTGACAATACTTAATTATCTAAGTACACTCTAAGAAGCCAACCACACTTACAACTTGTTGACTGGCTTATCTCTTTGCCAAAGAAGACCTAAGTATGCAGTTTCGTATTTTTAAACTAATTTATTCCTTTTTTTTAATAGCCTGTTAAAATCTCACATATTTTTACATACATGACCATTAACACGTCTTAAATAAATAAAAAAAAACAATGATTAAAGCAGACATGGACTAAAATGAGGACATTATTTAAAGAAAGAACGTTCGCGATCATAAGCTACGAACTCGTCCGAAGTTACCCGAACTAATCTATGAGTACTCTACGACATTCACGAATATAGATTTTACGGCGGGGCCGTAGTGTGAAACCGAAACTGTGGCCGAAACTTGCTGTAATTGGCTGAAATGGAACCTGGGGTCAGACACTAGTTAAGTTTAATCTGAAATAAACGAATTAATTTGTACGAACAAAGAAACAACTTACAACCCTGAGAACTGCCTTCCCCAGCAGCTGTCATATTGCCTAAATGCCTATCAAACTGCAAAAACTGTTAAACGTCAAAGATAACATTGTGTTAACCTCAATATCTTCTACAGAAATGATAATCGTCATTTGTCAGTTAATTATTATTTTCCCGTAGCTACTAACATGTGTATGTAAATATACAGACAAATAACTACAATCATACCCCTAAAAACGCTCTCTCCCGATCTCAAAAAAAATCTCGCCGATCAATTAAAAGTCCCCACTGTAATCGAGGAACCGCCATTTTGTCTCTGCCACGTGATCGCACGACCAAACACTGCACCCTCCGAGAATTTGATCGACGCAAATAAAAAGAAGGCACGAGAATAGCCAGCTTTATTAGCGACGAAGAGTTGATGTAGTGTTTCTAGAAGTGACATAGTTTGGATTGAATTTACTGGGGGCTGAAGAATTGGAGCAGCTCGGACGAGCTCGTGGCTAAATAATAACAGCTGTTCGGGTCGATCTTCAGGTTTAACCGGACTTGCCTAGAGGTTGTCCGTGGATGACCTGGATTCACCCACTATAACCTAGTTTCCTCCATGCCTCGGAAAGCACGTTAAGCCATTTGTCCCAGCTGTCATTTGTAAATCTTCGCCTCAACCTCATAGCGAGTGAGACGGACTTGTTCTGTTGTTCTCTGAGTCAGTTCACAAGGAATGCTTTGTTTATAATTATAGATATTAGTTTTTAGCAACAATTAAGTTAAGTTATGGATTTATTAAGCCGCATTTACCGCATTGGTTAGCTGTAATGGTAGATGTAGTTGATAAATATAAATCAAGCCAGGAAGCCATATCCAGCAGCTATGTGTCTATACGTTTAAATGTAAGGGTCAGGATGCTTGAAAAGTTCAACGTGTGCACAATCCCTAATATGAGTAAAAGGCGAATATTGTAGATCGTCATGCAGACATTATATTATTATACCTACAGGTTGGTATGTACTTAAACAGGCAGTCTACAAGTGTACTACTAGATGCTATGTGTGAGCTGGTTCGGATTACGTGTAACCTATGTAGTATGTACGGGTACTGCGATGAAGCCTTGATGATTTTATTTATTTCTCATAATAATTGGATAAATACTGATATAAACTCGTCATCATCATCATCATCATTTCAGCCAAAAGACGTCCACTGCTGGACAAAGGCCTCCCCCAAGTGTCGCCACATTGACCGGTCCCGTGCCACTCGCATCCAGCGGATACCCGCGACCTTCACCAGGTCATCGGTCCACCTAGTGGGAGGCCTTCTAACGCAACGTCTTCCGTTTCGCGGTCTTCACTCCAGAACTTTACGGCCCCATCGGCCATCCGTTCTGCGAGCAATGTCACTGCCACTTTAGTTTGGCAATTCTTCGGGCTACGTCGGTAATCTTGGTTCTCTTGCGGATGTCCTCATTTCCTCCTCCCGCAAAGAAACTACGAGCATAGCCCTCTCCATTGCCCTTTGGGTGCCTTTAAGCCTTCTGATGAGGCCCATTGTGAGCGACCACGTTTCGGTCCCGTATGTAATCACTGGCAACACACACTGGTCATTGACTTTTGTCTTGAGAAACTGCGGTAAGTTGGACGAGAAGATACCAACTTCCCGAACGCTGCCCTGCCGAGTCGGATTCGACGATTGATATATTATATAAACTCGTATTGTTATGAAAATTCAACTTGGGTAATTTGTAAAAATTCTTGGAACATAACACAAACCATCTCGCCTGTAATCCCCGTAGGGTTAGGCAGAGGTGTACCTAACATTACACCCACATTTCGGCAGTTATGTTTAAGTCCCTTGTAATAAGGGGCGAGCCTATTGACATCAACCGGGCACAAATCCCGACTCCGTGGCTACTACTGACAAATTCCTGATTTCCTTTTTCTAATTGCTGAAATTCTTGAAATGTCACATTATACAGACTATTTTTCCTCTTATCCTGTCAACTGCAAATGTAAGCTATTTAATAAGGTTTTATTTAATTGAAATGAAAAATAAACACACAAAGTTGGAAAATTGGAAAAGGTTTATGAAGTAGCAGCCCAAAATGTCATTAAAGTCGTCAATCACGAGCCCATTGTCAAAACCTAACTAACAATCCTGCATACAACCCTTTCCAAGAAAATTTGAAAACGTCATTACCTCCAAAGAGGCTCTACGTAAAATAAACTTAAAAAACCTTACAATACAGTACCTTTTCGTTTACGAACATGTATTTAGAAAACGTCTAAATGAAAGATGCTATCGTACAAGAGGACGTAATAAATTAGTCAGTTATTGAATTCAATTATCAGGGTCTGTTCAGGGTTATCTGATCGTAATGTTTTGAACAACTGACATGACAACGTTGCTTAATGAAAAACTTTTTCGATTATGGATTGCTTTCTTGAAACTCGTGTAGGTACTACCGAGTGCACTGAGGGTCTGCTACTTTTCACCCTTATGTCTTAAGTAATAAGGTTGAATACTGCTCTATCGTCAGTGAAATTAGTAGTACCTACCTGTATTATGTTCCTTTGACATGGTTTCCCATATATTTTTAATTTTTAGTCTGAAGATTAGTTAATTTAAAGATATTTTTGAGTAAGCTTCCGAACATCGCATTGGAGAATATTGAGCTTGGAAAGTGATCGTGGTCAATTCAAATATATTTAGATCTTAAATACTTTTGATTTGATTTTGATAGAAATCTGAGGAAGACTCTGAAAGTGAGCTCCTATTGTAGATTCTTGACATGTCTCTTTCTTTGGATAACCTGTATCGGTGGTTATACAATGGGTAATGAGAACCGCTACCATGTTGCTGACTGTCTTGCTGCTGAACTGTTTCCTTTCTTGATAATTTGAGAGAAGAGGAAACACGTCGGAGTTGCACCAATTGAAAATGTATGAAATCAAAATTCCCATTCTTTGCACCTTTCAAAATAACACTCCAAAACCTCAACCTCAAAATAATAAAACTCTACACCCAAAATTGGTATCATTTAAATTTCAACGGTCGAACGTCGGCCATATTGCGATTTTCAATCAACGTTCGATGTTCAAACGGCATCCATTCGCGCAACTGTCATCGGGCGGACACAGACGTGACGTAACAGCGGATTCGCGGAACTGTTATCGGTATATCTCTGTTGCTACATGTGATTTTAATTTGCGGAAGATTACTGCTTTAGGAATTGAAATTTGTTTTTGGAATGAGGTCTTTGCGTTGAAGGGTTGATGACCTAAATAGCGCATTTTAGTTTCTGTTTTGACTGCATTGATTTTATGATTGGTTTCGAGATTTCATTTATAATGGAAAGACCATTTCTTTATTTTTCGGCGAACTCATCCATCAATCCAAATAATTTCTATTTGTCAGTTTCCACTTCACACCTCAACGGCAGAACAGGTTTAGATACAATTCGGTACACAAAGACCATAACCTGGATTAGGTCATAGGGTCATACATATTTTCGTGGGATAATTTCCAATCACCACGCGAACCAAGCCGTGGGCATAAGCTAAGTAGTAATATTTATATAACCACAATCTCTATCAACATAAAAGTATGACTAGTATGTAAAGGACCCACCCAACAGTAGCGTACTATATTATCATAATGTTATCTATAATCCCCCATATACCCACCTACTAATCCCCACTTCAATACATCGAACCCCACATTATCAAAATGTAACCAGAACAATAATTCAATATCAAAATGGTGCACATGGCATTACTTGCATCTGTCAGGCGCCCGCTGATTCAAAAAACGAACGCATAATGCGTTGATACACATTTGAAAGCCAGCCAGTTTAGCTGAGCTTTACGATGTACAATTGTTTATCATATATTTTTTATACTTAGTTAACGATAGCGTTGTTGCAGGATACCCTAGTCTAGTTTCTAAACTACCTAAAAAAGGGGTCTAGATAAAGTATCATTCTAACAATTCGCGATAACGTGGGCGAAAAATTCAAAAGTATATTCTATTGTCATAGCTATTAAAAACCTTAAAAGTTTTCAATCTTGTCGAAAGCCTATTGAAAAACCTCTCCTGATCTAAAAGCTTTTAAAACAAGAAGACATCCATTCTGTCCATTACTCAATGTTTCCAGTACACAAAAGCGTAAATCTGAACCTAGTATAGTTCCAAATAAACTTCGCCATGTAATAAATCTGGCCTGCACCATCTCAGTTCAGTCTCCACTGGTCTCTGGCTATAGTGTCGCCGCGGGCGGCAGATGACCGCAACATGATTTATGGCGAGACACACCAGTGCATTTACATTGGTAAATGTGATCGGTGTAATTACAGCCTTGTTTCGGCCACGGGCGGTTACCATGGAGGGAACGAGACACTTCTGTGTATGCGATTGTTGATTGGAGGAGTTTGGTCTTGTTCTGGTGATTTAAAACTTTGTATGTCTTGTGTTGGTAGAGAATAAATAAAATTGCCAAAAGCCCCTGAAGTCCTGTGATTGGTTGTTAATGCATGTCATTTGCTATTTCCAAATCCAGAAACTTCGAATGAAGAATTCTTTGCGCATTTCCAAGTTTTGAAAACAGAATTTTTAGAATTGCATTTACTTGCTCAAATAAATGAAAACAGACTTATTATAGAACTAGCTAAGTATTAAAAACTAGTGTACCTGACGTCACGCATAAAAAAAATCTTACAGGTGGAAAATTACAAAAAATTTGGTCATGTAACTTCTAAACGCCTTAGAAACATTCAAACAAATTACTGCTTCCCAAAACATCTTCTAAGTAACTTTAACACACCTTTGTTCGCCCACAATCGGGCATAACCAATCTAAAATCAGAAACAACATACACACCATTTCTTTCTGTTTAAAAGGATACCAATAAAGGAACCAATTTTATCCCATATTGTTTGTCAAAAACTCGATTATGTCCGGTGTTATAAGAATGATGAAAAAATTAAGCAGTATGGCTATAGCTACTCATCGTGGGATTGAACTCTCCGGTTTTGCTTGTCATGCAAATGAGATTTGTCTTTGTTTTGTAGTTTTGGATACGACTGCTGTATTTTTTTTTTCAGATATTATGAAGAACAGTCCTGAGTAAACGTAGGAAGGACTACATACGTAATGGTTACATCATTTGCTTTTGATTAAAACTATTTACAACCAACTTCGTTTGGCGTTTGGAATACGGAATCGACTATAAATTCAAGCATCGGACTAATTAGAACTAACATTGTTTAAATAAACACACAACGATCCAGGCAAAGATATAACGGCATCAATACAAACATGTTCTAAACTTAAATAAACTTTTTTCTGGCGCCCGTTTTAAAAAAAGAACTGCTTTCGTTTATTTTCCCGCGCTGTCGATGAACGAGGCGTGACATTCGAAATTTTCGATGTTGTCAGCGCACAAAAAACATGGAAATAGAATAGTGTTGTTTGGTGTAATATTAATGCGTCTAACGGACCTCTTTTGTGTCGTTAGGGGATGTATGATTCACGTCATCGCTCATTGAAATGAATAGGTTAATGATATTGGAGCAAAAAGGATTAATAGTTCATGAGAAATTATTTTTTGAATATTTTTTTTTTTGCGTTAGTTTTTAAGTTTCCGGGAGTTAAGATTGTGTAAGATTTCTTTACGGTTTCCTTCAAAATTGGTAGAATCTATTTAAGTGTTTTCTATTGATAAACTTAGTGGATTGGTAAGTAGTAATTTTAATTGAATTGATTGAGGTAGTTGTTTGCGTGAATCGTCTGCATCTGCATAAAGAAATTCAATCTCTTTTGCATTTTATTGTAATGTCGTGTCGTGTCTCCTGTAATTTATTTTCAATGGAAGCAATTGCTAATAGTGAGGAGGACAATTATGTAGTTCGAAGGCAATTGACAGATCGTGAGAATTTGAAGTTGAAGAACTAATGCAATCACAGTTTCAGTAGTGGAAGTTAACGGCTATTAGATTAGATTATTGTGCACTTAAATTGACCGGTCTTTGCCACCCTGTACAAATGCCAACTTTTTTCATGCCTGTATTTAGTCATCATCTGCCCAGCCTTTTCCCAACTATGTTGGGGTCGGCTTCCAGTCTAACCTGATGCAACTGAATACCAGTATTTTACATGGAGCGACTGCCAATCAGACCTTCACAACTTAGTTAGTAATGGGTATATTGACATTTTGATTATAGATATCGTAGATATAATGTCACTATGCCTAGAGTTCTATAGACCCTTCGGTGTCCAGAATGCAAAGTTTGGGCGGCGGGACTGTTCGAAAGAGTTACCGCGGTCTTGGAACGCAAAGGCCAAGGAAGGAACATGGATGGATTTAGCCAGTACAAGTCTGACACTCCCTTCCGCTCCGCCCAGAGCGGGAGGAGTCATTTGATGATTTCCTATTCGAAAAAAAAAGACTGCAAGAATGTTTAGTCCAGTTTTTAAACATAGTATTTTACCATATCTCACTTACAATAATTATAAATGCCAAAGTTTGGATGGATGTTTGTTGCTGTAAATTGGCACAGAGACATATCATGGTCTGGAGTAGCATATGGAATACTTTTTATACCGTTAGTACGATCCCGACCACTAACAGAAGTCCATACGGGCGAAGCCGCGGGCATTAGCTAGTGTCTCTACAAAAATAAGGTGTCATGTTTGTTCAGCCATTTCGGTTGACCATGGTATTCCGAAACTTAAGAAATAAATTATTAATTGATCTTCGGCTTACTTTCAAATATATTTAAGTTTTTATGCAGGTCACATACCAAACAGCCAGCAACCGCTGGGTGTTTTATCGTGTCGTTACCAAACATTATGATTTACTGATCGCGAGTGTTCCGTTCATGTGGCGCACACGCATCTGCCTCTGTTAATAACCCATTGTTTGATTGTGTTGCATATGCCTGTGGTGGGTGATGGGAAGATGTCTTTAGGGGTTATTTTGTTTTGTACGGTTTATGGGATAGAAAGTTTTCTAGTAATTGAAATAGAGCATAAAATACTGTACAGTCTATTTTTAATTAGGTAGCGGCGACACAGCTCTAAGAGAATATTTCTTAATTTTATATGTGTCTTACACAGCCAGTATTTTAGTAAATTTGGGTAAGAAAATATTAAAATAGAATGGTAGGTATATTTTAAGATTACTTGACTTAGACTTTCATCTAAGTACTACTTTCAAAAGTTTTTTTACGAATTTAAAAATAAAAAGTACACTTTTCTATATACTATAAAGATAAGTACCTAATTGCAACCAAAACAGTATATATAATATAACCAAGAGTACAATAAAAAAGGAAATTCAATCAACAGCTACCTGCTTTTACAGAGAGAATAATATAAAATAAGTGTGAAGAGCTCGCAACTTTTAATTACTTTTACAACTCTAACGGAACTTACAGAAGCAAGCAATAAAATATTTTACACCTAAGGAAAAGTCTTCTTATAATTTTATTATTTTTCTACTTAAATTGTATTTTTATCCGTTACATCCATAAAAGATCTTTTATGTGATCAAAATCGCATTACAAAATATGTCTACTGAAAAAAACTTGGGTACGACTTAACCCACACACCCCTACTCTCACTCACACATTTGCATGCTTCTTGTCTGGTTTTAATTTACTCTTTTTATTTTAAATCACCTGTTTTTTTATAACACTTAAAACAAGTAATTTTATGTTAATATTTTAAGTTTTGGAAGAGCGGAGTCTCCTAACACAGACTTGTTTGCTTAAAAGGAGGCTCCAATCACTAGTTGTTAAGTTTACTTGTAAAACAAATAAAACATTTTTCATTTTCATTTTTCATTTTCATACATTCCCTTTAAATGCGATTGTAGTCAGTGACTTGATGTCCTTGTTGTCTCTGAATGTTGATTTATAGAGTAATACCAATTTTTTTAAGCTCGTGGTTAAATAATAACAGTCGCTCGGATCAATGTTTAGGTTAAGCTGCGGTTGTCTAGGCTGTACTGTGGATGGGTGTTCATCATCCATTACATACTGAGTTTTCTTCGTGCCTCGGAAAGCAAGCGAAGCCGTTGATCCCGGCTATCATTTGTACATTTTTGACAGTCGTTACAGGTGGCGCGAAAGTCTGACAACCAGTCTTACCAATGAGTGTTATGTAATCATTACTTACGAACTGGGTTGTGGAGGTCAGATAGGCAGTTGCTCCATGTAAAATACTGGTATTCAGCTGCATCCGGTTAGACTGGAAGCCGACCCAAACATAGTTGGGAAAAGGCTAGCTAGATGATGAATCTAGATATAAGAAACAGTTTGACTAACTTTGAATAGTTTTGTTAGCTTAGCGATATTATACAGTTTTCAGCCTTTAGAGTACTTGGTGTCAGGTGCTACTCAAGTAACGAGAAGCGTTCCAAGAACTTAGATCTTCATCATCATCATTTCAGCCGAAAGACGTCCACTGCTGGACATAGGCCTACCCCAAGTGTCGCCACATTGACCGGTCCCGTGCGACTGGCATCAACTGGAGAACCGCAACCTTCACCAGATCATCGATCCACCTAGTGGGAAGCCTTCCAAAGTAACGTCTTTCTTTTTTTTTTTTTTACGGATGTAAATGACTTCTCCCGCTCCGGGCAGAGCGGAAGGGAGTGTCAGACTTGTACTGACTAAAACCCATCCGTGTTCCTTCCTTGCCCTTTGTGTTCCAGAGCCGCGGTATCTTTTTCGAACAGTCCCGCAGCCCTAACGCAACGTCTTCCGGTTTGCTGTCGAACTCTAGAACTTAGATGTTTAGGGCAAATTGTCACACAGTGGCGATTTCAGAAACTAACATAGACGTGATTCTCTTTCACACTTTAATACTTTCATGACAAAGTCAATTAAACCAGTCTGTTTCATTCGGAGGGAGCAATAAATGGAAATAAAACCAGCACAAAACGCCAAGACATTATTATATAGCTTTAAAAGAATTAAATGAACGCTCGGCGACGGATGTCTAATTCGGTTAGTTCCACATTCGGCCGCTGGTCGCCACCGTCCACCTAGACTCGAACCAATCGGCTTTAATGAACTGTTTTATGGTTCAGATCGCAACTTGGATGACAGTGACACCGTGGGTTCATGTAAGTAGGAATCTTTGTTGTATTTGATCAATATTATCTGATTTGATTTTTTGTTGATTTTTTGTAAGTAATTGGCCATATTTTGTTTAGACAATTCTTCATGTCTGTTTAGCTGTGAGTTTTCCTAAAAATTAAATAATTAATTTTTTGAAACGACTAGTTAGATAAATGTATAGAATATCTGTTCAACTTCCTACCTACCTACCTACTTACTTACTACAAAACTAGTAAGTCCCTAATAAAGTAAGTAGCTTTCTACTTACTCTATTTTCGCTTAAATAATCTAAAGATCTAAATATATATTATATAAATATACCTTTGTCTTTACTTAATGTATCACTATGGTGTGATAGGCATCCTGTGTACCAGACTTTAATATGTTTTGTCTGATCGAAATTCAGTCTTCTCTTACGTTTTTAAAGTTCAAAATACTAATAATATATTCATGTCCTTTATCAAGATAATTTATATCTATAGCTACTGACTGTATAAAGTTCGCAATAACCAGGTTTATGTCTGAAATAATTGATACAGTAGTGGTATCTTACAGTGTAACTAATGCTTACCTACAGGGTGTAAACATACTCTTCACGAAGCCATCAACCAAGCATTGTGTACATCAAACTAAGTAAGTTTACGCAAAAATTAATGCTGGGAAATGACTTTTTTTTGGGGTGAAATATCGTTTTGCGGTAGGACTCAATGTAATGTATTCATTAAATTACATTCAATACAACTCCTCTGCATACAACGCTACGAAATAGGAGCGTTAAGATATCACACATGAGAGCAGCGGTGGCCCAGTGGTAGCGACCCCGACTTACGAATAGTAAGTCGTGGGTTCGAACCCAGGCAGGCACATTACTTTGTGTAATTTATTTCATCACCACTGCTCTCAAAAACGGTGAAGGAAAACATCGTGAGGAAACCGGCATGTCCTAGAATCAAAACTTCGAAGACATGTGACATCTACCAATCTGCACGGGGCCCGCGTGGTGGATTATAGCCCATTCCCTCTCATAGTGAGGAGGCCTGTGTCCCAGCAGTGGGAACATTATAGGCTGATGATGATGATGATGAAGACCACCCCTTGTTAACTCGACATTCAGACTGTTCTACGGAATTACCCGGAAACATAAACAGTTTAAAATCATTCTCTCTCAAAACACCGTGAGAACTAGACTATGGTAGTAAATTAAACGTGTGTCATAAATCTTACATAAAAATGGCGTCGATGGAGGACAAACGTGACGTAGAACCAATCTGTTTTAAATTATGTTTTCTTTTTACCGTTGCATTAGTCTAGTGGTTGCAAGCGCGGCTACTGAGCATGAGGTCCTAGGTTCGATTCCCAGGTCGAGCAAAGTGTTATTGGCTATTTCCATCAGAGAATTCTGTGTAGCAGCCATGGATAATGATGGATAATTCCAGGCGAATTATGTCCGGTTGATGGCAATAGGTTTACCCCCTATTACATAGTACTTAAACATGGAGGATTAGGAGGAGCACGTGGCTAAATAATAACAGCCGCTTCTTTAGGTTAAGCCGTGCTTGCCTAGGTTGGTCTGTGGATGGGTGACCACCCCTACATACCGAGTTTCCTCCGTGCCTCGGAAAGCACGTTAAGCCGTTAGTCCCGGCTGTCATTTGTAGATCTTTGACAGTCGTTACAGGTAGTCAGTGGCCTAAAAAGTCTGACAATCAGTCTTACCAAGGGTTATCATATTAACCAGTACCACCAGTACTAACTGGTTTATGGAGGTCAGATAGGCAGTCGCTCCATGTAAAGTACTGGTATTCAGTTGCATCCGGTTAGAGTGATAGACTGTAAGCCGACCCCAATATAGTTGGGAAAAGGCTAGGCGGGTGATGATGACATACTTAGTACTTAAATATAACTGGTTAATTGTGGGTGAACTATTAGTTAGTTAAACCTCTGCCTAACCGTTCGGGGATAACAGGCGTGATGTTATGTATGGTTTTTTTGGTTTTCATTCTTATAATTATTATTTACTTAGTTGTTTTATTTGTCATGTGTGTGAGTCCACAATAAATACTTTTTCTTTCTTTCATTAGACAAACTCTCATTTTTATGTGCGCTGGTCTGCCAACAATTTTTGGCGGGATAGAGGGTGTCGGGAGGGTTCGCGATCAATACGGCTCCCACCCCGCACCCCGCGGCGACACCCCGTCCTCGTCTAGCGGTGTTCAGAAAAATGGCACTTTATACTTATGGCGTTTTTTTAATGGCCATGATGCGGTGTTATAGGGTTGGGTCATTTTAAAATAAAGGGTGGGAAATTTCGTTTATTTGCATTAAAATTATGAATCGCTAAGCTACGGGTTAACCCTTGTCTTAAACTGTCACTTTCTTCAATACATTTTCTATTATTAAGTATTTAGATTGGCAGGTGTAAAAATCTTGCAGATGCATATTCTAATGGTTTCGAACTCTAAATTAGGAAATAAAGCTAAGGAGATGCAACTACACTTTATTATTAGTTAACTATTGGTATTGTCCATCAATGAATGTGGATCGAGAACTGTTACTTATTTATTAGATATCAAATCTGCTGAAGTGAACGAACGTTAAGGCATGTGGCCAAAACACATTTTCAATATTAAATCTTAACCTACCATAATATTACCTGCTTACTATCAGCAATTAATTATAAATTCTAAAAACCCAAGTGAAAGAAGTTCTCACAACAAAACTAAACAAAACAAGACACCAACCACGTGGACTACTATTTATTTTAAAATTGGAACACCTAAGCCCCGCCTCCGCTGTGACAAATGCGACCAATAGGCGATGTCGCACGGCCTTTGCGACACTGCCGACCAATGGGAAACGTCGCGCGCACCCAATGACATCATGGTGACATCGGAAAAGTTCGTCCACGCCTTTGTCACGTGGTCGGTTTCATTCGGGTTTTTTGTCGTAGCATCGTGTCGCGACTACGAAGCGTAGCGATTAGACTTCGGATCTTTGTTGACATTGCGCATTTTAAGTTAACTTTAAATAGTAAGGTAAGTCATTATTTTGTGATACAGTTTAAGGTTAGCGTAATAACATACATAGCGAGATTTTATGGACACGATTTCCAATATTGGATGTCTATTAAAACAAGTAATACGAACTTTTGTACGACTACCCAGTTTTGAATAGCCTACCAAGGTCGAAAATTCGACCTACCTACCTTGATAAAACGTAAACACCTAAGCTAGACATTTTCTATCTAGATTATGAACTGTACCAGAAATAAAATCTAGACTTAGGTGTAAGTAGGAATTCATGCTTATTGATAAAAGTAATAAATTATGAATAGTCAGCGCCATCTATTGCAAAATGTTTGAACTGTTTAACAAACAGTTGTGAATTTTTCTGTAACTAATTTATTCCAATTTTCTGATCATAATTATTACAAGTAGGAGGAAAAAATGCTTTTCTAATTTTTATTTTTTTCAGTAAAAAGGTACAAAAAGATATATAGTGTTACAAATCTCGCATTAACATAGCTTAACTGTAACATAACATCCACCATAATAATTGCCTGCCAGAATAGATATTTAAGTTATCCCTATTGCTACTTGAAACCCGAAAACTATGTTCACATAGACATAAATAGGACACAGCTTAGAACCTATTTGTTACAAACAAACAGACAAAACTCACAGATCCGTACCGGAAGTGGTAACAGCCTGAGGCGCGATACTAAACGGAAGCGATGTGCCGCTGCACCCCCAAGCCGGGGGTACTACTATTAGGTACAAATATTGCAAATAGTTTGGGATAAAATATTTGGGTATTAGTACTTATGTAGCAAAAAAAAAAAAAAAAAAGTGTGTGTGTGTGTGTGTTCAAAAATAGATTGACGGTGCGTTAGGAAAATAAGCAATATTTGTGTGAAAAAAATAAGAATAAAACAATGCGTAAATAAATGAGTCTTTCTATACCTAAATCATATTTTGGAAATGAAATTATCATTATTGTAAGTCAAAAAAAAATTAAACAGATCAAGTCATGAATGAGCTCTGATAATTATCCGATAAATTATCAAAGAAAATAATTATCTTGATAATTACGAACCCTGCTTTTCAGTAATTAATATAATATAACTTGAGAATTAAGATGACCACTTTTTTTTTAATCAATACATTTTTTTTTCTCGTATCGCTGTTGCCAACACTTCTATGGTGATTACAAGAACAGTTTTGGTAAAAAATAATACCTAGTCTGTTATTGCAAGGGTTATTACCTACTTCCCAAAGAAATGCCACATTTATATTGTCTGGTTATATTGGGTGCCAAACTTCCAATTTTTTCACAATTTTTGTTTACTTAAGACTCCTTCATGACCCCCGTACCAATCCATCCATCAGCACAATGTTTTGAATGCAATACATTAAGTCCTACCGTAAAGCGTGTTTTTTTACTAAAAAAAAAGTCGTTTTCCAGCAATAATTGTTGCGTTAAGTTACTTAGTTTGATGTACAGACTGTTTGGTTCGGCTTCATGAAGAGTCCGTTTACACCTTGTAAACGGACTTAACTTTATATTAAAAATGCCCAAAACACAGATGAAAAGTAAAAATAAACCCATGATTACTTACCTACAATAAAAAACTAAACACCATACAACCCCATCCACCATAGCTACACCATAAAAGTGTTGTCATGGTAATTATATTGTTTTTTTTTTATGTCCCCACGTCTTAATTAGAAGACGCCGCGAGAATCAAAGATTTCAATACACCATAAACTACAACCAGTTTTTAAAGACCTTCCGTCCTTCCCTTGAACGTTGTATTAATGTTTAATAGAAGGGATGGTGAAGGGACTTTGAGAGGTTAAGGGAAACTGGTCAGTGTCGAGGGGATAGATTTCTTAGAATTTGGTGGTGTTATTATTATTGAAGTTTTTTTGGAAGTATTGTCAAGGCTGATATAATTAGAAGTCAACAAACAACAACAGACTTATAAGTTATTTTTAGGATTCTATTTTAATTAATTATTGATTTTTTTCACTGCCTTTTGGTCGAGTGAGTCCCAGGTCGGGCAAAGTGTTACTTATTGCGTTTTTCCATCATGACTTTCTCTGTAACAGCCACGGAGTCGTGATTTGTGCCCACTTGGTGACAATAGTCCAATTTTAATTATATAAGATGTGGATAAGGTAGTTAGTTGCACATGGATGTAATTATCTTATAATTCTTTGTTAACCATTCATAGTGTGTAATTTTGATTTCCCTAATAAAAAAAAAATAGGATCGCTCCCAATCACATGGGACTTAAGCATAACTAGCGAAATGCTGTGGGTACTATTAGGTAGTACACCGCTGCCTTACCCTTCTGACTTCTACGGATTACAGGCGTGATCTTATGTCATATAACGAATTGATTTTTTCGAAGCAAAAATCTCCGCAATTTCGACTTAACTAACTTTTTAACTTTCAAAAGCTGGTCTCTTGTTACACCAAATAAAAACGTAAAATTCTAATGTACAATACCTATATATTACTACCTATATATTCTTTCTAATTGTAGGTACATAGGTTCGCTATTAAAATATTCAAAAGACAAGGGTTTAGTCCTACGGGAAATATATTTTATCGGCAACTTTTAGGTAACTAGGCATTGATGCATGACCTAGTTTCAGCGAAAAGCGAAAGATTTTGTTAAGTCGATGAGATTTTCTATCTATTTTCTAGACCTGCCTAGGCCGTTTCAAATGAGTAACCAGTAAGAATATGTATCTAATAGGCAGACGATCCTGTTGGAATTATGATAAGCATTAAATTCCAACATGGTTGCTTATTGGACTATACAGGGTGTAAGCAGACTCTTCACAAAGCCGTCAACCAAGCATTCTGTACATCAAACTAAGTAACTCTTCGCAAAAATTATTGCTGGGAAACGATGTTTTTTATTGGGGCGAAAAATCACGTTTTACGGTAGAACTAAATGTAACGCATTCAAAACACTGTGCTGATGGATGGATTGAATAGTAAGGGGGTCCTGGAGGTGTTTAACGTAAAAATCCTACATCAACATCTACAATCACGTATTTAAACAAACATTTAAGAAAAAGTTGGAACTTTGACCCCCAATATCTCCGTAACTAGAAGGTTCCCAGGTATGGTCTAGAGCAAAAAAATGATCGCAATGACGGGGAGAACAAGTGCCTTTCAGCTTCGTAGAGACTTTTTACACCCTTTATTTGTATTGTTATTGAAATATTGTGGAGGTGCTCGTGGTTAAAAAAGCGAGCTCCTCCTTTAGGCCCGTTGTTCATCCTAAGATATGCCTAATAAATGTTTTTGAAATAACCTTATGGCGCATCTTCCATCCTGCCCTGTTATTTTACCATATGCGCAAAATCATTCTCTTAACAAAAGCCACTTCACAACCTCTCCTGTTATCCTCAAAGTCATTTCATGCAAAATTAACGTGCCATCCTTATTTTTTTGTCATCAAACGTGTGAGGACATGCCTTTATTTATTTTTTTAATAACGGTCCTTGATAGCTTTCGTGCAACCACCTTTAGTTTGAAATTGGAATACGAATTAGTAAATGAAATTGAACCTTATTTTGTGAGAAGAAAGAGCGGTTAGTTGTCATTGAGAAGAATCTGTAGTGTCTACTTGCAGCTATTCGATTTTGAATCGTGTTGAAAAAGGAATGAAGTTTTAAATCAAATGATTAATGCAGTCGGTAAGGTAGAGGTGTCAAAAATCAGCAATGTCATCGCTTCGGAGATCCTGAAGGAAATTGGAGCAGAATACAAAAGGATTTTTTTCCCTACATATGTCACGTAGGCGGGACGAACTGGACAAGTTCCGTCCGAACTGGAAGGAGGACGCGCGGATTCGTGAGAGATGGAAGGAGTGGAGGGAGGCCTTTGCCCAGGAGTGGGACAGAGCAGGCTAGTAAAAAAAAAAAAAAAAAAAATGTCACGTATATGTGAGAATTAAATGTTCCTTTTTCAAATGACTTTTGGAATTGATTCGGAAGAAAAAAAAAACAGTTTTAAAATTAATTAGAGGTAGGATGGCCAGTAAGTTGTCAGGTCTTTTTATTAATAGTCTCAAACATAGAATTAGAAAATTGATTTATTTAGTTAATCCATTTAAAAAGTAAATAGATAATTCGATTTGGTTGTGATTGTTGCATAAGAATTAATTAAAATGAGGTAATTAACCTCAATTTAATAGCTACTTATCTTCGGTAACAAGTTTTATTAATAAAATGAAAACCATAACTTTAATACTATTTTGTAACTTTTACTTAAATTATCATTAAATCATTATTTATTGATTATTGTCGAACTCGTAATTGTTAATTGCTATGTGATAAATATCACATCAGGAAGAAATCTGTGACTTGACATCATATTATATCGGTGTAAAATTGTAAAGACAATTAAAGCCACAAGCAACTTTATTTATGTACCTATGACGATACTAGGTAGGTACTAATATTTTGATAGCTACAAAAGTTTCAATAAAAACGTAACATCACACCTGTAATCCCCGAAGCGTTAGGCAGAGGTGTACCTAATAGTACACCCACATTTCGCCAGTAATGTTTTTAAGACCCATGTAATAGGGTGAGCCTATTGCCAACAACCGGGCACAAACCCAGAATCCGCGGCTGCTACTGGAAAATCTGATGGAAAAACGCAATAAAATTTTGCCCGACCTGGGAATCGAACCCATGACCGCATGCTCAGCAGTCGCACTTGAAACGACTAGACCAACGAGGCAGTCTAACTACAAACAGAGTATAAAACTAACATTACCACTACCCAAACAAAACAAAATTCTATGTCATTAGCATTTCCAATGATACAAAGTATCAAAGAGACACCGCAAACAAAAGACGGTCTCATCAAATATCATGATTTTACAAAACTGATACTTTTTGTGACAACCAGACGACACTAGATGGACATTTCGTAGCAATTAAGATCTGGTAATGATGGAAGGTGCGAGGCGGGAGGGATATCAAAGGGATGATGAGTCGGTTTTTTAAAAGGATTGATTCTGTGAGAACTTTTGTGGGGGCTGGATTAAATGAAGGTATGTGTGGTTGATAAGGGAATTTTGACACAGTGTATATTATAATTGAAGTCTTGAGGAGGAAGGTTGTATGATTCTGTCCCTGTAAGTTAAGTATTCTGATAAAAACCTCAGTGAGTACTAGATAGGTATCTACAGGGTGCAAAAGGGACTATTCACGAAGCCGTTAACCAAGCATTATGTACATCAAACTAAGAAACTTTACGCAAAAATTATTGCTGGAAAACGATTTTTTTTTGGGGTGAAAAATCTTGTCTTTTGTTTTACGGTAGGACTCATTGTAACGCATTCAAAACATTGTGCTGATGAATGGATTTAATAGTAGGGGGGTCGTGAAGGTGTCTTATGTAAAAAAAATACATAAAAACATTAATAAAAAAAAAAAAAAATTGTGAAAAAGATAGAACTTTGACCCCAAATATCTCCGTAACTAGAAGGTTTCCAGGTATGGTCTAGAACAAAAAAATGATCGCAATGACGATGAGAACCAGTGCCTGTCGTTTTCGTTAAGAGTCTTTTTACACCCTTTATGTAAGAATATAGGAAATATTTCATGTTGCGTTTTATCTACGCGGTTGTATGATCGTCTACACCCGCTTTTTGGGACAAGCTACACCACAACTAAACTTCTATTGAAGACTTTTAAGGGCCAATGATACCAACGAAACTAATCTAAATTGATTTCAAGGAGTGACCATGACTATCATAGCTCTTAAACGTAGTTTAGATGTGCTGAACGCGATTGGTCTCATTGTTGAATATTGTACTCTTAGGAATACACTTTCTCCCTTTTTATCGAGTACAGGTACCACACCATTGTGAAAGTGCGATTATAATTTTTAAAGTCTCATTCACTGCAGTTGCATCCTACGGAACCCATGCACTTCAAGCTAAAGCGATTCCTAAAGGACCGTTTCAAAATTCGAATTAATCAATTCAAAATAAGAACCGGAGTTGATTGCACCAAATCACAAATCGCCGTTTAAATGCCACCCACGTTCGTTCTAAATTAACCGTCTCGGACGCGCGGACGTCGGTGTCAGCTTGTCACTCTGTCACGTTCACGTTTAAAAGCATTAACCGGGACTTTCACCCGGTGTTGGGTGACCGGCCCTGTGTCGTATTCATTTCTTTTTTTTTCTTTCTCTCATATTTGGCGACTTCTTCGATTGCGATTGTGACAGGGTTATTTTTATTTTTTATGTCAAGCTCAAGTCAACTTTCTTGAAATAAATTCACGGAACATATTATATCAAATACCCTATTTCCAAAGAAATTTATATTATGATCGCGATAAATAGACGGAGCAACGCGAACAAAATCGTAATCTACTTGCAACAGCCAACATCACATATTTTCTATGACATTTCTTCTGATAGTCTCGCTAATGATATCTTAAATCTCTTGACTTGTGTCTATCTCAAGTCTAACCTCAACTGTTCGGCTAACTTCGGCTATCCTCGGGCACAAAGGTTGCGCCGGCGCCGCGTCCTGCTGATCCGATGAACTAAGCGCCCTCCCCCGCTGACAAGCCCGCTATATACAGCGTGTAGAGCGTGTCAATCTTTTCTTTTCTTTCTTTTTGAAGCCGGTTGTTATTTAAGTGGCTCACGAGATTCTTTGTAGCGCCTAGAGATGGTTATCTTTGGTTAATATGTTGGTGTGAGTAGTCAGTGGCAGTTTAGTTGAACATGGATGGAGCCCATGAGATTTGATGGATCCTAAATTGAAATGACTTTTGAATAAACCAAAAATAGGCAGTTGATTTTTTCTATTGAGGTGTAGTTAAATCATTAAATATCGTTAAGTAATCATTAGACCAAGAAGAGTTGTCAATTAGTTCAGAGTTATGTAAAGCTATTCATTAACATCAGTCTACCTTAACCAAACCGAAAATTAAACTCACTAATACTTTTAGAACTCGATAAATCCAACTGAATAAACTTGTGCTATTTTCAAACACCCTATACACAGCTCTAGGTATCAATACTTCATAATCCCATATTCTGCCTCACACCGTTTTTGTTCGTGATGAAGAAATACCATTGTTTGTGGTCCACACCGATTAGTTATGGGTGACACGGGACTCGAATGTATTGGATAATCGATTCAACTTATAATCGTTTCGATCCTAATCGATTATGTTTTTGTGAACGGCCGGTGCCTTTGTGTTCTTTTTTTAAAGCAATTATGAAAGTATAAAAATGGTGTGTCCTTCTGTGAGGTATTTTAAGTGATTTCATTTGGGTTTTTGATGTTTTTGGCTTAGATAGTAGTTAAAAAAAATTTGCGAAGTGAATTTGAGAGATTTAAAAAGTGCAGTACCTGAACTGATTAACTTTCGACGAGTGATCTTGACTCCTTTACATAAGTTGTATGACGATATCTATGATGGTTTACACATATAATGAAGGAAAGAAGGAAGAAGGGTTAGGAAGAGGTGTTCTTATACCCACATAGTGTAACATAGCTAGCTTCTTATGTTTAACTCCCATGCAATAAAGGGCCTTGAATATTTCAACATTAAGATGTGTTTTTCAAATCCAATCACAGGATCCTATTTCCGATAGAAACCTTTAACCGCCCCTTTCAACATTACTTACCTCAAAGGCCATCTTTTTCTAAAACAGAGGCCGACTAGCTCACGCCCAAAACGACAAAAGTTTGAACTCTGTAACTCCCTCAGATAATTAGTTGTAACCTCTTTTAACAATAAATCATCGGGCCGAACGAAAAATCGTAATTCCCAAAAACGGGCGTCCGGAAATTATTTGAAAAACAAAGCGCTGGCTGGCCACGCCCGCGCCGCCTTCGGTGCGCGTACGCATACTGTTCCCACGTTTAAGTACTGCGAGCAGACTTCATGAGAAGCTGTGGATAGAAGGTAGGTGTGAGGATGGTCTGTGGAAGGTTTGGGTAAGATAAGAAGAGCGGTTATAGTTTTAAGGATGGAGTTTTGTCGATCGATACGACGATACTAAGGATAGTTTCGAGTAATTGCGATAGATGGCGTTACCTGTAGCCATTAGTTTGATATAGATGGTAATAAAAGGTAAGATTATCAAAAAAATTTCAAAATGGCAATATAGATTTGATAACATTTTCAGTATGTTTTATGGCACATCCGACATTCAAAAGTGCCTGTAAGGATCTAATTGAAATAAATGCTTTTGAGTTTGAGTTTTCCATCAGGAATTTCTCAGTAGGAGTCACGGTGTCTGGATTTGTGCCCAGTTGATGGAATTAGGCTCGTCTTCTTTTACAGGGGACTTTAAACATGACTGCGAAATTTGGGTGTACTATTAGGCACACCTCTGTCTAACCCTTCGGGGATTACAGGCGTGATGTTATGTTCAGTTGTTCCATATTGGGTTGCCCAGTAACTACCTAGAAGATAGTTATGCAATAGACAAACCCAACTTAGTTGGAAAAAGGCTATCATGCTGGTCATTATGGTTCTTGACCCTTGTCAAAATTTAGTTCTAAATTAAGTATTTCTTATTTCAAAAATATCACAACAGGACTTTCTCCTCCAAAATACCCAACAAATGGTAACCATAGCAAGGAGTCTGTATAACGCGATGGGCGTCACACAAGCTGCTTCGTCGATTATTAAGTCCCATGCGCCGCTTGTTGTAATTTAACGGCCGCTTTGACATTAGCAGGACTGTCCGCATTTTTCTCATTAGTGTGGAGTTTGTAATTTAAAATGTTGATGATTTTTGGGCAGGATTACCTAAATCTATTAATTGGTTGTATCATTGATGCATTAAATATGAACTTGGACGCTGAAAAAATTTGCTGAAGTAACTGAATACTTACTTTACAAAATAACAGAAAAACAGTTTTCTTATAGCTTGAAAATTTAAGAACAAAAAGAAAAAATCCTTAAATTCGAAAAAGTCACTTTTCTAATATTTTTAAGTAAATCATCCAAGTTAGTCTGCCATCCAAGGTAAATCTATTAAAATTACACACTGTCAAGTACCCAACCTTCCCACCGCGACTGCTCAAAGACACAGGAAGTTTAACCGATCGACGTTCCATCATCGAAAACCAAAATTATAAATATGGAACACTTACCGGCGGACGTAAAACATTTATTCGTCTAATACGTCGTTATCAAGTGCCGCTATATATGGACGACTTGTCGTGCGCTCTGCGGTGATGTAGAGAGTTTGGATGTGGCTGGCATCAGAGTCGGACTCGCGCACGAAGGGATCCGTGCCAAAACTGCAAAAAAACCCCCCCTTAAATACTTATTTTATATTAATTCAATAATTTATTTTTAAAGTGAATATACCTAAATATTCTGTGAATATTTCAAGCGTCTACCTGTCGCTGTTATTAATATCGAGCAAAAAAACCCCATAAAATCACGTTTATTGTTTGGGAGACTAACATTTTTATTTTATTCTGTTTTTAATATTTGTTTGGCAACAGCCTAACTATCACGGTTCATGAGATAGTTCGTCAGAGTCAAAATTTCCCATAAAAAGGCATGACAGTTTGCTTTGTGGAATGATATATTTCATCAACAATGCTTTTAAACCGGTGGAGGAATACATCGTGAGGAAACCGGCATGTCCTAAAACTAATTTCATGACATGTTGACCAACCCGCACTGGGCCCGCGTGACATTATACACTGATTATGCTATGATAGAAATAAATGTCAGGAAGAGGTGTGACATTCTTTATCCCACTTATGGGAACAGTATAAGCTGCTGAACGTAAATAAGTAAAATGAACACACATAACATCACGCCTGTAAACGCCGAAGGGTTAGGCAGAAGTGTAGGTACCTAATAGTACACACACATTTCGCCAGTTATGTTTAAGTCCCATGTAATAAGGGGTGATCCTATTGCCATCAAACGGGCACAAATTCGTTAGAATGGGCACAAAATACGAAGAAGCTGGAGGTCACCCGCGTATCACATCCAGCAGTAACCCCACATCTCTGGTACATCCACGAGTGCGGGCACTGTGGCCGCTCGCGCACATATTTATTTATTTTTACCGAAATAGACCGAACGGTCGTCGAGTGCGTCCGATTTATAGAATGCCGTGAGCAATTTCAGTGGAATCTGAAGCGTGGTTTATGTCTTAATGTAGTCGCTGAAATTGTTACAAGCTGGCGTTTGTGGCGTTTTCGTTGGAAAAATACGGGCGCCGCGAGAGGGTTAAGCGTTTGTGTAACAGTTCGGAGATTGTTCTTGGAACTGGTAGCGGGTTCATTGATGGGAATGTAGTTGTTCCGTTGTTTGGATTTGAAGTTTTACCTGTGGCATGTATACAGTCTATTTTTCCCAGTATTACTAGTTCAAATTTTTGGATTAAGGTTCTGTCAAACTCATGATCTGTCTAGCCTTTTCTCAACTATGTTTGGGTCGGCTTCCAGTCTAACTGGATGCAGCTGAATACCAGTATTTTACTGGTAGCATTCTGTCAAACTAGTACGGATAAATTGCGGACTAGCTAAGGACACCGGACACTGATTCAGTGTAGTATCTGTCAGAGCCTTTGTTCGGAGTCCTTACCGGTTTTAGCGAAGTCGAACCTGAAGGCTACTCATCGAAGTTACAACACTATTCAAATGTAATCTAAGTCGGTAATAACTAAAAATGTTACACAAATTGCTGATACTTTGTACAAATAACAGCGCAGTGCCGAGCACCTTCATAAAGCCACAATTAAAAAATAATTAATATCCCACACAAAATCGACTAAACAATCATTAAGCCTGTGATTTGTATGGCATACTTTTTGATGAATTTTCTATCTATCGAAACGATCAATCTATCCTTACTTATTTAGTTAATATTATAAATGCGAAAGTAAGTTTGTTTGTTTGATACCTTTTCACGCCTAAACCACTGAACCAACCATCCTGAAATTGTGCATACCTGTACGATGTCAGGTGTACAGAAACGGACATAAGGTTTCATTCCGAAAAAAAGTACTGTTCCCGAGGAAAACAACAATAACGTTCTATTGATAATATATGTATGGCGCCATGTGTCTTTCGAATCATTATTGAATTATATTATTACAAGCAAAGTACTCGTACCACCCGAACTGATCTTCAAATTCTAAATTAACGTGAGCAAAGCCGCGGAAAAAGCAAGTCCAAAATTAAGTCAAAACCCACCTATCCCCATGATCCAAAACATAACACTGGGATGCTAAGTGTATTCCCTGATCTACCGATCGCCCGATCGTCCGACCATGTAGGTCACACTTCCGTGTATAAAATAAATTCGGTCTAAAAGCGCTCGTTGGATAGATTTACTGCCAGTTAATTCGGCTAGATGGTGGACTTATAGAGTGGTTTATGACCGCAGTTGTTATGTTTAGCGGACTTACGAGGTACATGATGCGTCAGCTAGTAAGGAATTGTTCAATTAAAAGGTTAGTTATGGAGGCAGTGACAGGTTTTGTAGCCACCTAGCCTCTGGTGATAGAGTATTGCAGTTAGCTACTAAGCATGTCGAGCAACGATGAATAATTAGATTCGATTTTGTGTCTATCGGTTATCGTGGTATGGACATGTGTTGCAGAAGAATGAGAAAAATGTGTAAAGTGTAAAGGATGATATGGCTAGAAAGGAGGTGACTGCTGAGATGATGAGTAATAGAGAAGTATGGAAGAAGAAGACATGCGCCGACCCCATATATATTGGGATAAGGTCAAAGGCATGACCCTGTGGACGGTGAGTAATGGGCTAGCTCGCCGTCCGTCCGTCTTTTGACGACAGGCCGTGTTGACGGCACGTTCGTGTACCACTCGTGCCTCAAAGAGATATCAGCAAACAGGGAAACCGCAAGGGCCGATGCCTGCCAGGGCTGCGGGACTGTTCGAAAGAGATACCGCGGCCCTGGAACACAAAGGGCAAGGAAGGAACATGGATGGGTTTTAGTCAGTACAAGTCTGACACTCCCTTCCACTCTGCCCAGAGCGGGAGAAGTCATTTGATGACTTCCCATCCCAAAAAAACAGCATGACAATGATGACTGTGTCGATGGTGAATGGAACTCAAACTTGGTCATACCATGGTATTTTACGGTTAAAAGATAAGGTTTTTTGGCAATGCAATAAATACATCCTTATAAATATTAATTATGAAAAACCATACCTACATACTTTCTTGTTTGTCATCAAAACTCGGTGATGAAATGTTTTAGTATTCGATTTTATTGTCTTTTGTTGGATTGAACATGAACTTTGTCACAGCATTGTAGGGTTAAAAGATTTGGTGTATTGTGAAATAATTTTAAAAGCGGGTAGCAAATTAGTTCGCCTACACGTGGAAATAGATATTGTGAATTTTTTTTATGAAACGTTCGAAAAACGAAAGTATTTCAGGTGTTTTTAAGAACTTGAGAAAGAAATCGCATTTCCAATAACACCTAACCGACTGTTTCTTTAACTTTATCTGTGTATTGTGTGCGTGTGTGCGTGAGGCTGGGTTCAATTCCCGGGACGGGTAAAGTGTTATTGGGTTTTTCCATCAAGAATTTCTCAGTAGCAGCCACGTAGTCTGGATTAGCGTCCGGTTGATGACAATAGGCTCGCTCCTTATTACATGGGACTTAAAGAAAAACATAACTGGCAAAGTTGGGTGTGCTATAATATTAGGTACACCTCTGCCTAACCCTTCGGGAATTACAGGCGTGCAAATGATCACGAGACTGCAGTTTATTGAATGCATCAATACATTACTTTTTCTGACTCATTCAGTCATTGTCAACCCACTATTGTTAAGAAATCATTTGCATGCCAACTTAATTGCTGAAATTATGCAAATCTTCGTCTACTGTTGACAAACTATAAACATCTTTACAACGAACTAGAAGCTCTTATTAAGAACTACATAAGGCTGAAAATGCGTTTTCCTATCCGCAAATTTAATTTTGCCAAAGAACGTGACAATCCTTTTTATACATTTGTTCAATTTTGATTTTAGTTCTTGTGGGGCTGTTATTAAGGTTAAAAATAGAGTGTATGTAAATGACTGAAAATTTTACTGTCATTCCATTTACTGTGCTGTGGAATCAAAGCGATTGTTGTTATGCAAATGATGTTAAATAGGAATGACTGCAATTAGTTTCTAAGGACAAAGATACTTAACGGAATAAAGATTATTGGCATGCAATGAAAGGATCTTAAACCCAGCGATCGGAAAATGCAATAAAAATTGAAACTTGTTAGATATAAAGGGTATAAACAGACTCTTAACGAGCCGAAATGCACTTGTTCTCCCCGTTACTATGTTAGTTTGATGTACATAATGCTTGGTTGACTGCATCGTGAAGTGTCTGTTTACACCCTGTATTTCCCCTACTTTAGTCTTAAATTCGCCAAAAATAAAACCGACTTAAAAAAATACCAAAAAGTGAAAAATAACTCTAGCTTCAGAAGTCGGTGACTTTTATTTGTTTGATTCAGTTTTTTTTGCAATTGACTTCTGAAGCTAGATTTATTTTTACTTTTTGGCTTCAGAACGCGAAGTTCTGTTTTTCCAAACAAAACAAAATCATCTAAATCGGTACACACACATCGGTTCATCGGAGAAGTCGGTAAAAATACATACAGTCGGACATAGAACCTCCTCCTATTGGAAGTCGGTTAAAAATATTGAAACTCGATTCAGAATACAGAGATGGTGATCTTTTCGTGGTCGACTGACATGGACGGGTGTGCTCTGTTGGTAAACATTTATACAATAACATTGTTTTATAAATATTTAATTACATTATTTACAATCTACAATAGTAATAAAAATATGTACAAGTATCAAAAGGGTGTCAAAAAATTTGTCCACATAGCTGTCAATAGGAAAAGTACGTAATAGTATAAGGCTGGCAGCATTGCCACGTTGGATGGCAAGGCCCGCCCTCTAGTCACGTGAAGAGTTGACCAACTGCTTGGCGTTTTCCCGAAACACTAGGTGGGCACTCGGACCCCATGGCCCTAGTGTTTCAACCTCAAACGGCTTACCCGTACGACGAGAGGTCCGCATAAACTGGTTTAGTATAGCTTGATTGGCGAAGTTGTCTCATAATTCGCAGACCATATTTAAAAAAAAATTGGTGCAAGCAGGGTGCAAGTAATACTTTCTTGAGCTTTCTATTCATTCCGCAAAAACAACTTGGGTGGTTAACAAATCTCATTAATGATGGATGACGCAAATTGAAATTATTTCTATAATTGGCGGGAATAGGCATATAAACCAAAATATTATAAATTTTAACTTTTTTACAGCTACAGTTATAGGCAAATAATTGCCTAAAGAGACAAACACTATAATCAACACCATATTTACATAAAAAATTATCGAAACAAACATCCATTTCAATAACATTAATTGCATAGACACTTTACTAAACTCACATTTGTCAGAACTTGATTAAAATTCAAACAGTTTTACCTCAAAACATTAAAAATGAATTATTAATAATATTTAATGTCCTAATGTCCGCCCATCGAAGCTTAGGTATGACTGACGCGAACGAATGTGTTTACAAAAATATTTTTATCAACCAAAACTATACAACCACCCTAAACTTTACACTATAAGGTTCATAATTGAAAGGCCCTATAGCTCAAAATAAGGTTGTGTTCAGAGGAACTGTTTTTACAAAAACACGCCCAGTTTGACGAAGAACGAAACAAAATTAAGGCTTTCGGTTAACTGTCACACGAGAAAGTAGTTATTAAATTTATTTGTGAGACAATCTATTCACTGGATTTTGTTTTTTGGTGATAGTGAAGGTTTTTCGCTGTTTAGAAACATGTTATTATCTGCAAAAACAGATGATGATGGTGATTATGGGTGACCAAACCTTTTATGGAGTTTGCTTTAACATGAAGACAAACATTCTTTATTTACCTATTTATTAAAAGTTTATGCGCCAGTAAAACTTTACAAAGGCGTACTTAATGTCTTGGGCATTTTCTACCAGTCTACCTTAGGGTGATGCTTTATTGAACAGTTAGGAGTTTATGTCTCTTCGACACCTTTTTTTTTCATGAATAAGTCGCCTATAAGGAATTTTCAAGAAAGAAAAAGAACGTGCAGAAATCTTTGCAGACCTATAAGTACAATGATACCAATCAGAGACCCTCAGCAATATGCATACTTTGTGTTATACCAGCGTTACACTGCGTAAAGCTGATTTTGTTGCTGACGTTCCCCCACTGCTGGGACACAAGCCCCATCTCAATGACATGGTGGATCTTAATCCAACAGACCCGGTACGGATTGGTGCTTGTCTATGATTTTTTGCCGGTTACCCTTTTAAAGAAATGCATGTCTGGGTTTGAAATATGCTCACAATTCTCCAAAATTTACATACTACATTGTCATCGAAATGCCTTAAGATCTACTGCATAAGGCAAGAGTTGTGTACTGTAAGTATAAGCACTTTTAATGGTAATTTCTTTTTCTTTCACTTCCCTATCGATTTTGACCACTCATCAACCTTTTCACATTAAATCTCACCCAGAAATAGCCCACACTTACATAGGTACACCTACACGACTGTCACCCAAGGCTAACCCTTCATATTTCAGCCTAAAGTCAATTTAATTTAGCTTCGCAGACAAAAAAAGACGATATGGGACCGAACTCATTACATGTCCCCGCCTCCGAGGGTTCCAGAGAATTCTATAAGGTCAGTCAAATGATTAACTTTCGGGACTGCGGGTCCTATTATAAAGTTTGCCATTGGCTATGTTCTGTCGTGACAGGACTTTTTTTTCTTTTGTTCTAATTTTAATTTTTGTGATCGTTTGTGGCCAGTTAATTTGTTAGCGGCTTGGCTGTGATGGTGATCTTTATGCTGTCTGTCCTGTGTTAGGCAGTTGTATCCTTTGTTTTGAATACCGGTTCGAATAATTTATAAGCATGCTTCATCATTTTTCAATACATTGCCATTCATCACAATTTCTTCAGTCTTCCCTTCCTTCTGCCACACTTCCCGGTTTCGTGCGTTCCTCGTCATGTTCTCAGCGACTTAAACGAAATCGTCAACGCAACAAGTTTTTGGACGGCCCTGCTTTCTTTGACCTAACCTTGTAGTAGCTAGGCTGAAACCACCAAGAATCATGTTGAAAGGTCCTAATTTAATTTGGAGTTGGGATTTTCGCCCCGCTTTTTTTATAGGAGTTAAGTTTCTGGCAGTTGTATAGTTTCAGTAGCAGGTAGAATGATTTTCACTGCTTCCTCAAATTCTATTTTCACTAAAAGATTGCTTACATCCGACTACTCAGCTTCTGCAAGCTCCTTTGATGTTTGATCATTGAAAAATTCATAATCTCAATTACCGATTGCGACAGCCCTTCTTGCCTTGGCGTCCTTTCAACCTAAACTGTTATTCTTACGCTTCCAACTTCTATTCCGCAACTGAACGTCACCGGATATAACGTCACGTCGGTGCACAATGTTTTTGAAATTCGAACGTCCAAGTATTGCTGTTTATAATGTCGGCACGCGCGTTCTGTCGCACGGGTGGGACAATGTTGCCAGCACTCAAAATAGATATCCTACTCGAGAACGGATGCGGTTGCCAGCGCAAAATTTGTAATGTAGGTAAACATTGTTTGAAATTGTTATTGTTTATCTGTGGAGAGGAGTTCTGGGAACTAACGTTTTTGTGGCGCGAAAAGATTTTTCTTGATGGTTTTCTTTGTGATGTGTCATGGGCATTCCTTGTTTTCAGACTGTTGTTCTGGTTAATATCTAAACACGTGTATGTTGACTCATTGTGGAGATCTGTGCTCATAGATTGTCGTCCTACTTGGGGGCCTACTATGACATGTTAAAGCAGTTGTCATTCCAGTGTAGGAAAGAGATGGCGCTACACGACCTGTATAGCTCTGTCTCTTTCCCACACTGTAATTACTATTGCTTTAAGACGTCATAGTATCCCCCTGGTATAGAAAAATATTAGAAATATGTATAAAAGATAGAAAATACCCCGACGGGAGGCGCAGAACCAGCAAGCAGCAGAAATACATACTATAACTTGACTATGAACAACGCAGTAGCTGCCACGGAGTCGGGATTTGTTCCCGGTTGGTGGCGAAACGCTCATCTCTATTACATGGGACTTAGCATAACCGGCGAAATGTGGGTGTACTATTAAGTACATCTCTGCCTCACCTTTCGGGGATTACAGGCGTGATGTTATGTTAAAGATCGCGCGGTCGTTCACCGATAAGATGGACCGACCAAATTAAAGACTCGTCATCCAACACACGGTTCTACACGGTTGTAAGAGATGCGCTGGACAGAAACCGGAGGCAGATCATCCGCTCCAGATGCAACTCTAATGCTGACCACGATCCTCAGACATGGGGGACCGATCTCAGAGGGAGTTGTGTTATGAACAACAACAACACACAGTTACAATATTTTATAAATTATGTTCTAGAACAGAAAAGCACCGTTTCATAACAAATGTGATTTGTTCAAACACAGACCATACATAAATTAATTTCGGCAAAACAAAAGCCATTCGTGAGAATTCAGAGACACTCAATCATACTTCCAACGTTAATTTGTCAAAATAGATAGATATCTATATCTACCTACAGTCCATTCTCAGTTCGTTTCCGTCTTACAGCAGCGACCTAACAACAACCATATCTAAACAGAAACAAAGATCACTGTTATTTGACAGACTTGTCATTGGCCGCAACCGAAAAGCAGCCTTATGTTCGCGACCACAAAGATCACAGTCATTTCAACAGTGATGCCAAATCAGAAGTAAAACTAACTCCAAAGTACTATACATAAATATTTCGCAACAGAACACGAAATAATTCATAAAACTCTTTTATCGGAGGTTGATCTAAAAGGTCAAGCAACAACAATGGGTTTACCCGACCTGTTCGGAGGAAAAATGATGATACTACGGTCCCCGTGGTAGTAATTAGGTTTTATTGTTGCTAGTGACATCTGTCTTCATTATATGCAAATGAAGCGCAATTATGCTGTAATTAAGTGCACCGGTTTATTATTTAATAGCTGACGATGGGAATAATGTTTTAGTTGCTATGTTGATGCTTGTACAACACTATGATAAAGATCATAATCGTCTGCTTAGCCTTTTCCCAACTATGTTGGGGTCGGCTTACAGTGTAACCAGGATGCAGCTGAATACCAGTATTTTACATGGAGGGACTGCCTATCTGATCTCCACAACCCAGTTAGTACTTGGTAAGACTGGTTGTCGGACTTTCGGGTCACTGACTATCTGTAATAACGACGGTCAAGGATCTACAAATGACAGGAAACTCGGTATGTAATGGGTGGTCAACCATCCGTAGACCAACCTAGGCAAGTGCGGTTTAACCTGAAGATTGATTACAGCGGCTGATAGTGAAATACTATTTTCATCGACACAGCTCCCACATAATTGATTGGATAGCTTACAATTTCCACGAAATCTTCATCGTTCCAACTAAGTTTTTTCTCTCAGAATTTTGTTCACGTAATAATAAAATCATCGCTATTAATTTATTGAGTGATCAATTAACACATTAAAGGCCATGACAACGCGCGCTCATTATAATAATTATGGCTTATTGGCAAACATTGATTTGTGATTTGCATACAATCTGCACTTTTAACTGCCCATTAAAAACCAACTCTACATTTTCGAGTTAAGGTTGTGAATTGAAGTAAGATGGGTGGAGTAAAATGTAAATGTCTCAGCGTACTTGATAACAACCGTGAAATCAGTTTGTAATGGTTTGTCTGTCATTCTCGCTATCGAAATTGGTCACGCAATGTCTCAAGTTTTGGTAGTTTGTGGAATTTGCAGCGTTTTGTTCATTGGATAAGCTTGTTTCTAGGTTATCTTCATTTTTAGGGTTCCGTGCCCAAAGGGTAAAACGAGACCCTATTACTAAGACTCCGACAGTCTGTCTGTCTGTTCGTGTGTCACCGGGCTATATCTCATGAACCGTTATAGCTAGGCAGTTGAAATTTTCTCAGATGATGTATTTCTGTTGCTGCTATAACAACAGATACTAAAAACAGAATGAAATAAATATTTAAGGGGGGCTCCCATACAACAAACGTGATTTGTTGCCGTTTTTTTGCTCGATATTAATCACGGCGACAGGTAGACGCTTGAAATATTCACAGAATGTTTAGTTGTATATTCACTTTAAAAATAAATTGTTAAATTAGATATAATTAAATATGAGATATAGATAATGGTACGGAACCCTTCGTGCGCGAGTCTGCCTCGTACTTGGCCAGTTTTTATCCTTGACATCTCACGTGGCTCCGTAAGCCTTTGTATATTATGAACTAAACATAAACATTTTACCTAAATACTCACACATTTACCTACATATTTCATAATGTATTGTGTTATGAGAAAAGTTCATATTTTATGTAATTGTTATTTTTCAGGAGCATTGCAATTTTGGTTATATTGAAACTTGTTTTTTTGTTTATTCTATTTCCTTTATTTATTTTAACACTTATTATTCACATTTTTCTCAAATATTCAAATATAAAACAATAACAAAAAAAAACATTAACAAATAGTAGCCCACCAGCATTGGGAACTGGGTCCCAGCTAACGGTGGTCAGGGCTCTTGAGAGAGGAACCTCCTGACAATACGCGCCGTGTCCAGAAGTACTGCTTTGTTTATTATTGTTACTGTTCCTGTGTTGGTATTAGATCTAATCAGTACCTCTACCATGAGTTTACACAGCCAAAACTCGCTAGCGTCTCCGTAAATTATTTGTATGAAATATTGTACAGCGCCCCTAGCGGTCACAGAAAGAATTAAAATTCGTACCATTAGCACTATAGATTACGATAGGTTAAAAACCTAACGTATTCTATTCGATAGTCACTAACGTTTTTCAGCTGTCACCTTATAAAACGGTACCATGAGTCACTAATTTCACTGAAGCTATCGAATAATACGCTTACGATAGTGGTTACGTAGCTCACTAGCATTTTGACGTGTGAAACTTATGTTTACATTAAAATTATAATACGTTTTTGAGTCTAATACAGTGAAAATAATGTCTGCAAGAGCTTATTTAGCATGGAATATGTTAGTGGCCGCTGAAATTGAAGACCAACGACGTGAACAACGTGAATTTCAAGCCAAAATGAGAAGTCATGTTGGATACCAATTGGAAAATATAAGTGAAAGAAAGTTTATTAAGCTTTACAGACTCTCTAAAGAATCATTTGAAGATTTGTGCATATTTTTGAATAATGTTACGGATTTGAAGTCAACACAACGAGTTTCTTTAGAACTCAAGGTAAGTTGTTATGGTATGTATGCAGCTATCTCAAAACAAAACAAAATACTTTTCATTTTGTGTGAATTTTCTCACTTACAGGTTTTATGTGCTTTGTTATTTTTTGCCAATGGTGACTACCAAAGAGTTGTTGGAGAAGCAAATCATTTGTCTCAAGAAGCAATTAGTGTATACATAGAAGAAGTGACTACAGCACTGAATCATCCTACAGTTTTGAACAAATATATAAAGTTTCCAACAACTCAACAAGAAAGGGATATTATAAAGCAAAGGTAATGTTTAAAGGTATTACTGGCAATAATTAATGAATTATTAGAAGTAACTACAACTTAGGTACTTACTTTTTTCAGATTTTACAGTAAATACAAAGTCCCTGGGATAATAGGATGTGTAGATGGTAGCCACTTTAAAATATTTACTCCAATCAAAGAAGAAGAACACCTATATTTCTGCAGAAAACATTATCACTCATTGAATGTTCAAATGGTAAATATATTATAATGACTATTATTGTTTTGATAACAATTGTAAATAAGTATTCCTAGGTACATAAAAATATTTATTATTGTAGGTATGCGACTCTGACTGTAGAATTTTGTCCCTAAATCCAAAATTTGGAGGAGCAACCCATGATGCATTTATTTGGCAAAACAGTTATGTTAATGACTTCATGCAGAATTTACATAGAAATAATGAGATTGTGTGGCTTTTAGGTAAGTTGATATAATACCTACGTAAATAATAGAACATTTGTATGGTAGGTAAAGGATAATAATTTGATTTTCCTATTTTAAGGTGACTCCGGATACCCTCAGAGGCCATGGTTGATGACACCATACTCAGATCCAGTGCCCAATTCTGTAGAGGATAATTTTAATAAGGCTCATATATCAGCCCGGGTCGTTATTGAGAATACTTTTGGTAGGCTTAAAAATCGTTGGCGTTGTTTAAGTAAAGACAGAACATTGCATTACAGGCCAGAGAAATGCGCTCAAATAATTACAGCATGTTGTGTGTTACATAACATTGCTATCAAATATAATGTTCCTGACCCGGATGGGATTTCCCTACAAACTGGAGGTAATTTCTAACATAGATCTAAAAAGTATTCAAATAATTCATTCTGTGTACCTACATAAAAATGTATGTTGCATGGTAAAAATAAGACAGCTCCCCTAACTGATTCAAAATTGTTTTCTTTACAGCTTACGAGCAAATGGAAGTATTACAAGAAAATGAAACTTCTAGCGATTTACTAATGGGCAGGGCATTACGTGATCAGCTAGCTAGGAGGCTTAACTTAAATTCTAATTAAACATGTTTTGTTAACCAGCCTTTTTATTTATTTCGTTTATTTAATCTTTAATCAAATAAAATACACCTTTAAATATTTCTTAAAAAATATATTAAAACGTTTTTATAATAGAAAACTTACAGGTCTAATTTAAATTTTAACAATTAAAATTATAACTAATCAGTCAGCATTTTAAATTAATAACTAAAAATATAATAAGATAAGGCACACAACAATAATACACATTTGACAAAAATCTGATACTAGCTAACTACACTAACTTTCAATTAATTTCTATATATATCAACTATTCTATTTCCTAAACCGATAAATTGAGCCAATAGATCCAACCACTGCTCTTGTTGGTTTAGTTCTCTCTCCCTTAATCTTAACCGTTCCTCCTCACATTTCTGTTGAAAAACCCGCCACTCATTGTCAGAATTAACAAACGCCTGTCTTGCCAATTCTGACTGAGTCTGAGTGCGAGTTCTCCTACGGGTTGGCGAGGGCAAGGTCTGCAGCAAACGGCGCCTTCGTCGTGGAGTTGCAGACAGAGGAGTCGATATTTGAGCCGCTTCAGGGATGGGCGGCGTATTGGGAACCTGACGTTCAGTCAAGCACTGCGCACTTCTGCTACTACTGGGCATAGGTGGTGGCGGTTCTATCTCGTCCTCAGGCTGCTGGGATGGTTGAGCACTGGCACTAATCCCTGCTAGACTCCACATAGCCAAAGCTGAAATGAAACAGAATACCAATGCAACATTGTTTACAATAAAAAAACCGACTACATCGTTGGTGGTTGAAAAAGTAACTACCTACATCGAATTCAACTGTCAATCATGAGATCTCAGGTTCAATTCCCAAGGCAGTGTTGTTAGGATTTTTATAAACTCTCGTTTGCAGGTCAGATTTTAAGCTTTCCCAGTAAATAGCAATATGATCGCCTCCATGCAAAGACTTCTATGCCTCCATGGCACCTAATAACATGTTGATATGTGGGTGGAACACACCTTTGCTTAGCTCCATTATGTTAATATGTTTATTTTCAAGTGTTATGTGGAGTAGGTAATACTTGAAACTTACTATTTTCTGTAGCTTCTGAAACTTCAGAGTGCACCTGTATTGGTGCAGAAATTTGCTGAATGTCCTCCTGTAATTTTATTATTAAATAAAGTTAGAAGTATAAAAATAATTACTAACAATTCTGTTATGCTGGACCTACAAAATGATGAAGATGTAAATACACATACTTATTATATTATTCAGGTTTTAACAATACTAGCATATTATCAAAACTAAATATAATAACTATAAATACTATCTGCGCTCTTCGGTTCCACTGGAATATCAGAATAAAAGATATGCCATGTCCTTCTCCAAGTCATGGTCTACCCATGTGCAACAGTCACTTTCTCATTTATAATATTAGTTAGGGTTAGCATTAGGATAATGCTGATCAATAAATTAATATTTAAATTTAAGAAAATAGATAACCTGAGACAATCCAGCTTCATTAATTTCAGGTATTCCAGTAGCTGCTTGATAGCCTACAATATTTAGGACTCTTTCCTCCAAATCGGTTAATTTAACTTTACTAGCAGGACCACCACCAGTTCCAGTAGCATCTTTGTGTATGCGAGCATATTTCCTTTTGGTATTATTTTTGAGGTCACTCCACACCTGCACACCAACACCAAGCATAGACCATCACCAAAGTTGCAAATGCCAATTAAATTGCATGAAATTAAAACAAAAAAACAATTTAAACACTACAAAACCAAATTAAATTAAGGTGAGCAAAACATACCAAAACTCATTATATTGATACACACCTTTCTCCATTTTTCAGCTGATTTTGTATCGCCAGTTGAATCGGCATTCAACATTTCTGATAGTTGAGCCCAACATTGCATGTTGTGCATCCTTCCTTGCGGACCTTCGGTGGGTTTGCTAAGATCACCGTGCCTGAAAAATATGCATTTTGTTACCGACGATATGATATGTTTTAGACATTTTACCTAGACTATATTGTTTCTATTTTAAATAGTAACAAGCTGTGCCTTCAAGTTAAATTTAGTCAAATCATATTCATAACTATATTTTTTGTTTACATTTGTTGCATTCCTCACGTCTTTATTTTAGACACTTGAACTTAGCTGATAAGCTGACCTAATACACTTTCAAAGTTTCAAGTGGCTTGGCATATCTACCTGAGTTGAGGGGCAACTATTTGGGAATTTTGTAACTTTACGTTTTAAATAATTTATTAGAAAGTAAATTCAAGTAAGTCATCTTAATACGTTCAGTAGTTTTTGCGTCAAAGAATAACAAACATCCATCTTTACAAACTTTTAAATTAATTTATAATTTTATTATATTTTCTTTTTTTTTAAGTAATAATAAAAACGTACATTATTAATTTATTTATTTTATAGGTATATCAATACATACAATAAATTGAATAGAAAATTGAAACATACCTTTCCATGAACTCCACCAACAATTGAAACTGTGAGACACTGGTCCTCATTGTATAAAATAAACTGTTTGAATACTTTGAATCTAATTGTAAAGTTAACTTTTAAACCACAACGTAGCTCTGTGACACAACGTCAACAAACAAAATTATAAATTCAAACTAGACGACGACAGTGACGTTTTAAGGTATCGAAATTCAAAAACCACTAAATACCTTAAGTAGTCCACTAACCGTCAACTTTTCTAATTAGTCGGTTTATTTGTGATATTGAGTGTCTTAACATTTTTAGCATAGCGATAACAGTACATTTTGAGCATAAGAGCCGTTCTCTCTTCTTATTAGTAGGAAAGAAGGAAACAAAACATAAATAGTGACGCATAGACGAAAGTATTCTAATGAGTAGAGTGAAGTTAGCTAGACGACACGGTCTATCGAGCTTACCTTATCGCCTGCGTAAGACTCCGTAAATCTCATGGTACAAGCATTATCGAAATCTATTCGATCCACGTTAGCACGCTAGCGAGTTCAACGCTAGCGAGTAAGTTTTCGATGACATCTCATGGTAGAGGTACAGGTCCAGTTCGTCCCACCATCTCTGCGAGGTCTGCCGCGACAAGATTTCTTAGGCATAACTGCAATTGACAAATCCGGTATTGACCAACTTTAACCGATGTCTAAGAATGAATACCTAAAACTGCATTTTCAACTCTCGGAGCAGAACTGACAGTTGAAATTCTAACAGTGCTATAATATTTAGGCTTAAGTACCTCATTCTTTCACAAGCTGTTGATACTTATCGACAGGGTCTCCACACATTTCACACTATTGTTGAACACAGAGGTGTGATGTATGGAGAAGGCAGTATTTAGGAACTTTAATACTAGGTGTCTCGATCTTCAGCTTAAGTCGCACTTGCCTAAGTTGGTCAGTGGATGGGTGGCCACCCATTATATATCAAGTTTCCTTCGTGCCTCGGAAATCACGTTAACCCGTTGGTCCCGGCTGTCATTTGTAGATCTTTGACAGTCCTTACAGGTAGTCAGTGGCCCGAAAGTTTGAAAACCAGCAGTGCCAAAGGGTATCGTATTACTCAGTACTAACTGGGTTGTGGAGCTCAGATAGGCAGTCGCTTCATGTAAAATCCTCGTATCCAGCTGCATCGATTAGACTGGAAGCCGACCCCAACATAGTGGGGAAAAGGCTAGACAAATGATGACTTCTAGGTGGAATATTTTGTACTTCTTCTCTCGCAAAGAATTATGTTGAAGTAACAATATGAGCTGGTGTCAGCAACGAAGTAATGGAGTTGACTGCCCAGGGAGCGTGGACGTAACTTTACAATTTCAGAAACAGCCCCAGTATATGTTATTTTCTGACATACTAAGTAACATAACCTCACGCCTTTAATCGCTGATGTGTTATGCTCAGGTGTTCCTAATAGTACCTACCCCACAAGTAATAAGGGGCGAGCCATCAACTGGGCAAAAATCTGGACTCCGTGGCTACTTTTGAGAAATTCCTGATAGAATAACCTAATAACATTTTGCCTGACCTGGGAATCAAATCCCGGACTATATTCTCAGCAGTCACGCTTATCGTCCCCTAAACCAACGACGCAGTCACTACACGCTTAGTACTTAGTTTAGATACAAGAAGGATTAGACTATTGGACATAAACACAAATTGTAAGCGATTTTATAATCAGTCATTCACCGATATTCTAATGGTTGGTTGTCACGATCATGGTTTTTTTCTTAATTCATAATTTTATGAATGTTGCCGTTTTGTCGGAGTTCATTCTGCAATACTAATAAACAATGCTACATTATAAAAACTTGTTTTCTATTATGGAAATATAATTCATTTTTTTTTCACGAAAGTCGTTTGTAGTTACAAACCAAGATTGTTATTACAAATTATCCTAGAATTATTAATTTGATCATAATTCTTCTGCCCTTATACGAATTGATTTTAGGGTCGTCGCAGTAATATGTCTTCTTCTTCTAAACTTCTCTATTACTCGTCACCTCAGCAGTCACCTCCTTTTTAGCCATTTTATCCTTTACACAGTCCATCCATCGATTCTTTGGTCTTCCCCTCCTCCTACAGATTCATACTCAAAACTTTCCATATTTCTCATTCTTCCATATCAGAGGTCCTAAAATTATTCTTCTTCTTACTGCCCTTATCCCGTTCTATTTGGGATCGGCGCAACACGTTTTCTACTTCTAGTCTCCCCTGACAGACGTCACGGCATCATTTACTCCTTTCTCTTTCATATCAGTCAAAGGCCCTAAAATTATTCATTAGCTTGAAATTATGATGACGAACTGTATTAGTGCTGAGGCACTGCCACAGTTTGTCGTCTCGTCATTTCGGTGTTCTTCTTTTGATCGGGCGCTTCAGGTGTTGTAGCACAGTCAGAAGGATTTCGTCTGGCAAAGCAATCTTGAATCCAATAATTAATACTGAAAATGGCTTTACTATTTGTTTTGAGTTCCCGATATTTTTCGGCGCTGTTGGAAGCACCATGATCATGGTTATTCAGAAGTTATTGCGGGTTGGTGTTTATGAGCCGAAAAATCGGTCTACCCTCTTTCTTGTTCGTTTCCGCGCTTGGTGCCGCTACCACTGTCACACACAAAACTTGATGATTCTGGTACCAATACACGTAACTCATTGTGTCCGTTTCCGAAAAAAATTGTGTGGTAGGTATATCCCTTATCGTGGGTTGGGGTGTGCCTATGTGATGCGGAAGAATGAGGAAAATATCGTGACGAAAGTTCTGAGTATGAATGTGGATGGGTATAAGAGTATAGGAAGACCAAAAAAAACGATGGGGGGACTGTATAAAGGATGATATGACAAGAAAGGAGATGACAAGTAATAGAGAAGTACGGAAGAAGGAGACATGCTGCGCCGACCCCAAATGATTTAGGATAAGGCCTACAGAATGATGAACGATGATGACACTGTAAAATTGGTAACCCGATTATATCCCTTTTTCAGTGTTAATAATAGTGGCAGTGGCCATGTCAGTTTAAAAACTATACTACCACATCTATTCCCCAGGCCATCAAAATTCATCTCATCAAAACGTCGACCACAGAGGCCTGTCTCTACAACAAGCAACAAATTAAGAGATTTCATTCCCGCCGTTTGTATACAAATTGTTATATGAGACTGTCCATTGTTCCTACCTTATCGACCACCTGATCTAAGTCGGCGGCTTTGAGTTCCGTCTTCCATTAATTCTTCATATCATATTTATGTTGACTGTTCTGTGATGTCATGAGATACTTAATGTCTGTTTCTGGTAAGTAGACTGCTGGGAGATGTTGTAAAATTAAGGTTCTGTTGCATAGATATTGCCTCCTTTATTAACTTCAGAAGTGATTTTTTTGTATTTTATTTTGAGGAATAATCTTGTTACGTACGGTGGATAGTCCTCACTTTTAATGGATCATCATTATCATCATTATTATCAGCCTTTTTCCACTGTGAAGTATAGGTCTGTTCCCTTTTCTGCTATGCTTCCCTGATTCACGCGACCCTCAACCAGATCTTATCCGCGATCTTCTCAAATCTCATCCAGTTATCCAATGGATACTTGGAGGGCACTCTGGCCGGGAGGACAAAGACCAAAAGATATTACATATTTTCAGCTAGTTCATGATTGAAATTCAATAAATTAGTAGGTAACGCACTGAAACAAATTGTGTGACTGCCTGCTGGCTAGCTTGCCTTTTCCTTGAGTCCAGTTAAGAGTTGATTGTTTTTCCAGCTTAAAAATGAGATAAACCCGTAACCTCTTTTCACTAACAAATATATTCTGAAATTCCTGAAAACAGGCATCAACTCGACATCGCTCAAATCCAATTTCACAAAGCAAAACGCTTTCTCAATACAGCAAACAAATTGCTTCTCCCAATTCATAACGAAAGACAAAGCAAAATTTTAACTTCCATGGCATTACCAAAAACCCGAAGCTAATTAACTCTGAGGGCTCTTAATTAGCCCCATTGTAACATGACAAGAGAACCAACCATTTTAAATTTCAAACGCGAGGTTGTACCACCTCGCGTTTTATACACACGGACGAGTAGGATTACGAACGGGGTAGCATAATTGATTGGTATTTAATGGTAAATTTTCAAAGACAAGGTGATGAAGTGAGAAAAATAATATTAAAATTGAAAAAATACGTAAGGTAATGAAAATTTTAAAACATAAAAGATAAGGTTTGTCGCGTTTTTGAGGCAATGTTATTAAGAGATTTGGAAATTCTTTAGTCATTCCAAGGTTGTTTTTATAGATATTATACATATCAAATAAGGCTTACTAGCACACCAACCAGTATCGCATATATTACGTAGGTACCTACTGTCTTCAAGATGCCAGCATTTTTTGCAGTGCCATGATGTTATATAATGAACTTATATTGCAAAAAGTCCACCTAAAATAATCCAGTCCACAGCTATAAAACAAGCCATTTATACAACCAAACAAATTGTTTTCAAAATCCCAAACCCATTTTATTTTTAATCCAACTTGATCGTAACTAATTATCGCCAATATTTCATTGCCAACATGCCGATTTGTTGCCAGATCGATCAACCAGCATGTCCGACTAATGTTTGGGTTACAAATCAAAACAAGATCTTAAAAAACGTTTAACTAAATCATCGTTTCTTTCCGAAAACTGTTTCACTTTAGATAATTATAGGCTTCTGACCATTCTGTTTCTTCTGAGAGAATTCCGTGGAACTAATTAACGCGTAAGGGTTGTGTGTCCCTCTCCAACAACATAAAATTTGCTATAAAGTTTTATAAGTCGACTGGGTTTGTGTGTGAGACAGATATACCTACCTAGATTTGTGCTGACTGTACGAGGCAGGTAGAATATTGTGTGCTTTTTTTTCTGAAAGTATTAGCTGTGATGGAAGGTAATACTGAAGATTTTGACACACGTTTGGCGGTCAATCAGAAACTCTGATAGGATAACATTGGATTTATTGCGCCATTTATTGAAGCCTGGTTTTATGTTTAAGCATCTGCTTACTAAGTATGAAAGACAGCTTTTCTAAATAATTATTTTTCCATCATAATGAATCATTCTTATCACATTCATAATTTCCTTACTTTTTGTAGCAATTGGACCCACATCTAACCTGGTTTTTCAACCTTTATTTCAGTGCATCTGAGGTTCAGAAAACCTTATGAATATCCACTTCTTACAATAGTGGTATTTTGCATTCAATCCAAGCTCTAATACTGCATCTAACTCAAACTCAAACTCAAACTCAAAAGCATTTATTTCAATTAGACCATTACAGGCACTTTTGAATGTCAGAAAAACAAATTAGGCTAAGCTACAGTCACAGACACAAGGCATAATAACTTGTGAAAGTACTGTAGTTGCCCATTCCAAATCTTGCACACTCTTCACCTTAGCACCACCATAATCCATCCTCGATCCATCGTTCATCTGTTCAATTTCAAAACTAGGTCGTCTACTTCCTGCCTCAACCGTACCACTTCAGGCACGATCCCCAAACGGTGCATAAATAAATTGTTTTGACAGATACACCTTCATGTACAGATAACGACAATATCATAAACATGTGTAAAGTGCTCTTATATTTATACTGGGACGACTTCATTTGCATTCTGGTCGGCATCTCAAGCACTTAGCGTGAAGATATGGACAGACGTGACGGGCTGACATGCATCAATCTTGTCACGTGACTCGATAATTATGTTGCCAACTGTACTTTTGAATTTGATACAGTTTTGGTGACCCTTGTTTGGATGCAATAAGGTTGTGATTTGCGTAGAATTTTGTTTGGGGATTTGTAGATCGGTTTGTTGCTTTAGTGACTGATAACATTCTGCAAACTTATGACATTCATCCTTGCTAAATAATTACGATCCTTAGTACTACAAACATAGAATGGTTTTTAGTTTACCGTAATGTTTTGTAATTTACAGTCGTGTTGAACTATCACAGGCGACATTCTCACACCTTACTGTATTTGATAAGTGCCGCATATTAATTTCGCAAATAACAATAAATTCGTTCACGATTCGAAAGTAGGTTAAATAAAATAGGTATAATGAACGGTAGGAAACTCCCTTAAGTTACGGTTCTTCTGACCTAATAAAGTGTGTAATGGTTTTCTTCGATAGAACTCCTTGTTGTGCAACCTCAAACGATGAAAACTTTAGTGTATAGCAGATCATTATTATAAAAGGTGAGTGTGTGGGGTTTGGCGAATGGATAAAATAAGAAATGAGTACAGAAGCGGAAGTCTGTAAGTGGCGCCGGTGACTGAAAAGTTGTGTAGTAATCGGTTGTCGTGGTACCATATGATGCCGAGGAATGAGAAAAATGTCGTGAGGAAAGTTTTGAGGATGAATGTGGATGGGTATGAGAGGAAGAAACCAAAGAAACGATGGATAGACTGTATAAAGGATGATATGGCAAGAAAAGAGGTGTCTGATGAGATGACGAGTAATAGAGAAGTATGGAAGAAGAAGACATGCTGCGCCGACCGCAAATAAATTGGAATAAAGGCAAGAGAAATATAATACCATTATTATAGGTAAGCACAATCAATTAAATAGTGCTGATGCAGTCATGAATTTAATTAAACATTTCGTAACGCTACAGTCTGTTAGTATTGATACTACTAGGTACTCTAATCGATATATTCTTGATACTATGCAACTTCTAAAAGTCTTTAGAAAATGGTGTAGGTGCCTCCTTATTATATTTGTGTGTTATTTCAACTCCTACTAGATATTTGACAGTCTTAAGAAGCTCAAAATCTTACCAAGGGGTATCGTGTTAGCCAGGGTTGTGGAAGTCAGGTAGAGAGTCGTTTTAAGTATAATACTTTGTAGTCAACTGGGTCTGGGTTGACTGATGATGAGTCCAACGTATCAAATCAAATCTAAAATCTTGAAAATTATGGTACTTACTTATCTGTGTGACATTTAACACTTTTTTTTTCGGATGGGAAGTCATCAAATGACTTCTCCCGCTCTGGGCAGAGCGGAAACGAGTGTCAGACTAGTACTGACTAAAACCCATCCATTTTCATTCCTTGCCCTTTGTGTTCCAGGGCCGCGGTATCTCTTTCGAACAGTCCCGCAGCCGGACATTTAACACCTCCAGTAGGACCTGTCAGTTTCATTAGCTGTAATGTTATTTGATATACTTAATTAAAAGAACTTATCGAAAAGAGCGATATATGTGAGTGAAACAACTTGGCAGGCGTCTGGTTTCGGCTCAAACAAGACAAGGAGATAACAAATAACGAAAGACGAGAGTTAAATTAATTACACATGTAACTTACTAATCAACAATTAACAAGCAAAAAAGGCCCAAGTAATCATTTAAAAGTATCAAGAAACATCAGTATACCGTCCGTAACTATCGATAAATCGTCGCAGGTCGTCACAGCGACACAATTAGTGCGACGGCGACGTTGACTTACTTCCAGCGATAGAACGTTCACACGAACAACCATAAACTTGATAAGTCCACACGCAAACTGTCGATAGTCGATAAACCGTCTTGAATTATATCGACATGCTGTCAGGCCGTCCTTATTTGCATTTAATTACGTGTTTTTATATAGATAAAATGTAATGGATACTACTTTATTATATGGGAACTGTTAGTGTCGTACGTTTGTGGAATTGAATCAGTGGTGCGTCTATTTATTGGTAAGAGGTTAGACTTCAACCTTATTATTTAAGGCATAAGGGTGATACGAGGCTGACCGTCTGTGGGCGCGGAAGACGCACGACGCGGCGAATTAAGCTATATAAAACCAGTATACGGATCTCTCATTGTATACGAAATCTATACAAAGCGAGGCCAAGGTATACTGGAAATGTACAGTTTCATGTGCCGCCGTTTGTACCTAAGTAAGATCATGGTGTTACTTTATCTGTGGCCTATTTAAGTGTTTAAACTTCTTAAACATTTAACAGTAAGTGATATTCTTTTGACTTACCTCTCATTTTATGAAAATTTACGAAGATTAATATTTTCACTGAAACTCTAAGACCCTCCTCGTTCTTCGTTGGGCTAGTGGTCGCAATCGGGACTGCTGAGCATGAGGTCCTGGATTAGATGCCCGGGTCGGACACATTGTTGTTGGGTTTTTCTATCAGGCGTTTCTCAGAAGCAGCCATGGAGTCTGAATTTGTGTCCGGTTGATGACAATAGGCTCACCTCTTCTTACATGCTACTTAAACATGACTGGCGAAATGTGTGTGTACTATTAGGTACACCTCTGCCTAACCCTTCTTATACACACGTAAGTTGGGTTGACCAGAAGCAAGCACGCTTAACAAATGAATAAGTAATTTTGATTGGCTCAGTAGGTTTCTTCTGTACACTGAAACGAGATTACAGTCTGCAAAAGAATAACTACCTATATCCCCAATAAAACAACGGTCAACCGTCTGCTAAAGAAAATAATTGATAATATAACTAACCACGAAAATTCTTAACCACCAAATAAAATGCCCATGCATAAAATTTAATACCCATAAAAATATAATAGGTACCCCGATTGAGTGCGATTCGTTCATTATTGGCGTGGCAACACCTGCCGGGTACATCTGCGGTCATTTTATTGTCCAAAATGAATCCTCGAAAGGGGCAAAAAGGATAAAAAATATCAAAACTACTAACAAACTGTAAAAAACTCGGGCTACGGTTGCGATTGATTAGGGATGTGGATGTATCGATAGATTTGAACATAATATCGAACCTTTCAGGAAACAGATTTTTTTTGGAAGAATACATGAATGAAGCGTCGAACATAAAAATACTTAGACTACCTTCTCTCAGAACTCAATTTATTCCGCTTTAAAAATGATTAAAGCAATTACAAATAAACAACTGTTATTATGCCTAAGAACGCTTTTACCAAAAATTACGGTGTACATATCTTTTCATTTCATTTTACAATTTTGTGGATACACTTCTCACTTTTATCGATAACTTCTATAAATCACTACGGCAGATGCAGCTCCGATTTGGAGTACACTCGGAAGATAATTCATTTCCACGGCGCGCTTGTAACAGTAAGTCACTGATGAACTAAAAAAAATAACAACAATAGTCTATTGTTTTTGTATGAACTTGCAGATGTACCATCCACACTTCAGTTAAACATCTGGTTAGTTTTATTTATCGGGTGGGCGTTTCTTCTTTGATGTTATTAGCAAAGGTGTTGGAGAAAAGTAGGCTATTTTGTATATTGAAGATTGATGTAATCAGAATCAGTTTTTGTTACCGAATTTGGTTCATCAGAAGATAAGACTCCGCGCAAACGGGCCACCGGTGGCCGCCACCGGTAGCTATCGCGCGCCACGTTCTTTGGTACCGCGCAAACGAAGGGTCAGTAGCTGCCACGAGTAGTCGATATTTATTCATAATTCGCCACCGGTGGCGTGTCGCGGACACTGAGTCGCGAGTGGCCGCTGCCGGTGGTGGCATGTTGCAGCCACTGAGTCGCGAGGTCGCTACTCGCTACACGTGTGCAGCGATTCCATGCAAATTGTTTTTAAAATCATGTAAACAGCGTGTCGCCAGCCGCCAGTGGCGGTCACGGCGGAGCCTAAGGTCGATTAACCCGTGTCAGTTAGACTTCTTTTGCTTTAGGTTAATAATTGTGAGAAAATAAACAATTGATGCCTAGGCAGGATGGAAGAGGTAAGGTTCTGAGGTAAGGAATGAAAGAAACAGAAACAGTATTTATTTGACGCGCACAGGATAAAACATTAAAACAAAATTGAATAAAAAGAAAACAGCAAAAATATGAAGATTAGGTTTCTAGATAATTATTATAATTAGATACTTGATGAAGTTATACAACTTCATCAAGTTCACCGTTTACGATGATTGGAAAGTCAATAATTTATAAGAGCACTCACATGATTCACCACAACCATTATGACAATCCTGCTGAAAGTTAATAGAAACACGAAACGCTAAAACGATGGCCACTTGCCTAGAACCTCTGGCCCTTTGTATTCTTTCATTCGCTTCTTAAATTGATAAAGGAGCCTCCACCACATCTCACACTTTAAACACAACCGCACTCTTCAGTTCCATTTTAAAATATTGAACCTAAAGAATTTCAGCAAAAATACCAATTAGCCTACCGCGTCTAATTGCAGCCCCTCACCTTCTTTACCATTAATTAAGTACGGCTAACCTAAACACAGATACATCATCCACAACATTAATGTCACTGGAGTTTTAAAAACTATGTTTTAAGGCACTCTACACATAAGTGCTACCATATTTATTAAACGCCGTAAGCCTGAAGTCTCATCTTCCATTTTACGAGTCAAAAGTTATTTTTCTAATGTCTTCTAGCGATAGTTGGTGGTAAACTGCAAAGGGACCGAGGTTTTGTCATTATTTCCCTTATAGGTTTTCATATGGGATCGTAAAATTTATAGTTTTAGTGTAATTGTCTATTATTGGTAGGCTAAATTTACCTTCGTTAGAGTCTTTTGCTCAAGTCTGGGGGACTTGTTGGTGAGTATGTTTAGTAAATAATGGACTTTTAAAGAACTAAACAGGCTTTTAAAAAATAGGCCACCAAATCATTTTTTGTTCTTTGAACTAAAGTAAGAAAGAATATGAAATATAGTAAAAATTCTCTTAAAAAGGGCTTTGCAGTGTCTAATTTCCTAATTCTATACCGACTTCTGTTGGCCAATCAACTTGTAGGCGCAAATGAATGGCATTAACCCATTAAGAGTGATTCTTTTTTATTCTTCTTCAAGCTTGTTAGATTTGCAGCCAGAAATGTAAACCAGAAACAATTACTAATCTATCAGCACAAACGAAAGCAAAAGACTTACCACACAAACGTTGCGGTGCGTCTCTGAATAAATGCTGGCCCATTTACAAGAGTGTAAGATATGACGTGATATAGATCACTCACAACGTAATAAATAAATAAATAACATAAGAAAAATTACACCGTAAAGCGAATGTTACCGGGGGCGCTACGGCTTCGCTAGGGTAGTGAGGATACACCTTAATAAAGAAATGCATTGACAAGGATTGTTTTAAAACAAATATAATATAAATCCGTAAAATGAATAAACCGAAGGCGATCGATATCGATATCGAGTTCCCATCGCTTTTAAATTGTTTCGTAATTTTGACAGCAACTTTCAACAAGATGGAAAGATTTTTGTTAAGTCAATCCAATACATTTTTAACTTTTCCATAGTCATTGTCGCCGAAAGCAAGGTAATGATCAGTTGGAAAAGAAATCAATTTATCTTCACTAGAAGAGCTGTTCGTCAAAATAGTAAAGTAGATCAGTTGCGGGTTGTTAGATTATTCCCCGTATTGACAAACGCTTCGATTCGATGTCGATTCGGGAAGTCGTTGGTCTACTATTCTTGGCACAACGAAAGCGAGCGAGATAAATATACGACTTTCTGAATTGAAGCGATTGTGAAAACGAGGGCATAATTCGAAATCATATTCCATTGTAAATCAAAACCTATAATATCGTTAAAACTTCACCGATAAAGCTGGTGTTTTTGGATTTCGTTGTAATGAAGATGTCTTAAGCTTTAGACGAATTGATACTTACTGAAGTGACGGCCAATACATCTTGCTTATTGTTTTCTTTTTAAAATTATTATTTAAGCTTAGTATTCAGGTCACTAAGACCTCATAATATTTTTTCTTAGGAAAATTCATTTCAATTAATAAAATTAATAACAATAAACATAGTTCCCAGTCATACCCTCACTAAGATGCACAAGCTAGCGCCGGGCGCAAGGGAGCGACAGGGACGGATGATTTAGAAACCCCTCGGGAGGTGCGCGACGCGACCCGGTATTAATATTGTGACTCCAACCTAGTATATCTTGGGAAAACAGAGCAATAGTTGCTGCATTGTTTTGAGGAAAAATGTCATAATCCTTATAACGTGGCTATATAAAATAGGTAACTTCTCTCTCGACGATATCATTTCCTAAACAATAATAAGGTGAATTAAATAAAAATATTAAAAAAAAAAATAACTGAAGGTATAATAAAGTGAGGTCACGTAAAATTTCGTATAAGCCTTATAGTGCAGCAAAATATGTAGTAAACGGATGAACAATTCAGAAATAAAACAACGAATACAAACGTACTAGAAATAGACAACTCTAATACAGTATCGGTTCAGTGTCCTGAATCAGGATTCATGTGCAGTATCAGTATTAGTACTTCTTCTTACAACATAAGGAAAAAAACGCAGCTGAGTAAGCAGAGAAAGAAAAACATTTATTCGCACAACAAAACGCACTCAAACAAGCATGGAAAACAAAATGAAAGGGGAAAATATTCATCAAAAACAACAGTTTTCACTTTGTCCATTTTATCTCTAAACTTACATATACTACAAAATTATGATCACTCCTTTGCCGGCACTACGTTTTGGTATCTGTCGCCTTACACCTCAAGGTAAATTGGTCCCGAAATTTCAAATTCAAATTCTGTTCTCATTCCCATGTGTGCCCCGCGGCGCGAGCGCTTTTAACATTGTAATTGGTCCTCCGCCGATTGGGGCCAATGGTTATTGCACCCTTTGATGTGGCTTGATTGGTCCCCAAACGGTTTATTACGGATAACTGGGAACTGTGTGTCGGTTATCGTGTGTTGTGTTAGGTCGTGGTCGGCTTCCGAATGTTAATGGAATTTGTGTGCAGCAGTCTTTTCCAATTTCCACTCTATTTCCATTGAAATCAACTTAATGCTATCAATTTGGTAATATGTGATTATGAAGTCTGTGGAATTCACTGCCGGTTTCCCTGTTTCCCTAGCATTATAATCTAGATCTCTTGAAAGTTCAAGTGAATCGGTTTCTTCTAAGTAAGCGTGCTTCCACCCTAAGCTGCGTCATCACTTCACATCAGCGAGTTACGGCCAAAGGAGAGACAAGGTGTGGGTCATAGTCCACCACGTGAGCCCAGGGTCCGTTGAAAGATGTCACATGTCATCGAACTTTTGGTTCGAAAGAAATATCACCGGATGTCAAAAATCGTGAGAATACACAAGCTGGTTTCCTCAAGACTTTTGGCATCACCGTTTTGAGAACAAATGAGATGAAAGAATTCACACAAATAAATAGGTTACTTTTCTTCGTTTTTACTAGTTAACTAAGAGGCAAGTCATACGATATTCCTTGTTTTTGTTAGTAAACCAATCTCTAATTTGCTCTCTTCTGGATCCCTATTAGTTTATTCCAAAACCTACAAACTAGATATTTCTAGTCGACCGGTATAACAATCGACAAGCTTTACGTTAGTAGACAACCAGACGCATAAATTATGTTTGCAGAAGTAAATCACAATTTGATTATACGTTTGATCCCTAGCTTTGGACATGCTTGTGATCCAAATGGGTTACATCATTTGGCAGTTCGTTATTATTGTAACCTCTTTTGTTGTTCTGTTTTGAATATAGATTTTGTATTAAACTAAGTTGGTCGTCATCGACATTTTTAGACGTTGGTTGGAATCGAGCTACCAACATAAATTAAGACAGGAAGTGTAGATTAATTTAGGCTATTTGCCTTGTAGGTCGAGTGGTGAGTATGAGGTCCTGGGTTTGAGTCAGTGGTAGCTGTCACGGAGTATGAATCTGGGTCCAGTTGATGGCAATAGGCTCGCCCCCTATTACATGGGACTTAAAACATAACTGGCGAAATGTGGGTGTAATATTAGGTACAACTCCGCCTAACCCTTCGGGGATTACAGGCATGATTTTATGTGATGTGTTGTTTGCTGAGCAGTCTTGCCAAGTTTATCTTACCAACTGGGTTGTAGAGGTCAGATAGACAAGTGCTCCTAGTAAAAATATGATATTTAGCTGCATCTGGTTAGACTAAGCCGACCCAAACATAGTTGGAAAAAGGATAGGCAGGTGATGATTGAAACTCAGGCAGTTACTACTGCAATGCGATGCGAAAGGCATCACAAGTGTGTTGCCATCCCAAAGGTTTCATTGAATGATGTGCCAAAAAATGCAAAAACGAACAGAAACGCTACGAGAAGCATTAGGTAGGTATGGCAATATTCATATTTAATTCTACTTGATTATAAGAAGTTCTTCAAAGTAAAAACTAAGCAGTATTTCTATAAAATTAGAATATCTAACGACATGTTTCTAACTCACCAATCTGAATAACTTACAGACGGCCCTTACTTTTCATAATTCAACAATTTGGGACCTTCGAAGACCTTGGATTTTAATACTTTAACGACCTGTTAAATATTCAAATCTAAGAAATGGCTTTCCTGCGGCTATGACATATTTAGTAGAATTTATAATTTTATGACTACCGATACAACAGCCCGAAAATAGTTGACCCCTCTTCTGAACCAAAGTTAGACAGTCCAGGGGCCTGTAGAAATGGTTTTAATGACTTGTTTCGATGTTTTGGTACAAATTACTGTCTTTAAGTGTTTAAGCTATTTGAAAAGAATTTCTAAAGGCGTATACATACGGTCATTATATTAAGCGACAAGGGTAAAAATGAACATTTGAAAATTTTGCCTGTTAATATTTTTGTAATAGAGAATGAGTGCTAACACATCGGTTTTTTCCTTGTAAGAGACTAAGAAGATGTCAAAGAATGATTAGAATTACTGAGAAATAACTTTTAGAAGCCAAAGATTTCCTATAACGCACTGTATCGTCTTTGGTAAAGGTGATAAAATGTCACAATTGCCTGTGGCTAACCCTGAAATTTCATTAGAAAAATGGATTCTAATACCAATAATTAGATATATCTATCTAAATAATTTACGTTTAAAACCTTTTTCTCTTCTATTTTTCTTTGCCCAACACGATACCCAACGATTTCATTATATTTTACATCAATTCCTAAGTATCTACACATTGTAGGTGGCAATAAATGATTGAGTAACTTAACAAGATGATGAATTGATATAACATTACATGTTCACACCAGTGGCAAATGTTCCATACAACTAGATTCCTACCGGATTCTCTTTGAAAAATGGCACAGTCAGTATTTTATAGACAAATAATTGAATCTTATTAAAGATATGCACTCCGGCTTACCTCTTACAAAATTGTCATAAATTGACCCTACGCTACTGCATCACACCAGATTTTTCTGAAGCCATACACGTAAGTAAGAAGTAGGTAACTTAGGATAGTTATGATTAAATGGTTAAATATTAATAATTACAACATTACTATGATTAAAGAACTAAAAATGAATAAGAAAACTATGATGACTACAATGAAGACTAGAACAATAAAATATTCTTTTCCATAGTAGCAATATTTCTCAGACTATTGTCAGGGTACGCTTTACTAATTAACTCATTAGTAAGCGACTTTGTAACATATTTTTTACATCGAGTAACAATGTAACCGACAAATGAACAGTTTTATAACATGGTGTACTGTTAAGTTTATAAATAATTTATTTTTGATACATTTTGTTATGCAGGTGTGTAAGATGATTATCTATAGCTGTACTACAAGGGCTGAAGTTCTAACCCAAGACACGCACCTACACGCACCAAGCCGCAAACGTTTTGGTGCGTGGTGCATCTAGTTTTCTCAAAATAGCCAAAAGTTCCTTGCAACACTGTAACTTCTCATTTTCAAACGTTATTAATTATTGTTAGTGTTAAAACTCGATTTGTTTAAAAAAAAAATACAAAATAGGCACATGGGCTACTTACTCTTACAACAACTCATTTAGGAAACTCAAAAACATACAGAACTTCTTCGGATCATCAACATCATCATCCTATAATGTTCACACTGCTGGGACACAGGCCTCCTCTCTATGAGAAGGAATAGGCTATAACCCACCAGGCCACCACGTGGGCCCAGTGTGGATTGGTAGATGTCACATATCTTCGATTTTTTTGTTCTAGGACATGCCGGATTCCTCACGATGTTTTCCTTCACCGTTTTTGAGAGCAGTGGTGATGAAATAAATTTCACAAAGAAATGCGCCTGCCTGGGTTCGAACCCACCACCACTTCTTCGGATAATCATCATCATCTGCCGGCTTTTTCCAAAATATGTTGGGGTCGGCTTCCAGTCTAACCGTATGCAGCTGAACACCAGTATTTTACATGTAGTGACCGCCTATCTGACTTCCAGAACCCAGTTAATATTCGGTAATATGATACCCCGTGGTAAGACTGCTTGTCAGACTTTCGAACCACTGACTACACACCCCCGTAACGACTGTCAAAGATCAATAATTGACAGCCGGAACCAACGGCTTACCGTGCTTTACCAGGCACGGAGGAAACTCGGTATGTAATGGGTGGTCACCTATCCACGGAACAACCTAGGCAAGCGTGCCTTAACCTGAAGATCAACCCCAAAGGCTGTTATTATTTAGCCATAAGCTCCTCGGATAACCAAACCTGTCCGAAAACATAACATGTTTTCTGAAGTTGTTGGAAACCTTGCTTATCAACACAGGCTTGCTTACAGGCTGTCGTTTTGCATCCTGGTCTAATTCGAGAAGGTATCTATAATCATCATTACGTATAACTTTCAATATTCGACCAAACCTGAAATTAGCTGTTGCTTACATTTTTGTTTGCATAACTCATCAAAAGCTGATTTTTTTTTTGCAATTTGACCCTGTTGCAAACCGACAGCCTGTATAAAGAACTTCGTATCAAAACAAAGATATTAAAGGTAACTTAATCGTACCTAAGTGACATTGATTAGTACAAAATATTGTACCCAGGCAGGGTTCCCCCAGGCTCATGACTAAATAATGAAGCCGTTACAAAATTATGTATGTCATAGACAGTTTGTCATGGGTCTGAGATCGAAGCCGGCCCCTTCGCTGGCGTTAGCATTTGTCTTCATTTTCTTAAGGGTAGTGATGCGATCGGTGTTATGATTGTAGAGTTTAATGTCGATGTTTTAGATATGTGGGGCTTAAAGTTGTATAGTTTACGTTTATAATTGAACGGACTGTACGAATTTATTTTTACTTTTCTGTAATTAGAACGTTCGGAATATTCAAAGTTTTTGTTAATGTATTAAGGTTTTAAAAAAATCATGGGTACTTATCCTACAGTATCTTTTTCATTTACTTTAATTTAATATTTTAACAACATTGATAATTCTCCTACAGCATCAGCACGTCTTCTTCTTACCCATAGTTATCTGTCAGTCATAACCCGTCGATAGTCAACATTTATGATGAACCGGACGCGAAAATTCTCCGTCTCCAATTGTAACTTTAACTCTTATTAGCAAAGCCTTTAATATCGATCTATCGAAAGTAACGTATACATATTTTTATTCCAAATGACATCATCATCATCATCATCAGCCTATAATGTTCCCACTGCTGGGACACAGGCGTCCTCTCTATGAGAGGGAATGGGCTATAATCCACCACGCGGGCCCAGTGCGTATTGGCAGATGTCACATATCTTCGAATTTTTGGTTCTAGGACATGCCGGTTTCCTCACGATGTTTTCCTTCACCGTTTTTGAGAGCAGTGGTGATGAAATAAATTACACAAAGTAATGCGCCTGCCTGGGTTCGAACCCACGACTTACTGTTCGCCTGTCGGGGTCGCTACCACTGGGCCACCGCTGCTCAAATGACATATTTTTATTAAATTATTTTTATACATATTTGTACATATATTTTTTATTTTTATTTCAAATTTAATTCAACAAAATACATACTTATCGACTAAGGTTATCGAAAATTCAATTATTTACCCTCAGCACATCCCTAAACCTTAGGCCCAAGAACATTGATATTAATTCTTGCTTCCCGTACGAAATCACGTCTCTATATAATTACCTACTGCGACCCGCGACGGGTAAACGTGGGTAAACACCCAGTTATTATTGAGTTATGAAATCCGCGACTTTTGCCTACCCAGGGGAAATAATATGTGTTAAAAACAAAGAGGGTAACGTCAATTAGATACTTTCGATATTTATGTCGCGGAGTTGTGAAATATAAGGATGTTTCCAGACTTTTTGGAAAGGAGTTTTGGAGTCTGAGGACTGCCTCGTTGGTCTGGACGCAAGCACGACTGCAGAACAAGAGGTCCTGTTTCGATTCCCGGGTCGGGTAAAGAGATATTGGGTTTTTCCATCAGAAATGTCTCAAAAGCAGCCACGGAGCCTGGAATTGCTCCCAGGTGATGGCAATAGGCTCGCCCCCAGTTATATGGGACTTAAATATAACTGAAGAAATGTTGGTGTACCTACCTACTATTAGGTACACTACCTACCTACTTTTACACTTTTACACGGTAGTTTTTTTTTTTGATGGGAAATCATCAAATGACTTCTCCTGCTCTGGGCAGAGCGGAAGGGAGTATCAGATTTGTACTGACTAAAACCTATCCATGTTCCTTCCTTGCCCTTTGTGTTCCAGGGCCGCGGTATCTCTTTCGAAGATATAAATATAGATTCTTTAGATATGAGTTTAGGAGTCTGACGATGAGAGTTTTCGAGAGGCTTAAATGACATTTTTGAAAAATGTGAATGAAGATTCTATCTGAAGACATCATTTATCTGATAAATATAACCCATCTTTGTTTGTATTCTTCCGCCTATCCATTGTTCTCATTTTGGTGTTTGAATCTTATAGGTTCCAACCATCCACACTTCAAGCTATTTAAACGACCATCAATAACACTTCCATCAAATCTTTTAATTTAGATCTTTACCTTCAGATATTTAATTCCTAAGTCACTGCTAATCAATGGCGTCAATTAAGTGTGAATAGTAGCGGGGTGAGAGAAGGAGGGGTGGAGCACCAGGCACCCCATGACACGGCACAGCCTATCAACTGGCGATTAAACAACTTTGTCCTATAGTGAGCTTGGGACATAGAGCTTTAGTTCTGTAGACATGGCAAAAATGATAAAAGTTTCTTTCGATTTTTTTCTATAAGATGTCTAAGAAGAAAGAGCTGCACGGGTCCATCTTAGGATACTCTAAGCTTGTGGCGCGGCGGTCCGTGAATCGATGAATATCCATTAAATAAATAAAATAAAATAAACATTATTTCAGGCATGTCGAGGATTCTCCATTACATACAGAGATCCATCCATGTTTCGAAGAGAAGGTTAAGCCGTTGATTTCGGCTGGCATTCGCAGACCTTAGATAAGATTATCTAAGGTCTGCCTAAGGTCTTTTGCGTAGTCACCAAGAGGTACAGTTTTATTGGATTACTTAAGTTTAGAGGTCAGCTCAGCAGTCACTCCAAGTACAATCTTGGATTCATGCCCGCCTAGTACTGTTCGTATGGTTACTACCCATAATTAGCACAACTGTACTAACACTACTCGATCCCATGCAATGTTTTTAAGTAATATTTCACTACTCAAAAATATGGTGAGGTCAACGGGAACAATTATTAATTATTTTAATGAATTCCCACTGACCCCACCAGTGGGGCCACGGGCGGTGGGGTCAACGGGAATATACCGTTGTACTCGTTTAGACTGGAAGTTTTCCCTAATTATTTAAAATCTGTTAATCGTCTTCACATACGACGATGAAAGCCAAAATATTTCATATCCTGACTAATCCACTGTCTACAATGAAAACATTGAAATATTTACGAGCGATAGACAGAACAAGATGAAGAAATTCGTAACCCAATATTTGTTACTACGTAGTAACAAGGCGCTCTGTCTAGTGTCATATAACATCCGTCCGCTCGTCAGATAACATTCGAGTGCCAGAATCGAAAATGTTCGGGATCAACATTTTTATATGAAAATATTCCCAATGTCCACTCTATAAATCTTTTGGTCTACAATAACGTTAAGAGTTCTGTCCCTGCAAGTTCCGTCGATTCAATTACAAAAGTTTGACGAGTTCGTCAGGTGTTCACCGATCGTCTGCGTGTAGCCATGGAGATAATCATAGTAATAGAGTTTTGGACTTCCATATCTGATGGTTTTATTGTGGTAAATTTAGGCTGTGTAGGGAAGTTGAAGTGTGTCCCTTATAAATGTGAAAGTTTGTGTTTCATAGTCAACCGCATTTCAAGTGATAACAATTTTACATAGGCTGGCACCTGTGTGATGTAGCTACGATGGCTGTTTTGCGTGGATGTCCTTCGGCTTCGTTTAAAAGTATGTTTACACATACTTTTAAACGAAGCCGAAGGACATTTTGTTGTCCCCATCAATTCGATTTTTGTCGTATACTGGACCATACCTGAGAACTTTCTAGTTACGGAGATATTGGGGGTCAAAAGTTCCAACGTTTTCACTAGTTTTGTTTGAAATACAAGTTTTTAATGTTAAACTTTACTTTAAATACCTCCACGATACTCGACACAAAATCCATCAGCCCAATGTTTACAGTGTGTTTGTTACTCGATCCCATGCAATGTTTTTAAGTAATATTTCACTACTCAAAAATATGGTGAGGTCAACGGGAACAATTATTAATTATTTTAATGAATTCCCACTGACCCCACCAGTGGGGCCACGGGCGGTGGGGTCAACGGGAATATACCGTTGTACTCGTTTAGACTGGAAGTTTTCCCTAATTATTTAAAATCTGTTAATCGTCTTCACATACGACGATGAAAGCCAAAATATTTCATATCCTGACTAATCCACTGTCTACAATGAAAACATTGAAATATTTACGAGCGATAGACAGAACAAGATGAAGAAATTCGTAACCCAATATTTGTTACTACGTAGTAACAAGGCGCTCTGTCTAGTGTCATATAACATCCGTCCGCTCGTCAGATAACATTCGAGTGCCAGAATCGAAAATGTTCGGGATCAACATTTTTATATGAAAATATTCCCAATGTCCACTCTATAAATCTTTTGGTCTACAATAACGTTAAGAGTTCTGTCCCTCCACATTAAAATGTTTGTTCGGTTAGATGAGTAGGATCATCTTTAAGGTATTTGTGTTCATATTAGGCTTATTTCTCATCATCGTTTCAATTGGGTGCACTAAAAAAGATGGCACCAATAGAATACTCTGCTTCTTGTGTAGGTATGTATATTTAAGCTTATTTTGGTCAGTACTCGCACTAATTCCTTTTCTGATTGGATAATCTTCGATATCTTCTTCTCGTGTCAATGTTTTCAATTTTGACGAACTGAACTTTCCGTTGGATGCGAGTTGCACGGGCGGTCAATGTGGCGACATTTTGGGGGAAGCCTATGTCCAGCGTGGACGTCTTTCGGCTGAAATGATTATGATGATGATGATGATGATGAATTTCGTTTACCTCCTATAGGCCTGTAAGTCCTTGCACCAGGGTGCAAATAGGTGATGACTGGCTAAGCTGGCTAAGCTGTTTATTTTGACGGCAAAAGAGGAATTTTTATAATCATTATTATTTAAGTGTGGTTGAGCTTTTTAAACTGCTACCTCAGCGTCTGTGCAGATTTTTATCAGACTCCCGGATTTTTATTATCAAAGAAGACAGAAAAATGAAATCACCATCCAAAAATTATCCTCCAGATTTTAACAGTCGTACGGTTATATTTGCTTCGTTCCCACATTAAAATAGTACCTCAAAACTACATAAAACAAACACCTCCACTCAAATAACACAGCAACTAATAATAGTCACAATTTCCCATAGCCACGCGTCGACGGCCTCTCAGGTATGACAATGATTATTTTAAAATCCTCATAAAACAATATTATGGGCCGCACTCTATATTTATACACTGTTGGTTGCCAATTATAGGTCGTAACCGAGGGTTCGATCTCACTCGATAATTGCCATTGCACTAAACATACGTAGAAACATGAGTTATAGCAGTTGACTGGTTCTTTTGGTTGTTAAAGTGAGGATCCTATACTAATAGGAGTTATTTGGTCTTAGAGTTGACAATTTGGAATGGTATTATAAATATTTTCTTTTGGAGTTGACAATTTGGGATGGTATTGGGGATCAAAATTAGGGTACAGACGTAGATATAAATTTCCATTTCCATGCTTTAAATCCAATTTATTTGCAGTCGGCCTTGCAGGTGGATCTTCTTTTATTAGTATACTTCTATGTTTTCATCTCATGAGTCACTTCCTTGCAAGTATCATCATCTATATCATCTTTCACACAGTTTAGCCATCGTTTATTTGAACTTCCTCTACTCTGAAAGCCAAACATTTATATTCATTACTTTCTTAACGAAATAAAATACATTGTTGTTTATAATCTTGTATTGGGCTTCCATGAATACCAATGACATCTTATTTACTATTATAAATGCGAAAGTTTGCGAGGTTGGATGTATGAAAAGATGTTTGTTACTTTTTCATGCAAAAACTACTGAACGGATTTGTATGAAATTTGACCCATAGATAGTTTATAAAATGGATGGCACGGGATCGTACTTGTATATCGGATCGTAGTACGATAGATACGGATCTTAGTACGATCCCGTGGGACAATTACAAAATTCCACGCGAGCGAAGCCGCGAGCATCAGCATGTTTTTATGTCAGCCCGCTCTGTCCCACTGCTGGGCCTCCCCCATCACTTTCCAATTTTTTTCCCCGACAGACCACTTCAGAATGAGGCCAGAGCATCAGCAGAGTTAAATAAAGAGTAGGAGGTATTCGGGCATCTAGATCTTATCCATCGCCTGTCATCAGCTGCGATCAGGGTCAGGAGCATGACCATGGCAATCAGAAGCACCAGGGTATTGTGCTCAGTACATTGTGGTAAATATCTAGTTTATGTAATTTGGATTGTTAGGATTTATTTAGTCATGAGTACGCTTAGGGCTATGTTTCTTCGTTTCAAAACCTGCTCATCACTGCTAGGCTTTTAACAAAAATCATAGGTTCCTGTTGGAATCTATCCTCTAGTCAAAAATCTTGAAAAAGCATTGCACTAATTATTGGCATTCATAGCTTTCTTTTCCTCTGCATTTCAGATCATTAAGTCCTGGTTTTCTCATATAATTTCAATGGAGCTTAGATCACCTACCTTCAAAAGAGCGACAGTTTTTTTTTCGGAAGGAAGTCATCAAGTGACTCTTCCCGCTCTGGGCGGAGCGGAAGGGAGTGTCAGACTTGTACTGACTATACGGACGGTATATCTTTCGAACAGTCCCGCAGCCCTGGCAGGCATAGGCCCTTGCGAGCCCCTCCCTGTTTGCTGACATCTTTTTGAAAAGTACGTTCAGGTGAACATAAAACAATCCCAGCAAACTTCATAAACATGCGTAACGGTATACCATTTTTTCTCACATTTTATGACCAATTTATACGTCTAGTATACTCAGGAAACAGAACTACAGACACAGCATACAAATTAACTTTTTTACACCATTTTTTCAACATCCTACTCAATCTCATATACATATACAGTCTATAATTTGTCTACCGTTGGACTTACTTCGGTCTTTGAACCAAATAATTGTCAGCGCATTTTTACTTCGTTTTCTCATCATTGTATGGGGTTGTGGGTCTAATATCACCTTGCTATAGGAAATTGCGACTTTGTAAAACAATGGTGGTGTATTAACAATGGTATCTTGGAAGCATCTCTGAATGTAATATTGTTTTAGATGAGGAATTGTAGTTATTTTGTTTTGTTTGATGGTGTGATTGTCAAATGTTAGTTATTCAATGTTTCGGATGTTTAAACTGGTTAGTAAGATTAACTGTTAAGATAGGAATACTTTTGGAACTGCTAAGCGAAAAAAAAGATTCTACCAACACTGCCAATTACCTACAAGTTTTTGACGTGACAACGTCTAATAAATCGATGAACGCCGGCTGCATGCACGAAAAAGTGTCCCGTTACACTCATTGTACGTATGCGCCACTTTCGTAGTGTCAGATATTGACAAACCTACGTTATTAGTTTTAATCTACTGCTGGAGCTAGGAGATTAGGTTGTATAGGTAATTTCTCTCTTCCACTCGATTTTATGACGTTTTCACGTTAAACTATCGTCCGTAAACCTACTTTACAGACAACCAATTTTTCTTCATGAACTGTTGCTTTTCGCAGCAGTGAAGTTATCAAATTCTTGTTAATTATCCGGCTCGAAGCGTTATACTCTTTAATGTCATCTAATGAGCGTAAGAACACCCTTAACTAAGCCAAAAGGTACTGCTTCTCTCCGTTAATGCGATATTTCTTTTTGTTCTGGTGCGATGCGAGGGGATGGAGGGGTCAAAGTAAACTACATGCTAGTTACTACTCCAAGAGTCGATTACTCTTCCACCTTTAATTAGCAACATTATATACATAGTTACGACAATGTTTTCTAGCTAATTTACTCGCTATTAAATTCTCCCTTGCATCATTTTGTGTCCTTTGCAATCTGTACTTAAATTCTAAAGGATAATCATCAAAATTATACAATGGTTCAACACTTTCTCCTTGAAGACTACTTGGTAATCTGCATATTCTTCCAAACACTAATTCATAAGGTGTATATTTGGTAACAGTATTAACTGTCGTATTATAAGAAAAACACCAAAATGGAATCCAAGTACTCCATGATGATGGGTTATTATTCGTCTGTATCCTCAAATATGCACCTAATGTTTTATGTACATTCTCCAATGAACCTATACTCTCATGATGATACGACGTCGACATGACTTTATTGATGTTCAAGATATCACATAGCTCTATCATTACTTTCGAAACGAATTCACTACCCCTATCCGTAGTTATTGTTTTTGGTATTCCATATCTCAAAACAAAATTCTCTGCCAAAGCTTTTGCTACCTCATTTGCGGATTTATTCTTTAACGGATAAGCCTCTACAAACTTCGTAAGTTCACATTGAAGAGTTAATATGTAAACATTGCCCCTTTCGTCTCTATCTAAGGGTCCCACTATGTCTAAATAAACCTTCTCAAACGATGTTGATGCAGTAGTCGTAATCGTCATGGGTTCCCTAGTATTCCTAGAATACTTTTGCTTACAACATTTATCACATTTACCAACGTACTCCACTACGTCTTTCTCTATAGAAGGCCAATAATAATACTTCTTTATATTATTCACCATCCTACGTATTCCTGCATGACCACTCGTGGGTAAAATATGGAAATCATTCAAAATAACCTTCTTCTCATCTTTCCCTTCTATTCTCCGTAAATCCTTCACTACACACAGTTTAAAATCCCCACAAATCGAACTTCTATTTTCCTTCAAATATTTTGCCATTCTTGTAATAAAATCAATGTTATAATGATTTTTCATAATTATTACTTCTTTAATGCCTTCTTCAATACAAAAACTGACTATGTCTTTCGATAACTCGTCTCGCGAAGTTCCCGATAAAGATTCATAGTTTACATAAATACTCGAGTTTTCTGGCATATACACTAAATTGCGCGACTTTGAAAATATCTTCCTACAACCATTTTTATTATTGTTGTTAATATTATTGTTACGTAACATTTTCTCCCAATCATCTAAACAAATCTCAATGTCATTTCCTTGTTTCTTAAGTACTTCCACGATCCTAGGGTGATCAGTCCCAGATACCACGGAGTCCCTATCACAAACATTTGGCTTTCCCAACTGCTTGTACTGCGCCCTCGTCATCACGGATATCGTCTTTTCCCGTATCAATTTCAAATCCTCACTCGTTATCACTATTCTAGAAAGTGCATCCGCTAGAACATTCTCTTTGCCCCTAATATATTCAACCTCGAAATCATACTCCTCTAAACACAAACGAAACTTAGTCAACCTACTGGATGGATCTGTCATGTTAAACAAATACAGTAATGGCCGGTGATCCGTCTTTACAACGAACCTCCGTCCGTACAAATACGGTCTAAAATATTTAACTGACCAAACTATTGCCAACAACTCCTTCTCTATTATCGGATAATTTAACTCACTCTTCCCTAACGACCTACTAGCATATGCGATGGGTTTTCCGTTCCCATTACACAACACACTCCCTATAGCATATCCAGAACTATCGGTTTGCAATATAAAAGTATTGCTATCAGAAAAATCAGGATAATCCAACACCGGTGGATTCATTAACGCTTCCTTAAGCAACAAAAACGACTTCTCGCACTCATCGGACCAACTAAATACAACACCTCTCTTACACAGCCTATTCATAGGTACCACTATATCAGCAAACTGTGGTATGAATTTCCTATAATAATTCGCAAACGCTACAAATCGCTTCACCTCATCAACCGTCGATGGACGCGGATAACCTCTAATAACTTCTACCTTCTCCGGATCTGGTGAAATACCTTCCGCCGATATTACATGCCCCAAATAAAGCACTTGCTTCTTCAAAAATTCACATTTAGACGGATTCAACTTTAGATTTACTTCCCTCAAGCGTGAAAATACTGACATTAGGTTTCGATTATGTTCATCTAAATTCCGTCCAAAAATAATGAGATCATCCAAATAAATCAGACACCCATCGTACCTCAATCCAGACATGGCCACAGTCATTAATCTACTAAACGAACTCGGACTTATCTTCAACCCCATCGGCAACCTACACATTTGATACTGCCCCTTGCCTGTTGTGAATGCAGTGTACTTCCTACTACTCTCCTCCAAAGCGCACTGATAATAAGATTGTGACAAATCACAGTGACTAAAGTAAACTGCGCCTGACATCGAATCCAAAATCTCAGTTATATTCGGCAATGGAAACTTATCATCCTGTATCTTTTCATTCAACTGCCTATAATCTATAACCACACGCCATTTCTTCTCCCCACTACGATCCGCCTTTTTGGGGACCACCAAAACAGGACTAGACCACTCACTAACCGCCTCCTCAATGATATTACTCTCCAGCATCTCCTGCACTTGCCTATCAACCTCCTTCTTCTGTGCATAAGGTATCCTATACTGCCTCTTGTACACCGGAGTAGCATTCTCTTTCAAGCGTATAGACTGCTCATACACGTTAGTGACATCTAATTTATCACCCGGGAGATGAAAAACATCCGAAAACTTTGCACACACTTGCTCAATCGACAACCGCTCCTCGGCGTTCAAATAGTCGAGTTTAAGTAAAGAAAGTACCCCTTTTACACGCCCAACGTCCGTCCCTGGCTTCACGAAATTACAACAATCAAAATCACTCAACGGACAAACTTCCACACCGGACATACTACACACAACTTCCTCGGAGTTCGTATTTAAAATCCTAACGGGTACCATCCCGTTTCTAGGCCTTACTATCACATTAGCCAAGAAAACGCCTTCCCGCAATTCCTGCCTTACTACCACACAATCTTCCGCTCTGTTAACGGGGTAATACCTAACCACCTCACAACGTGCCGGAATAGTCAACAAGTAATCATAGGACTTAAGTGGCATCGAAACCACCCGCCGTTCACGATCCCTAAGAGAGAACCTATCCGCCGAAAAATCTACAATACCACCATACTTCTGCATGAAATCCTGACCCAATATACCAACCGACTTACATGGCAAATCATCAAATATATAAAACTTATGCGCGAAAGAACATCGTCCATATTCCAACGTTAAATATACATAACCTATAGCCCTCAAACTACCTCCTACACCATTAATCACTAATTCTTCCTTAACTACCTTACAGCACAAAGCATTGTTCAACAAGAACCCACTCTTTACAGCCGATATCGACGCACCCGTATCCACTAACCATTCCGCATCTACATTATTCACTAGAAAATTAACCCAATTAATACTATCGCAAGCTAAAATACGCTTAGCCTCGAAAAAACTGCAACTGGTGGTCAGCTGCTTCATTACGTCGTGACATTGACGTTCCGCCTGAGTCAGCATCACTACGCGCATGCTCGAAATACGCTATACGCCTCCGACCTTGTTGAGTCGAATGACCACGATGAGCATTATTGCTACGACCCCGCATTCCACGATTATGCCATACGGTGGCATTTTTGCGCGTACGCTCAACAGCTGTTTTATGTTGCGCGTATCCACTTCCTACTGTAGACCGCCTATAACCATTTCCGCGACCTCTATTATCAAAACCACCCCTTGCGGGCCAACGCTGATACGCCATAACCTGTGCCGACGATACACAACCTTCGTCTTCTGCTACCCTGACCGCATCCTTCAAACAAGTCAAATTCCGCGCCGTAATGATCGTACCCAAACGCTGATTGCGAAGCCCGTCAGCAAACTTCCTGATCGCGTACTTTTCGTTCAATGGCCGCAAAATCTCATATGCTTCCAAACTTTCCCCGGCTTGAGAAATAGTCAAATTAACCATTAACTTCTCTATCTCAGCCCCAAAATCCGCGACCGACCTATCATTCTGCCTAGCGCGAGCAAGTTTCGCTTGCACAGCTACGTCTGACTCTACTGTTAACAAATGCTTCTTCATATCAGCTAACAGACAATCTACCGTTGCGTAACTAGAGGACAACCGAATCCTAGCACCCTGGGTAAGTCGCGTAGTCAAAACAAATTTAATTAAAAGTGCATTATCTGCTTCCACTAACATAGAACTATATAATCCTATGGCATCAATTAAGTCTTGCGTAACTTGTTCATCACCACTCATCTTTGGGAGTAGGCCAACTGCCGTTCTCAAAGAAAACTTTTCCGCCGCCATGTTTTGTTCCGTTTCGGTTTCGCTCTCAAACTTAATAGTGTCGACGTATAATGCTTCTATCTTACATACCAACTGAGCCAATTCTTCTGAGAACTTACTAGATTCTGAAACTATACACTTAAATTTACGATAAAGCGCTTTCACCTCACTAATCTTACTATCAAAATTTCTGCCTCTCCGCCTACTAGGGCCTAACTTGACAATAGATTCCCTTAATAACTTAAGTTGTACAAATAGCGACGTTAACTCCACTTCCATTTAAATTAATGTCTCTAAATTTAACGATGAACACAAGCACCGAAACACACTTATTCACTCCCACTTAAGAAACACTTACTTCGTTCCTCCGACGGCTCCTGGTCAAACCATCTGTACAGCCTTCTGGACTTCCCGCTGTCTCATCTTTTCTTCAATCCAGTTGTGGTGACATCTCCGATACATGCAAACCGCCAACCCTATGATGACAACTGCCATACACACAGCCACAAACAGCAACACGGTCTTGATAGCCGCCAGCTGCTCCTGAGTAGCCGTTGCGGTATTTGCACCACTCGTAGACGCCTGAGCGATAATCACCTCTTCCTTGGACGTCGTGCTCCCCATGGCCTGCGACGTGACGCGACTGACGTGATACTCAATGAAGACAATCAAACCGCCAACCACGAACCGTGACTAGCTCCTGGTCGGGCAACTATAACGCCGTCCAGCCGACTGGCAGGGTCGCCATGCGATGCGAGGGGATGGAGGGGTCAAAGTAAACTACATGCTAGTTACTACTCCAAGAGTCGATTACTCTTCCACCTTTAATTAGCAACATTATATACATAGTTACGACGTGATGTTATGTCGATAATCTACAATCACGTATTCACATACTATCTACCTTAGCATATTATACTACGTGCTGTACGTGACGTGCTGACATCACACCACACTGGGCCTTACCTGGATATTGTCGGTCAAAGTTCCAAGTTTTTTGTATTCTAATTATAACTTTACTTTATATATACCTTCATTATCCCCATATTATTCGATGCATCCAGCAGCACAATGTTTTAAATGCGTTCAAGAGTCTTATTACCGTAAAACGTGATTATTCACCCTAACGTAAAAAATAATTTCCCAGCAATAATTTTTACGTAGAGTTACTTATTCTTATTCTTTATTGCACAAAAATTAAAAATAAACATACAAATTGCAATAACATAGGTTATGTACAATGGTGAGCTTAACCCGGAATTGGGTTTTCTTACAGCAAACCTAATTTTGATTGCGAGATTTGCAAAAGAAGATACACAGTGCATTAACATTTAATTCTGTTACAAAAATTAATTAATTTTAAAAACTAAACTACATACATACATTATAATATACGTAAAACATAATGGCTTGCCACGCGACGATGGCAAGAGACCGGACGGCATGTCTTTGTTTCCTTGGAAGATGGGTAGGCCTTTAGTGTGGGACGCAACATGCGTCGATACTCTTGCGCCATCCCATCTTCCAAGCTCATCCTGCTGTGCTGGTGCTGCCGCTGCGGCTGCAGAGAACCTCAAGCGGCGTAAATATAGAAACCTTTGTGGTAACTATATTTTCGAGCCGTTTGGTGTTGAAACTCTGGGGCCGTGGGGTCCGAGTGCTCATAGCCTATTTAAGGAAATTTTGAAACGCCTAGTTGACGCTTCCCGTGACCCAAGGGCTGGCTTTTATCTTGGCCAGAGGCTATGTGTTGCCATACAACGTGGCAACGCCGCCAGTCTCTTGGGCACATTACCAGCTGACAGCGTTGAGGAGGAGTTTGTCGATGCCCTTTTATAGTTTGTTGTTAGTTTAATTATTTTAGTTAATAGTTTTTAATTATTAATGTATATAGTAAGTTTATCCTAATAAATTCGGCAAAGTCACTTTTGTTCAAAGAAAATAATACAATTATTTACACTATATAATTATATAAGGTCCCATTAAAATAGGTGGACAAATTTTAACACAGCGTTCAGTACATCTAACCGAAGATATCCAAGCAAAAAAACACTGATTAAAGTGATTTTATTTTGACCTAAAATAATAAATTGCCAGCATTTTAGTGTATTTTCGTTAGCTGTTTTTTTTTTCTTGTAAGTTATTTAATGTGTTTTTCTTATTTTTTTTTACCATTGTCCTTATTTTGGTGGTCTGAATGATTTCTAAAAGTTTGTCCATCTATTTTAATGGGACCTTATGTATACATATATACTTATTTATATGTACAGAATGCTTGGTTGACGGCTTCCTGTAGGATCCGTTTACACCTTGTATGTCAGCAACCATGACACTAACACACTCACATTCCAAGTGTCCACTACTGCCAGATGTGTGACGCTAGGGCGGAAAACAACTCACACGTGTAATGAATGCATGACTCGACACGTAGTGACACTGGCTCGGTGTTAGATACAAGTGTAGGGGTGTGCGGATGTCGATAGAGTTGGTGGTGGTATCGATAGTTTTGTCAGATTTTTTCATATCTTCCTCCACTTTTTATGGGATTCCAAGAGTTGATAACTGTGCTTTTCAACATTATTTATTTTTGTAGCATTTTTTTAAAAGTCGACGACGTTTATTGTTTAGTCCATGACTGCCATCTAAGTTCAGTAGTCAGATCAGTATCTGTTCCCTCACTCTATTTAGGAATTAAACTATTGAAAATCTCTCATTGATGTTTCATAATACTTATATTAGATAATTTATGTACATAAAAGACGAATAAATAGTTATTGACCTACTATTAGATCAAACGAACAGCCACGGAGAGCAGCGGTGGCCCAGAGGACCCCGACTTACGAGCAGAAAGTCGTGGCTTCGAACTCAGGCAGTCGGAAACCGGCATGTCCTAGATGAATTTGAAGACCCGTGGGCCCACGTGCTATGTTTATGCCATGAACAGCTACTACTGATCAGCTGTTTTTTCCGAATACCTTACCACATCAAAGCAAAGAAGCACCGACATCATCGCATCGACTCGGTTCCCACGTCACTAGATCGCACCTGTCCTGCGCGCGCGCACCCGTTCATTAGGTCTCGGCGCGTGATTGTCATTTGGCCACGCCCCCCGCGCCCGCTTAGACAATTATTATAATTCGTATGATTACGACTTGCGTACCACTGGATGTTTTGTTGTTGCCTTTTGGGTGTATTATGTAAGAGTTTTGATAGGTATATTGTGTTCCTAATTTTTTCTGAGGTTTATTCCAAATAGGTACGTCGTTGGTCGAGTGGTCGCAAGCACATGAAGAACATGAGGTCCTGTGTTCGATTTCCGGGTCAGAGAAAGTGTATAATATTGAGTTGTTCCATCAGGAATTTGTCGGTAGCAGCCACGGAGTCTCGATTTGTGCCCGGTTGATGGCAATAAGCTCGCCCTCTATTATATGGCACTTAAACTTATCTGGCGAAATGTGGGTGTCCTCTACCGAATCCTTCGGGGATTTCAAGCATTACATGATTATACTTATATTATTATATGCAGTTAACAGTGTTTGGATAATCTTAGCAGAGTTTCTTTCTGCCGAGAACTGCTGGCTGGAGAAACTAAGATTAGTCGTTTTTTTGTCTTCTATACAATCAATCCATGATTTTAGATTTTTCTTTCTGTCCAAAATTAAATTAGACTTTGTAGAATTTTCACCCAAGATGCAGTGCAACAAAAAGTCTTTGAGTATTAAATAACCCACTAAAATCCATATCTCTTCCAGGATCTGTGTTTAAAACTTAGATACCGAAAACCTTTTGTCAATCAAGTTAAATATCTTTTTAGAAATACAAAAGTCGGTTAAAAATGCTATGAATCAAATGAACACCTTGTTTTTTCTCCTTCTGACACATAGATACATTATGTAAATGAATTACACCGAAAACCCAGTAAACGGTAACACAAATCCAATGTAGAGCTACAAAAACACCAAAAACCTTTACAATATCAGACAGCTTAATTAAAGATTTCTCCATGACCCATCTCCTCAATGACACACACTGACAAAAGAACAAAAGACTGAACCATTAGGTTGCACAACCTCTATTTTATATTCACGCACTCCGCGCTATATAATGACATACGAAAGATCTTTAATAGCGAGCAACCAAATTGCTCTGACCGCTCTACCTCTTACACTTGACCAACTTATCCTGCAGACCACACAAGGGATTATAGACTTAGAAAGTTCAGTATTAAGGTTGGAGTGAACGGTATGGGTTATGATTGCATAAATTCGGTTCTTAGTAGATCACCACGCCTACCGTTGCGACAAATGGGGACAGTTTTCTTTGCTTTCTTTTTACGTCTAGGAAAATTCAATCGTATTGTCGCTAGGTAAGGTTGGATTTTGGTTGGTGTGTGCAGAAGAGAGTGTTTTGTCATTGAGCGTATTGTTGTTTTGTTACAAAATGTAACATTTGGAGATATGGAAGTACCTATCTTTGTATATAAATTGTTTTTTTTCGAACAATGAGATTAGGTAATCTTTTTTTATGGTAATTTCCTGTGGATTGCAAGACGTGAGGTCAGTGTAAGAGACACACCTTTGTCTTATAGATACGTTTACGAGAATAATCTTTAATTCTATGTGTAACTGTTAGCCATTTCATCACCCTGCCAGGGCTGCGGGACTGTTCCAAAAAGATACCGCGACCCTGGAACACAAAGGGCAAGGAAGGAACAGGGATGGGTTTTAGTCAGTACAAGTGTGACACCCCCTTCCGCTCCGCCCGAACGGGAGAAGTCATTTAATGATTTCCCATCAGAAAAATGGGCATTTCATCACCATCCGCTTGTTCCTTTTTACGGCATTCTTCCCTGCTCAAAAGTATATGGATCTAGTTTGCCACTGTCCATATTTTCTCCACCATTCCGTGAAAGATCTACTGTCTACTGTCACCAATTTTTGACAGACTTTGTAACCTAGATCATATTCACTGTAGATAACCTAACAAACTTCTTCTTCTTAGCGTGTCGATGGCAATTTTTTATTAAATAATGTTTGCCCGAAATTCAGCTACGCGAACTCCGCTCGCTGATGCAGTCAAGAGATCGTCAAGTGCACAGGTGTCAGGGCATGCAGTGCAAGATGGAAGGAGCCTAACAAACTAACCTAACAGATGTTGCTAGGTAGTTTGTTTTGCCACTTCTTTATCTCAGCTAAAACTCTGATAAGTGCTGAAGGGCGCCATTTTGGAGGACTGCATGTCTCTTGTAAACTTTGACGTTCAAAAAGTGCTGAAGCATCAGCCTAATTTGAATAAATGAGACCTCCAAATTATTCATGTAATTATTTGCTCTGATATCAGATACTAAAAATGCTGATTCATAATTTGATCTCTTTTTTTTGACTTACAAATGTTAATTTTATTACTAAAATAATTATTATGTGAAAAATTAAACATAACTACTAATTGTTTTATTTTTTAAACTATCGTTAAACGGAACAATTTTTTTTTTGGTGCGTATATTTGCTATTTTTTTTGTGGTGATCTTATTCAGTTTTTGCATCCGCTATAAATTTATCTCAGGGTTCAAAGTGTATCATCATCATTTCAGCCAAAAGACGTCCACTGCTGGACATAGGCCTCCCCCAAGTGTCGCCACATTGACCGGTCCCGTGCGACTCGCATCCAGCGGATCCCTGCAACCATCAAAGTGTATATAATAACCAAACAAACCAATGAACCAATGATCAATAAACCTTATGGTAATTAAAAATAAATCATTATTTAGAATGTACTATAATAATCCTGTATCACAGGCTGCAGGAGCTCTAATAATATGCTATAAGTAGGACAGTTTTTTTTTTTTGTTTAATATAAAACATTACATATTGGTGCCGATTCCCTTGTTCACAAGCTAAACTAAATTTAAGTTGAGTGAATCTTTTTCTTTCTATTTCATTATGAAAAGGACTGAAGATAAATATTAGTTTAGTCCTGTCAAATTAGTCAGCACCTGACGTAATTTGGTGTAATTTTAGTAGTCAACTTTTTAATCACGTCTAAACTTGTGTCAGGCGCTGGTTAATTTGACAGGACTAAACTAAAATTTATTTTCTGTCCTTTCTTAATGAAATAGAAAGACAAAGATGCACTGAACTTAAATTTGGTTTAGTTTGTAAACAAGGGAATCGGCACCAATGGCAAACTTAGTTTAAGTAACTTAAACTTAGAACGACGGGAATTACGACATTCTCAAATGTCCAAGCCTACCTACTTATTCATGATTCACACAATCCTAGCCCTACTTAGGCAAAATACCAAGCTCCGGTACGGTCGTTTTTCTACCAAATAATGTCACGTCACGATTCAAATGACTTTAGCCCCAACACTAGCCAACCAAGGCTATAAGTCCACTTAGCCTTCAACTAGTGCAGTACCCGATAGCAAATCGATACGAAATTGCTCTGACATGACATTTGAAACTGTTCACAAATGTCACGACTGGAAGTGTGACATAGGCATTCTTGGAGTTTTCGTTCGTTTATTGCAATCACTGTTTGAATTTACAACCATATTTTACTAGAACATAACATAAGAGCACGCCTGTAATTCCCGAAGGGTTAGGCAGAGGTGTACCTAATAGTGCTCCCACATTTCACAAGTTATGTTTAAGTATCATGTTATAGGAGGCGAGCCTATTGCCATCATCGGGGCACAAATCCAGACTCCGTGGCTGCTACTGAGAAATTCCTGAAGGAAAACCCCAATATCACTTTGCCCGACCTGGGAATCGAACCCAGGACCACATGCTCAGCAGTCGCGCTTGCGACCACCCGACCAACGAGGCAGTGTTATTGATACAATTACAGTTCATTGCTGATCCTATTGTAGTCTATAAAAAAAAACTAGAAATCTAGGTCAAAGTAATCACACAAATAAATAGGCACAAACAAACACATCACAACAAAATTAGTGCGTAATTTAGTTTCGTCTCCAACTTTCTACTAATAAGACACTTACCTAAGTTATTACCAAACAAAAAATAACAAGCGAGACGAATCAACCGTCACTTCAAGTTACACATTCGCCTAAATTAGCTTGAACTTGCTTAACATCTTTATTTTCGAAGTCCACTTATATCGCCGAAATTGTAGCGACATTACCTGATTTTGATTGGCAGTCGAATATGATTTCAAATCATTATGTTCCAATCAACTTAGAAAGACTAGTTCAGAATGATAATCTTTTTTTAGGGTTCCGTACCCAAAGGGTAAAAACGGGACCCTATTCCTAACACTTCGTTGTCTATCCTTCCGTCTGTCTGTCACCAGGCTGTATCTCATGAACCGTGATAGCGAGACAGTTGAAATTTTCACAGATGATGTATTTCTGATGCCGCTATAACAACAAATAATAAAAATATAAATTATTTAATACTTAAAGGGGGCTCCCATACCAGATACGTGTTTTTCGGTTTATGGTACGGAACCCTTCGTGCGCGAATCCGACTCGCACTTGACCAGTTTTATTATCGCTACAATTTCTGCCATACCTTTGTTCAAGTTGAATATTTTCCCCGATATTCAGGAATCACTCGTGGTTAAATAGTAGCAACCGCTCGAGTCGATCTTTAGGTTAAGCCACGCTGGCCTAGGTTGGTCCGTAGACAGGTGACCACCCATTACATACCGAGTTCACTCCATGCCTCAAAAAGCACGTTAAGCCGTTGTAATTTGTAGATCTTTGACAGTCGTTAAGTATTCAGTGGCCTGAAAGTCAAGAGGTGATAACCAGTCTTACCCAGTACTAATTAGGTTGTGGAGGTCAGATAGGCAGACGTTCCATGTAAAGTACTGGTTTTCGTCTACATCAAGTTAGACTGGAAGCCGACCCTAATATAGTTGGAAAAAGGCTAGGCAGATGATGATTATAAAGTGGATTTATGAGGGACATGTAGATCGGCTGACGACCAAAAAAGAGTGCTTGAGGTAAACTGGATGTGAAATCTCTGAGGACCTCATGCATTAGGCTAAGTTGAAATGGAGTTCGGGAGACTCATAAGCCTTTAAAATATTTTTACTTTTGCAAACTTCATAAGTTAAAGCTATGTGACATGACAGTGACAAGCCCTCAGTAAATGAACCTAGATAATATAGGACTCAGGCACAAGATGTATGGCAGACATTTGTCATTATTATCATTAGCCTGCAAATGTCCATGCAGTCTTCATGATGGACTACCTGGCTGGACGAGGTACTCATGTAAATGGTGTACTTTAAATGCATGCCATATATATACAGGTATATTTAATAATGTGTGGCTGAATTGGTTTCGAGGTAGGTATGATGTCATATAAAATCTAGGACGAATGATTGATGACACAATATATGACATTATTTAATGGGCAATAAAGGCTCTGGGCTTCAAGTTAAACTAGTATAGTAAGTCAAATCATCATCATCATCATCATCAGCCTATAGCAGTCCACTGCTGGACCTAGGCCTCCTCAATCGCACGCCACTCAACTCGATTCTAAAAAAAGACTCTTCACGAAGCCGTCAACCAAGCATTCTGTACATCAAATTATGTAACTTTACACAAAAATTATTGCTGGGAAACGACTTTTTTTGGGGTTCAAAATCACGTTTTACGGTAGGACTCAATGTAACGCACTCAAAACATTGTGCTGATGGATGATTGAATAGTACGGGGGTCGTGGAGGTTTAAAATTAAAAATCTCAAATTAAAAACACGTATTTAAAAAAAAGTTGGAACTTCGACCCCCAATATCTCCGTTATTAGAAGGTTCCCAGGTATGGTCTAGAACAAAAAACTGATCGCAATGACGGGGAGAACAAGTGCCTTTCGGCTTCGTTAAGAGTCTTTTTACACCCTATAATTACTCGTATATGGATATGTCGTACTGTATGGGTCAGAATGCTGGGCTGTGAAGAAGAAGGATGAAAAACGATTGCATGTAGCGGAGATGAGAATGTTGAGATGGATGTGTGGAGTGACAAGAATGGATAAAGTAAGAAATGAGTATATTAGAGGAAGTTTGAAAGTGGCGCCTGTTACAGAAAAATTTAAAGGAAGTCGTTTGTCTTGGTATGGACATGTAATGAGGAGGGATGAAACGCATGTGACTAAAAGAGTGATGGACATGAATGTTGATGGATGGACAGGAAGAGGCAGGCTAAAGAAAAGATGGATGGATTGTGTGAAGACTGATATGAAAGAGAAAGGAGTCAACGATGCCGTGACGTCTGACAGGGGAGAATGGAAGAAGAAAACATGTTGCGCCGACCCCAAATAGAATGGGATAAGGGCAGGAAGATGATGATGAATTACTCGTATATGGAACATTTGTATAAGTCCGATCAAATTAAGCCGAATATGGGCAATCAGGGGAAATAATTCGTGTAGTTTTGTAAATTGGTACAGTTATAACTTGCGGTATCCAGATGAACATACTAAAAGTCCTCAAGGGTGGGGGGTGTGCTGAGGGTGAAGGGTAATAAAAGTAGCCTAAGTTACTCCTTGTTACATCAGCTGTCTACCAGTGAAAGTCCCGTCAAAATCAGTACAGCCATTTGAGAAATTAGCCGGAACAAACAGACAGACAGACAAAAATTTTAAAAAATGTTGTTTTCGTATATGTACCGTGTATACATCCATATGCACTTAGTAAAAAGCGGTGATTTTAATATTACAAACAGACACTCCTATTTTATTTATGTGTATAAATAACAAGGAGTCCCTATATCAAATTTCAGACCTCTAGCACCAAATTTGCGGAAGTCTCATACAAACTACCATCCCCTTGTTTAAGGGGTTGGGGATAAAAATTCCAAGTTTTAGATTTTTTTTGTTGTTTGTGTACTAATACTAGCCTACATGGCAAATTTCCGCTTTCTAGGACTTCAGGAAGTACCCTAACAATTTTAAAAAATTGACGCTGTTTTCTTAAATCGTCTATTTTTATCTCTCTGGTAAAACTTACACACCCATAGCTCGTAAGGTATTAATCGTAGAGCAAAAATAAATATGAACAAATTTTTAGGAGATTTTATGTAGAAACTTTTATCAGAAGTAATGCTATTCCTACTGATATTCGAGATATGAGCAAAAACCTGAAAAAAGGTACCTTCAACCCCCCCCCCCTTCCCTACCCTCAGCACTCTCCCCGCCCTTGAGGACTTTTAGTATATTCATCTGGATACCGCGAGGTATCAATTTGCAAAACTACACGAATTATTTCCCCTGATTTTATTAATTTTCCTATAAGTACTATTTACAAATATAAAATATCAACTCTTATTTTACAAGTCACACTTCCAAAGTCTGCGCTGCTACTGAGAAATTCTGTTTGAAAAAACTCAATAAGATTTGGCCTGAGCTAGAAAACGAACCCAGGACCCCTCGCTCAGCAGTTGCGCTTACGACTACGAGATCAACGAGGCTGACAACATTATTATTTTAAGTATGTACCTATGCAAGATTTGCGTGAACTTCTTTATCTAGTACAAAAAGTATATACAAGGCAGATGTGATAGGCAACGTCGGGAGGGGCACCCTAGGAGGACATTCACTGACCTTATTGGTGAGGGTCTTCAGAAAGGTCAGGTGCGTAGTACTCGCAACCGGCGTCCTTGTATGACCATGATATATGAACGTGGACGAGGCAAAAGGAGTATGTAAGGATCGTAACAGGTGGCTTCTGCCTACTCCCATGGGAAAAAGGCGTGAGTTTTTGCATATATGTGTATGTGTTTTTATGTATTAAAAATAGTATTTTAAACATAATATCCACCAGCACTTTGTTTCGCACATCCACACCAACAAAGACCCATATTATTATATGCCAGTATTATTAAGTAATATATTCAAAGAAATAGAGATATGCATCTGATGTTGACAATAGAATACAATAGCGCCACGGTGATACACCTTACAAATCATATTGCAACATAAACATGTACCTACATATTATAACTAAGTATACAGCATGTATCACAAATATTTAGTCACATTTAGGGTATATGGTAACCGGTTGTCTTGTAAGGGTATGTGATGCGGAGGAATGAGGAAAATGTCGTAAGGAAAGTTTTGAGTATGAATGCGGATGGGGATAAGAGTAAAGGAAGACCAAAGAAACGATGGATGGACTGTGTAAAGGATGTTAAGACAAGAAAGGAGGTGTCTGATGAGATGACGAGTAATAGAGAATTATGGAAGAAGAAGATATGCTGCGCTAAACCCAAATGAATTGGGATACGGGCCAGAGAATGATGATGATGAATAGACCATCTAACTGGACAATTTTCTTTTTGGGACTATGTAATCTTTAAAATATGCAGCTACTCCATATAAAATATGCAACTGATCCATACAAAAATTACTATACCGATTAGACTCAAATGTATGAGACAGGTGATCTTTATTTCGGGGTAATGGGCCCATGGAGAATGTTATTCAGTTTTATGATCTATACCAGATCCCTAACTTTTATGGTTCTTCTTCTTCGTCGTTCCTTCACTGTTGAGGATCACGACCACATATGATACATCGCCAAGCCATGCGGTCTACTGCAGTGTATACCACTTGGTACAGGCTGCCTCCAACAGCTTCTTGATCGCGCCTGACCATCTTGGCTGGTCTCTGCCTTTCACGCGTTAACCTTCTACCCTGCACAGTATTATAAGCCATTCCAGACAATGCCTAGGCGAACGCATAATATGTCCGAAAAAACTCGGACACGTTTCAGGCGGATTGTGGTAAGCCGTTTGGTGATATTGAGCTCCTCCAGTATGGACTCATTAGTTCTCATTGATGTCTATGGTATATGTAGTAATCTCCGCCAACACCACATCTGGAAAGCATTGATCTAACTGCTTTCACGCACGACTTTTAATGCACCATGTCTCAGTGCCATACAAGAAGATACATTTTTTTGATACATGCTGTATAAATGATGAAACATTGTTTAATACAATATCACTATGCAAATTAAAGGAACAAAGAAACTGCGAGGTGACTTGTGCTATGTGAAAAAATACGTTTTGTGGGGTAACATCACCTTGTCCAACGTTTAACCCTGATTTAGTACAGCTTCTGTGGTTAGTACATGGGCCATGCTTGAAATACAGTAATTGTTGATTTTGACACTTTTGGTAGTCTCATCAAAATCTATTATTGATAGCCATTCAAAGTACTGTGTTTTTTCGTCTTTTGAAATTTCTTTTCTTCATGACTTTTACAAGTTTTTTATTACCAAGCGCCATTATGAATTTAGGAGACTACGAACTTTTAGTACAAGTATCTGAGCGACCGAGCTCTGCTCGAGTGAAAATTGAGAAAACGAATGTTCCTAGATATGAAACCTATCTAGATCGATGTCTCGCCTCCGTAAACACCTATATTGCAACTTTAATCGAAATCGTTATAGATATTTTTGAGAAAATTATTACAAATATTGTTCATTTATTAGTATAGGATATAGGAAGTAATGGCGTTGTCTTAGTATACTTGTCATAATATTGAAGAATGATTGCTTGCCTTTTGTCGATAACTACAGTCTGCTTCCTTTAACAACTGATAAAATACCTACCGAACTAATTAACGATCCAGTTGAAGCTTCCACAAAACTAAAATTACCAACACACACAAACCCAAATCTCGTTTACCAATATTTCCTCTACCAAAATTGACAGACGCGTTTCACACGGCCGACTCGACACCTCCGCTTTATGAATAATCGAAACGCGCGAACTTGCCTGCGGTCATGTGTACATAGCCTATGAATAGTGGAACCGCACAGGTGTGAGGTGTATTCCCTTCGTGTTTATTTTTGATAAAACTGCGTTATTTTTAGGGTTTAGTGAAGGCTGTATATTGGGGTGGGTTGGTTTGTTGAGAGGATTAAAATTGAAGATGAAAAAGCCTGAAAGTCTAAACTCAGTCATATTCTTTTGCGGTAATTATGTTAAAAAATACATGTTTAGGATTTACACAAGCTGCCTATATGCTGTTGTAAGATGGTTTAGATATAAGAAACGCTTTCTAGCTATTGAAATTGTTGGTTAGGCAGCTGCCCGATTTTACGTTTAGCTAGAGTCCTAGAAAAGGCATCAGTGTCTGACGGCAGTATCTGACCTGCAGACCAAAACATCCTGCAAAAAGAATTACCGTTTCTTTCCACACTTGAATATTCATACCAAGTCTGATTACATTCGGGAGTCTGACAACAGACAGCGAAAGTGTTCATAACGAGCTTTGTTTTTCCGCTGAAAATGATCACCGTTCCAATTCCAGTCCTTACGAACATACGCTTAACCAATCCCCTGAGGTTACGTAACATTAAAAACATCCCGCAAAACACTCGTCGCCATGTAACTCGACTAATAACCGTTTACGCGCATGCGCCGTGGGCGAAGCGCGCGCGCAAGAGATTGATGCGTTTATAATTATGGCGCGCTTTTGCGCTCGTTGCGCGGGAAAATATCATTTGCGCGGCTTTAATGTCGAGAACGTGTGATTGCGTGCGATGAAGATGCTGCAAGCTATACGTTTTATGAAAAAATGTTGTGGAGGAAATTGCAATAAAGGAGAACACTGGGGTCACTTGTGTCAGTATACCTTGTCTATTTGTTTGAAGAAAAATCATGCATACTCGCATGATTTCTGAAGAATTTTTTAGTTTGTATGTGCCAAGTTAGATTTATTTATTCAAAAGAGTAAACTAACTAAAAACGAATGTATTAATTAAAAACTCCTAATTAATGCCCTAATTAATTGATTCGGCATCATTAAGGCCTCGAAAAACTTCTCAACGCTGTTAGCTGGTAATGTGCCCAAGAGACTGCAGGTGGCGTTGCCGAATTGTATGGCAGCCCTTGGGTTAAGGGAAGCGTCAACTAGGCGTTTCGAAATTTCCCTAAACAGGCGTAGGTATGTCACGGAGATCATGTATTGTGGAAATTATTTTTAATGTATTCATTACACTTGTGTCATCATTTTTCACGATGAAAACTCTTGAAAAATGCAATGGTTTATCGTAGCCACATTTGCTCACCTTTGTTGGAGAATTCTATAAGACATTTCAGTGAAAGGAAAAACCGAAGTTAGAACAATATTGACACGATGATTCGCTTCCAGAGGCCTTACTAATTCAGGCCTCAAACTCAAAATACCAATCCATCTTTCACACACTACGCGATGACGCCATCAAGCCATCAAATGACAAGTCACCTTTCCAAATGAATTAGCGCTCCGCCAGTCGCGTGTCGAATTCACATTGCTTGGGACATACAGTCAACTACACGTAGCGTAAGGTTAGCGAATTGACTAATGGTGCTGCATGAATCTTTTGGCGCGTGGCCATAGTTGGAACTACCTAGCGCCGCCATCTTATTTTTTTTATAATATATTTTCACAAACGTTTTCCGACTTCACCCTCCTGTCAAGGACATTCAAACGCCAAAAGAATGATGGTACACTAATACCAACCTACATTGTCCGTATAATTTAACCAGCTTATCTATGCATGCAAGAAAACAAAGAACAAAAATAAATGTACAGACGCCTGCACATCAAGCTACTACAATCTGTTAAATTTCTTTAATAGATTTTCAACTTTATGTCTAAAGGATTAGGTTCAAGGTTGGTTGGGAAAATCTGACAGTTTCGGGTAGCTTGACCTGCTGGCGTCTGTACCAAGTTTGACATATCGCTGTACATTTTCTTGACAAGCAATGCCACCTTGATATGCACTCGTAAAGTGGTCATACTATAATTCATATCACAGCTGTCGTCTACTTAAAAGTTGCAAGCAATGAGCATAACACAGCAAATTGGCACAGATGTAGTCTTCCTAGGACCTAGACCCTTATCATCACCTGCCTAGCCTTTTCCCAACTATGTTGGGGTCGGCTTCCAGTCCAACCGGATGCAGCTGAATACCAGTATTTTACATGGAGCGACTGCCTATCTGACCTCCACACCCCAGTTAGTACTGGGTAATACGATACCCCTTTGTAAGACTGGTTGTCAGACTTTTTGGGCACTGACTACCTAACGACTGTTAAAGATTTTCAAATGACAGCCGGGACCAACGGCTTAACGTGCTTTCCGAGGCACGGAGGAAACTCGGTACGTAATGGGCGGTCACCCATCCACAGACCAACCTAGGCAGCACGGCTTAACCTAAAGATCGACCTGAGCGGCTGTTATTATTTAGCTACGAGCTCCTCAGACTTCCTAGACCCTTAACTGCTATAAAATGCAGCTGCCATTCAAAGCTAAAATTTTTAACTTGGTCGTACAGTCGAGTGTACCCACGGAATTAAAACACGTCATATGTCATTGGGACGTAACACCGTTCCGCCTAATAACGCGCTTAATTTGTGTGAAGTACGAAATAAGGTATATTGCGAAAATGTCTATTAGGTACACTAGATGTTTTGCAAGTCGTTTTGTTTCTTTGTCTTTTTTTGCAATACGCATTGTTTTTCGTCACGCGAGTAGCTTACATTACGTCGACTCACGTGAGTAAAGGGTTAGTCAAATTGGTATGAACTAATTACGGACTGGCAGCGGACAGTCGGACACCGAACGCTGACAGATACTTCAGCGAGTATTTGTTTAGAGGTGTCGCTGTCCGGAACCGAATTCGCTATGTGTGAACGAACTTCTAAACTGGCGCCTTATTACCATGACAGCACAGGACACAGGACAGGCACAGGACATTAGTGGTGTGATGGTCGGACTGCAAATCATAAGTCTAAAGTTCGAACCCAAGACCTCTGAATTATCGGATTTATTTGCTTATTGTATACCTAATTATCACATGCTTCGGTGAAGGAAAACATGGTGAGGAAACCAGCATGCTTGAGAGATATTTCTCGACGGCATGTAAAGCCAAGTAATGCCGTCCATACGCGGCATAAAAACTCTTAGACCAGGTTAGGCACTAACCACATGTTACAGAAGAAGGAAGAAGTACCATGACGAGAACATAATGCAATATTTTTTTTGAAAGAATTTAATTTATTAAAACCTTTTTTGTATTTTATGTGTCGGTTGAAGTCTATGTTAAATATCACTTGACAGCGTGTGTCACTTGTTTCACCCCAAATCATTTCAAAACGAACTTTCAGAACTTTCAATCAATCCCTAAAATCAAACACAACCGCAACATATTAACTTTACAAACCTCTTCCCACTACACTTCACAATTTCAATAATCGTGCCTTGTATTGACAGGACACTCCAACGTTTTTGAAGCGCCTCTTTTTAAACGGTCTTTTTCGACTCCGGCGCACCGTTTGATCGCAGTGATTTGACAATATGCGCGTGCATGTTTGACATACGCCGCGCATATCGAAGAAATCTCCATTAACGACAGCCGTGGAAAAAATTGACCACAAAAGACTGAATCGTCAATCGCAAGGGTGCTGGCTACTAATGGGGACCCGTGATGGTTGTTGAGAGGCGTGGAGACGACTTGGTGCAAAGTATTTTCCGTGAAAAGTTACATAAGATTGATTGTGAAAGCTAAGAACTGGAAATCCTTGACGAGTATTCGTTTCTGAAATAAATCGTAAGTATGTAGATAAATAGGCTTTTTGGTAAACAAGCTCCATAATCAAATGCATCAACGTCTCAACATTATTAGATATGAGGGAAATCGGCGTAAAGGAAAATAAAAAATAAAACAGAGCATCAACCAGCAAAATAATTACGTTACAAACAAATAAATCTGTGATTGTGTCTTCGCTCACTCAAAAGTTCATCAAGTAACTCAATAGTTAAGGAGATAGTCTGTTGCCCCAAAGAAGAGTAAACCTCTTATTTTTTTTTTTAATAAAACGTTGCCCCACGCCAGGAACACCTTTAAACTCACATACACAAACAACCAGACCCGGAACAACTAGCTGTAGCCCATACAAATATTTGTTCCGTGCGGGGATCGAACCCGCGACACGCAGCGCAGCAGTCAACCGTGCCGAAAATCTGTGTAAGAACTCATTGTTTATTCAATCTGAGTTCTTACTTATTTTAAGTAAGAACTTAAATAAGTAAGAACTCAGATTGAATAAACAAAAATTCTTAGCACCAAAGTCCACTCCATAGTTTTTCGTCCGCCTATCAACCATCGTCTCTAATGAACTTCCAAATGGAAGCTGTTCGTATCAATGCCAATCAGATTCATATTTATCGAGAGCATCAAAAGGTTTTAATGGTGGTAGCCGGAGCTGTTGACCGCGGCACAACTGCGTTTGACGGCTGTGAGCTACAATGGTAAGAAGTGTAAAAGGTTGATGGGGTTATGCTGTGGTTCCCATGGGATTGCGGCGTGGGTCTTAATAGGATTTGGTAAGTTAAGACAGTTGTGGTTTATTTCGTCTTTGTCAATTCAATTAAATTATTGCACACGACTTTACATAATATCATTATGTATACTTTTCCGTTTATACAAAGTTGCATTTATTATTCTTTATCGTATACAAAATTTATAAGATTTACACATAAATTGCAATATATAGTTTACGTATAGACATCAAGCTGCTAAAATCTGTCAAATTTCTTTAATAGATTTTCAATTTTATCTCTGAAGTATTAAGTTCAAGGTTGGTTGGGAAAATCGGACAGTTTCGAGTAGGTTGACCTGCTGGCGTACAACGGCGAGCTTAACCCAGAATTATCTATAGTAGACCACCGTTATGTTTTAGACGGTGTCATAGGCACGGACTCCAGGCAGGCTGATACTACGAGATCTCGATTAGTAAAACCCAATAACGAATTGGATGAAATGTTATTTGGCATTACTATCTTGAATTTCTCATTAACAGCTCAAAATATATTTCTGTGCCCAGTTGAAGGCAATGGCTTACCCCCTATGACTTAAACATAACTGTCGAATATGGATGCACCTTATAAGGTACGCCTCTGCCTAGCTCTTCGCGAATTACATGATTGATGTTATGTGATCTAGCTGTCAGTCAGTAGAAGTAACCTGTAAAAATCACCGTTGTTAAGTCCAGCCAATAACTCACCACAAAATTCTCCGAAAAATAAATATCACACAAAACAAAAATAACGACAATCACAGGACCGTGATTCTCTCTTTCTCCAAACGTAACGAATACATATTTCATGACCAGGGGCCCACGGGACCATCAGACGATGATGCAGGACTTTCTTGAGATATCGTCGAATATCCCGAGATTGTCCTTTTAATTACGGGTCCACGGTAATAATTGATTTGCTAGATATGATAATTTTAGGGAGAGAACGATAATTCCAATCACAAATTCTAAAACAATTGATTGGAATGATGAATGATGATTTCAATTGTTTTGGAATTTGTGATTGGAAAAGGGAAAATCTGATTTTTATTTTTGCAATGATATCGTGTGGTTTTCAGATTTTATGAATGATGTCAGTGAAATCATGTTCAGATGTCAGTTGTGAAAAACCTAAACGAGTTAATTTATTATGTATATTGTTTTATAGAAACACATCAAATTTGTCGTTAGTATGTGTCGTCATTAGTATGTTTGTTTTTACAACAGTTAAAACCTCTGTAAACATTGGGTTTTTCACCAGTGTGTGTGTTATTTTACTATAATAAAGGGCACTATCTCAATTGTTTCACATAAATCCGCGCAGGTTTTATTTGATTTTCCCAAGAAACTATATTCAGCTATGCACTCTTGCCGGAAACAATATTACTTTGGAATATTATTACACCTTGATTGAATACCCTGTTTGTTTATTTTACGTACTTACTAAATAGAAAGTCGTGTGGTTAATTAAAGTCAACATTTGCAAGACATCTGTCCCGCTGTTTGTCTGTCTAAGAAATAACTTAAATATCCAATAATAAGACTTGTTAAGAGGTTATGAGTCTTAATTTTATACTTTGAAAAGCGCAACGAATCGTAAGTGACGGAATTTCTTCGTATCTAAATTATAAATGGTATGTCTGAAGTGACTATTTCTATTTATTTTTAAGTTGAAATGCAAAAAAACGTGCTTTAATCATATTTAATTTCTTAAAGTCACTCTAGAGATGACGAACTTAATCTTGCCAGTGAAAATAAAAAAAATATGTGGGATATTGCCCTGAGGTTGTGATTCGAGACAAAAAAAAACATTTTGAGAAAATGCAACCCCTCGAGTCTTAGAAGATAATGAAGATACCTTTTCACACACATCCGTAACATAAACATACTTACCATTCTTACCTACCTGACTACTTACCTAACTATCCGGTAAGACTGGAATGCAACCAGGCTAGAGGCTAGGCAGATGATGATTACCTATCTGACTAGCTAGGAAGTAAACAGATTACTAAAACATACGAATCACATTAAAAGTCGTTGCAGAAATATGGAACACTTTGAAACCGATTGTCACTTGTCCCTCAGGTTTTTCTTTTTAGTTTGCGCGTATTGTTCCACTCTGGGGCTCTCCCTATTCCTTCCACTTGCGACAATGGTATGCTTCTTCTCGCCAATTCGCGAGGAAGCCATCCAAAGCGTCGCGAAAAGTAGAACCTGTTCTACTTTTCTCCTTGGTCTGCCGCGACCCCGTCTAATTGTTTCAGGGCTCCACTTTTGCGATATTCGGACCCACAGCTGTGCCGGCGGCATTCGGCAGATATGGCCTTTATAGTCCCAATTTAGTTTAGAAGCTTTATAAACTACGTCGGCAATTTGCATTCAGATAGTTTAGGTTTTCTATCTTTTCAAAATACCAAATAACTCACAAACTTAAACCCACATACAAACAAACCTTTCACACATATCCCTATCAGTTGGCACCTAAAAGGTTCCGCGGTAAGCCCGTCTCCACACTACCCATTACAATGACGGCTGTGCATGACTTGCACATATTCGGCTTGACGATGATGTATGGGTCTAAGTTTGTAATGAGCGCTGCGATCTGTTTGGCGGTTGCGTGGGTGAGGGTGTGGAATGGCTCTTATGTGTATCTTGTTGTCAGGGACACTGACACTGGTCGTGGAGAAGAAAATCTCTAAAATCTAAAAACAGTAAATCTCTCAGTTTACTCTTATCAGCGTTACTCTTGCTGAGAGTTTTTTTTTGTTAAAGGTTTTCAATTGTACGGGGTTTTTCCATTTGTATGCAGAAGTGAGAGAAAGTGAATCTTGTCTAAGTAATGGTTTAAGGATGAGTACTCTGCTGTGCAATCCTGAAAAATAAACTTGTATTACAAAGAAGAAACGGAGGGCAAGCTACAAGTTCGTGAAATATTACTATCGATGGATGGTCTATGTGTAATATGCAAGTTGGGTTGCTTTTTTTTTTCGGATGGAAAATAAACGAATGACTGCTCCCGCTGCAGAGCGGAAGGGAGTGTCAGACTTGTACTGACTAAAACCCATCCATGTTCCTTCCTTGCCCTTTGTGTTCCACGGCCGCGGTATCTCCTCCGAACAGTCCCGCAGCCCTGGCAGGTATCGGCCCTTGTGGGCCCCTCCCTGTTTGCTGACATCTCTTTGAGGCGCGCGTGGAACACGAACGCGCCGTCTGCACGGCCTGTCGTCAAAAGACGGACGGACAGCGAGCTAGCCCATTACTCACCGTCCACAGGTCCGCGTCTTCGGTGGCCGGAAGCCACCACGTGACCCCCGACGCCAGGGGCGTCTCCCGTGGCGGCTGGGAGGAGAGGTTCTCTCCCTCTTAGGTGACGGCGTCCCATAGAAAGGAGGTGTCTGATGAGATGACGAATAATAGAGAAATATAAAAGAAGAAGATACGCTGCGCCGATTCCAAATAAATTGGAATAAGGGCAGGAAAATGATGATATCCTAATTTAAACAATCGATTTAGACATTGGAGCAGTTACATGAAAATAAGCCTGGACCAAACGATTGGCCACCTCATACTGCCCCCAAATCCTTTGCTGCCCGCCATTCTTTAGTGATCTTTTGTACTCAAAGGCCACACACTTTTTAAGGGTAAAAAACGCACCGCACATCCTTAATCCCGGCTTATGGCAACTAGTCCGTACAATTTGTCATCAATCTTTCAATAGAGAGGAGTAAGTAATGGTATCTCTGACAAATGACGTCACTAATGACGTGGAACCGAACGTATATTAAACTTAGATTACTTGTCTAATGAAAGGATATTTGGGTGGTCGGTGTACTACTGTACTAGGTTTTTTTGTAAAAGTATATATTTTAAATAAAAGACGGATGCTGAGACAGCATGTTGATGCAGGGTCAATAAAACTTTGTGCCGCGAAAAGAAATTCTCGTAGAACATCGATCTCATAAGACTGTGGAGATTGGGACAAGAAAAGAGAAGCCTATACCCAGCAGTGGGCGAATGATGATGATACATAACCAGCTCATATCGTTACCACTGCTGGGACACAGGTCTCCTGTCAGTGAGTGAGTACCACGTGCTGTAGAACCAAAAATTGATGAAGACATGTTATTTCCACCTGTATACCACTCTAGGGATGATGAGTTATGGGGACTCACGAAAAGTGGACAGCAACCAATATACACCGTGTACCATAAAAGATGTGGTCATATTTCAGGATGTGATTCAGATCATTAAAATTAAACTGACGGCACGGTTGACGCAATGGCTGAGCGATTGACTGCTGCGCTGCGTGTCGCGGGTTCGATCCTCGCACGGAACAAATATTTGTATGGCCTACAGATAGTTGTTCCGGGTCTGGTTGTTTGTGTATGTGTGTTTAAAGGTGTTCCTGGCGTGGAGCAACGTTATATGAAAAAACGTAGGAACACCATCGAAATCATCATCTCTTGCCCTTATCTTATGTTACTTGGGGTCGGCGTAACACGAATTTTTCTTCCATTCTCCTTTGTCAACGCTATGATTTACTCTTTTTTCTTTCATATTATTGCTCACACAATCATACATTGTCTCCATGGTCTTCCTCCCCCTATCCATCCATTAACATTATCAAAATCACGAAAAAATATCTCTGAGTATGTGTGATTTCTGTGGTGTTGCCATGGAGCACGTCGTTCAGTTTTATGGTCTGAATCACACCCTGCAATATGACTAGATCGTACACGCTGTATACATTGAGCCAATCCAATTGCATGGGACTATTATGAATTTTCAACATTTAATAAAATAATCTTGGAAACTATCGAGAGAACCATGGTAGGTTTTTAACTATGACAAGCAACTATCGCTCCCTCAAAAACACTGTCTCCTTTAGATGACCACGAATTTCACAACATCAAAACTAATATTTCACGAAGATCACCCTTCTTAAGTAATACAGATCTATTTAACACCGCTACCATTTCAACAGTCAGACACCCGACCCCGAATAAGACCCTTCCATTCACTGTCTGGGTGAATAGTGAAAAAGACATTAAACCGAATTTGAACTGCAATTTATCAAGCGATCCTCTTCTTTGACCCGAAATGTTATGACAAGATGATGTATATCCGACGATGATATTCCAAAATCAAATCTTATATTTTTTAAATATTTTTTTCTTTTCTTGTGACGTATGAGCTAGTGATGCGACATCCGGGACAATTGTACGAGTGATGAGTCGGCGACGATTTGACTTGTATTGTTCGGTTTTTTTTTAAGGAGTTATTGGCTACTGCATGTCATCGTATCTTTAGTTACGATAGAAGTTTTTTAAAGGAGGGATACCTATCTCCAAATTATGTTGGTAGTTATAGAAGACTCAAAGAAGAAATAAAGGTTGAAAAAGTCGGTTAAAAAACAATAAAAAGAGACTTCAAAGCAATCATCATTTTTGTATGTTTATACTGTGTTTTTACTGAATGTCACTGAAACAGTAAAGGTGTCAAGAACAAGGAAATAATAACAAAGCAACAATTTTAACAGAATGACGAAGGCACCGTTGAAACCAATATCACACGCGTTGACGATCTAATAATATTATTGTAGATGCAAGTTGTAAGCTTATAGCGAACGCAGATATTTTTGATGGCATAAAACAAGAGGTTTTACTGTACGGTAGCAACCCCTCTTAATATAGACAGACATTTTGATAATAATAATGAGGAAATAAATGTAGTTAAAAATCAGTACCAAGTTTTTTGTATTTTATACTGAAATTATCTCATTTTCCCACCTGGAACGAAAATCATGACTAAAATTAGCTAACAAATTGTCAAGCGCGTTTAAACTGTTGTGATAAATTGGATGAATATAAACAATCAAATCTTCGTTTGCTCGCTGCTCGCTCTCTAGACCCGTCGAACTTGACTTTAGTTTTTAATTATGAAAAGTTGACAGTTTTGGACCAGAAACTTCATAAATAACACTCGCGAGTGGTCTGATGTATCGCTTATTTGACATAAAAAAACAGGTGCTATAAAAGCTAAGCTTAGAAACGCTTCCGCTTATACCTCAGACAGATGTTTCACGGCTAAATACAAAGGGAACCGCGATCGTTTGCGGCCCGGCCTTCATTGCTCGCGATGACATTCACAAAAACAATACTTCTATCAGTATATGCGAAGTTCAGATAAAATATATTTGTATTTTTCTTTCAGTTGAATGAAAAGTAGGATTAAATGGGAATACTTTGATTTTGGAATGCTGGTGGTCAGAAGACAGTTTGTTAAATGATACTGATGAAACCAAGGAGTACCGGAGCGTTTTCTTCTGAGACAAAATAATTTTCCACGTTACAGAGATATGTATTTTTGACAAATGACAGAAGACAGAGATGTGTGAAAAGGAGAGAGGTTTCTCCAGTGTAGCTAAAAGATAGTTTGACGAGATTTTATTCGGAAAATCAGGTGAAAAACCCTAATGTACCTATAATATGCATACTGTGCCGCACGCAAAATACGCGCTTGGACGTGGAGTTACGGACACCAGCCCGTTATACAATACAATACAATGCATACTGTGTTTGATAACGTCACAACAATCGAAAAAACACGAAGCAGTGATTTGGTATCTACAGGAAACAGTATCAGTTAAAACCAACATGTACCTAGTGTTTTCTAATAAACAGCACTGAAGAATATTTTTTATCTAACATCCATGGATAGTCTACATAAGCTCGTGAAATAAAAATCGAAATTGTAATTTCCTGGCAATGTCTGATCGAGGGACAACAATTTGCGGTCACCGACTGATTACCAATACGAAACCCCAACGAAAACACTAACAAACCACCCACGTACGAAAACCAACTCAAATGCAACGTCAGAAAGTTGGGATTAAGATGGAAACATAGACGGATGTAAGATGTTTTAATCGAATAATCGTTTAGTCGAAATTCGTCACGTTCACCGACATCTGTCGCCTGTAATCGAATCGAAGCTCGTTCAAATCGATCGACATTGAGACGATTGCATAATTCCTTACGATGACAATACGAATGGCGAGTTGAGAACGTGATTATACATAATAATGCCCCCCAATCGGCTAAATTGCTTTCGGCAGAGCGCCGATGACATTTCGATTATAGAGATCAATAGGTTTTTTTTTCAATTGACGATGCTATCCTTAGTGATAAGTATTTTTTGGTCATTGTCTTTTTGTGGGGACCAAAAAATTGATTGCAGTTTGAGTGTTTGCGGAAAATTACAAGGTACTTGTTGTTTGAGCTTTTTTAAGAAGCTGTTCTGGATGTTACAAAAACAGGATCACCTGCTTATCTTTGAATCCAATAATTCAAGTCTGAATTGCCCACCTAGTGTTTCAGGAAATCGCCAAGCGGTTGGTTCACGTCGTGGTTGCCTCTTCACGTCACCAGAGGGCGAGCCTATTTTTTGGCCAAAGAATCAGCATTTCTATCCAACGTGGCAATGCTGCCTTCTGGGCCCCTACATATTTTTTTACTAATATAGATTAATTATATTTTGTAAATAATGTAAACATTAAAAAATATACTTAATTTCAGCCATATGAGGGACACTCACTTTCATCCCAAGAATTTCATCCAAAACCTTCAAATAAAACATTGAACCCGAAGAAATATTTACTCAAAACGTTCACTAAATCACTTAAGAATTCATTAACTAAACAAAAGCCCCGTCCTGCAAGTAACCGAAGCCCTCCAGTTGATTAATAAGCCGCAAATTAAATAAGCCTTCTTTGACAGCATCAATTTTCTCCGCATTTACACCACTGTTACTGTTAAACCCCCAAAAATCCACTTAGAGAGTCTATTTGAAATTTTGATCGACCCCCAACATGACACCTCGCATCTATTTGGGATGTAAATTGTCAAAGTCAAATTGGAATGGGCTTACATGGTGGTGAATTTATAAAATTTTGTGTTGAGGATTTTATACATATTTGTAAGAAAACGCGGTCACACAGATAACCACGAAAAACGACATTTTAACATCTGTGTGTGTATAGACTTTTCTGCAATCATCATCATCATCAGCCTATAATGTTCCCACGGCTGGGACACAGGCCTCCTCTCAATGAGAGGGAAAGTTGTAACTTGACCAAAACTTACTTATCTTTTTCTGTCCAAAGCAAATAAAGGTAAACAAGACAAGTGTTGTGACTTAATTTATTGGATTTCCCATATTTTTTACACGTCCTATAAACTTCAAAGGTCATACTCATCAAAAGGATTAACAATAAAATCTTAACATTTATATACCTCTTAATAATAATCTAATAGCCAAGACATCATTGACTACTTTCCAAATATGGGCAGCTATTTATTTCGAGGTAAACATTTCCTTTTATGTCATCGAAGTTATTATGAACTGATGGACAAGCTGTTAGTGTTTGACATTTATTACTTTAATCCGTTTGTAATTTTTGTTGGAAGTGTGAAATATATTTTATTTGTGTCAGTGCTAAAAGGCAAATAAATATTTATTTTGTTCACAAGAATTTCATGAAAACCGAAAACCTGTTCCTCATGTTTACTTACTTTCGATAACTGATACTATAAATAGCAAAACTTTTAGTATTTTTTCACTAATCAAACGTTTAATTTCCATTCTTTAAATCAGTTTTAGAATCTTTGCAGATTAAATCTCTAGATACATAGTACCTACACCCACATTTCACCACCGTCCCATATCAAAGCTAGCCTATTGCCATCAACCGAGCACAAATCCAGACTACTGATTTTAAATTTCAGATGGATAATCCCAATAATACTTCCTAAGTTGGGCCTGGGTATCGAAATTGGCAAGTGTGAGCTAAGGTTCAGCAATAGCGCTTGCAACTACGACACCTACGAAGCAGTCCACACTGTATTTTATTAAAACAAACTTAACTCTTACAATTACCAAAAAAACATGTGTGCAATTCACACGTGGTAGAAGTGAAACCTTCCAAAAAATTTGGCTTCAAGATAAACACTGTATAATGCTATTCCTATCTTATTTTCTCCCACGTTAAATCTTATGAATTTATGTGTCCGTCTCTTTTTACTGTCGCTTTTTCGTTTTATCGACATTCAAATCACAACGATGCTAAAGAAGTTTTCAGTTCAAAAAATTCCATATAACCCTCTACTAAAACAGTTTACGCGTCGCCGCCATTTTGCATCGCTCCGGATTGTCTCATTCGTCAAATTGTCGCGGCCAGTTGACATTGATCGATGGCTGCACCTGCTATACAACAACCCTTGCTAACTTCATCGCCTGCAACTTGAGAAATGTGATTTATTAACTCTGTGTGATGTATGGGGTGAAAGTGAGATAATTTTTTGAAGGTTGCAGGTGAAGATTTGAATTGTGTTTAAAAGGTTTTTTAGATGTTTATTTGCTTCTTAATAAGATTTCCAAAGCCTGGCATTCTACATGTATTTTAGTATTTTAATACGAACCGAGCTGATATGTTTCCTTTGATTAATCTATTAACATTATCATCATCATCATAAACCTTACCTTTTCCCAACTATGAGTATGTTGGGATCAACTATATATGTTGGGTTTCTTTAATAGGTTCTAGTCTAATAAAATGCAACTGAATACCAGTATTTTACAAGAAGCATGGCAGTGGCAGTCGCAGACCAGTGGCGTGTGGCAGTATGTAGATATTTAAATAACGCCGGAACGTGGTTGAAATCCTGACATCGTATTTATCCTGGCAGGGTCGCCATGCAGGATTGTGGTGAGGGTTAGGCAGAACTTATAAGAAAACGACCGTATGCCGTGCGATCCATTTATTGACTACTCCAAACATAATACTTATTCTACGTAAACTACTTGCGAGCTGTTACTGCAAGCTTGCACATCATATTACATACCACACGTATTTTACCCCCCAACCCAGTTTCTGGGTAACATTACAGCCCTTGGAAAGTCTGGCGTCTTTCCAAGGGCTGTCAGAATTTAGAGGCTTTTTTGCAATGACGGTCTTTCAAATCCTCATTTCAATATTAATCTTACTGTTTTACAAATTTTTACATTGCAGAAAAAATCTAATCAAAATGAGGCAAACCGATCGAAGATCCAAAAAAAAACATAAACCTTTCAATTAACAATGAATATTCATATTTTTATATGGAGACAAAATTAAATGGAAATTGAAAGATATCATAAGATGACACTACGATTCTTTTGTCAACAATTTTATACCAACCTTGCCTTCAACTGACACCCACAATCCTCAATCAAATTTAAACCTTACCTCCCGAAAAATAAGTTATATTGAAAATGTTTTTGAACAGCGAAGTTAAATTTGGTCATTGATATTCCAATATGCTTGATATTGGATTGGGACCACCCAATGTTAGCTTGAATGGCCTCATTAAAGATATTAAGCTGTTATCAAAGACTTCGGCAGATGGTGACAGGTGACAGAAAAAAAAATAAGATTGGGAAGGAAAAGAAAATATTTAAAAAATGCGTCAGCTGCTATGATGTCACGTCATGATGGCCAAGGATTTGTGAACAAGGAAAAATATTGATTTTGATGCAGAAAATAATTGTATAGAGACGGAATCAGAATTTATTGCCTTTTTGTTTCGGATCGGAAATCATCAAATGACTTCTCCCGCTCTGGGCAGAGCGGAAGGGAGTGCCAGACTTGTACTGACTAAAACTCATCCATGTTCCTTCCTTGCCCTTTGTGTTCCAGGGCTGTGGGACTGTTCGAAAGAGATACCGCGGCCCAGGCAGGCATCGGCCCTTGCAGTACAGAATTTATTGCCTTGATTGTGGTTTATCTTCTTGTTGTCAGTCTCACTGCCGGTTTCTCTATTTCCTTAACATTATAATCTGAATCTCTTCAAAGTTCGAGTCAATCGATTTCTTCTAGGTAAGCGTGCTACACCCTAGGCGTCATCCGCTCACATCAGGCGAGTTGCGGTCAAACGCAAGCCAATATAGAGTAAAAGAAAATGCTAAGGCCATCGACGAGCCTATGAACGAAAAAAAACAATTGAATTGTTACACAAACTGTAGTGTTCGATTGTGAACCACATTTCAGCACTTTCTTGGTGCCTTTACAAAGCATGTGTCAACTAATTACGACTTTTCTATATCCTTGCTAAAGAGGAAAATAATAATAATTTATTAAGCATGATGATGAACTCCTGATAGTGTCGGACATTAATATTTATTTTATTTTTTACATTTTAGGAAAGGTTACAGACTAATAACATTATAGTAACAAAAATATAAAACTAGGTTGCTAATTACAAGCTTCCACAAATAAATACAAAACAATAATTAGTTCCGTATTGTAAAACAATATGACACTGCAGTACTGTCAACAACATTATTGATTAATTTCAAAAGTTTTAGCCATGTAATAGGGCTATTACATGCTATTGAATGTGGCAGTACTATTAGGTACACCTCTCCTCTGCCTACCTTTCGGGGATTACTGCCGTCATATTATGTAATTAAGCCACACCTTAACTAATACCTTCTTAAAAACTGCTGTTGGATTTTCGGCTCAACGCCGTTTGAGAATAAGAATCCAACAGCACGAATTAAGGTGTCATGTTGGACACCAACACGCAAACGAATTACAACGTATTTCATCATTCTTAACCATCCACAAATAATTTCTTCATCTGTAATTTAAAAAAAAAAGCTGTTTCCTACAAAGTGCAATACCTACACGGTCAAAATGTATGGAACAGCTGTTTTTTTTTTAAATGACCGATGAATATTGTCTATGTTGTACTGAATAAGTGGTAATCATTTGTCCACCCTACATGACCACAAACTTGATCATCATTCCTGCGCACCGACTCAAATACCAGCTCTATAATTAAACCACAGAGCCGGCTCCATATCGATAATTAAGCCGTAATAATATCGATATCGTCAACTGCGATGACGTCGGCACATCTCAAGGGACAATAGTAAATCAACGTCACATGTCAACTGAATCCCTTGCCATCTTATATTCTTGTCAAATCCACTCTAACCTGACCTTTAAGAAGCCATGACTTTAAACTTTCTCATACAATTTTGTGGCAGAAAGCAAGAGCTGAGGGGTCTGGTTAAATGGTTGATGATGACTTGCAAGTCTTCTGTCGCCTGCCCACTTACTCCTAATGATAATATTAATGCTATCTTTGAAAGCAATCGGTAAGATGGTTTAATGAAAGACTATCTTACTTTGATTTTGGTTCGCGAAATGATTTTAGGGATAGGATGATTCTGCTTCGTCTTTTGCTTTATTATTAATCAGGTTGGATCATCAAATTGGTACTTATGTAAGTTTTGATATCTTTAAATAAGTTTTAGGTTATTTTTTTCATGAAAGTGGCTGTTTTCTTGCGGTTATAGTGTGAACTGGCAAGAGACAAGTCTTTAGTTCGATCCAATTCACTTTTGATGGGAAACCAGTGCCTAGTACTTTTAATACTAGACCGTAAAAAATGTTGGCTTCAGCTAAGAATAAGGTGAGCCAATTAAAACTAAAACCAAATAAAGAAAATTATTCACCAAGATTCTCCTGCCCTTATCTCAATTAATTTGAAGTCGGTGTAGCTATAGTATGTTCTTCTTCTTCTTCTTCAGTAGTGACCCTCACTGGGCCCAAGTGGTGGATTACCATTCCCTCTTATAGAGAGGAGGCCTGTGTCTCAGCAGTAGGATCATTATAGGCTGACTATACTTATGCATGCTTAGTAGTAATCACCTGAACCAAGTGTAAGTATGTAATGTGCAAAATCATCAAAATGAACATTAAAAACACTGGTCGTCCAACCACAATTGATAATTTGATGTGATTATTATGTATGTGTTTCTATTAGTCTGTTTATTGTGTGTTCTTAATTGTTATTTTTTAATTATGATAATTTGTATTTGATGTTTATTGAGCTCTTCATGTTTGTAATGGATAATATTTGTGTTTTTACTTTTTTCAAAATCTGACCTGTAAGTTTTGGTAATCTTAATATATTATAAATTACGTGTCACGTTGTGTGTCCGCGATGGACTCCTAAACTACTTAACCAATTTTAATCAAATTTGCACACCGTGCTAGTTTGATCCAACTTGAAAGATAGGATAGCTTACATCTAAATTTATATTCGCAATATTATTTAATTGCATTATGTGACGCAGATGAAGTTGCGCAGGTCAGCTAGTTAATTATAAATAAACTAAACTAAACACATCTAACTCCATCTACTCCAAACCGTTTACACCAGCCTCAAAAAATTTAAACCAACAATTTCATAGCCACACTCCAGTCCATTCTCTGACTCTCCCCCGAGATACCGTATAATGCAGCACACGATCCTAACCGAACATTGTGCTATATTGAGACATAAATTTTTCATACGCCGCCGGCTACTTCTGATAACCTCCTTGACCATTTGTTCCCAGAGGATGCATAAAGGACTTCTCTTGTATAAGGAATCACATATTTCATAACGGTGCTGGTGTAGGGGTGGGGTTGTGTCGATGGATTTTGGGTTTGAAGTTCGATTAGTTTGAAGAAGACCTAACTAAAACCTACTCATCACCAACATCCATAGTCCAACTTCATCCACTGCTGGGTATGGCTTATAAATCTCTTTGTTTGAGCCGATGTCCACGATCTTTTGCAAGCCTCATCCAGGTTAAATGTACAAATGTATCTGTAAGAATTTTGTGTTCTGGAGTCCGCTTTCTATCTATTGGTCATGTGAAAACCTCAGCGCTTTGTTGAATTTGCGTATTTGGATGTAATTTGGCATTATTAAAGTACCAGGTATGATCTAAGAACTTTTCTTGATATTAAACCCCAGGGGACTTAAGAAGAGATAACGTTCTTGAAGTGTCCAAAGCCTACGTTAAATGAACACTACACAAGAATTAAATAAAAGTAAAAAGCTTATTAAAAGTTGCCTTTATCGACACTTCTACTGCATGGACAACAATCTTACCACCCCATCCCTTATTCTCGTTCACACCCTCGAAGTTTTTTCCCTGTACCGTCACAAAGGGCTATAGGGCTACCGGACAATAATAAATATTTTGACGATATCGCATAAATATCTTTCTTTTATGAATACCAAGCGGCCCTGTGCCATCTAAGGGCGGTAATTTCTTATATTTTATGGTCACTCCTTTATAAATCGTAGCTATTTGTATGGGATAGGGTTTCGCGGTGTTTTTTGTGAACGAGAATATTTAAATTGGGAGGGGTGTAAAAGGCCTTTATGAGGGACGTTTTAATTTGTCAAAGGGTGATGAATTTTGGGTAGTTGTGGTTGTATTTCTATCTGAATGAAGAGAGCGCTCGTCAAACTACCTACTCTGAAACCTTGTTGTTGATACCTGGTCTCGGCTACGCTAAACAAGATATCTATTAAATCTGAAAGGTTAAACGAAGAAAACATTTTTCCTTTCTACAATTATATAAAAAAATCGAGTAAATTAAATCTGATAAGACTTCTAAGTATTAAATTTCCCGAAAAAAATTGGAGACAGTTTGACACATTATACTGCATTATTTATAGAGAAAGCAGCGGTGGCCCAGTGGTAGCGACCCCGACTTACGAACAATAAGTCGTGGTTTTGAACCCAGGCAGGCGCATTACTTTGTGTAATTTATTTCATCACCACTGCTTTTAAAAACGGTGAAGGAAAACATCGTGAGGAAATCGGCATGTCCTAGAACCAAAAATTCAAAGAAATGTGACATCTACCATTCCGCACTGGGCCCACGTGGTGGATTATAGCCCATTCCCTCTCATAGAGAGGAGGCCTGTGTCCCAGCTGTGGGCACATAATAGGCTGATGATGATGATGGTGATGACTGCATTATTTTACATAACATAATATAACCTCACGCCTGTAATCATCTAAGGTTTACGTAAAGGTGTAATAGTACACCCACATTTCGCTCGTTCCGTTTTACAAGTCCCATGTAATATTAATAGGCGAGCCAGCCAATCAAGACTCCGTTACTGCAACTAAGAAACTCCTTATGGAAAAACCCAATAACACTTTGCCCGACCTAGGAATCGAAACCAGAACCACTCAGCAGTCTCGTTTGCGACCACTCAACCAATTTAGGCAGTCAGTGCATTATATAATGCTAAGAAAATGTCGAATAAAAGCGCAGTTAGAAATGGACTATGCAGGTACATTCCTATAATAAATATAGCTAGTTCTACCTACAGTTAAGTCCAAGTGCCAGCCATGTGACATTGCCGGAAATTGCCTGCAGTCTGTGATGTGTCGGCAAGCACGCGACACCGCAACACAGCTCCGCGCAAACGGGTTACCAACCACAGCCAGTGGTGACTGTCGCGCGCCACGTCCTTTGATACCGCGCAAACGAAGGTGGTCAGTGGCTGCCACGAGTGGTCGGTATTTATTTATAGTTCGCCACCGGTGGCATGTCGCGAACACTGAGTCTACACGTGTGCAGCGATTCCATATAAAACGTTTTAAAAATCATGTAAACAGCCTGTCGCCGGTCACCGGTGGCTAGGAAAAGTGGCCCGTTTGCGCGGGGCCTAATCGCTGTGCCGTTATACTGCGGTGATACGTTTATATCTAGCTCTGTTAGTTATAAATGAGGACAGGAGAACATTGCGGAAATTATGTACTTATCTTTTGATTAGGTCATTGCGTAATGATGGGTGGCATACTCAGCAGATACAAAGGATTATTCTATAATTCGCTGAGACTCAGACACTTTTGTCATCGCATACCATCTATTTTTTTCAAGAGTGTCCTATTTTATTGCAATTTTCATTCATTAACCAATCTAGGTACTCTTACTGATGGTCGACCACTTTTCACCATCAATATCATCTTAATCACAACCTAAAGCATCCATGATCATTCCCAGTTTCTTGGACAATCAACTCGGCTAACTAGTTTCATATGGCAAATGTTTCCCAACGAAATGAACGATTAATTATTTATTTTTGTATGACAAGCACCCGACAAAAGGACTTCCCTACTAGCTATAGTTCTCGACACTCCTCATTAAAATCTTCAACCAAATCACACAGAGGACAAAAGATCTTTTAAAATTAATAGAGAAAAATCTGGCAGACTTCTCATTCTAATGCTTACGAAAGTTTTTGAATAAAAGTTCTACATACATAGAAAATATTCAGAAAAACTGCCCTGTAATTTTCAAATATGAAGATCAAAGATGATAAATTGATTGGAAAGCATATCCCTTCGGACGATTGACCCTTTGATCCTGCCCAGGCTACTTAGCGGATTGGTCCTTTCATGTCATTCGCTTTTCATACGAAAATGGATGTTCTAAAAAGGTTGCATAATGAAATGGTTTTATTTTCTTTTTTTGTGTGTTAAATTAGCTGGTTGTGTTATGGCCAGTGAATATGGGAAGGTCGTTTCCTAATGGATTATTTGAAGTACTTGCATTATTTACTATCTTACATTATTACATACCGAGTTTCCTCCGTGCCTCGGAATGCACGTTAAACCGTGAGTCTCCGGCTGTCATTTATAGGTCTTTGACAGTCGTTACAGGTAGTGGCCCAAAAAGTCTGACAACCTGTCTTACCAAGGGGTATCGTATTACCCAGTTTTAACTTGGTTGTGGAGGTCAGATAGAAGGCAGTCGCTCCATGTAAAATACTGGTATTTAGCTGCATCCGGTTAGACTGGAAGCCAACCCCAACATAGTTGGGAAATGGCTAGGCAGATGATGAGAGGTCACATGATATTGTTATTTCTCTCTTTTTTGATAATTTGTATGTTTAAAATGTTTCGTTGCTAGTAATAATTTTAACGACTCAAAATTACTTTACATTGAAACTTAATGATGTCCCAAGGTTTTGTGAAACTACATTAAAAGTGTGCCAGAAAAAATGTTCAGAACAATTAAAAACATGATTGGCTTTATATTAACAAAGAAACGTTTTCATAAAATACTCATAAAACTTTGTTGGCTTATTAAAAAAAATGTTAACGAGACTTGCCAATTATGACCCCTTTGGCCAGTTAGAAAGACCTTCCCTTCCCCTCCTTTAAACCACAATTTCTGAACTTTCCGGCACATTTTAGTGAAATGAAAAGGTCTTTCTAAGTTGGTTTCTTTTGCATACCATCTACTAAAAAGGTGGGCGTGGTCATTTAAAAATGCGAAAAGATCAAAAGTCTTGATATTTTTTGTTGTTTTTTGACATCAGTCGCTTTTGTATACTGATGTTTTATGATAGTAATGAAAGTGGACTTTTGACTTTATGAGCTTTGTTGTCATGAGAAGGGAATCCTCTAGTATCCTACAGAAGAATGGGCGCAAGCAATACCCGTTTAAGATTATAACTATGTTAATTAAGAGAAGGTTTTGAGAATTTGTTCTCCTTTTCTCATTTGCCACGCAAAATTAAATGAACTCCTATCAGACATTAATTCAAATTAAACTAGACCACACGACCAAAGTGAAAATTAAAAAAATGCCGAACAATCGTCTGTCAAATTCAAAAACGTAACTGTCTCTCTTTCAACTTCCGTTTGCCTCGTAACGTAACGCATTCACCAGCTTACTCTCCAAGTCAAGCGTGCGTAAAGAAGTTTTACTTCAAAAAAAATTGAAATGCTTCAAGTGAGAGCAGGAGAGAGTATGAGAGTAGTATTATTTTAAATCATGTCGTTTTCTTCTTATTTACCTTTATTCAGGAATAAATGTCAGTAACAGTAGTTTATATTTGGATCAAGTAGGTATTAAAGTTTAGTATGGGACAGCTGACTATTTTTTCGCGATTACAATGTTGGTGCCATACAGAAAATTGTTCGGTTTGATAGTCTGCAGAAAAGGCAGACTATTAACTGCTATTAAGGCAGACTATTACAATGTTTTGAGTGCGTTACATTGAGTCCTACTATAAAACGTGATTTTCCAGCGCAAAAAAAGAAGTCGTTTCCCAGCACTAATTTTTGCGTAAAGTTACTTAGTTTGATGTACATAATGTTTGGTTGACGGCTTCGTGTATGACCATACCTTTATGATACATGTAGTCGTGTCTTGGACATACCCTTTACCTAACAAAGGAAGACATAAACACGACAGCAACCAATGCTTGTCACACTCCACCGCGTTTGTAACAAAAAAGAATTTCCCCAAGTCTTCCGCACACTCGTAACAGTAACACATATACCGATATTAGGAAGGAGTAAATCATTAATTATTAACGTTTTATCGTGGTCATACAACACGGCATATTGTCACGCATGCACTTACCTACTGACTGATATTGATTTACTGAGGTTTTTCATTGATTTCATAATGAATCTATTCGTTTACCAGTTGGAACTTCGTTCTTGTCCTTTCTTGGACTAACTTTCAGGTTTTGGGCAAAAGAAAATCGATTTTTTTATGATCTAATTTTCTTGTCCGTCTTTTACAGAGTAACGAGTTTTTCTGGATATCTATCTAACGTAGGAATTTTAATTTTGGCATATTGTTAGCTCTTGATGACACGAGAACTATTAATGATACCGTTTAAAAGCATTTAAAAAATCTATCTTAACAAATAAGAAAAATCTCTGTGTATTCAAGCTTTATCATACCAGTGTCTACTAGTCAAAAGTCTTTACGCTCATATCATAATCATCATCAGCCTACAGCAGTCTATTGCTGGACATAGATTTCTTCAATCACACGCCACTTAACTCGATTTTCAGCAAATGTCATCTAGTTGCTATCAGCCACCCTGTGAAGATTGTCGTTCCACCGAGCTTGAGTGCATTCCACCTAACGTTTGCCGATTCGCGGTCTCTACTCAAGAACGTCTACCCCAACGGTCATCTGTTCTACGGCTAATATGGTCGGATTACGTTCATATGGACCTGTGGAGTACACGTGTCCATACGATTGGTTTTCAAAGACATAAAGACATGCTGGCTGACTACATTTGCATTATTTCAAATAGTGGTTCATTTTCGGGTTAAAATCGTTCACACAACAATATAGCCTATTTTACTGAATAGAAAATCAACAATCGCAACTGGCTTACGTAGGTAGTTAGTTGGTAGTAGTTGCCTGAGAATAAATTAATGTTATGTCATGTTATATATAGTTCCCAATAAAACCATTTCTTGACCCCAAACTTTGCAGACAAAAAAAAATCTGATTACGAATCATGTCAATTAAGTTGATAAAGTCATTAAACTCAAGTAACTTTATTGCAAACAATAAAATTAATATTATTATGGTACTAACATTAAGTTTGAAGGTCAAAATGTTGTAAACAATTAAAAACCCAATGTCCTTATCTAGTAATTAGTGTCAGCGTAATTAGAAGATACCAGTTATGTGAACATTTTTTAACAAAAAATTCGACGCGATTATTTTTGTGATGTACCTATTTTTTTCTACAACCTGTATATCTTGACACGTGGCAGAAATGAGAACTAACATGACAAGTTCCGAGTTTGACACTTGGTTGACGTTTGTCTATGGTAATGGCGCTGCCATGATGTGTCAAGTTAGAGTGGGCGAACTGTAATGGTTTTGTAGAGGAACTTGTGTTAAAATGTATGTCTCATCTTGGGAAACTCTATTGTTTAAGTTATTTGCATAATAACTATCTTATACGGTGACGTGAGTTTTTTGATGAATCGCACATTTTTTAGACAGAAAATTTTTCTTTTTTTTAATAATTTTAACTGGTTTTTCTTAGGATTTTCCATTACGGAATAATGCTTTGTCAAAAATTAGTTACAAGTTTATTTTTTATAATAGGTACTATGGTGAGTAATGGTTTAAATGGTCATAAAAATTGCTGCAATTGGTGAGGTATTTCACGTCCAAATCTAAATTTTTAAGAGCACTTATCTATTAGGCACAATGATACTGATGACTTACACAAATTGAGCCTGATTCATAGCCAGGTCAGTAATCCAGCCTTGCCATAAAAACCATGAGAATCAGTTTAAATAGCTATTCCATTTGCGGAATTTAGCACTTTTTATGTCATTCTAAAACTTTATGAAGCAGTTTATGATTATTTTCGTTAAGCCCATTTAAAAATATAATTATGATGTCATTCGTAACAATATTGGTCGTTGTGTTGTGTTTAAATACATAGGAAACTTTGAACCCATTTAATTACTTAGTATTGTCATCATCATCTGCCTAGCCTTTTCCCAACTATGTTGGAGTCGGCTTCCAGTCTAACCGGATGCAGCTGAATACCAGTATTTTACATGGAGCGACTGCCTATCTGACCTCCTCAACCCAGTTAGTACTGGGTAATACGTTACCCTTGGTAAGACTGGTTGTCAGACTTTTTGGGCCACTGACTACCTAACTACTCTATCAAAGATCTACAAATGACAGCCGGGACCAACGGTTTAACGGACTTTCCGAGGCACGGAGAAAACTCGGTATGGGTGGTCACGCATCGACAGACCAACCTAGGTAGGCATGGCTCCTCGAGCTCCTCAATTACCTAGTATTGTATTATCGCAAAATATTTATGATCGGTGCAGCATGTCTTGTTCTTCCATAATTATCTATTGATCGTCATCTCAGCAGTCACCCGTTTTCTGACCATACCATATTATTTCACACAGTTTTTTCTCTTCCCCGACTCTTAAAACCATCCACAATCATACTGAAAACATAATTTAAATTGCTGTTTAAAATCTTGCGTTTTTTAACGTGTGTTGCTGGTGACGACTAATAAGTAAAAAAGAAGAAACGACGAAAAAGAAAATAAAAATATAAAAAAGAAGAACGAAATAATATAACTACCCTGAAATATAAAATGTTACAAACATAATTATAATTATGTACTTGAAGTAATGACAAGTATTTAATAACACAAATAAGCGCCGATTTATTTATCAAATTATTATTATGATACGTTCACGAAATAAGGGTGCGCGCTGAACCGTGCACGGTGACAGCACATATCATGCACTACGAATATTATTAAAGTGTCTTTAACGTCTTCATTAACATAATGCTGACGAGTTAGACTGCATGGAGGTCTATTATTTGCTATGATTTTTTAAATGTAACGTGTGTGTTTTATTAATGTGTGTTGGAAGGTAACAACGAAGTCAAAGAAAGGACGGATCGATTGTTGAAAACGTGTTGCGCGGTCCGACAAATAAGATGAGTTAGAGGAAGATGATGATATATATGATATGCCAGACTTTATGTCCCTCTGTCAATTCATTAAAACTCTTAATCTGCCTCGTTGTTCTAGTAATGGGTATCCTGGGTGTCGTGCAGTGAGTTCCCTGCTCGGATAAAATTATAATTTTTAAAACCAATTTCTCAGTAACAGCTCCGTGTCTAGATTTGTGCCCGGTTAATTGCAATAGCCAAAATACCCAATGAATTAAACATAACTGGCGAAATGCAGGATACGCCAATTCCACCTATAGGGAATTACAAGCCTGATGTTTTAATATTTTTCTAATAACACATCCTCGTGTAATGTCGTATACGACATGCGCCTGCGCAAGGTGAGGGTGCGCGGCGACGCGGCGCGTGCGCTCCGCTGGGTTTGTCACGCTCCACGACAATTGGTGGAAAAAATCCACCGAGCACACCTACTAGGGATGTCAGAATAGAACAATTATGGTTGTGGAGCTTGAAAAGTTTTATTTTCCTTAAAATAAAATTATTACATTGGTTTTTTTCTAATACATGTATTTGGTGACAAGTGGTAGATTTTAGTTTGAATTCTGATTGTAGATTCGAATGTTCTACTGTGAAGTGGACAAGTTTTTCTCTGGAAATATGAAAAAAAGTCATAGAAGACGAAAAATACCATACAGCTGTTATCGTTACTGGCTATCAATTGTATAGTATCTATGTGGAAAAGTTAGACCCACTATCCCTTTTTAATATTGCGGTAAGTATTAGGATACAGGTTCCTGATCGTGTTGATCATAAAAGAAGCTGGTAGTTAGTAATTCAAAAATATTTTTGCAAGTATTTAAAAAATAATCAAAGGAATAAAAATGATAAAAATTAAATTAATATAGCTTTTTCAAGGTGTCAACCCTAAACGCATGGACCTGTTACGTGGCGTGCAGTGGACGGATTCACTCGCCGTATAAGTAATCGCGATCTGTTAATAAATACCATTCTTCGCTCACTGCAATGAGGGCGGGCTACCTACGGCGAATTGTCAGGAAGTAATATTTAAGAAATGTTCTTTCTGAAATTGTTTCAAAGACTTTGTAATTTTAAATCACAAAAACTTCAACTAGTTTTTTTATGAGACAGTTTTAATATCTAAATTGCTCACAAGTCATTAAACATTACTATTTTAAATAAGGGAAAAAAATGGTCAGAGATAACATTTGTACCTTCATAATATAAGACTATTCACAAAAAAGTTCAAGTGCGAGGTGACATTGACTAATGATGACTAATTTTTTTTGTTAATATTTGTAAGTAATCACAACGTTTGAATAATTAGGAAAAAAAAGTTGTATTTTTTTTGGAAGATATCCATCAAAGTCGTCGTACACAGTCACATTGTCAAAAAAATACTCTGTTTATTTGTAATTTTTAATTGTATGTAAGTCTTTTTATGAGTATTGTAAGTCAGTTAAAAAAAAAATTTAGCATTTGTTTTTTTGTTTCCAAATTAACCCCCGTACAGATCGCAAACAGTTTAGTTGCCTCATAATATTAATTAGATTTTTTTTGGAAGGAAATTGATTTTTCCCTTTAATCATTTATTAATATATTACAAAAAATAATAATAATGTACGGTAACAATTAGCATAATCAATACATTTCTGCACAGCCACACTTTTTTCCATTCCTCATCCTGATTTGAAGAATTATCGACATTCGCATTGCTTGCTGTACCAAAGAATACAATATAACCGTCTTTCCTTCATCCCAGTTCGTCACACCACAACCGCACCTATTCGTCACAAGTGCAGATTGCATTATTCATGCGGTCGGCCGGCCGCGTCGGTCACACCGCGCCCGTAAGAACGGAACCGCTGTGCTTGCGTTGAAAAAACACCGCACCATCTCCAGTCAATTGGGGTTTATCATGCAATTGTTTGTTGACTTTACTTGGAATTGTTTTTCTTTTACGCTCTGTGCACTATGGGTTGATAGACTAATTTAATTACTACGTCGTTGCCAAACTGTCTGCTAAATGTGGTTTTTAAAGAAGATTTTTTTAGAAAATGCTATTATTTATTTATTAACACTTTAATCACACAAATGTGTACATAGGCGGACTTAATGCCAAAGACATTTTGTATTAAATCTTTGGCGGATGTAAAGAGAAGCTGTGGTAGGTGTTAATAATTCCGAAAATGGAGAATTTAAAAGAACTTCCACCTGTCCTTATCGCAGATTTAACTGAACTTTTCAGTCAAAATAAAGGGCTCAAGTAATTTAAAAAGACGTATCATCGATATGAATGAAGAAAATTATATAATTTAGGACTACGTTGTATGGTATTTTGTAGGCATGTATTTGTTTCTAAATCTATTTGAACATTTATTTAAAAATTGACCTATCGCCATAACACATTCAGAATTTCTTAAATTCACACAAAATATTCAGCGAAATCCACCCAACGATAAAGGACGGTACGGTACGCACAAAAAAATATGCCAAAATTATTTTATAACTCAGTAAATTCAAGCTTGGTGATATATAAATTAAAAACTTTACTTACGCAAGCAATGAATCTCCAAACACTCCTTTTGTCAGCTGAATAAAGTTTAAAATTGCCTATTTAATATTTTTGTAGTGGTATTTTGTGACATGGTTTTCCGTTAAACGCCTTGGACAGTTCGCGGTAAGGTCGGCAAAACGGTAGATTGGACAATTTCGATGACGACGCGATATTATAAATCGTTTTTGTCAAATGTCAACTTCTGTGGTCGCCTCCGTTTTGGGTTTGTGTCTTTTTTGTGGACCTTATTAGACGTTATTTGTTTACTGTCTACTGATTTTCAAGGATAAAAGATTAACAGAGGACAGATTTTAATTAAGCGTTCATCAGCGTGAAACGTGATACTTCGGATAGAATTAAAAAGGCTGGACAATAAAATTAAGCTGTGGTTTTACTCGAAATGTTTAGGTACCTACTTATTAGATGGTAGACTTGGGGCTAGATTTTTGTGTTTTTGCTTTTTAGATATGAAGTTACAAATTCCCATTTAATTTTATAGAAAATGGTGCAGAGAATGAGATGTATCCAAATTTTTAGATAGATTTGAAACCAAACTGCAACTACGCTAGTTACAACGGGCCGTAAATACGTAGTTTAAGCTTTTCTTATTAAGAGGAAACATGGTAGGTATTTGAAAAACTATCGCTGTCTCTCTACGAGCGTGATTTCGACATTGCTGTGATAAAGACAACTATGTATAGTAAAATGACAAATTCGAGGTTTGGCTCTCGACTATTTCCTCCTCCAATATTCGACCAATTTAAAAGATATTTCATAAACTGAATAAGAAGGATATATACTGTGTCCCTATTTTTTTCATTAATAATTGTTAAATTGGTACACTAGGCCTTTGTTGATAGGCGATCTAAATAGGAAATTTTGAGCATATTGTCAAGGTTTTAGTGCTTATACAGATTATGTATTTTCAAAAAAGGAAACAAAGGGACCTAGAAGATGTTGATATTTATTTAACTGTAAAAAATCATAGCTTCAAAGTCACAAACCAGCAAGAAAACAGGAGAGAGCGTTTGTATGGAAACAAGACCACCCACACATTTCCTCTTAATCATTCTCCTCAATCTCAAATCATGACCACAATTTATCGGCGCAACATGTCTTCTTCCATAGTTCTTCATTACTCGTCCTCTCATCAAACACCTCCATTCTCGACTCTTAGTCATATTATCCTTCACACAGTCCGTCCATCATTTCTTTGGTATTCCTCTATTCTTATCAACATTCATTCATACTCAAAACTTTCCTCACGATGACGTTTTCCTCATCCCCCCGCACCATATACCTGCATATACTGAGACAACCGATTACATCATACAAATTTTCAGTCGTTGTCGAAAACATTTCATTGGATTTTTTTTATTTTTATTGTCAATTTTTCAAGTTCTTTGTGTCATAATGTTTTGTGGGATCCAACACCAAAAATATTTAACTGGGGTTTAAAAACTGGGATCCAATGAAAATAAATGTAAAATGTTTGTCAATAAAAAACTTAAAATTAAATCTGTATCTTAATTTATTGTAATGTACTTAATTTTTCAGTCAGACAAGTCACCAAAAAATCTTGAATATCTTTAGATTGTAAGTACCTTTTTTGGCTTTATTTTATTGTATCATAGATAACCATTATTGGTGCATGTTGTGTTAGCCTGTAAGGAATTGTTGCACTTATAAACGTAGTATTATGCAAGTATAATATTTGGTGTAAACAATTGTTGGCTAACCTAAATAAATAAATAAATAATAAAATTCTTTACCAACATCTCCAGTTCAGGCAAATATTTTTAGAACTTTTATCGTTGCATTCTTCTAAGTGACTATATTGCGCACATCAAAGGTACAGTCAGCGTCGTGTTTATGAGAAAGTATGACATGATAGGGACAAAGTTAAGAATGTTAATTGATCCTCTCTTTGATACTAAATGTAAACAGGGGGAGTTTTTAATTTGATGCGCTTAAGTTTGTTTTTAGGGCGAGATTCAAATCGTGCAGGGAGATGAGTGTGTTTGAGTGGATATTCTATGCCTTTGCCTACACACACATTACATGTGCTGATCTTTGTGTGTTTTTTTTTTATCGAGTGTGTTTGATTGGGTAAACAGGCTGTAAACGGACTCTTCACGAAGCCGTTAACTAAGCATTCTGTAAGTAAACCAAACTAAGTAACTCTACGCAAAAATTATTGCTTGGAACGCCTTTTTTTGGAGTGAAACGTGATTTTTCACCCTTTTTGGAAAAAAAAACAACATTGAAAAAACGTTTTTTTTTTAACATAATAACATCACGCCTGTAATCGTACTATTACTATTAGGTACACCTATGCCCAACCGTTCGGGCAGAGGTGTACCAAATAGTACACTCAGATTTCGCCAGTTATGCTTTAAGTCCCATGTAATAGGGAGCGAGCCTATTGTCATCAACCGGGCACAAAACCAGACTCCGTGGCTGCTAAGAAATTCCTGATGGAAAAACCCAATAACACTTTGCCCGACCTGGGGATCGAACCCAGGATCTCATGCTCAGCAGTCACGTTCGCGACCACTAGACAAACGAGGCAGTCAGTTTTTTTTCAATGTTGTAAAAACTAAAGCTATTCTAAAATTAAATGCAAAGAACTTGTTGTTGTGAGAAAAAGTAAACATCACTAATATCTTTAACAAAGATTAACTAGACCTCAACTATTTCTCATGAAGTTTATTAATCATCTTTCATTCCCAAAACTAGATACTTTGTAATTATGAGTATGACACGTGTTAAATCTATATCAATCCAAACATAATCCACAACACGTTGTAAAACCCAACTCATATTATTTCAACGACAAAAATACCTCGATAATTACAATAACTCAAGAGCTCTATTATTAAGCAGTTAAATCTTACAAGCATTTAGTAGGTATAGTCACCATCAAAAACATCATACGCACGACAAAAAAGACGGAATGGTACGCACGTGTATTCTGTATAACGGGTTCAACGTCCGTAAGCTAAATTAGTACACTTCCTTAAAGTAATGTTAAAGGTATTCGGTTTATTTTTAATTACGAGTACGTATCGTGAGTGCCCTGAGTGATCGTGATGATCGAAGGAACGAATTATGTGACAGTGTTTTGAGGCGAGATGGAACGGCGGCCATTTTGATTTAGGTGACAGTTACATGAATTTAGAATTGTCAGACACGTGTCATTGTGCAATCATTTTTGAGCAAAGGTGCTATAATTTGTGTCGAAGTTTTACATGAAGTCTGTACTACTGAGTCTATTGGTTTAAAATAGAAATATAAATCAACACAAAATATGTCTTTCTTGGTAAGGCAAATTCTATTTTTTTTTGTGGCGTGTTGTCAAATAAATGCGTTTTATTCTTTCTTTCAATTGTCATCTACTTAGGTAAAGTACCCAAACTAAGTAAGTACTTCTAACCTACTCATCTCGGGAATTAACGTGACAAGGACGTCCGTAATTATTTAAGTAAGTGCCTACTGTAACCTATAAAAACTTGCATAAATTAAAGTGTTGGAACTACTACACAGCTGACGGATAAAATTTACTTAAATAAAACTGATTGTTTCTTCATTTGTTTGGAAATAAGAATTTTATTTAAGAAATCATTATTAAGAAGTCATTATTTCTTTGAAGGAAAGAAAATGTGAGCGTTAATACCGGAGGCAAAGCGTTGCGTTCTTCAAAGGTCAAATGCGTAGTACTCGCAAGCGGTATGCCTGTATGACCAGATGTATGAATCTGGACGAGGCGAAGGGATCGCAGCAAGTGGTGTCCTGTAGTTTCTGTAGAAAAGGGCGTTCATTCTTCTGTGTAATAATAATATTCACATTACTAATCATGTTGTTGTTTAATTAAATAAATGGTATGGGTATAGTTTGAGGCAATTCATTAACATGAAGACATGGAGTAACTACTATTTTTTTGATTGCTGTTCACTAATTAACGATGGCTCTTTCGAGTTGGTGTGGTCCTTACAACGAGTAGGTGGAGTCATGAATACGAACCTACATACGGGACCGAAACGCTCACAATAGGCCTCATCAGAAGGCTTAAAGTCACCCAAAGGGCTATGCTCGGAGTTTCCTTGCGTGATCAAATCAGAAATGAGGACATCCGCAAGAGAACCAAAGTTACCGACGTAGCCCAAAGAATTGCCAAACTTAAGTGGCAATGGGCAGGGCACATTGCTCGCAGAATAGATGGCCGATGGGGCCGAAACGTTCTGGAGTGGCGACCGCGAACCGGAAGACGTTGCGTTGGAAGGCCTCCCACTAGATGGACCGATGACCTGGTGAAAGTGGCGGGGATCCGCTGGATGCGAGTCGCACGGGACCGGTCAATGTGGCGACACTTGGGGGAGGCCTATGTCCAGCAGTGGACGTCTTTCGGCTGAAATGATGATGATTGAGGTTTCCTAATATGAACTCCACAACCCCGGCTGACATGATACGTACCCTTTGGTAAGCACACACATATCCGTCACCTAGAGCTACAAACTTTTTCACCTTAAATCAGTCTAAGCAAAGAAAATTAAAAACAAAGCATCGTTAATATACCAAACGATGCTTGTTTGTTCATGTTAGTAACATATTACCCAAAACCGCTGGCCAGCTACTCGTTATAGTGCTGTGTCTTAACGATCGGACCAATTGAAGTACGGGTGGTCTAGTCATAAACGCAAAGTAAGTCAAGACCGGGACATACGGTAGTGTAAATATAGTTTTATATCTATGATGTGGTGGCTAATGCAAGTTCATGTTGGGAAATGTTTAATTAGAATACAACATACATAACATCACGCCTGTAATCCCCGTAGGGTTAGGCAGAGGTGTACCTAATAGTACACCCACATTTCGCCAGTTATGTTTAAGTCCCATGTAATAGGGGGCGAGCCTATTGCCATCAATCGGGCACAAATCCAGACTCCGTGGCTGCTACTGAGAAATTCCTAATGGAAAAACCCAATAGCAGTTTGCCCGACCTGGGAATTGAACCCAGGACCTCATGCTCGGCAGTCGCGCTTGCGACCACTCGGCCAACGAGGCAGTGGCAGAATTAGAATAATATCTGCTTATAAGAAATAACCTCTTCAAGATGAACTTGGGAAATCAGCTGTATGTAACTCGTTCTGGATCCGTATAAGGTAGACCAGACAGTGGTTGGTACGTTGTGCTTATAGTGATCAATTTTGGGATTTATGAGAACGTGGTGAAATATTTTGAGCCAAAAGACGACGTCGTTCGACGAGGGTTTGGCTGCATCCTAAGGTGGATCAAAGAAACCAAACTAAGGGTGCAACGAGATGGGCTGCGGGACTGTTCGAAAGAGGTACCGCGGTCCTGGAACACAATGGGTAAGAAAGGAACATGGATGGGTTTTAGTCTGTACAAGTCTGACACTCCCTTCCGCTCCGCCCAGAGCGGTAGAAGTCATTTGATGATTTCCCATCCGAAAAAAAAGGGTGCAACCAAATCGCAATCGATACACGTGGTGAATCTAATGCTATATTGTGACAAATTTTGCGACTTAGGATGTTAAGGTCACATTTTGGTATCAGTCTAGCTGATGGTGACTTTTAATTGGGTTGTTTAAGACTCCAAATGTGATTATTAGGAGAGGAAGGACGGTTTTTGGGGCAATTAAGGGGCTTTTTCGTTATTCTAATCGATATTTAGGTTGTTAAAGTTTATTTTCGTTAAAATCAAAGACCGTTTGTTTTAGACCGTTTGTTTGTTTGTTTGTTTGTTTTTTGCAGGGGAGGTCGTACGAGGCGGCGGCCGAACTTATGACACGCGGGGTTGCGATAGTCGTGGAGAGGATCCGGCAATTGGGTCTCGAGGTGGCTTTGCACAAGTCCGAGGCCATGTGCTTTCATGGGCCTCGGAATGCGCCACCGTCGGGATCCATAGTAACGGCGGGACGGGTTCCCATCGGCGTCGAGTCGACGTTGAAATACCTAGGGCTCGTCCTCGATAGCCGGTGGAACTTCGTGGAGCATTTCCGACGTTTGGCCCCCAAATTGGAACGGACCGGGGCTGCCTTCAGGCGGCTCCTGCCCAACCTGGGGGGTCCAAGCGCCTCCTGCCGGAGGCTCTACGCGGGGGTCGTGCGGTCCATGGCCCTTTACGGGGCCCCGGTGTGGGCGCGTTCCTTGAGGCGGCGAGCCGCCCACTACCTGAACGCGCCCCAGAAGGTGGTAGCCGTAAGGCTAGTCCGGGGGTACCGCACGATCTCCGGCGAGGCGGCGAGCCTCCTTGCTGGATTGCCGCCATGGGATCTGGAGGCGATAGTCCTCGCGCGCCTACATGAGTGGCGCGTAGAGGCACTACGCCGGGGGGAAACTCCGCTGCCGCGGCAAATTGTCGCACTGCGGACAGACTTCCGGCGCGATCTCATGGCGACATGGAGAGAGCGACTATCGCAACCCCGTGCAGGGCACGCCACAAAAGTGGCGATAAGTCCCCTCTTTGAGGAGTGGCTGGAGAGGGGCCACGGCACCCTCACCTTCCGCCTGACGCAGGTCCTCACCGGACACGGTTGTTTCGGGAGGTTCCTGCACCGAATCGGGCGGGAGGAAACGCCCGGGTGTTACCACTGTGAGGGCCGCCCAGAGGATACGGTGGAGCACACGGTAGAGGTCTGCCCCGCTTGGGCGGAGCACCGCCGTGTCCTCGTAGCGGCGATCGGCGGCGGCGACCTATCGCGTCCGGCCCTGGTCCAGTCCATGGTCCGGAGCGAAAGGGAATGGGACGCCGTCACCTCCTTCTGCGAAGCAGTCATGCTAGCGAAGGAGGTGGCGGAGCGTGAGAGGGAGAGAACCTCTCGTCCCAGCCGCCGCGGGAGACGCCTCGGGCGTCGGGGGTCACGTGGTGGCTTCCGGCCACCGTAGACGCGGACCTGTGGACGGAGAGTAATGGGCTAGCTCGCCGTCCGTCCGTCTTTTGACGACAGGCCGTGTTGACGGCGCGTTCGTGTTCCACGCGCGCCTCAAAGAGATGTCAGCAAATAGGGAGGGGCCCGCAAGGGCCGATGCCTGCCAGGGCTGCGGGCTGTTCGAAAGAGATACCGCGGCCCTGGAACACAAAGGGCAAGGAAGGAACATGGATGGGTTTTAGTCAGTACAAGTCTGACACTCCCTTCCGCTCTGCCCAGAGCGGGAGAAGTCATTTGATGATTTCCCATCCGTAAAAAAAAAAAAAAAAAAAAAAAAAAGGGTGCAACGAGATGGGCTGCGGGACTGTTCGAAAGAGGTACCGCGGTCCTGGAACACAATGGGTAAGGAAGGAACATGGATGGGTTTTAGTCTGTCCAAGTCTGACACTCCCTTCCGCTCCGCCCAGAGCGGTAGAAGTCATTTGATGATTTCCCATCCGAAAAAAAAGGGTGCAACCAGATCGCAATCGATACACGTGGTGAATCTCATGCTATATTGTGACAAATTTTGCGACTTAGGATGTTAAGGTCACATTTTGATATCAGTCTAGCTGCATCTGGTGAAACAAGTAAAATGGACTAAGTAGAGAGAAATCTACGTCGTTCATACTATTAATAGTATTATTGGTACGTTCTATCATACGCTGAGTAAAGGGGACCACACACGCTGTAAGAATTGTAAAGCTTTTTGGTGGAAAAGATGGTATGGAGGTGTGATCTGCTCAACTGCTCTGCTGTGGTAAGTGGTTACCGTTGTTATTTTTATGATAAAAAGGAAACCTTTGATTTTAGTGTAATTTAATTGTTCTCTCAGAGCTTTCGTAAAGTATTTTCTTGGTTTTTCAAACTGTTCCTGCAATAATTCAAACGCACCTTATGTTGTACATAGTTTGTCTCGTAGTATCAAAATTTCATTGATCTTGACGATAAAAGAAAATGTTGCTGAACGGATGACATCTGTAAAACAAAGTTTTACAAAAAACGAAGACATGTCACAGCGTACAAGTTTACGGAACTAACATGTAAACAAATGTATACAACAGAACACGTGTGAAGTAACAAAAATGTCTAAATTTGTCACTTGTGTAATGTCCCGAACGCAGTCACTGTGTCAACAAACATCGTTTGAGATATTTCAGTCCGTCCGTCCGTCCGTATGTCCGTCGTTCGTATACATTACGACCAAAAGACATCTGACGACGACTATCAATCTTACAATAAATACCAGGCGAGACATCACAAACAATCCAAATAATAAATTAACACGAAAGCAGTAACATCTGAAATATTCGAAGCAACTTTGTTTTCATTAACTGTGACTTTAGTGGACAGACTAATTCTTTTACGAGCATTTTATACGCTTTTCACACGTTTCGACATAGCTCACATGTGTTACTGCGTATTAAACATGTTATGACATTATATGAGACGACTAGTATCATTTTTTAATATGAAAACAGAGGTTTAAAAACTTTTTGGACGTTCGTCAGAAGCTGGTAGGACGTCAAACAGAAAGTTACGCTTTGACAAAAAGTTAATTAGGTGATAAAAAATGTATTACGAGCTCCGTGTCACAGTCAAACTAAACAATATAAAACGTCTCGGTGTTTAGTCGTAACTTCCACCGTTTTGTGCATTATTTTGTTTTTTTTTATTCGCAATGACGTCAAGGGACTTTTAAATGTTGAAAATCCTAAAATAAACTTTTAATTGGAGTATCACTAAGGTGAAGACTGTTGGCCACGGTTCGGTAATTTGAGAAGGACTTTGTGTGAACGAGTTTGACACTAACAAAGAATTGAAAATAGATTGTAATTACAAAAACAGCTCAAATATATTTTAGTATTAATATATTTTGCAGCAATTATTATAAATGAAATACATTACGATGAGAATCAAAGAATTTCATAGAGGTAAGAACTACAATAGTTGTTCAAAAATTTGAAAGATCTTGACAACAAACTGGTATTAATACCTCTAAGTTCCAATGGATTAACTAGCAAGAAGAATCGCTATCACTCATTGAATTCCAGTTTAGCTTATACCTAAAATTTAAAAAGGACAAACCCGTACTTGCATTCTTTAAATATCAAATCCAACACACTGTCACTCAACAGGCAACGTAACCCTCAAACAATCAACAATCAGCTCAAAAAAACCATCACTCCTCAATGACAAGAACATATAACTCCCATCATTTATCATCCCGAGGCATAAACAGCATATAAATTAAACTGGCAATCCACCAAACTGATGCATTAGCATCAAGGTTTAATGAAATGAGGTGACAGTTACGTTAGTGAGCGCTCGGGGCCTTCCATTAACCCATCTGGGTATATATCTTCATGATGGAGAAAATCGTACTGGTAAGGTTAACAGTTGGAGAGAATTAAATGTTTTTGTGGATGGTTTTCTTTAAACAGAATTTCTATATTTTGTTTGTAGTGCTGTTCCAAAAACGATGTGGCACTAAATATCGCGTCTTGTTTTTTGCTCATTACACAAACTGATGGAAGCTATTGAAGGCGCTAAACCGTAGCACAAGATCTGACCCAACTCAATTTAGGGTACCATAGACACACTAACAAGAAGAAGAATTATTCAGAGGAAAGTAGAAGAAATAGTGCTTTTGAACTCAAAGTTCGTAATTAAGACGGTAAAGACAATGTCAACAATCTACATGTATGAACAATGTAGTTTTGACGACACGGTAATTGTCTGAATAGTGATACTAGCATGACAGCAACAAGGAATTCGATGATGACAAAGAAACAAAATACTGGAGCATGTAGGCGTACAGAAGAGAACATAACTTCCCAACAATAGTAGAAGACAATCGTAAAGTCACACCACGTGCGACAGCTCACACTTTACAACTAGGTATCAACGCCAATAACGTCCGTCCTATTTTTGTCCGGTTATACATCTACTAATTTATAGTGCTATAAAGTTTTACTTGTCACTCACGCGGGATTTATGCTTCGTTCGTCCTAAATGTGGTTTCTTCCGCTGACGAATTTGCTCATGTCAACGTCTACTATAAACATCATTTGAAGCGTGCAGCGTAGGCGACAGAGGCGCCTCCGAGCCATTTGCCGTCTTCCATCTGTGACGAAACGGCGACGAACAAAGGAGTATGTCTTCTGACGTAAAGTAAACAAAGTCTAATTTCCTGGACATGTATTTGCTGTACTATTTCTATTGCAGCGTCCCGCAAGGCACACACTCGGCCCGCAATATCGGTCTTATTGTTTGTAGTACTGAATTGAAAGTCGTGTGTTTCCGATCTGATAAATGGAACCCTGTTGAAGGTGTGTGATGTAAATCGTGCAGGCGGCGCCGGCGACGACGTCGGGACGCCACTGCTCATACAAACAACCGTCGAAGCGTATCGAGGAAGGATGCTTAACACTTGCACCTCTAATTATATCCATGGAACGCGTTGAAGAAACAAACACGTCTTTCTAGTCTAAAAGTTCGAATGCTTTAGGATTTAAGTCGACTGAAACATAGGATCTTGTTTATGACGTAATATATTATCATGAACAAGAGGAGAAAACGATATTTCTTCTCCTAAAACACTTGCAATCCTTCAAAGGCCTATATACTTTCCAAACAACACAATACAACGTCCTGTATACTAAACAGTTATTCCCGATACACTTTCGGCCAAAAATAGATACATACAATAAAGTTTAACCACGACACGATCACAGAGCGCCTGAGAAGTGTCTCCTGGAAAAATGTTTTTAAAACGATGTAAAAGTTTCTCGGAACACGATTGAGGGCAGGTTTGTTTATGTTGAGAGAAACAGACGTATGTCATTGGGATGACGAGATGACGAACTTCCTCCGGAATTATAGCCATCGGAATAGATATGCTGGTAATAAACTTTCAGATTTGGGACAGGTGAGTTTATATTTATGGCCAGATGTGTTTGCGAAGTTGTCATTGAAATTCTTTTCTTGTTTTGCGTCAGATTTTCGTTATGGCAAGCTGGTGTTTTAAAAATCATTTTTATAGGAGTTTGTGTATCTAGTAATAAATGTAGCTTATGCATTCAGTAAATTAAGCATTTACAACATCACGCCTTGTAATTCCTAAAGAGTTAGGCAGAAATGTACCTAATACTTAGAACACCAATATTTTGCCAGTTATTTTTAAGTCCCATGTAATAAGAGACAAGCCTATTGCAATCAAACAGGCGCGAATCCTCTTCCTCCGCTCTAGCAATTATACTGTAGATATTAGAATGTAAAAACTCAAGTGTTTTGTCCAAAGTTCTACAACTGTAACTAAAATGAAACAAAACCTAAACAATTAGTTACAAAAATAAACAATCGTGAAGAACGTTTTAGCAATAACATTTTAACATTTTTATTTTAAGCGAAACGGTTTTGTAAAGGTTTATTGCTGAATATTTTATTTATTAGTTGAGTTTTTATTTATTTTAACTCATCAAGATACAAGAAGACCCCTTTGAGTTTTTATTTATTTTAACTCATCAAGATACAAGAAGACCTTTATTAATTAAAAATATTTTGTACATAATATTAAATTAATTAAAATAACTCTGTTTGTTACCTGTTCACAACTAAACGACTGATTTGATAGTAATTAAAGCCAAGAAGATAGATTTTAGCTAGAGGAACGACATAATCTATTTGTTTCTCCCACTTACGCATCAAAATTTCTACCCAAACGAAGTCACAGGCTAGTTAGATATAATTTCTTACCTAATAAAATATTTATAAAAAGCTACACCCACATTCCCTAAACAGAATCACTTAACAATTCCTAATTCAAACATTTCAAAAAGCTAACTCTGACAATGTCACCCTCCCCCCAATTTTGAACAAACAAATGACAGACAAACCACATCAAACGTTCAATTTGTTAGCGACATGGAACCATTGACAAAATCCATTAATGTCGAGTCGGTATCTCGGCAATTAGTAAACAAATGAGCCGAATGACAGACCGGGCTTGTTGACGATGTTGGCACGGTGACAAGTTTGTCTCGCGGCGACGAAACGGTAAAGGTGAATGAAGCATGCAAATCGAGTAAAATAATGGAGAATTTTCGATTAAAATTTTGGATTTGATGACGTTAGCATAGCTCAGACGTAATTTAAAAAAGATAAGAATTGAAAATACAACAGATTTTTTTTTTGCTGAAAAATTTGTAGTTAATTAATAATGAAGTTAGTGGCGCCATTCTAATCCATTAATTTCATGGTGGTCTCGGTGATAAGTAAACAAATGAACTTCCTGTTTAATTAAATAAAAGAGAAAAAATCACATTGTTGACAGATTTGGCACTGTGACAAGCTGTGACGAGGGCGGTCGTGATGAACGATTATAGAAAAGAAGAAAATGAGAAAAATCCAAATTAAATTAACTGGAGCATAAAAGGTAGGTATTTTACTTACCTATCGAAATTTTGGTTGAAAATGTATAGCATAATATATGTATTTAAGCCCATTGTACGACCTTCACACATTATGGAATGCAAATAAAGATATGAAATGAATAAATTAATAATTAGTTAAAATAACTCCACCACATTGTAAAATGATTATTTAACTTTTCCAGCTGCATTCAAGGAAGCAAAGGAGGCTACTCACAAAGAAAATAAAATTGTATGCAACACTTCTGAACGACTGAAGTTCAAACTACGATTTATCATCGTTTAGATAGTTACTGTCCAAAATTATCTGAACGTAACTAGTGGGGGTACTTTCATACCTTGGCTTGCCCTTATAACCTACATGATGTCGTTCATCTTGTTAGGGTTTCTGAGTAGTCTGCCTGCCATATTGTTGGCCCCTAGGCTTAAGTAAGCATATACCTAAAAAATGAAAAAAAAAACTTTTTGTAATCTCGCCAGTTTCCAACCGGAAGACGCTTAAAAGTTTCGTATTCCATTGGAATTAAAACAATTCTGGCAACTTAATGAAGTCAGGCGCTATTGATTATCCATTAGCTTCACGGTGGTCTCACAATTCGTTCACCAATGAGATGAATGTCAGATCGCGATTGTTGACCGTGTTGGCAACGTGACAAACTGCGCTGGCGGTAGCAGGGTTAAGGTGGATTTATAATGGCCGAACATTTTCGTGTCAAAAGCTGTAGAATAATAATTTAAAAAATTAAAATGAATGCCAGAATTAAAACATGCTTTAGGGCTTAAGAAAAAAATGCAAGCCGTTTATTAAAGGCTCAATTTTTTTCCCAAAATGCAGTGTCTGTCAAAAGCGTTGACGCTTCATAGCAGAATACACGTATGGTGTTGTATTTTGCAAAAAGCAGTTTTTGGCTGATATTGACGTGGAGTTGGATAATTACTTATCTTTAATTCACCCAAATTCACTCTTAGTATTTTCAATATTTCCTTTGATAACCTAGTTTTACATAAGTTGAAGTAAAGTAATTATGTTGTAGTACACAGAAGGCAAAAATCACGCTTGAATCAGATCGCTGCATCCCCTTAACAAAACGCCTGTGTGGTGACAGCACCGACACATGTCCCACTGTAAAAACACCACGATAAATCCCCAGCCATTCACTGCAGCTATTTTAGATTAATGACGGGCAACAGAAGACAATCGCCCATTTTACCTCGAATTAAAGCTGATTTATTTTTTTAAACCACGTTTATTTGATTGCCTGGAGACTGAATTGATGTTCTGTGAAGGTTCGGTGATTAAGTTATATTTTTAGGTGATCATCACCTACCTCATAGTAGGTAGTTGAAACTAATTTGTGGGTGGTGGAGAAATCAATGGTTAAGTATGAATGAAACAACACCTGTAATCCGGTGTACCTAATAGTACACCCACATTTTGCCTGTTACGTTTTAAATCCCATGTTATAGAGGGCGAGCCTATTGCCATCAACGCGGCACGAATCGAACCTCTGTGGCTGCTACTGACAAATTCTTGATGAAAAAAACCCAATAACATTGTCTGACCCGGAAATCGAACCCAGGACCTCATACTCAGCAATCGCGCTTGTGGCCCGAAACCAACGAGGAAATGGAAGTGGAGCAGGAAATGGAGTATGAATGGAAGTTTGTGAGGAAAACTGACGATTTACAATGGAATCAAACATCATGGAAAATATATTAGCTGAAAAAGAAGTTAACGAAGACAATACCGTTTTTCTTTATACTATAAAAAGGTGTAAAAAGACTCTTAACGAAGCCGAAAGGAACTTAATTGTTCTCCCCGTCATTGCGATATTTTTTTTTGTTCTAGACCATACCTGGGAAACTTCTAGTTCCGGAGATATTGGGGGTTAAAGTTCCAGCTTTTTGACCAGTTTTTTTTTTTATATACATGTTTTTAATGTATTTTTGTTACTTAAGACACCTTAACGATTGTGCCCCACCTGTACTATTCAATCCATCCATCAGCACTATGTTTTGAATGCGTTACATTGAGTCTTACCGTAAAACGTGATTTTTTACCCCAGAAAAAAGTCGTTTCCCAGCAATAATTTTTGCGTAAAGTTACATAATTTGATGTTCGTAATGCTTGATTAACAGCTTCCTGAAGAGTCCGTTTACACCCTTTATTTCGTAAGCTAAGTCGACCCTTAAATGTAACTTTTTTATTTCATATCTAGAGCCATATAAATTTTTGTTTTTTTCTTATGTTATCACTTATTTTTGTAAATGTTGGTGAACCTATATTCATAAATAAATGATAATACTGATTAACTAATTGATTGAATACCAAAATGTTAATTTTAAACTTTCTTTTATATGCATATCTCCATGAATATAAAGAACACATTAATTCAAATCAACACACACATTAAACGGAAAAACAAGATATTCCCATATTAAACACACTCTAGCCTATTTCTCCCAAAACCTTACCAACCAATTTCAGACTCTCTCTTACAAGCCAAAGATTCAAATTCAATTGACAACTTCCTAATGTGAAATGTCTCACATTTATCACATCTCCAATACGAGTAATGTTTGTCACAACTGATTTAAGTCAATTAGTGCCTTTTATTCGTGTTTGGCGTTAAACATCACATTTTAAATGTCGGCAACGAATTACGAGCAATAAATTTAACTATTTAGTTATATGAGATAGTGTTTATTTACTTTTCTCGTATGATTTATGGTGTGTTTAGTGTTTAAGTGTTAGTTCTTGGTGTGTGGGTGTTACGAGTGTTCTTCGGACAAGTGAATTGGTTGTTATGAAATTCATACAAGGATTGTCTGTCTAATTGTTTGCATATTAGAAGACCTGATGAATGTTACTGAAGGTACCAAACTGCTGCGGGGACTGTTCGAAAGAGCAAGGAAGGAACATGGATGGGTTATAGTCGGTAGAAGTCATTTGACGATTTCCCATCCGAAACAAAAAAAAAAGCTCCACCAAACTCGTCACCAAATTTTGAGTCGATTCAATTTTAATTGACATCGACATGCTACATGAAGATTCTAACTATAGTTTTACAAATATTAAACTAACAAACAAAAGCTTCGGGCACTACTAAGTGCAGCGGTGCTTTTCAAAGCTACAGTAGTACGTAAGTGCAGGGACAAAGATTACATGTTTTGGATAAGATTAAGTATAATCTACTAGCACTCAAGTGGTTTACGGATTGACATCTGCTTTGCTAGTACTTTCAGAGTGAAAGTTAAGAGGAAATGCGGTAGGTATTTGAAGAAACTATCGCTGTCGCTCTGCGAGCGTGATTTTGACATTGGTGCGATAAGGACAACTACAGTAAAGTAAGGACAACTACAGTAAGTAAAGTCATAATTCGAGGTTTGGCTCTCGACTACATCCTCTTCTAATATTCAACATTTAAAAGATATTTCAAACTATCTTCTAATTATATTTAAACTGAATAAGAAGTATATTTACTGTGTGCCTATTGTTGTTGTTCACAAAGTACACTAGGCCTCTGTGACAGGCGAGTATCATCCAATAGACATACCGCCGCGCGCCTCGGGGCATACCGGTCGCACAGTTGTCACTCCGGCTGCAAGCATTTTTAGTCACTTCTTTGTGTGCGTAACCGTTCGTGTGTGTTCCATCATAGTCAAGCACTCGGCCGTCGACCGAATCGCGACATCGGTTGTGATTCACCCCGCTCGACACAGAGTAGTGTTGCTGCCAGAGACTACACCTAATCTCGTGAGCTATGGACAACATAAATACCACCTTCAACTGCACAAGTGACACCGAAAATCCGACCAGGTCCGGTGATATGAGTGTCGATGGGTCTCTTATAGAAAAAGAATCCCCACCACCCTATGTAACATTCCGCAAAGGCATATCACTCATCAGCGACGCAAACCTGCGAGATACCTACCGCGACGATTTCAATAAGCTACAAAATGACATAAAAGGTATGCTAGACAGCTGGTTCAAAAAACAAGATGAGAAGTTTACTGCGCTCCTCTCCGAATTCGAAGGCGTGAAGTCCTCCATTCAGTTCATGAGCAACAAATATGACGAGCTGGAGAAGAAATCGCGGGAGGTTGTCTCGCGCGTGTCCGCGCTCGAAGAGAAACTCTCTTCACCTTTGGCTAGTGACCAACGTATTGCTGTGCTCGAAGCAAAACTTGAAACCATGGAGCAAAAATCCCGCAATTGCAACATCGAAATCAGCAATCTGCCACAGAAACGTGGCGAGAACCTTATGACCATTCTAATAAGTACATAGACAAGGTTGATATTTATAGAATTGTAAAAAATCATAGCTTTACAGTTATAAACCAGAAAGAAAACAGACGAGACCGTTTGTATGGAGAAAAGACAGCTGCAGATAACAGTCCCGCAAACTAATCGAGGATCGCGTAAGCTTACGAATTAATATAGAAGAGGAAGGAGATAGGTATTTTATTAGATTAATATTTTATCAGCCAATTTATTTTCACCGTCGGCGTCCCAGCTGTTTTAGAACCCAATGGCTTGGCACGCGACGATGGCAAGAGACCGGACGGCATGTCTTTGTTTCCTTGGAAGATGGGTAGGCCTTTAGTGTGGGACGCAACATGGGTCGATACTCTTGCGCCATCCTATTTTCCAAGCTCATCGTGCTGTGCTGGTGCTGCCGCTGCGGCTGCAGAGAACCTCTAGCGGCGTAAATATAGAAACCTGTGTGGTAACTATATTTTCGAGCCGTTTGGGGTTGAAACTCTAGGGCCGAGTCCGAGTGCTCATAGCCTATTTAAGGAAATTTCGAAACGCCTAGTTGACGCTTCCCGTGACCCAAGGGCTGGCTTTTACTTTGGCCAGAGGCTAAGTGTTGCCATACAACGTGGCAACGCCGCCAGTCTCTTGGGCATATTACCATCTGACAGCGTTGAGGAGGAGTTTTTCGAAGCCCTTTTATAGTTTGTTGTTAGTTTATCTATTTTAGTTTAATAGTTTTTAATTATCAATGTATATAGTTAGTTTAACCTAATAAAGTATGAATAATTTATTTTTAATACAGAGAACGCACTATGGATCATTACTATTTTCTGATCAATGAACAATCGAATTGTTGGATGTATAGGCTTTAAAAGAAATAACAAACATGCAGACTGAAAGAAACTGAAAGAAAGAAAACAGAAAAAGAAAAAAAAATGCGAGTATCATGATCATTTGCTTAATCAGACACTCATAATAATTACAATACTATGTAGTTGAAAAAAAAAACACTTGTGCATAACAACAAATTCTTATTGGACTTTAATCCAGAAACTGTCTCATTAATTTTGCACCGCAGTGCATTTCATACCGACTTGGCATAAAATTAAAACACTATTCACCTTTAACTTAATTAGAACAATACACTACACATCAGTGCAAAATAAATAACACGCGTGTCGTAACGAGCTCACTTTCTTCTGTGGGCATGACGCGTGAACGGGCTCATGTACACTTGGGTGCATTAATTGTTTCTGCCTGCCAGTGTATTGCGCAAAAACTTCCGTTTTGTGCCTTGTACTGCGGATCTAATATGAGATTGTTCACGACGACGTGCAAGAGACGCCATTTTGAATTTGTACGTTATACATTGCTGCTTTTACTACGTGTTTCAAATTAGACGATCACGTTAAAGCAGCTATGAATGGCATATTTGGTGATTGTGTGGTTTTAACTATTGTTAGCCATTTGTCAATACACTTGATATATAACAAGCCCGTATAATTAGTTTTACATATGTTTTTCTTTGATGTGACAGCTGATTGGCCAAAGAAATGTATTGTGCGACACGCCGGATTAAAAATAAAGGTAATATGAAATGTCAATGAAACACGAAAGACGGTAATATTGTATAATCAGTAAAACTAGTTTGCCATCAACATTTAATAGTTTAGTACTTAAGATGACAAGTGCCGTTCTTATTAAAGTGACTTTTTACTCAGATAGTAGCTTTGTAGTAGCCGCTAGTTATTATAAAGAGTTATAAGACACAGGTGAACTAAAAGAAACCACTCGTATAGAAATTGTCAGGTCTGGAATAAAAACAGTGTTTAACTTGAAATTATATAATTTTACCGTTAGCTGAAATATTCATGGAGTTGATTAACAACGCCATACAAACAGAATGTCTACAGTACCCATACTAAAGAAGCAACGGATTTGGTAGTATTGTCAAACACAATGACACAGTGACAATATCCAGCGGGAAAATCGTCATCAAAGAGTTGCATGGCACAGCTTCAATACTAGATGATATTGTTCGTTCTTTTACAGCACTTCCAAGAACTATCGATGGTCTTGTAAACAAGCTAATATTGGTGGTATCCGTGACTACAATATTCTTCAAAGCGAAAAAGGCCGCTTATTAAAAGAAAAACTAGGTACCGCTCGAACGTGATGATACACCCGTCAGCAAAACACTTAGAGAGATCAAAGAAATTTAGTAACTAGTAATAAATAAGAGCAGTGTATAAAGACACAAGCCGACATGTAATTCAGATTGTATAAAATTAAACACGTGTCGATTTGAAACGCGAGTTCAAATTAGATCAAAAAACTTGATGATTTGTATAATGTTGAAGTTATAGATACTGAAGAAGGCAGAGAGGTTATAGGAAAAGAGTCCATTTGATCGAATGATATAGTTAAAAGTTCAAAAGAAAAATAAATTGAACTTCATACGGTAATTCTTACAGAACTTGAAAACTTAGCAAGTGAAAATGTTAGAGTGTTACCATAGCGTCCCGAGTTTTGGAAAGAGACTGTCGAGAAGGTATAGGTTACAGAGACGAAATTCTAAAAAGTACTGTAAACAGTGGTATTGACTCATGAAATTCATGCATGAAATGAAACTCAGCTATGCTGTACATACTATCAAATCTATTTCGACCACGACGGTAAAATCCCAAACCGCACCCATCTTTCAAAACTCTCAAACGTTAAAAACCAAAAAAATCACCACACGTCGATATTACATGTACATTGACTCCAGAAGTAATCCAAACAAAAGCACAAATGACAAACGGTACCCCGAAAAAATAACCACTGACTCATACTATCTGACCAAATTGGATACACGTAGGGACGCTCCAGAATTCATTGGTCTCGATGACCATCTAAATCTGTACGGTTGTCAGCCCACCCGGGCGTGAGAGATTGTATTTGTTTACATTAATTTTTACAGCGGCCGCGACAGAAACCAGAGCGAGAACATCAGCTAATTATAGACGCGTTTAAAACTTACCACGTGGGGTCGTTGACTGTAAATTTTATAGAAATCGAAGAGTTTTTGAGATGGTGAGATTGGCAGCTGTATAGGTGATTGGTACTATCCAGAACAAGTATTCTGTCTAATAAAGAAATCTTTGACGGTAAAATATTGATTCCGTCGGCAATCTTTTCCAAATATTTGAGTGGAAATTCAAATCACGTAAATCAACTACTTCATTCAATTATTTGATGATACTAGTAAATCCTCTTTACTTTTCTTCTTCAGACATTAGTTAATATTATATTGCTTCTAAGCATTTGATTGAAAATACACATAAGTATTTATTCTAGTCTGAGAAATCTCTTGTAATCTTACTACGCCACGGATTAGCATTGTCTAAATCAACAAAGTATTTTTGGTATTCAAACTTCTCGTATTTCTGAGATAGTTGTAAACTAAATTCCACGGTCAGACTTCATCTGTTTTAATAAAGAAGAATCTGGATTAAGTGGGCGACCGTAAAAACACAAATTGTTACTATCAGTTGCTTTTGACCATCTAAATTGAAATGGGTATGTAAGTACAGTCGCAAGCACATCAAGCTATCCAAATCTGTCACATTTTCCCAACCAACCTTCGACGTAATGCTTTAGCGATACAATTGAAAATCTATTAAAAAAATATGACAAATTGTAGTAGCTTGATGCGCTGTAATTTTGGTTGAGTAAAGTCTTTAGTTCAGAATTCTGCTACTTACAGTTATAATATTCATTTACGTCAGTCAGAATCATAACTCACGGCTATATAAAAGCATCATCGTTGACTATTTAAATATTTTATTGTTGTCTGGCCAGTTTACCAAAATATGGTTGGCATATTATGTATTTGATACACCACCGCAAGGAGGTCCTTTTTTCGCAACTATGTATCAATTCTCATTAGTATCAATATTTTTTTTTGGCTTCGTATGACTCACAGATTGTCACCAGGTCAGATTTACGGCATCCTTACAAAAACCTGCTCTCCCAAAAAAGGAAGCATAATCAGATACAACTTCCCAATGCTTTATTAAATACCTGACATCGTCCAAAACAAAATTAATAAAACAGAGTTAATAATCTAAAGTTCTAAACCCATCTCAATTCATTTTGTATTTGCACAGCATGAAATAAACCTGTCAAGCTAAACGGTTTGCATTGATTTATTTCACAGTAAATATACAAAGTAAGAGAGGCAACGATATGTACTAACTTACTACAGGTATGAGTTATAGAAGGTGTAGGTTATGAACACCGACAACTTTGAATAAGGATCTTTGTCAGCTGTTAATCAAGATCTGAAACAGTCCACTGCAGGAAATAGGGCTTCTACCCTAAAGTGTCACCTACCGGGCTTTCTTCGATATCAGTGTCTATTCAATGCCATAATTATTTGGTTTTCAGACCACGAATTTGAAGATGATCAAATCCAGCTATCCCAATCATTACATAGCATCACCCATGGCAACTGCCACTAGCCCGTATTGTCCCATTGCTGTACAAAGGCTTCCCTCCATTTCTTTCAACGGTCACAATTCTGCGCTACTTTTTTCCAATTCTCAAGGAAGAAATCCTGTTCGTCTCGCCATCTCCTTCGTAATCTTTTGTTCACCTATCAGGAAAGCGAGATGGGCCATGCTTCTCCTCCACGCGTAAAACCACATTTTAGTCCGTCACACAAAACGCAGCACTATCTTTAAGAATATATCGTTTGACACACCATAAAAGGTATTTAGAAAAATATTCCCGTTGCACGTTGAATAATATTAATGAAATACCTGTCATCATAATTACCTTCTCACTTTTTCTTGTTTGGTAATTCCAATGAGAACGGTAGTAGCCCATTTGTCTGGCTTGCTACGTGATGGTCGTTAGTTCGAACTCAGGCGTAACCAATGTGTTTTTCCAGCGAGCCATGCAGTTTGAATTTATCACTGGATCCAAACGGTGCTGTTCGGAATCCCGGTTGTTTGCTGGTAAAGTTCTATTCTAATTTCGCGTTGAGAATACCTGGTGTGCAACTATGGCTAGGGTGATGCACAGCAATGTTTTCACCGTTTGCACAAGTTAAAAAAACCGCTTTGAAACGTTGATTGTTTGTAATTTTGTAGCTAACTGGGTGGTAATTGCATTTTCTCAATATCAGTTGCTTCTACACATGCTTCTACAAATAAAGCATTACTGCTTAGCTTTTATTCAGCCATTATTCCTTAGCCCTTTTCCCAATTTATTTGGGGCCGGTGCAGTATATCTTTTTCTTCGATTCTTCTCTTTTAGTCGTCATCTCATGAGTTCTCATTTTTCACACAGCTGAGCATCTTAGTTCTAGTAGGCTTCTGTTTTTGCATTTACAAAAATTTAAACAATCCTTAAATTTTCCGTTTTCGACGCCTCACCATCCTGTATCAACAAAGTGACAATATTCCAAGTAAACGCATTCTGGGACAAGTGGACCGGTAAAGGCGTGGCGTCGTTCTACTGAATTACACGAATTCCCAATAAAGACAGGACAAGTGTCCGTAAACTGGGCGGCCGCGTGTGGTCACCGGATGCGTATGAATGGGACATTGTTAATGAATGGGACGTTATTCGCAATGATGCAGATGAAATAATGATATCGACGAAGTTTATGATCTTTTGGGGAGAATTTTCATAAGAATAACGGCCTCAAATTGACGCCAGATTCACGTTTTCGAAATCAAATCTCCGCAAGAAACGATCTAACAGACTACTACAGGTTTCATTATTTATAATACCTAAAGCACAAAAAATTATCGCTGTGGACTTCATGACTTTAGCATTTTCTAACAGTCAACGTTTGGATGAAGTAGGTCTCTACATCACCCAAACCATTGTATGTTGCAATTCCGAAACTATATACATTGATAATTAAAAACTATTAAACTAAAATAGATAAACTAACAACAAACTATAAAAGGGCATCGAAAAACTCCTCCTCAACGCTGTCAGATGGTAATGTGCCCAAGAGACTGGCGGCGTTGCCACGTTGTATGGCAACACTTAGCCTCTGGCCAAAGTAAAAGCCAGCCCTTGGGTCACGGGAAGCGTCAACTAGGCGTTTCGAAATTTCTTTAAATAGGCTATGAGCACTCGGACCCCACGGCCCTAGAGTTTCAACCCCAAACGGCTCGAAAATATAGTTACCACACAGGTTTCTATATTTACGACGCTTGAGGTTCTCTGCAGCCGCAGCGGCAGCACTAATTTTGGAACTGGAACTGCACTGAAACAACTGCGACTGTGGCTGCGACTGCTTCGACTGCCTCTTCCCAGGGTGAGGTGGAGCCTAAGTGTAACCAAGTGATGTAACCAAGATTTTGTACAATATTTTGTTTGAAAAGAGTGTCCATGGAGTTTCTTGCCCATTCTTCTCCATAGAGATCTACGCTTTGGAATGGGCAACTACAGTACTTTCACAAGTTATTATGCCTTGTGTCTATGGCTGTAGCTTAGCCTTATTTGTTTTTCTGACATTCAAAAGTGCCTGTAATGGTCTAATTGAAATAAATGCTTTGAGTTTGAGTTTGAGTTTGAGTAACCATCCTCTTAGAGGGGTCAATATTCTTGGGAGACTCGTCCTATGATTTTTTCTTACAACGACCCAAATTTAAAATCTACAGCATCATGAACTATCGAGTAAAATATTCACACACAAGACATGGACATCTCTGGTTTAAATTGGGCGATAATATCACGTAGTTCGAAATTATTGTCGCACAAAAAAATAGCCACGTACAAATTTAAATTGTTATGGTTATGTTATGCTAATCAAATCAACTTGGTAATTTTATATTGTACTAAGACGTATGAATCCACAAGTACTTACAGTCTCTTATAAGTTCAACGCTGTCACCATTATAATTTTCCTGAGCTAATTTCGGCCATGGTGAAGAAACTTTGCATAGACTAGCCATTGAGACGAGAGATTTTGTTGCGCACAAGTGTGTATGCAAATACAGGTGCACTTTCTCTTTCATCACTCTCAGAATCCGATAGGACGGCAATTCGACGCGACTGAAGAGAGATAGAGAGAGACCTGGCGCAGGACTAACGACTTAACGTCCTTTAGTAGGTACGGACGTATCACGATCAAGGTCACCCCATCGATAATTATCTACACCGTTAACTCCACGTGCTGTATCACTTCTAACATAAGTTTCTTTTTCCAAATCTTTTAAAAATACTGACAATATTTCAAAGCACAAGATCTCAAAAAGATTCTGGCATTAGTCAAATCTAAACAAATGATCCACATTTCTTAATAAATGGATTTGTTGAATCAAATTTGTACACGGGACCCCAAAACCCCGATCCAAAACCGCCTGGTCATACGTCCACCTGCTGTAATTACCTTAATTGAGTTTTTTCAATTAAAACCCGGTCACGGTGGGGATGTCTCTGTTTCTACATGCTCGTACAATTTGATATGTATCTCTGTAATTAGTCGGGTTTTCTCAATACGTCGTTCCGTTGCTATGACGGATGTGGCAAGGAGTAGAAGATTGTGATAGAAATTGTTGGTTGTAAAATTGTATTGAGGTAATTATTGTTTGAGAAAAATGGTTTGTATTACAGATTCTTTTCATTTCATACCAGTTTTGAGTACGAATGTAAAGATCAAAGAAACCATGTGGCGCCAACACTAAAGAAATCGAGATACGAGCAGCAGAAAGATGATCAGAAGAATGACGATTCTATTACTAATTGAATTCGTGGTCATAGAGGACAGAGGATTGTTTAAATTGGTGGATATTAATAACTTTTATTCCTTGGCTTTTGATTTTGCATCAAAGATTTTCTGTTCTAGTTAAAGAAAGCTCACCGTTATAAATAGTGTTATTGGTAGTTATAATACATTTAGCAAACAGAAGCGAAGATGTTTAACTAAAACAACGAGGTACACAAAATAGTGAATACAACCGTTTATTCTAACTTGGAACAAAATATCAATCACAGAAACTAACCTAAGCCGCCACAAATCATAACGAATTCAATTAACACGTAATTGTTTACAAAAATAGCAAGTAAGTTCACAAAATATGGAATTATGAATCTTACAGCCCTTTGAACGATATTTCCAACAAAAGTCTACCGCGACCAATGACAATTCAAAGTTGTCACTCTTTTCCATATAACTAACATATGCTACGTAAAACCTAATTTCTTCCCAACAATACTATCTTATCTACCAGAATAAAACTTATCGTAAAATCTTCTTATATACTAAATTAGTTTTTACGGTGTCACAGTTTCTGGTCTTTCCCCTCTTCACGCTTGGTGACTGAAATAAACGTGGAAAATCCTAATGCATAACTAACTGCAAACTAGTTTTAGAATTAAATTAACTAATGGAAAGAAATAAGTCTTTGTGATGAAAAATGGAAAGAAGAGTTCAAAACGATGCAGATGATTGCGTAAGAAATGCAGGCAGGCCAATTTTAGCATAAGGAAATCATTGTTATAAAGAAGTGGCAAGACAGAATCAGAATTTTAAGACTGGGTTCTTGATTTGTGACGTAGCTTTTAATATTAGCCAAAGAGATAAAATTAGAGCTTTAAGAAAGCTTGGGCTTGGAATAAAATTCTTTTGTTCACTGCTAAAGTCTTCGAATCGAATACCGTGATCAAAGAATATTTTATTATGTCCACGTACCTAGAGAAGAAGAATTGGCACGTCAAATTCCAGAAAAGCTGGCCGAAGGAGCCAAAAAGTTCTGGAATGATGACCACGAAGTGTATTGTATAGCATTGTTAACCGCCCACAAGGTAGACCTAAAACGACCTTGTGAAAGCCGCCGAAATCTACCGGATGTGAGAAGTGTACTTGTAGATACTTTTAGACCGATGTGACGACGCTTAGGAGAGGCCTATGTCCAGCAGTGGACGATGATGACCCAAAAAAACCAGTTTGACGGTTGCATGCGGTCCCCTAAAATTCACAACAGAACAAAATGTCTCAAAGCGCTTCATTAGCGTTTTTGCCTCAAGATCGCAATCTTGAAGTAATCTGGTATCATAATAGACATTTAACGAAACAAGGAGCTTGTTGTGAAAGTCTTGCGTCGCTAATTAAGACACCTGAGCTCTTTAAGATGGTGTCACGAAATATTTTATGGCCAATTCATTATGCATCTGGTTTTGGTGTGGCTTTAGTTAGTTTGTGTTAGCAATTTTTTGTGTCAGTTTTCAAAAATGTGACAGCTTCGTCACTACCAGTATTGTCTATACTGGTTTTATGAAACACTCCTTGATAAAAATTGTCGTAAAGTTTGGATTTTTTTTCTAACACCTAAATAGTGGTACTTAATTGTTTTCAAAAGCGCTTTTTGTTTCTACGACAATTTTCACCAGGATTTACTTTGCTTTTTGGTTGCTTAAGTCAGTTCAATACAATACAGTGTGAAAATGGATCCTTCACGATGTCGTCAACCAAGTCAAAACTGCACTAAATCTACTCCGCGAATGTACAAGAAAAGCCACAGTACCTACTGAGAAGAATAGCGACGGATTGTGAAACTTGCCACCACCCCTGATAAGACGACCCCGACCACTCTACGAAGAGTGTGACGACGAAGAAGAAGAGATTACATTAAAAAGTTTATTTATTTTTAAACTTGTGAAAATGTTGGAACCTGGACCTCGAATATGTCCGTAACTAGAAGATTCCTAGGTATGATCCAGAACAAAAAAAAAATCGCAATGACGGATAGAACAAGTGCCTCTCGGCTTCGTTAAGGGTGTTTTAGCACCCTTTAAGTTTTAACTTTCCCATCAGCGTTATAGCTGATAGAAGGACACTTTTATCTAAACCACAACGCTCTTGTAGTTTTTAAAAGGATTCTAATTATCTGTTCTTGTTTTTATAAGTGTGCAAGTTGCAACTGCATGACTATAAAGCAAGCAGATAAACGAATAGAGTACAGTGCACGCAGTGTACATAATCTTGACAGTCTTCTCGCACGAGAGGTTTTATACCCCGTGACGTGACTGGCTATAATAAGGTGCGTATAAGATAACTGGTATGGTCATCTAAAACGTTAATGAGCTCTCGAAAAGTGAAACATACATTTTCAATGATAGATACAATTAGCCGGACCAGGTGACTTCTATTAAACACAATGTTAAATTACCGAGCATATTTAGCCACCATCGCATCGATGAAACTTAATAAAGCGGAACCCTTTGTAGTCCTAAATATATCAGTATGTTACACTTTTTTCTCAACAACGCATGGGAATACGAACAAGGCATTCCAAGATACTGTCATGTCGCAAATGACATCAAAAACATAAATTAAGTCACAAACGGAAGGTGCAAGGGAATTGCCACAAAGACATCCGACATACCTCAAATACTGTCATATACCATCGTAAACAGTCCCTCACACGTTTCATCGAAATTCAACAATTATTAAATTCCCTAATTAGACCGTATAAGGCTCCTAAAAAGGGCCGCTCAAAAACTAGCAACGGTCACCTAATAGACGAGTGTCGCATTGCTGTACGTACGAATTTAAACGCGGCGGTACTCTTTGTGACGTTGCGGGCCCAAGATGGCCGCTGTAGATCAAAGGGGCCGCGCGTGTGAGGCTCCCGCGGTGAAATGTCACCGCGCTCGATCAATTAACGGTTATCCAATGTTAATGTGTTATTGATATCGGTATAGCGAAGTTGGTATTGCCGTAGCTTATTCGATTTTTTGTATGGTTTAAGTGATAATTGGTAAGCATAATTGAATTTGAGCCGTTACGTCGCATTACTGAGCTGTAATTACTGTAACAATGGTGGCATTTGCGTTATATGACACTTAATTATAAGATGTCGTGACCTAGGGTTTTATTAGCTTCAGCTTTATATCCTTAGAGCGTGATAATAATGACCTTATCCTTAGGATGATTGGTCGCTTCAGTGTATGGGATGATTAGCGTTTGATAATTGAGCTCTTTAAAACCAATGTTCTATATTATAACTACCTATACCTAACTCTATAAAAAGGGGTAAAGTAGTCAAGTACCTATATAAACTGACTCCCTAAATAACAATACTATTTATTTTCAGGACATACCATCAAACATCTCATTACATACCGTGGCATCAAAAGTCTAAAATTCCATTATTTTTTGTTTTATGAATAGTAAAAATTCATTACAAAAATAGAAATCACTTATGCGCCTGCTACAAACGCCCGCTATCGCCCATAACAGGCACCACGCACAATATTTAGCTGTGCCTCGTGGAAACTAGACAGAATCGGACTACGATGGCCAAGTAATGGCCATAACAAATTGTTACCGACATCAGATGGGTCAGATGTATACAGGCTAACAAAACTATTAACTTTATTAGTTGTTTTGAAACTGACGCGGTAGACGATGAAGGTAATGTTGAGAAAGGAGCAAGCGTTCTAGATAAAGTTATTGAGGATATCGTAGATTTTTTTAGTGTTAGAGAGTTTAGTCTCGTGGAAAACACGCTTATACATGTTCGTTCGCACTAACACTATAATAATACTACCCTGGGCAACGTCCCACAGCTGGACAAAGGGCCAGTTGGTCTCGAGGTCCCAAGCCGTGGTGGCCGTCTTCTTCCTCGTCGTCATGGTAGTGATGGAGTCGACGGCGGGGAGAAAAACTCGTCGCTCGAGCTGAACGCAAATGCAGTGATCGGCGGCATGGTGCTCACGGTTGAGGCACGTATCATGTTAAGAAAGGATGTAACATGATATTTAACCCGAACTAGCGAAATGTGGTCATATCAACTGTAAGTTCACCTGTATTTGACTCTCCGACGAATTCAAGAATCACCATCTGCCTAGCCTTTTCTTCGCTTCCAGCCTCACTGGATGCAACTACTACCTATCTGACTTCCACAACACAAGTACCACTGCAATCCAAGGCCACTGACTACATGTAACGACTGTCAAAGATTTACAATTGACAACCGGGACCAACGACTTAACGTGCTTTCCTAGGCATGGAGAAAACTTGGTATGTAATGGGTGGTCGCCCATTCACGGTCTAACCCAGGCGAGCTTGGCTTAACCTGAAGATCGAAACGAGCGGCTGTTATTATTTAGCCACGAGCTCCTCGATGAATACAAGATTGATGTCATGAAATGTTACATTTTTGATATATAATATGACACTAATTACAGTTTGGCAGTAGCTGTATACCAATAATTGAGACAAAAAAAAACGAACACAACAAAACCGAATCGGTACCCCAATATCTCTTAGTGGCAGTATGAAAAGAAATGAATGCACCTACATTTCCACAGCATATATATTGTATAGCAAGCATTATGTTCGTGTAATGTGATGGCAATATCATCAGGCCATAGCAACAGCAACAAAAGTAATTCCTTATTGATGGTGGCCGAGATTGCCGGCTCGTGAGGGGACGAACTTATCTACGGCACCTTTAATTACGCTGGGACGTTTATACGATGCGATTTTTGAAGATGATACGATTTGTTCTTAGGGGCGGTGAAGGTACTTAATTGAATCGTGCTTTGGGAAAATGACTTTGGTTATACAGCCATGGATATTACTGTTTACTGTACAACTTCTATTCGTTTTATATAGACTTCATAATATAATACTTAGATTTTTTTAATCCTTTGGCTCACCTACCAAAACCTTCTAGAGAACAGCTTTTAAGTAGGTACATTATGTTTTCACCGAAGAGGAAAAGACAAACGTACTTATAACTTTTTAACAATATACTAAACATAATTAGTCTAGTTATATACTTTTCATAGTCCATCCACTGCTGTACTGATATTATATTCCTCATGGGAAAACCCAACCAACACTGCTTTTTGCAATGAAAAACATGCAGAATATTAGCCAAATCATCAAATGACATCTCAATCGAGAAACACTTGTATAGCATTTGAAGACCACTTATAAGGTATTAATACAGCTTTGTATGAGTCAATAACAGCTAATTAAACTTAAGAGAAAGCAGTATTTTTATTAATCTTGATGCTAATTAAATTATGATTCATATGTTTCTATTAACTTTACAACTTCTGTCCAATATGTCGACCAAGATTCAAGAAGTATGTAGAGGTACGCTAATTCACGCATTGTGTATACGTTTGGAGTTGCAGGCGCAGCGAGCCTCATGCCCCGTACCTGCAATATAATACCCGTGCAATACTGACGTGCGTTTTTCTATCTTTGTAAAGTATATCAATGGTGTGTAAATTAAACAGAACACGGAGCTTTGAACCTTTTAATTCCCTTTGTACACACTGCTAAGAACTTCTTAACAAGCTTCCCAAAAAATAAATTATCACAAAAAATAAGTTCGCCATCATAAACGACATGACGACAAATCCGATACCCTAAAACCCTCGAACCACAGCCAACGTTTCGACTTCGACCAATCGCAACCTCTAAAAGCCACAGCTTAAAGACAGATACGAATGTACATCCATTCACAGTCCAGTTATAGATGCCGCTACAATACGTAGATGGCTGGTCACAGTGTAACAGAGCGGCAACATTTAATGACCGCGTGTGTCCAGTTACTCAGTCGGTATGTATCGTTTCGTCACTAACGTTATGTACAGGAACGGAATTGCGTTTTTGATGCTGTTCATGCTGATGCAAGAATTTTGTGACGTAATTTTTATTTTAAATTAATTGTCTTGGTTCTGTGTCGGTATGAATCCGGATGGTAGGTATGCATTAAGTTCCTCATTGTTAGTTAAAGTGTAAAGTGGGAGAGGAAGGCCAAAGAAAAGATGGGTGGATTGTGTGGGGAATGATATGAAAGAGAATGGGGTAAATGATGTCGTGTCGTCTGAGACAATGGAAGAAGAAAATGTGTTGCGCCGACCCCAAATATATAGATTGGGACAAGGGCAGGAAGATTATGGTGATTGTTAGTTAAAGTGTACTGAAAATAGTGCCTCAATAAAAAATGGTCATCTAGTATTTACATGATGATTGCGTAAAAACACCCACTGTGTAGTATGAAGGAATTTGAATCAAACCCTTTTCTTAAAATGCCCTGGGGTACCAACAATTTGGCAAAGTTGCTGCTGTTGAAGGTCAATAAAGATGCTCTTATTATCAACACTGTTTGAAAACAAGACAAAGCATAATATAATGCCTGTAATCCCCGAAGGGTTAGGCAGAGGTGAACCTAATAGTACACCCACATTTCGCCAGTTATGGTTAAATCTCATGTAATAGCGGGCGATCTGCTACTGAGAAATTCGTGATGGAAAAACCCAATAACACTTTACCTGAACTGGGAATCGAACCCAGGCCCTAATGCTAAGCAGTCACGCTTGGGACCTCTTGGCCAACTAGGCAGTCAAAATCAAATCAACAAAACTTGAAAACAAGACGTGTGTTAATATTTAGTAAACCCTGTAGGGTTGAAAAACTATCGTTACCCCCAATTAGATACATTAACAAACCGTTTCAAATTAACAGTTTGAAATAACACGAGAACCATACCATCACCAAACATTGTAAGCACAAACGTCCATTGCGTCCAAATTCACGCAGACTTGGCCAATGTCCATTAGCATTTTAACGATGCGCCGGCGCACGCAATAAAAAGTGTCTTGCAAGCAATTGTTAGATATCAAAGTAACAATGATGTTGGTGGCTCAATTGTACCAGCATCGAATAGGTCGTGAGCTGGTGCATTACTTTGGGTCATTTATTTCCTCACCACTGCTTTTAAAACGACGAAGAAAAAGCATCGAAAGGAAACCGGCAAGCCTGCCTTATTGGCCTAGTGGTCGCAAGTACAACTGCTGAGCTCAGAGGTCCTGTGTTCAATTCACAGGTCAGGAAAAGTGCTATTAGGTTTTCTATCAGTAATTTCTCAGTAGCAGCCACGGAGTCAGGTTTGCTCGATTTTTGGCAATAGGCTCACCCTCTATTACAAGACACTTAAAGATAACTAACGAAATGTGGGTGTATTATTAGATACAGTCACGAGCCCAAAAAGGAGGAGGAGTCCTCCTTTTTTCTTTTTTTTTTTGGATGGGAAATCATCAAATGACTTCTCCCGCTCTGAGCAGAGCGGAATGGAGTGTCAGACTTGTAATGACTAAAACCCATGCATGTTCCTTCCTTGCCCTTTGTGTTCCAGGGCCGTGGTATCTCATCCGAACAGTCCCGCAGCCCTGGCAGGCATCGACCCATGCGGGCCCCTTCCTGTTTGCTGACATCTCTTTGAGGTGGACGGCGAGCTAGCCCATTACTCACCGTCCACAGGTCCGCGTCTACGGTGGCCGGAAGCCACCACGTGACCCCCGACGCCCGGGGCGTCTCCCGCGGCGGCTGGGACGAGAGGTTCTCACCGTCTCACGCTCCGCCACCTCCTTCGCTAGCATGACTGCTTCGCAGAAGGAGAGACCATGGATTGAACCAGGGCCGGACGCGATAGGACGCCGCCGCCGATCGCCGCTACGAGGACACGGCGGTGCTCCACCCAAGCAGGCCAGACCTACACCGTATCCTCTGGGTGATCCTCACAGCCCCTCCTCCTCCTTGCGTCGTATTCCTCAGTGCTGAGGGTCGTGACCTCCCTTCTGCACCACTTTAACTCGTATGATGTTTGTCCACCTGTTTCTGTCCCTGGTAATATGGAGGGCGTTGTGTACGGTAGAGTCAAGGACGGTGCGGATTTGGTCAGACCAACGTTTTGGGCTGCGTCCACGAGGTCTTTTTCCATGTACTTTGCCGGTCACGAGCACCATTATGTGAAAACTTAACAACTTTTAAAAGTATTTTTCTCGTACTGTTCTGATTAAAATTTCTTGTTGTTAAAAACACGTACTCTGGAACTCGTATTTTTATGAAAAAGGTCCTATCTCCAAGTTACAATTTTTATTTCTCGCGAAAATTGCTTTTAAATTTAAGAAAGTATATTCATATTCGTGCTCGTGTCTGCCTAACCCTTCAGGGATTACAGGCGTGATATTATGTAAAACCGGCAAGACCTAGAACCAAAAATTAAAAGACATGTGACTGCACACCTTCTTATAGAGCCGCATCAGTCATCATCTGCCTAGCCTTTTCCCAACTATGTTGGGGTTGGCTTCCAGTCTAACCGGATGCAGCTGAATACCAGTCTTTTACATGGAGGGACCACCTTTCCACAACCCAGTTTATACTGGGTAAAACGATACCCCTTGGTAAGACTGTTTGTCAGACTTTTTAGGCCACTCACTACCTGTAACGACTGTCAAAGATCTACAAATGACAGCCGGGACCAACGGCTTAGCGTGCTTTCCGAGGCACGGAGGAAACTCGGTATGTAATGGGTGGTCACCCATCCACAGACCAACCTAGGCCAGCACGGCTTAACCTAAAGATGGACCGAGCGGCTGTTATTATTTAGCCACGAGCTCCTGCATCTGTCCGAGTAATAGAGAAAATATAGGCTAATTTATGTATATGTGTAATGTTACAGTTACATTATACTGTCCATTCCATATCGGAACATCTGTCCGAATGTCCGTAATAATACAGGAAAGCAGAACAATGCCGCTTGACCTCATATCTTGGAACAAATCTATGTCTCTGGCGGAGAATATTTTGGACGGACGCTTTAAAGGGAAACTCCGGTCGAAATTAGAATTTTGTGGGTGTGGTTGAAGGGATAGGAGGAAGCGATATTTGGTAAGTTTTACAAGAAGGCATAAATTACTTGAAGAAGGAAGACATTGTAAGAATTAGTTACTGTCTATTATTATACAGTATGGAACGGACATTGGACGCACAAAACCATGTATTCAGTACATAATTCAGAACGCATAAAAATTTTCATCGGTAATTTAAAAAAAAAACGCTGTTTCCTACAAAAAATAAGAACACCTACAATAATACTTACATGGTCAAAATGTATGGAACAAATGAATGGTTTTTTTTTAATTACCGATGAAAAATTTCGGTTTGGGGGTTCAAAAATGATGTGCTGAATGGTAACCGTTTCGGCGGCGTCGGTATCTCTGCCACTCTGTGTATTAATTTCATCTCAGTCACGATAAAAAGAGTTGAAAACTGGTTAAAAATAGTCATCAAGTTCTGTGGCAATCCTTACTTTCTTACTTAATATTATAAATGCCAAAGTAAGTTTGTTTGTTTGTTAGTTACCTTTTCACGCCTAAACCACTGAACCGATTATCCTGAAATTTTGCATATACATTTCCAGGTGTAAAGAAACGGACCATCCTCATTTTTCATCCTGAAAAAAAAAGACTGTTCCCAAGGAAAACAACAATAAAGTTATTATGCTCATAGATGGCGCCACGTATCTTTCGAATCAGAATTGAATTACAAGCAGAGTACAACCTAAATTGATTATCAAATTCTAAATTAACACGAGCGATGCCGCGGGCAGAAGCTAGTGTTCGATAAAAGTAAGTAGTATCTGTTTAAGTATTGGGACTGGATTGAGGTGCTTTATTTAAATAATCTGTGATCATCTACATGTGTTAGTTACTTATGATAAAAAACCGGCCAAGTGGGAGCTGGACTCTAGCAACGAGGGTTTGGTATAAACTTGTAGGTACTTTTTTTATTAAACTACATATTTGCGGTTTTCCGAATTTTTCCTTTACATGTGCTGTAAGACATTGCTTCTTGCCAAATTTCGTGATTCGAGGTCAAAGGGAACTACCATATAGGTTTTCGACCCAAAACCTATAGGGTACTTCCGGTTGACCTAGAATTGTCAATTTTGGTTAAAAGCAAGGTTTTACAATAGAAGTAAAGGGAAAATGGAAAATCAAGTAAATTTTGGGTACTTACAAGTTTTCGCGAAAATCTAAATTTGCCCATATCTTTTTATCGTGTTGACTCAGGACCTTGATTTTTTTTACACCTAATAGGGACCTAGTAGACTTCGAGTATCTGGTATAAATTTCAATTTGTTAGGTCCACCCGTTCCTGAGAAAATCGGTGGTGACACACGGACAGAAAGACGGACAAGCGAGTGATCTTATAAGGGTTATTTTTTTTACCTTTTGAGGTACGGAACCCTAGTAATATCAAAAACAGCAGTCGCATTTTTATCTAAGTAGGTAGATCTTCAAGTTTTTGATTAATAGGTACCTCTTCTTGATATTTCAAATCTTTTAGAAAGGTGCACATACAGTGACAAATTATACACTCAAAAACTTGTTAACATTTGAAACTAGTTTTTAAAATGACAGATAAGTATTTAAATACAATATTGTAATCTGTTATCCTAATCCTAACTAATTATCAGAATAAATATCGGATTTAAGAAAGATAAAGGATGCATATCAAAATCTAGAAGACACAATAGCGTAACTATAAATATTCATGAATTAAATAAAGACATTATATAATTCATGTTTTTTTTTATAATCAAAAAATACAAGTATCTTATAGCATCATCATCATCTGAGATGATCAGATAATCAGCTGAGGGTCAGCTTCCTGCCAGGGCTTCGGAGCTGTTCGAAAGAAATACCGCGGCCCTGGAACACAAAGGGCAAGGAAGGAACATGGATGGGTTTTAGTCAGGACAAGTCAGACACTCCCTTCCGCTCTGCCCAGAGCGGGAGAAGTAATTTGACGACTTCCCGTACGAAAAGAAAAAAGGTGACAAAGATGAGCACGTTTCATGTTTTGGTTCTTTTAGCGTCTCCCCGACTACTTGATCAAGATATATCTCGTATTAAACATAATATACACTAAACATGATGACAATGGTTACAGTAGATGACCTACAAATATAAAATTAATCGTCTTGGGTTTTGTTTGCCATCAGGAATTTCTTAGTAGCAGCCTGGACGGAGTCTGGATTTATGCCCGGTTGATGGCAATAGGCTCACCCCCTGTAATGGGAATGTGGGTGTACTATTAAGTACACCTCTGTTTAACGTGTTTGACACCTGCAATCAGGTGGTGTCATGTAAATATGAAATTATAAATCTGCTTTTTTATTTTCAACAGCCCTGCTTGCGAAATATACTCCACTGTTTTCATCAGTTGTAGTACTCCTCGTTTCACTACTTACCGCCCGCTACCCGCTACCGCTTACAACTCGCACCACTACGTCCACCGTACAAGGTGTTATTATGCAAATGATGAGAGCTCCGTTTCGGCTGAGTCAATACGACGGGTAGGTAATCGACAACACGTCCGAACGCCAGTGGCACCGCCTCCTGTGTAGCCGTAAATGAATGACCTTAGTCGAGACAATGATGGATCAAACTTCCTGAACATTTTCGTTTAGACTATTGCTTTCCAATTTGGGTTTCCTCTTTGTAGACAGGCTATTATTTCTGAGGTTGAAGTTTTTAAGCTCTTTTGGTTTGCAAGGTGATGATTCGAATGCGTTTTTAGGGTTCCGTACCCAAAGGGTAAAAACGGGACCCTATTACTAAGACTCCACTGTCCGTCTGTCTATCTGTCTGTCGCCAGGCTGTATCTCATGAACCGTGATAGCTAGACAGTTGAAATTTTCACAGATGATGTATTTCTGTTGCCCCTATAACAACAAATAATAAAAAAATAATACAAGAAAATCTTAACATAAACCCCGTTTACGAAAAAAAAAACACGTTTACGTATTACGGATCATGAGATACAGCTGGGTGACTGACAACCAGAATCGTGTTTTTTTCGGTTTATGGTACCCTTCGTGCGCGAGTCGGCCTCGCACTTGGCCAGATTTTTTATTTGTTTGATTTTGCTTTTTGGGGTAAAAAACGCGTGGATTTTTCAGTGCAAAGTGCCTTCTTTATAACGTATCCGCGGCAAATCTATCAGAGGTGACTATTATCCAGGAATGGCAATCCCTATCAATGCGTCGCATGTTGACTATTGACTTACAACAGGACTATTATTAGCCTCTCTATGGTTTATTTCATTTTATACATTATTAACCTCTCCATTTGCAATTTCGCTGAGAGAACATCACTTTGTCTACTCCGTCTTGAAGAAGATTCCAGAAACACACTCACCACCTGCTTAGCCTTTTTTCAACTAAGTTGGAGTCGGTTTCCAGGGTAACCGGATACAACACAATACCAGTATTTTACATGGAGCGACTAGGCAGTCGCTTATCTGATTTCCAAAACCCAGTCAGAACTAGGTAATACGATACCCCTTAGAAGATTGGTTGTTAGACTTTTGAGTCGAGACTGGAACGACTTTCAAAGATCTAGAAATGACAACCGGGATCAACGGCTTAACGTGCTATCTGAAGCACGTATGAAACTCAGTATGTAATGGGTGGTCACCAATCCGCGGGCCAAGTTAGACAAGAGTGGCTTAACCTGAAGAACGACCCGAGAGGCTGTTATTATGTAACCACGGGCTCCTCAAACACACTAAGCAATTAAATAAATCAACAACTAAACAAAGACAACAAACCATGAGACATTTCGTAAAAACCAACATTAATCACACAATTAACAAACCTACTGCTAATCAATTCAAAAGATCAACAAACAAATGATATCATTTATCGAACCCTTACATAGGCACAAAGTGTCACTTAAGGAAACACCATGACTACTGATACTAGTAACATCTTGTAGCAGATGACGTCAGGTCACGATGTTCGCGCGAAGCAATTTAATCAGAGCTGAGCTCAGTGACAGTCTCACTGAATTATGGCTTATCGTGACAGCTGCTGTGGATTAAGATATGCAGAAGTTCCATTTCACATATTTAAAACTCAAAACCCTCCTTGATATCCATTCAGTTAGTAGGTAGTAGAAAGCTACTGAATAGATACATTGACAAAGCCAGAAGTAAAGGTCGGCCAAAGAAAAGGTGGTTTGACTAAACTGGGTGACCTAAGTCCGGGGCAGAAATATGATTGCAGAGAATAAATACGAGGGGCAGCAACTACTTACATGTACTCGTATGTGCAAACAAATAGTTAAGGTACACCTGTTCAGTAGTGTTCATTTATTATTCTGCAAGTTATGTTTTAGAATTCATTTAGTAGAATAAAAGGTATTTTTTGTTTTAATTTTTATTTAATCGTCCTTGGACTTCACGAAAAAAAAAAAAAGGTCAGGCAAAGTGGTATTGGGTTTTATTTTAACCTTCTGCCCGTATTATTTTGCGTCGCTTCAGATGTGTACACAATAGTTAATTTGTTGAACCAGGTTTAGTCACAACTAGGATACGATTAGGGAAATGAGATGCAAATCTTATTACCGTCATTTTTCTTTGATTACCATTAATGGATCATTGTGATGCGTATGGGAAACTAATGTACTGATTAGGCTAGCGAGTAATTAGCAATTTCAACGCAGTTATTTTATAGAGAGCTCTTGAAAATTTGTCCTATAAAAGTCATATAGACTTTAAATTATTGGCCTGGTTTTGGACGAAGTGTTTTCAGTAGCAAAATTTTTCCAATACTGTCCTCATGGTGACTATACAGCTGCCAGGGCTGCGGCACTGTTCAAAAGAGATACCGCGGCCCTGGAACACAAAGGGCAAGGAAGGAACGTGGATGGGTTTTAGTCAGTACAAGTCTGACACTACCTTCCGCTCTGCCCGGAGCGGGAGAAAAAAAAATAGTGACTATACACTCTTAGTGATATAGTAGCGCTCGCCTAGTCTCGGAGTTCCTCGTTTGGCTGTCACTCTTTCAGCCTTGCCTCATAGTGTCTCAGCAAGAGTATACTGCCACCTAGTTGACTATAGAACGGTCCTATATCACTATTAGATTGCCTCAAAATAGTTTACCGATTAAATATTCATCATCCTCATTGTCCTGCCCTTATCCCATTCTATTTGGGGTCAGCGCAATATGTTTTCTTCTTCCATTCTTTCAGATCATTCCTCACACAATCCATTCATCTCTTCTTTGGCCTTCCTCTCTCTCTCCATCCATCAACATTCATGTCCGTCACTCTTTTATAATTGGGAAAAAGAAGATCCCATTATTAGGATGTTTAAAAAAATCCCCAAGATTCAGACGTCAAAGGACCTTACCAAAAGCCTATCAGATTAACAGCGTCGTGTTACTATTATACTTATAGTTTTTGCGTCATTTTTTTTCTCAACAAAGCACGCACTTCTTCACGTTGTTTTGCCTTTTTTCCTCTTGTTATCTTTTAAAATATCAATGTCCGACGACAATTTCCCGGACAAAGTATCGGTGATATCATCGCGACCTAAGATCAAGGCTTCTTGTAATAATACTGTTTGAATGCAATATCATTAAAAATTATTTGTTTTTATCGTATGTTATTGAGGAACTCTTTATATGGAATTGTTTGGTGATAAGAAGCTAATTTTTTTATGTTTTTCTTTGACGTATGTCGGAAAAATCTTCTTGAGATTTTTTTGCCTTGTCATACATACATATCATCACGCCTATAATCCCCGCAGAGTTAGACAGAGGTGTACCTAATAGTACACCCACATTTCGCTAGTTATGTTTAAGTCCCAAGTAATAGGGGGTGAACCTTTTACCGGGCACAAATCGACTCCTTGGCTGCTACTGAGTAATTCCTGATAGAAAAACCAGTTGCTACCAACCACCCGCGGAAATCGCCGCTCCACCTAGCCTAAGGGTGTCCCACCTTAGGCTTTCCGAACACAAGAACACGTCTATCGCAACGGTCGGTGATGAATTTTGCGTGAAAGAGTTACAAACATTCATACATCCATACATACAAACTTTCACGTTTATAATAGTAGCAGGATTACCATATAAAAACACAACAACTCCCGCTAGTAGAAAACTGTGACTTTAAACTCTTCGGACTTTGACACATTTTTTGTTTCAAACTAGTTACAACACTTTTAGGTCCATTAATTACTAATTATCGAGCTCATGGCGATAAACCCGTCCAGATGAATGGTAGGTGGACGGATGGACAAACGCTTATAATAATTATTGCCAATCTACTGCGCCGATCTTCGCTTCATCATTGCGTACGCTTTCATCTGTTTGACAACGATGGGTTGTAGTATATGCAAAATGTAGACGATTTAACGAAATTGTTGATTGAGGTGGTATAGATCCATCATCGTCCTGTCCTTCATCATCATTTCTACCCAAAGTGGTCCAATGCGGGACATAGACTTCAGGCGTGACCACGGAACTGGTCGTGTACTACTCGCATCCAGTAGATTCTTCTGACCTTCATCAGGTTCTGTTCTTCTGTCCTTAAACCTACTAACTAATGGGGTGATTTTATCTTCTTTTCACTTGTATTAAGGTTGTCTCAGAATTAACTTCATTCCTAGCTATAGTATCGTCTTTCAAATAGTCCAACTATAAATTAAAAAAATACATTTATTTCGAGCAACATGAACTCATATGTGGAGTATACACAAATACAGACAACAATAGATACAAAAGATAATATAACAAAAATAAAATATAAAATAAAAGAGGCAACACCTAACCGGCCCTGCTGACGGCAGCATGCCTATCACAGCAGTGCCGTATGTATGGGCACTCCATCCGGTCAGCGATCATCGCCAGGACAGCATTGGGGCTGCGCCACACCCTACGCACCAGCGACGCGCCCCGCTTGCGCATGGTCGCATAAAAGCAGTCAGTGCGCGCCTCAGCGAACATACCTGAGGCGCTGCAGTAGCGGGACTATATTTGCTTTGTTTGGTTTTTCTTAATAAAAGAGATTGTTTTGGGTGATTTTGTTTTTGGCTAACTGGCGAAATTTCTTCAATTCAAGTTTTACAACCTTTACCGTTGTATATCAGTTTTTCGAAACTCTATTTTCCTTCTTAAATGAAATACAGCACCAAAACGCTGTTCCCATCTTCATCTGAAACCGTCCATATACTACAATGCAGGCGGCACATTTTTTGTCACAGCGCCGATAAGATCGCCGGCACCGCGATCCGCTCACAATGGCCCAGTAATTGACAAACCATGACTCGATAAAGTCAAGGCCCCAGCCACACTTGTCTCCCGAGCCCGACTCCCATCACGTTTACGTGCCATTTGATTGAATTCTTTGAAGATTAGTGGATTAGTAGGTACCTGTTGTATCGCGTCTTGTTATTTTATGGTTTGATTTGGAGTATGAGATCAATTTATTGGTTGATGTACAGCCAACACATTAGTGGTAACAATTTTACTGTGCCAACAGTCAACACCTTTAGGTCGTGGCGGTAAAGGCTATTTTCTATGTGCGATTGTTGTCACAATTTTGCGGTTAACCAAATAGACAAGTAAAAGAAATGAAGGTTCTTAAAAAAAAAGTTAATTCAAACAAATGAAGTAGAGCAACTGTTGACAAGTTTTGTTTAAACAAATTTTTTGTTACTGGAGATGTTAGCATTGAAGGTTATTATGTAGGTTTTATTGTGTATGTGGATGGTGATTAAACAATAGGAGAAGACCAATTAAACGATGTACTGTGTCATGTGTGACAGATGATTTGTCTACAAAGGGGGTGACTACTGGAATGATAACGAAAAGAAAAGTATGCAAGAAGATTTTTGCTGCGGTGCCCCCAAATTATTTTAGGCCATCAAAATGATAACAATAATAATGATGTCGATATACGAACCATAAAAATAGTATAAATCCACGTCATTCCACCTGCCTGGGCCAATTAAAAACTGAAGATCTATTTTCAGCGGAGTCTAGTCACATTAGTACCTATTGAAAGACCAAAATATAATATCCAATACTTTTTCACTGAGACGAGAAACAGACGACGTAACATTGCCACTCATACACTAAAAGCAGCGATAAAACATGAACGTCATTTAAAAATAATCTATTGTATCGGTAGAAGTAATATAAATACGTCTGCATGTAACTGTTTTCCCACTTTTTGTTGATCAAACACTTGTAAGTTTTGTACATGGAAAGCTCTATAATTGAGTGAGTCAAACCACAAACGGGAGACAGTTTGCTTGTTAACTGAATACTTAGTAGAAAAAGTACTGTCTGGTTCATCTTTCTGACTTTTGATCAGTTTATTCTGTTCATCAACATCTACCTAGCCTTTGCGGTCGACTTATAGTCTACCCGGATGCAGCTAAATATTAATAACTAACTAATATTTTACGTGGACCAACTGCCTATCTGACCTCCACAACTCAGTTTTAATACTTTCGGGCCACTGACAATCTACATATAGCTTCTGGCAAAGATCTACAAATGACGGCCGGGGCGACAGTTTATCGAGCTTTCTTAGGCACGGAGGAAGCTCAGTATGTATGGGATGGTGGATAAGTGTATCCACGAATAAACCTCAACAAACCAATTTGACAAGATTGACATGAGATACCATTTGGTACGGTTTGGTAACTCTGTAAATCTGTTTTGTAGCCTAAATTAATCCTGTTGAAAGTAGTAGAAATACGAAATACTTAAAAAAGCGATTGACACCTTGTACGTTTAGTCCACTCTCGGCCCCTCGACGCCTAAAAAATAATTTGTTTGTATCGGTCAAAAACTACATGGTCAAACATCGATGTTGACATTGTTGAATATAACAATATGAGTACCAATAAAAAATCAAAACAGCGAAGAAGATACCTACATATTATGGAGAGTTTTATACAAAAGTCTTATCCTCAAATTAAAAAAAAAACATTGATCACGCCTAGCCAGTGTTGCTACCTACTGATATAATAAAGGCGACATTTTCCTTAATTGCTTCTCACAATTTACGCGGGGAGATACGTATGACGCTGTACGACTTTACCGTCGTAATTATAAGTATCTACTGAGAATAATACAAAAATATACCAAGTGACAAACTAGATGGTTCAAGTTTTAGGAATTAATTGAGAAACTTCTAGCAAAAATCCATACTAATATAAACCTACGTATTATTAAAAATCCGCAAGTAGCTTTGTCTCCTTTTCACGCTTTAACGGCTGAATGGATTTCGATAAAATTTCCCACTCAAGTAGACCATAACGTGAGTTAGGTCATAAAAAAGTCATTATCCTTGTTTGTTTCCGTTGAAACCGCCGAACTGAACAAAACTGTTAGCAAAAACTAGTTTCAATATAAGTACATTCCAATGGCGTTGCACCCTACAGGTCAGCACCCACTTCAAACTAAAAGCAGCAAATCACAGTGCACGAAACCTTGTCATTAAATCTGACCAGTAACCACAAATAACCAACTATTATGCCTATTATAGTCAAGACCTTCTGACTAATGTCTGAAAAGCTTATCCAGCCTTCGACACCTAAACGATCAAAAGTCGTGCCTGCGTATCGTTGAAAACGTTTAATCGGTTGCCTTCCGTCATACATACTTTGTACACTTCCGTCATTGATTGCACCCGACCTCAACATCAGTTATTTAGATGTCACGACCGATTCTCGATTCAAATCACGATCGATAAAGGTCATGGCTAACACACATAATAGCGTTGAATACTTTTTGGTAATGTCCACGGGACTCGAACAAGAATCTATGAATGGCACAGAGTAATTAAAATCTCCATCCGAAGATAAGGTATGCTCAAGAGCTATAACGTTTTTGGGTGTTCACTCGTTAGGCTATGGTTGTCTGGTGTAAATAAAGACAAGTATAATTTGACTGACATATCTTTTGTGATGACCACAACGTATGACCATTAATCATACTTTTTTGTCACCTGTTCGCTAACATGACGAAATTATGTTCTTTGTGACGGCTTTGTAGGGTGCTCCTTGATCATGGGAGCCTAGTCATCGCGACCCATAATTAGTTTTTAAATTGGATGCCGAGCAAAAAACCGGAGAAGTCCCCGTTATTATGTTCTAACGAAATTTTTATTTGGAATTTTTCGTGATTGGATTTGACAAATTACTGCGGACCGTCGATCAATTTATTTGGTCGTTAGTCATTACTGTTTTTCTTACAATCAAAATTCTGATTCTTAGAAGATTTTCATACATTTGACGTTTGATCATCGACTTGCGGTTTAATGTTTGGTTTGTATGCACCGTTAATCTTTGTCATGGGTCAAAATAGCGTTTTTCTACCATTAATGACTCACATATATTTTTTCTAATATTTGATATCATTATTTAAATATTCAACTTCATTTCATTATGCTATTTTCTCAAGCATTCGTGTTTTTTTGGAAAAGATGACCAACACATGATACTCCTATTTCGAGGATTACCTAGATGACAAATGTTGTGTAGCAAGGTTATTAAAGAATTAATCCGTCGTTAAAGTAATCTTTAGAGACAAACAGATCTGTATCTGTGGAGAACGTTGTTGGTTGTACATTTGTTATAACTGTATAAATTCTATTTTTTTGTTATATATAATGTGTAATTGTTGGTTCTTCCAAATAAATAAAATAAAATAAAACAGATTTCACTTACAAGGATTTTATGTGTTCGATGGTTATCAAGCACTTGACACCAAAATGACACTTCACTTTCTAATCCAGCATTAAGATTTCTTTATAATCATTGGTTAATTTACCTTTTACTACTAAATAAAGATCTTTATTATGCACAGTAGCTACTATGACATCATAAATAGTACTTTGCACTGCAAACCTGCTACTTTGGCGTCTCAAGTATTACGTACAATGATTTGCTCATTCACTTAAGTAATACAATCTTCTAGTGACAAATTATGTCTCCCGGATTCTGTAGAGATAAGATTGAGATCCATTGAGTTTAGAGATTATGCAAAGTGATTTATTGTCTTAGTCGCGTTTCGGTTGCTAAATTAAATGAAAGTTGCGAAATTGGGTTTGATAATTTGGCAGAGGTTGGGAATGAGAACAAAGTTGACGGAAGCAATATTTTGTGTCGAAGAATGTGACATTCACTAACCCACAATAGGTCCGTGTTGTGGCCCAGACTTAAGCACAGAGAGGAGCCATATGGCCCATTGTCGGAAATGTTAGAGGTTGGTTATACTTCTGCCCAAAAAGCTGGCAAAGCAGGCAGTTGCTGTCAAATAGGTATGCGGTGACATCAAAGCGAGTAAGTACAAAAGGTAAATCGCCACTATAAGGGAGGACACGTACACTGTAATGATCTATTTCAGACTTGATACTCTCTTTTAGATCAACAATGCATATATCGTACAATCTTTTCACCTATTATTGCCTTACCGGGTGGCCATCCATCCTCATTCCTACAAAAGTAGTACATTCTCATAGAATAATCACCATAAAACTCAGTGAATAAACATATCCGAGCGATACCCGTCGATCACAAGTCATGAAAGAATCATTCTCCTTGAAAATAGAGGCAGCTGAATATAAAACTTAATATGCCAAAGACACCCTTCAGATAAGCGCCATTATATTCAAAGTTCCTCGAACAAGACGTCAATGGGATTTAAATACGTCTCTCTTAGGTATCCCACGTTTTTGGGGCCCTGAAGTTTGTTGGAGAAGAAATGGTTGATGGTTTTCGGGAATAAATCTGTAGAAATAACATCGTTGTCTGCTTAGTTCTCTTAAAGGTTCGTTATTTTTGTTTACAGAAGCAATATGTATTATTAAGTGGTTTTTAGGCAATGTTTCCTTTTTTATCGGGATTTATTATCTTTAGCTGAAGGGCGCCGATTTTTTGACGGTGCCGTAAATTATCATTAGGACTGAATCAAAAATATATCTACTCGTTTTGGCAAGGCACCTTTCTTGGCACTTTTTTCTCATCAACCACAACCTTTCCCCGCTAACTTCCCAGCCCTAAGTCTTCAGTCAAGAAACAATCGAGCAAGCCGACGGCGACCGCTCCACTGTACTGTCAATCGTATCATTAAGGAACCCCGATGGTGGGTCACACATCAACCAAGCACTTCATTAGCCACTCTTCAAGGTACGTGAGACACATTCCAGATGGATTTCGCAATGCATAAGTGGATAGGAGATTGATGTATAATGGTGGGAATTAAGCTCGGTGATTTTTATTCTTATTGTGGACGATAGGACATGATGTGGTCAGATTAATGAGATATTGGTATAGGGAATTAATGGGGATAGGAGTTAATTTTTGAAGTAATAAAAAGAAAACCATCCTCAGTTTGGATATAGTTTGATTTATGACCAAAGAGTAAACGACTGAGTCCCTTGCGAACGCACACGATTCAAATCGAACCTTGGATTGAAATGTTTTAGACATCGGAGTTTTTCGTTTGAACTGTGTGATTCATCAGCAATCACTTATTTTTAAAAATAACAGACTATTTCAGCTCAGGTTACAGAAATATAAAAGTTTGTCATCTGCAGGCGTCAGTTCCAAATCGGTTTTATAGGAAGTTTACTCACAAACACATTTATATTTTATGAGTTTTTTCATGGCATAGTAAAACCATTTTCAAATCATTTCTAGTTTTGATGTTCTATGACGAATGTTTCTCTCTTTAGAGATTCATTTCGTATTGGGTTTAATTTGTTATTAAATCGATAAAAATAGCGTATTTTTTATTTTTATATTTTAAACACTGTCTTTTATTGTAACATATGGTTTTCACTTTCGATGTTGATTGTGAAATATACAATACCATTTCTACGTTGTTTATGTGTACGTGTTTTATTTTTGTTTTCATCACCTTTGTCATACAGTTTTTTTGTAATAATAATTAAAATTAGTTTTAAGTGATTGAGATTGACAAAATAAATAATCATCCACTATATATTTACGTTTGGTCTTTTATCTAGCGCGGCTTGCAATCGTCATGACAAGCAAAAAATTATGACATGACGAGTAACATTTTTGAAAATATTTGCATTATTTCTTTACACGGCAAACAAATGAGACTTGTAACAGGTGCCAACTTTCTTTTCATCTCGATGTTAATTTGGTACATAATTTAACCTGCCTTAGACATAAATACGGGTAGTTAATCAATTCTCAAGAGGTGGATGGTTATGATCTATGCCGTTACTCACTCATACTCACATACCAACTCCTGCGCATCCAAATTTTTATTGATACTTCATTTATCTCATGACAGTTCGTTATAACACTTTCCTGTGACCCGAACCAAACGAATACCATAAACATAAATATCTTCGAAAATATGACTAATAATCCTTCAATATCTTCATACTGCATATTCAAAATTGATGTAAAAAAAAAAGGTGTACTCTCATCTCGACCTGTTTGGGCCGTCTATCAACGTATGACGTACTGAGAACCTTCTTTTGTGTCGCATTACTCCAACACTCCCACTACATTGAACTTTAAAGTCTAAGTAATAAGATCTAATGTTAATTTGCCGGTGTGTATGATGGATGCTTGTGGTGTATGTCGGGATGTCAAAGCGTCGCGAACGAGCGCCGACGCAGGACAGTCTCGTGCTGAGAGTAATCTCAGTCGACCTCGTGGCTAGGGATGTGGGGGATCCGTGAAAGTATCGATATCGATAAATCAAATTCAAAATCAAAATCAAAGCATTTATTTCAAGTAGGCCAGTTACAGGCACTTTTGAATTGTCGACAAGATAAAAATGTAATGAAGCTACAGTCCCAGTCACAAGGCATAAAAACTGTGAAAGTACTGTAGTTGCCCATTCCCTAGCGTAGATCTCTATGGAGAAGAACGGGCAAGAAACTCCATGGACACTCTTTTAAATCAATATATTTTTACAAAAACCTTGGTTACATCATTCATGTTGAGATGGTACATTATGTGAGAACGATGTAGCAAGATGTGCAGTGTGCACGTTAAAAGTGTCCATAGTAAAAACAAAAAAAAATAAACAATTCAAAAATAAAATAATTAATTGAAATAAGCCGTGGCAACCAAGAGATGACCAGTCACAACTGACAGCGCCCGTTCACGAATATGACGCATGTATCAGCACCATTCAACTCAACCATTTTGAAGGGAACTAAATGATCCGACACACGCGCCACCATCAGCGAGACCTTTGAGTGAGCATGACATACTCCTAACCGCCAGGGCACATGCAAGTCAAGAAAAGAGTAGGTTACCAGTGAACGATATCATATGGATAGTTTAGTGTTGGTCTGGAGTAGGCAATCGCTTTGCGAAGTTGATAAGGGTTCATTTTAGACTGTACTTATTTATGAAGCAAGAAATCAGTAAACGAACTCATAAACTCATAAGAACTAGAAATAGCCACGCAAAAAGACGGTGTGAAAATGTTGTGTTACAAGATAGAAAAATATAAAAGAAGTATATTTCTTTACTTTATACACCTTATGCTACGCAGTTCTCATAATAAGTTAAACAGCTTTAACTCAATACCTTTTATCGATATCGACAATCGAAGTGATGGGACAACGTCATTATTGTCTCAACGGGGCGCTCGGGTCAGAGAGTCGAGACAATCTGTCAAATGGAAAGAATCACACACGAACGAGCCGAGTCCCGCAACGCCGCCCTATTAATCATATTTCGACCTTTTTTTACCATTTCCGAACGTGTGTTCTCTTGGATAATGGCTACTATTCTGACGGCGAAATCACAAAGACCTTTATCACGTAATAATTACATTTTAAACTCTATTTTGATATATTAAAGTCTGATTTCGATTGTAGAATCCCCACGTATGGTGGGCCTCAACAAGCGGTAAGGTCTTTTAGACAATAACTTGTCGTTTGATTCGAGATGTCATGTTTTCTGATAAAATCTTGACGAAAATTTCGTTTTGACGGGGTCAAATTTGGTGCGGCTATGTTCTTCAATTACATTTGACATAGTTGAGTCTAAAGTAATGTACTGTTTGTTTGTGTATTTAGATCATCTATTTGATTAGTCTGCGATTTCGAAATGTTTTGACATGGCGAATTGTGACAGGTAATATTGGTTGCGCAAGGGAGCTAGCTGAAATCGGTAGTTGAAAATTCGGAGTTGTATTTCTTCTACCTTCAAATGCCCGTGTTCATTTCAAGATCGTAAGTAAGATAATGACTTGAAGGTTCTGTGAAGTCTAAACAACCTTAATGCGTCAGCACCTCTTGGAGTCAGTCAACGAGTCATGTGTTAAAGTCTCCATTGTTTGGCTCTGAGTAAGCTTTGGTCTTTGCAGCACGCGTGGGAAATTAAGCAGGTGCAACAGATTCAGAATTATCTATGTCCTCTTTCGATAGGGCATTATCACTATCTAAATCTGGTTTGAGTGCTGTGGTTTGTTTCCTGCAAATGTCAATGGGGTTAGTCATTGCTGCTTTGGTACCCAAAAACAGCCAGCACTTTATAATAGGTCCTTTCAATTACTCCTTCGGGGATTCAAGGCGTGACTGATATATTAAGACTAACCAAGCATTAAATAATAATTAAGATATCGGCATTAAATCAAGACCAGCACTTCATTAACTCATCAGTGACATTGCATTCGAAGCAATATTAATATTTCGTGACAATTCCATAATAGGAAATGCTTCTAAAACTCACTCTTAATCATTTTCGTCTTCATTTTATTTACTGCCAATTATGAGAGTAAACATCCTTGTGGTTTTATCAATTAGAACTATTATCGCTTGGCTAAATATTCTTGGTGTGCTTAAATTGTTAATATTGTACTTGACATAGATTTTGGTGTGGTGCTCAAGTATCGCCTGGGGCGACATGTGGGCGATTCCGATGACATTTTGTGTGAACTCCGTATTTGAACATGCTTCAAGCTAGGAGCTTAATGTCTTTTCATTTATCGTTGCTTTGTCTTAGAATAAGGTAAAGTCTAATTAATCCTGGAGGCTAATAAGTACTGGCGGAGAAAATAACACCAAGGGAAGTGTAACAAGTATGCTAGATTAGTCATTAGGAGCAGTTAGTTCTGGCTTGTAATCAATCAAATTCGCAGCTTCTTCAACAGCTTCTATAGATGTAGCGGTTAGAGTACTTGGGTTTTTATTACTAAAAATCTCTCAAGCGTTGTTGTTGAGACGGATTTTTTATTCCTTTTCCTTTACATGATAAGTATCTAATCAGTGCTTGACTTCACCTAATATATTTTTTTGAACAGTATCTGTCGTATTATGTACAATGATTCTGTGAATGTTTCTAAATCCTTCATGAGCGTTTTTCAAATGCATTTATTTACCTCAATCAAACTTTAGACATAAGTATACAACTCCGTACATGACACACATGATACATCTTATCCCCATCAATCTAATTCCCATACAAAATTCAATACATACATAAATGACAGGTTCTCGTGTGTAGATATGTATGACCCTCAGGTCATCGAGGTCCTCGATAGCATCGACTTGAACCCGTCTAATTGTGACATCACGGATACAATTCATCAGTCAGATATTGTGACCTTAGTGTCACGGTGGAGATGTGGGAAGGTATAGATTGATCAGTGATGAATTTAAAGATTCATTAATTTTGGGAGCTGTGGTTTTAGTACTGACATGGAAAAAAATAAATAGATTTTGGTTCGTATGAATGTGTTTGATAGATTCTGTATATCTGAGACAAATAGGTACCAACAAGGTTTTACTTAATACATATTTGATTGTTATTATTTGATCTCAAGTCACTTTATTCAAAAAAGTCTGGAAATCAACACTTTTTGGACCTCAAAAATAATCGGAGACAATTAGTACACCAAAACCGGCCCTTTACCACTTCCTAGTGGTTTAATATTTCTCCAGTTATGTTGCCCATTTAATAGGGGGCAAGCCTATAGCCATCAACAGGGTACAAATCCAGACTCCGCGGCTGAGAATTTCCTTATGAAAAAACATAATAACGCTTTGTCTGACCCGGGAATCGAACCCAGTGGTTTAGCTGAGAAGAAGTAGCGGAACAAACTCTCTAGCAACAATTGTCTGAGTTGATGCAAACAGCCGCTTAGTCAATGCCTTACTTACCTCGCACTTACAGAAATTCGGGCTACGATTCGACGACAGTATTTGCATGGCTTCAGTGACTGTTGATATTAGTCTAACTACTGATGACAGTTAGTACACACGGCGGCACATCAAGCTTTACATTTCCAGTATAACGTGGCCTCGTTTTGTATATATTTTCTGTACAATCAGAGATCCGCATAAACTGGTTTGGTATAGCTTGATCAGCCGTCGTGCGTACTGGCAATCAATCAATTGAACATGCACCGTGCATTATCGTAAGAGTGATTATCGGAATGCTAGTTTTGTTGCCACTACTATGCGGTCGGCTGTACCAATATTGATTTCCCGCGAAATTCAAAATTTCTTACGTTTTTTGCAATTAGCAGGTCAGAGTCAGGTTTGATGAAAAATGAGTCGCGCCAGTAACTCGTGTGTAGTTACAGAATTACAATCATGAAAATAATTTAATGTTACAGGCGCGACTCATTTCTCATTAACTTACAACCTGACACTGACCTGCAAATTTCAAAAAACGTAAGAAAAGTTGAATTTCGCGGGCTATTCGTACGCTTTCACCTTAAGTAAGTTCTACCCAAAGAATGACAACCAACCGTTCATGAGACTTCTAGTAAAGAAGAAGCGGTTTCTCATAGGCCAAGAGTCACTATGTAATCATAACAAAAACAGTAAGTACGCATGTCCACACACATAATCGTGAACATAGTTAAATAATGATTAGTCACGTCTTAACATAATCAAATCTATCAAGTAGGCGTCTCCTTGCGCCCGAGTCGTGAGAACACCGAAATTGATTTCTTATTAAACACTATTTGTCATTGAGTCAAGTTTTTGTTTGTATACGTGGTGTGTAATCATGGTTTTTGAGGTTTTTCCTTGTTTTGTAATAAATGAAAAGTTTCTTTTGTTTTAAGTCTTCTCTTTTAATGCAAAAGTTTGAAATACCATGTTTTGTCCTTAACTATATATTTGCTCCATGGTTATTATAACTTGTTAAACCCATTTGAAATTACTGCTTATGCCCGCGGATTCGCCCGCGTGGTGTTCGGTACTGTCCACAGAATCGTAGTACCGGGATAAAAAGTATCCTATATAACCTTTTAAGGTTATCTGTGTGCTAAATTTCAAATCCTTTCAGTAGTTTTTGCGTGAAAGAGAAACAAACAAACATTCATCCTCACAAACTTTCGCATTTTATATATTAGTAGGATTTTGTCTCGTGTTAAACATCGACTCGTTAAAAAAGAAAACCATATTATACTCTATAGGAAATGGAGTTTTAAATAAAATTAGTGATACTATTTTGTAGATTTTTAATAGATCAAAGGGGCTTGGAAGTTAATTTTGTTTTCTGTGAAGCAGATTGCAGATATTTTTAGTTTTTTGTTAAATCTATTTATATCGATACTATATAATGACCAAGAATCTATCACGTTTCAAAAACCATTACCTACCTGATAAATCACCATATTTTTCCTGATCAGTTCTACGCGTGATAATTTTAGCACGTTTTTTCTTATACCTGTCATAATTCGTAAGAAAAATAAAATGACCGTAGGGTTTTTTTATGATTATCGGAAAATAATACAAATTGTTTTTACGGGGACTTTACAGATTCATAATATAAATTAGTCGTGCTTGTTTGAGGTATAATGGTAGGTACCTACAAATTAGGACTTTGTAGTCAGGTATACAAAAAACCGGCCAAGTACGAGTTGGACTCGCGCACCGAGGGTTCCGTGTAAACTTGTACGTATTTTGTTATTCAACTACATATTTTCGGTTTTCAGATTTTTTCCTTTACATGTGCTGTACTGTAAGACATTGCTTCTTGTCTTACAGCACATGTAAAGGGAACATTCCAAAAAATAAAAAAGTTGAAAATTAAGGTAAATTTTGGTACTTACAAGTTTTCGCCAGCAGTCCCAGTAGTGGGAACATTATAGGCTGATGATGATGATGATGACAAGTTTTCGCGAAAATCTAAATTTACCCATATCTTTTATCGTGTTGACTCATGACATGACCTTGATTTTTATACACCTAATAAGAACTATAGACCTCAGTATCTAGTATAATTGCAACATGCTAGGTCCACCCGTTCCTGAGAAAGTCGGTGTTGACACACGGACAGACAGACGGACAACAGAGTGATCTTGTAAGGGTTCCTCTTTTTACCTTTTGAGGTACTGAACCCTAAAAAATAGCGTCAATGCATAATACAATATGCAAGAAGATAAGGATAGCATCGTTGAAATGGAGTGTTACCCACCAAAGTCAAGTAACGGTAGTATTCACGAATAAATAGGTAAAATAGGTTTGCTTCGTTTCCCGGAATACTGCTTTCTGTATCAAATCTTGATCAAAAACATGACTACAATCGGTTCTTCAAATCTTCTTGTGTATCGATGTACTTTTATGCTCTTTCATTAATTCATATGTAGGTAAGTATTAGTTGAACTACCTAAGTTACCCATAATATGCATTATATTTCTCGAAAGATACACAGAGCTTCTGTACACTACACCTGATTGTACTGTATGGTGTCGGGCGCAAAGAATAGCACCATCCCATATCTTCCCGTGGGTGTCGTAAGAGGTAATTAAGGGACTTACCAGAGAATGGGCAGCAGCGTTCTCTGTGCTTTTGTAACAACCGTTCGCCAACCTGCCTGCCAAGCGTGGTGATTATGGCAAAACCCCCCTTTGGGGGAGGCCTATGTCCAGCAGTGGACGTCTTTCGGCTAAAATGATGATGATGACACCTGAATGAGTGAAGTAGAATGAGTTATGTGACCATCGTTAAAGCCAAGACTTTCACCACAAACAAACGATTAATTAAAAAAAAAAACTGTAACATCACATTATGCAAACACTACGACAAATAGCTCTTGCTCAATACGAATATAAAATATTCTCAACTTAAAACAATACAGCATTTAAAAATACAAAACCCTTTCTTATCTTAACCGACATCCACGAAATGTTGAAATGTCGCAAGACAAAATACCGTGTGAAACTAAATCTTGCTTCATAAGAAAAAAATACAGGTCTATAACTCACTTTGGGAGGCACGAAGAGACAGATCGGTCATTTCAAAAATTATCTAGCTTTAGGCAAGATAATTGGAGTGACGAAACTCATTGCATAAGTTGGTCACATCACTTTTTTTTTATACTCTGTGTTCATTACGCACGCGACCTTTCTAATGTCTGAACCATATTTGTTTTTAGAGTTCCGTACCTCAGTCGGCCAAAACGAAACCTTTATAGGATCAGTTTTGTTGTCCGTCTGTCTATCTGTCTGTTAAGACCCTTTTTCTCAGGGACGCGCGGAGGTATCACGCTGAAATTAATATCTAATAGTCAAGTCTGCTAACCCTTGAAAACCGTCAATATGCAGTTTAATAACAAAATACCTGCAAGTTTATACGGAACTTTTGCGTACTTGGCGGGTTATTTTTATTAAGTGTCAATTGCTCTTATTTCGTTAAAGTAAAGATCATTTTTGCTTAGCCATGTAATTAGGAATGGCGTTTAAATTTTTGTAGATCACAATGACGTCAAGATCACGAAGCATCACATAGCAATTTGAAGCAGGTGATCTTTTTCCGAAGATTTTTTGTTGTCATAGACATGGAGATTTTGATCAAGATCTTGGAGACAGGGAAGAAGTAAAGGACGTTTTTTTTTAGTATTTTATAGTATTTATCTGCGTCATCGAGTTCAAGTATGATAAATGAAGAGGTGCTCTTTCACGTTCAAGCCCGTATATTGTTTAAGAAAACTGTGTTTAGATGAAAAACACTACTCTTGGATATACAAATTAAACGTATTTTTACTTTAACCCAATACCAACTGCTATTGTTGGTTCGTTCCCTGATATTGGGTAAAAACTGGAAGGACCACACAAGATAAACCTTTGACCAGCAAAAATCTTGTCACCAAATATACTAAACTAACACTGTTTTAAGCATATTTTGACGCTGTTGCAAGCGCCATGATCGCGGGATGACAATTATTTAAAATCACGGAAGATATCCCGTAAGTGACAGTGTAAGTTTATAATAAAATAGTTCAGTCACCCATGGGAATTTCTCAGTGTAATTCCCATAGAATTTATCTCTGATGCCTACAGGATCACACTCGTAATCCTGTCTATACTTACTCCCAAACCCACCACAGTTTCAATGTTCGGAGCATAAGACATTGTCTGGGCTGCGGTGGCGGTTGGACAAAAGACTCCACTGTTTATTTGCCGCCCATACCCAACCTGCGGTTTGTGGAAATTGGTTTGCATGTAAGTAATTTTCTAAGTCAGACCGACGACCGTTTTCTAAGGGATTTTGTCTTTGATCTAGTGGTCCTGGATGTGGTAGTTACCATAATTAAATGATTAAACTACTGCTTCTTACACTGGAAGTCTTTATAGTAATTTAAAGTCACTTTGATCTAAAACTGAGATCAAGACAATAGCACAGATTAAATAAAAAAGTGGCTGCATTTGATTGGCCTTTGCCACAAAGTAAACTGCGATTATCTTAACTGTCCGCATTATTATATATATATTTTTATAATTAATGTTAACCGTAGCAGGTATTGTACGGCGTTCTGTAGTGTATGTACCCATGAGAAATATGCGTGAATTTATGTCATGTTAATATTAATACTTAAAAAAAATAGAGAATTTTTAATTTTTTTACAAAGATCAAAGAATTTTTTACCCAAAGCAAAGCAATGATAACTAAAGTTATAATGGAAATGTTATTTTTAACGCTTTGACTGAGTCACATAATAAACAAATCTTTAAACCTCTTCAAAAAACTTTACATCCTCAATCTTCTCACAAGCCACAAAACCCGACCAAGTTGCAACACACCGTTGCGCACAGTTTCCAGACGGACATCGTTACTTTTTAATTTAGCAGTATCGATTTATAAATTCGTTTTTCATGTCCATAGATGATTATTTCTTAACTTCCTTGCAGGATGGATCGTTGAGGTTAGATTAGTACGATTAGTCCGTAATTCTATTATGGAGAACATTTTGGTCTTGGGAGCCATGGATTGTGGTCCTTTTGGTTGCCAATATAGGTTTGAATGGCTTGGGTAAAAATTCTTGGCAATTTTTATTGTAATTGCTTTTTTTTGTTTTTTTTTTTCTCTTCTTGCATTCATAACTTGATCATGACCCATGAAAATGAAAAGCTTTATCACCATTTTACGGTAGGTTAGTTAGTTATGAGCAAACAGTTGAAGTATAATATACCGAGCGGTTCAAAAGCGCGTCACTGTTGACGAATGCGTACCGGAAAGTATTTTAGAAAAACAATTCTGAGCCCAAAAATTGTCAGCAAACTTCAAGTCACCTTTTCAATTCCCCTTGGCTTTTTCATCTGTACAATATTAATCTCGGGTGTCAACAGTAAACATTTTCAAGATAGGAACTGCGTTTGGTATAAGTTTAGAGAAGTACACTAAATGGGAGGTTCTCAGAACTTAATTGGTGGTCTCGAAACATTAGTAGTTAAGTTGTAACTAGTTCTACGTTTTTTAGCTAAAAGTGCACTCACAGTGCACTCACAGCACTCACAGGTGCTTATCGCACCTGTGAGTGAACTTAGCACTTGAATATTAAGGTTTTTGTTGAACAGACTTGAAGTAGGCAAATTTCATAAAATCCAGGCTCATCCAAATAGCGATGATGCGAAGAGTCTGTTTAGGTTCATGGCCTGATATGAGCAATGTGTATTTAGGGTACGATGGGACTGACATACGCATTGTGATTATAAACGTCCCTAAATAAATAAAATATTATAATTTTGTATGTATTAAGGTTAAAGAAATGGTCCCTTTGCGACATGTAAATGCGAACTGGTTCCTAAACTTTTTCTCGTACAAAAAGTTTTACGTATCTTTATTTCCATCAACCCTTCTATTATTAAGTTCAATAATAGTTGTGGGTCTACAAATAATAATAACCTCACCCTTTATTAGAAGTCGGTTAAAAAGTCCTGCCAAGTTCGATGCATAAACAGCCCAAAATATTCCCTCTTCTGAAATACACGCTTCGTCTCTACGAAAGGGAATTCAACTTGCCAAGATTTATCAGGAATGTCTTTAGTTAAAGCTCTTCACCAATGATTTTTCTTCCAACTCTTATGCCCAACTTTTCTGTTTCTCTGTTCATGAACAGAGCGACGCACGCCTCGAAGTCTTATACCTGGGACTCCGTCACCTCCGAATGCCAGGGACTCCGTGATGGGCATGGCGTTGGGGGCTGGTTGTAGGCTGGCTTCTGCTGCTAATGCTGCTACCGCTATTGCTGGCTGTTCGTTGGTGTTTGCGTGTGTGCCTTGTGTTATGGTGAGTGGCGTGCGTGTTCTGTTTTGTGTTGTTGTAGTCTGTGTTGTTTTTGTCTGTGTTGTTGTTGTCTGTGTTGTTGTTGTCTGTGTTATGGTTGCTGTGGTTGATGTTGTTCACCAATGTTTTTCTTCCAACTCTTCTGCTGTCGCTGTCGCTCATGCCTTGAACAGAATGCTAGAGATTAGAGCAGGGGGTGCGATTATTAACTGTCGTCTAGCTCTGCGAACAGCTGATCAATCATACGTCCGTAAGATATTAACGAAAGTAAGCTGCGAAAGTATTGTGGAGAGAAGTGTTTGTCTACAATGTTAGTTTCATATTGTTTTTGTCCAAAATATGATGAAAACGTTTTTATCAATTAGATGGTTTTACGACAATATGCAAAAGAAGACATTATAAAAGCGAACTTTCAATAGATTTCAGGGAGAAAGGGATTGGGGTATTTTGTGATGGAACTAATAAATTAAAAAAAAAAACAACTTTTGACTTTCAATTTTTTTGTGTCTAAATACATTATTAGATATTTACTATGTCAACTTCCAAACTTAACATAAAAGCTAAATATACTGCCTTGTTGGTTGAATGATCGAAAGCGCGATTGCTGAGCATGAGGTACTGGGTTCGATCCCCGAGTCGGGCAGAGGGTTGTTGGGTTATTCTATCAGAAAAAATCTTAGTAGCCGCCTGGTTGATGGCCATGGGCTCGCCCCCTATTACATTGGACTTAAAAATATCTGGCGAAATGTGGGTGTACTATTAAGTACATCTTTGTCTAACCCTTCGGGGATTACAGGCGTGATGTTATGTAAAGAAAAATGCTCGCTTTGTTGCTATATCTACTGCGTTGTACGCTACTCTACCCTATGTGAACTTGAAAATAGACTTAAAATATATGACTTTGAAGATGCATATTCGAAAAACGTTATCAGCATTATGAAATGCCAAATTATGATGTCAATCTAAAAATATCACGTCCAAGTCCCGTGAGAACCACCCAAGTGTTCTCAAGTCCAGCGCCGTGATTACACTGTAATGATAAACAGACAATAATAAATGACAATAAATCGATGGACACTCTACTGATAAGAACAATGGCATGATAAGTGATACCGTTATCTGTGACAGAGTTATTGCAAAATCATTGTGTGATGTGTTCCGACTGACATGGCTGATGAAAGTGTATGGTAAATGGTGATATTTTGAACATGAGACATTTTGTTTATTTATGTTTCTGAAGTAGGCAAAGCGTCAGCTAATCAGTGTGATAATGTCCCAACTGGTTTTGGTCTAGTGGTCGTAAGCGCGACTGCTGAGCATGGGGTCCTGGGTTCGATTCCCAGGTCGGGCAAAGTGTTGTTGGGTTTTTTTATCAGGAATTTCTCAGTAGCAGCCACGGAGTCTGGATTGGTACCCGGTTGATGGCAATAGGCTCGCCCCCTTTACATGAGACTTAAATATAACTTGCGAAATGTGGTTGTACTATTAGGTACACCTCTGCCTAACCCTTCGGGGATTACAGGCGTGATGTTATGTTATGTGTTGGTTTTGGAAAGTTTCAGGTTATGAAAGCTTGAAAGATCATATCAAAATGACAATAAATCGATGACAGTTTGAATAAAACATACTATCCGAAATGGTTTTACAGTACAATAAAACAGAACAAATATAAAATTGTTGTGTACTTTTATGAAAATTGAAAAAGAACACAAACAATTGAAGCCATATGAAGAGTATAAAATAATATGAATCAGTAAAACAAAAGCTTGTGATTAAAGTTTAGAGCTTTGGGCTTCAAGTCTTCGTTCTTTATCGTGTGGTTAGTGCTGGTGTCAGAGTTTTATGCCGCCCACGGCATTGGCATGCTGGATTCCATGCCTCACAATGTTTTCAGCAAGTGATAATTATACAATACGTACATAAATCCGAAAAATCAGAGGGACTTCAAGTAAAAGCTAATTGCTCTTTTTGCAACAGAGCTACAATATATGTAATATAATAATATATTAAATCATATATGATCATATGGCTTATCTTCAAAATAATTGTCAAAGACATTATAACTACGTAATGTTCGCCAACATACCCACAAACACATCAACACAGTAATGCCTGTCTGTCACGCTAAGAGTATATCTAATTAGTTGGATATAAGGGCGCATGTCACGTGCCAGTCAAGTGGACATTGATTGCGGTCCAAAAGACCAGGGAGGGACGCAAAGTGGGGTAAGTCAAGTTAGTTGTGTTTTTGTGGAACAGGTGTAAGAAATGAAACTACAAAACTAAGTGTTGAACAATGCAACCGCGTTTTGTAACTGTGGAAGTCTTCAATGTGGTTTATGTTTTAACAGGGCACATTGCTCGCAGAACGGATGGCCAATGGGGCCGAAAAGTTCTGGAGTGCCGACCGCAAACCGGAAGACGTTAAGTTGGAACGCCTCCCACTAGGTGGACGGATGACCTGGTGAAGGTTGCGGGGATCCGCTGGATGCGAGACGCACGGGACCGGTATACGTGGCGACACCTGGGGGAGGTCCTATGTCCAGCAGTGGACGTCTTTCGGGTGCAATGATGATGAGGTGTGGTTCAGATATGTATTTCTGCAATTTTTATATACCTTTTAGGTACATCTATCTAAATTTAGTGTCTGTGACGTTTTCAATTCATATGTGCTTTCTTCCTTACTGTATTTTGGACACCGCTGACATTAGTAAAGGGAAATATCGTGAGAAAACCTGCACTTATGATTAATGTAGATTTTAAATCGCCAATCTACTTTGAGATGATGAAGAGATCAATGTTCACTCCTTCTCTGTATGAGGTACAAACGACTTTACCCAGCAATGGGACAGTTATAGGTTGGTATTATTATTATGTCCACACTTGTACTTCCATTTTCTAACATCGAATTACAGGTTTTAAGACCTCACAGAATCATCACCTTCCTGCCCTTGTTCCATTCAACTTGGGGCTGGCGCAACACGTTTTCTTCATCTATTCTTCATCATTTACTCCTTTCTGTTTCAGATTTCACAGGATGAACCCCTTAAAGAACGCTTTCATAGTTACCCCATTTTCCATCCAACACACAAAGTCACAAGACGACCAAAGCTTTCGCCCACCCTTGCCCTTTGCCAAGAATTCCCCAAACATTCCGTTACGATTATCTTTAGATAAATATCTATAAGTGCCACTTATCCACTATTAATTAAAAAGAAATGAAGTATTGTTACTGTCAGTTTCGTTAATTTTGATGCCTTTTAATTGGTTACTTTATGACGTGTCGTGCAAACCAAGCAACTGCTTACATACGCTTAAGTATTAACAATAAAATACTATTGCCGTCGTATTGTAATTTTGACGTCATTATTATACAGGGTGTAAATAGACTCTTCACGAAGCCGCCAACCAAGCATTCTGTACATCAAACTAAGTAAGTTATTGCAAAAATTATTGCTGGGAAACGATTTTTTTTTTGGGGTGAAAAATCACGTATTACAGTAGGACTCAATGTAACGCATTCAAAACATTGTGCTGATGGATGGATTGAATAGTACGGGGATCGTGAAGGCGTCTTAAGTAAAAAAAATACATTAAAAACATGTATTCAAAAAAAAATACTTGTGAAAAAGTTGGAACTTTGACCCCCAATACCTCCGTAACTAGAAGGTTCCCAGGTATGGTCTAGAACAAAAAGATAATCGCAAAGACGGGGAAAACACGTGCCTTTCGGCTTCGTTAAGAGTCTTTTGACACTCTTTATGCCAGATGCCAAAGCAAACCATCACCAATTTCAGGAACTTTACATGGTAAAATATACTTAGGTTACGTACTTTATGTTTTCTACAGTGATGACCCTACCCTCAACACAGATAACGGGATTTCCGAATCATAGATCTACAAATCATTTATACAGACAAATAAATAAAATTGGAGTGTCTGTTTGTAATATCTAAATAACAGCTTTTTACTGAATGCATAATATATACGGCACTTATCACAAAAACACATTTTTTTCCATTTTTGTCTGTCTATCGGTCTGTCTGTCTGTCTGTTTTTTAAACGGCTAGATCGATTTTGACGGGAGTCTTACTGGCAGATATCTGATGTTGTAAGGTGTAACATAGGCATACATACTTTTATTTTACAAAAATAATTAAGGTTCCGTGCAAAAAAATAAAAACTCTTGAAATTGGGAACAAAATCCGATTCAAAAAGGGAATTACTTAGGTAATATTTTTTTTTAATAATAACACGCAAACGAAGGTCGCGGGTAGCAGCTAGTATTTTACTTAGACAAAAGGCAGCACACACAACAGGTATATTTGCCTAACAAAATGTAACTGCCACAATAAATTCGCCAATTATTTCCACCAGCCACAACTTAATTAAAACACAGCACAGAAAAACATCCCCTATCAACCGCTAATGACACCTCCACAATTGACAGACCCTCAAGAAAAACAAAGGACGGTGTTGCAGCAATGCCAATGATTGGCACTGCCCATTATCGGACACAACACGCGTAAGTTGGGCCTGCCCGCATAAGCCGGGATTACAGGCGATTGACCGGGAGAACGATCGTTGTGTGACCGATTTTGCCCGGGCTGGTACGGGGTTATTGCGATATAGAAATGTAACGTTGGATACACGTTGACTTGGACTATTATTGCACTATATTTACAGCATTCTGAAAATGATAGTTGGCAGAGTGGACTGCCCCATCCAAAGACACTGGGTAAAAATAGGTATAGGTTTATGTTAAATTTAATTAATCACTAATAACAGTAACATAGCATATGAGCTCAATCTGTTTCTAACCACTAACAACTTATGGACTGATATAGGTCTGAAATAAAGATATTTTATTTATTTTTTATTATTTTTTATTGCGTGTATAAGAAATGTCATATTAGGGTGTGGAATATTGTATTCACGAAAAAAAAACAGTTATTCCATGCAAATAGACAATATTAAACAGAGGTTATGTTTAAGTCCCATATAATAACGGCGAGGCTGTTCCCAACAACCGCATAAAATCCAGACTGCAGGCTCTTCCCGAAATGCCTGATGGAAAAACACAATGCACTCAGTTTGACCTGGAAATCAAACCCAGGACTTCGTGCTCAGCAGTAACGCTTTCAACCTCAGAAGCATACGCCTTAATAATAGCAGTATCAGCCAATGGCTTAACTGCCAAGAGCCTCGACCAATACCTGAGAGGGCTCCCATTAGGCAACTGGATTCAAAAAGCAAAGCTCCTAAGACACGGCTCGTATAGTCAGGAAGTTCTTTCCTCTGGAGCCCTGACCACCGGTAACTTGGCTTCCAATTTAAAAATGTTTTTTTTTTTTAAATGTATGAAATGTGTACAGAAATAAAAAAACTAAATAATAAACCACGTTAATTAAAAAAAAAAACAATAACTTCGTTCCAGTAAACGCTTTCCTTGTCGCTTTGAGACATTATTACGACCTACGATTACGACTGTAAGAATAAAAAAGTAGTGCATATAAATTATACGTAATGAAATGACGGAAAATGCAATTTAAGCAGAAATGTTTATAAAAAAACAATTATTTCTCGTCCCATAAGAAAACCCACATTGACCTGCTAAATTAAATAGTAAAGTAACAATCTCAAATAATTGTTAAACAAAAGAGGAAAGGAAGAAAAAAGTTTTATTTGCGACAAACCTGAAGCACACCAAGAAGAAGGGGTTTTTAGGAATCATTCCCTCTATGTGGAGTCCCTGTATGTCGACTCGTGAAACAAAGGACATCTGTTTTAAAATGTTTACGCTTGACCTCGAAGTTGGAAAAGTACAATTAACACAAAAAGTGAAACGAGTTGTATTTTCTTGGTAACAATTTCGAGCTTTGCGAAGCAGCAGACTTTAGTAAATAATATCTGTGATTTGCTCTTGAAATTCTTCGTCAATATTAATACAGTCTAATAATAAGCACTCTTGAATGGAATTTCCTTCGCTCAAAGCATTACTATATCAGTCATTGTAGAGTACCGAGAAATCTTATCTCGCAATGACCATTTCATTTATTTTCGGAGACACAGGAGTCATACCACCTGCACTTGAGATGGCTCAAGCTTTTAGAGAAGCATCAATAGATTCTGATTGTGCCACTTCAGATTAAACAACAACTGAAAATGAACCTTAAATATAGACAACAAAGTCTAATGTTGATAAAGAGGACAATGTTGCTGACAAATCTCTCGAAGTTAATGAAATGGAACGAGTAATGAGTAAAATTGTACTTAATGATGCCTGTCTTGCGGTTGAATTTGGTCTGACAGGTGATGATATTGGTAAAATGTAATCAGGTTCAAAGGAAACTGGGCCTAAACTACCAGTTAATACAGTTTGATTTTGTATAGATAGAGATAAAAGTTTCTTGGCGCCACGCTTTGTCATGCCGATACGATCTATATCCGGTGCAGTTTCGGGATGAAAATATTTTTACTTATCTTAAGTGGTTGTATCTGCTTATTAATTACTTTCGGAGGGTACAACTCGAGCTGTCAAATCAAACACTTTGTCGGTACTATTCAATCTCTTAACTAATAGACGATGATTCTTGAAATTGTGACGTAGTCAATACTTTAACGTTATGTCAAAATGTGAGTGAGCATTCGTAATGGAAAACCTATTAATTTATTAGTTAAGTCATCCATATTTCTAGCTGCAACACGTTTTGTATTTGACATTAAAGAGCTGGTTTATCTGATCGTTGATTACAATCATCTTAGTTAATTTAGTATAATTTACCTAAGTCAGTAGTAGTATTGTTAATGTTGATTGTAGTAGCCTTAACCGTAGCCGTAGCTTTCAACATACGTAGATAAACGTCCCCATCAGAGCATTTATTATAAAGAGTTTTATTTGAATTTCTATATCTTAAATCTTGCTCGAGCGGAGTAACAATAGAATTCGCTACTACAATATCTTTAGCAATAACTATCACTGGGAAATGAATCTTCTATGTGAGCGTGTACCATGTCGACCGTATCATCGCTTATTATCAGATGAGCAAAGTCAAATATTCTATGACATACATTTAGTTCTATTCTGAGCTTTTCCCACATGTATTCATCAACATCATCATCATTTCATCCGAAAGACGTCCACTGCTGGACATAGGCCTCCCCTAATTGTCGCACATTGACCGGTCCCGTGCGTCTCGCATCCAGCGGATACCCGCAACCTTCACCAGGTCATCGGTTCACCTAGTGGGAGGCCTTCAAACGCAACGTCTTTCGGTTCGCGGTCGCCACTCCAGAACTTTTCAGCCCCATCGGCCATCCGTTCTGCGAGCAATGTGCCCTGCCCACTGCCACATGTATACATATGAAAAACTTCTCCTTATAACGTCTTCATTTCTTCCATATCCTCAAAATATTCAAATCAGTACCCCAAAATCACACCCAGATAACCATCAGTCCAATTAAACGATATCACCGAATCAGACGCTGGTCACCTACCGTTAACATCTTCACTCCTACTTCCTGCATTACTAAGAGATAATACATAGAAATTGTGTATTAAAGTCACCTCATAAATATGTATATGTTTCGGTCTGTGGTCACCGCGACTCTTGCGCAACTGTACTGCGCTGTTCATGGCTGGGGACAGGAAAGATGTGGGGATTGCTTTGGTACTAAATCTTTTTGGCCGCCATAATTTTGTTGCAAATAGAACCAAAATTGAATTCGTAAATGTTTGTACTGCAGTAGATATTTCCGCGAGCTTATCAGATGTTCTGTCAAAGTTTTTTGTAGAAAATCCTCTGGGGTACGAGTATAATTACACAATGATTTTCAACTATCTTCTCTAGTTGAGTTGTTCTTTAGTCAACCAAATGCTACTAGCTATTCTTGGAAAAAAAAATGAAGGTCGAACCCGTCAACCATAATAAATGGTGACCTACAGCCTACGACCAGAAAATGGCGACAAATGGCAATGAAAATGGCCGGAATTTACACTCATTATGCTGGATTTTATAACCCTTTCAAAATTAACCATTTTTATATCACCAGCTCCATTCTTTCCCTTTCCATGTCCATCACATCGGCGGCGTACCAGGGTAATAGAAAAAGTGATAGGTGGTACACCGCGGATCCTATCACCGTTTGTTTGACGGCAAGAATAAAGCAATGTCTCTTGTGCACTGGTTTTTATGCACTTTTCAATGGAGTTTTTTCGAAGCTTTGTGGGTTATTGTTTCTTTCTTTGTTTGAAGGAGGCACGTACTGATGTGGACTCGTACTGTTTGTTCAATGTTTAAACTTAATATTTGAGTTTAATGTCCACAGAAGCAGTGAGTGAACAGAAGATATCTCCATACTACCTTTATCATTAATTTGTCCGCTGGACAAACAGACAGATGACCTCAAAAGTGTTGTTGGGACAGATTGGAGGCGGAAGGTGGAGGGTAAGGTATTGTGGAGTATCTTGGGCTAGCCCTATGTCCAGCAGTGAACTGTGATATAATGCAGTTGCAGTTGATTGATTGATACGAACAGTAAAATGCTAGTGGTTGTAACGTTTCCTGCACACATAGCATGACCACCCTAGAAACGGAAGAATCGACAAAATGACAGATCAACCAAAGTCAAATCTGACATTTTGTCGATTCTTTCTTCGACAAAACGCGTTTCTACGGTGATCACGCTAGCGTGCTGTTGTCACTGACAAGATATAGGCATCCCGACCTATACCTCCCCAATAGGAAACTTTACAACCAGCAGTAGACAATTTTTGATAGTAAGACTGATGATGATGACTCGGTATGATTACATACCGAGTTTCTTCCGTGCCACGAAAAGCCCATTAAGCTGCTGGTCTCAACTAACTAGGTATCATTTGTAGATCTTTGACAGTCGTAACATGTAGTGGTCTGAAAGTTAGACAGCCAGTCTTACCAAGGGGTATCGTATTGCCCAGCACTAACTGGGTTGTGGAGTAGAGTAGGCCGTCGCTCCATGTAAAAAACTGGTATTCAGCTGCATCTGGTTAGACTGGAAACCAACCCCAACATAAGGCTAAGCAGATGATGATGACTGATGACTTCTTTAAACATTCTGTACTTTAATCCTTTCAGTCACGCAGTCAGTTGTGTATTTTTTTTTATTATTGTAGTCATAAAAGAAATATATATGTATAGGGATTACCACTATCGGCAACAGATCTTCTCACGCTAGTCGCAATTAATGTCAACTAAGGAAAACGGATTGTTCTTATGCCAGGGCATTCCCCTAGAAAATAATTATAAGCTGCGTAAGCAAGAAATTAAAAATATCATTAAATTAACGAACAGAATCAGCCACTGTGAAAATATTCGTCAGCTAGTTTGTTTAATTAATGTCAACTATAATATTTGTTTTTTATTTTAAACTAACTTTTAATTAAAATTTTGAATAATTTTATCGTATGATGACATCTGTGTTGAATTTTAACCACACAAGCAGACCCTGTGCGTTGGTTGATGTAACATGTCAATGAATTTTCGTATCTAGAACATGCTGGTTTTCTCACGATGTTTTCCTTCACCGTTAAATGTTACCGTGATATCAATTTAAATTCGCAATAATCACAAAACGCTACCTGTCTTCCTTTTTAGTAACTAAACATGAGAACAAAAGACATAGCCCACTTCCTTAGCTACCATAAACACGAACTCCCAATCTTTCGCCATAAATTAATGACAAAATATGAACAACTCGCGATAACCATCCGTAAATAGGGTCATGCATTTTCGCAACAAGGAAGGACGGGCTCGGTCCATAACACCGGTGGCGCGGAAGGAAACTAGGGAAGTTACCTAACAGCGGTCACGCCACACCGTTTAATGCTTCGCCACAAGCTGTATTCGCAAGCGACACACGTGTTGCGACGGCTACTGCGCTGAAAACAAATGAAAGAGCAATTGTTTAGAATACTTTAGAGCTTACCTAGTTAGACCTGCTGTCTTGTATGGATCAGAATGTAGGGCTACAAAAGGGATGATCAAAAGGCATATATGGCTGAGATGAGAATGCTAAGAGGGATGTGTGGTGTTACGCGAATGGATATAATAAGAAATGAGTGCATAAGAGGAAGTCTGAAGGTGGTGCCCTTTTTTTTTTCTCGTATGAAAGAAATCATCAAATGACTTCTCCCGCTCTGGGCAGAGCGGAAGGGAGTGTCAGACTTGTACTGAGTAAACCCATCCATGTTCTTTCCTTGCCCTTTGTGTTCCAGGGCCGCGGTATCTCTTTCGAACAGCCCGCAGCCCTGGCAGGCTGAAAGTCGTGCCCGTGACTGAAAAGTTCCGTGGTAATCGGTTAGCTTGGTTTGGGCATGTGATGCGGAGGAATGAGGAAAATGTCGTAAAGAAAGTTTTGGGAATTAATGTGGTACAGGGTATAAAAATACAGGTAGACCAAATAAACGATGGATGGACTGTGTAAAGGATGATATGGCTAGAAAGAAGATGCCTGATGAGGTGACGAGTAATAGAGAAGTATAGAAGAAGAAGACGTACTGCGCCGACCCCAAATAAATTGGGATAGGAAAATAATGACTTTAGAACCATGCCCCAAGTCATTTAGCGAATAAGTCCAATGTCTACTAAGCTGTCATCGCAGCCTAACTTGCGGAACTAAGGAAACAAGTGATGTACGCGTGTGGGGTCTGATGAAAGTCGAATCGTCTGAGGTCGTGAACGTAGTGTTAGGGTGAAATGTACGATACCTTCACGTATCTTTTATGAAATGTGCTGTCCAATTCGTTTGGTTTGGTGTTCTGTACGTAGATATAGAGCAATGCTGTTCGAGTTATCGAAGTTGGTGAATATTTATTATGATGTTTTTTTATTAACTAACGAATAATTTGAACGCTGGGAGGTATAGGTAAAATTTTGTGTCCATTATTCACCAAAACCTTCTAGATATGTCCTGTCCCTTTGTCAGTCTGTCCATCAGTATGTCACAGCCATTTACTCCAAGACTGTTGGCACCACACAGTTGAAATTTGGAGAGTTGATGTCTTCTATGAATCGCTACAGATGTTACTTGAATACTTTTTTTTTTCAAGTATATGTTTGATGACATATTCGGTTCTACAGCTGTAATTTCTTAAGTGAGTAATAGTTTTTCTGTTGACTGAAAATTTACTGAGAATGAGCGTTAAAAATATTGTTACGTTGTCAACATTGGTGCCAACCCTTTCTATGCGAGTTTTTCTCGCACTTGGCCGGTTTTTTTACGAGTTACTAACATTAATCTAAAGAATTCCTGTTCCCTTTGTGAAAGCCTCATTCATCCTGATCAATACATATCTGCCTCCTATTAAACGCCACAGATAACATCTTATAATAACCACTAATAAACTGTTTTATGACACCGATAATAATGGCGGCATATCACTCAATCACAACCTAACTTATACCTAACCAGTTTTCATAATAACTTCATCAGTACCATTATTAATTTATTTTCCCTTTGCCGGATATAAATGCCGAAAACATTCGTTGATAATTAGCCATAAAATTTACATGTTTGATTATGATTGATTATTTACTTGGAAACACATTTAGGTTATGTTACAGTTGCATACCACGTCAATGAAAATTAACAACATGTCAGGTATTAGCTCTCGTCATCACCTTTGGTGGTCTGGTTCCACCGACTGCTTCATCCTCTGTTTTACGCCAGAATTTGCAGTTATCGAATGCAAACATAAATGCGTCTATAGATATCTATACAAGGTGTAAGGGATACTGACACTAAAACTGTTTCCACGTATTCAGTTCAGTTTTTTTTTTTTTTTAGTAGTGGCTTCAAAATGATTTACTGAATACGTGGTAACCTTTTTAGCCTCGGTGGCTCTTCCACCCTGTATTTACGTAAGTAAATCATCAACTTTCATTAGGTTTTCATCAACTTATCTAGTTATATCACCAAAACAGGAAAGTTTAACCTAATAGAAAAGGTTCTGTTGGTCAAAAATATTTTTGAACTTCATCAAACATGATCGAATCAACTCCCTCCGATGAATACAATACGCACGTTTTCAGAAAAAACTGTCGTCACACAGAAATACCAGTTTTGAAGTAGGTATATTAGCATTCTAAAGTTTTTTGTTTGCTTAAGCTTGTTGTTTTACGTAATAAACGATAGGTTGTCACATTCGGTGACTCATTTTTGCGATACACTTAGGGTGGTTTGTTAAAATGGTCTCAGGCAAAAAGGCAATGTACTCAATTATATAAAAATTGTATCTTTAGTTGTACGTAACATTTCTTATGTCATGTGTTACCTTGATTATTTTTCCAAAAAATAAGTTTTACATTTAAATATGGTCTTTAATTAAGACCCAATAAAGCAAGGATAATTGGAGTTGACTGGCTAATTATCTAAAAACCTATTTTTTTTTGGTTATGGCGGTTCTTTAGAGGACATGCGAATAGGTTACAAAAGTCTTCGACTATTTATTGACAAACTAATAATCATTTGATTATTTTTAGGTAAATCCTCACACATGTCATGTAACATACTCTCAATATGTCTTAACTAGTAACTTAACTTTTAGAGCAAGGCTTGCATAACTAGATTGCATCGGTTGGTGATTTATTAGTAGAAAATATTATAGAGAAGTCGAGTTAAGAACGCGATAATGTTGCTTTATTTTTTGACTGTTTCGGGTAACTTGATATGCTGGCGTCTGTACACTCTTTTTTTTTAAAAGCCTATGCTGTCCTACTTCTAGGCAAAGGCCTCCCCCAATTCCTTCCGCGTGCTCTTTTCACGTGCCTCCTCGAACCAGCCCTCGCGGTACGCGTCCAGATCGTCTCGCCACCTTTCTCTGGGCCGGCCTCAGCGACGCCGTCCGACTTCCGGCAACCATCGTGTAGAGACTTTTGCCCAACGGTCATCGTGCATGTGGCTGACGTGACCCGACCAATCGCATTTTAGCCTAGCAGCCTTCTTGCCATCGTCCATAATGCTCGTTTTGGAACGCAGCGTGGTGTTACGAACCCTGTCTTGTCTTTTAACACTCAGAATGCTGCGTTCCATTGCCCTTTGGCAAACTCCAAGGCAAAACTGTTGTCGGGGACCGGGCGGTGCGCCTCAAATAGGCTTGGGGAGGACACTTGGCTAGACGCGGAGATGGCCGATGGAGCAAGGCTTTGACCGAATGGTGGCCAAGGTTAGATCATAGAAACCAGATCCCTCCTAAAGCTCGTTGGGTTGACGACATCGTCAAAGTCGTGGGAAACACTTGGATGAGGGACGCACAGAACCGGGAAGTGTGGCAGAAAAAAAGGGAGGCCTTTACCCAGCAGTGGGTGATTCCGGGCTGATATGATGATGAAGGCAGAAATTTTGAATCTCGGTGAATGACCAGGTCTGAGCACCGTAGGTAAGGACGGGCAGAATGCACATGTCGATTACAACTATACTCACTACTAGTACCTACTCTCAACCATATTATTTGATGAACTAAATTATCACTATTTTTACAACGTACTAGAATTAAATGTGCGCAGAAGAGTTGTTTAAGCGCACCGCCAAAGCTTTTGTAATAAATTGAAAACCAATTCAGTCAGCCCTAAAAACTGCCGGCTTTAGTTTGTTACGTCGCTCGTAAAACAAGCGACTAAATCATAATTAGTGGCACTAGATACTATCGTAAAACTGACGACAGTCGCTAAATATTACTTGAATATGTAAAAAGTACAACGTGCCTGTTGTTAAGCTTGGTGCACACACTTGACCTTTACGAAGCATTACGAAGTTGGCGCTACGGCACGTTTTTAACTGTCTAAGATCAATGGAATCCTGTTTTCTTTCATGTCTAGAATTAGGGTTTATTAATTTGAAATACTATAATATTATGATTTATGCTCTATTCTTGGTCTGGAATGAAAATTATGGTTTCTATGGTAAAAAATCAACATTTTCAATCGTTGTATGCCCAGTTAACAACGAAAATGACATCCATTTTCTGTATAACTTACTTGAACTATCTTAAATCTTTACAGCAGTGTGTACCCATCTTACAAGGAGCGTCGTAAATCTGTAATGTTACCTTACATTGTAGTTTGTTCATTGCGCCGCCTTTAACACGAGATCAATTATGAGCCTATACTTATTTTGGTACTTTTAAGATTGTTAAACGACTTTGTCTTTAAATCGCTCATCATTGACAACCTTGATCCACCTACTGGTTAATAAGTATAGGCCTTCCTTATTTTACAATCCTTGCTTAAATACCTGACTGTATGATAGTCATTACATCTATGAATATATTAGAGTACAAAGTGTGATAATCACTGAAAATAAAAATGTAATGCAAAATAGCTGGGACACCGACTTGCTCTCTGTGGGATAGACAGTAATTCACGCAGGCCCGATGCGCGTTAATGGTTGTTGGACATGCTGGTTTCCTCACGATGTTTTCCTTCACCGAAGCAAGTGATAATGACACAATACGTACATGAATCCGAAAAATCAGAGGTGCGTGTCTTGGGTTCGAACTTGAGGCCTATGACTTGACAGTCCGACGGTCTCACCACTAGCCTATCACCGCTTCTGTGCTCTAACAAATGCAAAGTTATCTCTGCACTGCCACCATTGGGAGTGGCGAAGTTCTGGGCCAATCAAATCTAGACTATCGTGCCAGGAACATGCAGAAAAAGACCATTTTTATGTTTGTTCAATCATATTGGACAGGACAATGACTCTGTCCTTTCTTTTTCCATTTTATAAAGCAAAAAATTAGAAATGCACTTTGTTGCTTAGTAGGCAGGGTCCAATTATAAACATTAACATATAGTGACCGGCGACAAGGTTCTCACAACGCTCGGCTGCGTCCGCGTCGGTCGAGACATTTCACTTGTGCGTTTTTACTTCTTATCGTTAAAGGTGGGTTGCACCGAGTACTTAATGTTAATTAAAAGGTAAAGTATGCTGTGGTGAAATGGTGTGGAGTGTGTGTAATGTTATGTCAGATAAAAGAGCAATTGTGAAGGTGTAGATGTGTGATAAAAAAATGTATAGAATTTAAACAAAGGCATACGATTAATCAAATTTTATTCACACAAAAAACATCTTTTAATTCCCGCATTTTTTTAAATTGACATATTACTTTCGACTTGGGATGCCCAATAAGAAAACCGCCAAGACACACAATTTATACATCAACTTAAAAACAGAGCAAAAAAGCACTCTTCACTTCAAAACCACAAAACCCCGTTTAACCTCAACTTAACCTACGGTTAAACCACCCACCGTTCTTACGTTTTAATTAAATAAAATCAGGTGAGCTGAACTAATGAATTCAGTTGTCGGCGACACACTAATCAAAAAGTAATTGTGTGACCGTTTTAATGCTAATGTAATCGCTCGATCGTCTTTCCTGTCGCAGGTCATTTTTAACGCCAGTTAGTTTTTCTTTGTCACATGGTATGGTGGGAACGACCTTTGTGAAGTTTAGAGTGGTCATATTTGCGTCGTAAATTGTTTATTATGGTAAATTCCTTATGAGGTTGCGTGAAATGTCCTGCTAATTTTAATTTATCTTTTTCTTAGGTATTTGAGACATTTCTCAAATCGGATCGTCAGTGGCTGGCAATTTTTTTTAAGGTGTGGATTTCAGTTATTCCATTTTTAAGGTTCCGTACCCAAAAGGTAAAAACGGGACCCTATTACTAAGACGTCGTTGTCTGTCCATCCATCTGTCCGTCCGTCTGTCTGTCACCAGGCTGTATCTCATGAACCGTGATAGCTAGATGGTTGAAATTTTCACAGATGATGTATTTCTGTTGCCGCTATAACAACAAATGATAAAAGTATAAATTATTTAATATTTAAAGGGGGCTCCCATACAAGAAACGTGATTTTTTCGGTTTATGGTACGGAACCCTTCGTGGGCGAGTCCGACTCGCACTTCCCAAATTTTTGGGGTTTAAAATTGAACAAGAATGGTTAAGCAAATGCCTAAAAGTGTTCCATCGGATGTTAGATGTTTGGCCTCTTGGCGAAACATACCCGTATGGGTATGTTTCGCCAAGAGGCCAAACATCCAGTTTAAAACAAAGATATAACTACTGTTTCTTTTTAAGAAACAATTTAAAAACTGTAACGACATACACTCATCGATGACTCCCGCATCATTTATCAAAACCTGTAATGATTTCCATGCGTCATCACAGCATGTTGCAGACTTCGAGCGGAGTTTTAAATCCTGTATTCACTTGACGGTAATGATATGGGCCATGTAGTCACCAGTATCATCAAACATGGAGTCTTCATGTTAGGTCCATTCCTGGATTTGGAGAATTTTATAAATGTCTCGACTAAAGAATAACAGCAGCTCGGATCAATCTTCAGGCTAAGCCGCACTTGCTAAGGTTGGTCTGTGGATGGATGACCACCCATTACATACCGAGTTAACACGTACGTTAAGCCGTAATTACTAGTCGTTAAAGGTAGTAGCAGCCCGAAAGTCTGATAACCAGTCTTACCAAGGTTTTACCCAGTACTAACAGGGTTGTGGAGGTCACATAGGCAGGTGCTCCATGTAAAATAATGGTATTCAGCTGCATCCGGTTAGACTGAAAGCCAACCTCAACATTGTTGGGAAAAGGCTAGGTAGACATTGTGTAGCTTACAAGAAGCGAAGATCATACCGATTGAACGAAGTTCTTGATGCATTAAGGTATATTGCGATGGGCTGCGAGACTGTTCGAAAGAGATACCGCGGCCCTGGAACACAAAGGGCAAGGAAGGAACATGGATGGGTTTTAGTCAGTACAAGTCTGACACTCCCTTCCGCTCTGCCCAGAGCGGGAGAAGGAATTTGATGATTTCCCATCCGAAAAAAAAAGGCATATTGCGATAGTTTTTTGTTAAATGACAATCAACCTTGTACCGTCATCAGCAATCATAACTTTTTGAACTGCCATTCTTATAGTGAATTCTAAGCTTAATAGTATACACTCAGAACCTGAGTTCACAGGTCAGCTCCCGTGTGAAAGGTCGTGAACATATTATAATGTTCATGTTACGTTGTAATCGCTAAACGATTACCATTAATTTTGTTTCTATTTTGCTGTGAGCAATTTGTTTTACATAGACGGGCTATTCTTCATCTAAGTAATCGTTTGGAGATTTGTGTTAATATATTATTTTGATAGTTTGCTGCCAGTGGCTGCAGGGTTACGTTGAATTGATTGTCACCTGTTTCGTAATAGAGGTAACTTTTATCAGAATTTGCCGCGTTGGTCTAGTGATTGAAAGCGCGCCTGCTGAGCATGAGGTCCTGGGTTCGATTCTCAGGTCGGGTAAATTGTTATTAGCGTTTTTCCAGCAGTAATTTCTCAATAGCAGCCATGGAGTCTGAATTTGTAGCCGGTTGATGGCAATAGGCTTGCTCCCTATTACAAGAGAATTAAACATAACCGGCGAAATGTGGGTGTACTAATGTATGCACCTCTGCCTAACCCTTCGGGGATTACAGGCGTGATTTTATACCTATTCTGTTTTCACATGAGATTAAATATTCATTAGTTTCCTTATACCCAAACGTCAACATTTTTTGTCCCAAGATCAATATCTATTTTTATATATCATAGAAAATTAACCAAACAAAGCCTTTATCAACGAATACACCTTTAGGCACTATCATTTTTGTGGCAATAAATTGTTCTATTACTTATATTTGGCGGTGCCATGATAAATACAGTCCGCGTATTATTTACGGCTTGTTTGATCAGATAACTGTGATGTCCACCACGCTACTCCCGTGAGCCTAACGGCAGTAAGTCAAGAACTGTATGTTTTTTGGGAAAATTGGAATATTTGAAGATGTGAGTATTATGGGTATTTGTACCGTAACTGTGTATTTACTTTGTGTAATTTATTTCATCACCACTGCTCTCAAAAACGGTGAAGGAAAAGATCGTGAGGAAACCGGCATGTCCTAGAACCCAAAATTCGAAGACATGTGACATCTACCAATCCGCACTGAGCTCGCGTGGTGCAATTATAGCCCATTCCCTCTCGTATAGAGGAGGCCTGTGTCCCAGCAGTGGGAACAACTGATATTATAAATGTGAAAGTGATTTTATTTTTGGTTATCCTTCTCATTTTAGCAGCTGAACTGATTTAGATGAAATAATGGCCATGTTCTTCTTCTTTTTCAACTTTGTTCACCCAATGCTTGAAATACATACGGATGGACAATTATCTACTATTGGGTTAGGATATGGAATACTTTTTATTCTGGTATGATGTTTATGTGGCACAATTTCCAACCTCTACGGGAGCGAAACTGCGAGGCAAATATAGTTTTGTATAGAAATCTGACGTTTCTTGTTTTTTTTTTTACGTTCCTGTAAAAATGCGGTTATTTTGATTAAAAAATCTATTGGTTCAAGCTATCGGACACGAAAAAAAACGGAATTTTACATTTTATTGAGATACTGCTTTTTATCTTACGAGTGTCGCACGGCTCTGGGGCCCAAATTGGTCCAGTAAATCATAGGAAAAGACTGATATGAAGACTTTTGATATATGTGGCTTTTTGTTAATCTTGAGAGGTTGTAATTATAAGTGTTTGGCCATGTTTGTGGAGTTTTCTTAGAGTGTAGTTATGTTTTCGTTCAGCCTAGGGGACAGTTTTTATACTAGCATGAACTGGTTGACGTGCTTTTGAGTGTAAATTGGAATCGTAAGGCAGGATGACTTCAGGTTAAGTTGAGCGACCATCTTTGCAGGGTAATGACTTCTGTAAGCTGATGGTGAAGAAATATTTGTTTTTTTTTTTGTTCTTATTTGCAAGCTCTCCTATACGTTCCAAAACTTGATTTACTATAGCCAAATTATGCAATACAAAAACATTAAGCATGAGACAGTAAAAAACCATGTCAAAATATTTCTAAAGCTTCTTATACTCAGACAGAATCTCATTAACTCGGCGATGTGATAACAATATTGCATCGTACAATATTACCAACATAAAATCCAAACCGCCAACCACTAACATAATCACTATATTGGTGTCTCGATAACCCCAGAAGGACATCCCTGCCACCCTCCGTAAGACAATAGTCGTAATGAACCCGTCAATATTGCTTAGCCCGACACGATTAATGGCAGGTGACGTATCGTACGTATACTGTACTATGGAGAAGCATATTGTATTTATGTTTTTCGTACCAACATATTATTTTTTTAAGGATTCCAAAGCCATTTGGTAATTTTTATTTCCATGATTAAATTTTGAAAACGGTCTAACAATTTTTACGTTTCTTCCAAAATATCCAATGTTAGGTAAACATAGAAATAGAGTGTTCAGAAATTGTATTTAAAGTATCTACCTAATTGAGTTCTACTCGCAAATACAATAAAAATCACCGTTCATGTGGATAGACAGGCACGTATTTTCTTCTGCCAGTACAAAATTGACCTTTAGATATTACAGCCTATACTTCAGTTGCCATTTACCTTACGACAATAGCAACATAAAACATAATAGCCACATAATCTCCTCCATTCTTTCAAGACGAAACGAACGTTTAAAATCAGATAACACATTACAACACAGCTTCAAACGGTGACGAACAATGACTAAATGACCCGTGAACCGAAAATATCTGTCAAAACATCATCCATCGACTGGTTGACGACTCAAAGGGATCTCGTTTTGTAAGGGAGCGGCAATGGAACAATACACCTAATTTTCGTACAGCATTGATTGATAGCCAATCCCATTCCTTCGTTGACGTGACAAACGTTGATGCTTTGAATAAAGTTCGGGACATGACAATAGATGATATTAATATCAACTAAATGGGTGTTGAGATAGATTTGGTTTTGTAAAGACAAGATTAATTTGGGTTGGTAAATATTTTGTAAACTGAGATTCAAGAATGATGAGGTGTAATGAGTCAGTTTACAAACAAATAAACACGTAGGTATGGACACAAAACATCGACCCTTTTGATATGGAATGCCTTTAGGAATTCCAGACATATTATCATATTGATGTCTAATTTATTTTAAAAAAATACTTCAAAACTTATCTAATATGAATCAAGTTGACGTTACTGTAAATCAAAATCGATTCTTACAACGAACAAAAAGAACCTGAATAAAATAGATTACCAAGCAACAAACACAATCAATTAAACAATACCTGCAGAAAATCTCGAAAAACCTTTCCTCATAGCACAAAAGCCGTTAGTGGAGGCAGCTACCGTACCCTTAGAGGTCACAAATAACAGTACAGCTCGTAAACTAGTTGCCGCATTAACCATAACGAATAAAGGCACTAAAAGCACGTCTCAGGTCCCTGAGGGCCGTTTCGGCTGTCAATGCGAAAATTTAAGTTCGCCACACCCATGCACTCTGAAGGGTCGACCTTAACGCCCTTTGTCTCAATCGTTGTTGCTTTTACATTCCGAGAGTCCATTCCAATTGTACTCTGTACGGGATTAAATAAAAGTGTTCGGTAGTTTGCGCGGAATTTTAGTACTGCGAATTTTGAGCAAATATTGTTTTTTTTTTGTGTCATTCATGTTGACTGCTTTTTCTTGTATTGTTATTGGTAACTTCTTTGATATCATTGTCAAATCAGCGTATGTTCATTAGTGCATATTCATATTTCATTAGAACGAATATAGAATTCATAGTCGTCGAATCTAGTTTTCATATTCTTAGCCTGAGACTTAAAAACAAAATAAAAAAAAACAATAAAAAACCTTCGTCATTCAAAAGTCAATCAGCATTGAAGATTCATTAATCTCCTCTCATTTGCGACTGTCTCAAATTGCACAACCGCTTTTAAAACGTCTACACTATGACATTGCTTCTGATAGCCTCAGTCAGGGCTATATCAAATTTGTTTATACTTTACATCTATTTGATTTACATTCATTTGCTGTCCTATTCAATTGAACAACAGACCTTAATTCCGACAGCAGTTTGTGTATGTCTGTTCTAATCTTGTTGTTCAAAGAAATGTGTTACCGACTTTTGTGTGGCCATCTATCTTATTGTAACGACAATGTCTTGATGTATTTTATCATATTTAGCCCCGGTAGAAATATTTACTATCGTCGACCAGTATACTGTGATCTTCCCCATCTCCCCTGATTCCTATTTCGTCAGAATGATTATTGGGGTTTGTAAGTTGATCTATGGGTCCTGTGTCATTGGTTTCGATTCCGTGACCGCGGTGTTAACGGTCTTATTTGTCATCTGTCAATTTGCCTTCTATTTTTGTTGGGGAATATGAAAGCTTTCGTTTAACTACGCGTGTCGTCGGCGGTGTTTTGTCATCATTATTTTTGGCTTCTCATAATGATTATTGACAGGATTTTGGACGCGATGGATGGCTTGCTTTTTAGTTTGATGTATAATTTTAGCCCTTATTTATGACATTGTGTTCTAACAATAAATTGAGTTAGATTTTGATGTTCCTGTGGTTTTGCAGCAGGTATTTTAGAATAAATTTATTTAACCATCTTTGAACTTTACATTTTGTGTTTTAAAAGAACTAAAAGGTTTGTTATTCTCAATTAGCCTTTCTTATTGACTGTTTCTTTGACCGAAACAAAAGCGTTCCCATTGAAAACGAGTAATCAACAGAATTAAAGTCGAATCTGTATCAGGAGGCGAGCCCAATCTCGCGGGGTTTACGCCCAATTAATAATCGTGGTTCTGGGGTTTCCAAAGTTTGATGCATCTCTTTGATAACAATAAGCCTGTACGTTTTTAGATGAAAATATAACAGTAAAACATTAATTACATTTTGCTATAGACTCTGCAGAATTATCGAACTATGTATTTAGAGTACCATCGTTTTGTCAGTTATTTTTATTTGCATTTTCACTGAAACGAAGTTTTGTATTGGTTTTTTTTTGGTTTTATATTGTTCTTGAGAAACTTTGAGAGCCTCTGGTTTAATGGCTGCCTAAGATTTAGATCCGTGGCGCAGGCGCATGATGTTTAATTAACTAACCCCCTTCAAGGTGCAGTCCCTAAATATAGTGACCGAAAAATAACAGCCCTCCTGCGCCTCCGATTTTGGGCCTTTTTTCTTTGCCTTAAATGCATGTAATACGTTTTTTTGTCTTAATTTATTTTTGTTTATATGGTTGATTTTTTCGTACTTTGGTGGCTTGAGATTGATCAGGTTTTTATTGTGTGATATATTGTGATTGCCTTTACATCGTATACGTATATTTGGAATGAGTCATAATATTTAACTGAAAATTAGACTCGATAAATCAGAAATGCATTTAGTTGCTCATTAAGATAAGAGCTTCTAAGTGAGAATTTGTAATGTCAATTTGAAGTTTACACCATCCGTCGTGATGGTATAAATTACTTCAAATCGAGATGGTGAGATACGGGACATGTGATCACAGTCACGTTGTAATCAATTTAACACTGTGCCGTGGTTGTCTAGTACTATGAAGATTTTCACATTACCGACGACGTTATAATACAAACCTTTTTATTCGGATTGGTAATCATCAAATGACTCGCTCCTGCTCTGGGCGGAGCGGAAGCGAGTGTCAGATTTGTACTGACTAAAACCCATCCATGTTCCTTCTTAGCCCTTTGTGTTCCAGGAATGCCTTATCTCTTTCGAACAGTCCTGCTGCCCCGGCAGCCCTTGTGGACCCCTTTCGGTGTGCTAACATCACTTTGAGTCGCGCGTGGAATACGAACACGCCGTCGACATGGCTTGCAATACAACCCTGTGTTGCAACATCGGTACAAAATTAATAATTCGACCTCACATAACAGTATCTTTAGGAGCACGTGGCTACATAACAACAGCCGCTCGGGTATACCTTTAGGTTAAGCCGTGCTTGCCTAGGTTGGTCTGTGGATGGGTGACCACCCATTTCATACCGAGTTTCCTCCGTGCCTCGGAAAGCGCATTAAGTAGTTGGTCCCGGCTGTCATTTGTAGATCTTTGACAGTCGTTACTCGTAGTGGTCCGAAAGTAAGACAACCAGTCTTACCAAGGGGTATCGTATTGCCCAGAACTAACTGAGTTGTGAAGTTTAGATAGGCAGTCGCTCCATGTAAAATACTGGTATTCAGCTGCATCCGGTTAGACTGGAAGCCGACCCCAACATAGTTGGGAAAATGCTAGGCAGATGATGATAACAGTGTCCTTAGGATATAAAAATAACAAAATCCTAATAAACTGATTCATCAACCAGTGTATGTTCTTTTAAGTCTTTTTTTTTTTCAAAAACTATTAATACACGAAGGATAACTAGTTTGATTAAACTTCAATTTTTGTCCCGCATTTCGGTTCTATTATGAGGCGTCTTGGTAGTTTGGTACCAATAGCTGGTACTTCGTAGTGCTCTTAATCCCTATAATTAGAGTCATCCCAAACGGAGTGATTGATAGCTGCCGTCTGAAGGAACATGGCGGAGGAATGGGATTCTAATCACTTTTTATAGGAGACTGGACAGTGTTTTAGACCGTGTGTTTTAGTTACATAACATAACATCACGCCTGTAATTCCGGAAGGGTTAGGCAGAAGTGTACTTAATAGTACACTCACATTTCGCCAGTTATGTTTTTCCCATGTAATAGGGGGTGAGCCTATTGCCACTAACCGGGCACAAATCCAGACTCCGTAGCTGCTATTGAGAAATTCCTGATGGATAAACCCAATAGCACTTTGCCCGACCCGGGAATCGAACCCAGGACCTTATGCTCAGCAGTCGCGTTTGCGACCACTTGACCAACGAGGCAGTCCGTGTGTTTACCGTGTGTTTTAGTTGTGTGAGAAAATATATCATTCGGTCAGAAGTTTTGATATTGTCTATGAAATTAATGAAAAAAAAAACATCATTTATTTCGGGTATCAGTAACTGAAATGTAAAATCGTATTTAACTTGGGTAATATTTAAAGAATTGTACGAATTAATTAATTTATTAATTAAAAATAGAAATTTCAAGTTGTTTAACAAGACCATTTTTATATCGTTTTTAATGTCGTAAGAATTACTTTCATGAAAAGCTTAGATATATAATATTAGGCTAAATATATAAGACGTCTGTGATGTCTGGTTCAAAAACTTATTATTCCCAAAATGAAAAGAAATTAATAACCACTCTCTCTCATGTTAGCTTCTTAATTCCAATTTCGGTAGAGTACACTAATAGCTAACCTTAACGCCTCCCTCAGTTGCAAGCCCAACCCCCTTAATAAAAATACTATATTAGAAACGCCTATTTTGCTTACTTTTTTTAAAACCATGTAATTTTATAAAATAGCCACCAATTTATCTACGAAATCGTGAAGTATAATGCTTTTGTAACAGAAACGTGCGCGGGAGTCGATTTTTTACAACCCAACCCCTAACTGATTGTATTTTTTTTTTAAATGATCTTCAAAGTTAATAATGTTGAATGTATTTAGAGTTTTGTCTGATATTTCGCTCGTGGCAGTTTTTTTGATAATTCTTTAATGATATGCCTTAAGATATTTGTACCACAAAAAAAAACCAGAAAAATATTTTTCTTTTATAAAATGCTAACATAGGTACCAATCATCCTGTAATTTCTCCTACTTATAGTTTTTTTTTTAATGTTACAATAAAGTTCAGCAACAGACATGTGGTACACGTCAATAATATTTGAAAAAAAAACCCTAGTACGTTTTTTAAACTCTTAACAATTAAAATGGCAGCAACCAGTACTACGAACGAACCTAGTGACTGTTTCCATGGAGAGAATTTTCACCGATTATATTTTTTAAACTCAAGTTGTACGACTGACGACGACCCGAGCAATTAGTGATGGGCGCACAATTTGAACAGAATGTGGCGTACGCGCAGCGGATAGAAAGTGTCCTCAATGCATGGCTTTATTAATAAAAAAACTAATCATCTCGCGGTTGTTTCATGATCCAAATATTTTCTTTAATAACGAAAAGAAAAAATATCCAATCATCGAATTTGGCGGATCATCATAAAAATGACGATATGAAATATCACAGTGAAATATTTGAAATATCGACCAAATTGCGTCTTTCGGTGATGGTGGAACAAAAAAACTTTTAAAGTCGATTTAGTTCTTTGTGTAAAAAAATAAAGGGCGTAATTATGGTCACAATGCGGTGGTTAGCCAGGCGGCACAATTAGATTTTGACGGGTCCATGATAAATGGTTGTCTTGGGTGCTGTTAACCCATAAAAACTGAGGAGACGCGCCGAGGTCACTTTGAGAAAATCATTTATAGTGAAATGGAAGATTGTTTCTTATTTCTGAGTTTGTTTTTCTTGTTGAATCCACACTTATATTACTCAAAAATAGCAACTTTACAGAAGAGTGAAAAAACTGCATACCTAGTTACAGAACCACTTCTTTATTTCTGTTCACTTCAAATTAGATGAGGCGTTACTTGTTTCTGATTGGCTGAATTAGAGCGTCTTCCGATTTTCTAGCAAAGGGAAAAATGACAAAACCGGCAAAAATTGACTTTCGTGGCATTAGAACTTCAACGACAAAATCCAAAAGTGTCAGTTACATTTTCAAGTCAAAACATGACCCCCTGTCATGTTTCGACTTGGTTACCATCACGTCTTAAAGCAGGAGTATTTCCAGTGTGAGAAAGAGATGGCGCTAGACGACCTGTATAGCTCTGTCTCTTTCCCACACTGGAATTACTCCTGCTTTAAGACGTCATGGTAACCCTCCTAAACGGATTCGACATACATAATATGTATAGCCGGTGTCCTGGCCTAGGACAAAGGATAAGTAATGTCCATCCTGTTAGTTAATTACTACGAGTTACACTGAAAAAAATGCACGCCAATCAAGTGAATTTTTAGCTTGATTGACGATATCTTTTTTAGATTAATCAAAATCTTAGTTAAGTTGATCATCACAACATGATTGTAGCAATACTAGTTCAAATTATTGAACGCTCAAACAAGTTTCTTGATTACCCTTAACATGACATAATTGTAGAAGAGTTAAAAAAGAGACAATCTTTATTGAAGTAATCAAAATATTCAAAATGCTTGATTGACACAACTAACTTACTTTTGACTTGATTGCTGTAAATAGGTTTTGATAACTCAAAACAATATCCCGTTCCAAATCTCAATCAAATAAAAGTAGTAGCAAGCATTGTGCTTGATAGACTCAGATGCAAACAAGTTACTTAGTCAATCTAAACAAAATCTTGATTGTGGCTACTACTTTTTTTTTCAGTGTAATTTCCGATTTTCAAGCAAGCAAAACTGCAAGAAATAGCTAATTAAACAAGTCGCTTATATGTAGATTTGACGGGTAATCATTGTGATGGCCATACATGTCATTACCTGTATTCATTTGTTTATTTTTGTATTTGATTATTCTTCCAAAGTCAAGTAGAAACATAATTACTAGGTTTAAAGTGCATAAAGTCTAAGTCAGAACAAATATCTAGGTAGTTTACAGACGTATTAAGTGAATGACTTTGATGAAACAGAATTAGCATTTTAATTGTGTGTAATTATGACCAATTTTCAGTAAGTCATTAATTTGAAGTGTCCTCATCGTTCGCAATTAATTCTTACAGTTAGTACATGCTATTGTAACTTTATAGCTATTTATTTACATATTCTAAGGTCAATTTTTGGTTTAGAAATATTTTTTTCAAACTTAATGAATATTTTCAGAGTTCTAATGTAGTTTGCAATAAGCTGAAGTTCAACAAAAATGAATAAAATTAACGTAACATCACGCCTGTAAACCTCATAGGATTAGGCTAATGTGTACCTTATAGTACACCCACATTTCACCAGTTATGTTTCGAGCCCAATGCTTTCAACCGGGCGCGCATCCAGACACCGTAGCTGCAGCTAAGAAATTCCTGATGAAAAAACCCAATAGCACTTTGCTCGACCTGGGAATCGAACCCAAAACCTCATGCTCAGCAGTCGCTTTTGCGAGCACTCGACAAACGAAGCAGTTAACGAACTCGAAACTACTACATTGTCACCAAAAAAAAAATTAGAATAAAGTTTGGACGTTGCTCCATGCATCTTTTGTTCCACAGGATAATTCACTAACAATAATCGTCCCAACTTGTTATTAAAAGGATCGTTTCCCTAACCGCGAATTATCAAATTTCTACCATCATGCCCTAGCATTATCACATAAGTCCAAATGTCTCGGGGTACCATTTAAAACAACCAGTTTTTAAAGATCCTCATAAACCACGAGACCCTGAATATTTTTACCAGTTTTGTTTCTGAAAGGTAAAGTGACGCGGGGTCTTTTGGAACTGGTCACTTTAAACTCAGGCGATTAAGAGAAAATTGCAAAAGATTACAGAGCCAACCGTAATCCAGGAATCTGCTGTAATTATAAGTATTCGTTTAAATTTCGAACATTAATTAGAGCATCAATGATTTAAGGGGGCCATTTTGTACAATATCTAACATTAACGTAGTTTCGAATAATCTATCAAACTTATTTTTAGCGTTTACTGGATTTTAATTGTTTTATAAAGGTGTTATTTTGTTTTTCTGCTCTGTCTGCTGTATTTTATTGGTTTCACTGAGCAGTTTTTCTGTTAGAACTTAAAAGCTGACTGGTACACAAATATTACATTATTTTTGACGTACATACATAAAACTAAATAGCTTTTGATATTAAAAGTAATTGACTGCCTCGTTGTTCTAGTGGGCGCAAGCACGACTGCTGAGCGTGAGGTCCTGGATTCAATTCCCGGGTCAGGCAAAGTGTTATTGAGTTTTTCTATCAGGAATTCCTCAGTAGCAGCCACGGATTCTGGATTTGCGACCGGTTGATGGCAATAGTCTAGCCCCTAATACATGGGACTTAAACATAAAAGGCGAAATGTGGGTGAACTATTAGATATACCTCTGCTTAACCCTTCGGCGGTAACAGGCGTGATGTTATGTTATGTAAAAAAAAAAACACGTTAAACAAATCGAAAAACATTACCCATATGACATTACAGTAAACTGAAATAAATATGTAACAGCTTTTTATACGCCTTCGCTTGTTCCTAAGGTTGTTACCCACTGAAGTGTAACGTCGTAGATTAGAGCAAAAACGTGACGTCACACTCGAGTGTGCTCGCAAAAACGTTCCTGTCTTTGCATTTATATAAAATGATCTGTGACGGAAAATAAAGGAGCTTTATAAAAAGAGTGTTTTTTTTAAAGGACCACATAGTCTTTTAAATTTTCGCAAAAAAAAAAAAAATTACAGCTGTCGTTTCGTTAATACTTACATATATCACGGGTAATCATTTGTATGGTTTTCTCAAACTGATAGAAAAGTTTTAAATTTTAAAATATAATTCTAAAGTGCAAAATTAATTTACAAACGGCAAAAAATGCAAGCAAAATAATAGACGAAATACCATATTGCACTTGACATTTAACTTAATGCAGTGTATTTCAAATGCACTTAATGCAATTACAATGTTTTTCATCATAATTATATCAAATCAGTATTTTCAACGCAACTCAAATTCGCAATGATCGGTCGTTTTTTTTATGGTTGCAGTGAGTTCATGCCTTATTTTTGTTTTCATAAATTAAATCTACACGTTAAGCATTATTATGTTTTTATTTATATATAGATGTTCAACTTTGGGAAATTTTTCATACGTGTGAAGGTAATTTGTTGTTTGCAATACACGTGTCATGAAAACCCCAATTATGGGTAAGTTGCTTACTCCCTTAAAGTTTTTTTGAAAGAGGTTACATATTTATTCCCTACGACAACCGTTTATGATAGAAAAACAGACTTTAAACGAACTCTATTAATAAATTAATATGGATCACCCATTACTATGCACGAAGTAAAAGCTAAATTGCTTTAATTCCAAACAACCATTTCGCGGAAACACTGCACCAGTTACTAAAACACCCTTTATAGCAGCTACAGCCATTTTTTCCACAACTTTTTCCTTCAAACATATCATTTATTTCTTCATCCATTTGTACTTAACCACTCTTTCACGTACCACGTAATAGTAAATCATATATTAAGAAATCCTACAGGAAGGTGTCGTTATTTTTTACTTGGCAAGACATTTAATTACGTAGCGTATGAATTATTCAGTTGTGCACACTGTGGAACGGTCACACACTGTGGTGGTAGCGGTCAACTCGCTCTGCTATAAGATTTCGAATTATGATGACCACTTTTATTATACGTTGCTTAACAACTAAGATTGATAGAAAGATTAGAGTTGAAAAGTTTTCCGACATCTCTGTGAATAAATTTTGAGAGTCTTGTACTGTTTTTTTTCGTAATTATGGGCTGTAAATGTCCACTGTGCTTGCTTTCGTAATGACCGTTGGGTGGTGGATTAGTGATCGCGATGTGATTGTTATCAGTGTAACAACGGTGCTTGCTGCTGCCTACTTATCAAACGGAACACAAGACAACACTTTATAGTGACAACATACCGCACCTTCATTTCGAAACCGCTACTAAACAAAAAAACTAAATTTTACAGGAGAGTTAATTTACGATTCTTGCATGACTCTCATACCTATTAATAAAAAAGTAATGAACACATATAAGATTTTTATGGCATTATTTCTTAAATTATTGGTTTCTTTTTAAGGTGTGTAGTCATATAATCTAATTTTTCTATAATTATTTTTTATAATCATTTTAATTTTTATAGTAACACTTTTGCGTTAGTTATTTTTTCAATTAGGATTCAATTAGAACTAAATAGACCTGTCAAATTCATTCTGAAGATCAGGTACGTAGGATGTACTCGCAAACAAACCGTGAGTTTATGACTAGATGTATGAATTTGAACGTGGACGAAGCAAAAGGAATGAATTATGTTTAGTAACGTAGCATGTGACGTGCTGTAGGTTTTACCGGAGAATAATAGTGTCAGCATGTCTCAACATAATGCTCATTTGAAGACTGAAGACAAGGAAAACTGTCACAACATTGCAAACAAAATTAGCATACGGGAAATAAACCATAATCTAAGAAGGTATACTACCAGTTAAACCATTATTTCACAGAAATAGAATCAATCTAAGAAAATAACCGACAATCATTAAAATAATCACATACAACTATGTTAGAGTCTGATGAATCATCTTTGAAATAATGTATGCAAAAAATATTTCTGCGAAGTAAAGCGCTAAGGCTCGATGTCCCCGGGCGTCCATCGGACTCGAATAACATCAGCGATGGTCACATTTTGAGCAGAATTTTTGACATTCCGTCACCGCCCTCGGATGAGATTTGTCTGTGGGTTACATGGCGCGATTTTGTAACAAAACGAAGTATTTTTGATGATGAGACAATTGAGGAGATTTAAAAACAAATAACATGTTTTGGTTGTTGAGAATGTATATGATGGTTAACTAGTAAATGGTAACTGTATTCGTTCAAGACTAACTATAAACAGCTATACTGCAGATAAACAGAAGCTTATGGTGTACCTTTATGAAAAAAAAAATAAGTATAATAATTCCGATGATGATACAGTTTAGATGGTTTTAAATACTTTTACTATTTCACACGTAGTGTTAGCTTGACTCGACTGTCATCATCTAACCTGCCTTTTCCCAACTATGTTGGGGTCAAATCCAGTCTAACCGGATGCAGCTAAATACCAATATTTTATATGGAACGACTGCCTCTCTGACCTCCAGAACCCAGTTCATCATCATCATCATCATCAGCCTTATAATGTTCCCAATGCTGGGACACAGGCCTCCTCTCTTATGAGAGGGAATGGGCTATAATCCAGCACGCGGGCCCAGTGCGGATTGGTAGATGTCACATGTCCTCGAATTTTTGGTTCTAGGACATGCCGGTTTCCTCACGATGTTTTCCTTCACCGTTTTTGAGAGCAGTGGTGATGAAATAAATCCAGAACCCAGTTAGTACTAGGTAATACGATACTGCTTGGTAAGACTGGTTGTCAGAGTTTCAGGCCACTGACTAGTTTTAACAACTGTCAAAGGTCTACAAATGTTGGACGAAAGAAACTTGGTAAGTAATAAGTATAACCCAGGCAAACGCATCTTAACCTAAAGATCGTCCGAAACGGCTGTTATTGTTTAGCCACGAGCTCCTCAACTAGCTTGTCTTATTTATTATTTTATTACTTGACTTTTTTATTTTTATTTTCGGATGGGACGTTATCAAATGACTTCTCCCGCTCTGGGCGGAGCGAAAGAGAGTGTCAGACTTGTACTGACTAAAAGCCATCCATGTTCCTTCCTTGCCCTTTGTGTTCCAGGGCCGCGGTATTTCTTTCGAACAGTCCCGCAACCCTGTTTTATTACTTGACTGTAATAATAGTAAATGATTTGCATACCACACGAGTAATATCGCTTACTTTTGTAAATTATCTTGAATCAAACCCTAACCTATTTATAGTATAGTCAACTAGACACGTCAATTAAGTTTAAAATATTTAAGTTCCTGTCCATTGTATATTGACTGGATGTCTTGTCAAGGTAGGTGATCAGAATGTCAGTGATAAATTATTTTAAAGGCTAGACATTCGCCAGTTACCTAGATAGTTACTGTCCAAGTTGACAGGTGGCGTTACTTCTTAATGCATGCAACGTTTATGTCCGATTATTACGTTCAAGTCAATGTTTGTCCTGGCGATGTTTTCTGCGCCCTTTTTACAGTAGTTTCTTGAATTAGTTAAATATTTATATGTGTTTGTTAATTTATACATCGTGGACTTCAATGATAGCTGTGCTACCATGACAAATGTAAATAGTTTCACAGATTTTTTATTAATTTTTGACATTTTCGATGTTATTCTTTTATTATTTAAACTGACTAAAATAAATCAATTATAGTTTTTTCTTCACCGTTTCGATTGGCTTTTAAGCTATACTGTCTTTTTTTTCCTTCCTCAACTTCTTTATTCAAGTATTCTCTATCTTAATTCCTCGTTGCCTATCCTTACTTTCATTATATTCTTTCTCATCATTATCGTCAACTTTTCTTTTCTCAAAAAATATACTATACTTTTTTCGTCGTGGGAAGCACGACGAAAAAAGTATAGTATATTTTTTGAGTATATTTTTTCAAAAAAAAAAATAATAGTATTATGAGTATATTTTTTCAATAAATAGTATATTTTTTCACTGTCTAAACGTCCTTGTGCCCCATGTAAGCCTGGTACTCTAAGTCGCCGGTCCCCACAGGCGACGGTGTCGGATCTGCATAATAACACGCTTCAAGCGCCCTAAAGCGAGACAACTCCGCTTTTTTGACAAAATACTTTCCTTTATTTTATTGAGATTGTTACTGGCATGTCTTCCATTTTGAGTTCGAGTGTGGAATGTGTTTGATTGGTATGAATTTTGAGGATTTTTTTAAATGAGTCATCAGTTTTTATTTTCGTCTAGAGTTTAGTTTTGTTATGTCTGAATGTCACTTGTTAACTTTTTCTCTTGCTGCTACTGAAATCGGATTAAAGAATATAAATTATTGTTTATAGATTAACAAAAAAATAAAGACTGTTATAAAATTTACATAAAATTACAAATAAAAGGAACAAACTTATCATCATATTAACTAAACCAACAGCAATACGATATCCGATGACGAGATACAGCAGAAAATAATAATTTCTCAACTAACTTGGCTAATAAACTCTAATAATACACACAACATAATTATACACCGGAGTTAGATACACATTACAATTCCAATCAACGAAAATGTGATTCAACAAATCTTCTTAATTGCAATTTACGCACTACCAACATAATAGATGATACATCCAACAACAGAATAAAAGAAATATCGCTCAATACGGACTCGGTGCACGTAAAGATAGTCCGTTACACATATCAGTGTAATCATCAACACAGCACATTATCTACGACAGCTTTAGCAACCTCGGTGAAGCAACATGCAACCACCTAACCGTGACTACTGACACTTACTAACTCACCAACTTACATTTACCATTCGCAAAACAACAAATTCAACCAATATAGTACTAAAGAACAACACAATAAAGATGACACTATTTCGAAACAGATTCTAGAACATGCAACCCAATCTTTTTCGGAACACCCAGCCTTACCACAGAGTAATTACAAAAGAACAAAAGCCAATCACAAAATTGTAGCACTCAAATTCATAGTTCGAATATGATGTACGCTGTGGCACATACGCCGCGGATGTTACGGTATATGAATTTGTCGCTTCAGGTAATTGACAGAGCGGAGTCGTCCAATGGAATATGCGCAATGCGGACTCGTTGCAAGAGACAATAGGCAACGTACATAATATAGTACATAGCGTACGTGGTTGTTAGATGGGTAATTTTACGGTAAGTGCTTCTGACAATAGCCTCCTACAAGTAAACAAAAGGCGCATCTGACTACACATTGTTCTCTATTTAAATAATTCAAAGGCAAAAGAGTAGCGTTCTAAATTCGAAATGATTCGAGTGAAGCTGATGGATTACGTGACAGCTGAAAGAATGCAATGGATTAGGCATTCATTGAAAAGAATTGGCATAATTGACCGGGGATAGTATCTTGCGATTCCTGATATGACCGTTCCATTTACCAAGAGTGTGACTATTCTATGAAGAATGGAATGCTTGTTTATTCGACTTTGTATAAGCTTTTGTTAAGGTTGATTGTCACTTGAACGTCATGGCTTATTTTTACTTCCATTTTTTCTTCCAATCAGTAGCCAAAATGTTACAGCACCATCGAGATACTAGTGCAGTGATATTCTGCTTAATCATTGGTTAGTTGGTAGCTTGTTGCTTTAGTGTAGCGTCTGGACGATTGTCGTCTTGGGTAGTTTCCACTTAAGTGAAGTTTCAACTTTCAGGAAGTTTTTGAAAGTATACCCGATACAAGTTCATAGGGATACTAACAAGAGAGTATTGACTGTGAGTGCGCGAATAACACCTCTATACATTTCGGGGCAGCCTGGGAATAAATATTCGAAGAGGCTGCAACGATCAGAACACTCGCTGGAAGAAAGGAAACCTCCAAGTTACTTACGTCCTGTCCAGTCGGAGCAAATTAATAAACAGTTCCATTGATTTTGAACAGAAACATGAGCTTCAGAACGGCGATGAGATTGTATTAGATTTTTTTTCTTATTCCATGCCGCATGCACGTTTGTTACGTTCGATTTAAAGTTCGAAATTCAATAGGGTATGTGACAGGAAGTCAAAATAGTTACTTTTTTATGAACTGTCAAAACGCAAAATGTGTACGTGATTTGTATGAAATAGCACGTTGTGACGTCATACTTATTTGGGATCAAATGTAATACTTATTATCAGTAAATCCAATTTTACAATTATATTGTCCCCCAATATTTAATTTCTGTACGGTGATGGTAGTTTTTAAGATGAGTGGCCTTATTTCTACGTATTTTTATATTTTCTTTTTGACCTTGTCAACTAGCCTATTCTGAAAGTGGCCCTCAGATCGTTGCAGTTATTCGAAAATGAGGTTGTAGTGAAACAGTGGGCACCATTACATTTCTGAGGTAGGTAACTCCTTACAATTTTCAATGAAAGGGTCTGAAATTCCAAGCATTTACATTCGGAATACAATAATGCCACTTGCAGCCAAGGATAACTATAATAACCACCATGATAGCTGATCATTTACATTCACAATAGTGCATTGAAATATCAGTTTAACATTCCATAATATTCTAATGGTAGAGACAAAATCCGGAATGAACTAAATTCCTATTTTAAATGTCAAAAGGGTAATAAATTTAATTAATTATAAAAATAATTAAATATTATTACTCATCAGACTGACGGTCGACCACTTTTCAACCTAATATATCACACAGGCATAAGAGTGAAAAGTGGTCAACTGTTAGTGAACTAGGTAGTACATACACAGATGATATACATATATGGCGTAAGGACTTGATGACATAAGGCATTCACTCTTAGCTTGTTTTTGTGTTGAAAACAAAATCAGCGATCATGTAAGTAAAAGATGAAATAGATTATTTAAAAATTCATCCCTCAGTTAACTTAAACTCTGTTCACCTATCAATAAACACGAGTTCAATGAATTTTCATGTTCATTCGTCACGAATTATAAATAAACTTAAATAAAACCAAGTTTAATCACTCTCGACTTGTTTGTCTTGTAGTAGAACTTTCTACATATTAGTTTCAATAAACACCAAAACTTAATTGACGCATGACATGTACACACGGCGTCACATCAAGCTATTCATTCCCAATATAATATAACCTCGCTTTATATAAATTTCTCGTACAATTAGAGATCCGCATAAACTGATTTTGTATAGCTTGATTGGTCCTCGTGCGTTTGTAGATTGCACAACACGATTTCTAATTATTAAAATTTATTAGAAAAACATGTTTTGGTGGCACGATAGCCCAAAATGGCTTTACTCATCTTTCACACACGTGCTGTCAAAGGCAATTGCGATACAAGAAGTTGGTGGACTGACTTGAGGTACAGTCACGGCCTTTTACGATTTTTTTATAAATGATCAGGTCATTTAAAAAAAAAGTCGCTTGAATCGTGTAGAGGCACCCCGTCCGTCTAGAAAGCGCTTCATGTTGTGAGTGCAAGCAAAAATGAGCTTAGTGCAATTTTTTTTTTAATTTTTGAATGTTTTTTTTTATATTCAATATTTAAAAATATAATGAGTTTGTGTAACTATGAATAAGAAAATAATAATAAAAAATTTCACTTACTTATAACTAGCGAAATGTGAGCGTAGGTCCTAAAGATACTCGGTCTCTACCTACTCCTTTTGCGGATGGCAGGCGTGATGTAAGATGTGTATACTTAGAAAAAAAAACAGATGAATTAAAAACAAAATCGAAAAAAAAACAGCAGGGACTGTTTGCCTACTAGGGCCTATACTTCAAAAAACTAACTAACTACTACATAAATTCAAAAATAGAACAGCATTTGTGTGAAATTATGTTCCAAGTAATTTAACGGGAACTTAATCGTAGCTGTTGAAACAGGTCCTAAGTAACTTTAATAGACTTATTGCATTACGAACAGTCGAATTAAGCAGAAGCCAGACTCATAGATTGACCTGTGACATGACATTACGAAAAAAAATACATCCTAAAAACTATGGATGGCATTTTGTTGTCTTTGAATTTCTTTGAGTGATCAATACCATACATGAAACAGCCAATAATAATCCAATATTAATAAATATAAAAATAAACAATCAAAAACACCGTAATTTCCAAAAATAAACTTTTAAAATGTCACGACCGTTGTCGATGTTATGGGGAAATTCATAAAAAATAATAGCTTCATCACAAAAAAGACATTCGAGTATTTTTCCTGCTATGCAGACGATCGTAGATTTTTTTATGTCCCCATAACTCTTCATTACCAATCTATTAAGGAAAAACAGCGAACCAAAAAAAAAAATTAAAAAAAAAAACAAGTGATGGCACTTTCTAAAAATAATATTCAAACGGAACGTTTAAAACTAAAATAGTAATGGTACCTATACATAGTAATAATGCCTACCAATAATACCTTTATCCACGCACAATTTTATCGATAGTTAAAATCGTTAGGTATCGAGTCAATGCTACTTAATTGCGAGCATTTCGATTCGGTTCATCGTTATAGGGACATATCGAGTAGTTAGTGGATATGTCGATGGGTATATAAATATTTTATTAGAAAATAATTATTTTCGTGAAGGTGACGGTGTTTCTATCGAGGTCAATGGATGAAATAACAGTAAAATACTTGATGTTTTAACACAATTATCGTAACAGATCTTGTCACGTTGTGATCGTAAAAATATAGTATTTTGAATAAAATGTCATTGTTATTGATATTTATGAAACCGTAGAGAAAATGGCGAGCTTTTGACTGCTAAGCCCAAGGATATTTTTTTTAACATTTTTTTTAATCTACTGTATTCAAAATAAAAACACGTAACAGTTGTATACTGAATAATATGGCTCCTTCTTTCTTGAACTACACCATATTTGGTTTAGGTATTCAGGCAAAAATATAACCAAAAGGATGCTTCGTAAATTCATCTATTTGTAACACTCAATAATTACTTTGAAATGAATAAAGCTATTAAGTTTTAATTGGCAAAGTGAAATATATTGCTAATGGATATAAGTTTCAGATCAAAAAATCTGGTCTAAAATGATCTTTTAGGAAAACCAAATTGAACATGTCGTAAAATTATAATTTGTTCAGTTTGGTTCACGGATTATTATTTAATAAACTTTTTTTTTGTCGCTTGTAGGTATAATTATATACAGGATAGTATTACTATCTTGTAGGTAATTATAAGTACATGAGAAACTTTTTGAATATAGTTAAATTAAGGAAAATGCAACAAAATTTACGAATTCGCAAGAATAAATTATATTGTTACTGTATGAAATAAACAACAAAATAAACAATATGAATGCAACCAAAGCTAAAACTCCCACATTAAGATAAAATCAATCTAAAAACGAAGACACAATGACAGAAACTGCATCCGTGCACATTATCTCAACACTTAAAGATCAAAAGTTAAAAGCAGCACTATAAAAATTGTAAACGAACCAAATTATCTGATGACGGAACCAGTTGTGGGCAATTTAAATTAATGGATTTGTCATCGCAATTAATTTTATAGGAATTAATATGCGAGCGGCGAACGCAAAGAGTTATTTTTTATGTATATAAATTGACATATAATGGACTTTTGGACGATCTATGGAGCGGTGACGGCAAATTGATTGACAAATTGCGTGACGAATTCAAAATAGGTGGATTTCTTTTGAGTGTATCTGTTGTAAAAGTCGCTGTTGTATGTTGGGCCTGTGAACGAGCTGGTAGCAGAGCGAGAGCGTCTTTTTGACTTACTTTACACACATAAACGCTGCACCACGAAGTACGAAGCAGAATTAAAGAAAAAGATGCAGACATGCCCTGTGGTAGCTGCCTTGCAAAAGACCAAGAGAAATAAATGGAATTGCTGGTCAACCTTGTAAGACAGGACGGCTCTGTAAAGTACATTGATAGCAGTTTATATAGACAATTATGTCATCAGGAACATCCACATTATGAATTGAACTGATATCTACAATGCTGAAACTACCGGTATCATAAAACGAACTGGTATTCAGTTAAACATAAAAAATACGGATACTCACATTCCGATACAAATTAATTGTATCAACACTGATATTACTTTAGGTGATGTCATGATCAGATTTGTCATGAAATTCTTAGCCAATAAGTACTGAGATGAAAAAATTGCGATCAAATATCCGATAACAAGATCGGAGTGTGACTCCATCGCTTGAATTAACACTTGACCTCCGATTTGTATCTTGTTCTTTTAAGTTAAAAATATCTACTGCACTTAGACTGGCTAGAGCAGGAAGCTTGGTTTACCAAGCTTAGTTTTGAACAAAACAAAATCCTACTACAAGAATAGTTGTTTAAATATTCGTAGCACCATCTATTTTTAACTCATGTGATTTTTCAGCGCCATCACTCAAGCATTTGCTGTGTCTTCCTTTGTTATTTCTACGAATTGTTTCCGTGACTTTACTAACTAGTTCAAAGTCAGGCTGAACTTTGATTTAGTTTTCGTTGTCACGTCTTTTCTCGCCGACTTCAAAACCCCATCCAATAGTTGTAAAAGTCTTAGTTAACGGTTTGAAGTTCTCACGACAGATCGATCCCGATTACCGACCACGTTCATTATTAGTCAATCTGCCTTATTGAAAACGAATGCCGCCTTTGATCGGCATTATGTCAATTTCTCTATATCGAAGCCAATCGTCTAATGTCTTCCGAAGTTTATTGTTTTTTTTGGTAATTAGCGGCGTTTCATCCGATGTTTTTAATTGTACACCTCTGTTGAAGTACGGTACGAGGTTATTAAGGAAACTTTAATGGTGACGGTTTGATTTGAAATTGGTGGAGGATAAAAAGGTGTTTTGTCTATTCGAATGGTTTCTATCTTTTGATGTGGCAGCTTATTTGAAAGATGTTTTAGTTGAGTTTTGTAATAGAACGACACATTTGAACAAAACTTAGGGAAACCACCCAGAAATGAAAATTGAATAAATCAAATTAAATGATTAACAAGCAATAAATTCAACAAACACGAATCAATCATTTTACATTGTTGCGACATTGACATTCCTCTACACACGCTACCAAAAAACCCATCTTTTAATTTATTTAATTTGTGCCTCTAATTACACACAATCATCATTGCACGTGATTTCTCGAGACGCCTCTGACTTACAAGGTAGCCTTTTGTACCACCGTCAATGCTTGTCAGACATATGTTTTGCCCGGTAACCTTTTCAGACACCAGCTTTAGAAGAGCCCCAATCAAACTACACTACCTCCCTTTATAACCTAATGTAAGTTCAGTCAGGGGGACGATATAGACCTAGATAAAATGGCCGCTAGATACCATTATCGGAGACTAGTAATCAGGCGTAATCACAGAACAACGAATGATTTTTCGTCGTGACTTATTTTTTGTCAAATTATTTTGTTTGGTGGTTTTTTTTCTTGATTCTTTTTACCGATGGATTTTTGATTCAATGTCAAAGATCGTCGCTCGTTCGATTGACAACAAATTATATGTGATTATGTGTGGCCAGTATAAATACTAGGTAGGTAACTATCGTCTGTGTTCACATCCTGTTCGTCTCGTCTTTGTGTATATTAGAATGGATGACAGCTAAATTTTGATGGATCTTCTAGAAATAAACGTATTCGTCATGCACTTTTCAGATTTTTTGTGTCATGAAACTGCATTGTAGGTGTACCTCCGCTAACTACGCTAAGTCAAATAATATTCTTAAATTAACTTTATGACCAGTCACACAGCATGTAAACTTGATGGAAATAAACCATTATGTGTAAATTGCAACATAATAATACGAATATTCTATCCTATACTATTAAATGAGCAATGTTTGTAATCAGGTTCTCGAAAAAGGCTCTAACGATTTCGATAAAAGTTACAATATAAGCGTTTTCGGGGACGAAAAATTGATCTAGCTAGTTGCGATTTCTCTATTTTCACCCTAGCAGAGCTCTGTCGCCCAGGTACTGATAATTATTTAAAAACATGTTACGTCCACTATCAGCAAGAGAACAGTGAGGTGGATTACTGCCCATTCCCCCTTATTGCTATATTTTTTAAATCTAGACCATACCTGGGAACTTTCACAGAGATATTGTGATTCAAATTTGCAACGTTTTCACAAGTTTTTAATGTTATAAACTTTACTCGAAATACATCCACGACCCGCGTACTATTCAATGCATACAGCAGCACAATCTTTTGAGTGCGTTACATTGAGTCCTACCGTAAAACATGGCTTTTCACCAAAAAAAAGTCATTTCCCAGTAATAAGTTTTGTGCAGAGTTACTTAGTTTGATGTACAGAATACTTGGTTGACGGCTCCGTGAAGAGTCCGTTTAAAACTTTTATGTCTCGGCAGTAGCGACGTAAAAGGCTGCATAAGCATCATATTTTGATTTATTCTTCGTTCGGCCCACTGAGTTTTGTCCGAAATCTTGTTTCGTCCCAAACAATATGCTTCCTTCGTCCCAAAACATTATTTTAATTATTTTATTCCCGCTTCGTCCTATATTATATTCCTGCTACGGCCCATACTGTTCGTCAGCAACATTTAAACTCTACCACCGCAGTATACAAACTCACTACATAGCAACAACCATACAACTCCCAACAAAATTATATACTTAACAAGCGATACCCCCTCCATTGAAACGCAAGCGCAGGTCGTTAGGCTTGAAGCAGCATAAATAATAACATACGATTTAGCAGGAGGAGTGCAACCACTATCTAATGATCAATGCGAGAACAATCGCCATTGTGCACTGCTGCCGGCGGCGCGGCTTGTCACTGGGTGTGTGCAGTTCGGTGCCGGGTCGTGCATGTGATGTAATGCACGATTATGTTGGGAATACGACATTATTATGTGTAGGTTGAGGTGCTGGGTTGCAACTGGTGGAACTTTGTTACAACACGATTTTTTTATACCTGAAAAAATAACGTTACTAATAAAGTTATGGATGATAAATGATAGAGGGTGAGATAATGAGAGAGGTTATGCGTGATGGTTGATAGAGGAGAATGGAAGAAAAAAACGTGTTGCATCGACTCCAAGTAACTTGGACAAGGGCAGGAATATGATAATGACTAACAAAGCTATGAGCAACTCATTTAGAAAATCTGTAAGTGGGAAATGTAAGAAGAAGAGTCAGCATAATTATTCCACAACATTTGTATTGAGATGACATATATTATTTCGTACTCTAAATTAATTTATGATGATGCTATTTTAAGAATTAAAAAAAACCGGCCAAGTGTGAGTCGGACTCGCGCACGAAGGGTTCCGTACCATGATCTATAAAAACGGTAGTAAAATCATGTCTGCTGTATGGGAGCCCTTCTTAAATATCTATTTTATTTTAGTTTAATTGTTTATTTTTAAAGTGAATATTCAACTAAATATTCTGTGAATATTTCAATCGTCTACCTATTGCCGTATTAATATCGAGCAAAAAACGATAAAAAACACGTTTGTTGTATGGGAGCCCCCCTTAATTATTTAATTTATTCTGTTTTTAGTATTTTTTGTTATAGCAGCAACGGAAATACATCATCGGTGAAATTTCAACTGTCTAGCTATCACGATTCATGAGATACAGCCTGATGAAGACGGACAGACAGACGGACAGCGGAGTCTTAGTAAGGAACCCTAAAAAAACTACTTAGTTCCCTTTCCAGCTCCTGAAAGTTATAGCTATTTCACACACTAAACTTACGAGTGTTTTTTTTTTAATTTAAAACAGAAAATACATCTACGACAAAACGTTTAAAAAAATTCTTTACGATGAAATCTTGACCACTCTTTCAGAAAGGCCAAAAAAGAACTCTAATCGCTTCAAAAAACTCTAACTCCAGGAGACATTCTTATCACTCTAAACTCCTTAACTAAGAAGTATTTGAGGTATAAATCTGCAGATATCTGGAGGCGCGGACGGGTGGTGAAAGTTCAGGCGCGTATCGACGGCGGAGCCTGCAGGCTATGGCCTACGCGAGGGGCGATGCTAACGAACGATAGCTATGCGATAAAGAGGGGACGCAAAATATTGTGTGTGTGCAATGCTGTCTTGAGGTATTGTTTTTAATTTGACTTTTGACAATAAGATGCCTTTTTTTCGGATGGGAAATCAACATATAGCTTCTCCTGCTCTGGGTAGAGCGGGAGTGTCAGACCTGTATTGACTAAAACCCATCTGTGCTCCTTCCTTGCCCTTTGTGTTCCAGGGCCGCGGTATCTCTTTCGAACAGTCCCGCAGCCCTGGCACAATAAGATGCCTTTTTTTTACGGATGGGAAATCATCATATGACTTCTCCTGCTCTGGGTAGAGCGGGAGTGTCAGACCTGTATTGACTAAAACCCATCTGTGCTTCATCCTTGCCCTTTGTGTTCCAGGGCCGCGGTATCTCTTTCGAACAGTCCCGCAGCCCTGGCACAATAAGATGCCTTGATGATGGATTGTGTGAGGATATGAAGGACAAAGGACTAAATGATATCGTGACATATATCTGATAGGGGAGAATAGAAGGAAACGTGTTGCGCCGAGTCCCTAGAAGAATGGGAATGATGATGACTGTTCATTATAATTCTGTCCTCGTATCTGAAAACATAGTAGTATCAATAAAATAGTAATTAAAGTTAATGAGTTTTCAATTATGAAGGCAGAATTATATAGTAATTTAAGTTACTGTGTTTTCAGTCATGAAGGCAAGATTGCCACGTGCTCCGCAGCTTTTTTTTTAGTTAGCCCGTATTATTCCAGTCCTGACCTCCCACATTCCTTTCACTTCTCGAGATGGTTCTTCTGGCTAATTCGCGAGGAAGCTATCATCTCCTTGGTCTGCGGCTTGGTTTGTGTGATATTCAAGCCCACAGCTGTGCGGCATATTGGATGAACCCAGTGAAATTCTACTTTCAAAGTGTTTCATATTTCTATAACGATTTCCAGCTGGACTTACATAATTATGGTTTTCGGAACATTATGTCCATGTAAAATATTTTTGAATTTTCTATCTTCGTTTTGTAGATCGATACAATGTTACTTAGTTTAAGCTCTCTAGTGTCAATATTACTGGCATATAAAAGTTGATTACGTTAATTTACATAAATACAATCCAATAAGTTGGCAATATATAATTTCGTACAATTAAATTATACATAATGGACATCAGTTGGCAATTTGATACGTCAATGGTGGACTTTGATGACCACCATTTAAAGTAGATTCAAAATAGAATTATTGCTGACGTGTTATAGAAAAGAATAAGCTATAATTTAAGATATTAGTGCCACATAGACCAAAGTTTTATTTTTATTTTTAAACCTATGTCAAATTGTTTCAAATTCATCTTAAATGAGGGTGTTTCTACTTATTTCCCCACAAATAATGTAAAAAGCCCTTTGATCTAACAAAATTAACGAATAGTCTTGTATTAGACGTTAAAATATTGACTGTCTAACCCTGGTATCTATAGTCAAGTTAGTAATTACTTGAACCTATGCAACCATTTTTATGCAATAGACAAGAATTCGGATGAAGGGCAAACCAACAAAGAAACCAAAGCTAAGAATTCTATCTTTTGACAGTTCTAACTTCAAGCTATTAATAAACTATAGAATTAAAATCGATTCTTAAGTTATTACTCAAGTAATCATTTTGACTTGTTTATCGATACTGGTGTAAGACTAAATGTATCTCGACATTTAAACTTTACTCCGTCAAAAAGCAACACTATTATAACAATATCGCAAAATAAACGTTTCGCCATCATGCCACGCGATGGCCCCACCTAGAGCTGCATCACCCACAAGTGCGGTGGACAAGCGATAGGCTATTAACGATTTATAGCCAACAGATTGCTATCATTACTCGCTTGGGTTGGATTATGTTGTTTGAATACGTTATTAGGACCTTACACGTTGGTGGCTTCAGTTTTATAGCCGTTCTTTTTTCTAGAACTACGACATGTAATTGGTGATGTTAATGTGGGATAGAAATTGCTATGTTTGGCGATTTTATGTGCGAATGGTTATTGATTTCTGTTGTTGGTTGTGAGTCATCGAAGTATGTTCTAGCATAGCAATATAAGCTTACAACGTTCCCACAGCTGGACCCAGGCTTCGTCTTTGTGAGAACAGCATGTGACATTACCAATTCGCACTGCTATTTTATAAGGCTTTACATTTACGTAGGTATCACCGGCCTAGCCTTTTCCGAACTATTTTGGGGTCGGCTACCAGTCTAACCGGATGCAGCTGAATACTAGTATTTTACGTGGAGCGACTGCCTATCTGACCTATACAACCCAGTTAGTACTGGGTAATACGATAGCCCTTGGCAAGATAGGTTGTCAGACTTTTTTGGGCCACTGCAGACTACCTAATGACTATCAAAGATCTACTAATGACAGCCGAGACCAACAGCTTAACGTGCTTTCCGAGGCACGGAGGAAACTCAGTATGTAATGGGTGGTCACCCATCCACAAACCAACCTAGGCAAGCACGGCTTAACCTAAAAATCGACCAGAGCGTCTGTTATTATTTAACCACGAGCTCCTCACGTTTAGGTAGGTATCTCTATCGCTTGTTCCGCGCTCTCGCTTGCACGCTCGGTTCAGGCGGATCGTGACACTTTTTCGTGCGTGCAGCCGGCGTTCATCGATTTATAAGACGTTATCACGTCAAAAAAGCTATCACGGTAATTCAGATAGTTAAATTCAGTTGTTACTATCATAATCCCTTTCATAGTCTTTTCTACTTGTAAAACCAATTTGGAATATGAGAAATTTAAACATTTAATCAAATCTAAATGGTCTCCTTTCAAAAACTCTGCTCCAAATTATACCAAACAATAGGGTAGTTTACCAATAAAAAATATAATTAGTCCGTCAGATAGATTTACAAAAGTTTTTTTTTCTTTTTTTCACGTAAACAAAAAATGAAAACGATACGGTACATCGAAACTCGTGCGACGTCACTATATCAGTAGGTTTTTACCAGCAAAGTGACGTCACAAGCCCCTACTCATGATCTTTGATGATTTTTATCTTCGTCAGTTTTTATTGATTTAATAAAACAAAAAATACGTATCCAATTTTTTTCGATAATCTAACAGTTTAGATTTAGATAAAAAAATATGATTCTATTACTGAGGAAAGATCCCTATTAACCTAAAAAAATTCTTTCAATTTGAACAAGTACAAACAACATGTCGGGAAAACAACTTTTCCCCAAATCGTTTGGCGTCATCAAGAATTAGTCTAAGTTCTTTCACCCGTACTCCCAAACTCCATATCACTTCCGTAGACTTTGCTCTTTTAATTGCGATCCAATGAAGCGCCACTAATTCCCTCCCCTGCCATCCCTGGCTTCCTTATGGTGTCCCTACAGCGTTGGCCGATTCAGGATATTGTCCCTTTTTGGGGAAAAATATCGTTATTGGGAAAATTTTTGGGAAATTAAATTCTTAGAAAATAAATTGGAGGAAATTGCCCCAAGGATAACACACGGTAAAGTTTAGCAAATCAAGCGATATATTATTCCCTAATTAATATGCTTAATAACTTGCGCTTTAGCCAATTGTAGACGCAGACCCAAAAAACAATACATAATGTAAAAGGCAGACATCCATTTTGTTAACAATTTTAATATATCTCTCAAAACATGCAAAACGTATCATTTTTGGGGAAAAAAAGGATGTAGGGCAAATTCAGGAACTTTATCTAGCAACACTGGGTCCCCTACGACAACAATTCGGTCTCTTTAGACAACTGTTGGCTATCGATTAGAAGTTGCAGGTCAAATTGTTAGTTCAGTTGTCTTGTTTTGTTTTGATCGGATATTGTTTTCGTTTGTCTTTTGTTTATTTTTATTTTGGGACGGTGTGAATTATTTTTGTTTGTTTAGTGTGTTGTAATAATGTGTTGTAATAGTGAGTTGTTTAGTTAAAATATGGGTTGTTTGTCGCTTTGCTTTAGGTTGATCTTTTAGCTATTCATATTATTTATATTATTTATCATATACATTTTTTTTTTATTTTTTTTTTTGCTAGTCATATTTTTTTAAGTACACAGTAAGTTATACAGATTCTAAAGAGCTTTTGTATAGACGCTTTCTTACAAGAACACTTAGGTCGCTTTTAACAAAAAAATGCTTTACTATTTAAGCATCGTGTTTTTTAAATTTAGTAGCATTAAGCTACTTTGTTACAAATTTCTGATAACTGGTATTTCCTACCTTAAATATTGAATTTAATAATTTTACACAAACAATAACAGATCCCAAAATCACTGAACTCGACTAAACCACTTCGAACTTCAAACTGAGATTACCTTCAAGCAAACCAATAAAGCGAAGTGTCCTGAGAAATCCCGGCTGCCTGGAGCATGCCTGGAATGCATTCCTGTCACATCGTACCCTCCCCTACCCTACCCTATAGTGCCTTGGACTTAAGGTATACATACCTACATCTGTACAACTGTCTGTAATTGTGTCTTAAGTTTGTTAAGGACTTGTGTGAAGGGACATACGAGGTTTGGTTCTATAACGTGCACACATCTTGCTACATCGTTCTCACATAAAGTACTATCTAAACATGAATGATGTTACCAAGGTTTTTGTAAAAATATACTGATATAAAAGATTGTCCATGGAGTTTCTTGCCTGTTCTTCTCCATAGAGATCTACGTTAGAGAATGGGCAACTACAGTACTTTCACAGTTTTTATGCCTTGTGACTGGGACTGTTGCTTCATTACATTTTTATCTTGTCGACAATTCAAAAGTGCCTGTACTCGTAACTGGCCTACTTGAAATAAATGCTTTGATTTTGATTTTAAGGACATTTTAAGGCATCTGCGACTTGTGAAGTTGTGAGTGAATTGGTTACTTTAGAGGTAATCTTGCATCATTGGTTCGGGTCGATCTTTAGGTTAAGTCGTACTTGCCTAGGTTGGTTTGTGGATGGGTGACCGCCCATTACATACTGAGTTTTCTCCGTGCCTCGGAAAGCACTTTCAGCCGTTAATCCCGGCTGACATTTGAAGATCTTTGACATTCGTTAGGTATGTCAGTGGCCCAAAAGTCTAACAACCAGTCTTACCAAGGGGTATCGTATTGCCCAGTACTAACTGGGTTGTGGAGGTCGGATAGGCAGTCGCTCCATGTAAAATACTGGTATTCAGTTGCATCCGGTTAGACTGGAAGCCGAAAGATAAAGTAGAGTTCTGTTATTGACCTTTTTCAATCGAATATAATTACAAAAATCGGCTGTGTAAGAACAGTAAGTAGATAACGTGAATATGTTACAGATGATTTAAGAAAAAACTGGCCAATTGCGAGTCGGACTCGCGCACGAAGGGTTCCGTATCATAAACTGAAAAAAACACGTTTCTTGTATGGGAGCCCCCTTTAAATATTTTATATTTTTATTATTTGTTGTTATAGCGGCAACAGAAATACATCATCTGTGAAAATTTCGACAGTCTAGCTATCATGGTTCATGAGATACAGCCTGGTGACAGACAGACGGCCGACCAGACGGACGGACAGACAGCGAAGTCTATGTGATAGGGACCCGTTTTTACCCTTTGGGTACGGAACCCTAAAAAAAAACCGAGATACTTCTTAAACAACTGAGTCTGTCGCTTTTAAATAAACATCGTCAATGATAACTGGGTTTTATTATAGGAGCGAGCAATAAACGAAATTGTAATAATTTTTAAATCGTTCTATTTCTACAGCTAGGTTATGTAAACAACACAAATAGTGACTCAGTTGTTTTTTTAGCATTTGATACTATTTAAGTGGTACATTCTACGTATTTTAAATTTTAATTCTATACGGAAATCAATAAAGATGCGGTGAAAATTTCAACCACAACATTTCAGCCATTTCTACTGGATTCCGTTCTGAAAAATACCATTCCTCACTGCTTGAAGCCATTAAGACGACCCACAGACCAAGTTTTCGTTTCGGGTCTTTGTTTTCGGTTCCACGGTTCACTCAAGGTCTTCCATTTAGCTGGTATCTTAGCACCGTACTTTACTATTTGTGACATACTATGCAAATCAACAATAGTCTCTTACAAATCTTCAAAAACCTCATTCATAACAAAAATGCCTAAACGGTGGACCCTCAACCGAAATCCCTGAAGGATCTTCAGCAAATTAACCTGTCGGGAGGTAGTTCCGCACAATTTGGCACAGGCGGCGATACGTCCAGGAAAACACGAGGAAAAGCTCGCGCGTTTGATGTCCTCCGTGTACTCAGGTATCAAGTACTTAGTTGGGTATGGGCGGTGAGACAGCGGGGAGGATAATAAGGTTTGTATTTTATCTTAGGCTCCGCGCAAACGCGCCCCCGGTGGCCGCCACCGGTGACTGTCGACAAGCTGTTTACACGATTGTTAAACCGTTTTGTATGGAATCGCCACACGCGTGTAGCGAGTGGCGACTACTGTCGACTCAGTCGCCGCGATACGCTACCACCAGTGGCGGCCACTCGCGACTTTGTGTCCGCGACACGCCACCGGTCTGGTGGCGAACTATAAATAAATACCGACCACTCGTGGCAGTCACTGACCACCTTCGTTTGCGCGCTATCAAAGAACGTGGAGCGTGATAGCCACCGGTGGCGGCCACCGGTGTCCAGTTTGCGCGGAGCCTTACAGTACAACTTCTGACTGCGTGTTTGTCTTTGTGGAAGACAACTCGGATATAGTTTAACCTTATTAACAGTGAAAAAACTTCTGGAGTCTGAAAAGTAATATTGCTATCGCGAATAAACAAACTTCTTTAAAATATTGTTGTGGATGGATTTCCGATTCTGTCGTAAGTAGCATGTTAAGTTTTTTCTTAAATACAAAAACTTCAACTTCTGATCAATAAACTTTGTTTCTAACGAAATCAAGACAACTATAGCTATCAAACAATTGTCAAACTGTCATAGAAATTTTCTTTTGCAATAGTAATCTTCTTTACAGAAACTGGGTTTAAGTTGATCTGGCTTTCTTGGCAACATGTGGGTGACATGTTGCCAAGAAAGCCAGATCAACTTAAACCACGATTAGTCTATTAGGCTTTTATTACTAAAATAATTAACTATTCAACCGACAAGTCCTCCACCACTGCCTCCATCAATTATTCAACAATTAATTCCACACTTTTCACAAATCGCCAGTACTTAGGCCCCAACCTTTTCCTACAAAGAAACACGAGCGTGTCCTTCACTAAGTGATGGGGCGACAAGTCAGGGCCGGATTACAATGACGAATCACTAAATAAATGACGCCATCTTTCTTTCCTACGTGACGAAAGCAACTGTTTTCGTCACGTCTTCAAATCACTTCCCTGTTTTCCTCAGGTGTTATATGGAACAATTTGTAAGATCTATTTCATGTTTCTCGGAAAATTGCGGTTTCGTGCTGAATTAGTTTGGGGGGAATTAAAATTCGAGTTGTTATTGTGTGGGTAGGTACTTGTCAAAATATTTATGTCTGCTTTTGGAACTGAATTGTTTTGATTGAAATTCGGTTGAAGAGAAATCAAGTCATGATTATTTGTGTTTGCGTTTAGTTTGCCAAATTGCTCTTAGAATTTTTAAATTACACTCTTCTTTTGGTTAGGTTAGGTTATGTGCTTCATTTTTAATTGATCCAAATTTAAAAATAAACCACTCATCTTTACACAAAGTGTTTTTGTTCTGATAATAACATAAATTAAACTTTATTGTAAGTATAGATTTGCTTGCTTACGCTAAGTATACTAATAGTAGCTAAGTTCGTGGGTAAGTAGAAGAAATTCTACTTAAAATAATGAACATGTAGATTATATACACTTAAAACTGCTGCTGCCAAACCTACCTTTAAAAATCTATCTTTTTTTCACCTCCAGGAAACATTCAGAGATGTAGTTTATCGTTTTTGAGGTTAAACACTTACAAACATTCAACCTCTATCAATTACAACCAAAAATCAGTCGTCCTAAGTCCGTCCCCGCTTGAAGGACATATGGCATGACATCGAGAATTCGCCGTACGCCCCAGAAAGGTAATTACAACTGCTTGATAGACAGTCCGACCCTTTCGCTTACACTCCGAGTCTCCGACTACTTGGCAAGACACTTACTTGTGCATCGAATTTCTTTATAAATTGTGGGAAATAGTTTACTTAATGGTTCGTATGGATGGACTTTCTTACATTTTGTGTGTAATTTAACGTGATATCGCTGTGTTGTAATAGCGCTGAAAACTAGCTTTGTGTAGAGACATTTTTTTTTTTAGGATGACGTCATCAAATGACTCCTCCCGCTCTGGGCGGAGCGGAAGGGAGTGTTAGACTTGTGCTGACTAAAACCCATCCATGTTCCTTTCTTGCCCTTTGTGTCCAGGGCTGCAGTATCTCTTTCGAACACTCCCGCAGCCCTAGCAGGCATCCATATATGTTTTTGAGAGATCATTCAAAAGCCAAGAGGGTAAGAACTGTGATTGGATGCCTCTTGAAGACTAGAAAAGAAAAAAATACCAGAAAACAGACCGTAATCTTATGTTGAAGACAGCAGAACTCTCTGTAGTCTGACATGGTCTGTATGGATAGTATTTTCTTGGCCCAATACCACGGCGTCGTTGTTGTCAGCGAAGAGTTCGCTGCATGATTTTGGGCTCAGAAGACAGGGTGGAGGACAGTTTCCGACACAGCTCCACACTCACACCCTGCAAGGTGACACAGTATTATACAGAACAATCGCTGTTTTGCATGGACGTGATGCATATTTTCCCTATGTCCTCGTGTTGCGTCCTATACTTATACACGTTTAGTGCAAATAAAACATTTTCTCTCTCTTCTTTCAAATTGGCTAATTTCGATATCGAAGTTAAAATCCAAAAGTAACTTACCTACCTGTAAGAGTTTTAAAATGTTCTTAATCATTTCAAATCAGATTGATAATATCATGATTGACAATTTCCGCTCCAAAGAGTGAGCATACTGACATATGACAGTCATTTTAAGCATTTCCTTTCGAAAAACAACAAAAAAGAAAATCTGGAGAAGTCTGTATCACATGATGATTATTATATTATTTGAAAAAATATAAGATAACATCACGACTGCAATTCCTGAAGGCTTTGACAGAACCTGCCAGGGCTACGGGCCCTGCCAGGGCTGCGGCACTGTTCGAAAGAGATACTGCGGCCCTGGAACACAAAGGGCAAGGAAGGAACATGGATGGGTTTTAGTCAGTACAAGTCTGACACTCCCTTGCGCTCTGCCCAGAGCGGGAGAAATCATTTGATGATTTCCCATCCGAAAAAAAAAATGGCTTTGGCAGAAGTGTAGCTATAGTAAGTACTACACTGTTAATTTTGAGTCCCAGGCATTAGGGGCGAGCCTATTGCTCTCCTGGAACTCCAGGCTGCTTTTGACAAATTCCTGATGCAAAATCGAACACTAGGCGCAGAAGCTGAACAATAGCGCTTGCGAGCACTACACCAAGGAGGAGGTGGAAAAAGCAGTCTGTCAATCTTCCTAACAGAATATGCATTAAACTCATTGTAAAATTGAACACATACCATAGCCATCGAAATTATTTGAATCGCAGATAAATATCTTAATGTAAAAATTCAATTGCAAAGGCTAAAGGCACATTATGTCTATTGTTGATGCAAATTTCGAAACTGCCTCAGAAGCCAAAGAAAAGACAAGAATAAGAATAATCCATCAAACTATGAGTGACCTCGAACAATTAGTTAATAGAGGCTATGAATAAAATATTAAAAGCTACTTTATACATAGAAACTATTGTTGTTTCACAGTAAGATTAATAACACATTTAGGTTACGTTATACTGTGACGTAACGAAAGTGGTATCGTGATTTTGTGTTTTTGCAAAGATGTCATACAGGTAGTTCTACTGGCTTAGCAATTCTATCAAGTTATCGTTTGGACTAAGTTTAGCAACACAGGCACAAAAATAAGCAATAGAATCGATATCCTACGCCTGCGGGCCTAGAAAACTTACTACATATTTATCAGCAAAAATGATGAAATTGTATAGGATTGTCATAAAATGAAGAAAATACATATTATAAAAGCTGTTACAAATGATGTGCACTAACATCCGCGTCAGGGAGCAAAGTAACCATATATAAAACCAGTCGTGTCATTGAGATGGGCTGCTATGCGGCTGCGAATTGTGGTTACGGTATTCTTCGTAATTGTACCTTAAATGTCAACTACTACTGAGTTTCTACCATAATACTTCTAATCAGGCTTTGATGTTCAGACTTCTGAGGCACAGGCTCGAAAGCCGGCAAGAGGGAGTGATCCACCACTGTGTTTATTATAGTACTTTGGTACTTTTAAACATTTCACATCAAACCCACCAGGTAACGTAACCTAACAATGCCGCTAGAACAAACGCGTCGTGACGATTACAACCGATACAAGTACTTAATGGCTCACCAGCTTTTAAATAACAATATGGCCACGCCCCCAGCTATTAATGTATTTGTAATCGACGCGATCTTTCTCAGGGATCATATTGTATACTACAGGAGTCCTTTCAAGGCCTTTACACAATGGTTGTGGATGGTATTCAACGTCTTTAGCTCATCTAGTTGAGGAATGTCTGTAAAATAAGTAAGAATGGGTTGAAATCGTGGTTGCCTGGAGGTTTAGACAAACCCCCTTAGAGTAGGTAAAGGTTACTGGTTGAAAAGTTAGGTAGGTATGTGAGAAATGAGAGGTGCTAATCAATTAATTAAGCAGTGATAGCGTAGGTTTGGACTGTCAAGCAGTGGCGAAGGTTCCATTGAACTCGATTCCTACCTTTTTCTCTTTGATAAATGGCACAGTTAGTATTCTATAGACAAATATTAGAATCACATTAAAGATAATTATGTACTCTGGCTTACCTCTTAAAAAAATTGATCCTTTGCTACTGCTGTCTCAAGTCATAGAATAGAATAGAATAGAATAGAATATTTTTATTTCAGACCGGAGTCCATAGGGTTAGTAACAATTTTAACTTAAATGCTAGTGTTAGTAGGTTACAGGCACATAGATATATACAATTAAATTTCGGCATGGAGCCGCATCCACCTCCGCAACATCGGGGAATCCCACCGATCTACGAACACACTGAGAATACTGTTGGAGCCGCCGCGAACACGAGACATCAGGGATGCACATCTTCAACATAATCATTCCTTCAAAATTTTTTTTCTTAATCATTTCTTCTTTTCGTCATAGATCTCAAGTTCCAACTCAAGACCCTGTCCGACCGTCGACCCCGTCTACCTCAGGTTTTTCGGATTCATGTTCGTATTGTACAGGGTGTAAGGAACAGCCCTCCACAACAGGGAATGTAATTTTACATTGAAATAAAAAAAATAGTTACTGAAAAAATAATTAAAAAATAATAATATTTCCGGAGAAAAATTCCGGTGGAATATGATTCAATATGAGGAGCTGAATGCACCCTGTCAGTTTGTGGCCTGACCCTTACACCCTGTATAATTATCCCTTGCTTCGGTGAAGGAAAACATCGTGAGAAAACCAGCGTACCTGAGAGATATTTCTAGACAGCATGTAAAGCCAAGTCAGAAACCATTTTTTTTTTCGTATTGTAAATCTTCAAATGACTTTCTCCCGCTCTGGGCGGAGCGGAAGGGAGTGTCAGACTTGTACTGACTAAAACCCATCCATGCTCCTTGTGTTCCAGGGCCACGGTATCTCTTTCGAACAGTCCCGCAGCCAAGTCAGAGGCCCTTGGGCAGCATAAAAACTCTGACACCAGGTTAGGCACTAACCACACAAGAAAGAAGATTAATTAACTAAGTGTTTCGTAGGCTCCTGCTTACTGTAAATCTCCACTACTAAATTTTGTCACAGCACCCTGATTTGAATGCAGTGTATAATTAGAGGTCATTAAGAATCACAATATGTCAACATAACATCACGCCTGTAATCCCCGAAGGGTTAGGCAGAGGTGTACCTAATAGTACACCCACATTTTACCAGTTATGTCTAAGCCCCCTGTACTAGGGGGCGAGCCAGATCCACAAAGAACCAGACCAGAGCCACAAATTCAATTTCCGTGACTGCTACTAAGAAATTCCTGATGGAAAAACCCAGTCATTCTTTGACCGACCCGGGAATCGAACCCTCATGCTCTGCACTAGACCAACGAAGCAGATGAAAAATATCAAATCTGGAGGCAATGGTTGAAAAAAAATCAAAACCGACAACGCAAGATGAAGCGTGTTGGACAATTTACTCAAAGCCTATTTTTGTGTAAGCTTCCGTACCCAAACAGTAACCCACGGGACCCTATTACTAAGCCTCCACTGTCCGTCCGTCCGTCTGTATGTCAGCAGGCTGTATCTAATGATCCATAATAGGTTGACATTGAAATTTCCGCAGAATGTGTGTTTCTGTTGCGGCTATAACAACGAAAAATAAATTTAATATTTAACAAATAAAAATTCAAGGGGGCTTCCCTATTACGACGGTATAGAACCCTTCGTGCGCAAGTCCTACTCGCACTTGGCCGGTTTTTTTTATTATGAAACAGGTCTTTGCTCTTCAGAGGTGATGTGAATTTGACATTTGAGACATGAGATTAAAATAATAAAGGTAGTTTTCAATTCAACCTTTTTTCTTTCAGTTTTCTTTTAAAGGTCAGCAAACTTATAACTTCCTTCGTAGGTGGTTGACTTTTTAGGTTAAGACAGGTAGGCTGCTCCAGTAGTTGAAATATCACCAACTTCTATAAAAGTTACTTAAAAAACCATCCAATTAATAACTCAACTACTCCTTTATACCTAACACCTACGGCTCTAACTTTACACAGAGCCTCCACCATATAATTCATCCTATTTCCAACATATTAATTACCCTTGGCGAACCACTAAAAAGCCCTCGTATGCACTTGAAGGCAAGTGAAATGCTAGAACAGTTCGCCCGCGGCCTGCGCCCACGTGCAGATGGGCTTATACGTCTCCTGTCTTGCTACGAACTGGAGGATTAGGCTGGCTGCAATAACAGCGTTTGTTGGGAAAGAAGGCGTAAACATGGTATTTATTTCCTTTATTTATCTCTTCTACACACTAGTTACACTTTTATATATTACTTTAAAAAAAATATTTAAAAATATAATAAACAGTGGTCCGCCGGTGTCTGGACCAGGTTCCAAGCTACCGGTGTTTAGGGCTCCAGAGACAGGAACCTCCTCACAATGCGGGCCACATCGAGGAGTACTGCTTTCTGAATTAGTTAGATCTCTTCTAATTTTGGCTTCATTTGAGAAACCCAAACCAACTCAGGTGAGATTGTAGTTATACTCGAGCTTATCTCTTTAGGTGCATTTTCAAACGCGTTGTAGAAACTGCTCTTCTGCAATCAACCTAAAAGCCGCGAGCTGAAACCCTTACGCGGATGCGGCGCAACCTAATAATTTCTTAATGTCATGCGCTCTGAAGGGAATTATTGTTTTGTATTACAATAATGGTGTGCTTAGATTCTTAAGTACAGATTAAAAGCGGCCATTCCCTCTGACGTAGTGGCTTTCCATTCAGTGTGGTGTGGTACCGTTAGTGCTGAAAGGGTAGGCGAGTATTGCTCACACGGTTAAAGTTACCTCCGATTCATAAAAGGTAGGTACAATTGGTTCAACCAGCTCAATGTCGGAACATTGGCTTGGCAATGTTCCGACATTGGTTGGTGTTGGCCGACTCTTCCCGTGACCAGAGCTGGCTGGCCAACTTTTTTAGAAATTAAGTGAATATAACTGTTAAAATTAATTATTGACCCCCGTCAAACATTTTAATATTAACTTAACTATACACGCCTCTAATTCGCTTAGGGTTGGGCAGAGGTTCACCTCGATATACTGTATATTTTGCCACTTATGTTTAGAATTTAATAGCTCATATCCAAATTGTTCGGAAAGTAAACTAACATACCTAAGGTCAAACCAAAATTTAGAGTTAGGAATACAAAGGTATATTTAAAGTAATTTCTACGGATAAATTGGTGTCATTTATAAACTTATTAAATTTTTAGGGTTCCGTATCTCAAAAGATAAAAAAGGAACCCTTATAAGATCACTCTCTTGTCCGTCTGTCTGTCCGTGTGTCACCACCGATTTTCTCAGGAACGGGTGGACCTAGCAAGTTGAAATGTATACCAGATACTGAGGTTTATAGTTCCTATTAGGTGTATAAAAATCAAGGTCCTGAGTCAACACGTTAAAAAGATATAGGCAAATTTCAATTTTCGCGAAAACTTGTAAGTACCATAATTTACCTTAATTTTCAACTTTTTTATTGCTAGGATTTTTCCCTTTACTGGTGCTGTACCTTGCTTTTAACCAAAATTGACGACTCTAGGTCAACCGGAAGTATCCTATAAGTTTTGGGTCGAAAACCCATATGGTAGTTCCCGTTGACCTATCATATGATACCGATGACCTATATATAATCACGAAATTTGGCAAGAAGCAATGTCTTATAGCACATGTAAATGAAAAAATCTGAAAACCGCAAATATGTAGTTTAATAACAAAATACCAACAAGTTTATACATATATATATAGTTATATATAGTTTATTTCTCCTTAACCTTTCTAAGCTCCATAAAATAAGGTCGTTTTTATAATGTCAAGCTAAACGTAGCGTCACGACGTTTAATTATTGATAGTGCAGCAAGCAGTGGCAAATTGGTCTTATTACCATTTTGAAGGGAAGCCATTTTGTACAGAACCACAGACGTGATAGAGCACTGAGACTTTGTCACGTGGGATACCGTTTTGTCCTTGATTTTGTAGGAATCGTGTTTCATTTTGTTGAATTATTTTAATCTTTGGCTTAGTTTTAACTGTTTCTGGTACAGTAAATAGTCGTACTTCTTACTAGTCTTACTAATATTATAAATGCCAATGTTTGTAAGGATGGCTGGATTTTTGTTTGTTACTCTTTCACGCAAAAACTAGTGACCGAATTTGGAAGAAATTTAGCACACAGATAGTTTATAACCTGGATTAACACATAGGTTACTTTTTTATCCCAATAATATGACCCCGTGGGATAATTATCGAACTCAACGGGGGGGAAGACGGGGCATAAGCTAGTTCTAAGTAATTTTTGAGACACGGATTATATAATTCCGCTAAGCTCTAAACTACGGGCTTCTTTATCCTACCTGATAACCGAAACCAGGACCCCAAGCTAAACAGTTGCACTTACGACCACGAGACCAACGAAGTAGCAGAAGTTCAATACAATATCTACTTGGAAGAACATAAAATGGTACTAAGATTTGTGATCAGTTTGTCACGAGATTAATCTTGAAATTTGTTAGGACATTACATTCGAAGGATAATGAGATTAACTTAACATTTTTAAAATTGCAGGATTATAAGTTCATCAAAAGCTACGGTCATAGGATTGTAGCCAAGCGGATAACACAAAAACAACAATATTATAGGTATTATACCTTACAGACTCACATCCATAAGATAATATACAATTAAAATACAAATACAATTTTCTGAGTTTAGAAAAGCGTAAGTACATCCATTTCACATCCACTCAACGATACGATACGATACGATATCAGAATAGCAATAAACCTATAATATTGATTCGATTCACGAACGACGCCAAAAGGCCTGATTACCCAAAACTGTCAACGAATCAATCAAATCCACCAATCACGCTTGTAACACATATTTTTAAAGTTCCAATTCACGGAAACACGAACCGGAAAAACATGGCGTTGTCAACACATGTAGGCTACGCCATTTTGTCACATCGGCGTGACGATCGCGTGCGCACAGCGCATGCGCGAACACTGCGCAGTGCGCACGATTCGATTTCGCACGTCCATCTGACACGAAAGATAGCAATTAAGATTTTTTCTTATTGTTAGATAATATTTTTCCGGTCTGCGAGTGTTCTAAGAATAGATTTGATTAGCAGAATTATTGATTGTGCGGTGTGTCACGGAAGGAGAAGTTATGTTGTATTTAATAAGGATAATTTATCTAATAATAAAGGGTGTAAAAAGATTCTTAACGAAGCTGCAAGGCACTTCTCCCCGTCATTGCGATCATTTTTTTTGTTTTAGACCATACCTGGGAACCTTCTAGTAACGAAGATATTGGGGGTCAAAGTTACAACTTTTTCACAAGATTTTTTTAATTACATGTTTTAATGCAAGATTTTTACTTTTAACACCTCCACGACCCCCATACTATTCAATCCATCAATCAGCACAATGTTTTGAGTGCGTTACATTGAGTCGTACCGTGAAACGTAATCTTTCAGCCCAAAAAAAGTCGTTTCCCAGCACTCATTTTTGCGTCAAGTCACTTAGTTTGATGTACTTATTGCTTGGTTTACGACTTCGTGAAGAGTTTGTTTACACCCTGTATAACTGTATACAAAAAATAATTGTTAATTATTTCCTAGTAGCCGTTCAGCAGATGTTCTCTGGATGACCCTTTACGTCGAAATTGACATCATCACAATTATGCCATCAAAAATCAACAACAGCTAAAATAACGTCACGCCTATAATCCCCGAAGGGTTAGGCAGAAGTGTACCTGGTAGTACACCCACATTTCGCCAGTTATACCTAAAAGTCAAATAACAAGTAAATTAGATACACACACGGTTTTGCACATTCTAATTAATTATTTTATGATGCCTAGATAAGTGACATTCATTTCCAAATCAGAGGAATAGAGGACTAACATACATATTTTGGTAGCTTAAACCCATTCAATACATTTGTAAGGTCTTGTAGCAGTTGGCACCTTACACCTGCAGTTTAAGTAAGAAGTGGCAAGTAAGTAAGTACAGACGCCAGCACATCAAGCTTTTACAATCTGTCAAATGGAGTTAGGTGAGTTGACGTAAACACACACAGATTTGGTAACACTAAAAGTTTATTAGAGTACCGATCACAACAAAGTAAGAGTAGGTTGGATGCTAATTAGCGGTGTTCACGTAAGTATGTAGTTTGTCAACTAACTTAAAATTATATTAAACATTGTTTTAAATACGAAAGAGAAAAGTAGGTTGCTGCGTTAGCAGCCTGGCGGTATGTACATAGACCGTACAACATTTTTCGAGATTTCTACCTTCATTGTTAATATTAATATTATATTTGTTTATAAGTTTGTATGTAAGGGATAATCTCTGGAACGAATGATCCAATTGTAAAAATTCTTACACTGCCAGAAAGCTACATTATTATTCCTTTATTTATTTTAAGACATATGTAATACATTTTTAAATATTCTCATATAAAACAATATAAAAAACATTTAAATCAAAATATAAAAAATAGTAGCCCATCGGTATCGGAAACAGGGTCCAGAGGGCTCCAGAGAGAGGAATCTCCTAACAATACGAGCTGTGTCCAGGAGTACCGCTTTCTAAATCAAGCCCTTGATCCAGCTGCCTATCGAGAGCCTCCTCAGGTGTTGGTCGAGGCTCTTGGCAATTAAGCCATTGGCTGAAACAACTATCGGCACAATGATCGCTGAGCTCACATCCCACATGTCGACAACCTCGCGGGTCAAGTCAAGATACATTATTATTATATTTGTATCTTGCTTATTAGCCGATCACAATTTTCGCGGACGGAGTCGCGGGCGAATTGCTAGTCGCCGATTCAATGTCACAAAACCCACTATTATAACAGAGATATCAGTAAGTATTTGAAAAAAATCAAATGTGACGAGCCTTCATAGATTCTATTTGATGTCAAAAAACAGCATTAAAGTTACACATGTTTATATACCTCCACTTACATAACATCTGACGCCTACTTACTCGTACATCAAACCTATCAAACTCAACCGTAGCACATTATTTAGCCAAATTGCTTCACGTTATGATATTTAACAATATCTAAATGCTGGCATTGTCTTCGGAATTAGACACGGCTGTGAGGCTAAAGCCCTTAGCCTAGCCTTAGCTTGGAGAGCTGCGTAGGAGTTGCATAGATTAATAGTTTTACCACATTTTGTGCCTAAGGGTCGTATGTCGGAAATGGTGAGCATGAGGATAACAGTTAGAGAAATGAGGTCTTTGTAGGATATTCTCATTTAAACTGACGATTGATTAAGTTTAAAGTCATTAATGCTCTGGTTTCTGAAACGAAAATGCTCGATGCGTCAAAATTAAACGCCGCGCCGATCAATTGATGCGAAATATACTTCAATATTTATTTTTATTATCAATACATTTTTCTTTTTATTAATATAATATAAACTAGTTCACTAGTAGTAGCTTTTACCGAACCATGTTGAGGTAGGCTTCCAATCTAACCAAAAACAGCTCAATACCAGTACCTATTTAACATGGAACGACTGCCTATCTGATCTCCACGACCCAGCTAGTACTGGGTAATACGATACTCCTTGGTAAGACTGGTTGTCTTCTTTGACTGCGACTGACTTCTTATAACAACTGTTAAAGATCTTCAAATGACAGCGGGAACCAACGGCTTAACGTACTTTCCGAGACACGGAGAAAACTCGGTAAGTAATGGGTAGTCAACCATCTACAGACCAACCTAAGCAAATGCGGCTTAGCCTGAAGATTGATCCTAGCGGCTATTATTATTTAGCCATGAGCTCCTTACTATGAATCTGTGTATACATTCTAAAATAAATGACACGAATATAAAGTACAGTCTGGTTGAATATTGAAATTCGGCGTATTCTGTTGATTCCCCTGGTGCAATTTATTTGATTCCCATGCCCACAAAAATGTATATTTCTCTATTTCGGAACCAGTCCGCCAAAAGTGATGCCTATTAGTTTAATGTGTTTATAATTAAGTTAAATTTTATATTTCATTATTGCTTGTAAAAAAATCTTTTCAAATAAATTGCGCCAGGGGAATCAACAGAGTACGCCAAGATTCACCCGTCTACACAATAATCTATGGCCATGAGCTTAGTCATAGGAAAGGAAACGACGCCCAAGGCGGGTCAAAATGGTCTCCAAGAGAGATCACTTTGTGCTGATAGTCTAGCCGTAATTAGCTGTAACTATTCGTGGTAATACGTGAATATTATGACGGAGAAATTATGCTTGTTATTGAAGATCTGGTTCGAGAAGTTTTTTTAAGGAAAAATTAAAAAGAGATTGTGGACTGTTAATTTTAATACAGTTTGTTTACAGTCTCTCTTATTTTGGCTTCTAAAAAATAAAATAAAAATTATATTAAAAAATCTAGAACAAAATGTAAGAGAAATGTTATCATCAGCCATCAAAGGTATACAGGCTGTAACGAACTTTTCATGAAGCCGTCAACCAAGCATTATGTACATCAAACAAAGTAATTTTATGCAAAAATTTGCTGGGACACGATTTTTTTTGTGGGTGAAAAATCATGTTTTACGGTAGGACTCAATGTGACCCATTCAAAACATTGTGCTGGTGGATGGATTGAATAGTACGGGGGTCATTAAGGTGTCTTAAGTAAAAAATACATTAAAACATTTAAAAAAAAAGTTGGAACTTTGACCATCAATATCTCCGTAACTAGAAGGTTCCAGGGAGAACAAGTACCTTTCGGCTTCGTTGAGAGTTATTTTAAAACCCTTTATTTTATTGACAATAAATCAAAATTAACAAAAAACAAAACTATCAATAGAATCATGAGCGAAAATATTGTTGTAAACTTTCTACTCTTGGTTTTGGTGACAAAACAATATAATTAATTTATTCTAAACTCTAATGACATTGACAAGAAAGAAAGCTTAAGACATTAAGGAATAATTTAGTCCTCTATGATTTCATTATAAATATCAAGCGAAAGTTACATTCAAGCAGTAGAATATTAAAAAATACAAAACCAAAACAAATGGCTGTGTCAACCATTCAATGTTGTTTTGTTATAAAACAAGTTTCCATACAAATCTATTCATCTATGCAAATAAATAAAAATTGAAGCGTCTGTTTGTAATATCGAAATAACAGCTTTAAACTAAATGCTTGAAACTAAATACGACACTTAGAATAAAAACACATTATTTTTTTAATTTTTGTCCGTCTGTTTGTCTGCTTGTTCCGGTTAATCTCCGAAACGGCCTGACCGATTTTGACGAGACTTACTGGCAGATAGCTGATATTATAAAGATTAACTAAGGTTTTGTGCAAAAAAAAAAAGCCATTGAAATTGGGAACCAAATCCGATTCAAAAAGGGAAATCATATTTTTTTATGATAATACCACGCGGAAGATCGCGGGCAACAGCTGGCAGGTTAATAAAAAAAATAGTTTTGTTATAAAACAAGTTTCCATACAAATACTTAATAATATGCAAGATTAGCAACATAATAGATACATTTATCATAAAAAATGTAATATTAATATTTCTATAATGTGTCAATTTTTTATTGAGAAACGTGTTTTCACACCTTAGTATACAAAACGGCGTCGTTGAAGCAGATGCGTGAATGTTTTAAAAGTATGTCATGATATTTAATATATATATGTATAATCAATTGTTGTTGGGTAAAATCTTTTGTGCAGTGGTCACAATATTTGACAATATTAGATAATAATGTATCTTATGTATTGTTTATGACACTTAAACATTGTCGTCCTAGTTGTTGGATCTAATAAATAGACGGCTGTCTTTGGATATGTGGAAGGTTTTTGTAACTTGTTTCTATATTATAATTAACAATGTAAACGGGATATTTACCATGTTTACTCTTTTTTTTTGTTGCAAGCACCATAACCACGGATAAACCGATGTTTATCGGTGTTTGTTATATCGGGAACGCAAAAAAAAAATACTACTAAACATAGTAAATTCGTGAATATTCGTTCGTGTGTTTTCGTGATTCGTGATTTTTCGGATTCATGTATGTATTGTATAATTATCACTTGCTTCGGTGAAGGAAAACATCGTGAGGAAACCAGCATGCCTGAGAGATATTACTCGACGGCATGTAAAGGCAAGTCAGAGGCCCATCCATGGGCGGCATAAAAACTCTGACACCAGGTTAGGCACTAACCCCACAATAAAGAAGATAGTAAATATCCTGTTTTCAGTATTATTGATAATGCTAGTGACCATATCAGTTAGAAAACTTATTTCATGATAAATTCGTCTCCTCTCGTATCTCGTATGTAACTATAGCCTGCCAAGATACTCGATGTTATAACATTAGGCTAGACATAGCTTTAGCCCTCATGTAACTGACCCCATCATCCACATCAGGGTTCAATTTTAACACATAACATAACATCACGCCTGTAATCCGCGAAGGATTAGACAGAAGTGTACCTAATAGTACACCCACATTTCGCCAGTTATGTTTTTTAAGTTCCATGTAATAGGGGGCGAGCTTATTGCCATCAACCGGCTACAATCCGTAGCTGCTGTTGAGAAATTCCTGATGGAAATCCCAATAGCACTTTGCTTGACACGGGAATTGAACCCAGGACCTCATGCTCAACAGTCGCACTTGCGACCACTAGACCAACGAGGCAGTGTTCAATTTTATTTATTTATTTAACTGTGATACCAGATAAAATACAAAGGCTGAAACTAGAGAAAATATAGAAGCCAGCAAATCTTTCGACCAAACCTCAATGTCGCCAACGTCACAAAATGAAAAGAATTTCTTAGGCAAACAACACTTTACCAACATCACAAAATTAACCCTTACCAAAACAATAACCCCAATAAATAAATACCCCTCACCCCTTAACACATCGACATACACGTCCAGCTAACACAATTACAATTCTGCCACGACAAGTAATAAAATAGCCGAAAGAAAAGGTCATTCGACACTCGAGGCTAAAGAGCCATTCGGTATTCTCCACACCAACCCTTAGAAGCCACGAGCCACGGAGGGAACAGTGCAAACACTTTAGCCCAAGGACCCAAAATAGAGAACGTATTGAGTCGCGAGATAAAATAAGGGTGTGTGTGGAAATTCTTGGACTAGGGATGTTTATAGAGCTGTTGGTATACTTTTTTTAAGGATTACTTCTTAAAATATTTTTTGACGTGACAACGTCTAATAAATCGATGAACGCCGGCTGCATGTAGGAAAAAGTGTCCCGTTACGCTCATTGTACGCATGCGCCACTTTCGTAGGGTCAGATATTGACAAGCCTAGGTTATTATTTTTAATCTACTGCTGGAGCAGTAGAGGTTGGGTTGTATAGGTAATTTCTCTCTTCCACTCGATTTTATGACGTTGTCACGTTAAACTATCGTCCGTAAACTAACTTTACAGACAACCAATTTTTTTTTTAATATTTGAGTGTTATCAATAAAAATAGAGGCAACAGCTATGTATCGATCTTCTTGTAATTAACCTAGAGTTGTGAAAGTGTTTAACTTACAATTATTCGAAAAAAGTTGTCAGGCTTTTTTAACCTTTTATCTGCGCGCTCCCAATATTCAATGTGTTGATTGGTTTCTTCAGTAATTAATTATTTTCATTTTTAAGGGTTCCGTACCCGAAGAGTAACCAACGGGAAACTATTACTAAGCCTCAGCTGTCCGTCCGTCTATCTGTCTGTCAGCGGCCTGTATCTCATGATCCGTATTAGGTAGAAAGTTCCAATTTTCACAGAATGTGGATTTCTGTTGTTGGATAACAACAAATAATAAAAATTAATTAAAAATTAAAAGGGGTTCCCCTACGACGATAGTACGGAACCCTTCATGCGCGAGTCCGATTTACACTAGGCCAGTTTTTTATAAGAAATTTCTTCTCCAGACAGTCTTAGTTGAATCTAAATTCATTTAAATTTTCGTCAAAAATATTTTTTTTATAATACCACCGTACAATTGATTGCTTTTTTGCGGTTATAACAACTCCAGTATATATAGTGAAGTGGACAATAAGCCTGACCACAGGTGGCGTTTGGATCTCGCGAACTTTTCAAATATTTGCCAGGACTTTCCCATGGATTTGTTCCGTTTTCCCCTTTTGTCGGAACTAGCGTTAACATTTATCTACCGAAGCGGATCCGGGATCAAGTATGCTTTGACACAGAGAGCCACGAATATCTTTTGACGAAATATTTGTACGGGACCCGAATGTTTGAACTTTTTGTGTAAGGGTATGTAAGTGTGTTTTGATTAAATTATATTTGCAAATCTAACTTGTATTGTTTTTTGTTTTGGTGGGTAGATTTTTGTTTTGTTTGAATTTCAGTTATTTTGTTCTTCTTTCTTCAAATGGATAATTCGTTCGTAATTAGTCGCTAGTAATTTCATCACCACTGCTCCCAAAAACGGTGAAGGTAAACATCGTGAGAAACCGGTTTTTCCTAGAACCAAAAATTCGAAGACATGTGACATTTACCATAACCCGCACTTTGCCTGCGTGGTGGATTATATTCTCCCATTTCCATTCTTCCCAATCTTATTATCCCATTCCCCCTCATAGAGATGAGGCCTGTGTCCCAGCATTGGGAACATTATAGGCTGATTATGCTATGGCTGCTGTGCTGTAGTCGCAAAAAGGTAAGTAATGGTAATTTAGATTTATGATCAATCTAGTTATATATGTATATGTTGTATTTATTTTTTTATATACCTAAGTTCGTACGGTCAATTCGGTATGCTTATAAAATTCATCTCATTGTGCTTGTGCCTGCATTATTGTTGTGGATAAACAAAGTAAAAACAAGTTTTGAGCCACAAACGATATCCAAGGTATCAGATATAATAATTATGATATCATAACTCAACAATTACCTCACACGAATTCGCGTGGTCCTCTAACCAACACGCATTACATAACAATCGATTAAAAACAAACTCCGATCGATTCCCGCTCACCGATGACCATCACTAATCTCATAATATTTGACATTTGGCAACACCGCCATTATACATTATTACACAGTAACACTTTACAAGCAAATCATGATGCACCTGACCTTAAGAAAAATTTCAGTTCCTACAATCAAATTTTTAAGTTTTTTTTTTCTTCTAATAAATGAATTGAACAATTGGATTCCATTATGGCAAATTGATTTCCTCAATGTGTTGAGGATAACGTCGCAAATTGGACAAAAAGCTAACCTGTGCAATTAGCACTAAGATAAAGCACTTGTAACGACCGTGGGATACTGTTTTTTTTTTATCTTTGGCCCAAGAAGGTAATATACAGCGTGTACTGCGTGTAGTATAGTATGTTTACAAATTTTATAGCTTGTATATGTTGCTGTTTTTGTTTTATTTGATACTGTGATAGATTATTGTATTGTTCTTACAGCATCGTATTTAGTGCGAATAACTGGATTTTATTATGAGTTATAACTTGTAACGAGTCTATGCAATCTTTCTAAGGTATTTGAGTATCAAAAAGATATTTTAAGTTTGGCAGGCCGTTAACGATAAGAAGTTTTTCATCATCGATGCAGTGAAAACCTACTACATATTTTTTCCCATACCATACCATATTCTGTACCACTGCAGGGCACAGGCTTCCCGCATGGCTTTAAAGCACAATAGTTCTTGTATCTCCAATCAATTTACTTGTCAAAATGAAACAATTTCGAACAGTATTTTCACACAACTTATTTATCACCAAAATTACATTCAAACACCAAAGGCCATGACTACTCAGTCCATTTCCCACCAAACCGGCTCCTATGACTTAAGCCTAACAGTGAACAATCTATAACAACAAGTGATAATCGTTCGTTCAGTCAACGTTCGTGTCAAAAGCCAAGAAATTAATGTTCGCAATCACCGTTAGAGGCCAAAGTAAGGCCGAAAGCCGAAATTCTCACGGCCGCACCTTAATCTACGAGGTGCATTACGAATTTGTCATTGTATTAAGTTGATTGCAGAACGGAGGACACTATATAAGGTGAAGGTGCGACAGGTTTCCAAATTTGATTTCGGCTTAGATATATCGAGTAATATAATGGACGAATAATTTAAACTAATTACCAGTTATTAGTCTTAATGTGTGAATTTGGTTTGCAAATATCAAAACAGCTTATGGTTTAAGTTGGGCTGTTTTTAATGCATGTGCATTTTAATGTAAATCACAAATGTCTGTAAAAAAATCTTAAGTAGTAATAGATAAGGTAATTCTCATTATGTTTATTTTTAATCTACAGTGGATGCGTCAGGTAGATAGATACCTACATAATTGTTAACTAATACCTAATCTTTCGGAATTGACTTACTCATTTAATCTCAACAAAACAAAACAATGGAACACCATCACCGATCATTTTGACGCCAACAATCATTTCAATATGGCAATATATATTCATCTAATAAATCGATATATACGTCGTGTGCACGTTACTATTTCTGCCACTGGTAGCTCCTGCGACAAAGATAAATGTTCGCGACACTAGCACGTTTAGCCTATTATTATTACACCAACATATCTTGAGCCGTGGTTATATATTAACAGCCGCTCGAGTCGATCTTGAGGCTCAGCCGTGCTTGCCTATGTTGGTTGGTGACTGGGTGACCACCCATTACATACCGAGTTTCCTCCGTGCCTAGGAAAACACGTTAAGCCGTAGGTCCCGGCTGTCATTTGTAAGTCAGTGGCCCAAATAGTCTGACAACCAGTCTTACCAAGGGGTTTCGTATTACCCAGTACTAACTGGGTTGTGGAGGTCAGATAAGCAGTCGCTTCATGTAAAATATTGGTATTCAGCTGCATCCGGTTAGACTGGAAGCCGACCCCAACATAGTTGGAAATAGGCTAAGCAGATGATGAGATGCATATACAATTCATCGGAGGAGCTCGTGGCTAAATAATAAAAGCCGCTCGGTTCGATCTTCAGGTTAAGCCGCGCTTGCCTGGGTTGGTACGTGGATGGGTGACCACCGATTGTATACCAAGGGGTATCTATCATATTACCTAGTACAAACTGAGTTGTAGAGGTCAGATAGGCAGTCGCTCCATGTGAGATACTGATATTCAGCTGCATCCGGTTAGACTGGAAGCCGAACCCGACTTAGTTTTATATAGTTGTATTTAGAAGTTCTACCTACTCAGTCTAAAATAAATCACGTCTACACGTGTCTGCAATAACTCCTAGTCATTCAATACTATGTTTTGGCATTTATGCTTAAAATTGTGATGAATTCGTTAAAGTATAAATTAAAAAAACACGTAATTTACAATCATAGAAACAGTTTACTAATTGACTGGACTGGGATTGCCTCGTTGATCTTGGTGTCGCCAGTGCAACTGCTAAGCATGAGGTCCTGGGTTCGATTCCCGGGTCGGACAAAGTGTCACTTTTTTTCCATCAGAAATTTCTCAGTAGCAGCCACGAAGTCTGGATTTGGTCCGGTTGATGGCAATAGATTCGCTCCCTATTTAATGGGGTTTAAACATACCTGGCGAAATGTGGGTGTACTATTAAGTACACCTCTGCCTAGCCCTTCCGCGATTTTAGGCGTGATGTTATGTTATGTAATTAAGATAGTAGAAATTCATAAACTGCTCTTCTAAATTTGTTTAACGAGGACAGTTTTCATAAAAATGGAAAAAAAAATGGATGACATCATCATTACTGATGTCACATGTCATACTGTCTTATGTAAATGTAGATAACCACATTTATTTTCTTGCAATCATTGGAAGTATGACTACAGTCATCCACAGATGCTGCCGGTCGTCTCACGGATTGGTACGAACTCCTAACCTAACCCATCATCTTTGACGTCATTCCTGGGAAAAACAACTCGCAGCCGGAACTACACGACTACCGACGTAAACGCACTAAGTTAATCTTTTTAAAACGAGAATACTATGCTCTTTCATGTAATGATAGTTATCTGTCCAATTAATAACTTTTAATAGACTTGTTCGCAAAACTATAAACGAAATCTGTCAAATTTTACAGTCATTTAAATAGTAAAAAAAGATATTTATTGCATACAAAAGTCTTGAAAGATTGGACTTTAAATTAATTACAGTATTTACCATGTTTAACTGTTGTTTCTAATTAAATATTATGGTTGCGATAATTAAGTTCTAGTATTGATCTTTCTAGGAGATTAATTAATTACTTTGATGTGTGCAAACGGCACAGCAAGCTACCTGAAACTGTAAAATTTTCCCAATCAACCTTGAACCTAAAGCTTTAGCGATAAAGTTGAAAATCTATAACATAAAGAAATTTGACATATTGTAGCTTGCCGTACTGTACTTATTTTATACAATTGTAAAATAACCGCTAGCTAAATGAGCGAACTGAAATGACGAGTGTCAGAATACGTGGAATAGGCCCTAATGAAACAATACATAACGCTAACTCGTCATTATCTGCCTAGCCTTTCCCAACCACCGCGATTCTCTCGCTCGTGGACACGGCCCCTAAGTTGGAGTCGGCTTCCAGTCTCACCGGATACGGCTGAATATCAGAATATTACTTAGAGCGACTGCCCGTCTCACCTCCACAACCCAATAAGTACTGGGTAATACGATACCCCTTGGTAAGACTGGTTGTCAGACATTCGGGCCACTACCTGTAACGACTGTCAAAGATTTTCGAATGACAGCCAGGACCAACGGCCTAACGTGCTACTATCTTCGCAAGAAAGAACGTTTCACAACATTGTTGCTTTCACTATCAAACGTTGCTAGCAACAATCTTGCAAAACTTTCATCTATATTGAATATGAAAATGGAACATAGGCATGTTTCTATCAACCAAAGACATTCAAATATTTATGAGTCATAGACGGGACAAGCCGAAGAAAGTCGTAATCCATTACTTGTTACTACTTAGTTAGTTAACGCTATCTGATGTCATGCGCCCCTTGTCAGGTAGCATTCGTATGTCAAAATAGAAAATGTACAGCCTCAAAATTTTTGCATGAAAATATTCCCAATGTCCGCTCTATGAATCTTTTAAATTTCTTTGCTATCAACACAGTAACATCCCATGTTGCCCGCAATACAAAATCCATGTATCTGAAAAAGAACGCACTGAAACTTCAAATACCCTACAATTAATGCGACCATCATCATCATCATTACAGCCGAAAGACGTCCACTACTGGACATATAAGGCCTCTAAAGAGGGGGTTTTGCCATAATCGCCACGCTTGGCAGGCGGTTTGGCGATCGCAGTACGGTTGTTACAAAAGCACAGAGTACACTGCTGCCCAATTACTGGTAAGCCCCTTCGACACCCACGGGAAGATATGCCACCATGCGTCGCACCAATTTCTTTCATCATCCGTCCACATCAGACAATCGCATTAGCTCTGAAACCTAGCAATAAATTAGATATCATTTATTAATACACTCGGACGCGTCGTGGGCGGAGTGCTAAAATTTTATGAGCAAAATTCAACCTGATGCAATGTGGTACCATGGGAGATTATCGCGGGACCAATCCCACGATATAGTTTGTCAGTTACAACATTAGTTGTTAGATGTGTTTATTATTAATTGGTCTGGTAATCGTTTTTGATATTTAAATTAGTATTGCATTTAACGGGTTTGTAAAAGAATTGTGAGGGTAATATGAATAATAATTTTAATAGTAAGTTTATCCAAGTATGCTTTGGATAAAACGGATCAAATCGCAACTTTGCTGCTACTTGATTGAAGTTGCACCAAAGTTGTGAACTATTATTTTAAATCCATATCATATTTTCTCAAGGTTAATACTTAGATTCAGCTACACTGAGAAGTCTTTAAAAGTTGTCTATTTATAGTTAACAGGAAACCCAGCCAGCTGACCATACCTCTACCTGTACTGAGGACTAACCCCAATCAAAGTCCATTGCTAGGCATTGGCCTCCCTCAAGCTGTGCCTGAACTACCTGGCCTCTGCCTCCAGCAACCAGTCTTTCCCTGCCACCAGGACTAACTCGAGTAAGTCCATGGTAATTTTCAATGGGCAAGGCAAAGTGCTAATTTCTGGAGTAGCCACTTTGTGGAGCGTGACACAGCCAGAAGGTGTCGCGACAGATCTCTTAGAAGATGATGGTACGAGCTGGACAAAACCAACAACCAGTGGTCCACATTAGTCCTTTTTTTTTGTTTTTTAGTGATGGGAAATTATCAAATGACTTCTCCCGCTCTGAGCAGAGCGGAAGGGAGTGTCAGATTTGTACTGACTAAAACCCATCCATGTTCCTTCCTTGCCCTTTGTGTTCCAGGGCCACGGTATCTCTTTCGAACAGTCTGCAGCCCGTCCACATTAGCCCTGGATCAAAACAACTGAAGTCTTGGGGGGAGGCCTTTACGTAGCAGTTGGATGATGCAGGCTAACAGTATCAGTAAGGGAAAGCGTAAATAAATTGTGTTCCGTACCTCAAAAGGTAAAAAGGTACCCTTATAAGATCACTCGTCGATCGATCGTTTGTCGGGCGGACCTAGCAAGTTGAAATTTATACTACATACTGAGGTCTATAGTCCATATTAGTTGTATAAAAATCAAGGTACGATAAAAAGATATGAACAAATTTAGATTTTCGCGAAAACTTGTAAGTACCAAAATATACCTTAATTTTCAACTTTTTTATTTTTCGGAGCTTTTCCTTTTGTGCTGTAAGACCTTGCTTTTAACCAAAACTGACAATTCTAGGTCAACCGGAAGTACCCTATAGGTTTTGGGTCGAAAACCCCTATGGTAGTTCCCGTTGACCTAGAATCTCGAAATTTGGCAAAAAGCAAGGTCTTACAGCATATGTACAGGAAACAATGTGAAAACCACGAATATGTTGTTTAATAAAAAAATACCTAAAAGTTTATACGGAACCCTCGGTGCGCGAGTCCAACTCGCACTTGGCCGGTTTTTAACACGACATTTTTACATTTGCCTTATACAGTTTATTTTGAAATACTTACTCAGGAATGCCAACAATTAATTGACCTCATCAAAACAGTAATTTGCATAAAATGTCAATAGCTATTAAAGCCAGTCAATAATAATTAATTAATTTAAGTATTGAGATAACGTGATAGTTTCCGTAACAGCCTTAAGTAGCATTTAACTTGAGAAGTTCCATAATTACTAAAAAACGGATATAGAAATATATAGAGGATAGATAAACGAGAGGATCTGTTAATAATACTAATTATTTAGAAGTTCCGCAGTAGAATATGAAAAAGTATTAATTTATACAAAACTATTTTTTTCCCGCGGCTTTGCTAGCGTTTTGGTCAGGAATTACCCCACGTGAACGTTTTAAATATAGCCTATGACAATCGATGATACTATAACTTCTCATTAGTAAAAGAATTTTCGGAATCAGATCAGTCGTTCCGGAGATTATCCCCTACATACAAACTTAATCGTTTTATAATATTAAGTACTAGCTTTTGCCCGTGGCTTCGCTTGCGTTCATTTGAAAATCAATTAGGGTCATAATTCAATCATGATTTGAAAAACACGTGGCGTCATCTATCTATTATCATAAGAACGTTATTGTTGTTTTACTCGGGAACAGTACTTTTTTTCGGGATGAAAGGTACCCTATGTCCGTTCCTGTACACCTGACAACGTTTATGCAAAATTTCAGGATGATCGGTTCAGTGGTTTAGGCGTAAAAAGGTAACAAACAAACAAATAAACTTACTTTCACATGCGTTTATAAATGTTGTTACGAGTATATTAATTAATTAAAGTAAGGGTAGCACTCGACCTGGAAATCGAACCCAAGACTGCACGCTCAGTAGGCGCGCATGCCATCACCACAACGTGGCAGTCCAGGCAGCAACGTAAAATACGTTTAGTCTTTTTTTTTGCTAAATATTAAAGCTTTCAGCTTTGTCATTCAACGAAGCCATTTGACGTTGCCGTTTGATCACCATATTCGGTCGCATAGATCAAAGGATAGACGTGACATTTACGGTTGTGACAAATTGCAAACTTACATGCAGATTTTGACCTATCAGCAGCTGAACCTCAAAAACGAATTAATTGCTTTTGATTCATCACCAGCTTAACAGAAAGCATGTTTCCTTTACCAAATATTTTTACCCAACCGTTAAATCCCCTGATATTCAAATCACACTATAATCTTTATTACGCAACAAGTTTAACACTTCGGGCATCTTCGTCTTCTTTCGGCAATCGTGTCCTTGCTTCGTCTAATTACGGTTTGTAAAGCAAAAAATGCTTCCTGGGATGTTCAATCTGATATTTTTTGGGCAACAATGGCTCTGAGTGTGTCATGCTTTGCCCACATTAGTCGTAATAGCGTGACCATAGCTATTTGGCGGGACCTGTCATAGTTCAAGGTTATAAAGAGACGTTCACAATAGATTCGAAATCGTCGCGATCGTTTGTGATTATTAATCGTCTAGATTGTTATCGTTTTAGTGACATTCTTGGATAGTTATAACTGTGCTTTTAGTTAATAGATTGAGGCAATAGCCGTTTATATCATGAGAAACTTAGAATGATCCTACAACACACGAAGCAACGATTTGCATAAGCTCCCCGTTAATTAAATTAAATCTCTATGGGTTTGAAGCAAATCACTATTGAAATATTTTACTAGATGCTGGTTAATTATCTCTCAAAACGGTGAAATAAAATATCGTAGGAAACGGGCATGAACTATAGCCAAAAATTCAGAGACATACACATGTGCCAACTACCAAGCCGCACTATAGCCCACTTCCTGTCATAGAGAAAGGAGCATGTGTCCGAGCCGCTGAGCTATGGCAACATTATACGCTGCACATTTTGGGCAAATCAATTTACTTTATCTTATTATACTTATTCGAAATTGTAACCCTTTAACTCCATCCACGTCATCAGCACGCAAATTGCCTGACATAACTTAGCGCGTTGATTTACCGTGTAATATTAAACGCAGCTATCAGTAAGGCAAGTGTGTGCGCACGTTTATTTGCCTTCGTCGCAATGTTAATAGTGTCCTGAGGCGCTTTGACCACAGATTGAGACAATTACAACTGATTGCGGATCAGATTGTGTTACTGTATTTTTTTGGACTGTGTCTTTTATGTGATTTATGCCATAAATTGTATTCGCGTGTGAGAGAATCTTTGTGGAATGTAAAAGTATGGGTTAATGCATTGTGGAGTATTTGGTGGTCTTCTCCGAAATTTACTAGAGGCTAGAGGACATTTTCACAGTTCTTATTATGATGATAATGTGAATAATAGCTTTGAACTTTAAACCCAAATTGCTACAAACGTATTAGGTGGGGAATCCCGTAAAGTCGCTTTATTGATGACAAAAAATTAAGGTATTATCTATATACATATAATAAGACAGTAAAAAAACTTAAAAAAAAAAATTGGGGGGTGTTTAGAAACAGTAATAGAGCACGAATCCAAAAAAAAAATCTGTCTGTTTGTCTGTTTGTCTGTACACGCTAATCTTCGGAACTACTCGACGGATTTGAATGATTTTTTTTTTGTTGTATAGGTATTAAGTCTGGGCAAAACATAGGCTATAATTTATCTTGAAAACTTGAACACCTGATGCAGAACCGCAACAGACCAGCTAAACTATAAGAGATACAAAAATGGTACCATAGCAAAAATTGTTCCACGTAATGAGCATTTTCTGCTAAGAGAATAAATTTGAAGATCTGGAACAGCTGATGTGGAACTCCAAGAGCCCAGCCACACTATAACATATACAGGGTGTCCCAAAACTCAACGTCAAGCCGAAACGGGGTGACAGGATTGATCATAACCATCACGAGAAAAATCTGAAAAAAAATCTATCCCATGCAGTTTGAAAATTATGGGCATTTTAAGAAAAACCTAGAAATTTGATCAAACTGTACCATTTTTCGGTTATTGTGGTTATTATTTTTTATTTTTGTTCATTTGAACTTTAGAAACGTAATTCTAAATAACATTTCTAGAATCCCAATAAAAAATAATGACACAATTGCCTTAAGTTCCCGAGAATTGAGACTATTTGTTAAACTACGAATTTAAAATTTTCAAGATTCGTCGACTTTGACAGGCCCTCCTATAAAAAAAATGTACTAGAGTGCCTTGGCGAGTAGCATTAAAAGTTGGCGCATTTAATCAGAATTCTAAAATGGTACAATACTTGTTAGTTCCATACAATAGAAAAGAGTAAAAAAATTAAAACCTCAAGTAACCCGATTTTTGCTATCAGATTTTACTCAGTTAAAATGTTTTTAATTCGCACAAGCTCTAGGTAGGTTCTTAATTTTAAGGCAAAATGATGAGAGAGATGGATAATGGGTATGTTTGCCATGAGTGAGCGAGACAGATAGTGACGCCACGCATTGAGACGGAGATGCGTCGTTTAAACGAGTGCGAATGAAACAGATAGATGCTATGGCATCTATCTGTTTCATTCGCACTAGTTTCAGCCAAGCAAATGGCTACGCTACCAGTCCGACACCAACCAGTTAGTACGTTTCGCTCATTCGTCTACTGCGCACGTTCGTATTCGCTTGTGTTGATTTAGTACTGACAACTTTGGCTTCTCTTTTTGGACTTGAATCTTTGTGAATTGGACTTGTTGATAACATACCGGCAACTTTGGCTTCTCTCTGGACTTTTGTGTTGGCATCCTTTTTATCTACCATGCCTACGCGCTACACTTCACAAGAATATGCGAACATGCACCTCATTTATGGGGAATGCAGATGCAACGCAAGTGCTGCCGCTAGACTTTATCGTGAAAGATATCCAAATTTAGAGCGCTACCCGGATCACCGCGTGTTTGTTAATGTGCACCGTTCACTCACAGAGGGCGGCCATTTCCCGAATCAAATACAGGCTGGAGGTAGACCTGTGTTTCCTTTCCAGGAAGAAGTATTGCAAGAGGTCGCACGTGACCGAAGTATTTCCGTACGTGGAATTGAAGAAAGAACGGGAATACCGAAAAGCACTGCTCATCGTATTTTACAAAGAGCCGAAATGCATCCGTTTCACGTACAACGAGTTCAAAGTCTTCTACCTCGAGATTATCAGGAAAGGATTTCTTTTTGTAGAACAATGCTACAGAGGCATAATGAGAATCCCCAATTCATCCAAAAAATTCTCTGGTCAGATGAATCGACATTTAAAAAAGATGGTTACATGAACTTGCACAATTATCACGAGTGGCATGTGGAGAATCCACATTTAATGCGAGAAGATAGATCCCAGTATCGTTTTAAAGTAAACCTGTGGACCGGAATTTTAAACGGTAAAATTATTGGGCCTATTGAACTGCCTGAGAACTTGAATGGAACTAATTACCTACATTTTTTAAGAGAAGATTTACCAACCCTGTTAGAGGACGTACCACTAGCAGATCTTCGCGACATGTGGTTTCAACAAGATGGCTGCCCAGCGCATTTCGCAGTGCAAGTAAGAGATTTCCTTGACCAGGAATATCCGGGAAGGTGGATTGGACGTTCGGGCACTATCTCGTGGCCCGCCCGTTCACCAGATTTAAATCCCCTGGATTTTTTCTATTGGGGAGTTCTCAAAGAAAAAGTTTACTCAAAGCCCATTGAGAACGTAGCCGACCTGCGTGAACGCATTTCTCAAGCAGCTGAGGCGATCAACTCTCGAAGATATGCCCGACTAATAAGTAGATCTTTTTTAAAAAGATGTAGGGCTTGTATTGAGGCTGATGGTAAACAATTTGAACATTTATTGTAATAAAAAACGTTATTTCTCTATCATCTGACTTTTATTCCAACAAACCTAATTATTTTACTAATTTTACTAACTTTTTTTCACTTTGGTAAAAGTGGCGTCACTATCTGTCTCGCTCACTCATGGCGAACATACCCATTATCCATCTCTCTCATCATTTTGTCTTAAAATTAAGAACCTACCTAGAGCTTGTGTGAATTAAAAACATTTTAACTGAGTAAAATGAGATAGCAAAAATCGGGTTACTTGAGGTTTTAATTTTTTTACTCTTTTCTATTGTATGGAACTAACAAGTATTGTACCATTTTAGAATTCTGATTAAATGCGCCAACTTTTAATGCCACTTGCCAAGGCACTCTAGTACATTTTTTTTATAGGAGGGCCTGTCAAAGTCGACGAATCTTGAAAATTTTAAATTCGTAGTTTAACAAATAGTCTCAATTCTCGGAAACTTGAGGCAATTGTGTCATTATTTTTTATTGGGATTCTAGAAATGTTATTTAGGATTACGTTTCCAAAGTTCAAATGAACAAAAATAAAAAAGAATAACCACAATAACCGAAAAATGGTACAGTTTGATCAAATTTCTAGGTTTTTCTTAAAATGCCCATAATTTTTAAACTGCATGGGATAGATTTTTTTTCAGATTTTTCTCGTGATGGTTATGATCAATCCTGTCACCCCGTTTCGGCTTGACGTTGAGTTTTGGGACACCCTGTATAGGAATGACGTCTTAGCAAGAGTTGTTCAGACTGATAAGCACTCTCTGTTGACGTATAAAAATTGAAGATGTGGAACACCTGTCGTGGAGCTCCAAGAGCCCAGTAACACTATAATATATATAGGAATGACGTCTTAGCAAAAGTTGTTCAGCCTGATGAGCACTCTCTGATGACGAATAAAAATTGAAGATCTGGAACACCAGATGTGGAAATTAAAGCTATCACTAATTTCACTGTATTTCTACCAAAGGGTATCGTATTACCCAGAACTAACTGGGTTGTGGAGGGCAGATAGACAGTCGTTCCATGTAAAATACTGGTATTCAGCTGCATCCGGATGTACTGGAAGCCGAACCCAACAGCACTACATATTATAACACAATGTTCTCCGCCGCGTCTATCTGTCGGATTTTCATGTTGTTTTCTTAAATAGATAGAGTGGTTCTCGAGGATTTTTTTTTTATATTTGTTGGAGGTGTTGGAAAAAAATAAGCCGTCTGGGGGAGCTTTCAACGAAAACGCTGCCCTTTAAGATATAACAAAATGATGTATGGTATAATTGTATATCTTATATAGGTCTACAGAAAAATCCACTATGGCTTATGTCTATCTCTTAAGGATAATATACTATATCCATTTTAATACTTTGAAAATGGGCAAACTAGGTTCCCATGAGTTGAGGGAATGGGATCATTATGATTACTTTTGGTCGCGATAACCGATATCCACGCAGGCGAAGCCGCGGGCATCAGCTAGTAAGTCATATAATCGGGTATTTTGTAAATCCCAATGAAATCTTTTAACAGAAAAACCCATCTAGGTACTAATTAAAATGATGCTAAAGACTTAAAATGATATTAAAATCACAAATCAAGAAACTGTAAAATTCCAAAAATAGATCACAAAAGCTGCGTTCAAAATAAGGGTCAAGGCCGAACTGTGTTAGTCACTCGCTCGCTAGTCCACGCCAGTGAATGAACGAGTAGTGCGTGGGTGTTTGTGTACCTAATTAATTCTATACGCTAATGAACGATAGTACTCATTGTCAATGTGCATCGATAGCTTATTTGGGATCTGTGAGTCAGTCGACGTGGGCTTTAGACGACAATTTCGCAAGCGAATGGGCTTAAAAGCTTTTGAGCTAGTATTTGTTCTTAACTGAGGTAATAAACCCAGTTGGTCGTAATCGTAAGACGTCGGTTAGATGAGCGAAAGGTCGTCAGCTCCCAAGTTATCACAAGTACAATTTACTTATTAGTTAGATAAGTGGGCAGAAACTACTCAGTGCAGTTATGGCTTATTGGCCACCATAGAACTCCAATGTTAATAGTACGATTGTAAAAGTGTTAATAATCGTAGTCTGAACATTGGAGTTTGTAATCAAATTTATAGACGAAACTATGGAAGAGGTAAAAGGTCATACTTGCTTTTAGCTACATCTGGTTTGTAATAATCCTACAATATATATTATATGTAGTTTTAATGGCTAAGAATAGAATAAACGACTATATTATACTTTAGCACGACATTTATTTGAAGTGTATAAAACTGCACAATATAATATTAAATCTTACCAAATATATTGAATAATGATTGCGATTTCCTCTGGATGCGACACCCACAAGCCGATTTATATGACATAAATTTAATTTAATTAAAGCTAAATTGTCACGATCCATTGTGCTTCACACCATATTAGCACTAGTGTGAGTCAGTGACGTGGGCTCTAGAAGCCAGTGTTGTAAGATAGTGTTAACCGACACTTGACTCGCCTGTGTCAACACACCCACGGAGTTTGACATCCGATACGTCTCTTTTGGTCACCAAGCGATTAGGATTATTTACAAATATTCAAAGTTTTCTTCAGAACAAAAGAAAATCTGTCTTGGTAGTCTCTTGTTTCTTTGAAATTAAATGCCTGATTTTTTAAAGAGTTCTCGTTATTCAAAAATAACAAAAGTTTTGGTCAGCTGTGAATGGTACGTAAGGTCTGCACTAAGCTACAAGAAATATACGATTTTTTTAAAGACTGGAACTAAAACACTGGAATATTTATTATGCAAGTAAATCGCGAAATATCAAAAAAATCATCAATCATAATTTAATTTCCTTTTTTTTAATTTAATTTCTTTTGAAAATATTACGGGTCACGATCTCCTAAAAACAAAAAGAAATTCCATACTTAAACCAAAGATTTCTCACTATGCCAAATCAGTTACCCATACAACCTCAAAACGGTGTCCAGTACTTACCACACCTTACTTAGCCTATGGGGACACTTAAGCAACATTAACTTAAATCATATAATAAGCTCTGTTTAATAGTAATGAGTGTACTTAGACGCATGTCAATTGGTACTTCGACGTAATGGTCATGTTGTTATTCTATTCACGTTTGTAGTTATGTTATGATTTCTTATAGTTGTTTATTTTTTCTTCATTTACCGTTTCCAAGCTCATCTTTGGTTATATGACTGTCATTGTCTGCAAATGACAGTTCTTGAATCGCCGACTAAATCCTTACTATAAAATATTATAATTGCGAAAGTAAGTTTGTTTCGTTTTTGTTACCTTTTCACGCCTAAACCACTGAACCGATCAACCTGAAATTTTGCATATACCTTGTCAGGTGTACCGAAATGGACATGGGTACCTTTTATCCCGAAAAAAGTACTGTTCCCGAGGAAAACAATAATAACGTTCTTATGCTCATAGATGGCGTCACGCGTCTTTCCAATCATGATTGAATTACAAGCAGAGTACAACTCGACTCGCTTTTAGCAGCTTCACCTGTACTAAACTAACTATGTAACAAATCTTACAGGCTTACCCCCTTTCCGGTTTCTGATTGAGCTGACATTTAGCATACATTTTTAGTTTGGATGACAATGCATGGATAACTAGAGCTAGAGACGTCATTCTAAATCCAATATGGCGGACTCCCAAAGATGTTAGTTACATTTTAAGTTTTAATTTTAATTTTTTATATCTGTATGCATATGCTAATCAACCTAAGTTATTTTTCTTGCGCTAGCAGAACATGTTTTTCCATTATTATTATTTTTTTAACTTTGTGTAGTGTCTGGGTCACCAAGATACAGGCTATGCCTAGTTTGGGACCCGCTGGTAATTATGTCAGTATTCTTTTGCAAGCGAATAAATAAATTTGAATTTGAATTTGAATTTGTTGTTGTCCAACGTAATTACTTAAGAATAAGTATTTTCACAGTTCATTGGTACGTTTATAAAGATAATGCTTTGAGTGATCACAATTCTTATAAGGTTGACATTATAAGAAAGCAACATGAATGGTGTAACCAAGATTTTGTAACAATATTTTGATTCAAAAGAGTATCCATGGACGTTCTTGCCCCGGAAGAGAATTAAACTTTTGGCGTACCATTTTAAATAAATAAATTCTTCTTCATAGAGATCTACGCTTAGTAGTTATTATGCCTTGTGACTGATTGTAGCTTCGCATTATTTTTGTTTTTTACATTAAAAACATTACACGAAACAAAACAAGCAATAAAAAACACACAACACATTAAAAAGTGCTTGTAATTGTCTAATTGCAATAAATGCTTTGAGTTGAGTTGGAGTTTGCAAATTATCCCAATGGATGCAGGACTGCAATCTCAACTAAATCCTGATCTATCTGATATTTCATTACAATGATAAAACGTTCACCATCTCAGTTCAGCCACGATTCTAAAGCTTTACACTTTACTGCCTTGTAGGTCGATGACTCATTTTGCCACGCTGCCATCTACCAGACATTTTGTATGAAGACATACTGTTTAATTACTATTGATTACTTCTCTTTGATTAAGTAATTGTTTAAGATTGAATAACGTATTGAATTTATACCTTGAGCTGTTTGCTTCATTGATTTGGTGAATTAGGGTTATGCCCCCTTTTTTGGCTGATGGCAGCTGTATGTAGGGTTAAGCAATAGTTTGAGGTTGGTATGTCTTCTTGAAATGTAGAAATCCGTCAAAATCAGAAATGAGGAAATCCGTAGACGAACCAAGGTCATCGACATAGCTCAGCGGATAAGCAAGCTGAATTGGCAATGGGCAGGCCACATAGCGCGAAGATTGGACGGCCGATGGGGCAAACAGATACTGGAGTGGAGACTACGCATTGGAAAGCGCAGCGTGGAACGGCCACCTACCAGATGGACCGACAACCTTGTTAAAACTGCAGGGAGTCGCTGGATGCAGGTGGCATTGGACCCGACGTTGGAAATCGATTGGGGAGGCCTATGTTCAGTAGTGGACAGCAACGGGCTGAAATGATGATGATGATGTCTGCTTGAAAATGATGGGCAGTTGTGACCTCTAAGTTAGCTCGTCGATGGTCACTTTTTTGAAGAAAAACTTAGCGTTTTCATAGATTTTCACAATGTGTCATTTACGTTCAGACTACCAGTGTTGTTTAAAGGTGATCGGTGATCTTCAGTTATCCAAAGCTCGACTTGCCTGTTCTTTTCATTACAAAACCCTTTTGCTCCAAGTGTTTTCTACACAAGGTGTTAACGGACTCTTTACGATGTTGTCAACCAAGCATTATGTACATCAAACTAAGTTACTTTACGCAAAAAATATTGCTGGGAAACGTTTATTTTTTGAGGTGAAAGTTCACGTTTTACGGTAGGACTTAATGTAACGCATCCAAAACTTTGTGCTGATAGATAGATTGATTAGTACGGGGTTGATGATGTCTTAAGTAAAAAAAATACATTAAAAACATGTATTTAAAAAAACTTGTGAAAAAGTTAGAAATGTGGGGTATGGTCTAAAATAAAATGATCGCAATAACGGGGAGAACAAGTGCCTTTCGGCTTCGTTAAGAGTCTTTTTACACCCTTTATGTGTTGTAAGATTTCTTTATTAAGTGGTCTGCCAATCGGACTGCCGCGTTGGTCTAGTCATATATTTGTCACAAGCGCAAGTGCTGGAATTGAGGTCCTGGGTTCGATTCACGGGTCGGGCAAAGTGTTATTGAGTTTTTCCATCAGGAATTTCTCAGTAGCAGCCACGAATAGACTCGTCCTCCTATTTCATGAGACATAAACATAACTGGCAAAATGTGGGTGTACTAATAGGTACACCTCTGCCTAACCCTTCGGGGATTACAGGCGTGATGCCATGCTAACTGGTCTGCCAATTGCCACTCTAGCTTGTGACTTTACTTCTTCTACTGACTTCTTTATTTATCCTTTTACAACCAACCTACCTACCTACCTTTGCATTTACCTCAACCTTTGTTCTTCCTTTATTTATTTTATTTATATCTTTGACAATTACCTAAGTTAATTTTCTATCTTTGTGTAACTGACATCTAGTACTTCCTACTCAACGGCGATTCCTAGTAACCATATTATTAAGCAAACATCATAAGGTTTAAATGGCTATCAAAAGTAATGAAACGTGGGTCGTAATACCTCGTAATAATTTATATTGACAATTTCACAATGACACGCAGTTCAATTAATATTTAGTGTTCATTAGACGTTTCAGGTGTCCAGTTAATACGTAATAACTTGTTGATTCTCCTTAAACGCTGGGTCTTACAGTGAAAAGTGGGTCTTTGAATGGGTGAGTCATTTATATCAATTTGCTTTATTGTGTGTTCAAGTTCTTGTTTCCAATTAATGCTATTTCTGCTTAAGCAAATATCAACTTTACTCTAATGAAAATTAAGTTGATTTTAAAATGTGTGGTACATTTACTACAATAACTTCTTAGATGGATATAAAGTCATATTGTAGTAACGTTGAGATAAAAAATAATGGCTCTTTTAAGTAAAAATTTCGAAAAAATCATTTATTTTTGCACAAGTTGAACTCTATGTTTGGGTAGTAAAGTTACACAGGATGGTAGACATCAACGCACAAACGATTACCACATATTTAGTACATCATTCTGAACACCCCTACATAGAATTTTTTCACCCTTCCACCCCGCGTTTTCAAAAAACCATTTTATTTTTTGTTTACATGTTTGGAAACTAAATTGCTAACGCTGTTTACGTGCATAATGCAGGACTTATCGTGATTATTTGTGGGACAAAATGTGAATGGGAGATGTCAATATCATTTCGAAATAATACTATTTCGAAATGATATTGATATAATTATATGTTATGCATAAAATGAAAGATATGAAACTCGGACAGATTCTGATTCATCATCTGCCTAGCCTTTTCCCAACTATGTTGTTGGGGTCGGCTTCCAGTCTAACCGGATGCAGTTGAATACCAGTATTTTACATGGAGCGACTGCCTATCTGACCTCCACAACCTAGTTAGTACTGGGTAATACGATACCCCTTGGTAATACTGGTTGTCAGACTTTTTTGGGCCACTGACTACCCAACGACAGTCAAAGATTTTTAAACCGAGACCAACGGCTTGCCGTGCTTTCCGAGGCACGGAGGAAACTCGATAAGTAATGGGTGGTCACCCACCCAGAGACCAACCTAGGCAAGCACAGCTTAACTTAAAGATTGAACCGAGCGGCTGTTATTATTTAGCCACGAGCTCCTCACAGACACGAGACGGACAGATTGTGATTACTGTAGTAAAAGTTTAGACAACCACAATTAGAGCCAACTGATCCTCATTCGCCTGCCCTTAACCAAATTTATTTAGGGTCGGGTTAGCATGGCTTCTTCTTTACTTAGAGCCAAACTAATAAACAATGAAAAGATAAGGAGTTAAGAATAAATAATCAAGCAACAGCTGCTGACCTTGAGGCCACGAGTCCGATTCCCAGGTCGAGCAAACTATTATTGGGCTTTTCCATTATGAAATTCTCAGTAGCCGCCACGGAGTCTGGATTTTGGCCCGGTTGATGGCAGTAGGCTCACCCACATATTACATGAGATTTAAAACATAACTGGCGAAATGTTGCTAATAGGCATCGTGAGGAAACCAGCCTGCCTGACAGATATTTCTCGACGGCATGTACAGCCAAGTCAGTGGCCCATGGGCGGCACGAAAACTCTGACACCAGGTTTAGGTTAAGAACACCTTCGCCTAAAGCTCCAGAGATTACAAGTTGTCCAGAAAATTCAACAGACGAAAATACTGTAAACAAATCCAAACTACTTTGCTTGACTAATTGATTAAATATTTAATAAAAATACCTTCATAAAATATCCATATGATTTAATAACCAAAAGTTTCCCCTTCACTACCGTATCCATAAAACTCAATCACGGAGCAATTCAATTGAAAATTAAGGAAAAATGCATGCGGAAAGCATTGCTGCTAATAGCTGCATTACTAACATATGTGGTTGGAAGTCGTGACGGCGTGGAGGTAGACCTTCGCAGCGTGGTGATAAAGTTTTATATCAACTGACTAATCACCGCAGTTGTTAGACGTGATTTGTGTTTTAAAGGCTTTATTTAGTTAGATGTTTGTTAGTAATTATGAATAGGTAGATGCTTTAAGGATATACGCTTGCCTAGGTTGGTCCGAGGGTGGGTGAGCCCCCATTACATGCTGAGTTCCCTCTGTGCTTCGGGAAGCACGTGACGCTGTTAGACCTTGCTGTCATTTGTAGACCTTTGTCAAACATTTGTGTGTGTGTGTTTCTTTGTTCGTTGGATTTGGGTTTTGGTACAGGTAGTCACTGGCCCAAAAGTCTGACAACCAGTCTTACCAACGCGTATTGTTATATCGTATTACCCAGTACTAACTGGGTTGTGCAGGTCAGATAGGCATTCGCTCCATTTAAAATAGGTATAGTCAGCTGCATCCGGTTAGCTTGGAAGCGGACGGCAACATAGTTGGGAACAAGCTAGGCAGATGATAATGATGAAATGTATGTAAAACAATCAAGTCAGCCTGTTGCAGTCCACTGCTGGACATAGCCCTCTCTACTCTAAAGAAGAAGTTATACAGATATAAATTATACTACAGAAGATTTTCGACTAACAGCCGAAGTATTCCCATTTGAGCACCGATTTCAAGAGCACCAATGCTTGGAGCACCAAAGATATTCCCTTTGCTCAAAAGGGAATATCTATGGTGCTCTTGAAATCGGTGGTCAAATGGGAATACTCCCAACAGCCACCCATTCATACATTCATTACTAGACACATTACAAAAAAAAATCTCTTTACAACTATTACCAAACAGCTGACCTAAGGTACAATCACGCGAAACAGTTATTACCTATCATCCTATTAACTCACCGTTGTACAGAACTGTACCGGCCACCTGACCTTTCGCTACACCTAGAGAGTTTCAAGGCAAGAGACGAACATATTAATTTTGTCGCGAATTGCGAAATAAAAGCTATGTTTTAAATTATATTATTACTGGTTTACTGTTGTGCAATAGAACATTTTATGTTTTGCTCACGCGTTCACTTGCAATCATTATAAAATATTTAGGTACGTTCAGAGACCAATCGAGCCATAACAACCCAGTATACGCGGATCTCTTATTGTACAGACAATCTATACAAAGCGAGGCCATGGTATAGTGGAAATGTATAGCTTGATTTGTCGCTGTGTGTACAATAACATTGCCAATCAACCTGCTTATAAGCGGACGTCACGCGGTTTCATCCGCGTAGTTCCCGTTCCCGTGGGAGTAAATAAAATAAAATAAAAATAAAAAAGCCTTTTATTTCTTCCAGAAAATGCTAGTTTACAAGTTAATTTAGTTAGTATCAAGTTTTTTTTTTTTGTAGTTTATTTATAAATGGAATCTAGTAGTTTCAGTTTTATATAATGAGTTTAAGATATGTCATTATCGTAGTAAATACCTATTTTTAATAAAATTATGCTGTAAGAACATGATTTTTTATAGATAATGGCCTTTCGTGCGCGAGTCCGACTAACACATGGCCGTTTTTTTTATATTTTTTTGTGTGTGCACTTGTGGCATGTGCCAAATAAATGTGTTTTCTTTCTTTCTCCCATATGAGACTATCTTTTAAGACCATTTCCATCAAAAAAATTAGGAACAAGATTCATAAAATTGCTCTCAAACATGAATACATCGTTTAAATCCATCATAAAATAAAGCTTTACTAATCAAATCAGTACTAATCAAAACAGCGATCCAAATGCAATCCTAACATCAAAAAAATAAAGCCTCGTGTCGACCAACCAATCAATAAATCATTAAAAATGGCACATCCTTCAGAAAGAACATTGACTTTTGACCTCAAATGATAATAATGTTTTTATTATAAAAACCGTTACTTTTGAATCATTGTAAGCTACCGGTATTTAATCTTAATTCTATTAGGAATGATGACATTTTTATTAATAGTGGGCGAGTTGTGATGACACTGTGAAAGAATGTGTGAATTGTGGGTCGTTGGTTCGAGTTCCGTGTGGTGAAGATTTGTGTCACAGCTGGATATTGAGGTAATGATTATATCATGTAGTTTTTTATGCCAAAAATATGCAACTTAACCTTACATTAGAAAATGCGGTTTGTATCTGTGTAATCAAATTCTCATATTTTTGATCTAGGATTCAATATTAAAGACTTCAAATCAATACTCAATCTTTGCTGATCATTAACTTCCAAAGAGGGACAGATAACGCCAGTAGCAAATCGTTTTCCAGTACTAAAAGCGAAGTGTTTAATCGCAGCAAGGAAGACCTGTTCACATGGAGATTCATAGACGACTCTGCCTTTTTTTTTCGGATGGGAAATCATCAAATAACTTCTCCCGCTCTAGGCAGAGCGGAAAGAAGTGTCAGACTTGTTCTGACTAAAACCCATCCATGTTCCTTCCTTGCCCTTTGTGTTCCAGGGTCGCGTACCCGCAGTATCTCTTTCGAACAGTCCCGCAGCCCTGGCAGGCATCGGCTCTTGCGGGCCCCTCCCTGTTTGAGACGAGAGTCGTCGCCTTGGAGTGTAAATGTAATGTAGTTTAACAACAGATGGGGCACTATCTAAATAGGTATCGTGTCCTATGGTTTGCACATTATGTACCATTTTTTTATTACTGAATGTTCCGTTCCCATAGATCGTGAAAACGGTTTTGTGGGGCGTAGCTCTTAATTAAGATTTTTTATAAACTTTCTTTGAATAAATAAATTATTACAGGAGCAGATGGACGCTACACAAAGTGCAAACCAAACTCGTCGCCAAATTTTGGGGCTGATTTCATTAAGATTACCATACACAGTTCGATAGGCAGAGAAGAATAATGATGAAGTCATAAAGAAATACGGAGGAAAAGACACGTGTAGACACTAATAACTGAAGAAAGGGGCAGAAAGATGATAAAAGGCGAGTATGAAGAGGAAGTGGTCAGTATTATATTTGGAAAGTCGCTGCAAATATGGCCACCACCACCTGGACATACTCCTATTCTCGTTTAATACACAATTTTTCTAAATAACACCTCTATCTGCCTCGTTGGTTTTGAGGTCCTGGGTTCGATTCCGAGGTGGGGCTAAGTGGGTTTTGCCATCAAGAATGTCTCAGTAGCAACCACAGAGTCTGGATTTGCGCCCAGTCGATGGCAATAGGCTCGCCCCCTATTACATTTGCGAAATGTGAGGGTACGGTAAGGTACACCTCTGCCTTACCCTCCGGCAATTACTGGCGTGATGTTATGCTATGTTGAAAATTACACACCAAAATTGTTGTAGGCAATTCAACGAATACTGGTAGCCATCTCCATTATAATATTTTGCATTAATTTAAGCGAGATGAACAAGGATATCATATCTCTTCGGTCATCACTATGAATATTAATATCGTTTCAAGTGACACAACTTGCCGCCGATCACATTCATTTCAACTTTATCACAGAAAATCCCAGAAGGTTGACTATGAAGAGTGAATGGAAGAAACTTAAACTTTTTTTTGTTACCATTGCCACAAATATCAAATTGTGAGGAATTACAAAGGAACAAGAAGATGAAAGTGCTACATTCGCAAAGGTATATACGCCATCAGACACCTCAAGCTACTACAATCTGTCAAATGTCTGTAATAGATTCTCAACTTCATAGCTAAAGCATTAGGTTCAAGGTTGATTGGGAAAATTTGACAGTTTCGGGTAGCTTGATGTACTGGCAATTATACCTTCCCCTAAAACGAATGAGGTAATATATATATAATATCTGATAAACCTATCAAATATTGCTGAACAAAACAGATTAGGACTAAAATATATCTACATAATATATGAATATTCAACAAAACTGTCTATTACATTTCTGTTCGAATCTTTTTTGTTAAGTGACAGTATTCACTGCTAATACAGGTGAAATTACTCTGTGCTCCCAAGTTCTAGATCTAACCATCCAGTCAGCATCTGGGGTCGGCTTCCAGTCCACTCCACAACCCAGTTAGTAATGGGCAATACGATACCCCCTGATAAGACTGGTTTTTAGACTTTTGGGCCACCTGTAACGACTGACAAAGATCTACAAATGGCAGCCGGGACCAAAGGCTTAACGTGCTTTTCGAGGCGCGGAGGAAATTCGGTATGTCATATGGTCACTCATCCAAGTACAAGCAAGCACGGCTTAAAGATCTACCAAGCGGTTTTATTTGAGCTCTAGTTAAGTAAGGTAATCGACCTCGGGTTTTCTTAGAATAGGCTTACTGTTCGGTTATCTATTTTGTGACAAAACGAAACTTATCGTAAACATACATATTTATTGATGATCAGACAATCATATTAATGGACAAATGGGGCTAATAATTTATGTTTTAGGTTGTAAATATAACTTGAGAGTCCTTGCTTTTATGATGATGTTAATTGATCTAGAATGTATATTATGCGGTAGCTAAATGTGAATATGTAAGTGAGGTTATGTCTACTAGCAAATGAAGCGGATTTAGTTACTTTATGTTATATATTGGGATTTAGTTACTTTGCAATATATTGTTTCGATACAAATGCATAACATAAACGTAACATCATGCCTGTAATCACTGACGAGTTAGGCAGAGGTGGACCCTTTTCTACTCCCACATTTCGCCAGTTAAGTATGAGCCTCATGTAAAAGGCGAGCCTATTGCTAGTAACCGGGCACAAATCCAGGCTCCGTGGCTGCAACTGAGAGATTCCTTGATAGAAAACCCTGATGTCGATGCTTAGCTGTCGCTCTTGCGACCACCAGGTCAACGTGGCAATATATTTTTATACCCTGCAAGGCACTACATACCGGTACGCGGTTAGAGGGTAGTCACTTCTTGTAAAATTGATGTTGACACTGGTATCCAATGTTTCCACTTGGACTGGAAGCTGATCCAAACATAGTAAAAAGGCCTTGTAGATCATGATTTTGTGTGGTACTATGTGTTAAAGTTACTAAGTGAGAAAGGAGCTCGTGGCCAAATAATAACAGCCACTCGGTTCGATCTTTAGGCCGCGCTTGCCTAGATTGGTCCGTGGATGGTTGACCACCCATTACATACCTAATTTCCTCCGTGCCTCGGAAAGCACGTTAAGCTGTTGGTCCCGGCTGTAATTTGTAGATCTTTGACAGTCGTTACAGGTAGTCAGTCGCCCGGATGTCTGAAAATCAGTCTTACCAAAAGGTATCGTATTACCCAGAACTAACTGGGTTGTGCAGGTCAAAAGGCAGTCGCTCCATGTAAAATTCTGGTATTCAGCTGCATCTGGTTAGACTTGAAATCGACCCCACCATAGTCGGGAAAAGGCTAGGCAGATGATGATGTGTCAAAGTTAATCGAATCCTTAAAAGCAATCCTCTTGTCATCCGGTTTTCCAGATTTTGCAATCGACAATTAACCCATTAACTTAACTAATAAGTAAAAAAAAGTCCATCATTATCATTCTCTAGCCTTTATCCCAATTAATTTGGGCAGCATGTCTTCTTCTCTCATACTTCTCTATTACTACACAAAAAATGATATTTTGACGTGATAACGTCTTATAAATCGATGAACGCCGGCTGCACGAAAAAATGTCATGTTTTGCCTGAACCGAGCGTGCAAGCGAGAGCGCGGAACCAACGATAGAGAGACACAATCGGCCTAAGCGTTCGGCTTGTGACGCATCTATGTATTATACAAAATAATGATAATTCAGTGATAATAATTCAATTCAATTCATAAAAGTATGCAATTTTTCAGCAATGTTTTCTTATGTCGTTATCACGTAAAGTTATCGTCCGTAAACCGACTTTACAGACAACCATTTTTTTTTTTCACAAAATGTTCACTCGCCACTTGATGTACTGGCTCCCCGAAACTGTCTAATTTTCCCAATCAACTTTGAACCTAATGCTTTAGTGATAACGTTGAAAATCTATTAAAGAACTTTGACAGATTGTAGTAGCTTTGATGTGCTGGCGTCTGTACATACAGGTTCTAATTCTAAGACCAGCCAATCAAAAATGTCTATTGAAATGTTTATCATAGAGAAGACATTTAAGAATCTCCTTATAAGATTTCTTATTTGCTACTCATTTTACGACGCAATCACATTATCTTTAACCTTAGTTTACACTCAAAGATAATCCTCAAACGCATTAATCAGAATCCCACAACATGTCGTTAGGTGACAAAAGTTTTATACAATTTACTGCCTTTTCGTCGGTAATTTGACCTCTGCTTGCCTCTGTGACTTTAAAAGGCTACTTATGCTAATTTGAAAGACGCAGAATTATAGTCACTTCGATTGAGAATAAAGTTAAGTAGTGCTGTGTAATTTGTGTAGATAATATCTGCTGAATAGCTTTTTATTACTTAGGATAGGATTTGTCAATAGTTATTTCATGAATAAATCATATTTATTTCTGTAAATTGGTTTTACAAAACACTTTTACACGTCACTTCATATTATGTTTTAAAGCTAGATGAGGCCGGTGTTTCATACCTGACTACTCTGAGAAGAAACAGCTGAAACAAACTCAGAGGTCACTGTGTCTTTCAAAGTCCGGACATTGGTTATATCATATGAGGGTCATGCAGATTAATGTCTGAGATGGTCTTTTGAAGAAATGACCTTACAGATTTGAGTGGACCTGCCCAGTCAGTGTAAGCATTAGTCAGTGATCGTGTAACTCGAATCGACTTTCAATAGCACATTTATCATATCAAGCATTTTGCAAACTTGCAAACTTCTGCTGATAAACGCCTTATTCTAAAAAGCTTGTATGTATTTGTAATATTCATCATCATCTGCCTTTTTACAACTATGTTGGGATCGGCTTCCAGTCTTACCGGATGTTACTGAATACCAATATTTTACACGGAGCGACTGCCTTTCTGACCTCCACCACTCAGTTAGTACTGAGTAATACGAAACCCCTCGATAAGACTGGTTGTCAGGGGTTTTTTGGGCCATTGACTACCTGTAACGACCGTCTAATATCTACATATGACGACTGGCCAATGCAATGGCTTATTAACGTGCTTTCCAAGGCACGGAAGAAACTCGGTACCTATGTAATGAGTGGTCACCTTACACAAGTACGGCTCAACCTTTAGGTTAAAATAATAACAGCCGCTCGGGTCGATCTTATTAGCGGCTGTTATTATTTTACCACGAGCGCCTCCACAACACTTTAATCAGAGGTTAATTTTGATCGACCAACGCAATAAGAATTAAACTCGAGACTTGAAAACCGTCGTTGCAAATACGGATAGCAACCCATTAAGCACTAGCCTTATTGGATATGAAGATTCTAATGTATTCATTTCTGTGCTTAAAGGTAACTTACTTTATTGAATAGCATTGCAAAAGGTAGGGTGGAACCTGCTCACTTACAATAACACAGACGTAGGTACAGGTAATGCAAGCCCTGATGTCACACAACCGGTACTCATAAATAGCAAATATGACAATTATTAAAGTAGGATTGACTGAGAATTATTGTTAATTGAAGAAAAAACTGAGTACGATAATTCTACAAGTAGGTAAGCATAACACAATGTTATTTGTTCCTTAAACAGACATTTTGTACTTATGAATAGGTTGAGAAGTGTTTAAACGGAATAATTTCAGTGAAAAAATAAAATATAATTAATTGTATAATTGTAGACATTGTGCACAAATTCTGGATGGGGAAAGACACATTCTAATTCTTATGTTGATCAAATCTTTACACTGAAAAAAATACAAAATACGTAGTTACTAATTCTTAGGTAACTGAATTGAAACGTATACCAAGTAAGTATTCTGTGGCTTCAGTAACCTCTTTGGCAACAACAACAACAACAAAATCATCAATTATTAACTTATCAGTTAAAATCTTAACTCAAAATCGAAGCTGACCTCGTAAAAATCTAGTTGCACTACTTTTGATAGATGACCTAAAGTTGAGAAACTCATTTTAGTACCATTTCATAACAACTAAAAGTCGATGGTACTTGTACCATTAGCGTGTGTTGCCAAACTCTATGATTCATGATGCTACGCTCATTGTCTCTGGTTAGTTTGTTTATTTTGTTAGATTTTTGGGGTTCCTTTTATAAATTGGTCGACTTCATTCATAAGTGTTTAGTGTGTCTTTGTATAATTTTTAACTTATAACAAAGCCCATCGCAGTCTACTACATAAGGCTGATACCCTTCCAAATTGCATCTTTGATTAATATTTGGTAAGTCGTTACGCAATGGGTGTCAGAAGACGGGCGTCGTCGCCGAGAGAGGCCTAGAAAACGCTGGCGTGACGACTTAGAAACGTTTGTGTCAGACTGGCCGGAAAAAGTTGCACACAGAGAAGAATAGAAGGCTTTGGGCGAGAGGCCTATGCATAGCAGTGGGACAATACAGGTTACTAAAAAAAAAGTAATAGGTTGCAACTGGTACTGACAACCAAACATCACTTGCATTCATTCACAGCACTTGCACAATACAATCAGATTACCATCAACTTCATCTTCAAGCTACTCCCATTATTGCTTGGGATCCGCGCAAAATATTTACGTCTTCGCTTCTCTCCTGTCAGCAGTTCCGTTAGTAATATCACTGTTTTCTTTTATTTCCTTTATTTATTTTTACACATACTGATAACATTTTTAAATATTTCAATATAAAACAACGTAAAAAAACATTTAAAAATATAAAAAGTACCCCACCAGCATTGGGAACAGGGTCTTCATCATTAACAAAAAATTAATCACACATACGGAACCCTCGACCAAAACCAGAAATTCTCTCTTCACATATTTTTTTTTCGTAATACTGGCTAGTATTTGCCGTAAGTTTTAATGCACATGTGTTGATTGAAGAAAAATAGTTCACTGCAACGTTCTGTGAATGTGTTCTGTTAAAATAATGAAGTTAGGTTCTTTTCGGGCTTATGGGAAATAGTGCGAGCTTTCGAAACGTAATTAGTGAATCGTTTTAACAATGAGCGTTTCTTTTTTTTAAATTGAGGATTTCGGATATATTGGGTGTTTCGAGTCAAGTCTACCAGTGAGTACCAGTGAGTGAGCTTGTGGCTAAATAATAACAGCCGCTCCGATCCATCTTCAGGTTAAGCTGCGCTTGTCTAGGTTGCTCTGTGGATGGGTGACCACTACTACATACCAAGATTCCTCCGTGCCTCGAAAACATTTTAAGCCGTTGCCCGGCTGTCATTTGTAGATCTTTGACAGTCGGTATTGGTAGTCAGTGGCCCGAAAGTCTGACAACCAGTCTTACTAAATGGTATTGTACTACCCAATATTAACTCGGTTGTGAAGGCCAGATATGCAGTCACTCCATGTATAAAATACTGGTATTCAGCTGTATCCGGTTAGACTTGAAGCCGACCCTAACATAGTTGGGAAAAAACTAGGCAGATAATGATGAGTCAAGTCTACCAGAAGCGACTCCTTCCCAAAAAGAGGAGGTCTGTGTTCCAGCAGTGGGAATCAAGCTGGCAGAAATAACAGTAGTAAAAAGTGAAGAATCAAGTGCTGTAAATTCTTTATTTTGAATGTATGACAAGAGATTTTTAAAGTGGAGGTACTTAATCGAATGTACGCAACTCTTAAAGGTAGTTGTCTAATTAAAATTCACTGTCGAAGCAGTTTCAGAACAGTACTAAGCAAATGGAATGTACTTAGAGTACTCTGTTTCAAACAAGTATGAAACAGAGTAGGTCCTCTTTCCTTCATAACTGGGACCACATACAAAGTCTCCACTTCTTTCCTTTCTCGTGTGGTAAGTGCCTAACCTGGTGTCAGAGTTTTTATGCCGCCCATGGGCCTCTGACTTGGCTCTCAACACGTCTACAATATTGACATACTTACAACTTGTCAAATTAACCTACACACAATTTAATGCTGATTAGTTCCATGTTTCGCTTTCACTACCCAGTGATGGAGCCCACACGACTACACGCATCACAGACGGGACGGATTTCATCATGAACTGATCAATATCTGATAGCGATCAAAGTATTAAACAATAGCAATAACAATGCTTACCTTCAAACAAAAGATGAACTGGATTGCGCACGATTAGCGCAATGATCTAGTACTGGGGACAGATGAGACGGCGGGGAGGGGAAGATCAGACACGAATCTTGATTTTTATGTTACCTTGAAAGGTAGGTAGGCAAATTGGTATTTGTTAAAAGTAGATAAGTGAATAAACGACATCGACAACGACAAAGAAAAGATGGATGGATTGTCTGACGAATGATATGAAAGAGAGAGTAAATGGAAGAAGAAAACGTATTGCACCGACCCGAATTAGAACGGGACAAGGGCAGGAAGATAATGAAGTGAATAAATGACATCACGAATTTCATTTATAAAATGCAACTTACATCATCATCATCATCTTCCTGCCCTTATCCCATTCTATTTGGGGCCGGCGCAACATGTTTTCTTCTTCCATTCTACCCTGTCAGACGTCACGGCATCGTTGACTCCTTTCTCTTTCATATCAGTCTTCACACAATCCATCCATCTTTTCTTTGGCCTACCTCTCCCTCTCCATCCATCAACATTCATGTTCATCACTCTTTTAGTCACATGCGTTTCATCCCTCCTCATTACATGTCCATACCAAGACAAACGACTTCCTTTCAATTTTTCTGTTACAGGCGCCACTTTCAAACTTCCTCTAATATACTCATTTCTTACTTTATCCATTCTTGTCACTCCACACATCCATCTCAACATTCTCATCTCCGCTACATGCAATCGTTTTTCATCCTTCTTCTTCATCAGCCCAGCATTCTGACCCATACAGTACGACAGGTCTAATCACGGACTTGTATATTTTCCCCTTTAGCTTGAGGGGCATCCGTGGGTCGCAAGTTGTTCCAGTGACCTGTCGCCATTTTATCCATCCTGAGTTGATCCGGTGCGTTACGTCCCGGTCTACTTCTCCATCCCCTTGCACAAGCGACCCGAGGTACCGAAAATCGGAACAGATTGGTATGGGCGTTCCGGCAAGAGTTATGGGCACTGAACTGGAGAGACCGCCGAAATCGCAGAAGAAGTATTCGGTTTTCGTTCTACTTATTTTCAGGCCAACGTTCTCCAGTCTTTGCCACCACACCTCCAATCTGCTCTGGACCTCTAAGCCGCTCTCGGCTACCAACACAATGTCATCGGCAAACAGCATGCACCAGGGAGCCTCTTCCTGGATGTCCGACGTAAGTGCGTCCATTATCACCAGGAAGAGGTAAGGGCTTAGAGCCGACCCTTGTGCAAGCCGACAGCCACATTGAAGCTACTGGTAGTGCCCGCTGTAGACCGGACTTGAGTACTACATCGACTGTACATCGCTCGGATCAACTGCACATACTTCCCAGGCATAAAATGTAACTTATATGTTACTTTAATTATAATTAATGTTAATAAAATTACTAGAAACCAAATTTTTTATCGAGAATAGTAGTCCTTTTTATCAGTGCAGAAAGTGCAACAGCACACACTGGGAGGCGAAGCGATCTTCTTAGGATACCACATGATTAGTGATGCCAATGTGCAGCAATGATCATCATCATCTGCCTAGCCTTTTCCCAACTATGTTGGGGTCGGCTTCCAGTCTAACCGGATGCAGCTGAATACCAGTATATTACATGGAGCGACTGCCTATCTGACCTCCACAACCCAGTTACTACTGGGAAATACGATACCCCTTGGTAAGACTGGTTGTCAGACTTTTTGGGCCACTGACTACTTTAACGACTGTTAAAGATCTTCAAATGACAGCCGGGACCAACGGCTTAACGTGCTTTCCGAGGCACGGAGGAAACTCGGTATGTAATGGGTGGTCACCCATCCACAGACCAACCTAGGCAAGCACGGCTTAACCTAAAGATCGACCCGAGCGGCTGTTATTGTTTAGCCACGAAATCCTCAATCTATGAAACGCAACACACTATATTTTACATTATGCCTAATAGCGGTTTTATTGAGCCTGTTTTTGTTACAAATTATGATTTAATTCTACTAATGTGACCACGAACAATGTCAACGTAAGTAAAGCATTCGACACACAGAATAGATTTGAGGTTTCGAAAACTTTTGACAAGAAGTTTATGATTTAAACGGATTAGCAAAAATCGGCTATAAGGCTTTTACTGAAGTTCTATCTATAGAACGTGCATGTATCTTTTGATGAAATGCTCAATGAACGTGACATTTTTGTGGATCTCCTAGGTACTAGATGGATTGGTGAGTTCTCGTGTCATATCAATGGTAAACTTATTCAAATTTTATTATTCACTCTCAGGTTGCTTATTGGATTCAGATTATGTTCTGCTTACTATACTATTCTAAAGTGAATGTAGATCTTTTTCAAGAGGTCCTTCATGCTCGTAGAATCCAATCAATTACAATTCAAGAATACCCAGGTGGCTGTGGAATCAAAGAATATAATCCACTTAAAACTGCCGTTAACAGTGCACCTGCCTTGTTCACTCTACCCAAGTAGCCTCGCGTAAATCGTGATTTTTTTTATACCTACGCGTTACGCATCGCACGACCGCGGCTTCATCTAGTGTGTGTAGTACTTAACTCGAGTCGAACGTCGCGCAATCAGTTGACAGGCGTGAAGGTTGCAGCGCTGCACGCTCGTGACGTCAGCAGCCGTGATTACCCGCAATTGTCATCAGTGGCATAGGGCTGGTAGGACGGGGAAGTGACTGGTCTTTGTCGTTGATCGTCTTTTGTTTTTGAAGTGAAAACTTCTTTAGCATCGTTGTGATTTGAAAGTCAATGAAACGAAAAAGCAACAATAAAAAGAGACAGTACGATTTAACGTGGGAGAAAATGAGATAGGAAGCATTATACAGTGTTTATCTTGAAGCCAAAAATTTGTAAGGTTTCACTTCTACCACTTGTGAATTGCACACATGTTTTTTTTTTTGTTTCATGGAAAGGACTTCCTACTTCTGCATGTCGCTGGCTCAGGCACTTCTACGTCGTTGTCGGAAGCAGCGCAAAGGTCACTTGTCTGTATGTTTTGGGACATAGAGTGCATATCAGGAGGTAAGCATAGTTTACATCTCCAAATCCACAATCTGAACAAGACGAAGAGATTATGGGAAATGGTCTGAGAGACAAAAGCAAGTACCAACCTACATGTAAGTTAAATTATCAATTAATTAAATGTTTTACGAATCGAAACTAAACAAAAACTACATACATAATTCGATACTTAGTTGAGAGAGATAAAGAAATATTACAAAGCAAAAATATCACAATCGAAAAATTAAAGTTAAATATGATAGATTGCTTGTGAGTATCAGTAAGTATTCAAAATGTTTGCAATGCAACAATGCAATTTAATGTTGCAGACGAACAAAAAATATATCAAAATAGTTTCCGGACCATCTTTGAATAGTGCAGCCATCGAAAAGTATTTCTTCAATGAAAGTAATCAGACAAACAAGAAATACAATGATGGTGACTATATGAATGAATGAAGAATTAAATATTTCTATGGGTAATTAAATAGTAATTTAGTTTCATTTGTTTTCATTCATAAAAAAATACTTTCACCGTAACTTCAAAATATCTAGTCAAAACAACACTTAATATTAAAATAATTGATTTCGCGTGAGAAGTTTTATTAGTTTGTCTAATTGATAAATTAAATTCTATAAAATAATAGATTGCTTATTTATTTTCGTCTTCTACATGTTCAATAATGCATTTTGAATCTATTTTAAAGTGTAATTTTGAATATCATCGTCACATTAACAATTAATTATAGATATTTAAATTTTAGATGACTTAGAAGATATTATTATTTTATGTTAACATAGATTCAATAGAATAATTAAGATGACAAAAGATAATAATGTTTTCTTATCTTATATAATGATTTCGTCATATTGAATTGAATTCATTTGAAATTCACTTCTTGCATTAGCTTAGAATTGCAGGTGCTCGAGACCAAAGATTCTTCTTATTTTGCATAATTTCTTAATGAATTAAAGTGGGACAGGATCAGTCAGGGACAGTCTGTGTATATTCGAGCAGAAATCCTAAGTAATTGACCTTCACAACATGCTGTACCTAATCTTAGATAGTAAAAGGCGATTATCAAACGACACCGCCCATCCGGTGGACAAGCGGTGTCGTGTGAGAATCACAAAAGTTACTACCTGTCAAAAAAGAAAAAAAAACAATAATAATAAAAAAAATACAGAAGGCATTGATACTGAACACGTGCAGACTGATGAGAAGGTTCCTGCAATGTGAATCACCTATTACTACCTCTTTAAGTTATAACCCAGCTGATAATCACTTGGCTTAGGCCCGTGTTATCAGTACTATCCGGTTACCAGGCTAGCCGAGCAAAAAGAAACGCATAGAAAATAATGATGAACTAGCTCAATATTAAAAACTCCATGAAAAAAAACAAACAATAATTCATCTATACTGTCAACCCTGAACCGCTGATGATCACCGCGGCCTTGGCAATAGTCACGAGTTGACAAAACACCGTCGTTTGTGGATTTGTTTAATTTTAGAAGAAAACCGACCGCCGTGAGCGGCGAGATAATCAAGTGATGAGTAGTTACTTTGTAGGGAGTTAAGGTATGAGAAGTAGCGGAGAACTTAATGTTACCTTACATTATTTAAAAAAAAGACACTGGAATTAACGAGTGAATTGTGGATTTATTCACAGAAATATGCAAAGGAATAGAGGTAATATGGATGATAGAATCAATAATTTAGAGTCAATTTTAAGGCAATATCACTGTATTCAGCGTAGAATTCTAGAAATGGATGAACTCAGCTGAGTTAAGTAAGGTAGCGTTGGACGCCATCAGCTAGTTAGACTGAAAGTGGCTAGGACAAAGTGAATGTGGAAGACTGAGGACGGGGTGTTGTAGCGAGGATTTGGAGAGACCTTTGTCCAGCAAAGGACTGCGATGGCTAATTTTGGGTAAAGTGTACAGTCTTTAGCTAATAGACAAGAGGGTCTTTTAATAACTGGTACAGTCGCGGCCTTTTTCACCTGATCGGTTAAAAAAAAATAGCTTGAATCATGCGGAGGCGCCCCGCCCAGCTAGAGAGCGCTTCATGTTGTGATTGCAAGCAAAAATGAGCTTAGTGGTGATCAGGCGGGAGTGTCCGCGACTGTACCTATAATAAATACTGATATTGCTTTTTGAGGGATACAAAATGAAATCATTTTGCACGTCACAAGTTTCTCACTTGCACCACACCAAAACCCTACCTCATCCGTAAATTCGTATTGATACGCGCATTTTCTATGCAAATGTCGATTACTTTAATTGGGATGGCATTTAGTACGTACACGATGAAGTAACGCAAGATTGTTTCAAGACTTTTTTTTATAATGTCGTAAAGCGACTAATTCACATCGAGGACAGGTGTTAAATGTGGCGATAGATTTATGTGTGAAACTGTGAAGAGGTCGTTTTATTACGATTAGTCGTGCAATGATTAGGCAATGCCGTCACACAACATTGGTGTTTTTTTTTATTCTTGTCATACTGTACTGGTCCTAGACAAAGGGCTATTTGCACCCGGTTGATGGCATTATGCTCTCGCTCATCCCCTTTTATGTGGGACTTATAAGTATCAGGAGATTTGTGAATGCTATGTGATGGAAAGGGCTATGCTCGGAGTTTCCTTGCGAAGAATTGCCAAACTTAAGTGGCAGTGGGCACACATTGGTCGCAGAACGGATGGCCGATTGGGCCGAAAAGTTCCGAGCGGCGACTGCGAACCGGAAGACGTAACGTTGGAAAGCCTCCCACTAGGTAGACCGATGACTTGGTGGTTACGATTTTGTTTTATTACAGAAATAAGGATTGGATTTATGATTGCAAGTCGCAGATTAAAGTGAGGTTTATTACTTGTTTATTTGGTAGTCAGTAGCTAATAAAGCCAATAAATTACCTAAAATTACCTATAGTCACTCCTATTTGACGCCAAATATAGCACCTCCAAAGGTAAGAATAACATAAATTTATTATTTTTAATTACGTAAGTGTTTATGTGAATTTAACAAATCTGTAAACAAATGATAATTATACTATTAATATGATTTATAATTTGTCAGATTATAACGAGTTTTTGTTTAGATTTCTTCGCTGTCTGCGACATCACAATAATTATCTAATTAAATTTATGCAAATAAAATCGTGTGACAGTCATTAAAAATAGTGGGAAAACCAACTGAGAAGGTATTTTTATAAATAACCTGACGGCATTGGATATAATAACTTAAATTATATATTGCACAGCCATTTCAAGAGCAAATTAACATCACATAGATATTGCGCGTTCCAGATTATATGCTCATCAAACCCAATAATTTAGAGGGCCATAAGAGTCATCTGCGTATCCTTTTCCCAGCTATATTAGGGGACGGCTTCCAGTCTAACTGGATGCAGATCTAATTGATTACCAGTATTTAACATGGAGCTAAGATTTACCTGACCTCCAAGATTCATTGTCAGACTTTCACTGCAGCAGCTTTCAGCTGACTACCTTTGGGAGTACACCTGTCAATGATCTACGAACGACAGCCGGGACCTATAGCTTAACGTGCTTGTCCACATAAGATCACACTTTATATAATCACCAAAGGGTTAGATATAGGTGTAGATATGACGCGAACACATCAAGCTACTAGAATCTGTCAAATTTCTTTAATAGATTTTCAACTTTATCTCTAAGTCATTAATGCTGGCGTCTGTACTTACACTACAGCCACAATTTTCCAGAAATGCTCGAGTTAGATGTAATAAGGTGGGATTCATACTGACCTCTGTAATATAATATGTCTTGTAGCAATATCACCGAAGATTCTTAATGCATACAAATAAAAAGTAAACCAATGGATCACTTGAAAACCATAAAATTAAAATAAAATAAAAAATGATGTTATTGTGGTTTTGCTATAGTTTCTGGGTAAGTATATGAATTAAAATCTTATCAAGCAAATAATAGAGCAGATGAAAACAGGAATAAAACGAAAATGTCTAAATTCTATCGCAAAACAGCGTGCGTGCGCGCACAAAAACCGCAAACCGTTACGTCACGTCCTTTTCCCGCAAATTGGGGATTCACACGCCTGCACGGTGTCATTGCAATTAATATAATTTGATATTCGTCTCGCTGGTGAATCTATTAATTTTTTGTTCCATACAATAGATAGTTGTAATCGTAATTGCAAAATTGATATTCGCTGTTGACAGTCACGAATCTAAATAAAATGATAAATATTATTGTCCGCTATTTTTTTTTTTTGCCAAGGCTGACCTTTGCTTACAAAAATGATGCGTGGCCTGAAATTCTGATAACTATTATATGGTATTACGTACCTTGTATTAACTGGATTGATGCAACTTGTAGTACAGGGAAAGGTTGAAGGTACAAGAGCAAGCGGCAGGTCACCAATGCGTTGGACCGACCGACCGTCAAAACTGCACTCAATGGTCCACTCCACGAATTTACAAGAAAAGCCACAGTACGGAAGGAATGGCGACGGATTATGAAGCTTGCCAACACCCCTGATGTGACGACCACGACCACTCTACCAAGAGTGTGACGACGAAGCAGAACTGGGTTGAGGAGATCAGATAGGCAGTCGCTCCATGTAATATACTGGTATTAAACTGTATCCGGTTAGACTGGAAGCCGACCCCAACATAAAGGGTGTAAACAGACTCTTAACGAAGCCGAAAGGCACTTGTTCTCCCCGTTGCGATCATTTTTTTGTTCTAGACCATACCTGGGAACCTTCTAGTTATGGAGATATTGGGGGTCAAGTTTTCTAATACATGTTTTTAATGTAAGATTTACTTTAAACACCTCCAGGACCCTCTTACTATTCAATCCATCCATCAGCACAATATTTTGAGTGCGTTACATTGAGTCCTACTGTAGAACGTGATTATTCAGCCCAAAAAAAAAGTCATCCCCCAGCAATATTTTTTGCGTAAAGTTACTTAGTTTGATCTACATAACGCTTGGTTGACGACTTCGTGAAGAGTCTGTTTTCACCCTTTGTAGAAAGGCGCAGCAGGTGATCATAGTGTTAATGACTGAAGTATTTAAGATATTTGTAATAAAAACTAAAATATTCATGCAGCTTCGTGACTTGCTTGCATCCCGTTACTAAATACACATTATATTTTTTTTATTATTTACTATGTTAATTAAAAAATTATGACTGTTAAAACTTAAGGAAGATACAAATCACAGTTTCAAGCTAATTAGTCGTGTTTTTAAATTAACCGTAACTGATTAGTGGTGCCAATATTTTTAATTATTCGGTTCTATATTTGGAATGTCTATACGTTGTATTAATTAGCATTTAATCTTTTCTTAATCTATTATTTGTAATTCGTTTATTCATTTAATGTACACATTTTTTTTACATTTTTACTTATTTATTAAAAAAGAATTACATTTAAAAATATAAAAAAAATATTGGTAATATTATTACACATGATTTATTTGACGAAGACAATGCAATGAGTTGCATCACACCGCAACCCGCGCTCTTTTCAGGCTTACAGGGTGAAAAGGACATCATTAAAAAAAAACTACTTCCTACAAAAATACTTACACGGCCAAAATGTATGGAACAGCTGATTTTTTTTTAAATTACCGATTAACTATGTGGGAATGTACAGCATAAGCGTGGGAATGTACAACCTGTATAACATAAGCATAATCAGCAAATCGTGTTCCCACTTCCCACTGCTGGGATACAGGCCTGCTCTTTCTGAGAGGGAGAGGAGTGTAATCTACCACGAGAGGATCCCGGGTTGATGGATGACATATCATCAAATTCTGGATCAGGACTTCAGGCAATGTAAAGAACGACCAGTTTAAGTTTGCAGTCCAAGGCGGCGTTACTTGTCAAAAAAAAACTGCAACAATTTGTAAAGCTTCTTACATTTATTAACAAAAATGCAATATTCTTCACTTATTAAGGCCTCTAACTAGGTGGCCCGATGACCTAGTGAAGGTTGTGGGGATCCGCTGGATGCGAGTCGCACGGGACCGCGGAGGCCTATGTTTTAGTTTTCTGTTTTACCGCCTGCACAGATATCTTGGTCGAAGTACAGGATTCTCATGTGACAGACATATCCATCCTCCATTATTTTCTGCGACACGCCTTACCAGACCCGTGACAAAATTATAATTTTCCCATTCATTCACATGGAGTCAACGCCATTTTTTGCGTGTAAAACATTTTATGGCTAATATCTACTAATTGGTGGCAAGACAAGTTTTACCACAATTGCTTACGATGCCGTAGCGGAGACAATTTGAAAGTACCATCACAAGACTTATCGTGTGTCATGGAATATTTCTAGTTTTTAGATTCGAACAGGTTTTGGAGGAACTTTCATTGATGTGCCAAAGAAGACGCATTACGATACGCCTTTATTGAATGGAATAAGACAGAAACTCGCTGAAGCCTTGCCAGGCACTAAAATTAAATTTTTAAAAAATGGTTGTCTGTAAAGTCGGCTTATGGACGATAATTTTACGTGATAACGCCATAAGAATAAATTGATGAAAAATTGCATACTTTTATGATTTGAATTATTATCACTGAATTAACATTATTTTGTATAATATATAGATGCGTCACAAGCCGCTCGTGACTCTCTACCGCTTGTTCCGCGCTCTCGCTTGCACACTTGGCTCAGGTGGAACGTGACACTTTTTCGTGCGTGCAGCCGGCGTTCATCGATTTATAAGACGTTATCACGTCAAAAATAAAAAAAAAGGGGAGACACGAAAGACTGCAGAAAAGCCTCTATAAATTCAAACACAACGAAGTTACTTTTTGTTCAGCAATATTTTGCAACATGGTGACCTTACATAACACAGTTTAACATTTGCAGCTTTTGCTATCCCATTCGTTATCCATTATTGCCTAATAACACTTGGAATCATCATCATCTGCCTAGCCTTTTCCCAACCATGTTGGAATCGGCTCCCAGTCTAACGGATGCAGCTGAAAACCAGTATTTGCCTAGAGCGACTGCCTATTTGGTCCTCCACAACAGAACAACACTTGAAAATGTAGCTCCCTAAAAAGTAACTTCAAAAATGCACCTTAACGGAAAATACTGTAACAAAGATTAGGATGCGAAAAGTTTTTAAGTTATTTTGATGTTCATCATGTATACTCGTAATATGTCAAATCACCGAATAAGTCAAGGGGCAACGTTAAACATGTGAACAATATGCAAATAAATAAAAAAAGTGTGTGTGTACTTATGTACACGCGTTAGAAGTTATACTTTAAAGTTATACTAAAAATTTTATCTGTCGCCTTATGTCAATATACACCCTGAAGTTAGCTTGGTGTCAGATATTGACAAGCCTAGGTTATTATTTTTAATCTACCGCTGGAGCTAGGAGGTTAGCTAACTTCACGATGTAGGTTTTTGATGTCGGTGTGCGCGCGCATCGTAAAAAAATACTCTCATCATTTTTCCCTAACGCGCCAAAAGAAGTATAACTTCAAAAATTACCTGACAAAAAAAATTCTCAAAGTGATATTCATCTAAACTCTTCAACCGCCAAAACACAGGTTCACATCGGAAAGCCAAGAGTCCGAATTTAACAGTCATAGGCCAATACCTTCTCAAAAATCAATCTTCATTACGAAAAACAGTTTTAAGAGTCAAGTATTAATACCAACACGTTCTTCGATAACTTATTTAAAACATAAGTTATTTCGATAGCATGTTGAGAAAAAAATTTAACCAGTTTACAATTTCGGACGACACATCCACATTAGAGATGAACACAGAACTCCCAATTTGCTTGTTGACAATTTTGTGGTCATGTTGACGACAGCGATTGAAGATGCAGCAGTTTTTGCTCCTAAGGGAAAGGGTTTCATCATCATCATCCACAGCCCCACTTCACCCTCTGCTGGGTATAGGCCTCTCTTTGCTAGTGCCAAGCTCCACGTTCTTGTGCCAATCTCATCCAAGATATTCCCGCAATGGCTACGATGTCGTCAAAGGGTTTACTGTTTGTTTCCTGGTATATTACGTTTGGAAAAACCGAAATGTAGAAAGGACTGCGTGAATATGGACAAGTACTTTTCCAGAAGTGTGAAACACTAGGTTAACTCAAGAAAAAAAAAAACTAAAATAACTTTGACATTATACGAGATTTTAACTAAAAGAACCTTAAAAACCGGTCTCTGCATTTACCAAGAAATGGGATGGAACTAGTGTCAGTAGTGAAAACTATCGTAGGGAACTTTAATTTACTTAGAAAAAGGCTTCAGGTGATATTATTTAATATTGCAGCAATGCAGCGTATGTTTACAAACTGCAACTGGTTTGTCGGCCACTCGACGAGTTTAGGACTTCTGTTTGTCAATATTTGGTGACAAGTCTAAGTATCGGCTACTGTGGGAACTGGGTCGGGACAGGCTTTATTTTGTTGTGACACGGTGGCGCAGGCGCCGGTCGACGACAAACGTGTGTGGTGCAAGTGTGGAAAGGACAGAGACGTCATTTTGAGAAAAAAATAAATTAAAGAGTTCAAATAGCTTCTCAACATCAAAATTAATCTTCATAGGATCTTCAATTAGTGGGTGCAGAATTTCAACCTCAAGGTAAGATGGTCACAGGACAACATAAAAAGAAACTAAGAAGAATAAAACATGTGTGAAATTCACACGTGGTAGAAGTGAAACCTTCAAAAATGTTGGCTTCAAGCTAAAATACTGTATAATGCTTCCTATCTCATTTTCTCCCACGTCAAATCTTATGTATTTATGTGTCTGTCTCTTTTTACTGTCGCTTTTTCGTTTCATCGACTTTCAAATCACAACGACGCTAAAGAAGTTTTCACTTCAAAAAGACTACAGTCTCAAAAAAAAATACTATGAGGAATTTAATTAAAACTAGCAACAATAAAGTTTAAACTTTGTATGGGTGATTGTGAACCGGCGATTCCGCTTTTTTAACTCACTGCGCACTGCGCTATATAAATCCTCCCAGCCCAGCCTTACTGTGTGCATTTTCCTTGATCGCTACCGCTCATACCTTGCTCTCCGTATCGAGACGTTTGACATTAAATAGTTCATTAGAAAGAAGCACCAATCCGAATTCGTTACGTGACTCTATCTCACTCGGATTGTTAAAATGACTCGCTGTTAGTGGTGGAGACAATTGATGAGGTGTGTTGACTTGTGATTGTGGCTAGTGTTGGGCTGATGGGTTCCCATCGGCGGTGACTGTGGAGTAATTGGTATTGGTATTCGTTACGTTCGTGTGTCTAAAAGTACCTTAATTTTCCTGGTTTTTGTTTGGTACTCATCGTCGTCTGCTTCGCCTTATCCCAACTATGTTGGTGTCGGCTTCCAGTCTAACCGGATGCAGCTGAATACCAGTATTTTACATAGAGCGGGTGCTTATCTCACCTCCACAACCCAGTTAGTACTGGGTAATACGATACCCCTTGGTACGACTGGTTCTAAGACTTTCGGGCCACTGACTAACGATTGTCAAAGATCTACAAATGACAGCCGGGACCAACGGCTTAACGTGCTTTCCAAAGCACTATATTATATTATTTATATTTGATTTATATATTTATTATATTATATTTTTATTAGAGCTTTATCGGAACCTTTCTGAAGTCTACTGAGCTTTTCCTAACATTGCTGGTAATCGTTGCTATTATCTTTCGCGGTTAAATTAGTGTAAGGAGATGCAGCTCAGTTTCAACCAATTACCCCTCATTGTATTCTTTTGTAGTCTTGTTCCCCTGTCCCTGAAAGAAACCTTAAAGTATATTATTTAAGTATAGCTTGAAATATGTACAGCAGAATATTACAACATAATTGAAGTCTTCTGACTTTTCACACTTTGCTCTACCCAAACGAAGAGTAGCTTACCTATAATTTATTTTTTTGTAGGTCTGATCGGAAGAAAATCTAAAATATTAAGTGCAACCAAAAAGTTTGAATTAAGGATTGGCATAAGCCCTTGAAATTCGGTGTAGAAATCGAAAAAGCTTTGAAAATAATAACCCCTTATCTTTGCGCTCTGTATTCAAAACTTTTAATGTAGTACCATAATAATGATTAATCTGTCGTTTTCCTTTTCTAGTCAGGAGAATCCTACGCTCCGGAGACAAGGCACAGTCTATAAGGCACTCTGCATGCGGTAATACAAAATGAAATTAATACTGTCATTCAATGTCGAAACACCAGATCAAGATGGCGACCAAAAAAACTTCTGTGAGATGTCATGAATGTAATTGTTTTTTCTATTTAAGATGTCGTGGGTGTCTCTTTTTATTTGTTGATAGACACTGTTCCATCTAGAGACACCGTATCGATCCTACCTTTGATTGTTTCTTTGGAGACTGTTACACTGGGTTTTACTGTGTCCAGCGTGTTCGATGGTGGGAAATGACGAATTTAATAGTAGCTCCCCTGCTGGTTTCTCCATGTACGATTGATAGATGATACGAAAGTCGGTTTATCGTCCCGCGTTGGATGACTAGGTTTTTTATCATGGGACCTTTTAAGTGAGAATTGTCTTCTTATATAGATTGGATTTTTATCTTTTGTGATTTGTTGGGATTTGATTGGTACATTGTGGAAGGAAGTTGTCGAGTTATTAAAGCATTTTTTTCAGATAGCAGCTGTTGGACTTTGAGTTTGCATTGCGTTCTTATTTAAAAGAGGATGTAAGGTCTAGACAAAATTACATTGTATCAGCTACAACTAGCGTTGCCAGGCGTCCGGATATAGCCGGACATAGTTAGGCTTTTTGATTGCGTGTCCGGCCAAAATAAACGGTGTCCGGCTTGTCCGACTTTTGTTAGGCTTTTTACATTTCGCAAACAAGCAAGCGCCGAGCGTGGCCGAGCGCAGGCGAGTTCACTGTTTATTTATAGTTAATTTATTTATATTTCATTACAATTTAACAAGATTTTTTGTAACAATCAAAAAAGCTTGATATTACATAAAAAAATTGTCGTACCTACTAATACTGAGACACAAAATCCTCAATAATGTAGGGTGTCCGGCCTTTTTACCGGTCCTGATGACCGGCCAAACTGGCTGGTCGGTCCGGTTATTAGGTTGGGTAACCTGGGAACCCTGGTTACAAGGAAGAACGAAAAGTCAAAACTATACCACACCTGGAGCTGCCTGCACAGATGTGCAAGCAGGAAAACAAACAACTATAATAAATGGACCAAGGTTGACCAATCGATGCATTTTTTCTTGACATGCAGCGCTAGTTTGAACTGCTCACTTAAAATGGTCATACTGTACCGTAAGCTTATGTCAATCCTAATGAAAATCTTTGCAGAGATGTCCACAACATCGAATGCAATTTCCTCTTGTCCAGGCCCTTCCATCATCAGCCTCTGCTTAACCTTTACACAACTATACCAACACAGTTCGGTCGACTTTCAGTCTAACCGGATGCAAATGAATACCATTATTTTACATGGAGCGACTGCCTATCTGATCTCCACAACCCAGTTAGAACTGGGTAATACGATACCCCTTCGTAAGAAGACTGGTTGTCAGGCTATCGAGACACTGAGGTTTGTAACGACCTTGTTCAGGCATTTCAATTTGCTTAGTAACATTTTTCAATTTTACTTGTTAAGATACTCCTCTTGTAAGTTATTTATAACAACAATACCAAGACTATAATCGAACGTAATCAAAAGAGTTAACATACCAGAATCTCAACCAAAAAACTTTACAAATTAAAATAAAAACACTTCAAATTAACACTCGGCGATCAAAACTCTAACCTCTATGAGTTAAAGTTTCTTTTAGTTTGGATGGTGGTTTCTATTGAAATTATAATACAATTTTAAAGCCATTTGTCAAGTATTAGGTCAAAGGGCGCGATGGTGTGATTCGTCTAGTGGTAATCAACTCACAGACAGACGAAGTCATCAATTATTGTAAGCATATGACACGGTACGTGGGTATACAATATGTAAGAAAAAATACTTATCTCATTAGTAGATATGAAGACGATGGGACTGATAAATTCTTTATGACGAATTAAAATCCGTAGTTGTCGTATTACAACATAACAACACTCCTTTTGTAGATAGAGGTGCCCTAATATAGCACAACTACATTTCGTCAGTTAAGTTTAAGTCCCTTGTAATAGGGGCAAGCCAAATCGGCCGCCGTCGGAAACAAAACCAAGCTTCGGGCTCCTACTGACAAACTTTCGATGGAAAGAACCCATTACACTTTACACGATATCAAAACGGTTTGTAAAAGATACATACGAAACATGATTTATGTTTAGTTCCTACATCTTTTCGATCAGTTCCTCACTCTGTATAGTGTAAGAACAAAACATACCTAGAGAGGCGACAACATACAGCTACCACTGTTGACCTACCATCCAATCTATGCCCTTAACGACGATGGACAAGGACCCGGCACTTTGATGGACAAGAGCCAAGTCTACATAGTATAATATGAAGTACCCACTACATAAATAGCATCATAACATTAAACAGAGTTGTACCTAATAGTACACCCACATTTCGCCAGTTATGTCCTCAGGACGAGATTGAGCCGGGCACATATTGAGACTCCGTGGCTGCTACTAAGAAATTCCTGATGGAAAAAACCCAATAGCTAATTACCACTACTATACACTAGACCAACGAGGTAGTCCCAGTACTATTCATATGGAATAATAAATGTAACGGAATAATGAACGGCAGTATCAAGTGTCTGCTGCTAGAGCATCTATTGACCTACAATCCCTTTAAATGCCCTTAAAGCCTATAAGGCAAGGCCGTGTCAGATCAATGGACAAGACAGATTCTCCAGAAAATCTGACATGAACAAGCACTAGGTAACCGCAGATTAATGCCAGTCGTGCACCAAGCACTGCTACTTTATCTACATCTTAAACCAAAAGCAACAACCACAATTTATAACAACAAGCACGAATTACGAATCACCCAGCAATTAGTAGGAAACAAATCGCTATTGCTATCAAATGTTTAGAGATATTTATCAACGAGTTAGAGTTGCACATGACATGTAATAATGCATTCGCTATGCTAATAGCAATGCTGTGGATAATGTTGTGAGACGTGCGAATGTCCTCGTTTGGAGTAAAGGACGTGCGCTGAGATGAGGTTTGGGTCCAATGTGGGACGATACGATATTTTCATTAAATAAGTACCGTTTTTCTTTACTTTACAAGTAGTCAGTAGCTTGAATGTCTGACAAAAAAGTTTTACCAAGGGGTATCGTATTACCCAGTACTAACTGGGTTGTGGAGGTCAGATAGACAGTTGCTCCATGTAAAGTACTGGTATTCAGACTGGAAGCCGACCCCGACATAGTTGGGAAAACGCTAGGCTGATAGATGATAATGATGAAGTACAGCTTCACAATGAGAATAGGTCCTTAAGAATCAACCTCCAACTTCATCGCTTTCCAGTTGATCAATGAATTAAACCAATCCATAATTGAAAAAGCAGGTTTACTTAAACTTGAATAGATTTCATTAATAGTTTAATCCAAGGATTATGTAGGATCGTAGTAGCCGCGTTTTGAACGTACTTTAGTCCACATTACATATCCGATCTGAATCTTCCTATACTTAGAAGTCAAGAACTGGAACACGCTGGAGAATCTATCGTTAAAAATGCAAATTGAGTAATCTGAAATGCATCAAAACATCTTTCAGTTACTGCAACTGATACTTAAAGAAACCGTCCCCAAACAAAACGTAACAATGGAAACAAGCCCCGATTAGTCACAACACAATCAGCCATTTACGCAAAAGTAACACTCGAAGAGTTCACGACTTCCCAGCAATTATACAACGATCGGGACTCGAATACGTCATCAATTCATGACTAAATCACGAAGTACTGACTAAGTACGTTCCCATACAATCATTTGATATAAATAAACATACTTATATTCCAGTAAAGCAAAAAGTTAGTGATCTCATAGATGAATGGCACAAAATGATATGCGTGAACCGTATTGTTAACAAGAATGGAATCAATTATAATGTCTTTAATAGTCATAAATCTTTTGAAGTTGATGTAATCGGAACTGATCTAGGAACAAGTATTGTTGTGTCAGGTGTTAAGATTCTTGCGCAATTTACGTCCAGCAACCAAAAGGTTGACTAACCAATGTAACTTCGAATTAATTGTGAGATGCCAAGGTGCTTTTTACAATTACTCAACTGCATTTGACATTTTTAGTGTCATACTGGACGAGCTCGTGGCTAAATAATAATACCCAATCTGGTCGATCTTTAGGTTAAGCTGTGCTTGCCTAGGTTGGTCTATGGATGGGTGACCACCCATTACATACCGAGTTTCCTCCGTGCCTCGGAAAGCACGCTAAGCCGTTGGTCCTGGCTGTCATTTGTAGATCATTGACAGTCGTTAGGTAGTCAATGGCCCAAAAAAGTCCTGACAACGAGTCTTACCAAGGGGTTTCGTATTACCCAGTACTAACTGGATTGTGGAGGTCACATAGGCAGTCGCTCCATGTAAAATACTGGTATTCATTTGCATCCGATTAGACTGGAAGCCAACCCCAACATAGTTGGGAAAAAGCTAGACAGATGATGAGTGTCATTAGTAACTGATTTAAAATACAATGATGGAAGAGACAACTTGTGAAGTAATTACAAATCGCGGCACGTAAGTCGAACCAAAATGGCGGTCGTCCGCGCAGGTAAAGTATGGATTGAGACCGATTAAGACCCCAAAATGTGTCACTACGGTCAACTTACGTGCCCCGAACTGTAACACACACACATTTTCGGGTCTCATGGGACTTACACATAACTGGCAAAATGTGGGCTTACTATGTATTAGGTGTACCTAATGAAAAAATGTAAAATGTAATAATAATGAATAATGTGCTCCTGGACACGGCTCGTATTGTTAGGAGGTTCCTCTCTCTGTAGCCCTGACTGTCGGTAGCTTGGACCCTGTTCCCGGTACCGGTGGGCTACTATTTTTTTTATGTTTTTTTTTATATAATTTTTGTTACTAAAAATATTTCTCTCTATGTAAAATATTGGTATTAAGCTGCATCCGGTTAGACTGGAAGCTGACCCCAACATAGTTGGGCTAGGCAGATGATGGATGATGAAAAATATTTAAAAATGTAAATAGTAAGTAAGAAAAATGAATAGAGGAATATATAATGTAATGTTTTGATGAACTTATGACCATTTTATCGTTTGAAGATGATAGATTGGACATGCATACAAGACAAAAATGCAAACCATCACGAATACATTGTAGGCATCCTCCAACTGGAGGACAAAACCTTATACAATTAGTAACCATCACACAATCTACTACATATTGTACAAAATTTTAATATAATAGTACGTGATAGTTAGAACCTCGTGATAAACCTCACGTTTCTATTAAAATGATCAATTCACCAACATTTTTATTACAAACTACCGTCTGTCGACGTCTTGGCTTCCTTAATCCATTCTTTTTACTGATTGATATCTACTAGTTCGTTATTTATTATGTTTAGACGTGGATTCGTAATCAATTTTTATGTTGGCTAATAAGTAGTTTGTGTGTTAGGTTTTTTTTGTAGTAAGATTTTTGGAGGATTATTCATATCGAAGGTAAAACAGGGTGTAAACGGACTCTTCACGATGCCGTCAACCATTTTGTACATCAAACTTAGTAACTTTACGCAAAAATTATTGCTGGGAAATGACTTTTTTTTGGGATGAGAAATCACGTTTTACCGTAGGGGTCAATGTAACGCATTCAAAACATTGTGCTGATGAACGGATTGAATTGTACGGGGGTCGTGAAGGTATTTAAAAATAAAACTTTTGAAAAAGTTGGACCTTTGACCCCCAATATCTCCGTAACTAGAAGGTTCCCAGGTATGGTCTAGAACAAAAAAAAATATCGTAATGACGGCGAGAACAAGTACTTTTCGACTTCGTTAAAAGTTTTTTTACACCCTTTGGTGTAGTTGGTTTGTGCGAAATCTTCTACGGTGTTGTCACAAGTCATATTTCTTCTACGACTAATTTTACGCCGTCTGCTAAGAGGTTTTTAGCTGGGTGGACTATCTGCGCTTCATTTTAATTTCTCATTGACATGATATGACATTATCCCTTGAATAGTTTCTGGCTTTATATTGAACTGTGTCTTCTTGCATACTAATGGTCACTAAGTCCATACAATTATGTTGAAGATAAACCAGGAAAAGAGTATATCATCATCATCATCATTTCAGCCGAAAGACGTCCACTGCTGGACATAGGCCTCCCCCGAGTGTCGCCACATTGACCGGTCCCGTGCGACTCGCATCCAGCGGATCCCCGCAACCTTCACCAGGTCATCGGGAAAAGAGTATATCTGAGATCTTTATTCCATCTAACAAAATTGTCCAGTTCATGCTGTCTAGCTCCACCAATAAACACCAATGGAACCGAAGGTTCTCTCACCAATAAATCATCCTGCTTCATCCACTTTTATGCGACATAATAGTACCTTTAATTTATTTCTTGCATCTTAAAACCAACGCTACTTCCAAAGAAGTCAATACTTCCAAAAGTATCTGTCTTTAAACCCTATCACTAAGGGGTGAGGCAGATAACAATAAATAAATCAATGTCGAACACATAGCCTGGCTACTGAATAAAATAGGTGTCTTTGAAATATATCCATATTATCGCGATACATTGCGGCAACCCTACAATGTCTACAGGATGATGTCAAAATGAACTGTCAGTTTTGACAGCTGTATGAATATGTGAATGGTCCTGAATTTTTATTTTTAGAGTGTAAGGAAGATGGATGGATGACAAAATTGATAGAATAGCTACGGATAGCATCGTGATGTGAAAATAAATTCATACTGTTTCTGTATTTACGTGTTTATAGTTTTTGTTTCTGTATGTGTTTTTTTTTTTTAGGTTGTGAGGTGGTCAAGTATTTAAGTATGCCCTTTTATAGTTTGTTGTTAGTTTATTTATTTTAGTTTAATAGTTTTTAATTATTAATGTATATAGTTAGTTTAACCTAATAAATGGAGTATTATCTTCTGATAAGAGATAAAGTTTTTAAGTATTCTTTTGAAGTCATAACCTGAATTTGTTCCATTTATTTAGTTAATAGAGAATAACCCGAAAACAGGCAGGGTTATTTTATTTGGTGTATTCTTACGAAAATAATTGCCTCTATAACTTTGTGGGATTACAATGCCTATGATATGCAAAGGCAACTGAAGAAGAACCACTTCCTTGTTTTTAAGAACGTTCGCATTTTAAATATATAATAAGACGAAAACAAATATCAAAAATTCTAGAGACGAAAACAAATATCAAAAATTTTACTAAATTACCCGTTCCCTAATTTAGTTGTATTTTTGACATTTGTCTTTTCACCAAAATTGCGTCCTGAACTTGCACTTTAATCCTACACATGAAAGATTGAACAGCAAAAAATTGCTTTCTGATGCCAATTATCTTCGAAAATGATAATATGCTTAACATGGTTATGTAATTCAATAAATGCGTACTTATTTGTATGAGCTAATAGCTGTCATTACTTATTTACTGATGAACTTTAGCCCAGCACGTTCCCACTTCATGCAGCTTAGAGCCTTGCTGACACACCTAGTGTTTCAATAGCTTGACTCATTGTTTGATATTTGCAAACCAAGATGTAACTTCTGGTTAGCCTATTCTCAAGATAATCACTGTGTAGCCTGTACATCATCTGCCTAGCCTTTTCCCAACTATGTTGGGGTCGGCTTCCAGTCTAACCGGATGCAGCTGAATACCAGTATATTACATGGAGCGACTGCCTATCTGACCTCCACAACCCAGTTACTACTGGGAAATACGATACCCCTTGGTAAGACTGGTTGTCAGACTTTTTGGGTCACTGACTACTTTAACGACTGTCAAAGATCTTCAAATGACAGCCGGGACCAACGGCTTAACGTGCTTTCCGAGGCACGGAGGAAACTCGGTATGTAATGGGTGGTCACCCATCCACAGACCAACCTAGGCAAGCACGGCTTAACCTAAAGATCGACCCGAGCGGCTGTTATTGTTTAGCCACGAGCTCCTCCTGTGTAGCCTGTACAAAAGACATTTTTAAACATTGCAAAATATTTTTTATATTTATATATGATTAGACAGACTAGTTATTTGGAAATTCCTTCTGTAAATCCAATGTTTTTTTACCAACAAATCTCTAGGAAAATGCTAATCGAAAAACCCAATAATACTGCGACCAACCTGGGAATCGAACCCAGGACCACATTCTCAGCAGTTAGCGGTTGCGACCACTAAACATCAAGGTAATAATAATTAATTGACATATATTAATAATACATGTCACGTTATTCGGATCTTCAAGTAATAAAATCATAACATCACGCCTGTAATCCCCGAAGGGTTAAGCAGAAGTGTACCTTATTAGGTACACTTCTCACTTCTCACTTCGGGGGTTTCGGGGGTCTTTAACAAACAAAACTGGCGAAATGTGGGTGTACAATAGTACACCTACATTTCGCCAGTTATGTTTTAAGTCCCATGTAATAGGAGGCGAGCCTATTGCCATCAACAGGGCACAAATCCAGACTCCGTAGCTGCAGTGAGAAATTCCTGATGGAAAAACCCAATAGCACTTTACCCGACCCGGGAATCGAACCCAGGACCTCATGCTCAGCAGTCGCGTTTGTGACCACTAGACCAACGAGGCAGTCGAGTTCAAGTAATAAGTGTCAATGAAATGACATTACATATGCAACATCCTGTACCCAACCGGACAGTCGCAACAAAAAGTGTTAAATCTCCGGAGGTCGCGATTACCATCAGACGGACAAGCTCATTATTTATGTATGGCGACGGACCCCAGCACGTATATCACACCCCACAGCTAGGGTTTTAGGGAAATTGGCGGAGGAGACAATTTCCTTATTAGATTTGGATATATCAAACCCTATCGTGGAACGTGAGTAAGAGGGACCTGAAAACTACCAGAAATAACTAGAACAAATCAATACAACAACAACATACATTTATTTTCAGGCTACTTTGGCCCATAGCCATATATACCTTACAGACTAACATACATAATTATGTTTTACAACATTGTGTTCTTGAACGATTTTTACCTTCCAAAATTAATTATTTTAGTAAGATTCTCCAATTTAATTTTGGTTTTATCAGCCTACCAAAAGCATCAAATTGATACTTTAGAATGTACCTTTTTTACGTAGCCTTTTCCCAACTATGTTGGGGTCAGCTTCTAAATAGTCTAACCCGATGCTGAGAATTCCAGTAAGTATCTTACAATGAAGCGACGGCTTTACAAAGCTCAATTATAGCGCTCTATCACCGAATACCATAAAACCAAAAAACAATATTCGCAAGACCTTATTTTAGCAAAACATGACTTTCGCAAAACATAAAAAAAAGCCAAGATATCATCTAGAGCGAAATAAACGAAAATCAAAATTGCCTCATAAATATCATATTATAATCGTAATTATTTCCCAATGTGAAACAATGCAAATAGGAACTGAATGCACAGACCTATCTCCACCTGCTAAGCAATATTCATAGTCAAGATTTACGTCTCTTAGAAAGTGTGTCAGTTTAACAGTACCTGCGTTTCATCACATGAACTCATCAGTGAGTTAACCCTTGATTTATCTTCTAACATCTATAATTCAAAATTATAACAATAACAATGTTATTGGCTGAGTCTTATGTTTACATGCCCTCCTGTTGAACTGTGGAAGCTGAAATAATTTAACACAGTCAAACATGTATAGGAACGGACAGCAACATCCTCTTGTATTCTATAACATGTAATCCCAGTAGGGTTAGGCAGAGGAGACCTGTAGACGGTGAGTAATGGGCTAGCTCTTCCGTCCGCTCCGTCTTTTGATGACCGGCCGTGCTGACGGCGCGTTCGTGTTCCACGCGCGCCTCTTAGAGATGTCAGCAAACAGGGAGGGGCCCGTAAGGGCCGATGCCTGCCAGGGCTGCGGGACTGTTCGAAAGAGATACCACGGCCCTGGAACACAAAGGGCAAGGAAGGCACATGGATGGACTTTAGTCAGTACAAGTCTGTGTCTCCGTTCCGCTCCGCCTAAAGCGGGAGAAGTCATTTGATGATTTCCCATCCGAAAAAAAAAAGGGTTCGGCAGAGGTGAACCTAATAGTACACCCACATTTCACCATTTATGCTTAAGTCCCAAGTAATAGGGGCGAGCCTATTGACTGACTCCGTGGCTGCTACTGAGAAATTCCTAGTGAAAACACCCATAGCACTTTGCCCGACCCGAGAATCGAACCCAAAACCTAAACCAAAACACTCGATCAACGAGCCAGTCTACTACTATTTTGGAACCTACTATGATATAATTATGTTTTTACTTAAAAATATAACAAGCTAGCAATAAAACTTTTTGAACTTAACTGAATCAAACAAACAAAAATCACTAACTTCTGAAGCTAAAGTTATTTTAACTTTGGCTTAACCAGCTTTGCAAGGCACGGAGGAAACTCGGTATATATTTATTTAATTTAAGGAAAACTTTCAGCTAAACAGACAGTGAGTAATATTTTAAACAAAATATGGCCAATTACAAGTTTCCACATGTAGTATGTAAATTATATAAATAGAAAATCCTTGATAGACTAAATAACATCAAACAGGAAAATTGCTATCTACACTCGAAGAAGCTAGCTATTACATAAAATTTTCTTCAATTTAACCAAACTAGTATTGAAGATGTCGATCTAAGCTTCCTGGCAGATTGCGTTGTACATACGACTCGCTCTCACCAGGTACGAGTTCCGTCTGTACGTAGTAAAATGGATAATCACCCATCCACGGACCAACCTAGGCAAGCGCGGCTTAACCAAAAGAACGATCCGGGCAGCTGTTATTATTTAGCCACGAGCTCCTCTCACAAGAGAATGATGATGAGTAATAAAATAAAACTTGACAACAGTAGTTTACTGGGTTCCCAGACTACAAAACACTTTAGACATTAAGCTGAAACTCCATTTTGTTTTTAAGCAGTGTCGAAGCAGCTGATTACTTTTGCAGATTCATATAGCAGAGGTAACCGCTTCCATCTCAATGGAATCGGTTAGTCTATTTCAGAATCTGAATTCACAAAAAACACACACAAACAATCTTGATAGGTACAAATAAACCACGGCAAAACAGTCTTGATCCAACACGCAAAAACCTTGATACTGTCAGCAATTATCGTTAATCATCTTAAAACAACAAAACAGGACATATTTGTTGGCTACAGTAAGTATTCTGCATGAGAGCAAAGTGTTTCATGAGATTTAAAACTGTTTAATGTTTATATTGGACATATTCTTGGGCATACTCAATGTATGCGTATCCGGTTTTTTATTTTCAGTAATTTAGTGGTATTTTTAAAGGATAGGAGAATAATGCTACAGCTTTTACCTTTGAAGGTCTGTGAAACAGAGCTGTTGTTCTCTGCTGAAAATTAACCGCTGAATTACCTGAAAAAACTAGACTAATAAATCCTTATAAAATGGTTATGTCAAAATGCATCAGTCTGATACTTTAAAATTGGAAACTGCTGTAACAACACGCCTGTGTACTCTGAAGGTACCTGTAAACACTAATAGACAGTAAGCAAAAACATCCCTTGAAACTGTCTCGGCATTTGGATAAAGTTCAATGCTTGTTTTATCTTTGGAGTACCTAAAAAAATTGCAGATACCCTAATACTCTATGTAATACACAGCTCGACTTCACCCACTGCTGGGTATAGGCCTCTCTGTGCTTGTGTCAAGCTCCATTTCCTTGTGCCAGCTTCATCCAGGATATATCTGCGATGCAAACAATGTCGCCTGACCATCTCGCCGCCGGATGACCAACACTTGTCTTTTCAGTCCTTGGACGGCACATGGTCACCAGCTCTATTCAACTGCCATCAGTGTACCTTGCTAGGTATCCTGCCCAACTCCATTTGAGTTCCATAACGCGATTTCCAATATCGAAGACCTTCGTACGTCTCCGCACTTTGGCAGTATACTAGTGTTTTGACGAGCATGGTTCCAGTTTCAATTTAACTAGTAGGATTTTTTATCAAAAGTTACAAAGCAATAACCACGCCAACTACACAAGGCAAACATTCCTTTGCAGAATATTTATTTCCATACGTCTAAATTGAGACATGAAGTTAGTCTGAAACGCCGTGTCAATCCGGACGACTCTGATACATTCTTATAAATAAAATCTGCTCCTACATCGCCCAATACGCATCGATCTTCGGCTAAACCCGTGTTATTAGGGTTGTATAGGTTTTCATTTAGTTTGGCAATTTCTTTTAAAGAGATATTTTTTTGTTGATTTGAGGATCAGTCATCATAGTCAGATAGTCCTAGACTATAAATAGATCACATTGTTTTCTTACCGTAGAGGTTCTCTGAAATCGGTACTGACAAATTTCGAATATGGCTCCGGAAACGTAGCTCTGATTAGCAATGAACTGAAGACTGCCTCGTTGGTCTGGTGGTCGCAAGTGCGACTGCTGAGCATGAAGTCCTGGCTTCGATTTTCGGGTCCGGCTAAGTGATATTCCATTTTTCCATCAGTAATTTCTCAGTAGCTGCCACGAAGTCTGGATTTATGTCTGGTTGATGGCAATAGACTCCCCCCCTGTCACATGGGACTTAAACATAACTGGCGAAATGTGGGTGTACTTTTATCGACGCCTCTGCCTAACCTTTCGGGGATTACTGGTGTTATGTGAAAACTGAAGTATGTGCCAGTGTCTGGTGTTCACAGCTGGTCCTCAATCTGTGCGTACGGACAGAAATGTTTGACCGAACCTTACTAGAAGTATGAGAAATATTCACTTTCTGGGTCATGGCTTGAATAAACCAAACTTTTCATACTTTAATGTCTCACAATGATTTTTTAAATCTTCTTATCATCATCATCATTATCATTTCAGCCAAAAGACGTCCACTGCTGGACAAAGGCCTCCCTCAAGTGTCGCCACATTGACCGGTCCCGTGCGACTGGCATCCAGCGGATCCCTGCAACCTTTACCAGGTCATCGGTCTACCTAGTTTCCTTATATATTTCTTTATTTGACTGTGAATTTTTGAATTCTCGACAGTAAGCTTACATTTAGTTGGCAATAAAAGTTTTATGCCAGTCATTACATCGATGACGTCGAAATCCATTACAACTCTGTAGCAAATATTCCTCTTCTAACATTATTGACTTAAACTTAATTCACAAATCTTTGTTTCCAGGAAAATCTCGTTTTTTTAAGATCCCATTACCCCAAATCAATGCCCCAATTTTTATAAATGGTGTTCTAAATTTTTCATCTTTAAATGAAAAGATGAGACCAAGATCACCATCATACAGTATTACAATATTTTGACAGTTGGTGTCTAAAGTCAAATGAATTCCAATAAATTTTAATCTCCGTTTTAGTTAAAGATTCTACGACGATAGATAAACGATGAATTCCTATTAAAATGAATCCTACTTAAGGTGACAGGGTTGTCAAGAAAAAATAAACAAGATTTCGGTACACTTCAGCCAAGTAATCTATACAGGTGGGAAAACACAGAACAAAAAAAAATAGTGCGTGGAGTCCATTCACTCTCGCTCTGTCGCTTTCTATTCCCTCTCCCCAGGAGCGTTGAACGTTTAACGCAACAGTGCTTTCATACCCCCTCCATGGTAGCGTTAAACGTTTAACGCAACCTTGTTGGAAGTCGCATTTGAAGTTTCACTTCAATAAATGTACCAAGTTTGACATACCGATGCAAATTTTCTTGACAAGCAGCACCACCTTGAACTGGTGGCCTACCATGACGTCTTAAACCAGCAGTAATTTCAGTGTGAGAAAGAGATGGCGCTAGACGACCTATATAGCTCTGTCTCTTTCTCACACTGGACTTACTCCTGCTTTAAGACGTCATAGTAACCCCCTTGCACCCTAAAAGTGGTCATACTATAGCTGGAAAGTTGACATCAACAAAGACACTTAGGCCTCTACATTAGTACATTTAAGTTTTTTTTGTTGTTTGTTTACAAGCAATTTATTAGGTCAAAAGAATAACAGTGTAGGTACAGTCAGCGTCACGATGTGGGTTCCCCCCTTGAAAGCACTTACGTTCACCAACTAGGGAACCCAATTGATGCAGCCCAACGTACCTTGCCATCGACCCACATTGTCTGAGCGTAAAGTCCTGCAGAACCAACCAACACACTACATAATAAAGGCCATTTTATAACAATTTAACATAACCACCTTAGTTTTGAATCCATAAGCCAAGATAGGTACCTACCTAAGATGTGCAATAACCACTTTTTGCTTTGTTTCCTTCATGACCAAAGCAATCGTCGCGCTTCAACGCAACTGTCGCGTCAATTTTTTCAGCAAAACCGAACGCGTGGTCGCATTGACGTAAATATGGTACCGACCGACCACCGTGTTTCAGCTGACATATTATGGTGCCTTTGATTTTTCGAACACAAATGAGTGACACAGTAAAACGACGATTGCACTCACGCGATCGTTTGCTTTGATTAGGATGTTGGGGAAACCAAGGATACTACTTACACAGCTCTTCAGTTTAAAAAACTGTCGCTCAACAGACTAAGCTACTCGTATCCCATCAACTGTCATAATCATTTAGTCATCCTGTCAACCCACCCAATATAACATAATATAACCCCTTTAATCCCCCAAGGGTTAGGCAGACAGTGAAGGGCCCAACAATATGGCAAGACCATTAAGTAAGCAAATTGTTCAGAAACTTTAACATCATGAAGAGTAGGTTGTAAGGAGAAACCAAGGTTTGGCTTATATGAAAGTTCCGCCTATAACCATCAACCGAGCACAAATCAATACTCCGTGGCTGCTACTGAGAGATTCTTGATAGAAATACCCAATAACAAATTGCCCGACCCAGGAATCGAACCCAGGACCTCATACTCAGTAGTCGCGTTTGACGACGAGACCAACGAGGCAGTCAGTCTAAGAGTAGACTAGTAGTCAGATAGAGATCTGACTGTCACTGAATAGAGCAAGCTACTGGAACCCCATCCACTGCCACTTCGAACCTTCCGTCCTTCACTCATCCTGCCAGCCCATACCAATACTGGGTGAAAACAGACTCTTCACGAAGCCGTCAACCAAGCATTCTATTCATCAAACTACTTAACTAACTAACTTACTTAACTTTATACAAAAATTATTGCTGGGAAACGACTTTTTTTTTTGGGGTGAAAAATCACGTTTCACGGTAGGACTCAATGTAACGCATTCAAAACATTATGCTGATGGATGGATTGAATAGTACGGGGGTCGTGAAGGTGTCTCAAGTAGAAAATACATTAAAAACAAGTATTAAAAAAAAACTTGTGAAAAAGATGGAACTTTGACCCCCAATATCTCCGTAACTAGAAAGTTCCCAGGTATGGTGTAGAGCAAAAAAATGATCGCAATGACGGGGAGGACAAGTGCCTTTCAGCTTTGTTAAGAGTCTTTTTACACCCTTTATAATTATAATATAACGTTGTAGGTAACCCTAGCCGGTTGTCGAGTGGGCACATAAACGTCACGTATCGACACAAACGCGATACAGCACTTGGCTCGTGCTCAAATTGATATTGAATTTATTTTCAATTTTAACGCGCCCTCCTTAGGTGTGCAGAGTAGTGTAAATGTTTGGAGGTTGTGACTATTGAGATGTTGTTTTTAAAAGAAAATTTCGTTAAACAAAAGGTACCAATATATTTAAAACTATAGATACACATTCAAATTTTCAGGGAAAAGTACCTAATTAAATACCGATTAAATAATAATGGTTAATCGACCACCCTTAGGAGGCTCTAATTGCGCGACTTCAATGGCTCGATTCAGTAATCAGTACTCTTGGACACGGCACGCATAGTAATGAGGTTCCGCTCTCTGGAGCCCTGACCACCGGCAGCCAGGGTCTTGTTCCTGATGCCGATGGGCCATCTGTTTTTAATATTTTTGTTTTCAAACATATATTATGAATTATTAGAAAATACAGGAATAATAATAGTTAGTATAGTTAGTTACCTAAATAAGCAACATCGAATTCCGAAACAGCATTTTTTTCTTTTTTTTCGTGTCCTTTGACATGTCAAGATACTTAGCAAAGGCAATTCAAGAGGCTGATAAAAGTAACAGCAAGTACAATGAAAAATAGCCCAGAAAAAAACCATCACACACTTTCAAAACCTTACCTTCCCTGAAATAGTCAACCAAAACTCAACACCTCTCTCTGTCCCTCGCACTACTCTGTAAATGTTGACAATGAACAGGCGCCACCGCGGATACAAACGTCAAACTCTATTTCTGTTGCGACTGTGGTGTTCCCCCCTCCCTCCTCCTTTCACAGCTCCCTGCCCCCTCCATCGCCATAGAGTTTGTCCCGTAAACAAGTGCGCAATGTGTGTTTTTGTATCTATGGATTTTTCAAAAACTATTTTCGATTTAGGTTAAGTCACGCAGTGGGATTTTGGTATAAAGATTTGTAAGGTTATTTTTAGGGGTAAAGTGTGATGTTGCGTTTAATGGGGAATGAATTTGTGGTTTGCTGTGATTAATAAGAAATGAGTAGTCTTTTAATTTAATTAGGGTTTGCAACATAAATAAATAAATAAAAAATATTTGCCAGCGGGCAATGGAGCGCAGCATTATAGGTGTTAAGCGGACAGATCGCGTAAGAAACACTAGGCTGCGCTCCATTACTCAAGTTGCAGATGTTGCAGAAAAAACAGCCAAGCTGAAGTGGGAGTGGGCTGGCCACGTAGCACAAATGCGCCCGGAGAGATGGGCAACGATCGTCACCCACTGGACACCTGTCGGAGGAAATCGCCGTCGAGGTAGACCGCGGCGCAGATGGTGTGACGATCTGATATCGTTTACGGGACGAACATGGCCAGATATTGCACAGGACAGAGAGGTTTGGAAGGAAAAAGGGGAGGCCTTTGCCCAGCAGTGGGACACTCAACCAGGCTAATAATAAATAAAATAAAAAACATAAATAAAAACACGTTGTGCACAGTTGAATTAAATTTCCTTTTAAACATTCTTGATAATTTCGAACTTAATTTAATTTGACTGATTCTAATTGCTAATTAGTTTTAAGTCCTAACCAATAAAATATGAAAAAATAGTTAAGCTTGTCCTGTCTATGGTATTGATTGGTTAATAAATTGGCCCCAGTAAGTGGCCAATCTACTAGCAACGTGGCGTTCATTACGCCCTCAAAAGCGCAATTGTATTATCTTTTCTTCTTCTTTATAATATGCTTAGTGCCTAACCTGGTGTCACAGTTTAATGCCGCCCATGGGCCTCTGACTTGGCTGTACATGTCGTCGAGAAATATCTCTCAGGCATGCTGGTTTCCTCACGATGTATTCCTTCACTGAAGCAAGTAATAATTATGCAATGTGCGTATTGCATAATTATCCCTGTACACATGTATCCGAAAAATCAGAGGTGCGTGTCTTGGGTTTAAACTTGAGACCTATGACTTGGCAGTCCGACGATCTCACCACTAGGCTATCACTACTTTAGCTTCTCTGAGTTGACAGCAATATAAAATTTGCTTTTATAGATTTTAGTACCTAAAAACACCTGCTATATCAGCCCAACACTATCTCATCCAAACACATCTAACTTTCAAAAGAAAGTCACTTAACAGATATTTGATTACTCAAACAAGAAACACGCACGCGCCGAAAAAAAACAAAAGAAAAAAAAAAAAAGACCCCAAGTCACGAGACAGAAAAATAGAGATGTTTATCTATGGTACGATCACGATGCTTCGCGTCGCAGGCGCAACCGTGACAGATCGCGACAGATAGGTAGTGCGCGACAAAGGACCTAGTTGCTTCGAAATTGATTGATACTGTGATAGGGTAGCTTTATATCCATTCTATGAACCGTAACAAGAATATTGTTGGATGAAAATGGTTGATATAATGTAAATATCGATTTTGTACTTTTAATGTGCCTTTTGTAATTAAGTCGCAAATATCCAGTGGTATTAACAGATCGGTCAATGTTCATATAGTTTTAAAGGTAATTTTAATTACACCCAATACTAAATACTCAAGTTTTTATTAAACCATCGATTCTTCACGTGACCAGAGGGCTGACCTTTGTTTTGGCCAAAAAATCAGCATTGGCATCCAACATGGCAATAGTGTCAGCCTTCTGGGTACTTTTCCTATTGAAAGCGACGTAGTTGAATTTTTTGACATATTTGTAGTATGTAAATAATCACACCATCGAAGCAAAATAAATGTACTGTACTCCCAGTAGAAAAACATTTTATTCAGCTTACCTAGGGACAAAACACAGAGCTATACTCTGAAAATATTTAGTAGTTAAATATTATTATAACAGGATCATCTTTACATATAACACTGGTCTACAGTGGTTTTGTTACCCTAGATATGAAAATGATTTTGGGTCTATTTATGCACACAATTCATGAAACTATCAATGATTTTGTAAGATTTGCTCTGATTTTTTTTTAATCTTTTTTTTTCTTCTATTGTCCTGTGGAGCAAGGGGTCTGAGAGTGGGGATCACGTGATGTTTGTATGCGCGAAAAAGTTGCGCAGAATCCTAATCATGACCGGAAAATTAAATTTTATTTTTAACAAGTCGATAATTGTTCAAAATATAAGATATGCAAAAATCATGAAAATACGAGCACATTGAAAACTTTCATGAATATATTCGTAATCTGGGCACTTGAAAACGTAAAAATTTGCGATGATATCCAGGGCAACAAAAAAAAGTTTTTTTTTTGTAGAGCTGTGTATGTGATATCAATGTGAAGAAAATACTGAAAAGCATTTTGAAAAGTAACTTTAGAGTTTCTAACCCATCCTTCTTCATACAAAACCGTTGCAAATAAGCAATTAGAATATTAACTCTTTTTTTTAAGACATTTCCTTGTAAAACATTCTAAAGCGCCTTTAAAAATAAAAAACGAGATTTGGTAACCACAAAAACTTAGTTTACAAACCTAACCGACACTATAAAGCGTATATCTCAGAATCTATACGTTCAAACGTTACATTGACACCATTGTCTAACTGTCGATCTAAACAGCTAGACTTAGGATATCATAACCAGCGAATTAATGTTATTTTTGGCGACTACGCCACCAACACGTAGGCAATCATACAAAAATATTTTGCGGTGCATTCTCGTGCCAATATCTCTGTCATTCTTCGACAATGTCATGCTATTTTAGAGTTGTATTTGTTTATTGATATTTTCAGACACAATGGTGTATACCTGAAGGTCAGGTCTCGTAATTAAAAACGTTAAAAATCTAGCCGCATCTCATATGCTGGGTGTTGAATGGTTTTAAGCTCGGAAAAGCTTACAGATTATGATTCTGTATGTTTGTGAAAACTTTATTAGTCCAATTATTTTATACCTCCTCCCCTGAGATATCACACAGCATCATAGTCTTCCTGTAAAAGTTAATGATTTATTTATTAAAGCAACATAATGCAATTTGCAGAACGGATTGCCGATGGGGCAGAGAAGTTCTGGAGTGGCGACCGCGAACCGGAAGACGTTACGTTGGAAAGTCTCCCACTAGGTGGACTGATGACCTGATGAAGGTTGCGGGGATCCGCTGGATGCGAGTCGCACGGGACTGGTCAATGTGGCGACACTTAGGGGATCCCTATGTCCAGCAGTGAACGACTTGCGGCTGAGATGATGATGATGAATAAATACAATACAACATAATTAAGAAACATTACTCAAGATAGGACACTAATTAATTCCTTAAGTATAATGACTCAATACCAAGGTAGTTTCTTGTTTTACAAAATGTAAAACTTATTCTACAGCCAAAAACTCCTCAAAAAAAAGCTCGAAATGATTGTGGCTCCGTGGCTGCTACTGAGAAATTCCTGATGGCAAAATCCAATAACACTTTGCCTGACCTGGGAATTGAACCCAGGATCTCATGCTCAGGAGTTGCGACCACTCGACCAACGATGCAGTCAGTAATATTATTAAGATTGCAAAAAAGGCTTCTTTAAATTCAAAATGAGCTTGCTAAACGTAAAATCCACCAAGTACATTGACTAATAGTCAATTACACTCAGCCGAATTTATCCCCAGCACCACATCAATGATCGAATGCTTTACCTCATTCATGGCACTAAACCCTCAATAGGAACTCCCCTCGATCACCCCTCACGTATCTTTCAAACCTTCAAAATAATGTGACGACACCAATTCACTAAAAAGCATAGAAATTTATACTCTATGGTGCAGAATGTGCACATGTCAAAAATATCACTTCCGGGTGTCAGGGTTGCCTCTAATGTTCGGTGAATTTTGCATGTGAATACCCTTCAGGCGGGGCGGTAATGTGACAAGCGACAACCCTGTTTGTGTAGACGGTGTATAGAATGTAGGTTCGTCTGTCTGTTTTGTTTCGTATTGTTTAACAGGATGTGTTGCAGGAAATACGTGTAGTGTAATGTTCTGTTTGGTTGACGCCTCATTAAGTTAGATTGGATGAGATATCGGGTTTGTCTCTGGTTTTAAGATTTCGAAAAGTCAGTTGTCCTTTAGTCTGTTGCGATTCGTCGTCCATAACTCCAACAACCGTACTCTAAATGGCGTTATACACTTACGATCGCGATGTTTTTAATTTGACAAGTTTAGATGCAACATTTGACATTGCGGTATCTACAATATCGAGCAGCTAATTTTTTTTGGATATTATGTAGCATGGAGAGTTTTTCCCGAAGCCTTTTGGGGATTAAAATATTAATTGTTTAATTTAAATTTTGAATTACGATTAAAAGTTCTGTTAATAATGACTAAATTGAACACTTTGTCTACAGGGTCATCATCATTATTCTCCTGCCCTTATCCCAATTTATTTGGGGTCGGCGCAGCTTGTCTGCTTCTTCCATACTTCTCTATTACTCGTCATCTCAGCAGTCACCACCTTTCTAGCCATATCATCCTTCACACAGTCCATCCATCGTTTCTTTGCTCCTCCTGTACTCTTATAGTCATCTACATTTTCCTCACTACATGTTACTTCGTCTACTCGAGTAGAGAGAGTTATGATAATAACAAGTCAAATGAGTTTATCCCTGTTAACAATAATATCCATAAAAAAATTCGAACTTCCCTCATATTCTTCAACAAAATCTATCGCCACATCACTTGCACTTACCTACTCGACTCATGAAAACACCATTACAATAATACACTAACACTCGTCTTACAACCCTATGCCTACTAACGCTACGTTTATGGGATTTATCGCGTTCACCCCTTACTCTATGGCGGTTTTATGGTTATCTGCATTTTATGGTGATTTTTTGGCTGATTTTAGCGGTCACCCTTTTTTGGAGACGGTAGGTAAGTACCTTTTTTGAGATAGAAAAGTTGTGGGTAGAGTAGTTGGTGTGGTAGAGAATTTTTCTTAATCTTTTATTCGTTTAGTTGAAAAACAATGTTAAATGGCAATTATTGCACCAGTGTTCACGACACTGTTAAGAGCAAGTGCTCGTGCTGTGGTTGGGAGCAAGTGCTCGCTCCAGTAGTACTGGAAGTAAGTGCCTGCGCCAGTGCTAGAAGCAAGTGCCTGCGCCAGTGCTAGAAGAAAGTGCCCGCGCCAGTAATTGCGGTGTGCTTAAAATATGAATTATAAACACTGCTTACATGACATACCTATGCAAGTGAAGATTCCATACAAACATTGTTTTAATATTCATAAAGCGTTTTTAGGATTTCCCCCACATTCCGGACACTAAGCTTAAATTCCGGAATGAAATTCCGGATGTATGGGAACTGTAATTAAGTACGAATTCATTTATGTTAACGGCTAAATATTAGTTAGAAAATCTTGATTTCCTCAAATTATGGCTGCAACAGGATTTGGACGTTCTACAGTTTCACAACAAAACTTCCTTCTGTATTTCCTTAGACAATAATAGAAACTCTTAAGCAATACCAAAGTATGAATTAGTTCGAGATACCACGGAAATTTTTATGTTCCCAAATGTAGTGCAACAAATTGAATACATTTTAAAAGCAAATTGAGTTCTAGTTGAAGGATGTAAGTGTCAAATTTGACCGATGGATCTGGTATAATTTGTGAATAATTAATTATTTATTAGAGCTAATTGTTTGTGATTACAACTGCAACCAATTAGACTAGAAACTATCCCCCAAAAGTCAGAGCAAAATGAAAAACCTAAGGTTCTGTAAAACCTCCGCTGAAATTAGTAGAAAGTAAACTATAACTTTTTTCATGTGACAACTTTTGAATATTTCTTTTGAATATTCGAAGTCATAAAGACATTGTACCTAAAAAAATTACAAACAAAAAAAGTAATCAAAACACTGAAAGTGGTGTTACAAAAATGCTACATTAACTTCCCCATACAATGTAAAGAAACAATATACTCTCATATGCGTAATACCCATACCACAGTTCTCACGACTGAGCCAGTGGAAAGTGCGAGTCGAGTGAGGTAGTCGCAAGCAACTCGCCTGATAGCGTCTAATTGACGGGTCGCGTTAAGATAAAAGCCAATATCTGTCGATTTGCGAGAGAAGATAGTTGGGGATTCTCACGGTGTGCTAAACTTTCAATTGTTTTTTGGGACATCGTAAAAGTGGGGCCGAAATGTGACGTTTGTTGATCGCGTTTTGTTTTAGTGTTACTGAATGGAAACGATATTGTTTCTTACTTTAGTCAAACGAGATCAGCTATATTATTATTTACCTAAATAGCACGGAAAACCCAGATGTATGAACGTAGACGAAGAAATATGTAAGTATCGTAGCAGGTGACGTTCTGTAGTCTCTGCCTACTTATCTGAGAAAAGGCGTGAATTGTAACGTACACAACGCGAAAAATCAAGCTATACATATCCAGTATATCATGGCCTCGTAATGTATAGATTTCCCGTACAATGGGAGATCCGCTTATACTGGTTTGGCCCAAGAAATTTAAATAAGTCGCACCATGGATACGAAAGAAGAAGAAGTTCTCTGTATTAAAATGTAGTTATTACTTATAAAGGGTGTAAACAGACTCTTAACGAAGCCGAAAGGCACTGTTTTTCCTCGTCATTGCGATCATTTTTTTTGTTTTAGACCATACCTGGGAACCTTCTAATTACAGAGATATTGGGGGTCAAAGTTCCAACTTTTTCACATGCTTTTTTTTTTAAATACATGTTTTTAATGTAAGATTTTTACTTTAAACACCTCCAGGACCCCCTTACTATTCAATCCATCCATCAGCACAATGTTTTGAGTGCGTTACATTGAGTCCTACCGTAAAACGTGATTTTTGAACCCACAAAAAAAAACTTGTTTCCCAGCAATAATTTTTGCGTAAAGTTACTTAGTTTGATGTACATAATGCTTGGTTGACGGCTTCGTGAAGAGTCTGTTTACACCCTGTATAGACCGAAAATAACAAAAATAACCTAAGGACTTAAGCATTATATTCAGTAAAAATGAAACATTTGGTTAAAAGTCACACAAATCACGATCTTTCATCCAACCTTAATACCTCCTCAATAAATGGTAATTAATTAGTCAATGATTTTAGCACACATTACATCATTTCACCTTGAGGAACCACTTCTAATCACAAACATCAGGAAACGCGCCGTGACAAACATATACCATAGCGAATATATCCCCATACTTATTTTTCTTAAAAATCATGAGTGACTAGGGATGGACCTAAAGTTGTCGACTATCGATATTTTTTCTCACCAAATATTATTATCGACTCAGATTCTCAATATTACAAATAACATTACACTTGTAATCTCCGAAGGGTTAGGCAGAGTCTACTACCTAAAAGTACGCCCACATTTCACCAGTTATGTCAAAATTCCACGTAATATAAGGCTAGCCTATTGCCATCAACCAGTATTTACTAAAAGCTTTTTTAGTTTTATTAAAAAATCCAAAGGTAGGATAAATAATTATTATCGATGGAAACAATTCCACAATACACCATTTCTAAAGACTGCGCGCAAAGACCTGTAAGGTCTGAACCGAATTGTACTGTTGTCCCATCCCTACCGTTGCTGACCAGATGACCATACCAGAACTAAACTCACACTGGATGAGTAATTCACCTCGACATTTAATTCTACATGACCACGGTAATTAATATTTACAAACACGAACTGTCAGACGAATTCACAAAAATTTAAGTATGATTGATCACTACAGCTGGTCAAATATTTAGAATGTTTCTGTGTGAAACCTTAATGCCTTTTTTATGGTTTTGTCCGGTAGCACCCAAGAATATTTAGATACCTACATAATCGTAACTCGAGGAGAAAAACTTAAGCTCAAAGGATTTATTTCAAAGTGACCAGTTACAGCCACTTTTGAATTGACAAAATCAAAAAGATGACGCAACAGTCATAGTCACAAGGCATAATAACTCTGAAAAAACTGTAGTGAAGATAAGTACGTAAACATACATTCAGGGTGATTGCTAATTGGGTGCAGTCCTTGTAATGGGTGATACTAGACCTTATTTGCAACAATTTTGACCCCGATAACTTAAGGTCCAAACTAGGTGGTTTTTGAGAAATCGAACTTTGTACAACAAGGAAGACGTGCATCAAAAAAACTGTATAAAATAGTTTGATTAAAATACTACATTCTCAGGAAAAACCGTTGTTTTCTGCTATGAGACAAGTTAGTCGATACTGTGATTTGCACGGCTAGTCTCATACATTTATTTTGGAAAACCTGCCTCGAAAAACAAAGGAAGTTTCAAGAAATTTTCAGAACATAACCTTGATGGCGCTTATTTTCTAAAGGCAGATATGTACTTTCTTGACAAATTGGTTTTGGAGGGATACATTCGTTTGTGAGCTTTTAGAAAAGTATCAGTTTAACATCCTGAACGGCATAGATTTCTCACAATCAGCACTGTATGGTGGAGAGGTGGAAAATTTCAATAAAACTTTAAAAGTTCGATGTCTCAAAAACCACCCAGTTGGGACCTCAAGTTATCGGGTCAAAATTGTTGCAAATAAGGTCTAGTACCACCCATTATAAGGACTGCACCCAATTACCACTCTTTACACAGTTCATCATCAGCCTACAGCAGTTCACTCCTGGTCAATCGCACGTCACTCAACTCGATTTTTGGCTTTTCTCATCGAATTGCTACCATTTACCCAGTGATGATCGTCGGTCCACCCAGCCTGAAGACGTTCCACCTTACGCTTGCTGATTCGCGCACCATCCACGTTCATACATCTCGTCTAATACGAATAACAGGGCTTCAATAAATGAGTTTTCGCGGATGTCAATTTTCTCACTACAAAACACAACGTCAAAAATCTCCATGCAAAAATTCAAATTATCCAATATCTAGAACATGTAAATCTTCAGCTGACAGGGCTGCCAACATAAAAAGCGTGACGAGACATGTGACGGTTGGCAGTACCGAGCCCAACACTTGACGGCTCAATTGTCTTTGATCACAAATATGTGAATAATTCAACAGTTCCCCTCCCTATGCGAGCTCATAGATCAGGTACGTAAAAAGGCTGGAAGCGTCTTTGTGTTTATCTCATTGTAGAACTTTTATGAGCCAATTAGAAGTCACCACCAACAATATTTAGGTGACTGAAAGTTTCAGGTTGCTTTTCCGTATCAAGAATATTTAAATAACCCAGTTCGGGAAATTAGACCCATAAGTGAAGTGAACCAGCTAGAAATATACCAATTTCTGCGCGCTGTTACACCATAATTATTATTGGCATGGTATTTTAATATCTGGCAGTAATGATACAGGGTGAGTGGACACCACCGCGAAAATGGTTACCACGTACTCAGTACGATGGTTACCAAGTACTAAGAACCCCCGCACATCGAAATTGTTCATCAGAAATTAACAAAAAATCAATGTTTAAAATAATGTACTGTAATACGTGGTAAGTCTTTTCGCATCGGTGACCCTTCCACCCTCTATGATGTAAAAAGATTACCGATACAAAGAAATCTTCACATTCACTAAACATTCATCAAACTCCCAAAAAACCTTATCTAATTCCCATGGGTATACTCAAAACGTTATGACATAAAATAAAAAAGGCGCATAAAAAAACGTTCGCTTCTGTAAACTATTCAGCAGCCATTCACTGTCATAGAGATCGTGGTGAAATCGAATTCGCATCATAAGGGCACCGCGACAAGTGAAACTCGTAGCCACCATTTTAAAATTGAAATGGCATGACCCGTCATTTCTAGTTCCCTCGGTGAGTGAAAAGGGCGATCAATTTTGTATGTGTGCGCGCCAGCAGTGTTATTCAAGGATTTCCATTAAGAAATTCTCAGTGGATACCTAGAATCTAGATGGCTAATTTAATCCTTTATTTTTTTTTTCGGATGGGAAATCATGACATCCGCCGCTCTGGGCAGCGCGGGAGGGAGAGTCAGACTTGTACTGACTAAAACCCATCCATGCTCCTTCCTTGCCCATTGTGTTCCAGGGCTGCGGTATCTCTTTCGAATAGTCCCGCAGGCCTGGCAGGCATCGCCCCTTGCGGGTCCCTCCCTGTTTGCTGACATCTCTTTGAGCTAATTCAACCCTTGACCTTCTTTTTTAAGCTTTGGCCACCCTATGCAGGTTTATTCAAAATCTCTCCACTTGGCGGTTTAGTGTCATGACAATTCAGTTTCTTCCAGCCAGTTTAATCAGATCGTCTGTCAACCTAGTCGGTTGTCTTTCCACATTCAGCCTTAATACCAATGGATTCGTAACTTCAAACTGCAGTTAAATTTTATTGTTTTACTTTTCTAATTTACATAATTATCTATAACCAAACATAAAATAATATATAATAATAATATGTACACAAAGAAAACAAGAAAAGCATTAAACGACATCAAAACATTTCTTCCACATCGCTGTCAACAGGAATAGTGCCCAGAAGGCCGGCTGCATTGCCACGTTAGATGGCACTGTTGATTCTTTAACCAAAAAATAGGCCAGCCGTCTGGTCACGGGAAGACTGCACCAACCTCTTTGCGATGTCCCGAAATACCACTACAGTTAGTTACAATTAAATATGAATTCAGCATTTGTAACGTTCGTAAAAAACTAACGAGAATTAATTAAATGTCTTCTAAAAATACCTTCAGTCTACGAAAAGAACAATGATTAAGAAAACAAAATTCCCTATTAAAAAATACATAAGTAAAAGCAACAACCCCGGAGCGTAACTGAGCTAATCATTATTATCCGTTTGAACTCCTTTAAGAATTCTTAAAGAGATTAAAAGAATCATTAAATATTCTCACTTGAGGGACGAGCCATTTGAAAGAGACAGGCCAGATTAAAGCCACGCTCCAGGCATTTGGTTTCTTCAGAATATTTCATATTTTCAAGCATTTTCCGGGTAAATTAATTAGGTACACGGAGATGTAGATTTCTGAGAAATTGTTGATGCTTGAGTTGAATGACTGGGTTGCGTTGGTCAGATATGCAGTCGCTCCATGTAAAAAACTGGGATTCAGCTGCATCTGGTTAGACTGGAAGCCGATCCTAACATATCTGGGAAAACGCTAGGCAGCTGATGATGAGTTAAATGACTGGATACATAGACGGCCACTGTTAGAGAAAGACCTCATCAATAACTAACCCAGTTTTCGAAAATATCCTCTTTTTAATTAAACACAAACTAGCAGTGGCGAAGGTTCCATAAAACTCGATTCCTACCGGCTTTCCTTTGAAAAATAGCAGTCAGTATTCTATAGACAAATAATATAATCACATTTAAGATTTATACTCCGGCTTACCTCTTACAAAAATTGACCCTTCGCTACAGCTTTTCTGCCAACAGTATTTTTAATTTATTCAAGCTTTTAAAATACAATTTACTACTAACTTATTGGTCTAGTGGTCGCAATCACGACTGCTGACCTTGAGGTCTTGGGTTCGATTCTTGGGTCGGACAAATTGTTATTGGGTTTTTCCATCAGGAATTTCACAGTAGTACCCATGGAGGCTGGATTTGTACCCGGTGGATACCAATAGGCTCGCCCCCTATTGCATGGGACTTAATTAGAACTGTTGTATTTTGGGTGTACTATTAGGTACACCTCTGCACTACTCTTCAGTGCTTACAGGCGTGATGTGTTATGTTATAACTTTTATAATATTTGTAGGCTTCTTATCAATAGTTCTCAATATTTCTACGTGTACTCAAAGCTTCCGAAAGCACAAAGGTACCTCCACCATAATATTAACCCCATTAGCCAAAAAGCACATGCCTCCACCACTTAAAATTACCCTGCACAATTACCCCGCCGCTAATTTTTACCCCTCTTCACCCCGAGCAAATCCCTAAGATCTCTACTTACCCCCAGGCACGTCTTTGTACACTTTGTCAAAACGTTAATTAAGAAACTGTTAGCCTTATACTGTAATCTGCGAATGAGAGATTATCTTTGAAGATAAGTTGTACTTATACTGTGTTATATTATAAGATTTTGGTTATTAATAATTTACGTAAACGTATCTATGTTTATCCCAAAAGGTAAATCATGTATATATGCTTTTACAAACACTGTTCTCTTTCCAAATATATTTTTTCAATATCGAAGCCGAATCCAGGAACAGTACTTTACACGCTTATCACAATACTTATTCAATTATTTCTTAAGATCAGTCATCTACATATACTTATGCACATACTTAGGTAGATGACTGATCTAAAGAAATAATTTAATAAGTATTACGATAAGCGTGTAAGGTACTATTGCGCTATTAATAAGTATTGAATACTTATTGGCCAATGTTGTGTGTTGACATGATTGGCAAGTGCCAATTATGTGTTTGTTCAACAAACACAAAATTGGCCTGGAATTCCGATCTGGGGACTTGCAATAGTATCCTAGGCAATAGTAACAATCAAGTGACCAACATAACTCTAGCACTTACCTCTATCCCCAAATGTAAAGTAAAGCAATGTGAGAAAAGAGGGTATTCCTCAAAGCGCAACTATTTTTGAGCGCAACTAAATTATTCCTCGAAGCGCAACCATTAGTTGCGCTCACAGATTCAAATCGTTCAAATAGTTGCGCTTAAAAACAGTTGCGCTTTGAGGAATAGCCCGAGAAAAACACTTAAGCGTAACTGTGTTGAGGGGGACAGGCAAATGGTAATCGCATTCAAGGCGTTCCGTTCAACAGCTGCATTCAATCACAAAAAAAAAGTTTTGATTGAGTTCATTTCCAGGTTTTTGGGCTTTGAAGACTGTACACTTAAATCCATTAAGAACCAAGAACAGGGGGTCTAAAATGGCCACTTTAGCGCAATCATAATAGAATAATTATAATTAAGTCAAGTTAAAAAAAAAAAAATGGTCACTTAAGCAACATTATAAATTGTCACTTTGTGACCTATTTACTTTTTTTAAATTTTTGTTATTAAGTAATTCATATTATTTTTCTGCTAAAGCGGCCATTTTCGAAATCCAGGGCTAACATAATGTTTGAGTTTTCTACCATTTTTTTTAAATGTCACTTTGTCCTAGCTCTCTATTAACAGTAGGAACTTAGATTCAATCTAAACCACAATCACACAAAGTTACCAAACCTAATACTAACAACTTGGTCTTAATACAGCAGTTTAAGCAATAGACAGACAACGCCGCGGGCTGACTTAGTTTGTTTGTGCACAGTTAACGGTAGTTTATTAATTAGGGTTTGACAAACTGTGCGGTTGGACCCTCCATCTAACCTTTGTTTAGTTATGAGCCGGGGAATTTAATACTGTTGTGTGGGACGTCAATTTTGTAAGATTTTGCAAAGGGAGTGTGGTATTGTCGTAGTTGCGAAGATAATGTTTAATGTCACTTTCAATTTCAGACAAAAGTAATTTCTAGTACCTACCTTCAAGAAGCAAAAATGTTTTTTTTTGCTTTCTTGAAACACGAGAACGTTTCGAACTTCATGAGTTCTAAAAAGGACAATCCGTTTCACTCCGATTGATTTTGTTTTAAAAGTAAAAATCACTTAATTTAAAATTTCTTACTAGTATCTATAATCATAATGCCGACTGGTTGACACTTCACGTGACCAGAGGGCTACTTCTTCTTTGACCAAAGAACTTGTATTGCCATTCAACATGCCATTCAATGCTGCCAGTCTTCTGGGCACGTTCCCGGATGACAGCGATGTGGAGAAGTACGTTGGCGCCTAAGTGTCCTGTTTTGTCAGATAAATATGTAGGTACCTACTTACTTTACTTAATCTTTTCGTATGTTAATATTTAGTTTATATTATTTGTTTGAGGTTCTTTGTAAATTATGTATGTTCCAATATAAAACCAAGAATAAAAAGACGTGTTGCACTCGGAGACTGCCGCGGTAAAGCTATTGCATAGCATTTTTTATCAACTTATGTAATTATAATTATTTATTCACTTTCGTAGTGTCAGATATTGACCTATACAACCTAACCTCCTAGCTCCAGTGGTAGATTTAAAAATAATAACCTAGGCTTGACAATATCTGACACTAAGTACATGTTAGACACTAGGTGTTATTTTCGTTACGTTATGTTCGTTACGGAATTTCTGGATTCGGTCTCCACAGTCAAGGCCCGCGATAGAAGCTATGCAATAGCTTAAAATATATCAAAATTGACTTCCAGAAACCAAATCTTTTATTATTTTTGTTATAATGTGTAGTTACTAACTGACAATTGAATTAATGACGACGGCACGCTTGGTGTAGAGGTTGGGCGATTGGTTACTGTACTGCGTATCGGGGGTTCGATTCCCGCACGGAACAAATAGTTGTTCTTAGTCTGGTTGTTTCTGAATGTGAGATTAATTATTTGTAAAAGCACCCACGATACACAAGAAATTCCTACTATGGGCAATATTAAAACGAAATCGTATCGACTTTACCTCACCTACTTTTATTTTCAGCGTAACATTAAACAAATTTCAGACGGGGCCATTATTAGAAATTAATATCAACATTTCTAAAATAAACCGCAAATGGTCGTATTAATTAACATTATCATTTCCAATGTTCGACGTTTCATGTCTAACAGCCCGGTGGCGCTATCTAGTGGCGCTCTCCGAGCAATGCTGTTACGGTAACGAGCGCAGTTAATGCTGAATGTATAACTCACTGTATTTAGAAATATTTGAAACATAACATAACGCTTGTTTTCCCCGAAGGGTTAGGCAGAGATGTACCTAAATATTACACCCATAAATCCAGACACCGTGGCTGCTACTGAAAAATTCCTGATGAGAAAATTGAATAACACCTTGCCCGACCTGGGAATCAAACTCAGAACCTCATGCTCAGCAGTCGTGCTTACGATCACTAGATCGATGAGGCAGTTTCACTATCACTGTAGAACATTCAAGTTTTTATAAGAAAGTATACGAATCTTGTAGGCTCATGCCAACAGGAGCTTAAGGGTTTTCATACAAAAATTAGTAATGTTGGTTATAATGTTAACATAGAATTCGCAAGTTTCATAACACCTACCTACTTAAGTAACAATAGTTCTAAACAGTCAAACTTTTCACAACTATTTTCATGCTAAACCATTAAAATATTATCTGAAACGAAACTTCCATAATTATCAATAACACTTCTTCTCTAATTTCCGTTGCATCCATATCATATAACGCGCACGCAAGCTACCCAAATCACGAACCCTTGTTAGGGAACCCTAAAATATTAAATAATTAATATTTGGTGCGTCCGCGTGGCCCTATTATTATATCATGGAGGCTCGAGCAACAATTAGTGATGTTCTCACACCGATGAACAGTCACTACGGTCATTATAATTGTCGGAATAAAGGTTTCTTTTTTTATGATAAAACTTTGAAAATAATAAGAAAAAAAAACCATGAAATAATGGGTGTAACAATACACTTATCAAAGCCGAAAGGCACTTGTTCTCCCCGTCATTGCGATCATTTTTCTGTTCTAGACCATACCTGGGAACCTTCTAGTTGCGGAGATATTGCGGGTCAAAGTTCCAACTTTTTGACGAGTTTTTTTGTAATACAAGTTATTAATGTTGTGGCTTTACTTTAAATAACTCCACGACCTTAGTATTCAATGCAACCATCAACACAATGTTTTGAGTGCATAACATTGAGTTATACTGTAACATGTGATTTTTCACCCTAAAAAAAAGTCGTTTCCCAGCATTTTTACGTAGAGTAGGTACTACAGAGAGAGAGTATTTTGATGTACAGAATGCTTGGTTGACGGCTTCGTGAAGGTGCTCCGTTTACACCTTGTATAAATCGCGTTTAAAAGCTATCAGGTTCAATATTCCTCAATGATGGCATCGAGAACTCTTGACACAGTGTAGACTTGCTGATCGCATTCGTTTTGATTAGTGAATTTCGCTTTAAGAATTAGTTCGGATAATAGATATGTTAGTTCTTTAACCAGTTATAAAAGATACCTATTTGGAAAAGAAGAGCTTTGCAAATCTATTTAGATTCAGTATTAGCTGTTTTTTTGGATAGAATAGGCTGAGTTGATAAAAATTTCGTAATGCAGAAAATGATAAGGCAATCTTTAAACATAATCACACTATAATATTCCCATTGCTGGGACATAGGCCTCCTTGCTATGAGGATTGGTAGGTGTAAAAAAATAAAACAAGTGAATGTCATTCATGTCAAACATTTGTCTTCGATTTTTTTTTTTGGTTCAAAAACTAGCCAGTTTCTTAACCTTTGGACTGCCACGTCAATAACGAAAATCTGTGTTCTCTACGCCAAGCAAATGTTAATAAAATGTTATTTTCGATGTGCCATCCTGAGCACTTTTTGATTTGACGTCCGTGGCGGTCAAAAGGTTTGATGTTTTCCTTTACCAGCACAGCAAAGCAGTATTTAGTGGTGTCTATAAGTTAATAACCAAGAACGGTATTCTTACTTCCTTAGTTAGGTACTTCAGATTCCTCAGACTTTTGTGTTATCTCTTTAAACTGGTACACAATAACATAACTCCCCCCACCTAACTTGCATCTGTTTGGTTTCTGTAAGGTTTGATACTAGCGCATCTTCCGACACCATATTATACACTTTTGTTAGTATATACGTAGACACTTGATAGATTTTTAAAATTGATGATTTGAGAATTCATTTCGTTCCCGATTTTTACTGAAAATCAATCTTTTAATTAAATAGATTCTAGTTTAAAGCTCTATTGTTTCATAAATATCGAAACAAAATTTCAAACAATGAAGTATTAGAACAAACTTTTCAAACTGATTTTAGATAATAACATAACTTAACATCACGCCTGTAATCCCCGAAGGGTTAGGCAGAAGTGTACCTAATAGTACACCCACATTTCGCCAGTTATGTTTCAGATAATTTAATGAATAATGTGTGTGTCTTAGTTAGTTTATCCTTTTGAATAAAGAATTTTGTCGACCTTTAGTTTTAAAAGTGATTGCAAATCATCAGACACGAAATATTTCTCAGTCCAATAAACTAACTAATAAAATCTTTCATCTAATTATTACGAAGTCAGTAACATCATTAAATAATTCTTTCAAATATTTCAAATGGTCACCTAACGATACATAATTACTTTCTCCGTAATTAATAATAACATAAAATAATATTGAAAACATTAATTTATTCATATGGCTACTGTGAATTTATACGTACGCCATTATACAAACTAGTTTATAGATTTATTCATAGCGACAAATTGAATGCTAAACACTATCATATTGTTATTGTATTCGAGTTAACGGGTTTTCAAATCACCATCTATTGAAGTTAAAAGCTCAAGAATTAGTAGAAGCCTTGGTTAGTCAATTATCCTATCAAGCTTCAAAGGTAACTTTTACTTAAAACCCAAGCATTGTTCACGTGAAAAGGAACAAAAAGTGTGTAGGCAGATGCTTATTATCTTTCCAGTTGAGTAGCTCCCCATTGCCCACAACCGACGCCATTGCTATTAACAAGCGTAACCAGATTATCTCGTCAATAATTCGGCACACTCACCACACAAATAAAAACAATTGAATTTTTTCCTCAATGAGTTTATTGCGGCAGAACAATAAATGAAGCTGATCATATAACGTTTACTTTCAACATCAATTACGAATACTCTACACGATATCATGTCGTACGCCGAGTCCATTAATATTTATAATATTCGAGTCCGTATTGCACTTCGCTTCACAAACGCCAACTCAACACCCAAGCTGCTATCCCTATTAACTTACAGTTCGTGGGATCGATCATTACGATATATTTGTCTAAATATCACAAGAAAATACAAAAACGAAATACGAAATAGAATTAACACAATTAAAATTATTAACAATTAAATATACAGAGTCTGTGTCGCTTCAAGACGTGAGGTATCACCAGGGCGAGCGCGGGTGGCGCGAGCGTCATGACACCGGCACGTGGTGCTGGTACAGTTGCTCCTGCCGCTCGCACAGAGAGGTCATCTTCTTGAACGACTCGGAGGTCTCGCGAAAAAGCAGGTTGGCGTCGTCCCGGGGCCGCGCGTGCGCCGCGTCCAGCCGCCCCGGGGAGATCACCGGCGGGGACGATGCCGACAGAGGCGACAGTGACTCCCGCGCCGACTGCGCGCCCGCCGGTGCACCGTACGGTCCGCCACCTGCCTGCGGCACTCCGTTACCCATCAGGAAAGGGGACGGAAAAAACCCCCGATCACCGAACTGTGGAAACAAGCCTGCTTGCAAAGCAGTCAAGTTCCGACTGTAGAATTTCATAGTTTCAGTCACGTAGCTGGGAAGCTGAGCTGCTTCCTCGTTGCCACCGTATCGCAGGCTCTCTAACGTTGATGCAAGCCCTTTTATATCTGCGTATAATTTATTTAGGAGGTCTGCGTTGACTTCAAACGCTGGTTTTTGTTCCGGCGAGCCAGTTGACAGCAGCCGCCGATGCAGGTCAACGTTCGAGCTATGTCTGTCTCGACTCCGCCGAGAAGGGAAGGCGGCGTCACAACCGTTCACCTCGCATGGGTGAAGCAATTTCAAATGATCATTTCTGTAATGCATGCGCAGCGTGAAGTGGTTCTGAAATACTTTCCCGCAAGCGGTACATCTGTCGGGGTTCTCGTCGTCTATGGGTATTTCTAGGTCGTTGATATCTGACCTGTCATCTGTCCTGTCGCTGCTGGCTGACGGGGAGCGCGCCCTCGCTAAGCGCTCTTCCAGTGCATGCAAGTCACTCCCGCTGTCGCTCGGGGTATACAGATCGGAACGTAATCTCAGCCCTTCGCGGACAACGCTAGGGGCACTCGACTCATCGTCCGACTCACTCTCACCCTTCACACGCGTCACCGATTCCGAGTCCACAGTAGCTTCCTCACCGTTCTGAAATGACTCCGTTCTTTCAGGCTTTTGTTTTTTGAGCGATAAAGGTTCCTCCTCAGCGCGACTCGAGCTGGGAGTTGACAGGTTTCTAAATAAATCCGCTTGATATTCTTCATCGGACACGTTGTATTCATTGTTTTGTGAACACCGGGTGGGGTTGCCGCTCTTCCTCTTACGTTTGTTAGGAACGTGGGATGACGTCTTATCGTCCGAGGCGGTGGGGTCAGCGCGACTGTTTACACTATCAGGTTTCACAACAACGGGTTTGGTATCGTCTCTGTTTTTATTCACACTTAAATCTTCAGGTTCATCCTCGTAGTTCAATCTTTCTACAACCGGAGATGTAGTCCGTTCATCAGATCTATCTTTATTATCGTCATCGGAAATATCATCATTAATTTCACTATAGTAATTGGACTCTTCTTCATGCACAATATGAGGTTTAGCAAGATCTAGTGCACTGCGGTGATGATGTTCATCCGAATGTGGAAGCTTTCTGTACATTTTCTCAATTTCACTGAAGTTGCGGAAGTCATCGAGTGGCACACGCGGAGGAAGTGGAGTAGGTCCCGGAGGACCGCTGAGCTGAGGCGGCAGGCGCGCTGCCAGCTCGGGCGGCAGCAGCCCGGGAGGAGGTATGGGCAGCCGCGCCAGTGCGGGCAGCAGCGGGAACGGCTGCGCTGACCGACCGTCGTGTGCTGATATTTTACGTCTGACGTGCGGCGAATGCAGCTTCGGATTCGGGTTAGCACTGTGCCGGTTTCTCGACCGCCGCGAACTGAACATCATGGTGCATCCTTCCACTGTACACTTGTGCATCTCTCGCAGGTGCACCGCCGAAAAGTGAATTTTTAACGCGCCTTTATCGCAGAAAGTCTTGAGGCAGACGTTGCACTGAACTCTCTTCTTGCCAGTCGCGGGGTTGACGAACTGGACACCGAGGCCGAGAGGCCACGGGGCCGGCGGCGGGTCGCGCCTGTCCAGCGGGTACTCGGGCGACCGCCGCTCGTCGCTCTTGTCGTCATCTCTGCCGCTGAAGCTGGCGCCGAGCTTGCGGAAATCGAACTGAGGCGCAGGTTGAGTCACTCGAGGCATCATAAAATAGTCCAGACCGGCCGGGAGGCCGGGAACCGCACCGTACTCTTTGGGTTCCATCACGTCACTGTCATAATATGCGCGCGTAGTGCGAAGCGGGTGGCGCGCGTCGCGGCCGCTTTGCGACTGAGGACGTGCGACACAGGTGACCGAGCGCGGGCGGCAAGCGACAAAGGCCAGCGGTGCGGGGGTGTGAGGGCGGCGCGGCGGGCGTGCGCGGTGTGGGGGTGCGGGAGGGCGCGGGGGGGCAGGCCGCAGGTGGGAGGAGCGAGCGCTGGGCGGAGCGGATCGATGCGGTGGGGACACGCGACACTCGCGCACTCCGCACTGTAAACACTGTAGAACTAAAGCATCGCATGTTACGTAACGACGGCACATACGCCACGGTTGCACATAGCCATACACGAACGATTGCATACCGACTCAGTTCCGTGTTTAATTATAGAGATGTCGACCGCTTTGCTCTTCGTAAAGGAACGAACAAGAAATCTTACTTCATTTCATTTTGATCTCTGACAAACTTCAAACAAGTCCATATAACGGTAACATTACTCCACACGTTATTTCGCAATTAAAAGTAGAAAAAATGTTCCTATTTTTTGTTTTCAATCTTGAACTTCATATTCACAAAAACAAGCCAAGCGGGTTTACCTGTTTCTACGAAACGCAACACGTCTGGCGGCGCTACTAAAGCGTACAGCATTTCTTGGAAGTTCCAAATTGAACTCTTGAATGAAATACTTGAGACAGCTGAAACTCTTGTAATAAGAACAAAAATGTGTAGTCTCATAGAATTACTTATAATATTTTATTTTATAACTCTGAAAAAAAAAATATAGGTACTCGTTTATTGTCCAGTTACGCTTCTAATGTTTTTTGCAAGTATTATGAACGATTAATTTAATTTATTTGGAAGTAAAACTTTCATTTATAGATTTTTGACAGTCGTTACAGTAGGTAGTGAGTAGCCCGAAAGTCTGAACTCAAACTCAAACTCAAATCAAATCCGTAAAAAAATGGGCTACAGTATTACGAAGTAGTAACTGTGTTGTGGAGCTCAGATAGGCAGTCGCTCCATATTTCTAACTACTGGTATTCAGCTGCATTCGGTTAGACTGGAAGCCAATCCCAACATAGTTGAGAAAAGACTAGGCAGATGATTTTAGACGATTAATTTCCTTTTTTATTTTCGAAATGAACCACAACAACAATTAGGGACCTGATCAGCTCTAATATTTTCGTCTTATACTTATTCTAGTGCTGGCCAAGTGTTGGTACCAGCGACCCAAGAGTCTTAGACCCTGGGTTTGAACCCAAGCAGGCACTATCCTTTCTATAAACTATTTCAGCACATCTCTCGACACGAGATAACTACCATATCTTAGAACTAAAACTTCGAAGACATACGATATCCACAGACCCACACTGGAACTGTGTAGCATCACTGTCCGCTCCCTCATAGAGGCCTGGCCTGTGTCCCAGCAGTGGGGGGAACGTGGTAAGCTGATTATGTTATTACGCAAGCTATTCTAGGTTCTATTGATTCCTTTCATAGTGCTCTTGAAAATATTTTGTACCCAGTACTAACTAGTGTCGCCTATCTGACCTCTACAACCGTATATACAGTATTTTTTACGACCGGTATTAATTTCCAGATACTTATTATGTAGGTAAGTATAACATCAGTATCACGCAGTTCCCATTAAATGTAGACAATTTTGATTCGGTCATTTTAACTACTACTAATTTGACTACTACTCGAAAATATTTTCTGGTAACTTATAAAAATGCCAATATTTTTACTCGATTGGTATGTAAATTTACATTTTACCTACTTTTTTCTTTATCTACGTTTTTTCTTTTTTCTTTTTCCTGAATTTCTTTTTCATTTTTCGTTACTATTTTACATTCAATGAATGCAAGATAATTTATCCACTTTTCACTTTATGGTACTTATACATACTCTCACATGAAAAATAAAATAAGTTCCTTTGCAAAATGTACTAAGAAACAAACACAACTATGTCTTTACCGTCGTTTGCGCCTGCGCTTTCATACAACTAACGCCATCTATATTTACACCAACAAACTAAACAACACATCAATGAAAACCCTCAACTTTAGATCACGCACGTCAATAAATCATTGTTCTATATTTAAAAACGTTTGGGAACGTGTTAAAAACAAAACATGGCGGTTGTAATAAAATAACGGATTTTCTTTAAGATTTTTTCTTTTTTGTTTGATGTTCAAGTCTTCAAGGAGGTTTTATACAAATCAAAACATATTGTTTTGAGTTTGACCATCAAACAGGTTGAGCGAACGGTTTTGGTAGTGTATTATGATTTTTATAGTCTTGTTCGGTAGGTAAATATAAAGCTTACTTTAAAACCTCCTTCCTCTCCACAAGCAGATTCTAATCAGCATTTTGTTATCTACGTTCTAGTTGGACTCGTGCATTACCAACTTGACTATTCTAAGGTATGTGAACCAGTCAGTCCTATGATCAGTATGAGAGATATGAAAAGTGTGAGTCAGTATATCCTATGTCCATGATTAGTTTTTAGCCAACTTAAAAAACATCGACAAACAAACAACAAACGTCCTTTTTTAAGTTGGGTTATGTATGTAGGTATGTATAGGTGAGCATCTTTTTTAGTACAAGAAGACGTATTTTACTAATATTATAAGTGCGAAATTTTGTGATGATGGACGAATGGATTGATGGATAGATGGATGGATGAATTTTTATTACTCTTTCACGCGAAAACTACTGAACGGATTTGAATAAAATTTGGCCCATGGATATTTTATACATATAACCTGGATTGACACGTAGGAATAGGACACTTTTACCCCGGTAGTCTGGTCCCGTGGGACAGTTATCGAACTTCACGGGGGCGAAGCCGCGGGGATAAGCTAGTGTTCCATCTAAAAAACACGACTTGAAACAGATTTTCGCCGTCACGCTACGCCTTAGTCCACTTTCTCAATGTCCTCCCCATTTCAACTCGAACATTCTTTTCAAAACACACCAATCGTATTTAAAGCCGAGATCGGTCCAATCCCTCTCAATCTCGGGATATAACCGTCAGATACGTTCCGTGGTCTGTTAGATGTCGTATCGCGCGTGCTCGCTTATTCTCCATCTCGGAAACAGTTACAATCGAGTATCGTTCCGCGGTTCACACGTAAACAGAGCTCTTTTATTGTGTGGTGTAAGGCATAGGGGACTTAACATAACGCCTGTTTTTCCTTATGAGAACCTAAGCCCCGGGTCTTGTATGTATAACTAACTAGCACTTCGCCTGCGACTTCGGCCGCAAAAATGTGATAACTAGGCTAATATGCATGATATAAATATAATTTACAGCCTTCAGCACCCACTAAAAATGTAGCTTTGTACCAGTGACAAACTTACAAACAAATTTTACCTTTTATAATATTAGTATAGACCTGTAAGACCAAATGAGTAGGTACCAATAAGACTTCAATTTAGTCTGCACTTATCAGTTGTGGCTTACAGTCGCGGATCTATCATACAACCCGAAAAGCTCGGCTTGCCTTACAATCAACTCAACAAATAAAATAAATTACGTTCTTACACAAATAAAAATGTATGTCAAACAATAATAACATCAAAATCTGCGCCAAACGCAACGTGATGCTATGCGATGTTGCCAGGTTTCCACACAACTTATCAATCCAGAAATTATTTTAAATTCGCGCGCATCCAGAACGCGACTTAGTCAAAATTTTCTGATATCTCCGATGCCGGTCGACTCTGGCTCGCTCTAACACTATACAAAAGAAGAGTTGTGCCTACGGCCTACGGCCAGTGACCCAGTGCTAGCGCTTTCTCTTTCACACCCATTGGGTTGTAATTTGGCTTCTCTGACCTTTCATTTTCTCTAGCAAAATGTTTCTGTTTTTGATAACAATAATAGGCACGAAAATTGAATTTTCCATTGAATCAAATGCAGGGTTTTTTTATGAATGTGTGAGTGTAAGTCAGTGTAAGTTTGAGAGAGAATTATTGTGTGTCCGCGCCAAGAATGCGATTTCAAATTAGTTCATATTTGTTATGAGCGGTTACTGGTGCATTTCTTTTTTGTATTTTAGTTTATTTAATTTCTTGTGATTTAAAGTTGTGTGATTAGTTTTTGCTATGATTAACGCTGTTTAGATTATTGTGATTATTGTGTGTGCTGGTTTGTGATTATTGTTTTTTTTAACACTATAATGAATACGAAAACGGATGCAAGTTCCTTGTGAAGGATTAAAGTGTGTGAAATCGGTACTGGGCAAGGTAAATTTTTAATTGGGCTTTGCCTTCTTTTCATTACGGGCACGCCACTGGGCGTATAGTTAACCGCTGCACTATCATAATTTACTACTACCTATTTATAATATACATACGGTGTTAATAATATAATTCCAATTATAAACCAAGGACCCTTGATAAAACTTGTGACCGTATCACTTACATCAAAATTAAGTCAATCATAGAGCGTTGCACTAACGAAATCTTATTGGCTACATTGCTGGTATGCAATAAAGAGGTACAGCTGATGATGTAGCAACTCAGTCAAAATTCGAGTAGTGCAGTCCATCGACAAGAAAAAGACGAAAATAATGACCTTTTTTGTCATGCATCACCCATATACAGCTACTTCTAGCCTGGAAGGGGCCTGGTGACCTGTAACACAGGGTTTCAGTTTATCAGGCACCAGTCTCTCACAAAGGTTAAATACAGCTGAGACATTTTTTTCTTTTATACACATTAACTTTAAGTCAGCTTTGCCAAGAGAGAATAAATGCTAAAATTAAAAAAATTAAAAAATATATCTCTTAACCAATATATCTAAGAATAAATACTTATAAGACAAAAGAAAAAAAACAGCTGCTACATCGTTTTCCAAAACCGCTATCGCTTAACGTAATCTAATCACTTGATTCTACAACTCGCCGTTCGCTCATAACTTGTCCCGGAGTACAGTCACCCATATTATACTCTCAGTTTCGCGGTACGTAATATAAACAAAATCTCTTTTTGTCCTAAGTGATCTGCCTCTGGTCAACGTTGATTTTTATATCGGCTTGAGAGGGTTTCACACTTGTTTTGATGGTCGTCTGGAAAAAGTTAGTTGAAGTGTTTCCAAGGGCTGCGGGACTGTTCGAAAGAGAAACCGCGGCCCTGGAACACAAAGGGCAAGGTAGGAACATGGATGGGTTTTAGTCAGTACAAGTCTGACACTCCCTTCCGCTCTGCCCAGAGCGGGAGAAGTCATTTGATGATGTCCCATCCGAAAAAAAAAAAACAAAAAAAAACGTTTCCAAGTACGAAATGATTCTTATTAGAAAAAGTATTCAGTTATGTTTCTCACTGTTTGATACTTTGTTGATCAGTGAAAGTCTACAGAGTTTAAGCTACTTATAGGTTTTTATTTTTCTGTAAGGAAAGAACACTGCAAATGATGACAAAAGTATATTTATATCATTTCATAACTACTTACGTATATTAACTTTACCAGTTCTTTAAAAATTATTTAAATACGCTTGATATGAGACATGATGAGATATCAGAATGGTAAAGTAAATTTTAATCAAACACGTGCCCATTAAAACGCTAAACGACTGCCACAATTATACAAGGTTTTAATTTGTTTTGTACTGAACATCAAAATAATAGTGAATCTGCATAATGATTCATCACACTATACGGCCGAGTAAGATACAGGTAGCGCCATCTCTTATAATTTTTTGGAACTAAACTTTTCAGTGGAACGTATTTTCCAGTGACACCTATTCAATTTTTTTATAATTATTTGTCTCAATGGTTTTCGACTACGTAATTGTGAAGTAATATCTGGTTAGGCATGTCATTTTGGTAATTCATTCTGTTTTTATTCCGACTACTTCTAGATCTTGCAATAGTTTTGCATAAAAGTAATCAGTGGTCGTTTTCCCAAGCTGAATCTTGAAAAATCAATGGACTGTGTTCTTAGTTTAGGTGTAACGGTCGAAAATTACCATAATAATTTATGTTCCTCAATTAATTTCACAACAAGATCATCCTAAGTACTTCAAATTACACTCTCCCAACCAGAATAATGTGCACCCTTCCTAACTCGATCCGACCGACATATTTATTTTGAAGAGCGCCGTATTTTGTTTGGATTAAAAATATTTCTGGCTACACTTGCACACGACACTGTACGAAGTATCGCCCTGTACACTGGCAAACAAAATTTTAGACACGTGCCCACATGCTGTATACTTTTTTGTGGCATGACGCACATAGGTCGAGTGGATTCTTGAGACGATTTTTCTGAATGTCATGTACTGCTTGAAGGTTGATATTTCAGTGGCTTTGCATTGAAAAGTTCGGTCAGTTTGAATGGCATAATTATGTTTGGCGTTTGGAGCTCTGTGCTGTTTATTTTGAGAGACAAGTGAATGATGTACTCGTGTAATGACGTTAGTAGCCATGTCTTAGGACATTGGTCGTCCATTAATGAAGCCTTCAAGTTCTGCGCGCTGTTCTGCTGGTTTTAGTTAGTCCCACTTTCGATCTTGATGGTTGGATCAGATCTTTATTACGAAATGAGCTGTTCTTTCATAGCTCCTGCCAGTAAAGATAGATTTCTAGAAATTGTGATTAGTATCGTTGACTGATTACTGCAATCTGATTTTCATATCAGGTAAATGAATTAGCGATATTATGACAGATTTATGACAGGTTAAGACTAAACCCCAAATAGGCAAGTTCTAAAAATATAGGAATTCCAATCCAATTCCAATTTTTTTATACTTTTATTTTATTTTATGGTTTTTCCAATTTTTCCAATTCTGGGTTAAGCTCGCCGTTGTACATAAGCTATTTATTGTAATTTTGTGTGTATATCTTTTATTTGTGTGCAATAAAGAATAAGAATAAGAATTACTACTCTAATCGATTTCTCCTCCCCCAACATTCATCGCACAACTTCAAGGCAAGGAATAAGCAGTAATAGTCTAGTGGTGTGACCGTCGGCCTACCAAGTCATAGGTCTCAAGTTCGAACCCAAGACACGCACCTCTGATTTTTCGGATTTAGGCCCGCATTGTATAATTATAACTTGCTACCAGCAATCCAACATGCCTTTTTTTTTTGGATGGGAAATCATCAAATGACTGCTCCCGCTGTCAGACTTGTACTGACTAAAACTTTCTTGCCCTTTGTGTTCTAGGGCCGCGGTATCTCTTTCGAACAGTCCCGCAGCCCTGGCAGAATCCAACATACCAGAGACCAACATACCTGGTTTTTCGACGGCATGTAAAGCCAAATCAGATACCCATGGGCGGCATAAAAAGTCTGACACCAAGTTAGGCTCTAACCCCACGATAAATAAAAGAAAGAAGGCAGCGCTATAGATATACATTTCCTTTCCTCAACTGTTCAACGAGCATGGAAGTGTCTTCAGTAAACATGTAAGCAATACCAATACATAACACTTTCGTTGCGCACGCCTGTTGGGCACAGATCGCGTGCTTCATCCTCACATCCGGCTGAACAAACGGCCACCGGAAGTTGTTACAAGTATCTGCGTTTTTTCCATCTTCAAATATTACTAGTATCGTGTTTAATGTCATTAAATCGATGTTTCCTATACTGTGTTTATTGATCTCGTGGAAACTATGAAGGTTGTATCAAAAACGGTGGAACTGCATGAAAATGACGAAAATATTTGACGTTTCCGCCAATATACTGGCAGTTTGTAATGATTTGGGTAGGTTTATGTATTTATGAGCATTTATGAGCAATTTTCTGTCTTTATCTTTGTAATTTTTTGTTTGGGTAACTTGATGGTCTAATCTATTGTTTGTTTTTTGTTGTATTATCGCCATACATGTTAATTTTCATTGATTATATGCATCAGTGTATGCGAGGCTAAGTTTCACTAATAACTAAGCACCATTTTATAATCGCATTTTAAAGGATTGATTTACTCGACAATTTGCTTCATCATCATCATCATCATCAGCCTTTTAATGGTCCACTGCTGGGACACAGGCCTCCTCTCTATGAGAGGGAATGGGCTATATCCACCACGCGGGCCCAGTGCGGATTGGTAGATGTCACATGTCTTCGAATTTTTGGTTCTAGGACATGCCGGTTTCCTCACGATGTTTTCCTTCACCGTTTTTGAGAGCAGTGGTGATGAAATAAATTACACACAATTTGCTTAAGATAATATTATTGCATAATTTTCGAAACATGACAGCCACAACAGGTATTAACGAAAATATTTCTCAAGAAACTGTGAATTTTCACATTTCTTTAAACACCTATATAAAGGACATAGGTACTGTTCTAACACTACCATACAATGCCAAACAATGTTTTGATTTTATTTTTATCACTCCTAACATTTTTCTTTACTCTTTTATTTGAATTTCGATCACATTTTTTTAAACTTAAACAGTGGGTCCAATCTACCATCATCATCTGTCTAGCCTTTTCCCAACTATGTTGGGGTCGGCTTCCAGTCTAACCGGATGCAGCTGAATACAGTGGGTCCAATCTACCAAATAAAATAAAATAAAAATAATCATTTAGTAAACTCATCCCGCGAGTCCCAAATGAGCGGAATCTGTGAACTAAAAAGCCACTAGAGGATGCGTCTTCATACAGCTAAATACTTTCCTAGAGGAGTTCAGACGGCAGATGATTCGTGATAATGCATCCTCATCATGACCTCGATAAGATGTTCATGTCAACATCTACTTTAATCAGATTCTCCTAATTCCTACCATACACTAAGTTTGTTATTAACCCGCACCCAAAATCGACATATATTACCACAAATTACATCTTAAAAAACATCAATTAAAAACACGCATTACGCTAACAGCTACATAAATTCATAATTCTAATGCAGAACACGAGTTCTCAAGATGGCCGCCGCCGAAATCCGTAACACTTGACAATCAGAGCGTTGTTATCGTGCGAGCTGGCACGCGAGGATGTATCCTTGACTTGGTTGTTCGAACAAAGAATATGAGTAATCGGTGTATCATTGGTACTCACGGTATTGGTTGGTTGAAGTTGATTAGTGTAGCAAAGGTCTGTATCCTTTTGACCATGAGCTCAAACGACACGCGTCTTCCGACAAAGACTGCAGAAAAAAAACAAATGAAAGAAGACTCTAAGTACAGCATTTCAAGAGACACCACGACGCGACTTAGGCACGGACACCACCGAAGCGGAGAAGACACGAGAGGAGAAGATGTATGTTGTAGACCACCAATAGAATTTCGTTATTTACACTTCTCGTGTCCGCTTAGCTTTCGTGGAAGCGGTTGAGAACAGAGAGGAGAGATGTCTTATATTTGTTTACCGCACAGCAGCGGTGTCAAACTCTAACTCAAACTTAAAGCATTTATTTCATTGAGACCATTACAGGCACTTTTTAAAGTCAAAAAAACAAAGAAGGCTAGGCTACAATCACAGACACAAGGCATAATAACTTGTGAAAGAACTGCAGTTGCCCATTCCAAAGCGTAGATCTCTATAGAGAAAAATGGGCAAGAAACTCCATGGACACTCTTTTCAATCAAAATCTTGGTTACATCATTCATGTATAGATTATACATATATGTGAGAACGATGTAGAAATACGTGCACGTTAAGAGCGTCCAAAATAAATGATTATATCAACAATTTAAAAACAAAGTAAATAGTTAAAATAAACCGTGGCAGCTTAGAGGTGTACGGTGGTCACTAAACAGCGTAAGTAGCCTGTACACACAACTCTGCTCCGAACTAGCCAGTACATAGAGATGTCCACAGAGCTTCAGTGAATACACGTCCCTAGCTCCTAAGCATGTCCTCTCCGCTTCGCACATCTCCGCACCTCTTACGAACGACAATATATACTCAGTAGTCGCAAGTCGCATTTTCCGAACCCCGTGAACGAGGCCTAAGTGAGTTGCCAATGTTCCTATTCATAAATAGTTGTGAGCTAAAAAAATGAGGAGCTCGTGGCTAAACAATAACAGCCGCTCGGGTCGATCTTTAGGTTAAGCCGTGCTTGCCTAGGTTGGTCTGTGGATGGGTGACCACCCATTACATACCGAGTTTCCTCCGTGCCTCGGAAAGCACGTTAAGCCGTTGGTCCCGGCTGTCATTTGAAGATCTTTGACAGTCGTTAAAGTAGTCAGTGTCCCAAAAAGTCTGACAACCAGTCTTACCAAGGGGTATCGTATTTCCCAGTAGTAACTGGGTTGTGGAGGTCAGATAGGCAGTCGCTCCATGTAAAATACTGGTATTCAGCTGCATCCGGTTAGACTGGAAGCCGACCCCAACATAGTTGGGAAAAGGCTAGGCAGATGATGATGTGAGCTAAAAAAATAGTTCATCTGAAACTGAATAATGCGGGACATTAATGTGGTGCAGGACTGATAATTGTGACACGGTCTTAATTTATGTAAATAAAAAAATAAAAAATCCTACCTAAGGTTTTTTTTTTGTTTTTTTTTTTATTTTTTTTTTTATTACAGTTTTGAAAAAATGCAAAATCGAGACGGCCTAACATTGGTCTCAATTGCAGGCATAACTAGTATATTTTCACCGAAAGGTTACCTTTAATAAATTCAAATTTCGCAAGTTATGTTAACGTCTTATATTGCAAGGTAATGCAGTATTTTTTATACTTACCTACTAAATTACGGATGTCCGAATTAGTCTTCATATACATAATTATAATCTATCATCATCATCATCAGCATCATAAAATGTATAAAGGTGTTCTGAAACGCAAAACAAGTACCAACTACAAATGTCCTAATTAAATTTTCAACAACAAATCTACATAATTACACTAATTACAAAAAATAATTAGCTACATTATTCGTCATACAAACAATGCACTACTAGCTGTATACAAAGCGCTGACAAAATCCGCCGACGAAGGAAATAATATATCACCCAGGTATATCACGCTGGTATTACGAAATGATTGAAGGAAAAACGGTGCCGAAGAAATCGTATCCTCAGCCACCAGACCTCCAAATATAATGACAGGACAATCCGCCCAACTTACTTAAAAAACCGGCCAAGACCAAGTCGGACTCGCGCACGAAGGGTTCCGTACCATTACCTATAAAAACGGCAAAAAAATCATGTCTGTCGTATGGGAGCCCCCCTTAATTTTTTTTTTTTTTTTTTGTATTTGTTATAATAGTGGCAACAGAAATACGTCATCTGTGGAAATTTCATCTTTCTAACTAATCACAGTTCATGACAGCGGAGTCTTAGTAATAGGGGCCCGTTTTACCCTTTGGGAACGGAACCCTATAAACTGTATGAAAATACTGAAAACAAACCAACCTTATTTCTTAGGTGTTAAGGTTGTAATTGGTCGGCTGTAATGTTAGTTTGAAGTATAATTTATTAAGTAATTCGGCGTGCGGCGCGGGAGTTGGTCCGTGTAACGCCCGTGCGGATGCTACAAGTAAAAGCAATGATACATCGCGGATTTCGTCGCGTAGTTGTTGGGTTCCACTTAGAGCCGTTAGATTGGTACAATTTTCACTAGGGAAAATTATGCAACTTTGTGTAATATTGCTTGGTCGTACCCATTGGCAACAAAGTCAGTATCTATAAGTTGACCTCTTATTTCTTTGAAACTGCACTACGCTAGGTCGGCTCAAGTTCTAAGTGCATCACTAACGTTTGGTCTAACTGCGCAAATAAGCATAAAAAAATTAAACATGTAGGCAAGGCTTCAAAATAGTTTTTGCTGTACCTGTATAAGAATGATCTTAGTCTTCTCTATTTAGGAAATCACTGATAAATTTGCCAGCAAGTTTATTTGTGTCAATTCTCTCATATGTGACAGTAATTGTGATATTTCTGTGAAGTAGCAGTGCTACTTCAGCAGACTGTTAATATCTGTCTGCTGTCAATGGCGGCTATCGTTTTTAAGCTAACCAGATGGCGCCACTGTCGAGTAAGGTCCTGTCATTAATTCTATTTTTTACTTTAAAGTACAAATAACTTCATAAAAAGTTTATGTAATTTCGTATATCAACATAGTATAAACTTCAGATACATGTTTACAAATATTCTCTAACATTAACAAGCATGAAACATTTAAAAATCATTCTACCTCCAAGTAGTAACAAATTAGATTCTAAGTTGCTACTTAAAATCTTCAAGTAATAATTAATCAGGAATGGCTCAATCTAGACCAGAATCATGAATATTAGTTAAAATACGTGGTAAAAAAAGCACGCAACGCTCGAAAACTCCATGACATCTGATATTTCGGGAGACCTTTCTCTACACGAACGCCTCTAGCGGCGAATTCATGCGCGATAGCCCCCATTAAGTATTCGTCAGACTCTTGTCTCTTCTTCCAGGTTGTAAATATCATTTATTATGAAAATGAAATATTTTTGAACGACATAATATAATAAAATCCCCCAAAACGCCATTTCTAGCTGGGGAAAAGAAGTGATGTGCATAATGAGTCGAATCTTATTTTAATATTAATAATTTCGTTGTAGATTAAACCACCGCCTCCCAAGCGGAGTAAACCGTCGACAAGGCGAGGACGTATGTACACACAGAGGAAGTGATTCAGGCGAGGCCTGCTTGTGCACCGAAGCAGTGCGCCGCTTGCGCAATAACCCGCGAGCAACTCCCGCGCAGCGCGCACGCGATCCACAATGTATGTCCACTTGTCTTGGCAATTGGTGTATAAAAAGTTATAATGTTACTCTATTTTTTTTTAGTTTGTCTTTTTAAAGACGCGGGAGTACTGCTAGTAAACATTTGTGTGAAATCCATAGACTAGCGCTAAAAGATCCTTTGAAACATCCTTTTTTTTTGTAACTTTGTATGTCCCACTAGTGGGCAAAGACTTCCTCCATATCCTTCCAGGTAGTCTTCTCCTGCGTCCTCAAAAAAATTGTCGTAAGACAAAAATAGCAGTTTTGAGTTATACGCATTTGCAGTACAGACTTTCTATCGGCTGATACAGTTTACGTTGAAAGAACCTAGAGAAATCTTTCTGCAATCTGTCATTTCGTCTTTTATTTCTTCCTTTTTTACGATGGTCATCAGATTTTTCGTCATCATCTAGTGAAGTTTTACGTTTCAATATTTCTTTAATTGTAGCAATCGCCTTGAACATGTCTTCAATACATAGTAGATTCTGTTCTGTCCATAGTAGATTTTGGGTTTCGATTCTTTTTTGTTATAGCTGTGCTTATACTTCCACTCAAATAACGATTCATTGGCTTTCTTCTATAACCATTTCATAATGCCGCCAGAGTTTAAATGTGCACATTTCCATTTCTCTGAAATTTCTAACATTTTCAAACCCTCTTGCTAAACGCAAGTTTAGCATATAATTCATCTGTAATGCAACAAATTACCACCCTACACAATGACTGTGTGCGATGTACCGACGGCGTGAAAATTTATGGTTTCTGCTTGTGCCTTTTAAGAGGTTGCATGTCGTAAATGTTGGAGACGCGAAAATAGGTGCGGATCCAGTGGGAGCTATGCCAGGTTCGTAGGTCATGAAAATGAAAAGCAATCACTTCCATGGAATCTATAAAAATGCGTAACTACAGCATTTGGTTGTACCAAGATACCGTGTTTTCAGTTTTTTACATTCATGAAGACCAACAGAAATCTATCCTGAAATATTATGAAATTATCTCACACTAGCAACGCCCCGCGGTTTCACCCGCGTAGTTTCCGTTTCCGTGAGAATACGGGAATAAAATATAGCGTAGGTTATTTGCTGATAATGTAGCTTTCCATTAGTGAAAGAATTTTTGTAATCGGTCCAGTAGTTTTTGACTTAAATTGTAACTAACAAACAAACAAAAAATCAAATCTTTCCTCTTTATAATATTAGTTTATATAAAACATGTTTCATTGTTTCCTCTGTCAGGCTGCAAGAGCGACAACACAACTAAAGATATTTTCTTGAGTCTAGCATAAACTAGCTAAACTTAATTCAGCTTCTTCATAACTTTTCGCAATAGGGAAGCCAAAGAAATCTTGACATCATCATTTCACCCGAAAGACGTCCACTGCTGCACATAGGCCCAAAGTGCTGACACATTGATCGGTCCGGTGCGTCTCTTGACATAACATAAACTAATTTTCTAATGCCAAAAACTTACGTAAACGCTTTATCGCTAAACGTAGCATTCACTTTATACAACTTATCATATCTTGTACTACACAACTTACCCCAAGTTCATTAAAAGGTTGTCGTTTAGCAAAAGCTCAAGTCACTGTCATCATTTATTTTGTCGCACTTACTCGCGACATTTCAACTTTTCATTTCGACTCGACACACTCATTAACTAAGTCGTTAACTCATTTTATTTTGTGAAACTTTGTCTCTGACTCGAGTCTGCAATCATTGGATGTTATGTGAATGTTTAGCGTGTGGTTTTTAGTTAAATAGGAAAGTTCTTAGTATTCTTCGGAAGATTAAAATTACCTAAGCTAGTTATTTAAAATATTCTAGTATCGCATTAAATTTATAAAGGGTGTAAAAAGACTCTTAATGAAACCGAAAGGCACTTGTTATCTCCGGTATTGTGATCATTTTTTTATTCGAGACCATACCTGGGAAACTTCTTAGTTACGGACATAATGGGGGTCAAAGTTCCAACTTTTTCACAAGCTTTTTTTTTAAATACATGTTTTTAATGTATTTTTTTTTACTTAAGACACCTTCACGACCCCCGTACTATTCAATTCATCCATCAGCACAATGTTTTGAATGCGTTACAATGAGTCAAACCATAAAACGTGATTTTCCACCCTAAAAAAAAGGCATTTCCCAGCAATAATTTTTTCCGTAAAGTTACTTAATTTGATGTACATAATGCTTGGTTGACGGCTTCGTGAAGAGTCCGTTTAAACGCTGTATATAGCTCATGGTTAAATAATAACAGCCGTAGGGTCGATCTTCAAGGTTAAGCCGTGCTTGTTTAGGTTTATCCGTGGATGGGTGACCATCATTACGTAGTTTCGTCCGTGCCTCGGAAAGCTCGTTTAAGCCATTGGTCCCGGCTGTCGTTTGATAGTCGTTACGACCCGTCAAAAGCCGAAAGTCTGACATCCAGTCTTACCAAGAGGTATCGTATTACTGGGTTTTGGAGGTAGGATAGGCAGTCGCTCCTTGTAAAATACAGGTTCTCAGCTGCATTCAATTAGACCCGAAGTCGACCCCAATATAGTTTGGGAAAAGACTAGGTAGATGGGGACATTTTTATAACATAGCGACTATACAGAGTGCTACTGTTAATTTTAGTATGTAGGAACTATTTATGGTCACGTTTTTGCATTCCGTGTTTCTTAAACTGGAACTTTTTTTGTGAAAATCTCAGGAAAATCTTACACCATTCCCACTATATTACGAACCCAACAAATATTTATCTTTTTAAAACAAAAAGTAAAAAGAAATCTCGTTTAAGGGTAGTATCTACTGACTCGAAATAAATGTTTTAATGACGAACATTATGCAAACACATTAAGGGTATCACCCTCGTTGACTATCGGATTTGAATGTGGTCCAAGTTTGAAAAGCGGAGCGAGTCAATAGTAATCGTTAAATGCAGAGAACAAATCATCGATAAATTGTAATCTAACGTATTTTGGTTTATTGATCTCGCTAGGCAAGTTTTAGATAAAATTCTATTGTCACCGGTTTTATTTTTGTTTTTGTTGCCCTACAGGATAAAAACAATTCTCTGTCCTCACCAAGGTTCTCCCTAGAATAACATAACATCAGCCCTGTAATCCCAGAAGGGTAACGCAGATGAGTACCTAGTACACCCACATTTCGCCAGTTATGTTTAAGTCCAATATAATGGGGGTCGAACTACCATCAACCGGGCACAAATCCAGACTCCATGGCTACTACAGAGAAATTCCTGATGGAAAAACCCAATAGGATAACAGTTTCTAAAATTTTATTCAAGGAAAGAGAAACCCGCTATCTGCTCCGTTAATAAATCCGCTACTCTCCTATCACTTGACCCCCCAAACATTTTTACTTGCCGTCTTGCCCACTAATGCGTTCGAAACACAGCAGTTATGACGTAATGTCTTCCAAAACGTCGTAATACCGTGACTAAGCCGGATTAAGGGCATCTAGGGACGTTTAAATTAAAACGGCTAATTGATTACAGAAATATGGATATTTTTTTAGGTTTCTGATTAAAGAAAATCTTGTGATTACTGTAACCTGGCACTTGGTAGATAGATAGATAGATAAAACATTCAGTGCAGACAAAAGACATAGCACAACACGCAGAAGCACAATTAAAACTAAATGATACAACAAATTACATGAATATAAAAACAAAGTACAAAAAGAAAAACATATTTACGAAAGAAGTATAGTAACACCATGGCATACTTTAAATAAAACTACACTCCACACTGTGAGTACTTGATGGCCTTATGACTGTATCAGTGAACAGAGTTCGCGTAGCTGAAGTTTAGAACACACCTCTTTGAACGTTTTGTCCTCGATACGCTCTTCCTTCTTTCTCACGTGGTAAGTGCCTAACCGCAGACAGACAGACAGACGGACAGCGGAGCAATACGGGACCCCGTTTTACCCTTTGGGTACGGAGACCTAAAAACAGGCCATGGGACAGTAACTACTGAACTTACCTAAAATAGAAATTAGACTATTTCTCTTAAAAAAAATCTACGCCATATTAGCCAAATAACCATTCTCTCTTAGCTAAACCACCCTGTAAAAAGCCCAGACTAAAACTGGGATATAAAAGATCTTTTCCTGTTTTTATATGAAAAGGTTTTCCTTCAAAGGAAAATACAAATGTAACTTTCAACCTTTTTACTAAGCATTTCCTGAAAGGAACAACGCCTTTTTTCCCATATATTTTCTAACAAAAGTATTGTAACTGAAAGTTTCAATTCACTTGCCTTGTGAGGTGACGTGTCGACAATGGACGGACTTGTCGCAACAAAACCGATCAACAAGTTGTTTAAACCCTTGTTATGCTTGTCACCACGTATTACTAAGAAAAAAATGTGAGCTCAAGGAACATTAAACTTTATTTTTAAAATGGGTAAGGTTGAGTATCACTTTGGCTTACGTAAGAACTGAAGCCCACAGACTGATATAAAATCGCACTAATATAAAGAAAAATTCGCAGTATGGCAATGATGCTTTGTACAATTTTGCTACTCTATATCAAACTCAACCCTCCGCTCGCAAAGGGTCAAAGTAGAGGGGAGCGAAAAAAAGTTTCGCCGAAATAATAACACAGACTTATCGCCTTTACACTGCGGTATCCGTACATAAATAATGATAAAAGGAAATTAAATCAAAGTCTTATTAGAATATTAAAAGTTTCGTAGGCGTTTTTTTAATGTCTCTCGCGGCGTTTGGGGATACATATTTCACTCAATTTGGTAAATGGAGGATGGTGTGTTAGCCATAGCTATTAGGGGGTTGTTTAGTTGGTTTTAATATTTTTTTACGGATATTAAAATGCATTTATTAATTAGAAATTATGGCGGTTATGGCTTGTCGTTAATTTTTATAGTTTTGTGTGTTGTTTTCGGAGACGTTGAAAGCGTTGGCTTTCAAGCTTCGCCACATTGACCGGTCTCGTGCGTCTCGCATCCAGCGGACCCCCGCAACCTTCACCAGGTCATCAGTCCACTTATATACACTTGTATATGTAGTAGGTGGGCCTTCCAACGCAATGTCTTCCGGTTCGCGGTCGCCACTCTAGAACTTTTCGGCCCCATCGGTCATTCGTTCTGCGAGCAATGTGCCCTGCCCATTGCCACTTAAGTTTGGCAATTTGTCCATCGTCCAGTGTTTACAAGAGTATTGACTCTTTCAAAATGTTTGATCACACGATTCAGAAATACTTATCCACTTTTCTTAGAGGAACGGCATAGGGTAGATGCCTTTTGAAAATCAAAAACTTTTGTAGCAAAATTTCTGTCTTAGTATTTTTTACTAAGACAGAAAAATTGTTATAATTCCCACGAAAACCCGTACAGGAACACTTTGTTTTAGGGGCAGTATCACCACAGTGCATTAATACTCCACATTGCGTTACCAACTATGACATACTATACTCAATAACATCCAGAAGTCAACCTCGTATCACTCCAGTCCAGCATTAACACATAAACCTTTAAACAAAATCTAGCACAGCGGCTAGCTGGTAGTTGCTGTGTATCCCCGGAGTAAGGCCGCTGTCTGCCGGCCATGCGTCTTGTCTTTACCGGCGCGCCCGCTGTCCGGATGTATCGCGTCGTGTACACCGGGCCTTGTGGTTTTGATACTTGTCGATATAATATGCAAAAAGACGGGAAGTTTGATGATACAGATGAAGGTAGTTGATAATTACTGCGCTTTTTAAACCTATTTTCAGGTTCATGTATACTACCGAAATACTGTGAAAATAGCTTTTTCATAATTTTATGTTCAAGAAGAAAACTTTAGGGTTTTTTATTACTTAAATAAAATAGCTGCTTACCTCACAATGCTTCTTTTGCTAGTGGTCGCGAGTGTGATGGTTGAGCATGAGCATTCTGGGTTCGGTTCCCAGGTTGGGCAAAGTATTACTAAAGCTTTTTTCATCAGGAATTTCTCAGTAGCAACCACGGAGTCTGGATTTGTGCCCAGTTGATGGTAATAGGCCCGCCAGTTATTGCATGACACGTAAATATAACTGGCGAAATGTGGGTGTACCTCTGCTTAACCCTTCAGGGAAATACATAAATATACACAAATACTTTATAGTTTTGTATACACAAATACAAAACTATAAAGTATCAAGACTTCTTCAGCAACTACACCACAGTCAACCATTAGGGAAATCTGCGCGGCAGCGAGTACTGTTTAATTTATACGCGGGAATATTCTTAAACTATCGGTTTTGTGGTCACTGTGGCGATTCGGCCTTTATTTATGTTCGGCCTCGGCGTTGGCCGACGCGGAGCCGAATTAGCGGACGCTCTCAAGGGATGGTACCGCTCTATTTTGTATTTGGAATGCTAAGGTATAGTTTGGAATAAAAGTAGTTTTATCTAATTTAAATAAAGAATTACCCAGAATATATTCGTATTACCGATTTCTTCCGAGCACCTTGAATAAAAAAAGAAATCGGTCTTATTTTATTTTCATAATTCTGAACTTGTAAACTGAAATGCTCATTGTAACTGTCAATATACACACAAGGTTATATTCTTATGGCTCACACAAGGTTTATTCACTGAAGGTCTCAAATCAAATCAAATCAAATCAAATCAAATCATTTATTCTGTAAAACATAGGTTAATTTCCAGATAGTAATTATGGTTAGACAACATGCTCACTATGTTTTGCCAAGAGATGGCGTACAAAATTAGGTTATAACAAACAAATAATAAGAATCAATTAATAATTTCAAATACAATCAGATTACAATAAAAAAAATAAAAAAATGGGTATGTCAATGAATTAGTAAAATGTCACAATTTAAAACGTATATTAATAATTAGTCAAAGTATTATGTCACATTGATAATGAGTTCATTACAAAATTATTAGTATTCATTAATTAGCAAGTCGGATCTTCGTATCTCCGTTTGTCAGCAATAAACTCTGCGATAGAGTAGTAGCATCTATCTAGGAGGAATTTAAATAAATACTTTTTGAAGGAAACCAGACACTCTTTACACTCTCACCCACACACACTCACTCACACACACTCTCTCACTCTTTTTTTTCACTCTTTTGTCTGCCACTTTCACCCTTATGCCTTAAGTAATAAAGTTAAAAAGAGGATGACCCTCAATGACCTCGATAGTACAGTGTACATATCTGTCTATCCTTTCGTGGATATAGGCGTATTGTTATGTTCTGCTGTTTTTATCTCGTTTTGTACCAAAAACACTGAAAATCTTAAAGTCAGTTTTGCACTATGCCCAACATCCAAAAAATACCAGTCACCATTATGTAATGTTGCTCCATTAAACTAATCTGCCAAAATTATCCACACACTCACCAATACCAAAGCATAACCAGACACCTCTCCCAAACTCATTACGCGCCCAATTTACACATTTCGGTCACAATTCATATTGGGGTATAAAAAACCAATTTTGGCCGAAAAAAGGCATAAAAGCCAATGTGTAACATACGAGGCCATAATATCAATTTGCCTCTCATACAATATTCATAACACATCCTACGAAGTCATATAATTTATATGTTAGAAACAAATTCACGAACGATTTGGCTGAGGTAAGAAGCGGAATATATTCACGGCGCGCGGTCTGGTGGGCAAGCAGAGCAGTATTATGCATGCGAGGTGTATGCCACTCTAGGGGGCAGTTACTTCTGCCACGCATATCTGAATTTGTGAATATTTTTGGCGGTGGGTTGGTAAAGGATTGTAACTCGATTTTTGAACTTCACTTTACTTCTTTTGGCGCGTTAGGGAAAAATGATGATAGTAAATTTTTACGATGCGCACGCACACCGTCACGAAAAACCAACATCCTGAAGTTAGCTTTGAGCTACGAAATCTAACACTATCGCTATCTGACACTACGAAAGTAATTTCGTAGTGTCATATATTGACAAGCCAAGGTTATTATTTTTAATCTACTGCTGGAGCTAGGAGGTTAGGTTGTATAGGTAATTTATATATTTTATTTTTGTTTTTTTAGTTACCCTGAAATTTCCCACTCCTGGGCAAAGACCTCCCCCATTCCTTCCACTTTCCCGATGTTGTAATTGATATAAGACCTTGTTATAATTTTTCAAGTTTGAGTAAATTGGTTGTGTATTGTTTTCGGTGTTTCTATGAGAGTTATGATAAAAACTGAGTAGTTATTGCATATTAAATTAATAATTGTCAAAAAATTACCTAAAAGTAAAAAGCATCTTAAATGAAATTAAAACCTCAGTCCATGAACACATCAATTCTGTGTTGGTGTCAAGGGTTTTACTTTTTTGTTTTAAAACCCTTAGTCAAGCGTAAATACAGCTTTATTAAAAAAAAAAGAAAATAATTATTACACAGAAAGTAAAAACTATTGAGTTAAAAAAAAATATTATAAAAAAATGATTAGGTATACCTTTTATGCAATTCATGTTCCGCACCCTTCATCCTTTACTTCTCGAAAAACACTTACAGAAAAAGTTACAACCTTATTCGTGCAACCCCATACATTTTCACGTGGATTTTCCTGTTCATTATAATTCGCGACATACATCATTCGTGTCAAGGTGTCATGACTGTTCTGCTGTGTGACAACACAGGGAAATATGGAGGCAATTTTCTTCTTATAATAGTACCTTTGTTGAAATATGTTTTTTTTCTTGGTAACAGCTAGCTCATTTGGAGTAAAGGCTCTAACTGCTAGAATGGTTCAGATTGCTGTTGTATTTTATGTTATTCCTTAGTTTTCGGATTAGAAAGTGTTTAAAGATATTATAAATGCATGCACTCACACCTTTTACCCATGAGGGGTAGGTAGAAACCACAGAACGCCACTTGCTACAATCCATACAAATTTCTTTTGCCTCGTCCACATTCATATATATCTGGTCACACACACACGCCGGTTGCAAGAATTACGCAGCTGATCAAAGGTTTACTTATTGTTCATAAACTACAAGGTTAAACAGGAAATGTTCGATCATGGTCATCGCTGAATAGAAAAGCGCTCGCCATAACAGTCCCTCATATACAATTGCTGTTTTTGGTTACCAGTAACACTTATTTGTTCACAATAACTTATTGATAATTTAATTAATTCGTTATATTATAACGTATCTTCTTCTTCCATAAAAGCTATAACATCAAAGACTGATAAAATGTAAGTAGGTAAATCAAAAAGGTTCTCCTCATATTTTGGTAGAATCCGTTTTTCATAGGAGTTTTCTATATTCCATTTGATTTTTCTAGATAGTCCGTGTTCCTATTACTATAAAATTACCATCACCGTTTAAGTATCATTTTCTACCTCATAATTAAAATAATAACGTAGTGCACCAACGATTGATTCTTATTGGCTGCCCCGAGGCGAGTCGGTGATCAAGCGGACGCAAACATTGACCGCTCCGATCCTTTGACAAGGATTGAGTAAACATAAATATAATTTATACTGGTTAATGGAAATCGGGGAGATTGATTTTTCAGTCTAATACTGATTGAAACAAGAGAGGTTGTCTGAAAGGTATTAACTGCAACTAAGGAGAGGCAAATAGAAAAACAATGGGATGAATGTGGGCTACATAGAAATTAGAGTTAATGATGGCTATCAAAAAATACTGAAATGTTGTGTGGTGATTACCACACAACATTTCAGTATTTTTTTTTGGCTATCGTGGTGTGGACATGTGATGCGGAAGAATGAGGAAAATGTTAAGTATGAATGTAGAAACGATGGATGGACTGTGTGAAAGATGACATGGCTATAAAGGAAGTGACTGCTGAGATGACGAGTAATAGAAATGAAAGAAGAAAAAGAAAATATAGAAAAAAGAAAGAAGAGAGAAGAAAAGCAGAGAAGAAAAAGAGACGAGAGTAGAAGTTTGGAAATGGCCCCCAAATGAATGTGTATAATTGATTGATTATCATCATCATCTGCCTAGCCTTTTCCCAACTATGTTGGGGTCGGCTTCCAGTCTAACCGGATGCAGCTGAATACCAGTATTTTACATTATTTTATTTTAATTGATTGATTATGATAGCTATTAAAAAACAATTGAAGATACAGAACCTTTCGTGAATTCTTAATAAAATGGTATTAGGATTTGATACCATGTTTTTATAAAACAATATACGTATATGAAATAAAATATTTTGATTTTGATTAAGACTTTTAGTCTGGCACAAGTATGCAGTAGGTGAAGACTTTCGGACTCGATAGTACGCAAAATAAAACAGCCCATAAACAATATCTGTAACCTATAGATTACAAATTTTAAATATCGAGCTATCTGATATAGCCTAGTGGAAATTGACGCTAAAAAAGGCTAAAATCGCAAAGTATGATGTAGTTCTCATTTTTGATATGTTGTAGAGATCAGTTAGGGTGATGTGAATCCAAATTTGCAACTTCGAAAAACTTGTGCTCGCTGCGCACCACGCGATAAACTGCGAAATTTTGGGACATTTTGCTCTAAAACTCAAAACCTGTTTATTTTTAACAAATAATGTTCGGTATTTGTATAAAGTTCACTTTTGCAAAAAATTAAGCCCAATCGAAGCTCTATGAACCTTATAAGGACCCTTAAAAGATGATCAATTTTTCACCAAAATTAACAATTTTAAGTTTTGCTCCCCTTGGACGCAAAATATTGGCCAATCGCTCGTCGTAGGAGAAAAGTTATCAATAAAAAAGTCGTAGTACATTAAATTTCCTTTCACGTAAGCATAAAACGAAGTCTGTGAGACTAATAATTCACTCACAATAGGCATCATTTACTCTACACACTTTCAACTTACCAAAGACAAAAACAAACTCACTTATAAACAGCACTCCTTAACTACGTGCCACTAAATTAGCAGTAAAGACTCGCAGGGTCCCCCTGACTCTGAATAAACCATGTGAGGTATTCCCATGGGGCCTGGAAGGAATGAGTGTCTAATGGGCGAGCGACAAATACTCATTATAGTTTAGTTGTTAAGGTTCTCGTGGCCGTGTACACAATGGACGATGATGGACAAAGCTGGAGATTGATTGTTAACTTAGTTATTTTTAGTTATTAAAGTAGTGGTCCTTAGTATAATGGATGTAAAAATATCCTTACCGAAACCGAAAAGCACTTGTTCTCCCCGTTATTGCGATTTTTTTTTTCTGGACCATACCTTGGAACCATATAGTTACAACTTGTTCACAAGTTTTTTTTTTTTAAATACTTTCACGAGTTTCACGACCCCTTACTATTCAATGAATGCACAACATTTTGAGTGCGTCACTTTGAGTCCTAGCGTAAAACGTGATTTTGCACACCAAGAAAAGTAATTTCCCAGCCATAATTTTTACGTAGAGTTACCTAATTTGATGTACAGAATGCTTTATTGACGGCTTCGTAAAGGGTCTGTTTATACCTTACAGACAATAGGCTCGCCCCCTATTACATGGGCTTAAACATATCTGGCGAAATATGGGTGTACTATTCGGTACACCTCTGCCTAACCCTTATGGGATTACAGGAGTGATGTTATGTTATGTATAAAAAAGAACTAAACAGCGAAACTTAACCAACGCCAAACTTCATAGTCACTATCGCTGTGTGATAAATGAACTCGATCAGCATTAAACTCGATCAATGCATATTTAACAAAAACACGAGGGTCATCAGCATAGCTAATAGGAAAAGTCGGTAAAACTATTAAGACTGCCGTCCACGCTGTGAGCCACATCCTTTATTCAGAAACCCCCGACTTCAGGCCTGAAGTTCACACTGCTGAGGTCGCAACCTTAACAAGTCTAAAGTTCACTGGAATACTACAGTAGTATTGTGTAACTACAACTTCGTACTAAGAAATTAGATCACAGTTGGTGGGTTTAGTTGTGGGGAAATTTAAGTCAATGGTGCCGATTCCCTTGTTCACAAACTAAACTAAATTTAAGTTGAGTGCATCTTTTTCTTTCTATTTCATTATGAAAAGGACAGAAGATAAATATTAGTTTAGTCCTGTCAAATTAGTCAGCACCTGACGTAATTAGATGTAATTTTTAATAGACAATTTTTTAATCACGTCTAAACTTGTGTCAGGCGCTGGTTAATTTGACAGGACTAAACTAAAATTTATCTTCTGTCCTTTTCTTAATGAAATATAAAGAAAAAGCTGCACTGAAATTAAATTTTGGTTTAGTTTGTTAATAAGGGAATCGGCACCAATGAAAACGTGTTTTCGATAGATGTTCCAGTTATCGTTTTTTTTGTTTCGTTTGCGTTCTGTCAGCAATGAAGTAAACTAACATTCCTACTGCCCTAATCACAATTTATTTTGAGTGCAGCATATCTTCTTCCATACCTATCTATTCTTCCCTCTGTTTATATCATCATCATTACAGTTGACTCAACACTATTCAATTATCTACCTTTCAGTGTGTCATGCAATAGCTATATAATAACTGTAGTTAGTGCAATTGTTACAATTATTTCCTCAATATTTTTCCGGATGCCGCTGAATACCAGTATTTTACATGGAGCAACTGCCTATCTGACCTCCACAACCGAGTTAGTATTGGGTCATACGATACCCCTAAGTTAGACTGGTTGTATGACTTTCGGGGCTCTGACTTCCTTTAACGACTGTCAAAGATCTTCAAATAATAATAATATCTTGGGACAACCAACACACCGCCATCTGATCCCAAACTAGGCAGAGCCTGTACTATGGCAACCAGACAACTGATAAACATACTTATATATTTCTAAATATATACATATTATAGATAAATTATACACCCAGATACAGAACAAATAATCGTACTCATCGCACAAAGATTTGTCCTGTGTGGGAATCGAACCCACGACGTCCGTCCTAGCAGTCAGGGTCACTAACCACTTGACCAACAGGCCAATCAAAATGACAGCCGGGACCAACGGCTTAACGTACTTTTTGAGGCATAGAGGAAACTCGGTGTGTAATGTCTGGTCACCCATCCACAGAAGAACTTAGAAGATTGATCCGAGCTTATACTTATACTATCCCAGTAAAAATGAACAAACTGTATCTACAGGGTGTAAAACAGACTCTTCACGAAGCCGTCAACCAAGCATTATGTACATCAAACTAAGTAACTTTACGAAAAAATTAGTGCTGGGAAACGACTTTTTTTTTTGGGCTGAAAAGTCACGTTTTACAGTAGGACTCAATGTAACGCACTCAAAACATTGTGCTGATGGATGGATTGAATAGTAAGGGGGCCCTGGAGGTGTTTAAAGTAAAAATGTTACATTAAAAACATGTATTTAAAAAAAAACTTGTGAAAAAGTTGGAACTTTGACCCCCAATATCTCCGTAACTAGAAGTTTCCCAGGTATGGTCTAGAACAAAAAAAAGATCGCAATGACGGGGAGAACAAGTGCCTTTCGGAGTCTGTTTACACCCTTTATACTACACAAGCTCCTCTATTAGTCCACAGTAGTTGCCGCTGGGAAAGTTGGGAACAACCCGGGAACACTTTTAACCTCGTAGCAACATGTTTGTAATTATTTCCGGTGAGCGAGCATAATACTCGACTGAACCGACAACCATATTGACGGAGGATGGAGGTACGAAACATGGAACAATGTTTTTGACGTGACAACGTATAATAAATCGATGAACGCTGGCCGCATGCACGAAAAAGTGTCCCGTCCCGTTACGCTCATTGTACGCATGCGCCACTTTCGTAGTGTCAGATATTGACAAGCCTAGGTTATTATTTTTAATCTCCTGCTGGAGCTAGGAGGTAAGGTAGTATAGGTAATTTCTCTCTTCCACTCGATTTTATGACGTTGTCACGTTAAACTATCGTCCGTAAACCAACTTTACAGACAACCAATTATTTATTTTTTTATATTTTGAGAAGAATTTCCTATCTTCAATATCGTAATAAACTAATAACAGATGATTGCCGTACAAATTCGGATTATGACTGAGGAAAACTTTATCAGGGAGAATTTTTCAGGCATTTTAATAGTTATATACTATTCGGGGCGGAGACGAATCCAATAAATTAGAGATCATTAAAATCGGTCTAGTCGTTCTTGAGTTATAAACGGTGTAACTTACCTGACTTTGTTTTATATTTATGGATTTGGAGATAAGAAGAGCCGGAAGCCTACCATGACGTCTTAAAGTAGTTGTCATTCCAGTGTAGGAAAGAGATGGCGCTAGACGACCTGTATAGCTGTATGTCTCTTTCCCACAATGGAATTACAATTGCATAGTAGCCCCTTGATAGAAAGAAAGAAAAAGCATTTATTAGTCTCCACAGGACGAAACGAAAAAAAAATGGTTAAATTAACAGCAAAACAAAATTATAATTAACAGTAAAACAGAATTATAATAATGAACAATAAAACAAAATAGATTACAGTGATTATAGAGTTTCATACGTTTGTGAAAAAAAATATTATAACCAACCCAAGAATTCGTTTTCAAATATTTTCAGCACACAGACAACCAATGATTAGCTGATTCATTTTTTGAAAACAATTTAAAAACCCCTTTAAAATACTGAAAACTCGTCCATATTCCTTCGTACCTCGTTGTAGTAGTCGGATTACAATTGAAGCGTGTGTTCCGATATATTTTCACGTTAGGGGTAGGAAAGTGCCCTCCGCAGCGTTTTAAACTAAAACTAACACGTTAGCTAAAGCTGTTATGAGCTTTACTTTACTAGTATAGTTTGCCCTACTAACCGAAACTATGTAATAGTCACTTTTCATGGCTTTCAACAAGAATTGAGTGAACTATACTTAGAATGAGAATAAGAATAAGAATAAGAATCATTTATTTGCATAAAATACAGGTGTTACCAGTTGTTACAATTGGTGGTTTAGGCACAAACCATATTTTGCCTTTTTAGGGCATGCAAATATTATACATTATTATGTAATGCGTATCTAAATTAAATATTACAACTTTTACACATATTGCACATAAAACTATACATATATCTTAAAATTAAATTTTGTGTTGCAGAAATTCTTGTAATTGTAGTTAGAAATAATACCAGTGCTGCCTGCGTAATTTTTTTAAATGTTTCTGCACTATGCTGAGATAGGCGCTTTTTACAGGCCTCGTACAGGCCCAAATAAACAAAAACTACTGCATCGATTTTTATGCTGTTTTCACCAGTGGATTGAATGGTTCTCGAGGAAGGTTTTAGTATATAATTTGTCAAGTTTTTGTTGCGGGAACGGGATCAAAATTTCCTGCGGCACCGGCTACCGAATTCTACGCGGGTGAAGCCGCGGGCATCAGCTAGTTTACAATAAAAGGCCAGCCTCACTACTTCCACGTTCAAAAAGAAGCACCTTCATCGTACAATGCACTGGTGGACATAAATCTTACCAAATCACACGTCATTCTTCTAGGCAACTCTCATCCAGGCGCTACCAACCACCCGTCTAAGTTCCATAATCTATCTTGCATGATGGTGGTACGTTAGAAGAATACTGCATCTACCCCAACAGTCTACGGCTCATATAGCTAACCCATTATATAATAATAAGTTTTATTGGCTCCTTAAAAAATATAACATGTTGAACAGTATTTAAATGCAGTTACAATAAAGCACAAAGAATAAATATGAGCAACTGCGCCTGAGCTAGGCTGAGCCTGTATTTCAGGTCACAGTTCTCTTCCCAGAGTTATGAGCGGTATTAACAATGGTTGGATATTTTAGTTAATCGCTTTTTTATACAGAAGTAATAAATCAAAATGAAGACAAATTATTTTATAAAGGTGAATTTTCAAAAGTTGGTTTGATGTGTGTTGTGTTTGTGTATATTGAGGTAATTGTGAGTGTTGTGTTGTGAGTGTGGGTGTTGTGGGTGCGTGTGTGTGTTGTGTTTTGTGTGTAGTGTTTGTATGGACGGGTGTTGAGTTTTTATTTTATGTTAAAGTTTTAAGAAGATCCTCAGTAGTTTCGTAATCACATGTAAGCAGAAAATCTAATACTTTGGTTTTGCATTCTGGCTTGCTTTTTTACCACATCCACTTGCTTATCCTTTGACCTATGTCGATCTCTAAATATCTGCCAGATCACCTCGTTCTGGATTCGAAAAGAAATTCTATTGATAAGTTTTTCTTGATGTGCCTAACCTATACGCTAATGAAAATCCATGGAAAATGTTCATCTCCAACTTACCTGCATCATTGAATTGTTTGCCGAAAAGTCAAAACTTCAGATCAAAAAAAAATTCAAAGACAAAGTAAAATTCTCCATCATGTGTTCGTGTCGACTGACTACCTTTCTTTTTTTACCGTCCAGTAAGTTACTATGAGACCTCGACATCTGAAACTTAAAAGCATTATGTACGTGGGTTAACTAATTATAACCCTCCAATCGAAAACATTCATATCCGTCTTATTTAAAACCTTTTAAAACTTAATTCCACATCATCCTTACCAGACAATAAAAATAATTTTAAATAAACAAATGAACCATCTGTGAGTACTAACAACTCAATCATCCATTCATTCATTCACTCCCAGCCATGTTGAACGTATTGAATGAACGATACTATTTGCAAGCTATCGCTTGTCGATCTTCTGTCGCTGATCTACAATTATTGGCCATTTATGCAAAGTGCATCTACAATGGACTCAGAACTTTATTACTTACTACATTTTGCCCGCCGCTTCGTCCGCTTTACGGAAAGTATTTATATTTATTACCTTTTAAATAAAGCCTATGATAGTCGGGGATAATGTAGCTTATCACAATTGAAAGAGTTATGAAAATAGGAACAGTACTTCCCATGATGTTCATTTTTATATATTTGTTTCCTGAAGAAGGTGACTCGTAACTCTTATAAAGATACAATGATACATATAATTCAGTAAGTGGATAAATTGAAACAGAAATGCATCTCTTGTGAAATAGTTTATATTTAGTTTGTTTTATTATTCGGTGCTAAAAATAACTACAGATCTCTACTTATGTGGAACTAAGTGGCAGATAATAAATTATAATTTCACTACATCACCTTTCATCTACAATTTCCACCACACATGCAAATCACCAGCCACTTCTTCCAACCCGTATGTACTATTCAGGTACTATTCAGTATGTCAGTATTCAGGGTCGAAAGATATAATGTTTTTTTTTTCTTAAAAACCGATCGATGTTTTAGAATGAAAATAAAATTAAATGAATAAAAATAAACAATTGGTTAAATTAATTCAATTTCATTTGAAGATGTACAACAGTTTCTAAAAAAACTGCCACTATGTCTAACGACCATGGATACTTATCTATTTTGTTGACTGTAACTTTCTACATAAAATTTGCGACCATTATAGCACAGTTATTGTCAGTAATCCGTAAAACACCCACGCAAGAGATTGAGCCGTCATGTTAACCTGTGCTGTACAAGTATTGTAATTTGCAAGAACTGTGGCATTGTGTGCAGCCACATGATTATGAGCTGAGTCAGCGTGGGAACATGATAGTTGATTAAGATAGGTATTACTAATTTGAGGTTTATTTTGGGGACAAGTTGTACATACAAATATGTATAATCGAAATTCCAAAGCACTGTATTTCCTAAGATACCTTTTTGAATTTATATTTCTTTTGGCGCGTTAGGGAAAAAAGATAAGAGTAAATTTTTAAGACGCGCGCGCACACCGTCACGAAAAACCGACATCCTGAAGCTGTCAACATTTTAGTTTTATACGCCAAAGAAGTATAACTTCTTACGTGCGTAATAAGTACACACACATTTTTTTTTTAAGTGGGGAGAACAAATAAATTTTAGTTTGTAATGAGCATAGCACTATGGTCTTTCATCTTAAACCTTGTTCTTATTAAAATATAGTCGTTTTCTAAAGTGAGATTCCTAAGTGAAAATAAAGGACCGATCAAGTCTTTAATCTAAATCCTGGATTCTAATACAGCTTTCATTTGATGCATTAAAATATTTCTATCTCCAAAATTAAGCTATCAGGAAACCTTAACAAAAACAAACAACACTTCATTTGTATCTAAATCACCTTTACGACAAAACTTCATTCAAGGAAACTCAATATTTATTTAGAACTCCAAAACACTTAACCCTTCCAAACTGCGGGGGATTTTTCGACCCTCGCGCTCAAATTACCTTTAACCCTTCATGGAGAAAGCTGTAAAATCTCGAAAAACTCCCAAAAGACGTCTCGAAGACAATATCAAGGACATAATTCATAATGAAAAAGTTAATTTTCACGGAGCGAAAACTCATTTACATATTTTTGTGTACAATGTGCAATTATTTGAGTGTGCTCTCACTCTTTTATACTGAACCTTAATGTTGGTCCTTTGGGCCTCGTTCGGGACAGGGAACCCTTTCGGAGAATTAATTCTTCTTAGCCAATTAGCGAGCGATGTTAAGAGAATGTTTTGCTATCGATCTGCATCTTTGTCTAACTCTTTCGTTTAGGAAATTGTTTGTCACAGTATTATTAAAAAAAAATATATATATAATAAAATGATAATGATAAAACGAAAATTATTTCATGACGACTGGCGTGCCATCCGCAACGAATCGGTTAATTTATGTTTTCACCACGGAATATGTTTTAATTTTTTCCAATGGTAACCCCTCGATTTGTATTGGTGCCTAAGATAAAGGCTTTGCCTATTTTGGGGCCAATGTAAAACCTTTTTGTAATATTTTTGGCAATAAAGATTTTTATTCGAATAAAATATTATTTAGTATCAAATTGGTTTCCTAACCCACTTCAACTGCACCGCATAGTACCTAATTTCCATAACAGACCAAAATAACGATATTTCCCTTCACCATGTCTATCCATTTGTCACACCCAATCATTTTAATGTAGGCGCGTGCCTCAAGCCATCAGGTCACGATGTCTTCGTAGAATGGGCCAATTGCGACCAGTGTGTAGCTATCATGGGCCATAGGACCAGGCTTTATGACCGTGGATAATGTCTTACTTGTAACCGAAATCAGTAAGTAGGTACTTCATTTCCACGCTGAATTGAAAATGAAAGTCTGTCTGGTTAGAACTGAAAGTGGTGGTATATTATTACTAAGTATCGAAATACTTGACTCGTTTTTATGAAAATAATCCCACGTCTAGTAGACGATACTGCATGCTGGTTTACAACAAAAAAAAAACACGTTGCGTTTTACTAGCCTGCCCTGTCCCACTCCTGGGCAAAGGCTTCCCTCTACTTCTTCCACCTCTCGCGAACCCGAGCTTCCTCCTTTCGGTTCGGACGGAACTTATCCAGTTCGTCCCGCCATCTCCTTCGTGGTCTCTCGCGAGCCCGCCTCACTGTGTCAGGGCACCAGTTTCCTGCTATTTTAGCCCACAGTTTTTTTGTCGTCTTAAATACGGAAATTTGATTTTTTTTTGATTTTTTAAACGCTGGCAATAGTAAGGTACTCATGAAAATTCTAAATTTTTGCTACTATGGAGCCAACCATGAAATTGCGAAAAAAATATCAGCTGCTGCCTGCTGTTTTCGAGTTACGTGACCGATGTATGGAGCAGCTGATATTTTTTTCGAATTTAATTCGATTTCGGTCTCGCTTGGAGATAAAATATTTGTTTAATTATGTCTCTATGTACAAACTGTTACGGTATGGTCACAAAAAAAAACATACAGTGCAACATTTCTTTTCACGCACCTTTTCACTTCAAAAAAGGAGGAGACTACTGAAAATAGACACGGTGAATTTTTTTACTTGTAACTCCGCGAAAGTAGACACAAGCAACAACATCCGAGACATCGCATACACAAAAAAGCTCCATTCGAAAACTCTGAAAGGGCTCTTTTGACCCGGGCAGCACTCTAATTGAGACCTGTCTACAACGTCCCACTCAGACGGTATACAAGATCCAACACGTATACATTTTAATAAATGTATCGCCAGTGAATGGATCCTTTTATCAAAAAGAAGCTTGCTTACATAATGTAAAAAATATACAAATTAAGTGTAGGTGGTTGAATGGGCCCCGAGCGAAAATAAATGAATGGTTGTGAGCGAGCAGTTGGAGGGTTAAGTACACAATATTGGCGCATTGAATTGAGATGTTACTTAATAACACTGTAAGTGCGGCCCGTAAAGAGGGTTTAAATATTAATTTTTGGGACTTCTTGATTACAGTCGTTGAAGTTACTTAGCGGGTCGTAAGTTATGCTAAATTAGACCTTGTGTATATTAAAGTACTTTTTGCACTTATTACAACCAGTTTTTTACCAGGAGTTGTTGTGATTGAGAATAGGGTATTTTCACAAAAAAAAACATGTGTGCGATTCACACGTGGTAGAAGTGAAGCCTTCAAAAATGTTGGCTTCAAGATAAACACTGTATAATGCTTCCTATCTCATTTTCTCCCACGTTAAATCTTATGAATTTATGTGTCTGTCTCTTTTTACTGTCGCTTTTTGGTTTCATCGACTTTCAAATCATAACGATGCTAAAGAATTTTTCACTTCTAAAATCTAATTAGTCCGTCAGATAGATTTCCAAACAATATTGGCCACAATTTTTTTCTTTTCTTACGTAAACAAAAAATGAAGACACGGTGCGTCGAAAACTCGTGTGACGTCGCTATGTCAGTACACTGTTACCGGCAAAGTGACGTCACAAGCCCCCACTCATGATCTTTGATGCGTTTTATATTCGTCATAACTATATTTTTTTTTACTCAGGGAACATCTATATTGTAGGACGGGACTCCTACTTTGACTTAAAAATATCATCGGTCCTGTTTTAGGAGGCATTAGAATTTGACTGAAAACAGGAGCCAGCCAATTAAATCTTTCTACTATTATATGGATGTTTGTTCCTCTTTCACGCAAAAACGGATGAACGGATTTGGGTGAAATTTGGCACCCATACACTTTATAACCTGGATGAACATATAGGATACTTTTTATCCCGGTAATACGATCCCGTCGGATAATTACCGAACTCGACGCGGGTGAAGCCGCGGGCATAAGTTAGTATTTCATATTTAACTTTATATGTTTTCTGATTTTAACCAAGATAGCATCGTTGTTTTAATCTTACAAACACAGTCGTCTTTAGAACTTCTATTGTATTTCCTATTAAAATTGTAAAGACATTTTGAGATGGCGTACCTTATATTTAACACGATACAATTTTAACATAGCAAAACATCACGCCTGTAATCCCCGAGGGGCTAGGCAAAGGTATACCTAATAGTACACCCACATTTATCCAGTTATGTTTTAAGTCCCATGTCAAAGGAGGCGAGCCAATTGCCATCAACTGGGCAAAAATCCAGACTCCGCGGCTGCTACTGAAAAATTTCCGATAGAAAAACCTAATAACACTTTTTCGACCCGGGAATCCAACCCATCAACCCAGGACCTGATGCTCAGCAGTCGCGCTTACAACCACTCGACCAACGAGGCAGTCAATATAATCAAGACAATATAATCTTACTACCAAATAACATAAAACATTGATGCAAGGACTCGCTCAGTGCCTTAGTCCACTACAACTTTGCCCATAAAAAATCGCCTCCACAAAAAAAGGCCTGACCTGAAAAGGCTAAGCTTCAATACTTTTTCAGGGAAGTGAACAAAGGCGAGGTTAGTAAGGAAGGCACCCCCTTCCCCCTCTCTTCACCCCCCAGTGGGGGGTCAAGATGCGCCTTGCCTTGTCGTTTATACGTCATTATGGTTTTATATCGCTATATACCGCTTAGGGAGGAACGGTGGATGAGGCTATAAAGTACTTTTGGGAGGTTGAGGATGGTATGCTAATTTTAGTTACTGTTTTTGTTTGGAAACATGCGATAGATGGTAAGAAAAATAGGTTTTTAAAAATAAACATGTATGTATACAGGATTTTAAATGTATTGTATGTATAACGATACAGGGTGTAAACGCCGCACTCTTCACGAAGCCGTCAACCAAGCATTCTGTACATCAAACTAATTAACTTTACGCAAAAATTATTGCTGGGAAACCTCTTTTTTTTTGGGGTGAAAAATCACGTTTTGCGGTAGGATGGATTGAATAGTACGGTGGTCGTGAAGGTGTCGTAAGTAAAAAAATACATGAAAAACATGTATTTAAAAAAAAAAACTGGTGAAAAAGTTGGAACTTTGACCCCAAAATCTCCGTAACTAGAAGGTTCCCAGGTATAAAAAATGATCGCAATGACAGGAAGAACAAGTACCTTTCAGCTTCGTTAAGAGTCGTTTTAACCGACTTTCTTCAAAAAGGAGGAGGTTCTCAATTCGGTTGTATGTTTTTTTTTTTTTTTTCCAGGGTCCAGGTCTGACAATGGAGCTGTAAGGTGGCCATAGGATCTCCGTGATAGAACCACATAACCCCATCGAGTTTGGACTCGTTTGATTTGTCTTGACGAGTACTTTGTCTCTAGATGCTATCCAGGGTCTGACAATGGAGCTGTAAGGTGGCCATAGGATCTCCGTGATAGAACCACGTAACCGCATCGAGTTTGGGCTCGTTTGATTCGTCTTAATGAGTAGTTTGTCTTTACGGTATCCAGGGTCTGATGGAACTGGAAGGTGGTAGACTCTCTGATCTTGATGGGAGTGGGTGTCATATGGGCATTCAACATGACCTTGGTTTTGTCCATGCTAATTTTTTAGTACATTTTATATATTTTTTTACCGGGGCACTTTTTTTCCTTGTTAAAGATATGCTGTTAACAAGGATTTGTGTTAGATACCACAACTAAAAAGGATAAATTAAAAGCTTTTTTGCAAAAAAAAAACTTACTTTAAAAAAAAACAAAATAAACACTTGGTGGCAAAAAAATAAATGAAACAAACAAAGCCACCGACTTCCGAAAGTTGTTATTTTCCACTTTTAATTTTTTTTTGCAATTTTATTATTACTTACGTTTTTTTTTGCAGTCGGTTTTTTTTTTTACAAAAAGTTTTTATTTTGTGTTTTTTTTTAAAGTCTGTTTTTTTACAGCCTTTAATTTGTATTGTGTGCTAATCACAGGTAAGCTCTGTTTTTAAAGTTAATTAATGTTTAAGATTTTTAAATGAACTGTTTAAATGTATAAAGGTTCATCCTCTTTTGAAAATCTCGCAATCGAAGTAAGGTTTGCTGTAAGAAAATCCAATTCTAGGTGACTTTACATAAGCTTTAATATTGCAATTTGTTATGTACAGATATGAAATGAAAAAATAATAGATAAGAATAAGGCTAACAAAGTTACAAAAATAAAAGAACATATTTGATCTGCCAATGATTTGCTCTTTAATATCTGTTGAGTGCCTCGTTGGTCTAGTCCTCGCAGCAACGACTGCTGGTCCTGAGTTCGATTACCGGGTCGGGCAAAGTGATATTGGGTTTTTCCATCAGGAGTTTCTCAGTAACAGCCACGGAGTCTGGAATTGTGCCCAGGCTCGCCCGATTACACGGGACTTAACTGGCGAAATGTGGGCGTACTATAAGGTACACCTCTGCCTAACCCTTCGGGGATTACAGCCGTGGTGTTATGTTAATGTTATGTTTAAAAAAATTAACATTAATGCAAAATCAAACAGTTGATGAAAATATCGGAATTTTTTGAGAATATGATTCCTAGTCAATGATGAGCAAATTACTATATCTAGTACAAAATCTTTAATATTAAACCGACCATACATTAACCACACTAGATAGCAAAAAGAAGTGATTTCAACAGAGGTATCCTAAATCCAAATGTTTATAAATAAGCATTTTATTTAATTACATTGGCGACCAGGGTATTCGAATTTACAATTCCTTTAATTGTAATGGTGAAGTCTCTTTGCAGCAGATTATAGATAAATTTCTTCTTTATTTCGCTCCTAGAAGAAGCCTAACAATACAAAGAAATGAATTCTTCACGGTGTGTCAACTCGTATGCAGTGAAATCATAAGGGAATAATTTTCTTTGTGTGGTTACCGACACATCAACATCAATAGATCTAATGGGTCTAAAAGTACCCTTAATGAAGGCGAAAGGCACCTGTTCTACCCGCCATTGCAATCATTTTTTTGTTCAAGACCGTACCTGGGAACCATCTAGTTACGGAGATATTGGTGGTCAAAGTTCGAACTCTTACACAAGTATTTTGTTTAAATAATAATAATAATATCTTGGGACAACCAACACACTGCCATCTGATCCCAAACTAGGCAGAGCCTGTACTATGGCAACCAGACAACTGATAAACGTACTTATATATTTCTAAATACATACATATTATAGATAAATTACACACCCAGAAACAGATCAAATAATCGTACTCATCGCACAAAGATTTGTCCTGTGTGGGAATCAAACCCACGACCTCCGTCCTAGCAGTCAGGGTCCCTAACCACTAGACCAACAGGTCATTCAAATACACTGTTTAATGATATAGCTTTACTTTAAATACCTCCAGGACCCCCTTACTATTCAATGTATCTATCAGCACAATGTTTTGAGTGCGTTACATTGAGTAATATCATAAAACGTGATTTTTCACCCCAAAAAAAAAAATCGTTTCCCTGCAATAATTTTTCCGTAGAGTTACTTAGTTTGATGTACAGAATGCTTGGTAGACGGCTTCGTAAAGAGTCCGTCCGTACACTGAAACTGTTCTAGCCAGTAAAGCCTCCAAACATCTTTTTAGCGATAACCAAGAAAACTACCCTATTCTACTCGACCATGTACTAAAACAATATCCCTGGAGTATCTCACAATACCAACATGAACATACCCAACTATCTGTTCTATACAAGTCCCATAGCATCTTTTCAGCGATAACCAAGAATACTATGCTATTAAACTCCACCTCATACTAGACCTGTATCCCTTGAGTACGTCACTATGCCAACATACTAAGCCATATATGCACAAGATTATATTAAACTTTCCATTATCTTAAGCCAAGTCACCACGCCTTTCAAACTTTTTATCACTACTAAAGCCTCCCACTTACGCAACGTTGACATAAAAAACTTTTCAGTCTGTCCTCTGATTGGTGGAAAGTGTCGCCATGGGCGTGGTCCCAGGTTTTGTCGCCAATAGGCGTGGCAGAGTGAGACAAAGTCGGGTTGTCACTGCGGGGCCTTTAAAAAGCCTCCATAGGGTGGGTATGAGATTATGTACCGAATCTTATGTGGTTGAAGGCTTTTGAGGGAGGACTATCTTAGCCATATGGAAATAAGGACACCGACTGAATGTTTCCAAAAGTACGTTTTCATAGATTATTATGGATATTATTTTAGTTGATTTGAATTGAAGAAAAGAATCATGAAGTTCCGCTGGTACACATTAAAAGCATTTTAAACTTAATTACCCTTTCAACAAGGTTAAATAGATATTCAAAACTGAGGACCAACTAAAACTAACACGAACTCAAACAACTATCCTTTAACTTGAAACACTATTGTAAGCCCTAGGACAATGCATACTTCAGACCCGTTCATTCACACTTCAAACTATCGAATCTGAACTTACAACTTACTTTCTTGATTAAAATCCACGACAATCTTCCATAATCAGGCTCCCAACCTAAATAAAAGTTAAATAAACGTAAAAATAGCAACATAATATCACCGCCCAAGACCGGGCGGGGTGGTTAGGGCGGGCGGGCGCGGGGTGCGGGCGGGGAGTGGTAGCAAAAAGCTCAAGTGCAGGAGGCTGTATCGATCCACGGACGGCGACCGGCGACATGGCCGGGTCACATCGATGGCCCTGGGACTTGGTGGTGAGCGGAGCGGGCAGCGATAAGCGGTAGCGTGGAGCGGGGTAATGGGATTGAATGTGAGTGAATATATCAGTGGTTCGTAACATTACACTCAAAAATACTTTTCTATGGAGCCATAATTTCAAATAGACAATTCATAAAATATAATATTCCATTACATATTATACCTTTATACCGTTTTATGTGTTTTCATCGCGTTCGTTAGTGATCGCCAGATTTCCGTATATATTTTCTGTATCTCCTGTAAGAACTTGTAACTGGTTCTGTGTTACTTGTTCAATGGGTAACGCACTCTTGTTTAACTGTTGGTACTCTAGAACTATAAATGTTTCTCGAGCTATTCATTGTAATTACCATTCCGTTTGTTAAACATGATAATTATTACGATTAGCTTTTCCTCATAAAATAACAATCAATAAATACTATACGTCCTGCAAGCAGCGGAAATAGTTAGTTTTAATGGGTATGCCAACAAGCTAATAGTCAATAATGCGTTGAAAAACCAAACTTAGAAGCTTTGCATCTGTGGGGATCACACTGCGGCTATTCTTGTTAATTTCGGAAACATGAAGATTACCGAACCGTATACTCTTACTGGTTCTATGACCAAATACATTCAATTCAAGTGTTTACAGTATTTTTCAAAAATGGGGTTTTTGCATATTCTCACTTTTTATTTCCATCACTCTCAGAGCTGAATGTTTTTTTTTTTAAGAATACTCAGCGACTAGGTCTATGATAGACTATGAATTGCATCTGAAAAAACACAAACTTCATAAACTTCTTTTTAACGTGTCGATGGCCATTTTAAATTTATTTCCCCTAGAAATTGACTACGAGTTCGTTTAGTACTTAAAAAAAGAAAGGTTTTAGTTATATTAAAAGAGTTAATTGGTACACTATTTGTAGAGGATGTTAGAAATATATTGCGACTTCAATTTCCCATGAGGGCTGTGTCTCGTTAGTGGGAACATCATAGGATGAATATGTTTTAGTCACCAAAACTTTTATAAATTTAGAAAACCCAGAAGTACTCATCCGTAATACAAATAAGATTACCCCTTTCCCTGTTGGGCTACTCTGGCGCTTCCACCTTTAGGAGCTTAACAATACATCACAAACAAAATATCTACCTCTTAATATTCACAAGACAAGTCAACAAGCAAGACAATACAAATCAACAAGCAATAAGACAACAGTCCCTAAACAAAGAACAAGGCGTTAATTCATTCAAAACACAGATAAAAGATGCTGTCACTCCGCAAAATAAAATCCAACGACACCAAGGGGAACCAAAGAGAATATTAACTTAGAATAGCTAATACACGACAGTAGGATGTCTTCTAAATCATTCAGAGCCACCATTTTGTACCGGAATGATATTAATAACTGTTTTCTTCGTCTCTTCGGCAATTACATTGTTGTCCGTATCACTGCGCGCGATTGGCATAGAGTAAATGGGGGAAAATGGTAGAGGTGACATTACCTAGAAAGTCAAATGTAAAAAGTACTAGTAAGTAGTATAGACATAGGCCCTCAAGTGCCCAGCGGTTGGATATAATAAAACAGTTCAATCCGTGTACGCCTCAATGGGAGCTTTTAAGGTACTTCTAATGTACCTATACGCTTGTCGATTACTCATATAATTTCTCATAATCCTTAATCCTTTTTTTTATATACGAGTAAGATAGACACCTAAATTGTTCCACATAATCAGCCACCGCGCACCTCTCATACTCTCTGGTTTATCCAAATCATCTCTATCAAATCCAAAGGCCAGAAGATATTCAACTCAAACACCACCCTTTCTACCTAAGAGCCCCTTCACAACAGACACCGATCTGCTACTCTGTGCCCCTGCCTCAAGAGAGGCTAATTTGACTCGCGACAACCGGGCGATTAAATTTTAATATTTGAAAAGCTAAGTCGAGACGCGTTGGGACTCCAGACTCGATGGGGCTTGTCGCTGTTTTTACGAGCACGACTGTACCGGTACAACTCGCTACGCTGTGCTCGCCATTACTTTTTACGTTGCTTTTTCGTTCAAATTATCTATGGAAACAGGTGTAATCTTTTTTGGAATGTTTTTTTTTGTTTTGTGAAGGTGGTATTAGGGATTATAAAAACATAACGTCATGCGTGTATTTTCACGAAGGCAAAGGGAGAGAGCGGTGTACCTAAAGCACCTGCATTTCACCAGTTGCCTAGCAGGCCCATGTAAAGTTCATGTATTATGCAATATTTAGAGGAATAGTGACTATTAACTTGACTGCCTCATTGTTCGAGGCAGTCAAGTTAATAGTCACTATTCCTCTAAATATTGCACCCGGGAATCGAATCCAGGGCCTCATGCTCAGCTCAGCAGTCTCGCTAGAACACTAGTTATCGCAAGCGTGACTGCTGAGCATGAGGCCCTGGGATCGATTCCCGGGTCGGGTAAAAAAAAAAAAATGTTATTGGGTTTTTCCATCATGAATTTCTCAGTTGCAGTTAAGGAGTCTGGATTTGTGTCCGGTTGATGAAAATAACTTTGAATTTGCCAGTATTGTACATGATACAATAGTGTTAACACATTCATGTGGATAAACTCTTCACATTTTGACATAACATTTTGGTTCAAAAGATTTAATTTTACCGTCAAAAACGCAAGAAATTGAGCTCCTGATAATACCATCAATACAAAGAAAGGACCTATCCTAATCAACAACAAACAAAAAAACGGAAGACACCCCTAATTCACTCCCAAACGGTAACGGTTCAGTAACAAATATTTGGTAATATTTCGCCAATTACTCCAGGCGAGAGCCAAACAGGCATGGGGTTCGACTCCCGTAATAAAGAATACCAATCGGGAGGTCCCTGGGGAGGCCCTGACCTCCTCAGAAAGGGGTGAGATAAAATACACGTTCGATGGCAACGCTTTAGTATTTTTTCAATTAACTAAATAGGGTTTGCGGTTTTAGTCGATTCCTTTGGATGTGGGGAAGTGGAGAGCTTTGAACTGATTCGTAATAAAAAGAAAAAAGGGTTTGTCGGTGGTAAAAGGATTGTAGTGTTTGTATATTAGCTGAAGGCAATAAATCTGAAGTCTCATAATCAAAGATGTCGGTCAATTTTCTTTTGTGATTTTGTTTTTGCTTTCTTCGTTAACTTCAGCAGCTGATAACATTAAAACTAATATAAGCTTGTATTATCCGATGCCTGGACATTTTAGTTTAGCTTTGACGATTTTTACAACGTTTATGTACATACGTCACAGGGAAGAAATTATCTAAATAATGTTAGAAACCGCATCAAAATCCAGTACGTACATTATAAAAATAAAGAGAAAGCTGCAAAAAAAAAAAAAACAAGACTTATTTTAATAAAATTTATGTAACTAGATATAAATGTGATCAAAAATAATAACCTTTAGAACCAAATCTTCCTAAATAATAAATCAATATTTTAATTTACCATTCACTGGCAACCCACGAGATGATAGCTAAATAACTCTTAAATATAATGTTCAGTACATTTTAGGATGCCCCGGGATGCTTAGTGCGGTTTAGCATGCGATACGCATCCCCGAGCAGACAAAATAAAACATATCCTTGGGCGTAAAACAGGTAGCCGGCAATCATTTAATTTGGTCGCAACCGCAGAGACTGAAAGGTTTTGATACTTGTGTGGCAAAATATTGGAAACCGATAGCTTTGAGCTTTTTTCGGAGTTTGTCCGAATATGTTCTAAGTAGGCATTCGGATTTTGTTCGAATATATTGAGATGATGAGTAATAGATAAGTATGGAAGAATCAGATATGCTGTGTTAGTGCCTAACCTGGTGTCAGAGTTTTTATGCCGCCCATGGGCCTCTGACTTGGCTTTACATGCCGTCAAGAAATATATCTCAGGCATGCTGTGCCGACCCTAAATTAATTGAGATAAGGGCAAGAGAATGATGATGATGGTGATATTGTAGTTATAGATATACAAAACTAATTAGAAATAACATAATAGGGAAAAGTGAGGGGGTAACACATCTACAAAAAATGTGTGAAATTATTTAGTTTTCGCACACAATATAATACACATAACTGGCATTCAGTCTTAAGAGCAAACACGTTAGGTATTTGAAAAACTATCGCTGTCGCTCTGCGAGCGTGATTTCAACATTGGTGCGATAAGGACAACTATAGTAAACATACCTACTTTGAGGTTTGGCTCTCGACTATTCCTCCTTTAATATTCGACCACTGAATAGGAAGGATATATACTGTGTCCCTATGTTTTTCGTTTTTCTTAAATAGTTGTCAAATTTGTACACTAGGCCTCTGTTGACAGGCGATCTAAATAGGCATTTTTGAGCATTTTGTAAAGGTTCTAGTGTCCTCTTAATAACAGACTGTATTTTTCCGCATTATAAATTGTAAACCTTTCCCTTAGCAAGGTTTTTATTTAATATACAACTTAATCTGCAAGTATCAACCACACTTACCTTTATCCCACCAAAACAACGCGAGCAACCAACAAATGGTTGTTTATTGAAATTCGACGATTATTTTAATAGGACATCCGGTTAAAACGCGATGCGTAGAGATCATGCATTAATGGCAATACACAGAAAAACCGCCAAAATCTTCAGTATTAGAATAATAACATGTTTTTCGAAAATCTCGCCTTTGATTCTGCTCTATAATTAAGAAATTAGATGTTTTGAGCACTAATCTCGTATGCTAATGCACAGGTGGATGTGCGATACGTACTTTTGTTAATGATCAGATGATACTAAGGTATTGTTTCACGAAGTTGATATGATCGGTAGGTATGGCTCCAGAGTGCAATCGGATGTGGAGAAATTCTGCACGCCAAAGAAATCCAAGCGATGATTAGCTTCGACTCATTCAAGGTTTCAATTCGTAACGCTTTGTTTTTTATACTTGTGTTGTTAACAAAAAATCCTGAAAAAAAAAATGGTTTATATGTTGTGTTGTCTACACTAATATTATAAAGAGGTAAAATTTGTTTGTAAGTTTGTAAGTTTGTATGTAGGGGGTAATCGCCGGAACTGAAGCTCCAATTTAAAAAATTCTTTCACTGGTAGAAAGCTACATTATTCGTGAGTGCTATAGGCTATAAATTATATTGATAGCATGAATATAATTTAAAACAATGAAGGGCAATCTGGTCCGTTTTAAATAGTTCTACAAAAAAGTCCGCGACACCATATTTCTATCTTTTATATTTTAACAGATATAGTAGATGGTTAGGTATGTTCTACTGTTTGATACGTAAACATTATTAACAGGATGTTTCATAATTCTAATGTATTATTTATTTTTCTTTGTACTTATTGTCTTAATTAATGGTAAAAAAAACATGCCTAGAGATATTTTATGTCGGATACATTGAGTGGACCACCTTTGTCAGACACCTAAAAAATCACGTTGTATAATGTACTAAAAATACATATTAAAATATACATTACATATATTGTAAATAGACATTAGAAGTGATGTTAATACCTTAGATCTTCTAAAACCTTGCGGTCATAGAGACATTGTCCTGAAAGTTACTGAAAAAATATTAAAGGAAAACAAAAAGAAAATCAACCAAAGCCACAACACCCACATGCTTGAGAACATATTTGCAAAGCGTTGAACCAAGGATTTTTCCCACCGTACCCAATCTTCCCCAACAGGACTAGCTTCACCCGGAGAATTCCCAAAACGCCCGGACGTGTCCGAGATCCTTGTGAGAGGGTCTTGAGACCCTTTTCTTGTGTGTCACACACGATCAGGAAGACTGGCTAGCATTCTGTGACAATCAATACTATAATATTATAAAGAGGTAAAAATTTATAACTTTGTATGTAGGGGGTATTCTCCGGAACCAATGATCCAATTCTGAAGATTCTTTCACTGGCTCTAGCTAAATTACTCGTAGGTAAATTATATTTATGTCATGCATATTAGCCGAGCTATCACAATTTTTGCAGACGAAGTCGCGGGTGAAGTGGTAGTGTTAAACACAGTTGAAAAACTTGCTACCAACACAGTCGATATTGTCCTTTACTTTATCCCAATGTTTGTAGGGTCCATATTTCTCTATTAGACGTTATCTCATAAGATGAATAGAGAAATACTGTAAAATATTGTGCAAAGTATAATTATGTGACATTTTCAAGACTGACAATAAGTCTCCGATTCTTTTCCAACAAAATATGTAACTTAGATTTTTCCACTTACTAATTTTTACCTTTTTTTGCATTTGCCCTAGAAATAACTTGCCAATTTTATTTTCGGGTTAATCTGCATTTCAAAATTTTTCCTGCCACATCAAAAATCCATTCTTCCAATAACCCGAAAATGGCACTAGTGACCTGCAGCTGAAAATCAGCGTCAGGTGGTATACCTTTTGTTACTATCCGGCTTTATGCTGAGGTGAGGGCCTTTTAGCGTTAAAAGCTTTGTTTGTTTATTTTTTAGGAGTTTCTGTTTATAATGCCAATAAACAGAATTTTCTAAATTCAAACACATTTTCCTACTAAATTAATCCCTCAAAAAAAGGCTACCCATCCCAACCGCTCCTGTATCCCACCCACAGCACCCACGTATATGTCACCCGTCATTTAGATTGTCGCTTTTCATCACACGCAAAGGGGACTCACAGAATCCACATTGACCCTTAGAAGTGGCATTTTGTTCCAAGTGCCCATTATTTTTTCTTTACCATAAAGGTTATGGTAATGCCATTCGGATGGGGTTGAGGGTTGGCAGTCGTGTACAACAGATGTTTTGAGCCGTTTGCCAGTTAGCTTGGCCTTAAGATTGGTATTTGAAAGACATGTCGTGAATAGAAATGGCTGTAGTTTTTGGGTTAAAATGGTCGGAAGTGTTAAATAGTTTATTTTGCGAGTGAGGATTTTCTTCTTGTACTTTTAACTGTCAAAGTGTGATTTTTAGATGTTATTTTTTAGATAATCTTTGCGTTGAAGTCATCGAGTACTTTTGTGAATTTATACATTTTAATGCAACGTCGTCATGTCGTCGGGAAAGGGTGAGGGGGGGGGGGGGGGGTATTAAGATGTAAACCGATGTTACGTTTAGTTTTTTCTTAAGAATAAGAAAATATTTATTGACTTTAAAACACGGTATAAAACAGGTGATAAAAATACATTTTGAAGCAACATGTTTCGCCAACTACATATAAGCATGCAAATATTAAGGTATTTAAATTAACGTTATGTGTCAATGAAGTCTTTTATAACTACTACTACAAAAAAAATAGATAACCATTCGCATATTTTTTTAAATTAGAGCTTGGAATGAGACTTATTACTTTCAAACTTCCGGAAAATGTGGCCAACTAGACGAACGTATCATAATATTATCAATTTTTCTTAAATTTCCATAATTCGTTATCCATTTTAACCAAAAACCACGAGTATTACGTAATGTCATCATAAGATAAGTATATTCTCTCCAAGGGTCTGCAAGTTTTCCACAAGTTTTTGTACAAACTTATCTCTTGCATAATGGATATGCCCTGATAGGTTTCCGTAAGTGATTGATAGAGTCCGTCGTTCACTGTGCTCTGGTTTATGTGAGTGGATTGGATGCTGACTTGATTTTTAGAAAAAAGAGGGATTCGGATATATAGAATGCTCTTCAATACTGGTGAGCTTGGAGATATAACTCCGGGTTCATAATAGAATCAGTATCGCAATATTGAAGTCTTTGAAAGACCTATAGAGCGTCCAATGCTCAGTTTCTTTTGCTGACACTTTTTAATTCTAATAAAAAAAGGAAAATTGGCCAAAAAGTAGACCAATCTTTACTGACAATGTCATCAACCAACTGCTAGACAAATGCCACTCTCCATGTCTTCCAGGTCTTTCGATTCAGGTCTAATGTAGACCACTGTTCGTTCGGTTTTTCCAGATAGTCTCACCATCTTCTACGACATCTCACTAAAAAAAAAGAATATCCAAGACAGCATAATTCCTATCCTTCAGTAAGAAGTAGGTATGCTACTTTCACTCAATAATTTCCCGTATCGAAGCCCCCACCCTTAATAGTCCTACCATCTGATCAAAAGTACATCTCCATTAAAATATATCAGTAGTCATGGCATGACGGATCGGTCCGCTTTGTTGTGCTAATGTAGCCAGTGTTGCCATGTTGCCCGCCGAATATATGGAAATAAAGTTTTTAATGTATCGGCTGTTTGGACTGGACGACCAGTGGGAGTTCCTGTTGTTACGATCAGGAAATTAATTAGAATCCCAGAACTGTTGTTTTTCTTTCCAGTAAGTATATAATCCTAGCGTCATATCACCATCGCTGATCATTTTACTATCCTTAAGGACAATGCTTTTTACTTTTTTGCAGTATAACCTCTCCAGTAGGCCCAGAAGGCAAGCTAGGTAAGTTCAAAATAGCAGTTTAGCCATTTTATCATCTTAAAATGAGAACGTGGAATCCGTAACATTTTAACAGTTCAGCGACAACAAAACAGAACAAGATCTAACAAGTATCCATGAAAGAAACACAAACCCAATAAAATAAATTAGCAACATTCTTTTGATTATTTCATAACATAACATCACAACATTACATCACAACATAACATCACGCATTTCATTGGTTGTCCCAAGATATTATTATATTATTAATATTACATCATAACATGAAGAGTCAGGGAAAGGTGTAACAATACTTTACCCATATTTCACTAGTTATGCTTGAGTTATGAGCAATAATGGGAAATAGTGGCCCAAGAAGGCACGGAAGGACAAGTAAACATTAAGTAAATTCTGTCGATTTTAGAATTTAAATTATTCGTTTTGGACATAATATTATCTTTGTTTTAAGACTTTATTCATATCTATAGGGGATGCCCATTGTGACTTGCTGCAAAACCGAAATGTTTCAGCATGTTTATGGGAATTTTAGATTCACAAATCATATCATTTTTTTATCGTTCAAAACCAACTTATAATATATGTGGTAATGTTACATCTCAAACGTAACGCATAATTATTATTACTTGATTTAATGTGTATAAATGTGAATAAAAATCAGTTCCAAAATCAACCCCAACTATTCACCACTCTTCTATCACTGCATTACAATTAAAGCTGCCATCTTGCAACGTCATCGCGTCACGATTGTCTATGACAAATGATCTGTCACCGCGACTCCGCGAGGGAGGTCTGTAGCAAAGATTGTAGACGAAATTAATGTTCTCCCTCACGCCTCGTTACTACTGGCACGATTGGGAAATGACGAGTTTTGTTTTTCGGAGGTTTTGAATTTCGAACAACAACAAAATGTATTTTGTGATGTCTGGCAATGATTTGCTGACATTGATTAACATAAATAATCATTCATTAACTATTTAAGTATAGACCAGAAAATGTTTATCTTATCCTGAGATTCAAGAAAAGGCGAAGCTAAGGGAATAACAAACACAACATAAATGTAAATATGGCCACTAAATTGCTTCCAGATGCAAATAAAATCAAATAAAAGACCTCGCGGCGTGGCGTCAAAATTCTAATCCGCCAAATAGCAATGCAAATTCGATAGAGGTAAAAAATTGACACCAAATGCTACAAACAAAAAGAATCGAACCGCAACATAAACAGATTCCGAAAGTCAATTTCCAAATTGCACCGAGTCGCGACTATAAAGTCAACCCTCCTTAATCCAATCACACCCCGTCCTTGTCAACGTTTTGTTTCCTCTTTTTGATAACCCACCATCGTAACAAGAACCCTTAACAAACAAACAGAACCCCCTCTATAGAACCGATAACTTGTGCGAAGAGAAACGGGGCAGGTCAAAACAAAATGACCACTGAAATAAAGGAACGCTCAAAAAAGGTTGAAATTGTTTTTGAAAAAAGAACACACGAAGAAAATAATCCATTTAGTCGCGCGGCGCAAATGCCTCCGCCGTTAAGGGGATGCAACACTAAAAAGATCAAAAAAGGCATTCGTGTTCGAACCCGGATTCTATTATTTGGGCCAGTCAAAGCCGGGGCTTCGTTTAAAATGTACTTAAATTCAATTCCTATTTCCGTTTCGAAATGTTTTACTTTTTAATTTTTCGCATTCGGACTGGTGGGTTGTTTTGGTTCATTCATAGTTAACGTGAGTGATCTTTTGTAGGGGCTCTCTGTGAAATTGGAGAGGGCTGTTTTCGACCTTTTTGCGAGATCAAAATTGCCTCTCTTGTGTGTCCTAGTGTCTCTGATCGGTGTACTGTGAATACTACCTTTTTATTTTTGTACAGACATGTTCAATGCTTCACTCGTATTGATTTTATGAATCGCAAATGGATGATTGGAGATTTGGGGCTTGCTTTTCGTTTTATAATTGAAATAAGTGATTTTCACATACCAATTTTTGTGAAATAGTTTTTCACAAATATAACGTAACATCACACAAATTAGGCATTTTTTACCAGATTTCTTCAGGAATTAAGTCCGCCTTTATGCAGTTTTTACTTGTGCATAAATTTTAATAAATAAAGAAAACATCGAACATTTCCCCGTACCACTAACTTTCAATTCCCATAACATTTGATTCAGAGCTCGTTTCCTAAGATCCGGTATCAGTGGGAAACACTTTAAAACCCACTCGATGTCCCATCCCCTCGTTGGCGGTGAAATGTGGCTCGTCGACCGCCGTGACATACATTCTAATAGTTTTATTGGGGGAACACCATCTTGGGAGGACTCAGAAGAAACGATTCTAAAGTCCGAGAGAAAAAAGTAAAATTAAAAATACTACTATACTAATATTTTTTTTATAAAAGTTTCTTAAACTGGTTACACTTTAACTGTACACTGGTAACACATTAAAAAACACTCACTTTCCAAATTCAAAATCTTTTCATGGCCAGTTACTAGATACCTATTAAGACTACATTTGTACTGCCTTTGTAATTGTACGTATTAATTGCCTTTATTTTTTAATTATAATATGAGGACTACTGATTCACTGCCCCATTCGAATAAATGAGTGTTACGTTTGATTTTAAAAACCAATTCAAAGAGCTAAGTTAGAGCCAGTCATTTAAAACACTTCTGTACCTAATACAAATGAAAATTCCACCGGCAAGTCTGAGTCAAGTCAACCCCGCGTCTAATCGAACGGAAACCATTCGAAAAACATCACTTAAAGGAATTCCCTGTTCGGAAGAAAATCCGGAAATTTTCAATTGAATTTCTTAGGAACGTCACACACGGTAGATTAGTGGCGGTCCGATCGCGATACACTTGTGCGGTCAACGTTAAATCGTGTGTAAGCTGATAGGGGACAGAGGTCAAACGTCACATTGAGTGGCTTGAAGGATTTTCAAGATGGCGGCATGTTGAAATTACTACTGTGAAGTCGACGAGTTTTCTTTTTTGCTGTAAAATGTTGAAGTACCGTTTACATGGAATTTATGTTGCAAGTAGTTAGTTATGACCGTGTTGTTTTAAAATAATACTATAATTGATTCACATCGCTTACTCAAATTCGGCTATAAAAAATAGCAAGTTACTAACTTATCGTTCTCATTTTTCAATGAATTCTCATTATCTAATAACAAAGGCTAATGAAAAATCCAAAATATAACATTAATTTGTGATAACCCGAAAAATTTACCATAAATTTATTAATATGACGATGTCGGGGACGCTGCGAAAACAAATTGCCATAAACAGGACTTTGTGTCTGCCACCTATATTAAAAAAAACACCAAAATATATAATTTTACCACATTAATATTACAGTTCAAAAAGCAAAATTAAACACAATCTCGCCCTTATGAAAAACATATAGGGTTTTATTTTCAAACGCGTCAGGTTTAGGCAACCGTATCAATAATGTAGTAAACATTTTAGGGTGAATCTCCCAGTTGTAGTCGCGCGGGTAAGGATTCATCTTCGCGACAGGAGGCCGAATTTCCCGCGCCCACCCACGGGAACATGCAGCTAATATCGGGTGTACCCACCTTACACAGGGCTTAATCGCGCTATAGACAGTTAATAAATTCGAATAATTGAGAAATATGTGTTTAATTTCATTTTGAACAGTAACTTTTAGCTTTAGGCAGGACAGGACAGTTATGTGCCTTAAACTAATGTAGTAATTTAAGATAATTATAACTATAACTAAAATTGATCTCAATAATTAATTATAATTAATCTGCTATAATATAATACAACTATTGTTCTTAAGATTTATAAATAAATAACCACAATATAATACTATTGATCTCAATTACAAATAACATGTATGTAGTGATGCTGCTCTATGTTACTTTCTTGTTTATCTATTTTTTCGTGAAATTGTATTAGTATGTTACTCATAACCCTCTATTTGTAAATTATAAGTAAAAATAATTTGTATGATTTCATTAACTACACACAATTTAATTTAAATATTATATATTGCTGTGCCCTAACAGGGTCCATAATACTGTTCTTAGCTATAAGCCTATTATAACACCTTTTGTAACATTATGGCACGCAATAAAATGAATATGAATATGAATATGACAGATACCACATTCCTTTGAAGACTACAACTTACAAGTAAGCTATTCTTCTGGAACCAATTTCTTCAGGTCTCTCCCAAACAAAAGTATAATACTGAAACACAATATACCTACACCAACAAAATGGCGCTAACCAATCCGCCAAGACATTTGATAGGAGATTTTCACACTAAACCACACAGAAATCTTACAAATAAGTCTAAAATTCTATCCCCGGTTCCATTTACCATAACAAGAGTACCAGGGAGGCAGACAATAAAGGACTTCTTTCTTCCCCTGTCAAACGTATGTCTGGCATCCCGCAAATGTCGTGGCTTTGCTCCAAAATGTCGAAATTTTCACCACGTAAACTTTTAAACAGATAATATTTCATACTTCATCAAGCTTGTTTACCAGTGGTAGCTAAACTATGGGTTCTCATAAATTGGATAGAATACTTTGTTACTGCAGAAAATACGTATTTACGAGAAGTAATTATCATCATGTCAGGTGAAATCATCATCTCACTGCACTTGTTCCATATTACGTGGGGTAGACATTGACACCACAAGTTATTTTCTTCCCTAGTTTTTAAAGCTTAAGTATGTGAAGCGCTGTTCACTTTTCAAGTATTCTAATTAATTGACGGCACGGTTGGCGCAGTGGCTGAGCGATTGACTGCTGCGTTGCGTGTCGCGGGTTCGATCCCCGCACGGAACAAATATTTGTATGGCCTACAGATAATTGTTCCGGGTCTGGATGTTTGTGAACGCACCCACGATACAAGAGAAATTCCTAGTGTGGGGCAACTTTTTTTAAAAAAAAGAAAGAAAATGAAAAGAATTAATATTTTGTTACTTATGTATTTTGCTTTAAAAACAAATACTACACTAGTTAGAGCAATGTTCTCCATCTAACCGCATATGATCATGAATGAATACTCGTAAATTAAATCTTTTGGGTCAAATATTATATGACCCTTGTTTAATTTTAATTTCAATGCTAGCATGCTAAAATATAGCTTATCTCCCATCATGCCCTGGAGGTACATCCTAACATTAAAATAACAGAACTTCCCCAGTCTTTTTGTTTGTGGCATTCTTTGCCAGCGTTGTGCGCATAAATTAATTTTAATTTTACATCTCTGTCGTAGCCATCTTGTTTTTTGTTTTCTTCTTTGATGAGGAATGTTTTGTCAACTTGGGATTATATCTTTTGATTGTTATTTTGCATTCTTTTGGTTAAATTTTTGGGATGACTAATAACTTGTTCTTGTTTGTGGGACTAAGTTTTGATGAATGTTGGAAAGATGAAAAAGGAAGTATTTTTCTTATAACATACTTATGAATTTATGAAAATCAGTATATATACTACATACATTGATCGTCTAATTCTTCTATCATTATGCTCGTATAGTTTTGATAGGTACTCTGCTTACTCAATGAACAGTAAAAATTGCTCAATTTATGCCTAAGCCAATGCTAAATGAGCGACGAAATCTTATGAAACCGCAAAATTATGATATTTGATTCACACTTTCAACACCTGTTTGGACTTGGGCCCGCTTAATGGCAATAGGCTAGCTCCTATTAGATGACACATAAACATAACTGTAGAATTGCCGGTCTCTTGTAGATACCTCTACTTGATATTTCGGGATTTCACGCAATTTCATAGCCTCTGTGCCAAAAATCCATCGCAATTTTGATAGCTAGTTCATCAACTAATCCGTAGTGGTGCTACGCTGGCGACATCCGGTGGGGACGCGACCGCTCGCGTCATTTCCGCTTCCGGCAGAGAGGATACAGGATACAGGATAAACGGAGCGTGCATCACACTTTGCGTGAAATCAATCGCCTGGCTAATATGCGACACGATTTATTTGTCTTTTACTCGTGCGTGTAGCTGGCAAGACGTGTGAAGTCATCTTTATTTTTGGGAAATACAGTGACTACTCTCATCAATACAATGTTGAAATATGCAAGTTTCTAATTTTGTTAAAATGCAAGTGTAAATGAAACAGAATCAAATTCAAACTAAATTAGACCTTTATAGACACTTTTGAACGTTAAAAAAAGTAAAAGATGAAGCTACAGTCCCATTCACAAGGCATAATAACTTCTATAAGTACTGTAGTTTCTCATTCCAAAGCGATCTGCGTGTTACGCTACGCTATATGGAGAAGAATGCGCAAAAAATCTCCGAAGTGATAAGATAACCATTAGCTTATAATAAAGCCTTTTTTTCAGTTACTAGGACTCTGTCACTGCTTATATACACCCGGCTTAGTTTAACCTGTAATACACAGACAATTTCATCTGCTGACAATGGGTCCTGCCGAACCAAGCTTCCTCTAAAACAGAACAGTTAATTATTATTAAAATCAGCATTGCGAGCCTCAGAAAACCTCTCAATTAAAACAAAAGCGACACACGAAGCAACACACCTACAAGCTTGCCAACAAAACAAAAGTGACACACGAAGCAACACACCTACAAGCTTGCCAACAAAACAAAAGCGACACACGAAGCAACACACCTACAAGCTTGCCAACACAATACCACCTAATCAAGCAAAACGAATTCTCCCAAAACTTTCATGCTCCGCCATTTTATTTCCTCGTTTGGTACAAAATGACAGTCCATTCCATCACCCTGGAACAAAAATACAATAATGCGTAGTTTCCTTGTCCTCTGTACCCCGGTGACCCCGGTGACCCAAGGAGGTCGTTTGGCGGGCTGGCTAATGAAGCAGCCATATTGGCAGGGCGCGACCAATAGGGTTACTGGATGTTGTGTGCCTGGATGTGTCTAGAAAATATTATTTTTATGGTCCTTTTATGCTATAACGAAAGCACATATCTTTTGCGAGGCAATTAGTCTCCGGTTGCTGGAAGCTTAGTCATTGCATATGATTTTTTTTTATCCACTCATCAAGTACTAAATCGAGATTTGATTATAAATTACCATTACATGGTACCACTATTATAAACCATGCGTAAACCATTTGATGAAAATAATATGTACATGCAGTATTGCACACATACTAGAAATTTTATCTTATTTTCTCGGATTGGCATGAGAAATTCTATACAAGGTAGAAGGGACACCGAAGCTGAAACGGTTTCCACGTATTCATTAAATAAAATAATAAAAAAAACAGCTGTTTCCTACAAAACCACAATACCTACTCGGGAAAAATGTATGGAACACCCGAGCACCCTGTATAACAATCTAAGCATAAGCCTTGACATAGATGATAAAGAAATGAGTCAGTCACTAGTCATAAAAGTTGGTAGTGGGGCTGTTTAATCGGAACCTGCTAGGCCAAGGAAGTTCTTTAAGTCCTAGACATGTCACATCTAGTCCCCCAACCTCCCTGTATGTGGGGACGGTCGGACATTGGTTAATTACGTGCGATAGTCGGCGGCTGCTCACGAGAGAATGATTGCCGCTCTGTAACGACGCTCCCAGCATAGACTAAGACGATCCAGGCTTCAAAAACAGCGGGATTAAGAAAATTGTGGAGTTGTCCCCAAGGAAAATGAACGAACACTGACACTTGGTTCATTTTAAAAGTCATCTTCTTGCTCATCTTTAGGAATACTTGTGTCAGAGTAATACAGAGTGTAATAGGCATAAAGAAAACAGATTGTAAAGATCTGAATAAAATTGTACCATCAACAAATAGTTCGGTTTTGTTTACTTCGCATGATATTTTTATGAAATAGTTTTTGGTTAGCCTTAACTTATTCTAGGCAACAAAATTTGGAAATACACGGTAGTATTTGAGTGGTTCTTTTATAGTGTAGCGTTGTCTTGATATTTGTAAAAAAACAAGGTAGGAATGCATCTTACAAAGTTACCTCACCAAGTCATTCTGGATGTGACGCCGGGAGCTCAAACTACGTTAATATATTTTGTTTAGTGTTGCCCAAAGTCGGTCTTGGTCTTGGTCTTGCGAAAATGCAAAACAAGACCAAGACTGCAAGACCAAGACCGATTTTGGGCTTTAAACTATTATTTTGTGTGTGCTTTTATATTTACAGAAGAAAGTAATTATAGACTGGCGGGAACTGCTAAAGATAAAAATCCGTCTTGGTCTTGCAGTCTTGGTCTTGTTCTTGCATTTTCGCAAGACCAAGACCGATTTTGGGCCACACTAATTTCGTTTACCCACATAAACAATATTTCTTAGAGATTTCATCCCCCGCCATGGTAATGGCCGCACAATGGAGGCACGTACGTCGGTAATGTCATTCGGCAGTCGGCACAACAACTTGTTTACGGTCCATTTTGTTGTCCGCTCAACATCTCACACCACACGCTGTTCCCACATATATTTGTGCACACGTACACACATCATCTTCAGCTGATTACATGACAATATGCAGGCAGTTTCAGTCTGAAATAGTATACAGTCCTCCGTCGGTTATAGCGGGCACTCTCAGAGAGTTATCGAAGTAGGAAATATTAAACAAATGTGTGTGCAAACACTGAGCCCTCTCTTTTCTCCTCTGAAAAGTTTCTAGTGTTTTAATACCATAAAAATAAAATGTGTTAGGAAGATATATCTGAAATTAAACTCAAGCTAATTAGAGAGCAGCGGTGGCCCAGTGGTAGCGACCCCGACTAGAGAGCTGCGGTGGCCCAGTGGTAGCGACCCCGGCTTACGAACAGTAAGTCGTGGGTTCGAACCCAGGCAGGCGCATGCATTACTTTGTGTAATTTATTTCATCACCACTGCTCTCAAAAACGGTAAAGGAAAACATCGTGAGGAAACCGGCATGTCCTAGAACCAAAAATTCGAAGACATGTGACATCTACCAATCCCCACTGGGCCCGCGTGGTAGATTATAGCCCATTCCCTCTCATAGAGAGGAGGCCTGTGTCCCAGCAGTGGGAACATTAAAAAGGCTGATGATGATGATGAAACTCAAGCTGAACATTTCCGGTAGCTAAATTATCTGACAATGAAATAGAACAGCAATATAAAATACTAAATGACAAAAACCAGAAACGTTATAGACAAGATAGTCAAGATACGTTCGTTCTTCAGACTATTTAAAAAAATAACCCCAGAAATGTAACTTAATTTGGCAAGCAATAAATTCTAAAAAAAAATACCATTATTAAACTTAAAACATTCCTCGCCAACAAAATGACAGACGCACCACCCAAACAATTACGGCATAAACGCATGTCAAAATTAAATTTAAAACACAACTCCGCCATCAATAACATCGAACAATTAACTTGAACAAAATATTCGTACATCAATCTAAAACATCATTAAACTGAGTTCTACCGAAACTCATATGTATCCCTGGGGCAGGTATGGGGAACAAGCCGACGAGGTACCCTCAGTGCAGCGAACAAGTGACAAACTCATAAACATTTGTCACTGAACGGACTGTCCGAGTAATTGCGATCCAGCTACACACCCACCAGAATCACCAGACCCCTGATTTCATACCAATCAACCCTTCTCGTATACTTTTGTTACGTGGCCGGGAGAGGTGGGAAGGTCATCCAAATCTGGTGTTCATATTACTTATTGGTGCCCCGAAACGTTTAACCGATCTCGTTCTAAATTTGAACAAATAATTTACGTACGGTCACTCTTGACACCGCTTTAAAATAGGGTTAGCAGTAAAATTGATGGCGAGAGAAATGCATCGGCAGTTGTGGTTTAGATAACGAACAGACTTTCGTAAATGATTGCAAATAAATCCCGTACAATTGATAATACCTTCATAATTATTTAAAAAAAAAGATTCGTTTTCTTAAAAAAAAAAGATGTCTAACGTATGTTTAAATATTGAACTCAGTTATTGCAACAAAAACTGCACACACGTTTAATTTTTCTTCCATACACCCTAATCAAAACATAAAAAGAATCTTTCAAAAAAATATAAAAATTGTTTTACTAGGTACGTCTGACTTTTATTAAATAAGCAATTTTATTTTTCAGTATCAGCCCTACAAAGTCGATGAATAATTTGGTGTGTGTCCTGCGAACGTGGGCCAGCGCTCATTATTGATGGGGACCTCATCACAGCATCCCGTCCATACTGGCTTCAATAAGAAGCGTGTAGCAGAAGGATAACTTTGCACTTATAGCAACAACAATTTGGTAAAGAGGAGGAATATGCTTGTCATTTAAAACTCATGAGAGAACAGCACATCGAAGCAGGCCCAACCACAATGACTATAAGCCGTAGTATATATTCGCTGTGGCCGAAATCAACTAGATGGCATTTACTATTTAATAAATGGGTTCATCGGTCGCTTATCTTACCGAAAGCTTTGTATTACCCAGTAATTGGGATGGAGAAGTCAGATAGGCAGGTGTTCCGTGTAAAATACTGGTATTCAGCTGCGTCCTGTTTGACTAAAAGCCTTCGCTGACATAGTTGAGAAAAGGCTAGGCAGATGATGATGGCTCCTGGTTTGTATCCGGCTCGAAGGACTACACCAGGAATTTGATTGGTTTTTGTTATTAAATTACAAATAATTTAATGTCTTAACAAAAATGTACATATTATTATAAGATAGTTACCTGGGATGCAATAGCATTGTTAATCAGTCGTGAAATCTCGAATGCACCACTGTATAAGACTTCTGCCCTTCAACTTTACTGTCAATGTTTAAATCGCCTAACGAAACCAAAAAAAAATAATAGCAACATAAGAGTTTTGCAACATAATGTGACCGCCATAATCTGATAATACCTATAATTTCCGCTCTTAAGGGTCGTTATGGGTGAATTTGAATAATTTCCCTTAGCATACTACATGAAATGTTTTGTTTCAAAAATCGTAACATGGGTAGCGGACTAGCGACGTAAAAATGCAAAAATTACCTTTTTGAAAGTTCCAATTTGTGCTATATAGATCTTACTGTCCTATATTGTGTGATATAGTCCATGTCGAAGAATTATTGAAACTGAAGGTATCTCTTCCGTTTTCCTGAATAAGGAGATGACCCGAGTATCAGCTGCAAACAATTAAATTGACGATTTACTAAAAAATAAGTTATGGTTCTATCACCAAACCATAACTTATTTTTTTTTTATATTTTGATACATCATGATGTTTAGTTTTGTCTGCATACTCATAGCTAAATTATTGCGTATTAGATTCCTATTATCTAAACATTTGACTCCGGCAAAAGTTTGGATAACCACATGTATAATACTATCTCCTTGAAACTAAGAACAAATATCATACTCAACAAAAACAAAACAAGCGAAAGATTGCCACGTCCGAATCTCAGCGCGGGCTGCCAAGATAATTAATGTGAAGACGTCGTTACGTGTCTTGTGGACCAGCCCCTCACTTCACCCCCTTCGGCCCCCCTGGGAGACCCTGGACGCTAACCACAACATCGTACTAGGAGTTCATAACATTAACTATGGAGCCAATTACAAATAGTATGGTTTGTTTTGGCTGAATTGTGAGCAACGGTATAAGCTGATATCAAAATCGGATAAAATGTTTTGTTCTTTTAAATATTTATATGCATTTCTGTTTCTTTACAGCTTGATGAATGGGAATGAAGAACTAAATAGTGATGACACCCAGCACCGTCCTCTGTGAAGAACCACTACTATAAATTACCAGTCCCTGTGATTTAACCAATATTGCAGTATGCTCTTGCAAAAGCCTGTTGGAGACTTAAAGATAAGCCAGATAATTATCTAGTTTGGCATGATCGTGTAAGACATGGCCGCGAAAAACGGCAAAAATCGAAAATCTTAGATCTCGATTCGACTGAAAGTATCATTTTTAATTCTATATCAGAGTAGTATGCCCGCGGTTTCGTGAAGTTCGATTATTGTCCCTCAAGTTCATACTACCGGGATAAAATGCATTCTATGTGTTGTATTGTATACCGGGCTGGTGTCCGCAACTCCACGTCTAAGCGCGTATTTTGCGTATTCTATGTGTTGATCCAGGTTATAAACTATCCGCGTGCAAAATTTCATCCAAATCCGTTCAGTAGTTTTTCGTGAAAGAGTAACAAACATCCATCGATCCATCCTCACAAACTTTCGCATTTATAATATTATAAGTAGGAAGTAGGATTTGTGGCCATTCAAGCCATTTTCACTTTATACATTACACTTACATAGTACCACAAAATTTTAAAACTAGACTAAAAGCATCAACACTGAAATGTAAAATTGTTTCCATTTTCCACGATCAGCGAAACTCCCAACAATACCTACCTCTAATTACTAAACTCTTCTCTAAACGAAAAAAGAATACGCTACACCAACACACACATACCTACCTACCCTCATGCGTGTACGTGGGACCTCTCAGCAGGACCTCCGTCTGTCCTCCCAGTAATTACAAGTACGATTGTCTTGCGTGACCGATAAATAACCGCCATATTTATTTGGGGCCAGTGACAAAATTATTTGCGACTGGCAACCCTTGGGAGACTTTTTTTTCTTTTTTTTTTGACAAAGTTTATGGAATTTACCTTTGTGATAATTTTATGATTGACGAAAGTACAAATTATAGGAATTGTAAATGAGTATTTATTTTCTGTTTTCAGAGACCTTGCTATTTCAACAGAACACGAGAAACAATCGTGAGTTTCGAAACGGTTTGTTGAATGTCTATAAATGGCTATTCGTTTGACCAGAGCAAGTATGATAATAAGTGATAATTACTGATAAAAAGACATAACCAACATGCAAATCATTTATGTGTAGCGCGAGTTCTAAGCCATCCGGGTTATAGGTTATACTCGTATGGACTGACGTACCTAAATAAAACCTCCTTTGTCTAGTATTGACTCATTTTTTGTTGACAAGGTCATAATCGTCAATTTCATGGGTAGTATGTGACCTACGCTTGGTCATTATACATCAGACATAGGACCTCCCAAAACAAAAATGATGACCATCAACACCATAAAGCACCTGCAGTAGCCTTAATGTTAAATTAGGTGATCCATCTAAGGGCAAGGGCGCTAAGGGTCCAATAAATTAGTTGGGGACACCGGGATAATAAACACGGCTACGGAATGGCCGTGCCAAATAACTTGTTAGGAGTTGCCCTGTCTCCCCTATTGACTAATTACGACACTTTGTTTTAAGCCATTGGTGGGAACGAGAACAGGAATTAGTTGTGGAAGTTCTCGCAGCTGGCGAATTGTGAATTCTTTGCTGTGGAGTTCGGATAAAAGTTTGAAAGGTTTAGGTATTTATTTTAATTGCGTGATAATTTGGGGAGGCGGGGAAGACATCGATCTGCAGAACTCTTGCTATTTGCTACTCGCAATGGCATTAGCATTTAAAAAAAATATGCTCATACTTGGACCAAAGAAACGATGAATGGACTGTGTGAAGGATGATATGGCTAGAAAAGAGGTGATTGTTGAGAGGACGAATAATAGAGAAGTATGGAAGAAGAAGACATGCTGATTGGCCCCTAATAAATTGGGATAAGGGCAGGAGAAAGATGATGATGACTATGGACATAGCATTGACCACCTGTTTGCTGGCTAAATATGATTATTACAAAGTCTAATTTCAACTTTCAAACGTTCAAGCTCAAAATTGCAACGTCGCTAGAGTAAGCACTATACCAGTACACTATAAACCCTTACATTAATTCGCCACACAATGCACAACTTGCAGTATTGTCACCTCGGCGATAAGATCCGTGCCCACTATCTGCGCTGAGTGGCCATCCTTGTTCGACAAGGTGCTTGCTTTACGCGGCGCCCGCGCCGGTGTGCCCGTAGGATTTATGTGCGCAGTGCTGCAAGCTACGTAGATTAGTCTGATAGATGCGAACCAGAGACTTGTTGCAAGATAAGCCTTTATTTTTTTTTTGATGGTAGGATTGTGTTTTGTTTTAATTGTTTGATTTGTGTAGTTTTATGTCTACATGATTTGGCGGATGACTGAATTTGGAACTAACTGGTTTTTTGATATATTTCACAAATGATTGACTCGTTGATTTATAATGATCGCAAGCACGACTGCTAAGCATAGGCTCGATTCACGGTTCGGGTGAAGTATCATTGGACTTTCTTATCAGGTATTTCCAGGCACGGAGTCTGGATTTGCGCCCGGTTGATGGCAATAGGCTCGTCCCCTAGTGTACGGGAATTATACCAAATAACTGACGAAAAGTGGGTGTACTATTAGTGTACCTCTGCCTAACCCTTCGGAGATTACAGACGTGATGTTATTTTGTGTTATTTCACAAATATTAACTAATAGTGTAACCTGGCGTCATTGGAGTGCTATAATATCGTCTCAGCATTTTACAAGTATTTACAAAAATTAAGTTTTTTTTGGTTTTCTATCCAATAGTATTAGTATTTGTACTCTGAATACGTTATATTGTTATACGCCGTCCGTATATTAAACGCCGTCGTTAAAATCAATAAAAAAAACGGTCCAAATTATAATATGTATAAGGTTTAACAAAACCTTATTTTAACGACGGCGTTTTTTACCAATACAAAAAGTTTAAAAGGTACTTACTTTGTTAAAAGCATATTTTGGTCAAAAAAATAATTTTCTCTTCTTACACACCCTGAAAATACATTGCTCCTTTACAATATCCTGCACAAACTTTAAAAAACACGCACACTTCAATGTACAACAAAGTCATAAAATGATAGTAGGGTGACAATATTGTCTGCATTTCTCGGTACAGTCCCGCGTTATCGAATTACGATTTACGATGTTGACAATATCTGTTGAAGCTCATGTCGCCTTTGCGTATTTTTATCTTTTTCACATTGTCTCATGAAATATCCTTCGTGGATATACGGGTGGACTGTGTGGACACCCCAGGGTTTGGTTACAAGCTTATTTAAGATGTTTAGTTGACATGTTTACTGGGCGCAAGTTTAACGCGGGATAATTTAATATTCAACTGACTGGAAGTCTCGGAGCTCGATAAGCATGTTTATTCGTGTTTAGTGTTTTACTATTTAATACCCAATATAGGTGAAGCCTTAGTAAATTGGGAGTGCCTTTATTTTTTTTTTAAGTAAACACTTATTGTGAGGATACTTTTACGAGTAAATGGGTAAGGTTTTAGCTGTGGACGGTGAGTAATGGGCTAGCTCGCCGTCCGTCCGTCTTATGACGACAGGCCGTGTTGACGGCGCGTTCGTGTTCCACGCGCGCCTCAAAGAGATGTCAGCAAACAGGGAGGGGCCCGCAAGGGCCGATGCCTGCCAGGACTGCGGGACTGTTCGATAGAGATACCGCGACCCTGGAACACAAAAGGCAGGAAAGGAACATGGATGGGTTTTAGTATGTACAAGTCTGACACTCCCTTCCGCTCCGCCCAGAGCGGCAGGAGTCATTTGATGATTTCTCATCCGCAAAAAAAAAGGGTTTATAAGACAACAAAAGACATGGAAAATAAGAAAAGAACATAGTCCTCTTATGGATTTATTCAGTAAAACAGTGGTTTTACTGACTAAATCCATAAGAGGACTTAGGAGGAGATTAGTGTCTGAAATGGCCTTTGATTAGTGAATCAAAGGCCATCTCAGACACTAATCTGCATAGTCCTCATGTGAGTTGACCAAGATCATGTCTGGACCTTAAAAGAAGCCATGACGTCTAAGTTTGTTTGGGCTGTTTCTTCTCAGAGTAGTCAGGTACAAAAACCCGGCCCAAATAGTTAAAAAAAGAAAAACGTGTAATAGTAAGCACTATTACAAAAACCTATTTGTAAAATGAACATAATTTATCATTTATCAATCATTTGTGATAATTAATTATACACTCAAATAATTATGCATTAGAGTTCATCATAACATAAAGTACGATTACTGCCCCAAACCACAATGCATAATGCACTATATTCTATGGTTTTCCTTAAACCCAGCGGCATTAAGAAAATATTTTTCCTTTTTCAAAGCATTTCCTAAACCAAAAAACATCCTAATGAAAAACAAATGAAGATCGAGATCGAACATTCATATCATATAAAAAAACCAAACTGCCAGTACTTATCAAAATCCTCTTCAGAGATATCAAGCTTACGGTTTTTTGGTAGAGAAACCGATAACCATCGGTAACTTTAACGGTTGGTCCGTAAAAAAGCGGTCCAATCATAACCGTGTTTTAAGCGCAACGTGTCGTTAGCGTGAATGTTTCAGTAGCTGATATATGTCGATCATGTCGTGGCACAGAAACTTACTGATATGTCCTATAATGGAGAGGGGCGGACTTGGGGCTCAATGAGAAACCATGAAAGGCTAACTTGCAATACACAAAATTATACATACACTAGCTTATGCCCGCGGCTTCACCTGCGTGAAGTTCGATAATATTGTCCCACGGGGATCATATTACCGGGATAAAAAGAATCCTATGTGTGTGTTAATCCAGGTAAAAAACTATCTCAATTTCAATTTCAAATTTATTTATTCGCTTGCAATAGCATACTGACATAAGGGTCCCAAACTAGGCATAGCCTGTATCTTGGTGATATCTGTGTGCAAAATTTAATCCAAATCCGTTCAGTAATTTTTGCGTGAAAGAATAACATCCATTTTCACAAACTTGCAATTTTCGCTATAGTTGGATTACGGCCCTCTCACAAAGAAGAGGCCTCTTTCCGAGCTGTATTCATTATGACCGATTAAAATTCGATAAAATTTTGGTCAAACAAATCGAAACAACTGACAGGAGATTAAAGAGCAGATTTATTTTTAGTCCAAGATTTTAGTATCCGTTTCAGTACTTACTATACCTAATATGACTAGCATAATTTAACGTTAAAAGTTTTAATTACCTAGCTAGTCACTGTGCAAATTCAATCGATGAAGTCGAACTGAAAATACAGAACTGTGAATCAAAAAATAAATTCTTAAAAACTATATGTTTTATATTTTGAACTCATCCCAAGTCCGTCACAGCACCAAACCATCAATACGAACGGTCCCACCCCAAGAGACTCGTAGTCGCAACGAAAAATCATTCCAACGCTAAAATATCAATAAAAAACAAACGCGAAGTACCACGCTAGGGACTCGTTCGCTCCCGGATTACTAACGCTTTCAAGTGCGGCCCTGCCCTTTATTAGGACACTTTATTTTTTTGTAATGGCCATGTTGGTACGTAACGAGACTTATATTCACTCATGTTCTTTTTATTGGCGGGGAGGGAAAATCGGTTTGTGCGTGTGAAAAATCCTTGAGAAGCTTGGTCAGTCAGGTTTTTAGCTTTTATGTTTTGATGTCATCTCTGAGTTGAATTTAAATTGTTCATCGTTGCGATGTGCTCTTTTGTGTGCTTTTTTATTTTATTCTATTTATTAGGTCTATCAACAATTGTTTACTAATCTACAAACAAAATTAAAACATGTGTTTAAACTCTACACAGGAAAACAATTACTTAAAGGTAAACACGTTCGCACACAGGTTAGTTGTAAGCAAGTAAACTTAGTAAAATATATAATTCAATATTAGTCAAATAAACTACACATTAAAAGTATAAAATTAACTTGGTTATAAAATTGATGGTTCAATTGTAGTATCCAGATGCTAGAATTTGTGTGCTCATATGTAGTCATGACATAAAAAGAGCTCCATTACATTAAGAAAACTGCTATAAATAATAAAAATCTTTTAATTCCAGACAACATATTATAGAGTTAGTATAAACAATTACTTAAAACTATGTTGGCATACAGGATTATAAATATTATATTAAACATTATTATGAAATTACACAATAGACACAGTCTACGATCAAAGGAGTATGCAAAGATCTTAAATGTTAAGATCTTTAAGTCTCACACATACACACGAAAATTTCCACGCGAACGAAGTTGCGGGCAACAGGTAGTAATATCATAGAACCGTATTCAATTAATCCCCTTTTCATTATTCCTAAGACTCATTATCTAGTTTACTCCATAATTCAGCCCCTGCCTTCCCACAGCTCTCCGGAAGCAATAAAACCTTCAAATCCATCCCTGTCTTGTAATGGGACACTTTATTTCTGTAACGACCATCGCAACCACATTGGAGTTACATTTACCCGTGTCTTTTTATTGCCATAACATTATGGTGGGGCACGGGAAATCACTCGTATCGTGTGAAAAATTCAGGAAGTGGTTCCTGAATTTAGTAAGGTTTGTTGATATGACGTAAAGTCGAGATATTATTGGGTTTGCTGCTGTAACTTTGAGATGATTTTATTTTATAGAACAAATTCAGTTTAGCACATTTTTACTAAATTAACTCACACACACCAGGGTACAACCAGATATGTATGTGTCTAAACGTACACAAGATCCCATAACTTTAACATGCTATAATATATTAAGAAATCATTGTCACTTATTAAGTGGACAATACTTCAGACAAATCTGAAAGAGCTTACAAAGAAGTTAAGAACTTACTTCAGGTAGGAACATCTTAAAAGTTCCATTGAACCAGTACGAATACACGCAGACACGGCTCCGACACGGACACCGTACCAGTTTGAGTGATCCTAAACGGAGTTAAACTAGAGCAGTTCGATCATCATCATCGTCGTCATTTCAGCCGAAAGACGACCACTGCTGGACATAGGCCTCTCCCAAGTGTCGCCACATTGACCGGTCCCGTGCGTCCAGTGGTTCCTGCAACCTTTACCAGGTCATCGGTCCACCTAGTGAGAGGCCTTCCAACGTAACGTCTTTCGGTTCACGGTTGCCACTGCAGAACTTTTCGGTCCATCGGCCATCCGTTCTGCGAGCAATTTCCCTGCCCAAGTGCCTACTGCTATCTAAATTTGGCAATTCAATCACTTTTCAAAAAATCAAACAACGCACCTTATGCAACTATAAAACACAAGAATCCTACAATAAACCTATTGTATACCTTATCAAAACACCCAGTTTATTTTCCCATCGACCAGTATCATTGTAAATCGAGGCACAGTGTCCGCGAGCGGTGTCCCCCTATCTTAAATAGCGTCAGGCTGCTGAGTGGCTATTTATTGGAGGTAATTAAAAAGAAAACAGACAAAAGGCTCGCAGCTGACTGGTACGTGCTCCGAACACTAAGTAATAATAGTGTGGGGAGGATCGATTGGGAAAATTGTGATTTGGTTGTCGACAGTCGATTGACTTGTTGGTTTTAGTCAAAAGCATTTAAATATAGTTACTTTAACGACAGCCACCAGTCTGTGGAATTCACTGCCGGTTTCTCTGTTTCCCGATCATTATAATCTAGATCTCTTCAAAGTTCGAGTGAATCAGTTTTTTCTATTCATATTCATTTTATTGCGTTCCACAATTTTAAAAAGGTGTTACAATAGGCTTACAGCTAAGAACAATGTTATGGACCCTGTTAGGGCACAGCAATAAATAATATTTAAATTAAATTTTATGTAATTAATGAAACCATCTACATCGGCCGCGGCATCGCTTCAGATCAGGTGAGTTGCGGGCAAACGCATGAAAAAACGAGGAGGCAATGGCCAGTATGCCTTTTTGTTCAACGTGTCAAAATTTTCCACTATTTAATTTTGCTTCAAGACGTTGTGTAATTTCGCCTCGGTTTCAATCAACCAAAACTTTCCCGTTCCAAATGTGACTTTGACCGTTAAATCCCTATTTTGAACCTGGTTTATTGATTTGGCTATTTTAAAAACTGTAACATACAAACACAAACACCCAAAAATTTTGATGAAAATCTTAAACCGCCTTTCTCTTATCTTTCTTTCTTTCTTTTCTTTTTCTTCTTTTCTTATCTTCTTCTTTTCTCGAAATTTGATTTTATCGACAACACAAGAAACAAATGCACATCACTAACAAAGATCACAAGTCGGTCGTGCGAAAGAGGACTTTTATCAGTCGCGACCGATACCAATACTCCTAGATTCCTACACCTTATTTATTGCCACCCTACCCATCACCACCTTAGCTATACACACGCCAACGCTCTTATTTTCAAATGATACGATCTATTTTACCGTGCATCAACGCTTGATAAAGTTTGCAACAATTTGCAAAGCCTTTATTGCGTTAAAAGAATTCTTATTCTTAACGCAGCAAAGCAGATATTACTTTGGTAGAGAGTACAGTGTTTCTTTGCTGAAAGTGACCCTTGGTTCTGGTGAAAAGTAATTGACAAATAAGTCATTTTTCATCGTCAAAGTGCTATAAATGGTCGAGTTTGACCAATGATTGATTATTTTTTTAACACTTCGTTTGAGTTTATCAGTGTGTGTAATTCGTGAATCAACCAATTGCTGGTAGGGGTCAGATAAGAAATTGCTGTTATAAAAAATACTGAAAAGCGTTTAACGTTGTCAATCACCAAATAACTACATTCTCAAAGACTATCCAAGTTCAAGTAGTTGAGGTTTTACTCTGAGATTCTGAACACATTTTAAACGAGATAGGTAGAGTTACATAATACAAAATTGTACCTTTTTTTTACGGATGGGAAAACATCAAATGACTTCTCCCGCTCCGGGCAGAGCGGAAGGGAGTGTCAGACTTGTACTGACTAAAACCCATTCATGTCCCTTCCTTGCCCTTTGTGTTCCAGTCCCGCAGCCCTGGCAGGTCAAAATTGTACCTTAGATTTATTTTCTTGTCAGTCTCCAAATGTCCATCATGTGCTCATTTGCCGCATTAGAGAGCGGCGGTGGCCCAGTGGTGGTGGCCCCGAGTTACGAACAGTAAGTCGTGGGTTCGAACCCAGGCAGGCGCATTACTTTGTGTAATTTATTTCATCACCACTGCTCTCAAAAACGGTGAAGGAAAACATCGTGAGGAAACCGGCATGTCCTAGAACCAAAAAATCCAAGACTTGTGACATCTACCAACCTGCAGTAGGCCCGCATGGTGGAGCCCATTCCCTCTCATAGAAAGTGTGTCCCAGCAGTGGGAACATTATAGGCTGATTATGCTATGCTCATTTGCCTAATTCTGTTCTCCTGCTAGATATTATAGAAGGAAATGAAAGATATGTTTTATTTCACTTTCCAGTGTTCTTTTCAAATTAATTTTGTTGAGTTTCTCCTAGTTTCGTCGAGCTTGTGGTTTCCGCAGCGCTTTTCTAGTAGTCAACAATGTTGATTCTGGTTTTCAGGAGTTAGGAGTTACAGTCGTTGAGAATAGGGATGATGACCAGTGCCATAAAAAAAATAAACAGGACGCTGACGAGATAAGAAAGAGGCCAATTCGCTAAATGTCCTCATTAATGGCTATCTTTTATACTTCCACTGTCTCAACGTTGCGTAAATAACGATGTTGCAATCGCTTTATCAAGTTTGTCTTAAATACATTTAAATTTCTTTTTTTTCTAACTCTATTTATTGGAGAGTATGACAAATATAAATAAACCAATACCCACCCAGTACCCATACCACTCCAGCTACAGTACCCAACTACCCTGTCAGAATATAGAGCAGCGCTACATGACGTACAACACATTGGGGAGCTGGTATATATCAATAAGTTTTTCCCCACACCTGAGCAACTTTGGCTACCGACTCCAAGTTTCCAAACTATTTGACGCGCCAACTGAAACTTGTGAATTTCCTTTGATTTATGCGTTCTAGTATTATTTTGCAAAGAAGACCTGAAAATATGGTGATATCCTTTTTTTCTGATGGGAAATCATCAAATGACTTCTCCCGCTCTGGGCAGAGCGGAAGGGAGTGTCAGACTTGTACTGACTAAAACCCATCCATGTTCTTTCCTTGCCCTTTGTGTTCCAGGGCCGCGGTATCTCTTTCGAACAGTCCCGCAGCCCTGGCAGGCATATGGTGATATCCTCGGATTACTTTGTATTGTATTGTATAACGAGCAGGTGTTCGCAACTCTACGCCCAATGCGTGTATTTTGCGTGCGGATGGGAAATTTATTCGATCCACCCCAACTCCCTGAGAAAGGCCAGCAGCGCCTTGATGTTGCCCACAATCTCGCGGAGAGTACTTGGGTTACCGAAGTACTTTGCCGTAAATGGGTCAACCTCTGGGCAATGCAGAAGCACATGGGCTGCCGTCTTCGTCTTCCTCCAAGGAAGGCTTGGCACGGCACAGGGGGCCGTCTGTGACTCCTATGCCAAAAAGGTGTTTATTAAAAGAGCCGTGTGGTACTTAGGGCTTTGTCCAATCTATCAAAACCTATATTGATGATTGATGATTTTGGTTCTTTCAACGTAACCTCTCAATTTCTGTCTGGCTGTACCAGAGTTTGTTCTGCACATAAATAATGGACTCATGAACGTTAAAAAGTGAATCAGATACGTCATAATTTTCATCCGAACAGTAGACTTATTCACGTAACTAAAGAAATTTAATCCAGTTAAGTTTGTCAGGAACCTATTATACGCTCGTGTCAAATTGGGGTCACGCGAGAGCATATTGTACTGCTACACTCAGTTCTTTAGAGATTACAAGAATATATATATATAACTAACTATGTTTTGCACTAAAACTTTACCGACGCAACTTGATCACACTTCAAACGAAACTAGGTACGTACCACCGATTTCACTAAAGGTCTACAACTTTTCGCCCTAAGTAATAACTTTGAAAAGTGGTCGACTGTCAATGAACTCGATAGTACATGAATTAGCCTAAAGGTCCATAACATAAGTCCCAATACGTGGTAACCCGACGCTTTCTTTGCTTTCCAATTCGGCACAGTTTCCTACATCTAAGAACTACTTGTTATCAGAAGTTATCGATAGGTATATCTAGCACAACCTGCGAATGATTCAGAAGCTGTCTCTCCTACTATCTTAGAAATTATTGGAGTGAGTACTATCTTTAAGATATCGGTAAAATTGAATAGACTGGCAATCGTTGAGTCTGTGATAATGGGAAAGGCGAGGTTTAAACTTAGGAAAGGCCGTTTAGTAAATAGTAAGGTAGTGATGGCAATTATGCAAAAGTGTGCTGGAATGCTAGACATCAGTGGCGAAGGATCCATACAACTCAATTCCTATCAGTTTCCCTTTGAAAATGGCACAGTCAGTAATCTATAGACAAATAATATTATCACATGAAAGACATGTGCTCCGGCTTACCTTTTACAAAAATTGACCCTTCGCTACTGCTAGGAATCCTAGGATAACTGCAAAAAACAACGTTTCAGGTATAGACCAGCTGAAAAATATGACTTAGAAATAATGATCAGTCAGTTTCAGTGTATGCTGCTGTAGCCTGTAGGGCATACCCTACAGGCTACAGCAGCATACACTGAAACTAACTTACCTGTGCAGGTAGGAAAAAACAGAACAATACACATATATATATTTTTTAAATAGGCAAACGATTAAATAAACTAAGCTAACAACATACTATAAAAGGACATAAAAAAACTCCTCCTCAACGCTGTGAGCTGGTCCTCACCAGCTGACAGCGTTGCCCAAGAGACTTAAGTGCTGAAATACAACGTTGCCACGTTGTATTTCAGCACTTAAGCTCTGGCCAAGGTAACCGCCAGCCCTTGGAATGATTTTTTCCTGAAATATTCATTGGTTTTCATGATTGTAATTCTGTAACTTCATACGTGTTACTTGCGCGACTAATTTTTCATCAATATACAACCTGACACTGACCTGCAAAAAACGTAAGAAAATTTGAATTTCGCGGGCTACCTTGACGCTTCCACCTTAAGGTCGGGAAAAGCGAAATCGGGTTTTTTCATTAGGAATTTCTCAGTAGCAGCCATGGAGTCTGGATTTGTAGCCGGTTGATGGTAATAGGCTCGCCCCCTATTACATGGAGCTTAAAGATAACTGGCGAAAACTTGGTGTACTATAAGGTACTCCTTGGCCTAACCCTTCGGTAATTACAGGCCTGATGTTATGTTTATCATGAAAATCACACCAAAAACATCCATAGAAGTACCAAGACAAAGTCTTCAAATAAAAAAACCGCAGCCATCTCAAAAAAAAAATAGTCCTCACCACCGATAAAATCTTCACACGTGAAATGTTGCTCATAAATAATAAAAATTGCCATCATAAAGACAATTGATACGTTATGAGTGGAGCCGTGTTGGCACGACACATATTTATGGTTAGTGGCCCTCATCGACACGGGTTCGATACCCGGTTCACGCAAAAACGCGTTCGACACATCGCGAGCGTAATATAATGTGAAATGATCGTTCGTAATGTGTGTACGGTGCAAAATATTGTAGTGGATCTGAATCGCGGAGAAGAATGCTCCACTTCATACTTTAGTTTAATGGCAAACTCAAAAACATACACATAAACATACATACAAATATACATACTTGTCCATAAAATATTGGACAAGTTCTGTTTTTTACAGTAAATCAGCCACTCCTTTACGAAATGTCAGCCACCTCATGTTAGCCGACTTGATCAAACTGAAAAGCCTGGGCGACTTAAGACTAAGAACCCGCCAAAAAATATAGGTTCGCTTTTTTTTAAATCAAACCTTTGGTTGGTTTTTCCCAGTTCCTGAACTCCCTGAAGGTAGTACTCAATTAGAAAATATTGCATATAGGAATGAAATCTTCGATTTATCATGGCACCACCCACATGCTCCGTTAAACCTAAAAGCAAGTCTTCCTAGTTCCTACCTCCCTTCCATCCTTGATATTATCTTACACAAGTTAAAATCAAACACAAAATAGAGCATCTTATCCACCCAGCCGCCGTCATCGTCCCACGGTGAGGTTACTTTATAGTCATGTCATATCAGTTAATGGCGCGCGCCTTTGTCGTAGCGCCGCCGGCTGCCGGTCCCGTACATCAGCCGTATCGCCGCGACATCGGACGACACGGAAAACCGAGTAGAGCAACATTCATGCTGGTTGATTTTGTTTTGTTACGCGATTTTTGAATTTGGAAGAGATAAGGGGTGTTAAATGTTTGGTGGTTGCATGACGCACGAGGTTTAAAGTTCATGAGATTTTCTTAAGACCAAATCTTGGGTACTGCATTTCTTTTGATCATCACCATCTTTCTGCTGCAAAGTGTCTCATCAACATCATCATTTCAGTCGAAAGACGTCCACTGCTGGACATAGGCCTCCCCCAAGTGTCGCCACATTGATCGTTCCGGTGCGACTCGCATCCAGCGGATCCCCGCAAACTTCACCAAGTCATCGGTCCACCTAGTGGGAGGCCTTCCAACGCAACGTCTTCCGGATCGTGGTCGCCACTCCAGAACTTTTCGGCCCCATCGGCCATCTGTTCTGCAAGCAATGTGCCCTGCCCACTGCCACTTAAGTTCAAAAGTGTCTACTGCAGGACAAATGCCTTCTCTCATAACACCAGCAGAGCTCCAATGGTCCTGTGAAATACGCAACTAGTGGATTCCTGCCCCCTTCAAGTTCAACGGGTTTTAATCCGTATAAATGCAATGGTTATCAAAAGACGTAAGATTGATAAATGTTCTAGTTTAACAACAGCTTGTACAATTTTAACGCAATGCGAATAATTATATTTACATCGACTTAGCCGTAGTTCCTCTCAATATTACGTTTGTAATGGTTCTACTATCTTCGAAACATATCATATCATAGTCTGTTATTCCGAACTGGTGATACTCGGTTTGGACTTTTCATTTTCGTTATGGAGGATGTCCCTCAGTTAGGTGTGTCTTGTGACATAGGCCTCCTCCAACTGTTTCCACTGCACTCTGTCAACTGCAACTCTGGTCCAGTAGGTCCCAATGTATCGAAACTTGATAATACTGTTCATTCCTGCAGACGACTTTTAGGAGAATGAAAAAACATTGAAACACGATGTATATTTCTTTATCCCTAAGGAAACATGTTCCTGAACTATACTGATTCAAATTAAAGACCAACTCCAATCCCTATGTCAATAATTTGAAAGCCTTTTATTTTATCTGTAAATCATATTTTAATATTTGTAGCCCACGTAAGTCATAAAACACTAAAATTAATAATAAAAAGCAATAAACAGAGGTGTCACCCCAATAAATTAAGTGCGACATACGCGACAATGTAAGATCGAGTTCTTAGAACCGGAGACCAACAGGCTGCGGGTTAGGGTCATCAGGTTTTAACAAGTTAGAATATTTTATTAGTCACCGTCTATGTGTTGATCGATAGCAAGTTTTTAAGACAATTCTTGACTAAGAAAATAAGGTAAGTATCTTTTAACGATTTATAACACAGTCTTTCTGTGACTTTTTGAGGTTATCTAACTTTCAACTAAGTATGTATATCTCATACATTTATAAATAAAAATAACCTAAAGTAACTAACTTAACAATAAACTAAAAAATGGCGTCAAAATACTCCTCCTCAACGCTGTCAACTGGTAATGTCACCAAGAAACTGGTGGAAACTTATATAATCACTGAATTTTCCATGATGGTGAGTTTCTAGTTATGTTTTACATAAAATGACTCAGCTGAGTTTTAAGTGCAATATTTTTCAAAGGAAATGTTATGGAAGTATTTTGTGTGTTGCTGTTTAAACACCTGGTATTATTCATTGTAGGCAGGCGAATATAGTCTTATCTATATTCGTGAGGAAATATCGGAAGAGGTGGAATGCCAAAGAATCGGAAGACATGGAATGCTCTATTTTAAACCCCAACACTTGATAAAAACAAAACAATTTACCCAAAGAGATTATTTAAGAAATCAGCTTATAATCAGTTATCAGACCTACTTACTTTGACAAGACTTTTAATGGCAGACAACGGATGTTATAAGGGCTAATAAGTACTTTAGAAAAAGGCAAGTTCCCGCAAAAGTATTATGTATAATTCCATGCAAAATAAAATAAATCTAATTGTTAACAAAATCCGATTGAAATAGAGAAGTAATATTTTTATAATAATTTCAACCGGAGGAAGGTTGCGAACAACAACTAGGTTGTATATGTATATTTACCTAATTGTCTCTGTATTCACCAAAGAAAACTCTTAGTTGTCAACCCTACCTGCATCTTGTCACAGGCCATCTTACTCATACAACTTTATGTGACACTTTATTAGAACCTTAAGGACTTACAACAAAGGGAATATTCGGTTTCTTAGAAGAATCTCTGTCGTCGAGTTATGTGTACTTATGTTTGCATACTTCGTGTTATGTTTATGTTTAGTATTTAGCGATGATACACCTGGAAATTCATTGGAGACAAAGTACTTCGTGACGTCATTAGAAAAAGAAAAATTGGTCGACTTTTATTTTTAACCTAAAACATTCTTAAGCGGGCCGTAGACGGATAGTTGATGTTGGATGATGGTTTATGTGTCCTACAGAGGACACATAATAATATATGTAACTGCAAGCCTGTCAGTTGGCTCATTTACAAAAACGCAAACCTATGAAGTATAAAAGGATTAGATAAACCAAAGTTTTTCAGTTTTTCTTGTTGAAAGAAAACGAGTTTTCTGTTTAGGACAAATGTTTCTTCTATATTCAAGTTACATACACATGCTTATAGGTATGGCTCACCCTAAATAGCGGACACAAACTATTTAAACCGCTCGCTCTATCCCATTAATGCTGAAAGGCAAAACGAGCTTCTACATAAGTCAATTCCCAAAACTAATTAAGTAAATAGAATATAGAACCCAAGTCCGGCCAACTATGGTAATCCCAAACTATCAAGCTTCATATATTCCTCAATCCAAACAACTTTAGAATTAATTCTGCTGATGAGACATAAAGGGACAATGGCTAATAAATATTAATTTCGGTCAGGATCATATCCCGGACATGAATAAATAATTGTATGACCACCGTGTAGTGAAAATTATCAATTTCCCGCGCGGGAATGCGGTCCGGGATCGGGACAGACAACCCTTAACTTTGGGACTGTTTGACTTTTTAGGGTTGTCGCTATTGAATCAAATGTGTATGTTAGAATGTTAGAAGTCATTAAAAATTAAAATTAATTGTGGAAGTTTCCCGCTTGGTTGATTTTTATAACTAGCGCGGAAATTATAGTACCTACTTAATCTATTATAATATTAACGATGGTCTTTGGTATATGCTTCATTATGTACAAAGTCGTTTGATAGCCACCTTAATAAACATCCAGACATAAAGACATGAATACCTACAGCAGGGCCTTGTATTCGGTAATATATTGCTATATTCTCTGAACACAACTGGCGAAAAGTGAGTGTACTTAATGGGTACACCTCTGCCTAACCCTGGGGATAACAGGCGTGAGGTTATGTTATGTTATATGGGTATCCCTTTGCAGCCAACTTGCTGTTAAGTATCTATTGACACCGTCCTTCAAATCAAAAGTACGAAAAACGTTAGACTTTGTGGAACATTAACCTGTTAATTGCTATAATGATCACGTATTGTGACATTAATAACCATAAAAAGCACACTCGTCACTTATACTTCTTATTTCAATCACAAAAATGTTGGCAACCCGTGTGTCAACCCTATTCCCACCCCTTCCCTTCGGGCCTAATATCAAGTACAACATAAAAGCAATTCAGCAAATTGTTATTGACATGTTAATAGTTTGAACGTCGTGATGTCGCTAGCGTCGCCCCGGAGCTCGGAGTTGCAATGTTAAATATTATGACATGTTCCGCGAAGGGTTAATGAGATATGGCAACACTGTACGTAAGGTTCGTAATTATTTTAATTGAATTGTAGCTAATTGTGTGATGTTGTTATGTAGTTTGTGTTTTGTTTGTGCTTAGTTTTAGTGTAAATTGTGTGGCTTAATTATATTTAGAATAGGGTTTACGAAAACTAGAATAAGCATTATCTAGCGCTCGAGCATTTTGCTTGTGGCTTGTGATCCTGTTGAGCACACGATGTTTAAAATCAAAAGTCTGCTAATGTGCGTGTTTATGAAATCGTTGGTAACGATAATAATAGAAATCACGTGGAACTGTTTCACACAAGTTTAGATAATGACGTGCACTTTATTACTGTTTTTTTTTTATATTAATTTATTAATGTTTTTTTTACATATTAAAATTTTGTGAACCCTTAAGCGCAGTGCAGTCTGTAAATTCGTATTCTAGTTGTAGGCTGTACAATTCACCTGAGAATACCTATAGTAATAATTGTAGTATACAGTGTGTAAACAGACTCTTCACGAAGCTGTCAACCAAGCATTCTGTACATCAAACCAAGTAACTTTACGTAAAAATTAGTGCTGGGAAACGACTTTTTTTTTTGGGCTGAAAATTCACGTTTTACAGTAGGACTCAATGTAACGCACTCAAAACATTGTGCTGGTGGATGGATTGAATAGTAAGGGGGTCCTGGAGATGAAAAAGGAAAAATCTTACATTAAAAACATGTATTTACAAAAAGAAACTTGTGAAAAAGTTGGAACTTTGACCCCCAATATCTCGGTAGCTAGAAGGTTCCCAGGTATGGTCTAGAACAAAAAAATGATCACAATGACGGGGAGAACAAGTGCCTTTCGGCTTCGTTAAGAGATCCTATGAAGGGTGTAAACAGACTCTTATACTTAGTAAGTAATTGTATACACTAATATACAAATACGAATTTTACTTGTTCAATGTAAGTATGTATTGTTATATTATATTCAGCCTCTGGCTTTTCAATACAAAACCACAAAGCGAGGATAGCTCCGGCACAAATTAACAATATCAAATACATTTTTCGATATAAAATCAAATTATAATGTAACCCTTTATCCGTTTACGTAACAAGCTTCCAATTAGTGACGCAACCCGCAACTGTGTACCTCCTTCCTCCGCAAAGCCGGGATCCCGGGATGTTAGACAATTTTGAAGATAATGAATATCGCCTGAGGACATCACTACTGTTTGTGCTACGTGCCATCTGTCACAACCCTTTGGTGTATAGTGGCTATGATTTGAACTTTGTGCGGATGGTCTCATTTTTAAGTCGACAGTCTAGTGCAAAAATGTGTAGTGTGCGTTTAGCTTAATTTTCACATTTCATTTCTTTATATTCTACCAAATCTATAATTAGACAGTGTAGGCAGGTATTTCTTTTCAATTTAATTCAGCAAGCATATGAATAAGTATTAAAGGTTTACTACTTAGAAAACATATGAACTTGCGCTACCGTTGGCCGATGGCCAATTACATCGGTAACATGAAGAATTATTGATGTTGGCACTAAATTACCTACACTTCACATATCATAACACACTGTTGCACTTTCATATCTGTCCCCAATCGGATACAATTATCCGCAATCAACACAACGCGTGGTCACCGCGGCGGCGACTCTGTATAAATAATTCAACTCATCAAGGGTCGATTGTGACCACACTTCGATCTCGGATAGTTTGTGTACATTAAACATCATATCTTGGTATTTTTGATGTTGTACCAACAAATATAATATTTGAGTAGCTGTTGTGTAAAGTTGTTATCATTAGAAATGGGTGAAAGAAGGGATACTATTAAATTCAGACTAAAAATAGATGGCGCCCTATTAGGAGCATTGAATTAAAGAAATTATGAAAAAGAAAACGGACCAAGTGCGAGTCGGACTCGCGCACGAAGGGTTCCGTACCTGTACAACGAAAAAAAACGGCAAAAAAAAAAAAAAATGATTTTTGTATGGGGGCCCCCCTTAAATATTTATTTTATTTTAATTTAACTATTTATTTTTGAAGTGAATATACAACTAAATACTCTGTGAATATTTCAAGCGTCTACCTGTTGCCGTTATTAAAATTGAGCAAAAAAAACGGCAAAAAAATCACATTTGTTGTATGGGAGCCCTCTTTATTTTATTGTTTTTAGTATTGGTTGTTATAGTGGCAACAGAAATATGACATCGGACACGGTTCATGAGATACAGCCTGGTGACAGACGGACAGACGGATGGCCAGCGGCGTCTTAGTAATAGGGTCCCGTTTTACCCTTTGGGTAAGGAACCCTAAAAAACAACCAATTAAATATCAATTGGATAAGATATTCAATTGGTTGTAACCAATTGAATATCTATCAGCGATAACGAAAATGAGACAGTCAAAATTGATCATCATCTGCCTGCCATTTCCCATTAAAGTTGGGGTCGGTTCCAGTCTGACCGAATGCAGCTGAATACCAGTATTTTACATGGAGCGACTACCTATAGTACCTATCTAACCTCCAAAGTCAAAATTGAGATAAAATACTGCAAAGCTTATCAATTCTTTTGAAGTTGTTAGTATTCGAAACGTTATTCAAGCAATTACCACCCGCCCTTTTTTTTTAATGGGAAATCATCAAATGTCTTCTCCCGCTCTGGGCAGAGCGGAAGGGAGTGTCAGACTTGTACTGAAAACCCATCCATGTTCCTTCCTTGCCCCTTGTGTTCCAGAGCCGCGGTATCTCTCTCGAACAGTCCCGCAGATTACCACTCGCCCTAAGGTGTATTTTTCTAACAGTTTCAGACAACAACACCATAATTATGAAGGTAAAACTCAAACGAGGTACAATATACAACATACGTAATTAGAGCTTTAATAAGTCCCGTTACATCTCGAGGAAAGCCTTAGAGATGATAATACAGCTTCAATGGTAATCTCCAATTATCCGCCTTTGTGCGCGTTCCAGTAATTTAACTACATAACCCATTTCTCTGGGCTGACGTTTACGACTTATTGTCTAGTTTCAGGTGTTCCTACTAAATGGAAAGTTAGTGCAGATGATTCGTACTTACTATATTCTCTTTAATTGAACCTTTTTACTACCTAACTTTATGGTGTAAGAGGCCAATATTTACCTACCGAAAAAATAACAACAGGAAAATCTGTTCAAAAATGATTTACCCAGATAAAATAGCGCCTTTCAAAAACCTCAAGCCGTCGTCTAAACCCCAAGACATTTAATTACCAGTAATTTATCGCCGACACTAATCCACGAACTTCTGGCCAACAAGAAAAAATATTTAAAAAAATCTATCTCCTTCATTACAAGCTGTCACGTCGTAGGATTTTTCCTAAACCCTCATTTTAATTAGTCACGTCGGTTTGTACGCGTTCTCGAGTGGAGAACATCCATTTTCTTAACTACTGTAATTGCCCCCACCTCGCGATGTTGCCAGCCACAAAATTTATTGCTTAATTACCTCAAGAAAACGCGTCGCGCTCAACATCCCCGACAGATGTTTTTTATTCGCCGTGGAAAAACAAGAACTGTTTAAGAATGACATTAATTAATTCTTAATGAAATTCATCTTCACCCTCGGTCGTGTTTTAAATTAAACGCTCGATTTATTACTTGTACAATTTGTCGCGAACACAGCCCTCGTAATTAAAACACGGCCATCAGTTATTACGTTTATTAGCGTCACAAAATAGTTGTAAAATCTCCATTTTATATTACAGGTTGATTCTAAGAATAAATACTACATCGATATTAAATGCTCTCGAAAATGTATTAGCTTAAACGTGTTGCGTCGTTTGTGGCTATTTTTTCAAATTGGTTCGTTTGAAAATCGAGCCAGAAACGACGGTTATCTTATTGATAGGTTCAATATTTTCTTTGATACGGTTCATCGACAGGTCCGTGGAAGAGAGCATCATCAAATCGAAGGTATCCATCGTCCGGTCGAACAATGTCTGGATAACTTTTGTGTGAAATAGGCTCATGATAAGTATCAGCGCTCTCATGGTACTGATGACTGTTGATAAGATTTCTGTTAGCGTTCATCGAAGTCTTGAACTTGTCTTCTTTCTGTGGCAGTATCGGGGTAGGTGTAACTTTATCTTCAATTTTCTTATCCTTGGCAACTGTGCCCGCTCCGGCAAGGTCTCTGTAATTCCTCTCATCTTTTCTTAGAGGAGCGTATGGGTACCTGCTTCGGAATCTGTAGTCGTACCTTCCAGTCCTTGCGTTCGCATACATGTCATCATCAAAACGCCTGTAAGGATCAGCAGAATACCTATACCGTAGATCCACACTAGGAGGAGTGCGTACCACTTCGGGTAAATGCGCGTAGTAGATTATTCTTTTCGGCTTCCTAGGTACCATGTTATCGTAGGTCTCATCAAACCTATCAACCCTTGGACCGTAGTATGGGTAGTAACGTCTGCGATCAATCATATCGTAGTAAGGATCTCTTCTGTATAGATCATCTGGAACCGGATAGTACCTATCATCGTAGAAGTACCTTCTAGATTCTTCTGGAATTGGTGGATTATAAACAGCCTGTCGTGGGAACACTGGCTTATATTTACCTCTATCTCTGTCTTCGTCAGGTCTTACAAATTCTGTTCGTAGTTCATCGGTTCTTGTCGCTCTTTGTACAGATTCTTTGTCATTGCGAGATTCTGAAGCTTCTAATGCTTTGTTTTGGGTAACAAAGTTGACTCTTGGCATTCGAGAATTGATGAGGTCACCTGAAGGTTGAGGTGGGGTCAAAATATTGTCTCGTGGATCCCTTTGATCTCTTTGTTCCCTCTGGTCTCTCTGATCTCGTTGTTCTCTTGGATCTCTCTGATCCGGTAAAGGCAGTTTGATCCAGTTCTCATTAGAAGCTCTCGCTCCCCGGCCAGTGGGCTTGTCAGTCACTCTCTCTGTAGTCTGATACAGAGGTAAGACCTCCTTAACCTCATTGGTGATCGATATCTTGGTCGTAGGATCTTCGGGTGGCAACGGACCTGGTATCCACGGTTGGTTCAGGTTCATGTTAGTCTCTTGGTGATGGGACTGCATGTTGTAGTATTTTTCTTCTTCGATTACACCTCGTCGTCCTCGTACGGAGTCTGACTCCAGGTTGATCTGGAATTATAAAAGTTGAAATCATTGTAGGCATAGTAGAGATGTTGAAATAGACAGCTGAACATATATTCACGTTGTGTATCTTTCAATATACATATACTCTTACTCTGGTCCATTAATTGTTAGTTGATTATAGTTTTCGTAAGATAGAAATAACTACTGTTTTGATTACTTTCAGAAATTCCACATTTTCCGTTCTGAAACCTATTTTCGTACCATGTTTAGATATACCTAACACGTACATTTTTTAATTCAGCTGCTTTAACAACATCAGATTTTTTGCATTCTATAGACAAATCCGTGTACCTAACTCTCTTCAGTGTTTTGTAGGTTATAAAACAGCTGTATTTAAGCAGGTGGGTTGCGAAGAATCTCGTAGGTGGTAACTCTGTGACCTGACTGGGTACGCGTAAACACTGAGTCATGAGTTACTACGTCGAAATTGCAGTGCTATTGTGTATTAACTAAGGCTACTAGTACATTATGTTATGTCCATTGTCCGCTTGGACATACTCAAATCACAGCATACAAGTTGATAGGGAACACGAGTTTTGGAAGTATATCTAGTAGCAGATTTACACCTGCACTTCGACAATTTCGTTCAAATTACAAAAAACAAAAACGTCACATTGAAAAAAAAAATGCAGAATATCTCTTCACACTGTACAACTACAAGCGGAATGACTAAGAAATGGTGCAAAGTGACAGAATGTTTTCAGGATAGTCCATTGTAGTTTATAGGATTTTTAAATTTACTTTCTTACATTGTTTTTGAACTGCTTTCGATCATGGCCTACAGTTCCAAAATACCCAGACTAAATTTCACTGCTAAAACACTTTTAATTGCGAATAAAAACAGTAAGCTCGATAGTAACTTTCTGAATAACACCAAAGAACACTTTGTTTATTATTAAAAGCCGGGTTAGGTTATGCGGTCACGACTGATAGAAACAAGAAGCGGGCACGTGTGAGGAGCTATGTTAGGACCAACGGTTTATTTATCGCTAATCTATTCGATAACAGCTTTACTATTCGTGTCAATTAATACTTTATATTCTCTCGTTTCACAAGAGTTATTGTGTGATTTGTGTATCAAATGATGTTTGGTTTTTGGACGTGGATTTGTTTCGTTTTTTGCTGGGAGATTTTTCAGAATCCTTTTTTCAGTAACCTATGTTGTTGTGTACTACTAAGTACACAACAACATCGGTTACTGAAAAAAGGACTACAACTAGATGTGGTGGAAGGTAAGTGCATTTCAAGTATATCGATATACTGTGTGAAGGATAATATGGCAAGAAAGGAGGTATCTGATGAGATGACGAGTAATAGAGGAGTATGGAAGAAGAAGACATGCTGCGCCGACCCAAAATAAATTGGCATAAGGCGGAGAATGATGATGATAGCATCCCTAAGAGTGACTATCTGACTTCAACTTAAAGGCCTTAATATGATAGGTTTTCACTATGGAAGAAGTATTAGCAAACAAAAGTTCTGCTGAAAACTTTCAACATTTCTGAACAGGTGGCCTACCATGACGTGTTAAAACCGGAGTAATTCCAGTGTAAGAAAGAGATGACGCTAGACGACCTGTATAGCTCTGTCTCTTTCCCACACTGGAATTACTCCTACTTTAAGATTTCATTGTAACCCCCAGGCTTTCTTTTTGAAAACACTTTCACCCTTCGCCATAGTCAGTGCTTCGATTTCTTGTTGCTGCCTGTGTCTTAAGCATGAGCTTAATTGGATAACCTTTTTTTTTTCAGATCGGTAATCATCAAATGACTTCTCCCGCTCTGGGCAGACTCGTACTGACTAAAACCCATCCATGTTCCTTCCTTGCCCTTTGTGTTCCAGGGCCGCAGTATCTCTTTCGAACAGTCCTGCAGCTCTGAACAGTCCCACCGCCCTTACAGCCTCAACCTCATCGGGCAAAATGATATTAAGATTTTACAACAGGAACTTTTCAGTCTGGATTCGTGTCTGGTTGATGGCAATAGCAATGGACTGGATGGCAATAGACTTTAACATAACTAGACATAAATATGGGTGTAGAACTGGGGCAAACCTCTGCCTAACATTTATCTTTTGCCATGACTTACTTCGGTATGTTTCTCGAAGTCGTGCTGCACCTCCATGGGGAAGACGACGCGGATGAGAATCCCACACCATAGCAAGATCGCCTTAGAATGTCTCATGGTTGATGCTGGGGTTGCTCACTGAAATATAACACAGGATACATGAAAAGTTTGCTTAGACACTCATTCTCACTTCTTCTTCACTCAGGAAAATCGTCATGAGAAAATCTTTAGTATTAATTAGAAAGCAGAACTTCATTGCCGTTTTACAAAGTACTCGCATCTGGTTTAGCTGAATATGGCAATTGAAGTCTTGTTGTGTTTTACGGATGTTTCGCTTTTTCGGAGATTTCATGACCTGCTTAAGCCACAAGAAACAGTAACTGAATAGCAACTTAATCTCTCATCCACATCTTAGAGACCTACAGGGTCGTCGCACAAACCTTTACCACGTCCTCACACCACCAATCCGAAGCCAACGATTTTTGAAGTGAAAACTTCTTTCGCATCGTTGTGATTTCAAAGTCGATGAAACGGAAAAGCGACAATAAAAAGAGACAGACACATAAATTCATAAGATTTAACGTGGGAAAAAATGAGATAGGAAGCATTATACAGTGATGTTTATCTTGAAGCCAAAATTTTTGAAGGTTTCACTTCTACCACGTGTCAATTGCACACATGTTTTATTTTTTTAATTATCCATTGTAAATTTCTGTCTGAATATGTGGTAAACGTGCATCGATGTCCCTTCCACCCTGTATACGTCCACCAGAAAACAATTCATTCTAGATCATGCAGCTTTAGTTCCCATGGCCTATTCACTACTACCTAAATACTCTTTATTCTACAGCAAAAAAAAATACAAATAAAATATAAAAGTAAATACAGTTGGTGCAGTGACCGCGGGCAGTCGGAAGTGTGATGAAATCAGTCGGAAGCGCGTCAACGGAGCGTGACCCTTATCTGTTCTACGCCAAACATTCGGGCTGGTTAGACGACCTCGCGAACAAGCATTTTCACTGGGTTTTCCATTGGAATATGTTTAAACAATTTTACAGGGGAAAACATTGAAATTCCTATCATGCCTTTTTTATTTACAGAGATAGCTGAAATATAGCTGAATTCTCTCGGAAATTGGACGATAATTAGTGCTGTGCCTAGTCCAAACCTAGCACGATTGAAATAGTGGAAATCTAGTAGAGAAGACATGGTCTATATGGTTATAAGTTAGTAAAGGATATCCTGAAAGTATAAAAGGTTTCCGATTCGATTCACAAACTTGGTCAACCACGAAGTCATTAAGAACATTTACAATATTTTGTCCCGTTTAAGACTATTATTAAAGCCTATATATACCCACTGCAAAGACCTCACTTCCCTCCTTCCACTTTTCTCGATCTAATGCGATTGTAGGCCAATCTTTTGAGGAAGAGTCCAACTTATCCCGCCATCTTTTTTGTTTTAAAATTTGTACGCCGTTGACACCAAAACAGATCGATCTCATAACTTTATATCTTTTACACCTACATATTATGTTTAGCAAATAAAAAACTTTGACTTTTGAATCTCCTTCTTGGTCTGCCGCGCTGTCGTTTCTTGATATTTGGTATCGACTGAATAGTAATTTTTGTCGGTTTAGGTACAGTCAACAAAATAGATAAGTGTCCATGGTCGTTAGATATAGTTGCAGTTTTTTTAGAAACTGTTTCACATCTTCAAATGAAATTGAGTTAATTTAACCAATTGTTTATTTTTCTTCATTTAATTTCATTCGAAAACATCGATCGGGTTTTAAGAAATAACTAATTATATCTTTCGACCCGGGATACTTATCTATTTTGTTGACTGTACCTAAAAGTCTTCGATAATCAAGGGATTATCGAAGTTTTAATCAGTAAAGCATAGAGCTTGCATATCGGTAACAAACACGTTACAATTCAAAAATAGCTAGGTACTATGTCTATGCCAATAGTGTGATTGACAAATAATGATGACTATCATTTCAAACCAAGGACACAGAAATAGTTAAACTACTATTATTGCTACATAATACGTATGTAGGCCCAAATAATTGGAGTATAATCACAATATCGCACTTTTGTATAAACGGACTATATTTACTCTCTGTGTTGCATTGGTCAAAGCTTAATTATGTTTGGCCTATCACATTAATGTGCAAATATGTATGGTATGCTGAGGAGGATGGGGCATATCATCACCACAAAAACAACAAAAACAATAAAAACAACAACAACTAACAATAAAAAGCTACTTTCACTATTTTAAAATATTAAAAAAAGAATTGAAAAGGAAACGCTACTTCCTACAACGTTTTTAATGTTAGTTATGCCCGATTCGTCACTGTTCTGATTGATCACCAAGTGTTTTCCTTACAAGATGTCCCGATTCCTCATCTTAATAAAACAAATGAATTTTGAATTTCAGCTAAAGTCTTTTTTATCTAGTGACAAAAAGAGTGAATTATGGACGCTACTAAAGATGACAAACTCAGATTTGAACAGTCACAATTTATAATCCCATCAAATCGCTAAGAAGAGAGGATTACGTAGTATATTCTGGAAACGAAGTGAACATAATAATCTAAGAATGTGATACAGAAAGAAAGCAATGGAATAGCTCAGATAGAACAACAACGTCAAACGAAAAACTTTGCAGTTATGAAAAGAGGTGCATATAAATAGTACCTGCCTACACCAATTCGGCGAACCCCGAAAAACCAACACAGCTAAAGAAAATGATCACAATAGCCTCCAACAATAGTGCACTGGGATCCCACGACATGACAATTTGGTGACAGACCGATGTTCCGCTCCACAAAGCTGACAATTGTATCGATGCCGTTATCTGCCCATTGAAGGTGCTGACCTAGTTAAGGGTATGGTCGTTAGCCCTGTGTCATGATTATCAGATCATGCTATTCAAATTAACGCTGAGAACCGTTAGACCTGAAGTCCTGACGGGTTTGATACTTGTTTATTCACTGAACAGAGGGATCATTATAATTCTCCTGTCTTTATCCCAATTCATTTGGGGTCGGCGCAGCGTGTCTTCTTCTTCCATACTTCTCTATTACTCGTCATCTTGGCATTCGCCTCGTTTCTAGCCATATCTACCTTCACACAGTCCATCCACATTTCTTTGGTCTTCCACTTCCTCCTCTCTTATCCACATTCATTCTCAAAACTTTCCTCACGATATTTTCCTCACTTACAGACTTCCTGATCTTGAATTGATCAATCAAGTTAAACTGATAACTCTTTAAGTAACAGCGAACATACAACACAGTTTGTAACATGCAACGCAGCATGTTTAAGTCCCATATAATAAGGAGCGAGCCTGCTGCCATCGATTGGACACAAATTTAAGAAACTAATAAATATTGAATTCCTACATCCTTTGAACGACGGCGTGATCAATTTTTCCAATTTCAATTTTCTCCAGATTTTTTTCCCAAAACCACTAAATAACCCAGGTATATATGGTGATAACATTTCTCTAAGAGCATGTTATGGTTTTGATAGTCTGACGCAGACGAGGGTCACTGAAATTGACATATAATGTACCTGAAAGATCTAAGTCTGGTTTCGTCCAAAGATTTAAAACGCTAGATTCGCCCTACCATGTCAATTCACGTTCGTCTCATTGACCGTTGCTATTTCATTGCCATTATCAACGAACAATTTGAATATATCGTGGCAGGGGTGATTTACGAGCTCACTCTTCTTAGTTTTTACACTTTTTCGAGATACCTAAGGCGGTGAGATCTATCAATCAATCCTTTGGTCTCATTGTATTACCCAGTACTTATAGAGTTGTGGAGGTCAGATAGGCATTCGCTTCATTTAAAATACGGCTATTCAGCTGCATCCGGTTAGACTGGAAGCCAACCCCAACATAGTTAGGAAAAGGTTAGGCAGAAGATGATGATTGCAAAAATTAGTCACTTTGGTCACGTTTCCACGGTCTTATGACGACTAAATTCTTAGAGAAACAGTAGAATTGTAATCAGTTCAAGATGTTAACAGTCTGGCTATGTTGTAATTAACAAAACAACTCAATCCATCTACCTAAACAAAGGAATACAACCTTGATCACTTATAAGAAACAATGCGGCATCAGTATCACAGATCCTAACTGAATTGCTAATAGATAAAGACGGTATAACGAAGGCGAAGAGACATTTCTAACATGCTAAACCGTTGCCAAAACCTTAATCTTAATTATCCTAATAATATTATATATAAGTTTGTGAGGATGGATGTTTAACACTCTTTCACGCAAAAACTACAGAACGTATTTAGATATTTGGTACACAGATTGTTTATAACCTGGAATAACTGGACCATATCACTGGAACTATAGGATAATTTTTATCCCGAAAATACGAGCCCGTGGGGCAATTACCGAGGGCATACACCAGTTTTTAATTATAATATCTTGCAACCTTTCAAAGAGATAGAGCAGTGTTGATTCATTGGTAATAGTAGTAATCACTTTCATTCTTATTCTTATCCTTTATTGCACACACAAAACAAAAAGAGAAATACACACAAAATTGTGATAAATAGCTCATGTACAAAGGCGAGCTTAACCCAGAATTGGGTCTTTGATCATCATCATCCACAGCCCGACTTCTCCCACTGCTGGGTATAGGCCTCTCTTTGCTTGTGCCAAGCTCCACGTTCCTGTGCCAATCTCATCCAAGATATTCCCGCAATGGCTACGATGTCGTCTGCCCATCTCGCCGCCGGACGGCCAACACTCCTTTTTCCATTCCTTGGACGCCACTCGGTCACAGCTTTACTCCACCTGCCATCACCGCGCCTTGCTAGGTGTCCTGCCCAACTCCATTTGAGTTCCATAACGCGATTTCCAATATCGAAGACCTTCGTTCGTCTCCGGATTTCGACGTTTGGAACTCGGTCTATTAGTATTATACCGAGCATGGAACGCTCCATGGCTCTCTGTGCTACTCAGAGTCTGTACACAGCCTCCTGTGAGAGCGTCCACGTCTCAGCACCGTACGTCATGGTGGGCAAAACACACTGATTATAGAGACGGGTCTTCAGTAATCACTTTACTGTAAGTAAATGATATACTGCTCTCGGGATGGTGGAAGAAAAAGAGAGGAAACCGATTTCCTTTTAGGACCAAAAACTCGAAGACATGTGACATCTAAAACACATAGCGCCCGTGAATTCGCAGCATGTTTCAGCAGTGGGAACAATTCTGCAGGCATATTATGTTTTATGCTGCATATTATGTTGACCAACATCACTTTTTTTAACATGAGTTCTCAATACATCGTTAGTATCCTATACGTAAGACCCACTGAGAAGTAGTTACGCTAGTTTTAAAGAACACGCGCGACACCCGTAACAAAATATTGTGCAAAAAGGTTCAAATAGTGCCATAATTTCAGGTTAGGTTCTCTCCGTAATAAAATCGGTAGGCTCACAAATAAAATTATATCTCCTTGTATTGCATTACATCCTTCTTTGACTGCCTCGTTGAACCAGTGGTCGTAAGCGCGACTGCTGAACATGAGGTCCTGGGTTCGATTACGAGATTGGGTTTTTCCATCAAGGATTTCTCAGTAATAGCCACTAAGTCTAGATTTCCGCCCGGTAAATGACAATAGTCTCATACTACATGGGATTTAAACATAACTGGCGAAATGCGAGTGTACTATTAGGTACACCTCTGCATATCCCTTCGGGGATTACAGGCGTGATGTTATGTTATGTTAAATGCTTCTCTCTAGCCAACTGCAAAATTGCAAACAAGTTTGTTGCCTGCAGTGATTACATACGGGACCGAAACGTGGTCGCTCACAATGGGCCTCATCAGAAGGCTTAAAGTCACCCAAATGGCAATAGAGAGGGCTATACTCGGAGTTTCCTAGCGTGATCAAATCAGAAATGAGGACATCTGCAAGAAAACCAAAGTTACCGACGTAGCTCGAAGAATTGCCAAACTTAAGAGGCAGTGGGCAGGGCACATTGCTCGCAGAACAGATGGCCGATAGGGGTCCAAAAGTTCTGGAGTGGCGACCGCGAACCGGAAGACGTTTCGTTGGAAGGCCACCCACTAGATAGACCGATGACCTGGTGAAGGTTGCGGGAATCCGCTGGATGCGAGTCGCACGGGACCGGTCAATGTGGCGACACTTGGGGGAGGCCTATGTCCAGCAGTGAACGTCTTTCGGCTGAAATGATGATGATGATGAAACAAGTAAATTCTATCTAGCAAAATGCAAAATACAACATCGCGACCAAGTAACAAGCATTAGCGATCTCCATTCCAGTTTTATTTATCATCGTAGAACCCCCAGTTTTGATCGTACCGACAATTCATCACAAAATTTAGAAACAGCAAAAGTGAGGAGGATTTTGGCAACGCGGTGCGGGCCGGTCGAATGTGCGTCAGCTCTAATATCTACAAATGCAAATTAAAGATTGATCGTGATTATGTTTGCGAATCAATCAAGTCTAAAACATCCAAATTTAGTCCAATGGATCCATTACACTTTTAATGCCGGTTCGATAAGCACAGTGGCTTGGGCTCCATTATTGCACGGTTTTTTTTTCTATGACTCACTTTATAGTTCCGGTTAACATGCAAAGAATCGATAAAATCTACATTTATTTTCATCCCAGAAATCTAAGAACATTTCCAGGAACAATAATTAATATTATAATAATTGTAACCTTAAAAGCTTACCTTATCATAATCCGGTGAGCAGACAGCAGCCTCGTCGAAGTTCGGCAGGGTAATGCCGACAGGGTCCGACCGATCAGCGGTCACGGCAGACGACCGTATTGTTTGTCCACACAATTGGACACCGTTTCCATTGTAAGTCACGAAAATCTATGTGATACGGTTCATGGGAAAATGTGGGTATGATTACGGTTTGTTAAATTTGGGAGTCGACAGAGATCATCAACATCATTGTGGCAGCGTGTCGGCTTGGTGTTGGCTTGTACCGATCTGAGATTAGTTAGCAATGTTGCCCCTTTCTGGCCGAGGCTTCGTTAAGTTCTGGGGGCTTAAAATGGTAACATTGGCAGAATCATATTAGGATAATAATATGAATCACATTTCAATTCCTAAAATGGCCACAAATTGACGATTCATAATATTAACTGCGTCCAATTCATATTACGTAATTCATCTGTCAGACACTGGTTTGACAGTATTGTATGGAGAATCGTAAAATGGTCCACTTATTATGAATTGCTTTGCTGTCAATAAGCAGATTCATAAAAAGATTGTCAAGAGCAAAATCTCACAATTCATTTTACAGATTTTGTAAAGAAATATTGAAATAATGATATATTTTGGACTTTACGAAATGGAAAAAGGTAAAAAAAAAAATTGGGACAAGAATATAACATCTGCAAAAAGAGTCCAATAATTTATTGAATTTAAACGAAAAAAGTAAGGTTACCTACTTTATTTTCGTGTAAAATACGCAACATAATTGGCGAATAAAGGATATCTATCGATTTAAAAAATTGTACATGGGTTTAACTTTAACAGACATTTTCAAAGTCTGACAACCAATCTTACCAAGGGGTATCATACAACCCAGTACTAACTGGGTCATGGAGGTCAGATAGGCAGTCGCTCCATGTAAAATACTGGTATTCAGCTGCATCCGGTTAGACTGCAAGCCAACCCCAACATAGTTGGGAAAAGGCTAGGGAGATGAGGACTAATTTAAATGTCAAAAATCAGAATAATCTCACATTTTTAAGTCTATGTACTGTTTAAAAGTAAATGTATAAAACATGTAATGAAAGTCATATGTACTTAAGCATCTTTATTTGCATAAAATGTGAAGGAAAAGGATGTTACAGTTATTTCAGTGCAGAACACATTCCGTCATACTCATCAATCTCTTCTCAATGGCATGAAAATTACAAATTACAATACATCAAATATAATACATACAAAAAATATATAGGATAGGTCAACTACTTTCATTATAATATGGTACTCCTAAATATTAAAATTCTGTGTACGGGTAATTCTACGAGTTCACACATGTTTAAGTTATTTCTATTTTGAAAGAGTTTCATTTTACACATAACAGGTTTGGATAATGCAAAAATGTAATCCTCTTCTATTCCTTTTAGTTAAAAGGTTCTGTGATTTGATGACAGGTTGACAAGATTCAAACCTTTGTATATTGAATATTTTGGATTTTTTTACCCACAAGCATTTCTTTTGTGCCATTTTAGCTCGTAATAGCTCTGCTGTGTAGGTATCCCCTTCAATTATAATATGGTAATATCGAATATTGGAACACAACAAATACACGCATTGGTATTGAAAAATTCTGACCAATATTACACACACTACACTATTTCACTCGGTTTGATTTTCTGCTTGTTCTTCGTCATTCCTTAGTCCCAGCCCCTGAGAGGTCTTCTGTGGTGTGAACAGCTCGCTACATGCTGCCTTCAATAGTTTTGGTATGGTTCGACACATCACACGAAATCAGCGTGAAAATGGAAAATTCCTTGAATTTGCTTATTTCTATATCCTGACGGAATAACAAGAGAATTTTTCAAGCAGCTCCTTTATGATTTTCAGCCATCTCTTCAAACACAACGACCTTACGGCCTTTTTGTCGAATTCCAGTATCATTTAAAATCAAATCAAATCAAATCATTTATTTATTTGCAAACATGGGTAAATAATTGGTACATAGATGTTTTTTTCTAGGTTAGTTCTCCATGTTCTGCCATCACATGGGCATGCAAATCATTATATATCACATAGTATAATTTGAATAACAATTAGGATATTATAATTAAATTTTATATTACCTCAAATGTGAAATGGCTACAATATTAAATATGTCAATGGATATAATACTAGCATGTCAATTTAGATAAGTAAAAATAAGAAAAAGAAATAATTTATTTTGTCAAAAAGTCCAATTAATATTGCAAAGAGCATGTCAGGAATAATACAAATGAAAACAACATGAGTATCAAGAAAGGCAATCATAAATTACAAACAACATCGACACTTAGTTCCCACTTAGGTCCCACAGATTTTTTTCCAATAGGAACTCCGAGATACTGTAATACGACTTACTTATGAGAAATCTTTTTAAATGTCTTTTAAACAAATTAACATTTAAGAGTTTGATAGATTCCGGTATGTGGTCATATATAATTGGTGCCATGCAGAAAACACTTTTATGCATCAGAGCTGTCTTAGACTGCCTTGCACATAACATATTGACGTGTCGTCGACTACGGTTATTTGAGTCAGCTAACTTGGGAAACAGTTTTGGATTGGTTTTCACAAATACCGCAACCTCAAATATGTACAGAGAGGGCAGTGTGAGTATCTTATACTGAATAAAAAATGGTTTACAAGAGTCTGTGCATTTCAAACCGAACATTGCCCTAATACATTTTTTTTGGGATTTAAATATTTGTTCCTTATTGGCTGAATTTCCCCAAAAAATAACGCCATATCTTAATAATGAACCCGCCATTCCATGGTAAGCTGTAACAATAGCATCCGTTCCTATGACTGGAGCGAGCTTATATAAGGCATACGTCGATTTGTTAAGTCGTTTTGCTAATTCAATAGTGTGAGCTTTCCAATCTAAACGATGGTCTATGGTTAAACCTAAAAATTTGGAGGTGCTAACTTGATTTATTTTATTATTACCATAGTGAATATTCATCGTTATATTTTTGCGTTGACTGAAGGCCATCAGCTTGGTTTTGTCAATATTTATTATAAGATTATTATTGTTGAGCCATTTTATGATTGCATTAATAGTATTAGTTACTTCATTATTATAATTTAGATTGTCTGTACAGTCAATGGTTACTGTACTGTCATCAGCAAAAAGAGTCATGTGATGCTTCGTCACTTTGGGCAAGTCATTTATATATAGTATAAATAGAGGGGGGCCAAGCACGCTCCCCTGTGGTACACCATATGAGATGGATCTATCACGTGACCTATAGATCCTTTCATATTTAGTTTTCGGATCTACCTGTGAGATTTCTACGTATTGCTTTCGGTTTTTTAGATACGATTCAATTAGACGCAGGACGTTTCCTCTTATTCCGTAAGCTTCTAATTTATCGAGCAAGATTTTGTGATCTACATAATCGAAAGCTTGAGTCATATCACAATATATTGAACAAACCGGTATTCTATGGTCAACATTTGCAATTACTTTATTCAGGAAGTCATAAATGGCCATGTTAATAGTTTTATCTTTTCTAAAGCCTTTTTGCTCTTCGGTCAAGATATTATGTTTAACTAAATATTTATGAATTTGTTCATATATATATTTTTCAAATATTTTTGAAAATATTGGCACAAGTGCAATAGGTCTATAAGACTCCGTGCTTTTCTTGTCATTTTTTTTATACAATGGTTTTACTACGGCAGTCTTAAGATCTGCCGGATATGTGCTTCGTGTTATGCTCAAATTGATAATATGACTTAGATGGCCACTAATGCTGTCCGATACATATTTAACCGTTTTTGTAGCTATACCATCATGTCCTACGCTATTAGTGTTTTTTAGGGATTTTATTATGTTTTGTATGTCATTTTTATTACTTGGTGCCATAAACATGGAGTGGCTAGGTTTGGGAATATTTAAGGTGGTTTGTATACCCATATTACAGACAGGTTTAATTTTGTCTATGAAAAAGTCATTGAAAACATTGGCTATGTCACGTGGATGTGTTATATTTGAATTCCCCATTTTAATGCTTGCAATGGTATTCTTAGGTAAATTAGTTTTAGACCGGTTTATGATTTGCCATGTCGCTTTTGTTTTGTTTAATGATGATTTTATTTTAAATGTATTCTGGGCACGTTGTGTTAATTTAATTATTCGCTTGTACGTGGTGGTATATCTAATAAGTTCTTTTTTATTTGCTTCATTTCTGTTCAAACGATAACTCCACAAGAGTGCTCTTTTCTTTTTACTACAAGCCCTAATTCCACGCGACACCCATTGAGGTCTATTGTGTAATCTTATTTTAATTCTTTTAAGCGGAAAGCATAAGCCATAAAACAGAGAAAAAGTCTCTAGAAATAGATTATAAGCTCTATCCGGGTCCTCACATTCATACATATCCGAAAAAGAAGTGTTTTCCAGACACTCTCTAAACTTTTTCATATTTTCTGTACTAAAATCACGTCTTTTGATATACCAGTAATTTAAACAGAAGGTTCTTTTTACAGGACAATTTAGTAGCTACATATACGTGAATGTAGAAGTATATCCAGTGGGGTCGCAGCTTTAGCCAAAAATAGTTTAGCAGAGGTACTGTACGCCTAGTTATCAATAAATACTGCTTGAGAAAATACCATTGAAAACAAAAATACAACAAAACTATTGGTTTCCAATAACAACAAATAGACAGGACCAATTGACAGTTGACATGACGTCTTGACATCTCCATCAAGGATAGACATCTATGCGCATGTTGCCAGGCTAAAAAGTCAATCTTTATCGTTTCAAATTCCCTTTCTAAGACCTTATTTGCAGTGTTTTAACTGTGCCATATTTGTCTTTTATTGAAATAGTGTTTAAATCACTGGAATGCTTCCAATAAAATGAATTTAATTAATAAAATCTGGAGAGAAAAATAACCGGTAAAAATACGGTCTTTTATTTTTCACGTGGCAACATTTACAACAAATCTGATTCTGGATATGAAATGAATTGAGTATGATTCATCTACCATGTGTCACCATTTTACGAAAATTAGCAGAATTGCTAATGATCTGCTGGGAATTCAGAAAATGAATTACTTTTAGAGGAATTGCTAAAAGTGGCCATTTTAGATCCCCTGATGCTTAAACTACGAAACGAAAGGATTTTGTTTACTTGTTTGCTTCTAGTACCTACCTATTTGTCGCTTTTCATTTAAGCAAACTCATTCGCCACCATAGCCATCGGATTCATTACTAGGATGGGATAGGTATTTTATATTCGAGATTTTCCTCGTAAAATAAATCCTATTGCGCGCCATGGGAATAAAACTATGCAGTTGTTGCAGCCCAATGAGGCAAAAAAACAGTTGATGGGGTAAAGATTTGGCTAAATTAATGATGGTCGTTATTCGTATTGTTAACAAAACGACCTTTCAGCCAAAACCATCAATGGAAACGCATACAAATAACTGTAGATACATTTCAAATGTCCGTAACAATGTGCACGAGGAAGCGTGTCGCCTGTCACACCGCCGTGCTCTCTGCCGAGCCCCATCTGTGATCGGCGCGTAGATTATCTAACATTTTGGTCGAAAAACATTCCCTGTGTATCGCGGAAGTATTATGTGATGAATACTTTTGATATTTTAATGTTGTAATCTGAATTGTTTTTATTGTTCTCATAGTTGATGTATAATTCCGAATTCCGTGTTTGGATTGGGACCCGGCTCTCACAGATAGGAGGCATGTAGCTCTAAAGAAAGAACATTGTAGGCTGGCAACTCCACATATACACATTGAGTCCATAAGTTACACATAGGTCATGCCTATGCCCTACGAAGATCATAGCGTTAGTGCCAATAAAATCTCATCCAGTTCATGTCAAATACATTACAAGATTTCATTTTTCTTAATTTTATTTAGAAAAATAGTAGCTTTTACTACATAAATGAAACGACTTTTAACAAATTATAATGGGTTTTAATAAGATATAGAAATATAATCAATATTCAAGGTTTTCTTATTTCTTAGCAGTGAGGTTTCCTGACTTGCGTAACAAAAAGTATTTTTTAAATAACATTGTCCAGCTTCAAAGCAAGCCGCAGTTTGAAAATTATAAAATACATATATATTGAAGAAAAAAAAAAACCAAAATATGAGATATATAAAACTTTTAATACTATTATTGTTCAGTTTTAAAATAGCAATTAATGAACTTAAATGCACTCTTGTGTACAGACGAAAAATGTGATAAATAATAAGAAATACGTAGAGTAGTTATTACATTAGAAATTATTTTATTTTAAAGTGTTGGAACGCTATTAAATAAGGCATCGTTAGCACTAGATTATGCGAAAGCTATCTATAACATATATCGCAAAACTGGTCTTATTTAAACTCTTTAGTTTCACGAAAACTATAAGCTAGTTATTTTTAATACGGTTCCGAATTATCCAAGGACTAAATCTGTAGGAACTTTTAAAAATACTCCTTTAGGCTGTCTGCGACGTTCATTCCTTACAAAATATATTATAAGTAACATTTTTGGATGGATTCGAGTCAACTAAGGTGTGCTAAGGTGCTCCTGGGTGGGCTAGCGTTCTATTTGTGCACCATTATTGCTAAAACTGGCCTATAAGCAAAATCGTCATACCAGCTAACGATACCTATGTATATAAACAGAAATCTTCACTTAGTGTGAGTATTGCAGACGGACAAACAACCAACTTCATGCTCACATAACACTGAACCAATCTTTGGAAAAATACCGCCAAAGCAAAAATAGACAAACATCTTTTATTTCAAATCTTCACAACGTAGTCTTTAAACAATTCATTGATAGCTCGCTTAGATGGACGCTTCATACTGATAAAGCAATTAAGCTGTAAGAATTTGTCAAAACACGGTCTCCAGTGTAATGTAGTTTTGAATTCTATGTTACAAGGAGACACTTATCTTTAGACATATTTTGTGTTACAGCTTCAAGTGGCTACTACGTTCAAAACTTGCCAATTTATGCTGATTACACATCAACTGGAAGGCCGCCCATAAGGTGGACCGATGACCTGGTGAAGGTTGCGGGGACCCGCTGGATGCGAGACGCACGGGACCAGTCAATGTGACGACACTTGGGGGAGGCCTATGTCAAGCAGTGGACGTTTTCCGGTTGAAATGATGATGAGACATCCACCTCTTTTGCAAACTATTTAATCAATGGAGTGCAAAAAACCACGGTTGAAAATAATCCCAAAATAAAAGCTAACCCCATCTATTTCCAACTTTGGTTTTCTACAGATTTAGTCCTTGAGCAAGTGAATTAGAATGTAATAGCTAGTCTAGCGTTACTCCATGCCGGCCATCTGTGAGGGAGCGGCGGGCTCGTTGCCGCCCTTCTTCTTGGACCCGGACACAATGTCGTCGATTCTGAGGAGCAGGATCGCAGTCTCTACTGCTGTTTTGTAAACCTGAAATAGGGGAAAGACTAGTTTTAGTTCGGGCGAAATGTGCGACTGTTGAACAGCCATGACAACCATTATCGTAAAGCCATTGTATATTTATTTGATAAAACTTTTAACGCCCAAGAATCTACAAGTCAGCTTCACGTCTTTAAGTCTTTGCTACTGTTCATGCAATCTACATTAAATGCTTATCAGCCGATTTCTCAATGTTTCAATTCATCCAAAAATTTAAATGATAGTTACTGTTTTTCTTCTATAATATTATTAGAGCTGTTCACATGAATGTTCATTTTTTTCTTCCTTTATATAAGGTCCCATTAAAATAGATGGACAAACTTTTAGAAATCATTCAGACCGCCAAAATAAGGAAAATGGTAAAAAAAAAATTATAAGAAAAACACATTAGATAACTTACAAGGAAATAAAATCAGCTAACGAAATATACTAAAAATGCCGGCAATTTATTAGGTCAGGTCAAAATAAAATCACTAATCAGTGTATTTTTTTGCTTGGATATCTTTGGTTAGACGTACTGAACGCTATGTTAAAATTTGTCCATCTATTTTAATGGGACCTTATATAATTTATTACTATTGAAGGACGAAGCAATAGGAGTATCTGAGCATTGTAGCAGATGGCGCACTATATTTTCCGCCTACCCCTTAGGAAAAAGGCGTGAGTGTATCCATTTCCTGACGCGAATAGAGACTACCACATGGTGTAATTCTTCTGTGATTCGTATAGTGGGTCCATACCTGCAATTTAACAGCGAGCGGCTCCCAGATGCCCTTGACGGCCATGTCCACGATCTCGCCGCTCTCGCCGTCGATCCCGGCCGAGCTGCAGCTGCCGGCGGCGTGGCGCGCGCGCAGGGCCGTCAGCGTGCGGATCGTGTTGGCGCCGCAGTTCTGTGCCAGCGTGCGCGGGATTATCTCTGTGGGGGACCATGGGAACAATTAGTTAAGGGCTTTGTTAGCAAATTCAGTTTATAATTTAATTATAAACTCAACAAGTTTTATTAGATCTTTAGTGAAGAAAAAATGGAAAACAAGCAGACAGGCCATCTAATGGTTAGTGGTCACCATCGCATTATGAACTTCTGCAATAGCTTGTGTTTGTAAGGTGGCCTCTATATCCATCCTAGAGACAACATCGCAAAGCATGTAATTACATCCACAGATTGATTAATAGAAACAGACATGGTACTAACTCCTTTATAAAAAGACGAGAAACCAAGAATAACTGACATCAATGTAGCGTCCATCCATTCAAAGTATTTAGTACACAAGTATTTGGTGGTTGAGAGCAGCGGTGGCCCAGTGGTAACGACCCCGACTTACGAACAGTAAGTCGTGGGTTCGAACCCAGGCAGGCGCATTACTTTGTGTAATTTATTTCATTACTTCATTACCACTGCTCTCAAATACGGTGAAGGAAAACATCGTGAGAAAACCGGCATGTCCTAGAACCAAAAATTCAAAGACATGTGATATCTACCAATCCGCACTGGGCCCACGTGGTGGATTATGTGTCCCAGCAGTGGGAACATTATAAGCTGATGATGTGATGTGGTTCACAACAGATTTAACATAATAAAAAAAGACAATTGTATCTTACCTAGCGCCTGTGCGACCGCGCGGTAGGGCGTATTGTGCGCGGCGTTAGCGGACAGAGCTTGTGACACCGCCATCTCCACCGCACCGCCGCCCGGCACCAGGCGAGCGTTCAACACCTACAACAGACGTCTTAAATTAGGAAGCTAATAAATAAACAAAAAAAACGTGTGCAATTCACATGTGGTAGAAGTAAAACCTTCAAAAATTTTGGCTTCAAGACAAATACTGTATAATGCTTCCTATCTCATTTTCTGCCACGTTAAATCTTATGAATTTATGTGTCCGTCTCTTTTTCGTTTCATCGACTTTCAAATCACAACAATGCTAAAGAAGTTTTCACTTCAAAAAGTATTCAAAAAATTATATTGTTGGTCTAGTGGTCGCAAGTGCCACTGCTGAGCATGAAGTCCTGGTTTCGATTTCCAGGACGGGCAGTGTTATTTTTAGTGTGCCAGATAAATCATGTTTTCTTTCATTGGGTTTTTCCGTCAGGCATTGCTCAGTAGCAGCCACGGAGTCCGGATTTATGCCCGGTTGGTGGCAATAGGCTCGTCCCTATTACATGGGACTTAAACATAACTGGGGAAATGTGGGTGTAACGGGAACACCTCTGCCTAACCCTTCGGGGATTACAGACGTGATGTTATATTATGTTAAGTTTTTGTATAACTGTATAAAACTGTTTCCAGGAAAATCTATGCCTCGTATTTTGCATTAGCATGGTTCATTATCGCTTTGAGCTGTCTGTCTGACGTTCCTGAAAACTACAAGAGCATCCGCCGAATTTTCTATGTTGAGGTTTGGCTCCCAGTTTAACCATATGCTAGTGAATACCAGTATTTTACATGGATTTGCTGCCTATCTGGTCTTCATAACCCAGTTCTTAGGCATTACGCTCCCTCGATAAGACTTTCGAGGTTCTCTGGTAACATTTTTGAAATTGTATAAAACGCTTACCAAATTCTTAGCAACGTGCAAGGCATCCTGAAGATTCCTCTCGATCTCGTTAAGTACGTCCTTTGAAGCGCCGCGCAGTAAAATGGTACACGCCTGGAATACACGAATATGAGTTAAATAATAACTTGACATAATTTATCTAAGTGGAGCTAGATGTGATCGTATCAATTATACATTTCGATCCGATTGCTGTTAACTCGGGAAACAAAAAGTAAAATATAATACAGTTCATCTTGCTCGTTTTTTTGACCTCCTTAATTTTAACATAAACAAAAAATATAAATGACATTCAAATCTCATTCTAAATTCATTAAAATTTTGTTTTGTGCAGACAATGGCGTCTATAAAATTCATCTTCACTAATTAGCGCCCAATATTGATAGTACCGACAAAAAAATCAAACTACAGAGAGTTGCTATAAACAATAAACCTCTGTCGATTACAAATACAATAGGAACACAAAAGGTAGAAAATATTTTTAAATGAAAAGGCACTATGTCTAGTAACACAGAATTCCTTTTGCAACATTGTTCTTATATACGGTGACTGGTAATTAGTGACCGATACTTATATACGTGATTGTACTCATGATAACAAACAACTTTCCCAAAGAAACATTTTTTTAAATACTTTTAATTTTACAACAATCTAAACATGTAGGTACCTACACTGCTTTTTTTTTTTTTACGGATGGGAAATCATCAGACGACTTCTCCCGCTCTGGCGCAGAGCGGAAGGGAGTGTCAGACTTGTACTGACTAAAACCCGTCCATGTTCCTTCCTTGCCCTTTGTGTTCCAGGGCCGCGGTATCTCTTTCGAACAGCCCGCAGCCCTGGCAGGTACCTACACTGCTTACATACACCGATAACTAGCTCACTAACTAGCTGCATGGGTGCTCTGCTAACCCACTGTTGCACGGTATAGTAATGAGACAGAACCGCGTCACGCGGCTAACAGCTAAAAGGTCATATGCCGCACGCGCGAATTTCATACGGCTGTTTTGTTATTGTGATAAAAGTGAATGAGTTTTAAAAAAAAATGTTTCATTGGGAAAGTTGTTTGTTCTCATGAGTACAATCACGTGTTTCGTTATCAATCACTAATTACCAGTCTTCCTATATTTTCAGCGTTAGGGTATTGTTACCTTAGGGTTCTTGCACTCAGTCACGAAGGTGAAGTACTCGTCCCCGATCTTCCTGATCTCGAACTTGCCGGCGCCGGTACCCACATCAGATTCCTTCAGCTCCTCGGTACGGTTCACGATGGTCGCACCGCAAGCGCGCGCCAGACGGTTGTTGTCGGTTTTACGAAGTCTGTAGGAAGAAAAGAGGTGAGCTGGTGAATCATGCTGTGCAAAATTGGCGCCCGAAAGACGTTATCATGCTTGTAAAAGGGTTGGGTAGAGGTGTACATTTATGTTTAAGTCCCAAGTAATAGGAAGCGAGCAAAAATCCAGACTCTGTGGCTGTTTTCTGAGAAATTCCTGATGGAAAAACCTAATAACACTACCTGACCCAGGAATCGAACTCGGGAAATAAATTGTTCTGTGAAATAAAATATTGCCAAGAACGCGGGGTCAGTTCTGATTTTGGTCACGCGCCAAAATATCCTTGTACAGCTATACAACTATTATCAGCGACATCTAATAGTAGTATCACGTACGTCTATGCAGCAAGTAAGAGGAAAATGGTTTGTGATTTGATAACCTGGGTTGCATCGGAAAAGCTAGTATTTAAAAAAGACGCGAGATGGCGCTGGGCTCAAAGTAATCTAAAGGGTGTAAACAGACTCTTCACGAAGTCGAAAGGCACTTGTTCTCCCCGTCAGTGCGATCATTTTTTTGCTCTAGACCATACCTGGGAACCTTCTAGTTACGGAGATATTGGGGTCAAAGTTTCAACTTTTACACCAGCTTTTTTTTAACTACATGTTTTTAATGCAAATTTTTTACTTTAAACACCCCCAGGACCCCCTTACTATTCAATCCATCCATCAGCACAATGTTTTGAATGCATTACATTGAGTCCTACCGTAAAACGTGATTTTTCACCCCAAAAAAAAGTCGTTTCCCAGCAATATTTTTTGCGTAAAGTTACTTAGTTTGATGTACATAATGCTTGGTTAACGGCTTCGTGAAGAGTCTGTTTACACCCCGTATATTCTATCTACAACAAGAATCTTGATCTTATGACAAATATTTTCAAGTTTATCTTGAAACATAAACTAGGGGCCTAAAATGGCTGCTTTAGGAGAATCATAATAAGATAATAATATGAATGACGTTACAATTAGTAAAATGGTCACAAAATGACAATACGCAGCTAATATTATAGCGTCTGTGACCATTTTAAGAATTTGGACATGATGCTTATTATTATCCTATTATGATTATGCTAAAGTGGCCATTTTAGTTCCCCAGTTCACCACACGCTGCTGCTCAACGTATCTGCCACTCCGAAAATGTGTTGCTGACCGACAGAAAACGATGTGGTGGTAGTCCCATCTTTGTCAACACGTCGAAACTCTCGTTACCTGCGTATAGCGGTAATGCCAGCCTTAACGAGGTAGTGCTGTGCGAGGTCCGACACTCCCTTCTCCGTGAACACGATGTCCGGCTTCAGAGCGATGATGTCTTCGCACTGGCGCTGGACGTGCTCTTCTTCCAACTGGAGCAGCCTTGTGAAGTCCTGGACAAGGGTAGTGTCAATTTAGCAACAGAATAGCTATTCTTTGTTGTAAGTCGGTGGTTAGAAAGATAGAAAGAAAAAGAACTCATACAGGACCAAAAAAGTACATAAAAACTAAAACAAAGGAAAAAATCTAAAATTAAAAAACCAGAGTAACAAAAAAAAAACTAACATAAAATTAACTAATTAAAGGTCCTGTGCGCGGCTAAAAGGCCTCAACACGGTTCTGCGACATTTAAAAAAAGAATTCGTAGCACTGATATTCTGATGAGGCCCCGATGATGATGGCTGTGACAGTCTCGCATAAGTCATGACATTTATCCAAACTATCTTATAATTCATTAGCATTACAAAATTGTTCAATCTTGTGATGGAAGACAATAGGTGCTATAAATTTTTGTGTAAAGTTTTATTAGAGACTGCAATATTCTTTTTGCGCCATTGAATTGGTGTAATTGTACCCTCATGTCATAAATACAGTAAGTAAAAAAATAAAATGGTGTGAAATCGCACTTTTGTTTCGAGATGTTTAAATTGATGTATCTTGATGATTATGGCAGATAGCTTAAATATTTAAATGGATAACAAAAGATACATTTGTTTAGATTATTCCTGAATATAATTTATTTGTTAAATGTTGATGGTTTTTTTTTTGTAAAAAAGTCATAACACCAGTACACAACTTGCTATAATTATGATGTTGGGGGCAGAATTAAAGATATGCAGGACTATTTGTTGACGATACAAAGGTATAAATGGCACAACACATGCCAATCATTTTTCAGCAGAGTTCCCTCTTTGAAGTGTCGGCTAAGCTAATGTAGTGATGTATACCTGTTCTTCCAAGATCTCAATGTTGGTCTGGCTCTCTCCCTTCTTGTACTCTAGAGAGCAGTCGAGCAGTACGATGCGCGGGTTCTCGATGTAGCGACGCATCTTAGGGTGGGTCACATCCTTGTTGAACATAACTCCGTTGAGGACACGTGACTCCTCGATGGTACCGCCTGGAATCTTCTCTACTTTGGCGTAGCTGGAAGATGGGAAGATTTTAGGTACATTTCATGCTTTCTCATAGGTGTGTAGAAGTGCTTCTATCAGTCAAATAATCAGTGCCCTACATTACTTACAAAGATTACGGAAAAATGGGCCGGAATGCTGGGCTGTCTGGACAATACAAGCATAAATAGTGAATATTTTATAAGAGCTAATTTCTTATTAGATAAATGGGCCAGAGTCGTCACGCAGTGGATGCCAGAAGATGGGCGTCGTCGCCATGGGAGGCCTAGAAAACGTTGGCGTGACGACTTAAGAGGTGTTTGTGAGAGATTTTTTGGAGACAACCGCATAGAGGGAAGGCTATGGGGATGCCTTTGCCCAGCAATGGGACAATGCTGAAGAAAAAAAGAATGTTACAAAGATCCTAATGAAAATTAGTAAGTTGGAAATCCAAACAAATCTTCCAATCATCCTTCTAACTAATGCTTGGTAAAAGACTAGGTATTACATTACAAATCAGTTTAACAATAGATGAACAGAAACTTACTTTTTGATGTCTACCTCAATTCGTCCGTTCTCATTGATGGTGACAGTGTTGACGGCATCGAGAGAGATGTCGACGGCAAGGTCGGCCCAGCGACCTATGTACTTTGTGCCCACACATGAACGAATCTAAGGAAAAACATTATAAGTTATTCTTTTAGAAACCACTCTTAATTTACCAGTACAACTATGGTCATAATCAACTTGCATGGCAATGAATCTTATGTATCTAGCCCATTCACTGCCCAGTACTTCGCGTACTTCGTTCGCGTGCCCACAACCCGTATCCGAGTCGTCGTTATAATTAACTATAGATGGCTTGTATTCATAGCCAGAACCCGACTAGTGATCCATAGCTACAGGTACGAGTTGTGCGCACAAACGAATTATTGTTCGACTCATATGCTGGGTGCTGGGCACTGAAAGGGCTAGCAAATCATCATCTGCCTAGCCTTTTCCCAACTAAGTAGGGGTCAGCTTGCAGTCTAACCTGACTCTCTAGCTGACCTCCACAATCCAGTTAGTGCTGGGTAATATAATACCCCTAGTAAGACTTTTAGGCCAATGATTAACTGTAAAAACTGTCAAAAATCTATAAATGACAGCCAAGAGACCAACAGCTTAATTTGCTTTCCGAGCCAATGAGGAAACTCGGTAGGGTTTATTGTATCTAGCAATAATTACATACCTTACATCTTTATTCTAAGGATGTGTATAAAAAAGGCAACATATCAAAAAACAATACTTACAACATCCTTCAACTTGTCTCTATCATTCAAGTCGATGGGAATGGAGATCTTATCTTGCAGCAGTTTGACGGCATCTTCAAGTGCTTGCCTGTACTGTCTGATGATCACTGTGGGGTGAATATTCTGGGCCAGAAACTGTTCAGCTACGGCTAACATCTCTCCAGCCAGGACGATGACTGATGTTGTGCCGTCACCAACCTGAAAGGAGAAGGTATTTACTTTGAATATGTAGTATAAATATTAGGTGGTGTCGTGATTTATAAAAATAATGTTGAGCAGATTCCCGGCATGCCTTGCCTTGGTGTTTGTCGAACCACTACAAAATTTCCTCAAAGTCGGTTCAGTTGTTTTGGAGTGTATCTAACAATCAATATCTGTTCTTGCCACAAACAAATATTGACTTTTGAATAAATAATAATACTGTAAGCAATAAGAACAGTTTCTAGTTACTTTTTATCAATTTTATTGCAGTTTAATATATTATGTATATACATAATATTTCAAAATTTACCCATTAGCCTAGAAAAATATTGCATATAGCCCACATACTTTATGAATATTGCTAGAGCCTCTTTTGTAACAGGTGCTGGATAAAAACTACATCAACATCATCATTTTAGCCGAAAGACGTCCACTGCTGAACAAAGGCCTTCCCAAAGTATGACCACATTGACCGGTCCCACACGACTTGCATCCAGTGGACAAAAACTACTTTAATTACCCAAACTATTAACATAGATTTCTTAATTATAATGTTTTTTTTTTCATAGTAGGCAAGAAATTTAAACGTAAACTTTCTCAAACTGCAAGTATAGTGAGCAATGGATAGAAGAGATACTTTGCCATTCAAATGAAATTTACATTTTACTCCTACACAATAAAATATAAAATGACTCACAAAACGAACCTAGAATAATTAATTATCTTAATTCCATTTTCCTAAGTTTGAAATTAAGATTGATATCTCCTACAGATCTAAACGTCTTGATTGAGTCTTCTCATTAGGACAAAGACATTAAACCTACTCAATCATTGAGACACTAATTTTCTAACCTCTTCATCTTGTGTTCTGGCGATTTCAATCATGGATTTAGCGGCTGGGTGCTGCACGGTGATCTCACGGAGGATAGCATTGCCGTCGTTGGTCATCACGATGCCTCCCATCGGGTCCATCAACATTTTCAACATAGCCTGAGGCCCGAGGCATGTTCGAATAACGTCGGCTATTGTCTAAAATAAACCCAACAAAACAAGTTTTAGTATTCTATGTGACAGATTTTAGTGAAAATATTCCATTAAAAATAACTTTTGCATCCATTCACCTTTCCAGCGTTTATATTTTCCAGTTGAACCTTCCGGCCGGACTCACGTTTTGTGTTTTGGCCTGCAATAATCACTTGAATTTAATCACGGTTTACAACGACAAAAACACAGAAAAGAATTCTTTATACTTACTGAGCACTAATATAGGTTGGTTTCCGTACATTTTGATAGTGCTTTTATTAAACTAAACTCCGTGAATCAAATTATTTCTTCCAGAAAATCTAAGAATTTCAAGAGATTCACAAAAATCGCGTGGTGACTGAAATGTTGCCAGGAAAAAGAATCCAGAAATGTATTTTTTTTTTAATTGCCATTTTCTATAAAAAGTAGGAATTTAAATAAAAATGAACAAAATAATTAAGCAATGTTTTCTTTTTTACGTCTTTTTTATTAATTCGTAGCATTTGTACAATTAAACAAAAAGTATTTATAGTATTTTGTTTTTATTTAATTTATGAACTAACATACATTCGGCCATCACAATAATTCGTTACTGCTGTTTCAGTCCAAAATTGACGTATTTCCTTCGTGCTTCCCCTTTATGGAAGCACACTCCCCTTTTGGACAAAATGGATGAAATTATCAGACATACTCTAACGTCAATTTTAAATGTGGCTTTGGACGACCGAGCTTGGGCACAAGCTACTCTTCCTATTCGCATGGGAGGACTCGGCGTCCGCAAAATTTCCAGTATTAGTTTACCGGCTTTTATATCCTCGGTCCACGGCACTAAGAAATTAATCAGGAATATCCTGTCTTCCACACTGATTGATTTTGATGTGCCGTGCATGCCCGAGGCTATCGATGCTTGGAAACTCGCTTGCCCGAATACTGAAGAACCCGACCATCCATTTTCCCAGAGACGGTGGGACGAGCCGCTCTGCAGAGTAGTTCAGAGCAATCTGCTGAACACATCTGCTACTACTGCTGAGCGTGCGCGCCTGCGGGCTGTGGGTGAGTGGGAGTCGGGTCTTTGGCTTCACGCACTACCGTCGTCGAGCATAGGCACATTGTTCGACGACACAACCTTCCGCCTCGCTGTTTCTTTACGCCTTGGTGCCGCTTGCTGTTCTCCTCATCGCTGTCACTGCGGTGAAGCTGTCAACAACCTCGGTCACCACGGCCTGTCATGCAGCCGAAGTGCGGGCCGTTTTGCACGGCACGCAAATATAAACGACATTATCCGACGAGCTCTTGTCACCGTCGGCGTCCCAGCTGTTTTAGAACCCAACGGCTTGGCACGCGACGATGGCAAGAGACCGGACGGCATGTCTTTGTTTCCTTGGAAGATGGGTAGGCCTTTAGTGTGGGACGCAACATGCGTCGATACTCTTGCGCCATCCCATCTTCCAAGCTCGTCGTGCTGTGCTGGTGCTGCCGCTGCGGCTGCAGAGAACCTCAAGCGGCGTAAATATAGAAACCTGTGTGGTAACTATATTTTCGAGCCGTTTGGGGTTGAAACTCTAGGGCCGTGGGGTCCGAGTGCTCATAGCCTATTTAAGGAAATTTCGAAACGCCTAGTTGACGCTTCCCGTGACCCAAGGGCTGGCTTTTACTTTGGCCAGAGGCTAAGTGTTGCCATACAACGTGGCAACGCCGCCAGTCTCTTGGGCACATTACCATCTGACAGCGTTGAGGAGGAGTTTTTCGATGCCCTTTTATAGTTTGTTGTTAGTTTATCTATTTTAGTTTAATAGTTTTTAATTATCAAAATATAATTAATTTATGAACATCGTTTTTGTTGCTGGTAAGTTTTAACCATTACTGTCAAAACTTATAATTGCCAACACTAAAATTAGATCTTATTTTCTTGAATTTACTGTGTGGTTGGTAAAATTATTATTTAGGAAATAAATACGTACTCTAACTTCTCCTCCAATTTATTCAACAATAGATTTCTTGGCTTTAAATCAGATGGGCATACCGACACCGACGACGCCGCACAGCGAGTATTTAAAGTATTTCTACTGACTGCCAATAGATGACGGTAAAAAAACTACTTACAAAACTTTGAAGTAGATGACTACTGAAACTGTGATAATTTTCTGAACATGGACTTTCAAACGATATTATTGGACGAAGTGTTTTTCATTTGTAATATTTCTCAGTACCAGACCGAAGTTTAAAAGTGTGATACCCCCGCCCCTCGGAATGCACAAAGCCGTTGGTCTTGCGCCTGATCTATCCCTGGTTGTGTCGGATCGGATAGCAGTCCCATCAGATTGTTTGAGTAAAGGAATGGAGAGTGCACATGAATATTTTCTTCGTACTTGGCTAATCTCCGTTGAAATTGCCCGCCGTGGCCGAAATTCAGTCGCTAGGGCAATTATTGATCAGGGCTGCGGGACTGTCCAAAAGAGATACCGCGGCCCTGGCACACAAAGGGCAAGGAAGAAACATGGAGGGGTTTTAGTCAGTACAAGTCTGACACTCCCTTCCGGTCTGCCCAGAGCGGGAGAAGTCATTAGATGATTTTCAATACGAAAAAAAAAAGTGCAAGTATTAATTCCAACTAAGAGTATTGGTCGCTGAAGAAAGACATTGGTATTTCAGAAAGGATGTTTCGTGTAGCAGGGTTCACTGCCAAAGAGATTTGATAATCTCCTCCACCACTGACTATCCAAAAACAAATAGACCCCTAAGTTTAGTATTGTAAAGGTTTCTCACGACAGAAACCAAAAGTACTGACAACTACATGTCTATTTATCCAAACACTAGCTGACCCGCGCAACTTCTTCTGCGTCACATAAGAGAGAGAGAGAGCGGCATCATTCCACATAATAAAAATGCGCACTTAATGATTATTCTGCAGCGAAGTTATTTGAAAACTGTGAAATTCATTGAAATGAAATGCTTTAAGGGCAATTTTGTTCAAAATTAAATATTTACTTGTGATGAATAAAGAATAACGTATTGTGATTCGTGATTACCATGTAAAAACACCTTCGCAAATAATGTATTAATTTAGAACAAATTTTATTACCATAAAAAAGGTCTACCTTATAAGCCTAAACCTATGCTTAACCTTAAAAGATGGACATATGTTATTGCAGACTTTTTTTTAAACTTTTTAAGAGAAACAATCTCGCCATGCGTGATTGTTACGTAGTACGCAACGGAAGCTCTCAAAAGGAGATAATTTTCCCCAATTTGGCAATAATTTTCATTGATACTCCGCTCCTTTTGGTTGTATATTACGTTATATACATATAGCTTAAAACCTTCCTCGATAAATGGGCTATCCAACACTAAAACATTTTTTTAATTCGAACCAGTAGTTCCTGAGATTGGCGCGAAACAAACACTTCAGCTTATAATCTTGATTAGTCTAAGAGATTAGTAGATATAGATAGGACTAAGTTTGGATAAAGTTTAGTAGGTAGTCGATATAGCTAAAAAGCATACTTATTCAATCACAATATTTAAACTATGTTTTCTCCTGATTACTCCGAAATTACGCTGGTGACAGGTAGAGAGGTTCTCAATGAAACACAGGGTTGAATACAAGGATCACTTTAATATAATACTCATAAAGTAGGTTCAACATTTACATATTTAGGGTTAAGTATTATCGTACAACGTTAAAGGTCATTTAATATATAGACTAGACACTGAGATCAATTTGTTATAAGTTCTCGCAAAGGAGAGGATATTTCAACATTTATCACGTAATAATTCAAAGCTATACATTTTAAAATGGGATGTAAATAGGTTTAATCTAAGATATCATCATCATCAACGTCAGACGATTCAGCTTTGGTATCATCATCTTTGCTCATCTTAGCATTTTCCTTAACATCTTGCAAATTGTGAAGATCCTCATACACCCGCTTCAGATTCCTCATGATATACGAAGTTCCGTTAATTTTGCCGGCTGGTTTCGAACCAGAATGATCAAAGTACTTCTCTGATTCAGCAGCCATGTTACCTGAGCGAACAGGCACGGAGAATGCCGACACATGCCGAGGCCGCTGCCCGAAATCTCTGCCAAGCCTCTTGTCTAACCCTGAATCTTCCCTCGTCTCCTGGTTATTCTCCATACCTTCAGCTAAAGCCCGTTTTCTATCATAAATGTGTCCAGATACACGCAGATCTATGAAGAAGTTTAGAGGGTCTACGCCAAAACCTCCAGGGTTGTAGAGAGGCGGATACCACATCGGCGGTGGTGGCGGAAGAATTAAGTTGGATTGTGGTACTGGGGAAGCCTCAGGGCCGCGTCCGACGCAAGGGGAAGGTTTTGGCAGTTCTTCTGTTCCAACGTCTACATAAGTAGACTGTCTACCAGGCGGGCCAGGGCTACTACTCGGTTTCACTTGTTCAGCCTTAGGCGATAACCTTCTTGGTGACGGCTCACGAACCCTGGAATGCTTGTCCACAGTTAGTTCCAAAGGAACTTCTGGTCGTGTCTCTGGTTCTTTCTTCTCTTCCTCATGTTTGGGCCAATCACGTCGCCAATCGTTATCGTTTTCAGCGAAGTATTTGTGCGTGCGGCGCTTGAAACGCCGATGGTAGTGTGGAGGTCTGCAGCCGTGACGAGCGTTGACAAAAGACCGGAGCATTTCGCTGAAGAAGAACGCATGGGGCTGAAGCGGTAAAGCGCTGTAGAGGTACGGTGGAGTGGCAGCAAGGAGGCGGGAGACCAGTTCTGTATTCCTCAGTTCTCGTACATGCGTCTTGTTCGGTCCCTCGGCAGGAGTTTTCTCCTCTTGCACGGAACTCATCCTGTAACAAAAGAATTCGTGTTAAAATGTAAATCAATTCGCAAATGAGCGAGTGAGCTCTGCCGGGGATCGTGATGTGAATGAGATACGATGCACTTGAATGAGGGGTGTTTGGACCACTTTATAGTGTACGATTCGACTCTTGCAGATAGAATAGGTATAAACATCTTGTTATTTTATATTCAAGGACTCTCTCACAAAGTAGAGGGTAGGTATTTCATCATAATATATACCTATGCATGTAAGAAAAAGCCGAGTATTCTTACTCCGCCAAAAATATAAGATATTTAACGGACAGATTGTGAACTGGATCTCACACCGGACTTTTACAGATAACGTACTGAAGTATTTGTCAAAGTCCGGTGTCCGCAGCCGGTCAGGAGTCCGGTCTGGTGCGTTCGGTTTGACCTGTTCAATTATAATACGTTGAAAACAAACCCATTTCTAAACAAAAGTATTAACACCATTTTCTGAAACGAAAGATAAAATCGTTCGCTCTAAATGCTCACCAATGTCGACTAAGCGTGAGTGCAGAGTGAACGACTGTCTCGTTCACTCGTTCTCTCGTACAGTCGGCCGGTGATTATCGCAGCTCCTCGTCCGCGAACAATGCGTCCGACGCTATTATGTCTAAGTACTGCATTTGTGTTGATGAGATACCCACTGCGACGTACTTGCAAGTAAAGGATACGCTTTGTCTGCGGCGGAATGGGAGATAGAATTTATATTTGTGAGCGTATTTATGCAGATATTAAATATCGGGATATCTTCTGTGATTTTTCATACACGGAAGATATCCCGTAAGTAATAGTACAAGTTTCATCTTATAGAAGTTAATCGGAGGATGGAAGTTCGTCATTTTTAGGGTTCCGTACCTCAAAAGGTAAAAAAGGAACCCTTATAAGATCACACTCTTGTCCGTCTGTCCGTATGTCTGTCTGTGTCCAACTATTTTCTCAGTAACGGATGCACCTACCAAGTTGAAATTTATACCAGATACTGAGGTCTATAGTCCCTATTAGGTGTATAAAATCCTGGTCAAATCAAGGTCCTGAGTCAACACGATAAAAAGATATGGGCAAATTCAGATTTTCGCGACAACTTGCAAGTACCAAAACTTACCTTACTTATACCAGATACTGAGGTCTATAGTCCCTATTAGGTGTATAAAATCCTGGTCAAATCAAGGTCCTGAGTCAACACGATAAAAAGATATGGGCAAATTTAGATTTTCGCGACAACTTACAAGTACCAAAACTTACCTTACTTATACCAGATACTGAGGTCTATAGTCCCTATTAGGTGTATAAAATCCTGGTCAAATCGAGGTCCTGAGTCAACACGATAAAAAGATATGGGCAAATTTAGATTTTCGCGACAACTTGCAAGTACCAAAACTTACCTTACTTATACCAGATACTGAGGTCTATAGTCCCTATTAGGTGTATAAAATCCTGGTCAAATCAAGGTCCTGAGTCAACACGATAAAAAGATATGGGCAAATTTAGATTTTCGCGACAACTTGCAAGTACCAAAACTTACCTTAATTTTCAACTTTTTTATTTTTTGGAATTTTCCCTTTACTTGTGCTGTAAGCCCTTGATCAAAATTGACAATTCTAGGTCAACCGGAAGTACACTATAGGTTTTGGGTCGAAAACCTATATGGTAGTTCCCGTTGACCTAGAATCACGAAATTTGGCAAGAAGCAATGTCTTACAGCATATGTAAAGGAAAAAGGTCTGAAAACCGCAAATATGTAGTTCAAGCGTCTACTGTGCTTTCGTAGACTTGGAGAAGGCCTATGACAGTGTGTGGAGGGAAGAGCTGTGGTCGACTCTATCCATGTATGGTGTGAACAGTTGCTTGGTACGAGCACTGAAATCTTTATACAAGGATTCTAGTGCTTGTGTTAGGATAAATGGGGCATACACTAACTGGTTCTGCATCTCAAGAGGTGTTAGACAGGGCTGTGTAGCATCTCCTTGGCTGTTCAACCTATACATGGATAGTTGTTTGACAGATTTAAGAGAAAGTGAGTGTGGATTGAGGATGAATGAGTTGCCTGTCAAATGCCTTCTGTACGCAGATGATCAAGTTATTCTTGCATCTTCAGCGGAACAGTTGCAAGATATGGTAACTGTAATGAGTGAAGCATTTAAGAGAAAAGGGATGAATGTAAATGTGAATAAGACCAAGGTTATGGTGTTTGAAAGAAAAGAGGATGTATCGGTGTGTGATGTGAAAATAAATGATAAGAGTGTGGAGCAAGTGAATGAGTTTGTATATTTGGGCAGTATGTTTACAAGAGATGGAAAGATTGACGAAGACGTGGAAAGGAGAGTAAATGCGGGAAATAAAGTGAATGGTGCTATACATACGATTGTGACCAACCAGTCGATGTCAAATAAGGCTCGTCTGGCTGTTCACAATGGTGTGCTGGTGCCTACACTTATGTATGGAAGTGAGTGTTGGGTATGGCAAACGAGGCATGAAAGTAGAATTAATGCTGTGGAAATGCGTTCCTTGCGAAGCATGTGTGGTGTAACTCTGAATGATAAAGTGAGGAATGAGGTTATACGGAAACGTTGCGGCTTAAAAGAAGATGTAGTGACAAAAATTGAAAAAAGTATGCTTAGATGGTTTGGTCATGTGGAGAGGATGAGTGAAAGGCGACTAACAAAAGATGGCAGATGTGAGTGGCAACGCCGGGAGGGGACGCCCTAGAAGAACATACGCTGACCTCATTGGTGAGGTTCTTCAGAAAGGTCAGGTGCGTAGTACTCGCAACCGGCGTGCGTGTATGACCAGATGTATGAACGTGGACGAGGCAAAGGGGTATGTAAGGATCGTAGCAGGTGGCGTTCTGTAGTTTCTGCCTACCCCCATGGGAAAAGGGCGTGAGTTTATGTATGTATGTATGTATGTAGTTCAATAACAAAATACCAAGTCCAACCTGTAAGTTGATACGGAACCCTCGGTGCGCGAGTCCAACTCGCACTTGGCCGGTTTTTGCTTATAGAAAACCGTAATTCCATCCGTCCTTAACTTTAACGTCCAGGCCATTCGATGATTAAAAATACGCTGTAGTAAAACAACTGACTAAAACCTTATTGTTAGCACTCCTATTAATTACCGACATGTTAACTAACAACGCGGTGACGCATGACGTCCCAACACACCATTCAAAAATAGAACAAAATATTCCAAATTCAAACTGCCTCTACCGTTGCGAGTGATATAGTGACGATCTACATCCGCGGTGTCAGTTCGTCTGTCCACATCGATTTTTCAGCTCATCGGTGTTTTATTGGCAATATTCGAATGACGATACATCCGCATTCCGATAGCTCGCTGCGGATTTGTTTTTGGTTTCCTTTTTCGATGCGGCGAGCCAGACGGAATATAATTTGAAGTCTCTTTTAAACGGAACGTCGGCATTTTCTTTCAATTTAAACTCGGTTTCTCAGTCTTTTATTATTTTTGCGTGTGTGAACTTCATATTAGCTATATTTAATTGATTACCCATACGTATTCAGCTAACTCAATAAAATCTCTATACAGCCAGTATATTAATTTCCAATCCTTTAATCGTAGCACCGCACTATTGAGTCAACAACAAAGGATTTCTCTCTAATAAGGGTGGCATAGGAATTAAATGTCACATTACCATATCACTGAGTTTGAAGTGAAAGCGATATAACGGATTTGCCACAATATAGCGTGGGTGGGGAGGCTAGGGAGATGTTCACAATAAATTCAGAGTGGTGTATCTCTATTCAAACAGTTGATACGGAGCGTGAATCTTACGTTCGCGACGATGAGCAAACATGACGGGGTATGCCCCAACTCCCCAAAGTCTGCGTTTAAATGTTCGTAACGTTTTTAATATTGACGACAAGGGATCTGTTACTTTTTTGTGAACAAGATTTGATGTTGGAAGAATGTTGCAGATACTTTTGCGTGGTTGACGGTATATTATAGCAAATAACGACGCTACGAAAACGCTACAAGGCGCTACGAAAACGCTACGAGGCGCTAAGAAAACGCTACGAGACGCTACGTATAAGAAGAAGGAACTAACATAGGTACTTTTCACTGTAGCAATAATTACTATCAATGCACGTTATAATGTAAGAATTTGTAATTTTGGTTTGTTACTCTTTAGGTAAATGAATATGATTGTAGTAATCAAAACATAACATTTCGAAAGGTTTCCAAACAAAACGAACGTGTAGGCACACGGTTACACGATACTAGGAACAAATGCAGACGGGAATAAAATTGGAATCGTTACATTTCTGTAGCCGGAAATATTGTGAATACGATGAAATCGTATAGCAAACAAAAATAAAACATACTGACATGTAGCTAGGCTACAGTAGTTTGATATAGATACTGTTAGTTTTTTTTTTTCATTCTTTTATGGTGGATTTATGAATGTTTATTATTTTTCACGCCTTAGTTGGTAGAACGATACATAATTTATACATTTCAAGATGTTGAATGAATTTGCAGTTTATTATGAACTTAGAATTTACTAAACATCTTGGCTTGTTTTATATGTTGTGCTGTCGCTATCACATCAAATTACCACAAACAGTCAAATTTCTCCAATTTCAATATTCATATTTCTCCAAGTTTCATGAAATATTCATTGAATAGGGTTACATTAACTGACAACCGTACCTAATATCTTCAGGCTTCAGCAATAAAGATTTGATTCGATTACATGTGTAAAATTATGTGGAAAGTCTAAAAGGCGGTAATGTTTAACAAGAAGTAGATTGCTGCAATCACCAATTTGTCTGTCACGCATGGTGACTAAGGCAAACTTAATTACCATTTCCTATTACGTGAACACTTGAAAAGTTGCACAAATACAAAGCCAACGTGTAAACTGACAGCAACGATATAAACGAATTCGTAGCGAGAAAAAAAAAATTAAAGCCACTGTAAAAGTACATAAAAAATTCAATTAGGCAGCTCACAGCTACGCGTGGATTTTAGCGACAAATTCGCCCAACGGTGAGCGGTAAAACCACATTTTTAAAGAAGGAAAAGTCATAGGAAATGCCGCTTTATGCCTTTGGAATAAGGGTGTTGAAGATGTGTGGGGAGAGGTAAATAATATGGTTGTGGAGGTGTTTCGTCACACGGTAGCGAACGTTAATTTCCATATTAAAACCGTCACAAAGGAAGCAGATTCAAAAACCGCTCCGCGGGCGGTGAAAGAGGAGCTAGGATGTGATACAAAAATTGGAGTCAGAAAATGGATGCGGTAATGTTGATGCGGAAAAAGTTTTGAACTAATGGTCTTATAATTCCTGTTAGCAAACATTTGTTCTGATTTTGAAAATGTGTAGATTTTGCTTTAACACTATTACTTTTAAAATATTAGTTAGTGACTAGGTTATTATCTACCTACCTACTTTTAGACCAAAAATGTTTTTTTTTTCAGCTATGTACCTGTTACATTTTCAATTTTCAAACGTGCTTGCCATAAAGTTTCGAAAAGCTAGAACAAAATTACTGCGCCATTTCTACAACTGACAAATGCCTCATCCAAAACTTCCCACCTCTGCAACGCAAACAATATTGCGCACAGATAACGGCGGGGTATGATAATCGCGTCAAAACGCACGTGAAGTGCCTCCGACGCGGGGGGGTGAGGTGAGGGGGCAAAGAGGGGGTGCTAAGTCGATGACGGCTTTAAAACGCACAGATTATCCCACAAGTGCGCTTTCAAAGAAGTATGATTTATTGCTACCTCATTGTATGCGGATTAATTTCTTTATGACGATTTTTATTGGGATCTTCGATGTGTTTGAGTTTTAGTAAATTGATTGATGGTTGGTGCTTGGTTTGGACTGGTGTTTTAGTTCATTCAATTAAACTTTGGAAATCTAAAGTAACACACTGCGTACGCCATGCTTTATTTTTCAATCATTTTTGCCAAAATCGTGGTTTGTTGCATGACAAAAAAAAAATGCAATATTGGTATTTTAAAATATTAACAGCCAGTAGCATAACCAGTTTCAAAAAAAAAATATTTCGATATTTTTTCTATGCATGCCACTGATTTGCCAAACCAAGGCAACAGAGGCCTAGAGGCCCTAAAACGAGCGCGCGGTGTAAACGTAACGTAACTACGTCGATATTTGAATCGAAAATACAATTATCCTGTAGCATTTTAGTTAAATTAGTTAATTCATAGATAAAAAAATCCATAGATATGAATAAATTCTGACAATTATTGAAAATACTAGCTTTTGCCTGCGGCTTCGCCCGCGTTCATTTAAAATTTGACAATCAATTCAGGTTGTACTCTGCTTGTAATTCAATCCTGATTCGAAAGACACGTGGCGCCGTCTATGAGAATTATAACGTTATTGTTACTGTCCTCGGTAAAGTAACAGTATTTTTTTTTTCAGGATGAAAGATATCCTTTGTCCGTCTCTGGACATCTGACAACGTTTATGCAACATTTCACGATGATCGGTTCAGTGGTTTAGACGTGAAAAGGTAACAGGCAAACAAAAAAACATACTTTCGCATTTATAATATTATAGTAAGGATAAAAATGTAAGGATGATGTGTGGGACAAGTATTTTTATTAACTAATAAATCGACGTATTATTTACAATACATTTACATGTGCTATGACCTCCGGCTTCATTTCAAACACATCATACTATTGAAAGCTTTTCTGTTTTTCATATCCACATAGATTTTTTTTCAAAAAGACCGGCGAACTTGTCTCTTTTTAGACGTCCATCACCGGTTTCCATTCACAAATAAAACAAAAAGGTGCATGTTAGTCAGGCACTGCTTTTATGCCGTATGTGCACTATAGACCACCGTTAAATGCGGTTCAGGGAAGTAAAAAGGCACGCAAAATGGAGATGTTCTCAGATTATGTCGGAATGATTTGGTTTTATGAAATTTCAGTTTTATAAAGCTGGCTAAAATATAGCTATCTAAATATTTAAGACGAAAGGTAAGCGGCATTGATCCTATACAAACGTATTCCCCTGTTTTTTCCCTGGAAAATAAAATTAGAGCTGAGAACTGATAGGGATGGATATAGATTATATAGTAAAAAAATATTTGCCCTTGTTTTATTTTAACCCTTGTTTCAAAAACCCTATTAGGACTGTGAATTCTGAAAATTGGCAACGTCGCAAGTGGCTGTCAAATGAGCCGCTATTTTGATTAGCGAATCACTATTACTCAATGAAATTATGAAATATCCCTGCCCATTGGAGTGGTCTACAGTAATGATCCGACGGGATCGTACTAGCGGGATAAAAGCTAACTTTTGTGTTAATCCAAATTAATAAGTATATGCGTGCCAAAGAAGATTGGCATTTTGGGGCTCTCCTAATTTCTGAAGCGTTCATCAATGAAAGTATGCACATTATATGAAGCAATTACGGGGTTTCCTTTTCATGTAATATCTTTTTTTTACTAAGCCGCACAAAGTAAAAATAGAAGAAACAATTTTTTTAGTATGAACATTTAAACGCAATCATTTGCAAAATAGAAACGTAGAATCAGTGACATCCAAAACCGTTCAGTAGTTTTTCCGTGAAAGAGTAAGTACATCCATCCTCACGGACTTTTCCTTTTATAATAGTAAGTAAGATGAATAAATTAATTCACCAAAACAATGAAATATTTGGCAATTGTTTGCGAGGATGTCCACTTTCGTATTGCACCCTCTCGAAAAGAATCTTTCGTCAAATCTCACGTCAAGTGATTTACACTGTTATTATTTCAGTCAACAATTCACTGATGCAATTGACTTACGACTTGAGAGCCTCTTTAGTTATTTTTTGTGAATTGAGCCGATTATCAGCAACCGGAGAATAATCTCAGACATACTCATCATCACTTTGGCCAGTGCAATTTTCACGGCCCTTCCATTTCTAATTTATCACATCCCCGCTTAAAAGCTGGCAAAAAAGGCCAAAAAGCCCATTACCCGCTCTGGCACCGAACCCGGAACCACGGCACAGTAATCAAGCAGCCCAGTCGACCAGAAACCTGAATGTACCCAATTTCCTAACCAGATCCATCTCCAGATACCGACTGTATTATGACCGAGTGAATGTAATGAACGAATGAATGTAATGACGCTTGAATGAACGATTGTGGATCGTTTTGAGGACTTTTTTTTGGTGGTGAGTTCTGACAATGTATGGGGAAGTTATTGATGGGTGTAATGTGGTACTTTTTCTCCTTATTCAAAAGTTAGTTTATGGAGACCGTTTGTAATTTCTGATTATTTTAGTACTTGAGTACCCTTAAGAAGTAAGAGTAGGATCTATTTATTAATGTGTCTGTAGTAATTTAAGTTTAAAATTTCAATAATTGCACTTATATTTATGCATGATGAATGTTAGACGTTGACTTACAGCGAGGCTCGCTGTAGCATACCTTACATAATAAGAAGAAATCATAAGTAATGATAAGAACTGATATTTCACCTGTTACAAATAATAAATTAATTTGTGATGTAGGCATGAAATTAGTCATGTTCACAAGTTTCATAGTAAGTATTAGTAGTGTCACTTTTCACCACTCAATCCTTACTTACTTTACTTACTTTTATATTATAAATGCGAAAGTAAGTAAGTAAGTTTGTTTGTTATCCTTTCACGCCCAAACCACTAAACCGATCATCCTGAAATTTTGTACATACGTTGCCAGGTGTACAGTAACGGACATAGGGTACCTTTCATCCCGAAAAAAAGTACTGTCCCCGAGGTAAAGAACAATAACGTTCTTATGCTTAGTTTGGGATCAGATGGCAGTGTGTTGGTTGTCCCAAGATATTATTATTTATTATTATATCTATACTACCTTGTTAATAAATAACTGTATCAATGTAACTGTAAACTCTAGCTAAACCCCCCAAGTTGTTTGTTTTCCCTAATAAATAAAATAAAATAAACCATATTAAAAGCTACATCGAGGGACATACTCCCCACACGTGAGTACGCGCACGTGATTACGCGAGTGTGACATCGCTAATTGTGTGTACTTAGTGTAATATTAATGAGTTCGCAACGTCTTCCCTGAGCTTAATCAAAGATGTTGTTTTAAGCCGTGACTTGTTATTATAGCAGTATCTTGTGTTAGTAGGTAATGACTATATTAATTATGTACGTTTCATATAGTTCTCGCCAGAATTGAAGTTGTAAGAGTCATATTTCAGTGACAAGGCAATTCATTAAGGTTTTTATGAAGGCAAACAAGTAATACACAGTCCGACGAAAGTGATTTATTTTAAAGTTTGTTCAGAGATTATCTTTAATATTTTAATCGTCATTTTTATAAATGATATCAAAATAAAACATATATCAATATTTTTCTTAGGTACGGTGGGCTACATCAATTGGGTACCCCAGTTGGGAATATAAGTGCTTTCAAGAGTGGTACCCACATCGTGACGCTGACTGTACCTTAAAAATATGCTATTTGCGTGAATGTTGGGGTGTAAAAGACCCATCATGAGACAAGCTGGCTTATTTGAATTAATTATTTTATTTTTGAATTGTTTATTTTTTTGTTGTTTTTACTATGGACACTTTTAACGTGCACACTGCACATCTTGCTACATCGTTCTCACATAATGTACCATCTCAACATGAATGATGTAACCAAGGTTTTTGTAAGAATATACTGATTTAAAAGAGTGTCCAGTTTCTTGCCCGTTCTTCTCTCTCCATAGAGATCCACGCTAGGGAATGGGCAACTACAGTACTTTCACAGTTTTTATGCCTTGTGACTGGGACTGTAGCTTCATTACATTTTTATCTTGTCGACAATTCAAAAGTGCCTGTAACTGGCCTACTTGAAATAAATGCTTTGATTTTGATTTTGATTTTGAAGCCGAGAGTCATAATTCTCGTTCTGCATTAAACAAAAAAACAAAATTGTAAAATACATATTCTTAATGTTTAAGTGATAATAAGAACACGGCTTCCTTTTTTTTACGAACCTTCATGGATCTCTAGCTAATAAACAAAAATAGTATACACCATACATTATTATATGGTGAATCCTATGTCAATGAAAGCAAGGTGATTTTTATCGAACAAAATCTGAGAATCTATCATGAAACCGCCAAATTCATGTCCAAATTTGAAGACAAAATTCTGGTAACTCAAGACTATCACAAAACGATATCACAAAGTTACTTTTCAAACAGTACCTTTCAGAATCTGTTATTATGCTGTTTTTATGATGTGCGGAGTACTGCCTACCCCACGGCGTGCGGCGGCTAATAATAATAAAAGCGTTATCGTATCGCGACACAATACCACGCCGACGTTTACATTCCGTCAAAGCAAGGGACTAGGAGCTAGGAAGGGATGTTGACAAGTTATCCTGGTGTTTAATAAAATCAAATCTTTTGGTAATCTCTTTTCAAAATATATCTATATCTATTTATACTCTATACTCATATTATCATCATCATCTGCCTAGCCTTTTCCCAACTATTGGGGTCGGCTTCCAGTCTAACCGGATGCAGCTGAATACCAGTATTTTACATGGAGCGACTGCCTATACTAATATTATAAAGAAGTAAAATTTGTTTGTTACTTTGGAAGTTACTATGTCGTGAGTAATCTCCGAAACTACTGATCCAATTCAAAAAATTCTTTCACTGGCAGAAAGCTACATTATTCGTGGGTGTTATAGGTTATAAACTATATTAATATCATGTTTATTAGCCGAGTTATCCCACTTATGGCGGATAAAGTCGCGGGCGAAGTGCTAGTGTACAAACAAAATGACAATGCGATTAAATAACGAACAGAGATTACCACAAAAATAATGTTGTTCGAATCATTAAGATAGAGATTACAAAAGCACCGTAACACAAGATAGAAACATGGGCATAAATTAAATAACATTTTAAATGTCCTACGATACTATACCGCATTATGTTCTAATCTCTACATATACATGATTTAAGTTTTACTTTCCAAGCCGTTTCAAATATATAATTTTGTCACCTCCATTTTCTAACGTGATTCCTACATCCCTGTATTTTCTATTCAAAGCCACGTAGCGCGATTTCTTTGTGTCGTAGCCTCGTAGGCAATAAAGGTACGTGCTACGCTGCTACGCCGTAGCGGCGCGCGGCGTAGACAACACGGCTCAATGATGCGAGTTGGTTTGTATGTAGGTAAACTTTTTATACGTTTTCTTTTGCATACAATAAAAATACATGATATTATACGGAAATTATGTGTTTTTATTTATACATAGCTGTTTCTTACGACGCTTCTTTCAAAATCTTTCTCTGATATCACCTCGCTTGTATGACTTTTTTTTTTATTTGACTTTTTTTATTAAAATGTTGCCCCACTTAAAAGTGATATTTATTTATCATCATTTTAGACCTTTATTTTGTAAGTTCTTATAACACATTCATACAGTATACAAGGATGAATTCCGATTGCCTATGCCAGTATCAGACACATTTTATTAGCTTTGTTATCGCAAATAAAATGAGACTTTGTCTCCTCAGCTACGTTATTGAATTACAACAAAACATAGGCCCTACACAGTACAATTTGTTTCTACAACAAAAACCTTTTAGATCCAATTCACAGCCGATGATACCTGCACCAAAAACAAAATTTTCAAATCCGTAACGTGAATAAAAATGGCGCTTGTACCGGGGCGCGCGGCGGGAGTATCGCGTTTCGACAGCGTGTCACTACATCCCGATGGATGTAGGCACGATGTACACGCAAACCCACTCCCGGATTTAAATATTGCGAGTCATCTGATTCCGTATGCGTATCGTGTGCCTATTAGGACATGGGAGACATTATTTTGTGATACAAAATCGAAGATAATGTTACATGAAGTGAAGCTTATCCATATCATAAATAGAAGTTTTTAGCATCTTTGTGATTTGAAAGTCGATGAAACAAAAAAGCGACAGTAAAAAGAGACAGACACATAAATTAATAAGATTTAACGTGGGAGAAAATGAGATAGGAAGTATTATACAGTGTTTATCTTGAAGCCAAATTTTTTTAAGGTTTCTCTTCTACCACGTGTGAATTGCACACATGTTTTTTTTTTAAGATTAACGTTAATCATGCCTTACGTTAACATTATGCAATTATGTTAAGAGCGTTAACGACTGACGGCATTTCATACAAGCTTTCAAATCGTTTTTTTTTTCGAGATTATTGAACCGATTTTAATAAAACTTAGCTGTAACACAATTGCCTCGTTGGTCTAATGGTCGCCAGTGCGACAGCTGAGCAAGAGGTCCTGGGTTCGATTCCCAAGGCGGGAATAGTGGTAATGGGTTTTTTCATCAGGAATTTCTCAGTAGCAGTCACGGAGTCTGGATCTATGCCCATTCGATGGCAATAGGCTCGCCCCCTATTACATGGGACTTTAACATAACTGGCGAAGTGTCGGTGTACGATTAGGTACACCTCTGTCTAAAACTTCGGGGAATACAGGTGTGGTCTTATGTATGTAACGAGTATTTCATACAAGTACAATATTCAAACGGTCAAAATGTATGGAACAGATTTTTTCTAATGTTACAACCATGTGAATTCGTATTTAGCTTTATAAACTTTCCAAGCCGCATGAACCATGTTTGGAATTTACGTCTATTCTAGGAACTGCATGACGTGCTGTCTCCTATGCCATCCAAAAGTCAGCCTTTGAAACATGTTCGTTCCTTATTCGACTTGTTTGTCAAGCTTGGCTCAAAATACGTTTCGAATTTCGATGGTACGTTGGTAGCAGACGCACGTCATGTTAAATATTCCTCGTTGTGAGAGACATGTTCCATTTCGAGCCGATTGGAGATCGGAGATACTCGTACGTGCTCGAATGCGTATTTGATTCGTATCGAGACATATTTGGTGCAAACAAATGAAGTGAAAAACACAAATTATATTTTATGTTCAAAATTAGAATCGTAGCGGGGGATTATTTTATTTTAGCAACATTTACTCCTTACATTAATTTCAGTGAAAAAAATGTTTAAATAATGTATTGTTGTAATGTAACGTTATTCCACCTTCATAAACGATATAACAAAACGCTGAAATTGCTTTTTTAAGTGAAAACTTCTTTAGTATCGTTGTGATTTGAAAGTCGATGAAACGAAAAAGCGTCAGTAAAAAGAGACAGACACATAAATTCATAAGATTTAACGTTGGAGAAAATGAGATAGGAAGCATTATACAGTGGTTATCTTGAAGCCAACATTTTTTAAGGTTTCACTTCTACCACGTGTGAATTGCACACATGTTTTTTTTTCCTCTTTACTTTCCAGCCCAAGATCATAGAAATCTATCAAGTTACCTATTGTAATTAAAATATCACGTATTGGTGCAACTAATAAATACAAAACAAAAGGCTGTTTAACTGTTCATCAAACGGTGGGACACTTGAAATCGCGTCCTGCCAGTCCTGTTGTTGCACATCACAGGAGCTGATGGACACTACTGAAAATGCCAAACTCGTCGCCGAATTTTGGACTGACTCAATTTGGCGAAATGTGGGTGTACTAATGGTTACACCACTGCCTAACCATTCGGGCATTGCAGTCATGATGTTATGACAATTTAAATTGTCATCGACACGCTAAGAAGACACTCTTCATCTGTCTTTGTAAAACCTTAACACACACTCATACTCGAGCTAGACATTTAAGCGGCGAGACTGCCGCAAATTCAGAAAATCTAATGAGCAAACATCGGGAACGAAATTGAGGCTTGGTTTACTTAGGGGGACTTTACCTGTCTACGAATATTTGACTAAGTATATTAAAAGAAGGAATGATTTATGAAATCCTAGGTGTCATGTCGTAATATTTTTTGTATTACACGTTAGTTGGTTGGATGTTAGCTAGGTACTAAGTGGCTAAAAATGGATTGGATGGGATTTTTTTTTCATTAGTTTGAAGATACAAGGCAAAAAAATTAAATAAAAAAATCAAAGTATTTAGAAATTAAAAAAATAATTAGTATTTTTTTTTTAATTTTAATTAATTATTTATCAAAATATTTGCGAAATGCCACGATGTCGTAACTACTTGGTCTCGTGGTCGCAAACGTGACTGCTGCCCATAAGATGTAGATTCGATCCCCTTCCCAGAGCAATTCACAGGTTGGACAAAGATACGGGTTTTGATCAGGAAGTTCTCTGTAGCAACCTGATTTTTTTTTGTAACTAATTCATGGCAATTGGCTCGCCAAATATACTAGTTTAGGCCTCTGCCTAATCCTTCGGGGATTACAGGCGCAATGTTATGTTAACATCATGGTATTTCGAATTCACCCTTTCTTACGACATAATATACTCAGTTTCTTTTTTTTAATTAAGATCAGAAACAAAAAAATGCATTCCCCACGTCGCTATCAGTTTCCTCTACTTTCCCTTCAACGCTCTCATTTGGACAGCGAGCGATTCCTGCGAGAGATACCCACATCTCTACTCAATTTATACTGACGCATTCAAATGCCTACTAATGGTTCCGTACGGATTTTTTTTGCAGTACTTCACCGACAGTACGTGCTGTGTGAATTTGTTGGTCGAATCTCGTTAGGGGTTTCATTTTATCATGCATCAAGTGTAGTACGTAAGTATAATAAGATATCACCTTTTTAGAACAACTAGTTTCTCAAGTGAACTTACTACCGGCACCAAAGTATCCTATGTGCTAAGTCCTCCTCACTATATGGTCTTATGGTCTATCCTTGTGTGAAAATACATCTTAATCCCGTAAAGAAGTGAAAATGTAACAATGACAGTCAGAGTTACGTGCGCATTTATAGCTGTAAGCGTGGATGTACTTACAAAATAATTTTATAACAACCAACGATCACTTGCCAACAAATCCATCAAAACAATTCAAGTTTTTGTCTCCATCATCCGCACATCCTACAGAGCCGTCAGTCAGCATCCCTAAACCCCGGGTACACGGTCCCTAGCGGATGACGCGGCGCGACGCGGCGACGACGCGACAATGGCGGCGCCGACGCGCGGGAAACAGTTGAAGCACGCATTGTTCACGCGATGTGGAAATAGACACACATTCGCTACGACTTGAAAAGAATAGGAGCTGTAATGAATTTTACTTTTAGATTGCAGAACGATGGGCTAGGTATGTTCCTATGTAGATGTATGTATGTTGTTTTATCTGAAAGGCGTTTATTGAAGAAATTATTTAAAACTTAGTTTTTGCAATAATAATGTCACACTTCAAACAAAAAACTCAGTTTTGGGCACAAGTGTAAAAAACATTTTTTTTTTCACTCAATAACCGCTAGATTTATCCACACTTAAAAAAAATATTTGTACGAATTTCGTAAAATATCAAAAAAACAATTTATCCTGAACAACTAATTATCGACATACAACAAACGATAGTAACAGCAGAGTAGTCGACGACTCGGATGGCGCAGTTGCTGAGCGATTGACTGCTGATTTGTAAATGCACCCACGATACAGTTTCAACACTCACAATTTGCTAGTGTGAGGCGTTTGTTTAAAAAAACACTGTTTTCAATTATAGTTACTTATACGAGACCACAACACGAACGCGTGACCATATTCGAACCATAGCTAAATCAAAAATTCAACTATCCAATAGCATTTTGGTTTATTTTTTTTGCGATAAGCACGGTTACTATTCACCTATAGATAGGAATAAAATCTTAAGAACAAACTAAGTGGATATCATGGAGTATTTTCAATTTTACTATCCATTAATTTTTCAAAGGAGAATGGGCAAATTTGTACCGTATTCCGCTGATTCTCTCTCAACTGCAGCGTCAAAAGCGCGGTAGCGCGTCACGGAAAGCGTGTGCAGTTTGCGAGTGCCTCTATTTGTTACGTGTGTTAGGGGTTTTAGTATACCTTAGAACTGTGAAACGGTTTTAGGCTAAATTTTAAAAGCCAAATTATACTGTTTGGGCCCAGTAGGTGGCCACGTTAATCGAGTGGTCGTACTCACGACGAATATAGAATTAGGTTCCAAATTGAAGAAAGTATTTAGTACGTTCTTACTTTAATAGTCAAAGAAATAATCAGACGCCATCTATAAAACAAGCATTTTTTAATCAAATGCCCGTTGTTTTCTAAAACTAAGCCTAAATATTATTGCGTTATTGTAATTTTATCTCTAGATGCCTGATCCAAGCGTTGAAAATTCTACAGAGCAGTTTTACTCAGGCATTAACTTAGGTGTTATTGTAAAAGTTAATTTGTGTCTCATATATTTGTTTTTTTTATAACATTTACAATCAAAAAGGAAGAGTACGAGAATATTGCCACCCCATAGTGAAAAACATAATATTGACAATGGGAAGCCTGCTATACGCACCAGGGGGCGCCACACACACAAGAAATGAAAGAGATCCTCATAATGCAGCTTTAAAATGGTCGTGAGGATTTTAAAATTGCATAGTCAACAAACCTCCTATGGTGAAAAGGGATGATTTAAATATATGGCAGTAGAATCCACATTCTTTGTATTTCTATTTTTAAAATTAAAACCTACCTTCGAATACTGTCCGAAAATAACCGTATAAAAAAACAAATCTAAGAAAAAAATAGTTTTTACTATCGAGAAAAATAAGTAAGTTAGCCTATTGGTCCGACTGCTGGCCAAAGCCAAAAGCACCTATTTATTATACATTTGAAATCTTCCTTATGTTTTGCTTTCTCCGGCCAATCCGCTATAAACAGTCCTTAATGTCATGCAAATCAAAATCCATGTTATCAAAACATGAATATCATTATCATATTTCCAGTTACAATAATATTTAAGTTTAGAGATAGCCCCACATAAGCATAAACACATCTTTCTTCACCGTGCTGATTGGCCTCTTAACTGCTACGAAAGTGCTACGAGACGGCTACGACAAGACTACGACAGTGCTACGCGACGCTACGATTATATTGCTAGCTCGTAGCACTTGTCTACGAGTGTCATTGTTTGAAGTATCATGCAGACAAGGGTTTATAATGGGAACTTGGGACATAATAGTTATGACGTAATGGATTCTGTAGTTCTAAATTTAAGTAGAATACATAGTAGGTAGGTACCGTATACTTTATAATTGTTGTAGTGTTCTAGCACTGGTTCTGGTACTGGCTGCGGATACCGGACTCTGACAGCTGAATTTCAGTACGTGTCAGACTTTAGAGTCCGAACCATGCCCGCAACTTGCCCGCACCGGTTTGAGCCAATCTTTAATGTTCACATTTTTCTCATAGATTTTTCGTTTTTATTTCTAAACCTTTAAATAATTGAAACAAAAGTAGCAACCCATAACAATATTCCCCTACATTTAATTCATAAAATACGAATCAGTCTTTGGGCAAAATTAGCGTCGCTCGCAGACAATAGGGAAGGCATGAATGCGACAATTCTGAATACCTTTCAAATCTCATCTGCAAATATCTGGAGTAAATCTTAATCCGCACCCGTTCACCCCCCCTCTCCACCCCCTGTCGAGGACACCCCTCCCGGCTTTTGTCTACCGTTAATAACGTGATTTTAACCACTATGCAGCTATGTTATAGTAGGATTGACACTAGTGGCAACCTGGCTTTATGGGCTTGGTATAATATTGCAGATGCAAGAAATATGAATAGTGCTCGGTATAAATATGTATTTAAGTGTAGTTGAGAATGTTCTGAATATTCTGATGAAAGTTTTAATTTCACGGGCTACTCTGGCGTTTTGAGAAAACTCCAATTTCTGCCATCATATTATCAACCAAAAATATCTACAGCGATACATGGTAAAATTACTTAAAATATTCTTGCAACAACAAACCCAAACTCAACATTGAAACAAACCTATCCTTCTGCAACCTACCTACGCTACATTCTAGTGACATCTTCAGATATTAATTTAATGTAATGGTCCCACAGTCCGTTCTTAAGACAGACACAAGTGCCGGCGGCCCTGACGTATGCTGTTAATTTATCTTTCATTGTCTCTGGTCTTAACGTCACTACCTCACTCACTGCTCCACTTTTCAATTTGTTGATTTATTAGTTTGACAGAAGCAAAGGGTACGATTCAGACAGATACAAGGTGTAAACAGACTCTTCACGAAGCCGTCAACCAAGCGTTATGTACATCAAACTAAGTAACTTTACGCAAAAATTAGTGCTGGGAAATTACTTTTTTTTTGGGCTGAAATATCACGTTTTGCAGTTGGACTCAATGTAACGCACTCAAAACATTGTGCCGATTGAATAGTAAGGGGGTCCTAGAGATGTTTAAAGTAAAAAACTTACATAGACAACATATAAAAATATAAAAAAACTTGTGAAAAAGTTGGAACTTTGACCCCCAATATCTCTGTAAGTAGAAGGCTCCCAGGTATGGTCTAGAACAAAAAAATGATCGTAATGACGGGCAGAACAAGTGCCTTTCGGCTTCGTTAAGAGTCTGTTTACACCCTTTAGAGAGATGAATAGAATGCCTGCAAACTACAGAAATTGTACACACTAAAGTTCTTGTTAGTTTCAAGCGGTGGTAACCTAGTGGTATGACAATCGCACTGCCAAGTCATATGTCACGAGTTCGAATCCAAGGCACGCATCTCTGATTTTTAGAATTTATGTGCGTATTGTAAAATTATCACTAGCTTCGGTGAAGAAAAACATCGTGAGGATCCCTGAGAGATATTTCTCGACGGCATTTAAAGCCAAGTCAGAGGCCTGGGCGGCATAAAAACGCTGACACCAGGTTAGGTTCCAACCACACGAAAAAGAAAGAAAGAAGAAGTGCTAAGTTCTGTACTGATTCATCATAATGGGTGTAAAAGTGCCCTTAACGAAGTCGAAAGGCTCCTGTTCTCACCATCATTGCGATTTTTTTTTTCTAGACCATACATGGAAACCTTCTACTTACACGGAAAGTATGAATGTGGATGCCATATCGTGCGAGTAGAGGAAGTAACGATGTGTGAAAGATGACATAGCTAGAAAGGAGGTGACTACGGTGACTATATATTGGGGGTTAAAGTTGCTGTTTTTCACAAGTTTATTGATCTTTGGTAAAACAGTGTTCATTCGGATTTATTCAATTTCATTGTTATTTAAAGTGAACCTAAGATAAAGTTATTTTTTGAGAGAGGGCTATGTCCAAAAAGGACCACGATAGCCTGAGTTAATCAACTCACTGAGATTGACTGACTAAATAAAACCAAATTAAATTTTAATTGCGAGCATTGTTACCATTTCCTTGTCATTATGATTTATTTACAAAAATCAAAAGCTACTTCCTTCTTTAAACTTAACTTTCTTGAAATAATCGTAAGAAAATAACAACCTTTACTTGTTGATCCTCCCCTACCGAGAAAATAATCAACCCTATCCCCCGAAACTCGTCGCCAACAATTTATTGCCAAGCCATAAATATTAAAAAGTTGGCGCATAAATCTCTGGTTTTATTAATAAAGGTTCTGTGCAAAGAGGTAAGTTTGCGGTGACGTATGCTGAGGCAATATTCTTGGTTTCTTGCAGCGCTGCGCCGCCATCTTAGAAATAAATCAAAGATTTCATAATTCATGCGCCACAGTTGTTTCCAAACTGTTTAACTAAAATATTGTTTGGTAAGTGTTTGATACTTACTTACTTTGAGTAGGAAAACGTCGTTTTCACGTTTTTAAAAAGTATCGTGGGTTTCTGTTGAACAGCACATTCACAACCACAACTTTTGCAACAAAAAAAAAACAAATCACCATCATTAAATTTTAAACAGATCACAGCTACAAAATACTTATTGCCTCACCGAAAACCATCAAATTACCTACAGAACAACCAAAAACACATCTAAACTTCCCTAAAAATCCATGTCAATACCCAAGTAAACGTAATAAACAACGGATTAAAACTTTAAGGGAGGCCCACAATAGAATCGTCGAGACGCAAAAACAAAAATTCAATCCCAAACTGCTTTACAAAGGAGACCATTAGCGGATAAACTTCGCGGGAGGTAATAAGTCTATGGAAAAATTCTCTATGGAAATCAAGGGAAGGCGACTTTTGATTAATTAGCGGTATTCTTTTCGCCAGACCGTTGAGACGGCGCGCGGCGCATCGCGGCGTTCCCGCCATTAATCCCCGGAAAACAATATGGCCGCTTTATTGGGCCATATCCTGTTGCAAGAAGTTTTGGTTATTAAGTTTATTAAAGGGCTTTCTTATTCTTATTGGTTGGGTTGAGGAGAATTTAAGAGTGGTATGAGATCATGCTTTTTATTTTTATTTAGCGTTTGTCTTTTTTTTTTGACATAGTTAGGTAAACCACTGGTCATTCTTATATTCTTGTAACTGCATAGACTTGGCATCTGAAAATGTCCTCAAGGGAAACTTTTGTTTCTTTCGAAAACTTACCTCCTGCTTGATTAAAAGAATGCCTAAAACTTAGCAACTAAGTAAATCTCAATTAAGCACTCAAAACTGAACAATCAAACCCTCAGAACAATAATATTTAGCATTTAGTGCTAAATATACATTTAGCACTAAATGTTGCATGCATTTGTTTCGGTCAACCGACTGAAGACAAGATTTCCAAAATTATGTTTTAGAGACGAGTAGAATAAGTGGTGCAAATGGGCTTAAACCTGCTGTCAAAATCCGTCAGTATTGTCTCGGGATCTAATTCCCAAAAATAATCTCTAGTACCTACTTAAACACGCCTTGTCCAAGTTGTCAAAACCAAAGCGCCGTCGAAAGTTTTATTTGTTCAAAAGAACATTACACCACCGAGCGGCTGAGGTAATCAAAGAAGGGGAGGAATTAATATCAGTCACCGTCGGCTCAGTGCCAATTAATGACAGAGAACAGTCCAGATCCCTTTCTTCCCGTTATAATTGTTTTTTAAAAGATATCCAACGAGATTGGACCGTTTGTTTTAAAGTTTTGTGTTGGAACGTCCTCCACGTTTGAAAATGTTTGGTTCGCATTTTAAAAATAGTACCTGGATGGCTTTGCTCGTTTTTTTTTGACGTTTTCTAAAAATGAAACCTAGCTAGATCGATTTATCGCCCCCGAAACCCTCTGAAACTAAATTTCATGAAAATCATTGGAGCCGTTTCCGAGATTCAGAAAATATATATAAATAGGTACTTATATACAAGAATTGCTCGTTTATAAGATAGAATCAGCATTTTTTAATTGCAGCTGAAAGAAATGAATATCACTACTGAGAAAGGCTGCTGGTTGGTTGGATCCAGTGTGAGTAACTGCATACTCCCTGATAGTAAAATAACCCATCTGATCCCATATCTATCATTTACCCACTATGCACACACACTATGCTATTACTATTGCTTTAGTAAACTAAGCAATATTGAACAGGAATAATTTCTGGGAAAAGACTTTTATTTCAGTTTCAAAAACCGCTGTTTACATTAGCGTGCAATGTAACGTACTCATAACATTCTGCTCACGGGTGTGTACAACTCTACAACTCGTGGAGGCTATTAAAGTTCTTCTTCTTAGCTTATCGATGGCAAAAAGTCTAAATAGTATGTTTGGCCCAAAACTCAGCCACGCGAACCCCGCTCACTATTGCAGTAAATAAATCATCAAGAGCGCAGGTCATAGGGCATGCAGTGCAAGATGGAAGGTGGGTCATTGTTTGAGGGGAGACGACGCATATGTACTTGAGATCTGAGCCGTCCATGAACCCCCATCTGCAGAGATTATCTTTGCTCCGGCCGACTTGGGTGGCAACTCCTGCCCAGGTGGAAGGTTCTCTGATGGAAGTTAATATAAAACATTTAAACAAAGAATTTAAAATGTAACCCTCTGCTACGTCAAGTTTTTTTACAACTGTTATTTAAAATCAGAACGCGATAACCGAAATCATAACATTTTTTTTAAACAAATGACCACCGCCACATCTGCGGCAGTAACACGACTCTTGCATACGTATGTCACACAATGATTATTACATTATTATATTCTATTCGTCAAAACGTCAACCTTCATCGAACGAAATTATTAGTTGCAGACTGACTGGGCGCAACTATAAGGGACTATTCACATTACTCAGCCGCAATAAAAATAGTGTGTAGTGTTAAAACAGTTGTTAAATAAAGCTGCTGTTCACAAATTCTCACTTAAAAACCGACTTCAAAAACACAATTAAGTGAAAAATAACTATAGCTTCAGTAATCGGTGATAAATAATATAAAAAAACCGCCTTCAAAAACTTACCTTTTATCTACACTAAAAAGTTGTAAATAATATTAAAAATTGCAAAAAATATTATTAAAATATTTAACATAAATCATTTTTTTTTGGAGTCGGTGCCAGTGGTGTCAGATTTTAATATTACCTTTACAATTGTAGGTCGGCTTGTATTTATTGATATCTTCAATAACTTTCATTTTCATCACCTACGATTAAATTCCCGTTAAGTTACTTGGCCGATAATTTCATACAAATCCTGTTCAATTTTCGAATGTTTGTTCATTTCGATGATTTCTTGCAATTGATATTCTTACTTTAATTAGTAGACTCATAAGGAAAACGCCTTTACTAGAGCACTGACGTTCAGAAATCTGAGTTTCGTTTAACCAACCAAATTTAGCTAACCGTTTTGTCCTCAACATTCTTGTCACGAGAAAAACCGATTTACTTAATTACCATTTTGTCGTCATGCCGATTCGCACTTTTCACAGGCAATTGTTTTGTGTCTGTGGTCGCAGTTTAAGTCTGAACTGGCCTTAACACACGAGGGGTGAATGGTGAATGATTTCAACCCCACAGTAATAATGATATTAGTTGTAACCCCGTATTTAGCGCAGGGGACTGTGGGTAGTCCTCGGGAATTTTATTAGGAAACTAGACAGTGTGTGATTTTAGACATGTGCTCGTGGTAACTATTGTAATGCAATTTTAATGTGGTTAGCGAACCGTCGGGTCGGAGAGCACGTAAATTGTCGGTCTCGGTTTCCTATTCATCATCATCATTTCAGCCGAAAGACGTCCACTGCTGGACAAAGACCTCCCCCAAGTGTCGCCACATTGACCGGTCCCGTGCGACTCGCATCCAGCGGATCCCCGCAACCTTCACCAGGTCATCGGTCCACCTAGTGGGAGGCCTTCCAACGCAACGTCTTCCGGTTTTCTATTACAGTTACTTAATTACAATGACAGTCGACAAAAGAACGGAAGGGTCATCTGCAACGAAATATGGTTGTAGGAAAAGCCCTATACAAGCCCTACCTAAACTTGATTTCAAACATTGCTTCGCGACATGAATTTTTTGCTATTTAGTTAGGAAACACCGATGGAGTATGGAGATAAACACACAGTCAAAAGTTGAAATTGTTTCATAGGCCTTAATTTCAGCAACGGTACAGTAAAACTGTATCCGTAATAATGTAGTAAGTTTTAGAAAGAGGCTTGTTAGGGTTCCGTACCTAAATGGCAGCATAGGCCTTAATTTCAGCAACGGTACCGTAAAACTGTATCCGTAATAATGTAGTAAGTTTTAGAAATAGGCTTGTTAGGGTTCCGTACCTACAGGCCCCTATTTCTAAGACTCCACTGTCCGCCCGTCTGTCTGTCTGTCTGTGCGTCTGTCACCAGACTGTATCTCATGAACCGTGATAGCTAGACAGTTGAAATTTTCATAGATAATGTATTTCTGTTGCCGCTATAACAACAAATACTAAAAACAGAATAAAATAATTATTTAAGGTCATACAACAAACGTGATTTTTTTGCTGTTTTTGTCTAATGTTGTAGAGATGGTACGGAACCCTTCGTGCACGAGTCCGAGTCGCACTTGGCCAGTTGGTTTCTATATTTCTCCGGGTTTATTGTAAAAACTCTAGTATTAACTGTTGAAGTCAAAGATAAGTTAAGCTGGTAAAGACCCTAAAGGCTTCACAGTTGCGGACCTTAGCCTGTTCGAGTAAATTGTTCCACAATATGCATATTTATACAATTTTTCTGCATTTATTTGCTGCGAGCGTCAGAAGGGGTCGGTAATGTCAGTAATATCAGAAGTCCCCAAGCCACACAAATGTCAGTGTCGTGATAATTGGCGTAACGAGCGCGATCCGTCGCGGTGTGTCGCGGGCGACCAAAATGTCACATAGACGACAATTTGTACGTTCACCCTATTTATAAGGCACGTTATGTTTCGATTGTTGAATTTAAAAGGACAGAATTACTCCGACATTATACTTTCTATGTTAATCAATGGTTTTTCTGTTTCTATTATTTCGAATACTATTCAGATTTATTTAAATTAAAAAAAAGGCCAGCGCACAAATCATTAGCGCCGGAACTGGGTACATTTTAAAATAGTTTACTTGTAAAACTGTTGGTGTTGGTATCAATTTATCAAAGAGATGCTTGCCAAGAGTTTAAATTGCGCAAATCTCTGTCAAGTCAAGCAAGCAAGATACTGCTTGCTCCAATGGGCTAGGCTGGTGTTGTCTTTGATGAGCTTATCTTACTTTACAGTAAGTTAATCTTGAATATGTTACCTACCTCAGAAGTGAAGAGACATGAGAATAAAATACTTCACGTTTCAGAATAATAACCCCAAAAACGCATTATCTTTTACGCCAGAACCACTTTATACCGATTAAAAAGAGATAACTTCAGCTTTTATTTCAGTTACAGCTACCGTCACTATGAAAAAGAAAGATTGTTATCAGTTTCGGTATGTGCTCTGTAAAATCACAACATTTTTTTTTTATTGTTACAGTAGAAGAGAAGATAGATAAGTAAGTTAACGTTTGTTAGGGATGTGAATTGATGACACATCATCATATCAACTATGTTGATGCAGCTGAATACCAGTAGTACGTAGTATTACTTAGTAATTTTATATGAAGCCACTACCAATCAAACTTCCACAAACCAGTTACTTGGTGAAGATCGTATCACATCATGCTTGCATTTCAAAAAGGCCAACCCACAATTTCTGCATTAAATTAAATCAAAATTATATTCTCATCTATGATAAACACGGTATAAAGTTACACGACGTCATAATGCAGTATATGACTGGAAATCTGTGCTACACATTGTACGAGAAGACAGGTCACAACTATGGACAATACCCCTCACACAATGGGCGCCACTGACATCTGTATCAGATAATATGACACGCGATTCGCAACTAATAATACATTAAACCACACATTTACTAGCATTACAGTCTTAATAAACTACTTAATAAGGTATAAATTACAATGTGCCAAGTGAATTTAATTTTTTGGTAATGGCAACATTGACAGTGTCGCGATATGCATGGAGAGGGAAGTGCATACGCGGATTCTGTGCATTCATTCCGCTCGGTTGAGAATGATTGGATTACAGGGTTTTTTTCGTGAACTGGTATCAAATGAGTAGTTAATATGATGATATTAATACTTGTATGCCATTATCATCGCCAAAATCTGGGCCGATTAAAATTAGATCGCCATCGACATCTAAGCTAAGTAGATGAAGTACGGTTAAGAAATCCATACAAGACATTTAGGTTAGTACGTATATTTATGTAAAAACTAGGAGACTAATTAAAATGTTTGTTAAAATATCTTTATCACTTTACGGACGTCATGCTTCTCTTGTTATTTTTAGGAAGTCTTAACCAAAATAATCAGAAACGCATAGTTTTGTAGTAAAGAGTGCGACATATTGAAATACATATTTCGATTGCGTGTAAAAATGTTTCACAATGACATTGTATAGGCATGGCGACGAGAATTACCAAAATAGACAGAAAAAAGCAAAGTTCGAGTAAGCCACTCGAGAAAATGGGAAAAATTAAAAAGTAATAAAAACACAAATGAGGTGCTTTCAATCATCCCTCTGACAACATTGTCGTGTGAAGGCGGTAGGGAGGTGAGGGCTAGGGAGGGGGGGGAGTGACGTCACATGAGATTAAAAAGTTTGACGGGCTCTCCCACGGAAATTAGCATTTTGCCCGTGGGCTTCATTTGCATACTGTCCGATCTAATTTTTATCTTTTGTTGTTATTAATACCAAAGGGAATATGCATGTGAAGAGCTTCACTAATTGAGTTTTGACTTTGACAGTTTTTATTCAATTAAAACTAGTTTTACTCCAGAAACAAACAAAAAATGTACCTTACAAACAGCATATTAAAAATAATAAACGAAAAAAATATGGTGCCAACCACGTCAAAGCGGTCAAAGTAACAAAAAATAATTGGAACCGTAGCGTAGGTTCTCTATTCTCGTTTCCTTTGTTTTAACCAACGCAGTGGCGGGCAAAAATATTTAAATAATTATTTTGTAGACATATTGCTATTTTTAATGTACCTATGTAATACACTTGCTTTATTATTATTATTATGGCGATTAGAGACGATATACAAATCTAATCAATGAAAACCAGCAAATTTAGAGTAAAATACGCATCTTTTTTTCCCGTATCAAAGTCTTTTCAATTCCTGTTACATTATGCAGACAAAAATTGAAAAGCCTAATTGTAAAATGAGAAGCAGCGTCGGAACCATTGTCGACGAGGACAAAAAATATGGAAAAAGTTCCCCGGGGACTTCAGGAAATAAGTAGAAAAGTCGCTGCTTCATTTTAAACGTGTCTTCACTTTTTCCCCTTCTGTCTTTGACAAAAGAATTTTTGAAGAAGATATCGAGTTTCACGGACAAACATTGATTGTTGATACAATTTTGAGAGTAAACTTTTTGTGAACTAAGTACTTTCATGTAGTCGATAAGTATTCCGCTCTGAAGATTGCTATGATATTTAGCATTTTAGAAACATCATTTTGCAAATGGAATTTCGTCAACATGCTTAAATGGCCTATTCAGTCTTGAACTCAAACTAAGGTGTGCCAACTTATTGTACTAACTAATGACCCAACGGTCAATGTTTTAACAATCAAAACGGCAATCATTACAATTGCCATAACTCACACACCAATTAACATCAATCAAATTCCTTTTCTCATAAAAACCCACACTATTCAATTCCCCAACCCTGTAATCGAACCTCGACCGACCGTCGACCGCTCTCTAACCGCGAGACCACGGGGCTCGCCACAGCTGTCACTTAATAATTTAATTGTGCATTTCCCCCCTTTTTCACGGCGGCGAGCGCTTGCAGTCTCTATTATTATCGAAGCTTTGTGTAGGTGGAATTTTTTTGCTGCGTGAATATTTGATAGCGGCGTTCTGATTTTTTGTTTCTCTGTGTTCCGATTTAGTTTTATTATGATGATTGATACAATAATAAATTTATTGGAACGCAAAAAACTCTGTGTTCGATAACTACTGCATTCTGCACTCCTTCAAAAACGTTGGCATCAAGATAAACACTGTATGATGCTTCCTAATATCTCATTTTCTCCGACGTTAAACCTTATGAATTTATGTGGTTGTCGCTTTTTCGTCTCATCGACTTTCAAATCACAACGATGCTAAAGAAGTTTTCAGTTCAAAATATAGATAAATGTTTTGCGCACTGACTTAATAAACCAGAAACACAGGCCATCGTCTATCTATCTGTGGTTCGATCCGTGCAGGCGTTATTTTGGTCTTTCCTCGTTTTATACAGTTATTTTATTATAATAATTACCTTTTCTTTATAGGTTTAGTAGCTATAGACGTTAATCAATCTCAGAGTAGGATAATTTTTCTTAGTCTCGAACACCAATACTCATAATCACTAATTGATTTGGTCTAGGTAACGTAACCTACAACTGTTGAAATTTTCAGAAGTTAAGTTTCAGAACGCATTCTAAACCTAACTAAATGTTACCGATTTGTGCACTAACACTTGATTGTTACTAATTTAATTATGAAGTGCTAATTGTGATAATCCTAAAGTTTTCAATGGGAACTTTTCAAACTGATTAAGACACCAAGAAATGAGTTGGATAGCACACGGATTATTTTCTTTCACGGGAAAACCGGAACCGATTAAGGTGATTGCGTCAGAACAGCCCGCGAAATTCAAATTTTCTTACGTTTTTTGTAATTTGCGGGTCATTGTCAGGTTGTATGTTGATGAAAAATGAGTCGCGCTAGTAACACGCATGTAGTTACAGAATCACAATCAATACGTTAATTTAATCCTATTGAATGACTTTTTCATGAAATATTCATTGAATAGGATTACATGAACTTATAGGGTTGTATTGATGATTTTCACGATTGTAATTCTGTAACTACATACGTGTTACTGGCGCGACTCAATTTTTATCAACAAACAACCTAACACTGATCTGCATTTTGCAAAAAACGTAAGAAAACTTGAATTTCATGGGCTACCCTGATGCAACCACCTTAAATAATTATACACAAGGTGGCAGGAACACCGACACTAAAATGGTTACCACGTATTCCGTACCTACATCATTCTGACCCCATAGAAATTTTTCATCGGTAATTTAAAACAAAATCTGCTGTTCCGTTCGTATATTTCTAAAAAAAGGTTGGTCCTTTGTCAATAGGGATGATTCCTGAGTAAAAAAGATATCGCGTCAGTTAGATTATCGGAAAATATTGGATACGTACTTTGTGTTTTATTAAATCAATAAAAATTGTCGAAGACAAAACGCATCAAATAATCGAAGTGGGGGCTTGTGACGTCACTTTCCAGTACAAAGTGTACCAAAATGTTACGTCACACGTTTACGTGAAAAAAGAAAAATTCGAGTCAAATATTTTTTGGAATTTATTGTACGGACTAATTTGATTTTTTTATTATCTACCCTATTGCTGGTGGTACTTACCACAAGTTTTCTGAAAGAAGTTTTGATTTGTATTTACTATCTCTTGAGAGTGAAAATGTTTAATTTGTAGGTAGTAAGTAACTATTTCTTTCAGGAAAATTATTAAGTAAGTATCTACCTAGACTTATTTTCAATAAATTACTACGCTTTCCACATACGAACTCGTAGTAGTTTGTTTGAGGAAATGTTAATTTTCTCTGTTTATGAAAATTACGAATAAAAAGTTCGTAAAAAGAAAAAAATCAACACCTGGACATTTTAAAAGCAAAACAAATAAATAACATACACACCTATTTCCAGTTCCACCAGCTCCTCGTACACACGTAAACTAAAATAGAGTAACAGACAATTCAACGGTGCGTTCTCTTCGACGTCTCAGTGCATACTGGCAGCAAATCCAGGACTTCGCGTAAGCCGCCCAGCAGTGTAGGCGGGGCCACGGCTGGGCGGGACTGGAAACCCGCAAATCAGCTTCGTTTCTATTTCTTTTCTTCCCATGCCAAGAAGCTTTGGTCAGCTGTAAGTGGGCAATGTAGATGGTAGTTACCGCGTTCTTAAGTTGCGGAGTAAGTACGTACGATACGTACGATACTATGGTTATTCGGTATGTAAAATGGGATGATAGAATGAGATAAGTTGATCTCTTTACTTATATTTTAGTGAGAAATTGTGATTCCGAATTTTGTAAAATAATAAACCAACGACCAGTGGCCCACATTAGCCCTGGATCGAAACAACTGGAAGTCATGGGAAGAGGCCTTTGCCCAGCAGTGGGATAACGCAGGCTACCAGTATCAGTATCTGGGGATACCTTTTGGTTATGGACGAATTGAAGATTTGGTTGGATTTTTACGTTTTTCTTTATGAAAAAAAAAATTTTGGATACCTGTTCCTATCGTTGCATGCACGATGCTTTCGAACTTAACATTGCTCGCTACTTTCCGGTTAGCTACGATTTTTCACAAAAATAAAATTCTTTTCTCCAGCAATTATTCCATAATAGCTGAAAAACATATAAATTGGAGCATTTTGCTTTGTGATAAATCTTGAGGAACGGTATTTTAGTTATTAAATTTGAAATTATTGCTGGATCACCACCCATACCTTGTCGATGATCCACACATTCGCACGAAGCGAATTATTTGATTTTAATTAATTGAGAAGAGTAACAGAATTTAATATTAATGCACATAAGTGTATCCTCTTTTGCAAATCTCGCAATCAAAATTAGGCTTGCTGTAAGAAAACCCAATTCTAAGCTCGCCATTGTAATAAAGCTATACTGTTGCAATTTGTATGTATATTTTTAATTTTGCACATAAATTAAAAATATACATAATGAATAAGAATAAGCGCTTTCTTTTCATTTCTTTTTTCTTTTATTATGCGCACAGCCAAGAAATGGAATTCCCTGCCTGTGTCGGTGTTCCCATGTTTATATGACCCCAATCTTTTTAAGTCGCGAGTTAATAGCCTTCTTTGAGTTAGTTTGTTCCGTCGCCTCGTCGACTTCATCTCTGTCCTCAGGACAAGATTGAGATCATCATCATCATCATCATCAGCCCATAATGTTCCCACTGCTGGGACACAGGCCTCCTCTCTATGAGAGGGAATGGGCTATATTCCACCACGCGGGCCCAGTGCGAATTGAGATAAAAAAAAAAATCCTTGTCCATGTACCTGCTCCAAAACTGTAGGTCAACAAGGGGCTGACCACAAAACGTACAGGCTAGAGAATAAAGGTTGAACCGCAACATAATTATTCTTAACGCATTCCTGACACGCATGACGCAGCGGTCATTATCTGCTTAGCTTTTTCCTAAACTATGATAGGGTCGGCTACCATGCAGTCTAACCGGATGCAGCTGAATACAGTATTTTACCTGTAGCGACTGTCTATTTGACCTCCACAACCCAAATAGTACTGGATAATACGTTACTGACTGCCTCGTTGGTCTGCTGAGCATGAGGTGCTGGGTTCGATTCTCGGGTCGGGCAAAGTGATATTGGGTTTTTTCATCAGGAATTAATCAACAGCAATTATGGAGTCTGGATTTGTGCCCGGTTGATGGCAATAGGCTCGCCCCCTATGACATGGGACTTAAAAACATAACTGGCGAAATGTGGGTGTACTATTAGGTAAACTTCTCCCTTACCCTTCGGAGATTACAGGCGTGATGTTATGTTATGTAATACGTTACCTTTTGGTAAGACTGGTTGTCAGACTTTCGGGCTTTTGACTATGTAAGTAAAGAATCTAACAATCCTCTGTTGCCCTGAACTGTAGATCCTCAGAAAGCACATTAAACCGTTGGTCTCAGCTAATATCCACAGATCTTTCGCCATAGTTACGGGAAGTCTGAATATTTACCGCCAGTCTTACCGAAGGGTATCGTGTAGTTGTTGACATCAGGTAGACGGTTGGCGTATTAACATACAGACATGCCCAGAAACATACACATAGAACATAAACATAAACAACATAGGTAGGTACTGGTATTCAGCTGCATCCGGTTAGCGTCAAGCGGAAACCTCCTCCTCATTTCTCGGCTGGTCGACTGCACGGCCGTAGGCTTTAGTAGGCAGCCTGAAGGAATGAGCAAAAAGAACCAAAGTTACCTAATAAGGGGTTCCCGACAACCCAACCAAATCCCAGACTAGGGTACGAACCATATCTAGGAATTTCCTGGTCAGGTATTGTCCCGGTCTACAGAATGTCAATAGGCTACGTGCCTGAAGACGAATGCAGAGCAAAACTCACATCACTTTGCATGATTGCATTTAAAGTTTTCTTAGGCGCAATCGGCCGGCCGAAGGGTTAGGCAGAGTGGTGATGTGACATGTGAAGTGTGTCTCTATTTAAGATTGAGTACCTGGATGACCGAGCCTGACTGGATTTTCTTTGACGTTTTCTAGGAATGAAACCTAGCTAGACCGATTTATCGCCCCCGAAACCCTCTGCATACTAAATTTCATGAAAATCTTTGGAGCCGTTCCCGAGATTCAGATTATATATATAAAACAAAAGTACCATTATTTACACTGTGTTACAAATTTTGATGTATTTGGTGCTTTAATTTTAATTTTGTGTGTGTGACTAGGCTATTGCATTAGGTTAAAGACCTGTAATGATAGTTTAAGGCATTTAAATAAATAAATAAATATATACAAGAATTGCTCGTCTAAGGTATTAGATAGATAGATTAATCTAGACTTTCATAAAAGAAAAGGTATGAAGGAAATTATCGGCAGTTTGAGTAAACTTACGCCGCAACACACCAATTAGCCTCGGTTTTCACTAAATAGTTCACGGTACCTTGGTCCTTCAGTTAAGTGGACCCAGTTGCGGACCAAATTTTGGACATGGCCACCTCGTGGCCCCACGCTCAGCAGTCAGAGTCACGCTTGCAACCACGAAACCAGAAGGCAGTGAAAGCCATAACAGAATGCTTGACGGTGTGCACTGGCACTAAATTCCCGTGCGCACTACCAGTTTCATCAGGATACATACCCCGCCTTGATAGTGACGTCAGCAGTAGCAAGCCCAGTGCATGGCCCCTGTTCGCATAATAGGCACCTGCCAAGATTACACAGCTTAGCCAGTCAGACAGACCACAAAGTAACAAGTTACGTCTTATGAGTCTGCCCAATTATTATTCTTTTATAAATCTCTTCTTTCCCTCTGTAAAGAACTTCCATAATATGACTGTTCGTCTTTTTCCTTCGAGTCGCTGGCACTAGGTACAGTATTTTCCAAAACTTCGCCATTCGTCCGTAGCGTCGGTTGCAGCGCTGAGGTCACTTTGAGTGCATGTTTCAGCTCACGGAGAAAAGCATTGGAAGTAAAACATAGTTGGTTACACAACTCCACTTCCACCTTCAGCTCCAGCGTCCAGATAGCTTATAAATGAATCCATTCCGTCTCGCCAGCGTTCGAAGCAATAATTAGTTTGTTTTTTTATTAGTACTAGCTTCGATATATAAATGGCGATATCCGTACTTCCATACTATTATTTTAAATTCGAAATTAGCTCTGTCTGTCTTTTAACTTTTTCATGTGAGTGTGAAGTTGCTGAATGGATTTCATGGCATTTGGCGCGCGTAGACCCATGACTTAGATTAGGACATAAAATAGGCACTTGTTTTAATACAGGTAGGTAAGTAGAACAGTACCACAACGTGATAACGTTTCCGTGGGATATCCCGACGTCCTCGCGGGCGAAACCTTTGGCAAATCTACCAATGCATGAGGTATAACACCCAAGGCTATAAAGTACTGAATTGTCTAGATATACAATTCAGTACTTTATAACCCAGCTACCCAAGGTATACATAAAGGTAAGGTACCAAAGGTACGAATATATAAAATAACTATATACAGGGTGTAAACAGACTCTTCACGAAGCCGTCAACCAAGCATTATGTACATGAAACGATATAAATAAGTTTACGCAAAAATTTGTGCTGGGAAACGACTTTTTTTTTGGGCTGAAAAATCACGTTTTTCAGTAGGACTCAATGTAACGCACTCAAAACATTGTGCTGATGGATATATTGAATAGTAAGGGGGTCCTGGAGGTGTTTAAAGTAAAAATCTTACATTAAAAATATGTATTTAAAAAAAAAACTTGTGAAAAAGTTGGAACTTTGACCCCCAATAGTAATTAGAAGTTTCCAGGTATGGTCTTGAACATAAAAATGATCGCAATGACGGGGAGAACAAGTGCCTTTCGGCTTCGTTAAGAGTCTGTTTACACCCTTTATTGCCCTGCAGATATTGAATAAGTTCGTTGCAGTTAGTATGTATGGCAAGGCCAGTGAATAAAAATATATAACTAACTAAAAATGTATCACATTGAACAAAAAAACAGAGAATTATATTTTAATACCTTTAGCATAATGCTGTAGTCAGAGCCCTCTATTGCCCTATTAAAGTTACCTTATGTAATAATAGACAACGAGAAGGTTCCGTTTCGATGCGTCACATTCACTTCCCGCTGTGTGAACACCGCTGTGTAAAATTAGAACGCGCGTAATCAATAAGTTCGTGAAAGATTCCGTTCGTCGCAGATGGCGACACTATGCAATTCTGCGCAGCCATGTCAACTACATTTAATGAAAGAAAAATATATTAAGTCACAAAATAACAGTTTTATATTCCTTATCGAGCTAATTATTATATAGCTATAAGTAAGTGCCGAGAATATTTTTTTTGTGTGAAAAAAAAATTTGGTGGTAATCATTATGACTTCATAACAGTACTCGACCAAAGCGTCTAACAAGCTTCGCGTTTCGTATTGAGGCCGCCGCTGTACACCGCCATCTTACGTCCACCGTGTCAACTTGTGTTGAATTTGGTGCAGTAATTTTGTGTTTGATTGTGACGAGAGCAAGTTAACAAAATACGAACTATTCTGTGTCGCCGATATCGGTAAGTTCCATGAATAAAACACTTCAATATGTGGCGGAAAATTCAAGTGAAATTATGAATGTGAAACGCGATGGTAAAACTGGGTGTATAGCATCATTCCGATCAAACTAACAATGTTAATATGATGTCAAACTTTTTCTGGATCAATAGTTGCCGCATTTAATCGCGCGTTAATTTGTTGTTGCTTATTTCTAATGGCGATGAACTTCTGTTTCAGCACCCGGTATGCTGCTTACATAGTCTGTATTATGGCCAGATAAACCGCAAAAATGTCCGACGTAAAGCAAGTGAAAGTTGACAACTGGGGAATTTATTTCCTCCAAAGGCTGAAGCACTTTTTCAACCGGACGGATTACTGTGACCTGACGCTGCAGTTTCAAGACAATGCCCAGCTGAAAGTACACCGACTAGTGCTCAGTGCGTGCACCGAGTACTTCGAACTCCTGGAACGAACATGTGAAATGTATGAAGACTGTCTCGTGATGCCGGACGACTTGCAGGCGGATGTTGTCGTGCCGATTGTGAACTTCATGTACACGGGACATTTAGAATTCAAGATGGATTTACTAGAACGATTGTATCAAACATCTCAAATTCTCAATATGCCAGTGTTAACTAAACTCCTCGAGTCACATCGCAACTTGGCGCCAAAAGCACCTGCGCACAGTTATAGCGGTATCAAAAAGGTTATTAAGCCAAGTGTCCAAAGTGAACCCAAAACTGTGAAGACGATCATCCCTTCTGCAGGCTCTAGTAATAAACGCTCCTACAGCAAAGCGTTTGACACTAATATAGTATACAGAGATAAAAAGACTTATCAAACGGTTGCTAAAACTGAAAATGTCAATAACAGTGCATATCGTCCTCCATCTCCAATATCAAAAGACCCTTTTACTTCTCAAAAACTGGTCATAGGTGAACCACGTCCTACAAGATATGAAGTGCCAGAAGAACTAGATACTGAAAATATATTCGACAACTCATTCTGTAGTATATCATATACTTCTCAGCCATTAATGGTCCATCCTGATACGGTCAAACGCTATAAAGCTAAACGAAGCAATGTATTCAGTGAAGCATCAGGCTCAAAGAAAAGGTCTGGTTTGTCAACAATTGATATTGTTGAATGTAAAAGGATATCATCATCTAAGCCAGATTTATTTGATGACAACAATACTGACCATCATTTCAATGAAGAGGCTGATTTGTTTAATACATCCTTCAACAATGAGAAGGATACAAACCAGCTTTTTGATCAGATCTTGGATGCTAATGATGGAAATGGTGGTCCTAAAGTTACAATAGAAACTAAGGACAGTAAAGCTGCTTCTAACCTGGACCATGCAAGGATAATAAGTGAAGTCTTAAAGAAATATCCCCATTTAGTTAAAAGCAATAAAAACATAAAATTGAAGATTCTTGATCCTGTACCCAGTAAAGGTCGAAGACAGCAGAAACAAGCTGCACCTCCTGCATACATAGAGGATAAACCACCGATAAAATTAAAAAACGAAGAAGATGATTTTACTTATGAAACAGATGTTATTGATTCTAAGCAAGCAGCAAAACTTATTGCAATGGGTGCTGATAATACTAAAGGTCCTTGGATATGTTTAATATGTGGCACACCGGGAAAAGCTCTACATTTCAATTCATATTTTAAATTCCGCCGTCATTTAGTTGAAGTGCACAATGAGAAACCAGTGGTTAACATATGTGAATACTGTGGCCTTAGATCTTTGAAGCGAAACTATCTAATGCACCACCTTTATTCACAACATGGTGTACAACCACCACCACAGTATCACTTCCCAAAATGTAACAGGTGTTCTTATATTGCATTAACTGATGCGCTGCTTACAAAACACAAAATGAGCCATAAAGATGTAAAGAACTTCCGCTGTAATGTATGTTCTTCAGCATTTGCTTCCTCTAGTCAACTACTACAACATATACAAAATACAGGACACAAGTACAGTTCTGAAAAGAAAAATAATTTGCAATGCCCCTATTGCATGAAAGTGTTCTTGCGAGAGATGAACCTTTATTCACACATTAAAACTCATCACAAACAAGAAGCAAAGACTGACTGCATCATTGAAGATTCAGATGATGAAAAGGAAGTTGTAGTTGAAAGGCCAAGAGCCACTACTGCTACTACTAGACCTGCAGTCAAGTTTGAACCTAGTACAAGCTATGACAATGAGTATACAGAGATGGATTCACAGTATCCAGTCCTGCAGAGATCATCAGTTGAAAAACAAATTCCAGCTAGAAGACAACATAATGTTATCTCCAATGCGAAGCAAAAGATTTTAAATCCTGGCTTTGGTACTCCAAAACCAGCACTAAAAGCCAAACCCAGTAAAAATATCAAACAGACTCAATCTGTACACAATGATTATTTCCAGGATATAAAAATTCCAATGGAGCCGTTGTCCAATAATCAGGAAGAAGAAATTGTACTAATAGACAACAATGAATATATCATGAAAGATCATCAACTTATTCCTAGAAAGCGGAAGCCAAATAACAGGAACTACATGATTTCAGATATAGTTGAACCTAATTCCTTAGAGACAATTGAACCTACTACGTCTGTGGAATACACTCATGTCCAAAATACAAACATTGAAGAAAATGTTCAGCAACAATCCAGTATGGTTATAAAGAAATCGGCAAACCTAAATCAACCAATACAAATTGTGGTATCAAATGAAGAAGAATACAAGGCTTTGATGGCTTCTAACCATCCCATTATATTTGATGACGGGGGTGCAAACAAGACCCTGACTGTATTGAGTACACCACACCACAGTCAGGCATTAGAGACTACTGCTATAGACTTAGATAATACACAAGGTAATGAGATGATGATTCTACCAAATGAATATCCTATGAATGTCACTGAAGGTGTAGCTACTGAAAATTCTAACATTGTAGTTGTATACAGTCACCCTGTAGATGACCAAAACAAGCAATTCCAAATTATAACTACAGGAGGTTTAGGAGCACAATTTGTGCAGTCTTCTGCAATTATAACACAAAACTATGAAACTGTGACTACCTCAACATCAGTAATGAATACACATTGTATAGAAACAACAGGCGAACAAACTTGGCAAAATAATCTCCAAAGTTTAGATGGTCAACAAATACAGTTACCGCCACATACAGTTATGCTGGATTCTAATCATGTTGTAACTGGGCCAATTTATAGTGCAACAGGTAATCTAGATGAACTTCCACAGGTACATTTAGTACCTGAACCTCAGAGAAGGGTATCTCAAGGAACTGATGTTACAATAAATCAACCAGATGTAACAATTGATCAAATAAATCAAGTGGGTGAACAAGAGATTGTAGAAGATAATGTCTCAGGCATGAGTTTAATGGAAAATGAAACAACTACTTCAATTGTAAATGAAACTGTTGAAACTCATACTCAAGATAAATCAATGCCTGACATCCAAACTAACCACGGAAACTTTGTTGAACAAATGGAAATGGAAAATATTCTAGAGCAACCACTAGCTTCAGAACATGTAATGGAACAACCAATGAGAACAGAAAATGAACTAGGACACGCAATGGAATCAGAAATTGAGCAACAGTCAATTCAAACACAAAATCCATTAGAACAACCAAGGGAAACAGAAAATGAAATAGACCAACCAATTATAACAGAATATGTTGTAGAACAACCTTTAGTAACAGTAAATGTTATGGAACAACCACAGGAAAATGAAACAGACCAAACTACTATTAATATGATGGAACAATCGGTAGAAACGAGAAATATAATAGATTCAGTCCAAACGGAAAACATGATACAACAACATCTGGAAACTAGACATGTACTGGAACAACCAATCGAAACCGAAACTCCTATGGAACAGCCAGTGGAGTTGGAAAACATAGAACAACCAGCAGAATTCGAAAATGTAAGTGGACAACCAGTTGAAAGTGAAAATGTAACAGAACAACCAATTGAAACAGAATGTTTAACGGAAACATCTCTTGTCCAAAACATAGACAACCATCAACAACACACTGTTGACTCCGTAACTATTAACAGTTTCTCTGAATTTAATAAACCCGAAAATGACACATCAAAAGGCCAACAACCAGAACTCATGGAATCACAAGCATATGATGATATAGTTGAAATAAACCAAACCAATAGTGATGTACCTGTATGCCCTAAAGTATCTGAAACAAAGGTCAAAGATTTAACTTTAGATTGGTCTGACGATGAATATGATATTGCAGAGGATAGTGATAGAATTACTAATTCTGTTTCAAATGCAGGTTCCCAAAATAAACCTTTGGTTGAAGATACACCAATAGTAGAGGAATCAATTGAAAACATTCAACAAGAAATGCAAAAACAAATGACTGCTCAACTTGAAACAGAGGCAGCAGAAGCTCAGGCGGTAGCTGAAGAGGAATCACAGGCAGCAGCAGAAGCTGACGCACAGGCGGCAGCAGAAGCTGACGCACAGGCGGCAGCAGAAGCTGACGCACACGCGGCCGCAGAAGCTGAAGCACAGGCGGCAGTAGATGCTGAAGCACAGGCGGCAGCAGATGCTGAAGCGCAGGCGGCAGCAGATGCTGAAGCGCAGGCGGCAGCAGATGCTGAAGCGCAGGCGGCAGCAGAAGCACAGGCGGCAGCGGAAGTAGAGGGCGCTGTAGATGTCGAAACCGAAGAAAGTGCTATATCTTCACAAGAAGAAGACTCGTCAAGCCAGGAAATGCAACTGCCTCCATTGATTGATTCACCCATCCATACTGCTGTACCAAATCCAATTGTACAACAGAAATTATCATCACTGCTAAATGATTGGGAGGATAATGATTCCCAGGAGGAAATGATTTCTGTCAATGAAGATGCTGTTGAGCCCACAGAAGAGTCAATGAAAGATTTTAGTTGTTCCCCAGAAAAAGTCCCAAAAAACGACAATATCAAAAGCTTGGTTAGTGACTGGGATGATGATGAGGAAGAAACTAAAGAATGAATAACAAACACATTCTGATAAATCTAGATTGTACTACGTCGATAATCATGAGATTCTATGGTGACATCTTCAAGTTATATATATTGTCTATCTATACTAATGGCTATATAACCTGCAACAGTTAATATTTAAAATACTTAATTATAAGTAGTACTATTAGATTTTTAAGTATATAGTTTAAGTAAATATTGTCATATTATGTATCATGTAAAAATCAATTAATACTTGGTGGTGTGTAATGTAAAAGCAAATACTTTTTTATATGAATGGCTTTATAAAACAAGACACCAAACGTACTGTTAAAACCTCAATATTTTACTGAGGGATAATTATGGTAAATAGAGGATCAGACTCAAGAGTTTTTAGTTGTGCTGTGGTGCCCTATAGATCCTATCAGAATGCCTTATAAACAACAATAGTACTCAATTCTGTCTTCTATACATTTTCATACAATATACTGTACCATTAAATTATGGAAATGATACTGATTATGTATATACCTATTGAACATAATAAAATAAATGGGTTGATAAATAATTAATATGTTTAATTTGATATTCCTTAAAACAACATCATCATTCCCCAGCCCCTAATCCCGATTTATTTGGGGTTGGGGCAGGTGTCTCTTTAGGAGGAGACCTGTCGCTGCCGGCCGTTGTTCGTTCGATGGTCGGCAGCGCAGAGTCCTGGGACGCAGTGATATCCTTCTGCGAAACTGTCATGTCGCAGAAGGAAGCTGCGGAAAGGGAGAGGGAGATGACGAGTTCCCTCCCATCCCTCAGCAGGCGCACCGGGCGTCGGCAGAGGGCAGACAACGCCCTCTTCCGGCCCCCCTAAATAGGTCCAGGGGCGACGGATCTGGGGACATCCATCGCCCCCTATCACACTGGACCCGAGACGGCGGCGCGTCGTGTTCCACGCGCGCCTCTCACAGACGTAACGGGGGGAGTATCACATCTCACTCCCCCCCGAGACGAGGCCCGCGGGTCAAGCGGGCCGGCACTAGTCTGGGGCAGCGGAAGTCGCATTAGATCCCGTTGCCCCCCGACGCAAGTGTGCGAGGGAACACCAGTGTGGTTTTAGTCAGTACGAGTCTGACAGACCCCTCCGCTCTCCCCAGGGCGGAGGACATCCATAGAGGACTTCCACATCGAGAATAAAAAAAAAAAAAAAAAGGTGTCTCCTTTCATAAATAAAACAAGATTTCGTAGAAAAATATACTATATTACTAGATTTTAATCAATTTGCAGTTGCTAAAATCAACAGTGGATATAATGATTACAATCACATTTGTAGTGTGCAACATCACATGGCAAAAGTATATATTGGCCTTTCTACTGTATTCATGACATTTATATAGCCCAGGTTAAAAACATGAGGTGATAGGTACTTCAAAAGTTATGTAAAGGCAATATGGGAGAATAAGAGGTTTAACTTAAGTACTTTTATTTATATAGATATAAGATCAAGAAATAAAATACAAAATAAAAAAAATATGGTTAGCACGCATTTCTAAAATGAAATGAGTTTCATATTTCCAATCACTTTATTTCTGTAGGTATAGATACATTATATAATACAGAAATGTTATACTGCTTCCATGGCTAAACATAACATATGCCACTATACAAATCTTAAAAATTAACACTAGTGTGCAAAGGCAAGTAATTTAATTTCTAACATATTCCAGTTTAATATTCAATATATAGCATAGAATAGCTACGGGGGACAACACAATTTAAATGCAGTAGTAGGCTCAATATAAATATTGAAAAATTACACATTTTCTAATGATGATACATGATTATCATTGTTACTATGTCAAATTAATGCTAGTTATGATTTGATAAAACATGAAATACTTTTACAATCATATTACATATTTGGAATAGTAATATTGACTTAACAAATAACTGGGATACAGACAAACATTCAATACAAGCAGAAATACATTCGTTGAGATTACTACATTTACTTGTTATAGTTAGTTTATAAACTTGACAAATTGATTTCACATTAAAAGCTATTTGCAATCTTGTAGACTACTTGCAAGAGTGAAAAACATATCACAATAAACTACATTCTTTCTCTAATTTGAAACACTACCTAGCTATCATCACAAAGAATATCTAAAAACTATGATTTTGTGTTTTGAAACAGTTAATAACGAAAGTGCTTGAAGATTGACCACTCATCTTGATGCTACAATCATTTTATTTAATTTCCATCGTTTATACAGCAAAAAGGTGAACAAGCACAAAAGATATCAAACTGTGCCTTCTTAATCAAATACATAATGATAATTGAAAACAGAACAAAACAGAAGTTAAGATCTGGTAACTATGCACATGCAATACTTATATATTGATTAGAAAATTGTGTCAACTTAAAAATAATAACACAAACATTTTGTTGCAATGAATTTAAAAAAAAGCTAAACAACTGTTCCCCTTGCTTCTCCAGCCAATAAAGGAATCACTAATTGAGAATGTCAATAATTTCATGTTGCAATGCATATAATGACTGAGTTCCATATTACACCAATTCTGTATGCTTAGCACAATGTCAAGTTAACTTCAAAATTTGCCTCTAATGGAATTAATGTATTTACAAAATAAATTACAATATTTACATTAAAATAAAGCATTTAAACTATTTGCCTAATCATTGGATATTGAGACTAACACATATTTGACCATATACGCAAGGCAAACAAAGCCTACCAACACAAACAAATTGGTCATAATATAGTACATGTTGGACTGTTGCTCTGTTATCACTTCACCCTCAGTTGTGTTGGAGTTCTCTGCCTGCAGTATTGCTTCATTCCGCTGCTTTAGTTGCAGCTCAATCTCCTCAACATAATCCGGGAACAACTCACAAAACATTTTGTTTTTAATATTTGTCTCCAAAGATTCCGCCGCCAGGCAACGCTTCTGATAATCAGAAGTTTCAACAGATCCCAATGTCGGTGTCTTCTCTAACATGAAACTTAGTAGTCCAGTGAGAATCGTGGATATTGACCACGCCGGGTTCCATGTATCAGGATGGAAGTCCGTAATGCTAAGGCACAGTCGAGTGTTTGTCTTGAACCGACCATTTGGTGTGATCATATAAATAGATGGTGGTTTGAATGGAAACTCCCTTGGAAATATGATTTTTCCATGATAGTATCCGCCTTCGTATGGACTCTTTTCTGGTCCTTTGACCACGTAATGCCATTCTAAAATATTAGACGGCACTGGTTCCGCCGTTACATATGGAACGGGGTCATTTTTAAGCCTAAGGTAGTCTTGCTTTAGTCGGCTCGTAGCTCCTGTTACTTTGGTTTTTGCCATGACTTAGCACAAAACAACGATCATAAAATACTTTAGTATGCGATTAAAACGAGTTTCACTGCAGTCATCCACTATTAATTCTTTATTAATGTCGGCAATTCCTATTTTTTGATCAAACGAGAATCAATCGCGAATAAATAAAATAATACGTCAAATGATTTGCAATCATACAATACGTCATTCGAATAGAGATGTGTCAAATAGTAACAGATAATGAAAAATCGACTAAGAAGTTGATGACACACAGCCTAACCCACAGCTGGGGTCACAGGCATCCTGTCTGGTTATAAGTGTAATGCCATGGAAACACAGTCCGAGTTAGTTGATGTCATAAATCTTCAGTTTTTAGTTGCAAGACCTATTCACCTATAATATATCTATTGTAAAACGTGCGTCTCAAGTTTTAAATATTTGGGGGGATCAGTCAATATCAATCTAGAAATAATTAACACCTTTCCTGATAACTCACCTCGTATAAACGAAGTTTGAACCATCTACGTAATAAATCTTCGTGACCTAACTACATAGTTAGTCCCAAACCGGTAGATCTTGCGGTTAACTAACCGTTATGTATCTTGTAATTATTCTAGAGGTATATAATTAAAATCAAATCAACAGTTCCTATTTTTTTTATTAAATAACAAATCTTTCTATTTTACATCATCGACAGTCATATTTTAACAAATCCATTAACAATACCTAATCAACGAAACATGATTATAAATAACGTCAACTAATGGTTCTAACATTGGAATCTAATTGAACTAAGCACGGTAATAAGGGTGCTTACACATGTACAGTCTACCGAAACAATGAAAATCACCCTTACTGATATTAAAATAAAGCTTTACCTCAAAAACCACAATGATAATAAGTGTGTCGGTTCAGAGTATGAAAATACACTGTTATAGTCATACGGACCACACCAATATCACATTATGCCGCCGAAGTCAACCTTCATCATTTGCCTAAACTTTACTCAACATGTTGAGGTTGGCTTCCAGTTTAACCGGATGCAGCTGAATACCAGTATGTTACATGGAGCGACTACCTATCATAATAATACGGTAATACGGAACCCCTTAGTAAGACTGGTTGTCAGACTTTTGGGCCACTACCTACCTACTACCTGTAACAACAGTTAAAGGTCTACAAATGACAGCCAGGACCAACGGCTTAACAATTTACTGAGGCACGAAGTAAACTCGGTATGTAATGGGTCACCCATCCACGCACCGAACTATTCAATCACGGCTTAACCTAAAGATCGATCCGAACGACTGTTCACCAACCAAGAGCCCAAGTCACCATGTGCGCGATATCGACCACAACCCAGACGAAACTCGACCACCAGTGACATCTCACCGAACTACACTTAAAAAACGGCCAGCCAGTAGCAACTACCATAATTTCTTGTGCGAAACCTTCACATAAAATGTGCTAAAACCCCTATTTCTCTCTCTCTTTCCTTAGTTCAATATTTTATCTCATCAGATTACATGTTTTTAACTAACGAAAATAAGAGAAGATTTTCAAGTCAACACCATATTGTTTATATGTATGACCGTATGTTATACGCATACAATGTGTCACCTGTGCTAGAGCATAATTATCACAACGCAACTATTCTGTGACCACTGCCACTGCTTGCCCAATAAATATTAATAAATGGGCCCCTATCAATTAATTTAAAAGGCGTTTTATACAGGGACTACTACGACGAAATTTTCGACAATCGTCAGTTATTGCGAAAAAAACTGCGTTTCTATAAATTTTTCATAAAAGCTGTTTCTTTTATAAATTTAAGTAAACAGATTGCGCGTCCTTGCACCATGTTTACTAAATGCAAACGATAACGCAAGTCGATTTTCAGTTTCCTCCCTCAACGAGAGCCCACGCATTACATATACACAAGAACATAGTTGCAAGGGTAATAATTCGTGGTTCCGGTAGCTTCGGCAAAGATCGTGTTTCAAACTGCAATCGATTGATGGAATACGCCCCAACGTATGACGTCAATGCAATTGACACTTCGGGGGTTATTCCTAAACTAAAGTTCAATGTTTAGAGACTGTTGAACAATACATTTTTTATGATTAACGACTGTTGAATCATACATTTTTTAATGTTTTAACGTCTTCGACGCGGCCTTTATGAATAAACCCCTTCAAACTCAGGTAAGTGCATCTTTTAGTAACAGCGTTATCTATTATTTCCTACTAGCTTCGGCCTTATCTATACTAATATCATAAGGCTGAAGAGTATGTTTGAAAAAATCTTTAAGTGTTGGATAGCCTATTTATCGAGGAAGGTTATAGGGCCTATAGCTTTCCTCGATAAATGGGCTATCGATGTTATATAGCCTATAGTATAGGCATATAACATCACATTACGACCAAAAGGAGCGGAGCATCAATGAATAATCACGCAGACGAAGTTACGGGCAACAGCTAGTTCTTTATACTAGATTATTTAGGGACCAGCCAGGGACATTTAGCGACCCTGGAATAGGTTAGAGCTGATCACCACATTTGTCGCAACGAGTCATTAAAACCGAAACGAGGCTAGTGACATATTTTTTCGCTTGTATCGCATGAACTTATAGCTGTTTCGGACTGGCTCAAGTCAATGTAGCGTCGAGAAGTGTTCTCACTCCTTTTTAAGCTGATGATGGCTTCCTGATTCGTTGATACGAATACCAAGCAACCTTTTAGTAGGCTCAACCTGGCTTGATGAATGCTGGGTAAAATGGCATTGTCCAGATTTTTTACCCGACTGCCAAGGAAGGTTAAGTTTTTTGTGTCTTTGTTTCGATAACCCGTAAGTGCCAGTGTAAATTTAGTTATAAAACGAGCAGTGCTAGTAAAATTGAGTAACGCTGTTTATATTTTACAGTAAACAGGTACAGTATAAGTTGTCTATTAACAGTTGTACTAGTGTTTAAGATAACGTTGATCTTAAACAGACCTGTACCACTTATAAGCACGGCGGATCAGCAGCGCCTTGGCTCATTGGCTTTTCGTTTACTAGTTGATCCCGAGGTGATGCCGTCACGATACTTATTTGCGTGTGTTGAAGTGACCTGTTTCATAGAAAGAACGGCCGAACGGTTCCAGAGTTCCGGTTGAAACGCTGCCAAATGATAAGGACGTATTACATGGGTTCAAAGGTTGACTATTACCCTAAAATTCTGAAAACCGGTCTTACCAAGGGGTATAGTATTACCCAGTAACTGGTAAAAGAAGCTTGTGGTTAAATAATGACAGCCGTTCGGGGTCGGTATTCAGGTTAAACCACGTCTGCCCAGGCTGGTCTGTGGATGGGTAACCCATTACATACGGAGTTTCCTCCGTGCCTCGGAAAGCACGTTAAGTTGTTGGTACCGGCTGTCACTTTGAGTCGTTACAGGTAGTCCAAGGCCCAAAAGCCTCACAACCAGTCTTACCAAGGGTTATCTTATGACCCAGTGCTAACTGGGTTGTGATCAGATAGGTAGTCGCTCCATGTAAAATACTGGTATTCAGCTGCCTCCGGTTAGACTGGAAGCCGACCGCAACATAGTTGGGAAAGGCTAGGCAGATGATGATAGGTTGACTAACTCAAGTCTGCGTGAGCATGATGTCATGTACCACAGTTCAGTAGTAAGCTTCGTATCTCGTGGTTCAATTGTTTGAGTAAGTCTTCGTCCGGGCTCTCTTGCTGGACGAGTCGGTCGCGTTGAGATATTAGTTCGTTGATTTTCTCGTTCATTGGATTTTTCGGGGCGTTCCTGTAAGCATACGAGGTTGTGTAAGAACTGTATTTAGGTGAAGTCCAAAAGGAGGGTAATATTCCTCTGATTTTTTGGATTCATATGCGTATTGTATAATTATCACTTGCTTCGGTGAAGGAAAATATCGTGAGGAAACCAGCAAGCCTGAGAGATATTTCTCGATTGCATGTAAAGTCAAGTCAGAGGCCCACGGGCGGCATAAACCCTCTGACACTAGGTTGGGCACTAACCACACGATAAAGTAGATTAAACTACGTTAAAAGTGTATGCATGGATTCGCAAAATAACTAAGATCTTTGCATGCACACTTATTGACCTGAAGTGACATGGCTCAAAAACTAGGTTTTACTCACTTCAAATCGTGAAACATGTCTATTTCGTCGTGAGCATCAGGATCTGAAAAAAAAAAGGTTTTTTTTACAAACTTTATACATGGGACTATCCACACTTGTCGTCTCTGGGTTTGAACTCGTACGTACGCACGGGGCGTTTTCGCGCACGAGATTTTCCACCCTCAGTATTGATACTAACATTGATAAGTAAAAAAGGGCACTTTTTGATTCCAACTCATGACACTGCCGTTGGTCTAACCAACAGCAGTGTCGTGAATTGGAATCAAACAGTGCCAATTGGAATTTCAAATCAATTGGAATTGGAACCAATCCAGTGTGCGACCAAAAATTGTCGTATTAGGGGGTAAGAGTTCCAGGGCTGCGGGACTATTCGAAAGAGATACCGCGGCCCTGGAACACAAAGGTTAAGGAAGGAACATGGATGGGTTTTAGTCAGTACAAGTCTGACACTCCCTTCCGCTCTTCCCAGAGCGGGAGTAGTCATTTGATGATTTCCCATCCGAAACAAAAAGGGGGGGGGGAAAGAGTTTCTTGGTTCTCCGCCAGAATTGGAAACCTTTGTGTAATGTTTTTATAAGGAGTAACTGACTTATCATAGAATGTGTATTGAGAGCAGGCGTGTTCGCGAGTATGTCCACATAAAAGTCATCTTTCAACTTCTTCAAGTCAACAGGAATTTGATTCACGTTGTTTTCTTCTTGTTCGTCCATGGGGTCCAGTCTGGAAGAAAATAAAATGGTTCAGATAAGATAATAATAATCATACCGCTGTCATCCCACGACGTAGACGGAATATATTCTCGGGAAAACAGCTACGCCGTTTGCGGAAAAAGATGGTCGTATTTCATCGCAAGAGCTCCTTCACGAAGAGCTATATCAATAGTTAGTACTATATGTTACAAGAAACTAGCGATCCGCCCGAGCTCAACGGGGCTGCAATCAATTAGATGGCCCTCGCCCGCGGCGCGAGGTGTCTGAGGTACGACCACAGCACCGCGTGGCTTTAGTCAGTGCGAGCCCACGTGACAAACTCCTTCGCCTACCCCAGAGTAGAGGACATTCATGAGAGTTTCCACATGCAAAAAAAAGAGTGCAATCTACTCATGTGACAACATGTCAAAATACCGATATTTTTAAGTTATATCGTGGTTATAAATATGGACAAACTATTCGGAATAAATTGACTAACTTATGATGAAAACCGCATACATTGAATTTAATTTTTTATTGGCTAATTTATAAGATCAACGCGGTCACAGAAACAGGAACGATAAGAGAATTCTACTATGTATTGATAGATTATAGTGATTACCCCATCTCGCCCAGTTCCCTCCGGTCCTGCTGCAGCTGCGTGAGCATCTGCTTGCGCGTGCGCAGCTTCACCAGGTGCAGCTCGCGCACGGCGCGGCCCCACTGCTCCTTGAAGAACGCCTTCGACTGCACCGCGCTGTCCAGCTTCTCTTCCAGGTAGCGCTGGGGATCACAGTCATATGTTATGAGTATTAATGTGGACAGCTATAAGAACCAAGAGACCAAGACGATATGGGTTCAAAGGTGGTGACTCAAGTATGGAAGGAGAAAACATACTACCCCAAACCCAAATAAATTGGGATAAGAGGGATTGTATGACATGTTGTTATAAAACCTTGAAGAAAAAATATGGTTTACCAATTGATTTGGTGATGAATTCAGGGTAACACGGTTTTAAATTTTTCAAGAGTTAGATTATTGTTATTACATCACGCCTGTAATCCCCGTAGGGTTAGGCAGAGGTGTACCTAATAGTACACCCACAGTTATATTTTAAGTCCCATGTAATAGGGGGCGAGCCTATTAAGGAAAAACCCAATACTACTTTGCCCGACCTGGGAATCGAACCCAGAACCTCATGCTCAGCAAATGTATTATTGTTATTCTGGTGAATAAATACGTTGATTTGAGATATTTTTCATTCAAAAGCTTTTTTCTGGTGTTTAGTAAATCACTTCTAAAATACCTGGAAGATGTGAAATAAAAAAAAGGTATAATAGTTTTCTAACAAATTAAAAAATAATACTTACCAATTCTTGTATTAGGCTCGCAGTTTGATCTTTGGTCAAGCCAGAATATCGACTCTCGGATTCCTTTTCAGTGTTCTTTATATTGTTCTGAAATATAAAGTCATAAATAAATACAAATACAAAATCTTTATTTTTTAACCAAAAAGTTTAACATTAGTTGGTGATTGGAGCCTCCTTTTAAGCAAATATGCCTGTGTTAGGAGACTCCGCTCTTCCACAGCAATATACAATTTATTTAGTAACTTACATATAAACATTGTTTGTGTGTGTGTGTATGTGTGTGTGTGTGTATGTGTGTGTGTGTGTGTGTGTGTGTGTGTGTGTGTGTATGTATGTGTGGGTAGGTGTTTGTGTGTGGTCTTCTTTTTGATTTTGTGGACATCTAATTATAGCAAGATTGAGTTGAGTGGAAAAAGTAAAGGGAGGATGGTCTGTAGGTTCAATTATCTACACGGTGCAAGGGTCAGCCCTCCACAAACGGGCAGGATGCATTTTGAATCATGTTCCACCGGATTTTTTCTCCAGAAATGATATTTTTTCATTATTTTTTCAGTTATTATTCCTTTATTTAAGTGAGAAATTACATTCTCAGTACACAGCACTTCATTTATGTAAAAAATACGGCTAAAATCAAAAATCCAACAACGGATGTTGAAATACTCTAACGATCGACGCGTGAAGTCAGCTGTTCACTCACTTCCTGCCTAGCTACAGAGTTTACCGAACTCGTCGCGCTTGCCGTTCGCTACGTTCGCACAGTGATAAGCTATTACTCTTCTAATAGCATTTGACTATTATATTATTTGCAAAATTTATTACAAATATATTGACCTGCAAATATTTATTAATTGTTTCCTACCTTCAGCATTTCCACTTGTTTCTGCAGCTGTTGTATCTTGGCTTCCAACTCTTCGACCTTCATATCTTTCAGCTTGAGCTGATGGTTCATGTCATCCTCCATCTTCTGTGAGGCTTCCCGCAACTCCTGGTATTTGGCAGTGTAGTGGGATTCTAGGGCTTTCTTTGCGTCTAGTAACTGAAATATACGATTTATAAAAATGAAGAGTGCCTAGTTGTCAGTCATTAAAAATGTGGAAATAACTTTTTTTTTTTTTTAATACTTTTCAAGCCTTAACCGATTTAGATGAAACTAGCTGATGCCCGCGGCTTCGCCCGCTTGGATGTCGGTTATCGCGACCAGATGTAATCATGAAATGTTGATTCCGTTCCCGCAACTCATGGGAACCTATTCCAGGGATAAAAAGTAGCCTATGTCTTATCATTTTGTTATATCTCAAAGGGCTCAGGCAGCGTTTTCGTTGAAAGCTCCCAGACGGTAGCAGCATGAAAATCGGTCCAGTAGTTTTTGAGTGCAGTGCGGTAGTTATCGCGAACAGACAGACAGACGCGGCGGAGGACTTTGTTTTATAATATGTAGTGATTTGGCACACCTGTGTGCCTTGAAAAAAACGTTTCTGGCTGTCTATCACCAGGCTGTATCTCATGAACCGTGATAGCTTGACAGTTGAAATTTTCACAGATGATGTATTTGGTGCCGCTATAACAACTAATAGTAAAAAAATATTTTGTATCAATTATTTAATTATTAAAGGAGGCTCCTATACAAGAAACCCGCACCATAAACCGAAAAAAAAAACACATTGCAATTAATACTACTTAACTGCTAAGGCTCATACATACTTTTTTCTCCCTCTCCGTATTCCGGTATCCCCTCAACCGGAAGTCTTCGGTGGCGCGGCTGAGATCCGCCGCCAGGTTGCGACACTGCTCTATGCCCTTGCTCAGCTTGCACTCCAACTCCACTTGCTTCTTCGCCCATTCTTTAGCTAGGAGTTCTAGGTGATATTCTTCTTTGCGTTTTAACTGGAATCATGAAAAAAAAATAAGTGGTAAAATAAGTTCAAGTATCACGTAAGCAGATTTATTGCAATTATTAACCCCCCCCCCTCCCCCTTGTCAGCAAAATTAAGCAAACCTCTTACCCTCCCACCCATGCTTACGTAAACATTGGCACCTGCATTTTTTATGGAATAGGCTTGGAAGTAGGTTTGCCATATGTGTTCAAACCGAAATCGGCTAAATTTAGTAGAAAATCCGAAAAAGTAAAAAAAAAATAGTGCTGACGTGATCACCATCCAGACACCTCCATCCTCCATGTCATCAAAGTGTGTGTGTGTGTACTAGTGCTTACTTAATACTCGAATGGCCCTAAAGTGCTCATAGGAGAGGAGGTCACTGAAATTGCAAAAATTGTAACAGGTATAAGTATGTTTATTTACTAGCAATATTTTCCGGCTTCGATTCCCAGGTCGGGCAAATTGTTATTGGGTTTTTAAATCAGGAATTTCTCCAGTAGCAGCCATTGAGTCTGGATTTGTGCCCAGTTGATGGTAATAGGCTCGCCCCCTATTACGTGGGACTTAAACATAACTGGCGAAATGTGGTTGTAGGTACTACTAGGTACACCTCTGCTTAACCCTGGGATTACAGGCGTAATGTTATGATAATTTAGTTTCCGGAAATATGTCATACACTTTGTAATATGAACCATGCCAAGACGTCCTCACAACTAGGACATATTTACTTTCTCTTTGATTATCAAACTATCACTGACACAAATGCATTTCACTATTATCATAACATGGCTAATGGAAGCTAATATGGAATTCTGTGCTTCTGAATCATCTATACAAATAATATAAAATTGCAGTGTATTTTTGTATCAAAATGACAGCTTTTACTGAATGCATATGAAAGTATATACGGTACTTAATATATCAAAATAATATCTTTTTAAATTTTTGTCTGTCTGTTTGTTCTGGCTAATATCTGAAACGGCTAGACAGATTTTTACGGGAGCTTTCTGACAGATAGTTGATGCTATAAGGAGTAACTAAGACTACTTTTATTTTAGAAAAAGGATAAGGGCTCCGTACAAAAAAATTAAAACCCATAAAATTGTTAACAAAATCGGATTCAAATTGGGAAGTAATATTTTTATAATCTATCTAAAGAGTGTAAACAGACTCTTAACGAAGCCGAAAGGCACTTGTTCTGCCCGTCATTGCGATATATTTTTGTTCTAGACCATACCTGGGAACCTTCTAGTTACGGAGATATTGGGGGTCAAAGTTCCAACTTTTTGGCAAGTTTTTTTTTGAATACATGTTTTTAATGTAAGATTTTTACTTTAACCACCTCCAGGTACCCCTTACTATTCAATCCATCCATCAGCACAATGTTTTGAGTGCGTTACATTGCGTCCTACTGTAAAACGTGATTTCTCAGCCCATAAAAAAAAGTCCTTTCCCAGCACAAATTTTTGGTTGGCGGCTTCCCGAAGAGTCTGTTTACAGCCTGTATCTATCTATCAAATACTTTTAAACGAGCAATTCTTGTAATCTGAATCTCGGAAACGGCTCCAACGATTTTCGCGAAATTTAGAAACTCCATAAAACCCAGCTTTTTATTAACTTACTTGACATTTAAACATTTCTTGCTGTCTTTCTTTCCAGTCCTCGAGCTCGTCGACAAACTTCTGCATTATGGAGTCGCGTTCTACTGCCGGGATAGCCGTGTTCACGTCTGTTAATTGTAATTGTTTTATTTTATTTAGCAGAAACCTGGATCTTTCTTGGAATGGATTGGTCGGAGAAGGCAAATGATAAACAAAATTGGAAAACTGTAATAATAATTTAGCGTGGACGCAAAACCAAAATATGTATGTAAGGATCGTAGCAGGCAGCATTCTGTAGTTTGTAGTTTTAGCGTTTCTCCACGGGTGACCACTGAAAACCAGCGCTGTGATGTGGGCCCACATAGCACAGCATAGCATCACGTTGAGTTCTGTTCACCTGTTTGTCGCACTTACGACGTACAAGCTGTCAAGTTTTTTATTGTTGTTCAGTTCTGTTGTACTCTTAATGTTTTGTTAAGCGATGTATGTTTACTGTTTATTTTTTTTAATTTTGTATGCACGTCATGTCACTGCGACAAATAAATATTTTTTGTTCTTTCTTCTTAGTTTATGTCTACACTTATGGGTAAAAAGCTTAGGTTATGTACAAAACAAGAGTACAAACGAAGACGTATAAACAAAATTAAACCATCATCGTTGTCATCATGTAACTAGCCTGTTCCTAACTACATAATTATGTTGGATTGGCATCCAGTCTAACTGGGTGGAGCTGACTGGTAGACAGCATTTTAGTATTCTACATGGAGAGTCTGCCTATCTGACTAATATGATGCGCCTAGTAAGACTAACCAGTCTTACTAGGCGCATCATATTAGTCAGTGGCCCAAAAGTCTGACGACCAACCGGTTGTCAGACTTTTGGGCCACTGACTACCGGTAACGACTGTCAAAGATGTACAAATGACAGCCGGGACCAACGGCTTAACGTGCTTTCTGAGGCACGGAGGAAACTCAGTATGTAATGGGTGGTCACCCACCCATCCACAGAGAAACCTTGGCAAGCGCTGCTTAACCTTGGAGATTGATTGAGCGGCTGCTGTTATTTAGCCACGAACTCCTCCATAACTAAGGTAAATAAAATAGAACATATTAACCTCTTTCGGTGTATTCTCTTCTTTCGCTATATTCTTTTTTGTTGGTGTTTCCGATGTAGGTATCGCTTTTGCTCGTCTCTCTGTCTTGTAATGGTATTGGTCTGAAATACAGAGTAGGAAAACATTTTTTTTTTTGTATTTTTTGTACAGACGCCAGCACATCAAGCTACTATCATCTGTCAGATTTCTTTAATAGATTTTCGACTTTATTGCTATAAAATTAGGTTCAAGGTTGATTGGGAAAATCTGACAGTTTCGGGTAGCTTGACCTGCTGGCGTCTGTACATAATAATTTTAAAGAGGTAAAGTTTGTAAGTTCGGATGTAGTGTAAACGTAATGTAAATTCTAACAATCTTAAAAATAGAAAGAATACAGTTTTAAGACTATTAATACTAGCTGACCCCTCAAACGTTGTTCTGCCTTAAATAATGGTGAGAAATATACTTTACGACCTATTCTCATAATTAGCAAATATAGACAAAAAAAAATCATAAAAATCGGTCGAGCCGTTTCAGAGGAGTGCGACCACAAACACAGTGACACGAGATTTTTTTATACAAGATTATAAAGAGGTAAAGTTTGGATATTTTTAGTTTGTGGAATGTGAATGTGGTGTGGAAGTTTACCTTCGGAACTACTAATCCGTTACCGAAAAATAAATCGAAACAAACATAAAATAAGTAGTTTATTTCATTGCTAACTAAAATTAACTACGATTTGATATGTTTTAAATACCTCAACGTCCAGCATTAAACATTAACCCAGTTGTAGTCACCTATCCTCCTTGTCTCCTGCCCAGTCCAGCCCGGTCCCGCTCCCGCCCCGCCCGGTGTCGGCGTGACCCTCGCACTGCACCTGCATGTCGGCGGTGGGCGGACGGACGCGGGACGCGAGTAGCTTCTCTTGGCTCAGGGTGAACGAGTCGCACATCTTCTTTATAAGTTCTGTGATTTCATTTGATTGAAGGACTGAGTCGCCGGACGCTGTTTTGTATCTGAAAGTTATGATAGACTAGCGACCCGCCCCGGCTTCGCACGAGTGCAATGTAGATATAAAGTTTCCTCTTAAATTTTATCTATTGCTGAAAACTGCATCAAAACAGCGGGAGCGACTTTGTTTTATACTATTAGATTAAATTAAGGAGACAGGAAACGAACTTAGAAATATGAATGATGAAAATGATCGGAAACAATTATGGATCAGGAAAAGGAGAGGAAGGCCAAAGAAAATATTAGATGACGATTGTGTGACGAATGATGCGAAAGAAAAAACGAGTCTGCTCTAGACCACACGACTGAAGTAAATTTAAACAAATGCCGAACAATCGTCTGTCAAATAAAAAAACGGAACTCTCTCTCTTTTTATCTTCACTAACTTCAACTTCCGTTTGCCTCGTAACGTAACGTATTCACCAGCTTAGTACCCGTAAAGAAGTTTTACTTCAAAAAGGAATAAATGATGCCGTGACGTTTGACAAGGGACAATGGATACCCCAAAATCTTCTCACCTAGCAGTATTGCTTGCAGCCATATTAGTATAAGCCACCCTTCCTACATCCTGCGGCAGATTAGTGCAGCTGCCTGCGCGGTAGTCCAGGACCTGTTCCTGTCGGCCTGCGCTGTCCAGGTGAGTCGCGCTGCGGGCTGTCAGATTGTTGGGCTTCTGGAAATAGTTTGTTAGGTTTGAGTATTATGGAGAGGCTTGCCTATCTCATCCGACAGTCATTACAACAGAATTTCTCCCATTTTCCGAGGTAATGGGGGCTATCGCGCATGAATTCGCCGCTAGAGGCGTTCGTGTAGAGTAAGGTCTTCCGAAATGTCAGATGTCATAGAGTTTTCGCGCGTTGCGTGCTTTTTTATCACGTATTTTAACTAATATTCATGATTCTGGTCTAGATTGTGCCATTCCTGATTAATTATGACTTGAAGATTTTATTTATTTATTTATGTACACACAAAATACTTAACAGGACAAGCAAGCAAGTAAGTAAGTGTGTAAGTAAGTTTTAAGTAGCAAAGGATCATAATTGTTAGTACTTGGAGGTAGAATGATTTACACTAAGTTGATATACGAAATGAAATGAAGTTATTTGTACTTTAAAGTATAAAATAGAATTAATGACCGGACCTTACTCGACAGTGGCGCCATCTGGTGAGTTTCAAAACGATAGCCCCCATTGTAATGATTTGGATTGTTAATGCATCAGCATTAACCATAATTAACCGAATTCCAAAAAGAGAAGGTTCTATGTTCGACGGAATGTTTTTTTTTTAAATCTTGTTCAAGCAAAATTTTGGATGTATGTAACGTTGGATTAGTTAAATAAGTATTTGAAAACTGAATTAATTAGAGATTGTGGTTTGGCTTATTTAGGCAAAACGGGCATGGTGGAAAGTGGGACGCAGAAACTCAGAAACGCCAGCAACTTCAGCAGTCCTGGATAAAGCAATTTTAAAAGTGAATGGTAGTACCTGTGTCTCAGTCTTCGTCCCTGCATATTTTAGACTCATCTCAACATCCACGAAAGGTCGTCTCCCATACTCCACCGCTTGGGTATCGTCGCATCGTAATATAAAACATCGCTCGTGTATTGTCAACGCTCCGTTAGAGTTACAGAATTTGTCTACAAAATGATTTATGTCGTCCGTCGGGATTAACTTGCGGAGATCCATGCTGCAGATTCCTGGAAAGTAAGTAAGGTTATAAAGTCTGGTGACGGCACTACAAATGAAATTCATGCCGCCAAAAGTGTGTGAAACTTTTTGCAGGGAATGCTATTTAAAGGTATTCCATATGCTGCACACATGCATGATATGAAGTGGCAATCTTCATCAATTACTCCCCGTGTGATGGACTGTAATAGCGAGGTGATGTACACCTCGCTACACTTGCACACCTGTAAGTGATAAGTTTATCTTGAGTTCTTTGCATAAAGACCCACAGGTAGTGGGCTGCTGTAATTTCCTGCCGTAAATTGTAAAAAGCCAGTAAGCATGGCGGTATCCATATCAGGGGACGGGGCTGACTACACAATTTAGATATCACCAATGCCACTCATGGAGAAACGACAAAAAATACATATTTTAGCTAATTAAGACTCTTCACGAAGCCATCAGCTGTGGGCTGCTGTAATTTCCTGCCGTAAATTGTAAAAAGCTAGTAAGCATGGCGGTATCCATATCAGGGGACGGGGCTGACTACACAATTTAGATATCATCAATGCCACTCATGGAGAAACGACATAAAATACATATTTTCGCTAGTAAGACTCTTCACGAAGCCATCAGCTAAGCGTTCTGTACATCAAATTAAGTAGCTCTACGCTCATTTATTGCTGGAAAGTGGGAAACGCATTTTTTGGGTGAGAAGTCACGATTCAACGGGCAACACGGGCTCAACGTAACACACTCAAAACATTGTGCTGATAAAAGCATTGAATAAAACAGAGGTCATAGAGGTATTTAAAAAATAAAACTTGTATTAAAGTTTGAACTTTGACCTCCAATATCTCTAAAGGGTGTAAACAGACTCTTAACGAAGCCGAAAAGCACTTGTTGTCCCTGTCATTGCGATAATTTTTTTGTTTTAGAGTTCTAGACCATACCTGGGAATCTTCTAGTTACGGAGATCATCATCTGCCTAGCCTTTTCCCAACTATGTTGGGGTCGGCTTCCAGCCTAACCGGATGCAGCTGAATACCAGTATTTTGCATGGAGCGACTGCCTATCTGACCTCCACAACCCAGTTACTACTGGGAAATACGATACCCCTTGGTAAGACTGGTTGTCAGACTTTTTAGGCCACTGACTACTTTAACGACTGTCAAAGATCTACAAATGACAGCCGGGACCAACGGCTTAACGTGCTTTCCGAGGCACGGAGGAAACTCGGTATGTAATGGGTGGTCACCCATCCACAGACCGACCTAGGCAAGCACGGCTTAACCTAAAGATCGACCCGAGCGGCTGTTATTATTTAGCCACGAGCTCCTAGTTACGGAGATATTGGGGGTCAAAGTACCAACTTTTTCCCCAAGTTTTTTTTAAATACATGTTTTATTGTAAGATTTTAGTTTAAACACCTCCAGGACCCCTTTACTATTCAATCCATCCATCAGCTCAATGTTTTGAGTGCGTTACATTGAGTCCTACTGTTAGACGTGATTTTTCAGCCCAAAAAAAAAGTCGTTTCCCAGCACAAATTTTTGCGTAAAGTTACTTACTTTGATGTACGTAATGCTTGGTTGACGGCTTCGTGAACAGTCTACACCCTGTATAACTATAAGGTATGGTCGTTCTTGTTCGGTTCGTTTCTTGGGTGTGGTTCAGAACAAAAAAAAATCGCAATGACGGGGAGAACAAGTGCCTTTCGGCTTCGTTAAGGGACTTTTTACACCCAATAGATAAACACTACATACCGATATCCTTCTCCCCGGCACAAACCCTGGTGACAAGATGCGGACACTCGGTGAAGTACCTCCCTAGTGCAGCCAGGTCGGACACCAGTCGTAAGGACGTACGCTGATTAAACTGTACGTTATACCCGCCGTTACTGCTTGTGGTTGCAGACATCCTAAAACACATTTTTTAAAAGAAATCATTATTGTGTAATAGGTATTTTCTATTCTTGTATATTACTAGCTTTTGAGCGCGGTTTCGCCCGCATGCAGGTTGGAAATTATCCCAAGGGAATGTCCTTAGCGGAATAAACAGTCTAACGTAACAAAGGTCAACCTATGCGCCAAATTTTAGCGAAATCCGTCCAATATTAAATCGTCGTTTCAGTTTAATCGTATTTTAAAGCGTGGAAAGTCAACGACTTTATTTTAGAATTTATAACTTTACTATGGATTACAGTAACCTACCAGGTTAAGAAAAGATGTCATCTTTTACTGTACTTAAACCTGGACCCAACTATAGCGATTGATAGAAAAGGAAGTAAACAGTACCTAAGTAGTTTTAAACATACATACCTATCAGTCATAATTTCGTGCGTGAAAACAGAATAGCTGACAAAGCAATCTACGTCTCTTGTAGCAATCGGATCTGGCAACAACTAGAAAATATATGGGAATCAATTAATTTCAACATAACATCAGCATCAGCGATATACTGGTCGGGCATTATTTGAATTTATTATATTATTATTTGAGTCTATCGACACGCAAAGAAGAGGACGGAGCGCTAAAGAAGTGGGATGATATGATGGTCACAAATGATATGATCCTGTCCATGTTAGCGTGACGATGGCACATACAGGGTGTAAACAGACTCTTAACGAAGCCGAAAGGCACTTGTTCTCCTCGTCATTGCGATCATTTTTTTGTTCTAGACCATGCCTGGGAACCTTCTAGTTACGGAGATATTGGTGGTCAAAGTTCTAACTTTTTCACAAGTTTTTTTTTTTTAATACATGTTTTTAATGTCAGATTTTACTTAAAACACCTTCAGGACCCTCTTACTATTCAATCCATCCATCAGCACAATGTTTCGAGTGCGTTACATTGAGTCCTACTGTAAAACGTGATTTTGCAGCCCAAAAAAAAAAGTCGTTTCCCAGCACAAATTTTTGCGTAGTTACTTAGTTTGATGTACATAATGCTTGGTTGACGGTTTCGTTAAGAGTCTGTTTACACCCTGTATAAATTGATCAGGCCAAGAATTCGGCTACAAGTTTGGTGTCTTCAGTATTCATTAGCGTCCACCAATTACTGTCATGTAACCGTGTAATTTGCAGGCAATAGGACACACAGGACACGATGATAAAGTGTCCCATCATTGATAGCACACAAATAAAATATATCTTTGTACTTGTGTGATGTAAAAACAAAATAGCTGCGTTCAGCGTTTCTTTACAATGTGCAGTATTTAAAGCAGTGTGAAAATATGATTATCCAAGACTGTTTATAGTGTAATATATTCTGATCCACCCCTTGTTGACTACCTCGTTGGTCTAGTGAACGCAAGCACGACTGCTGAGCAAGAGGTCCTGAGCTCGATTTCCGGGTCGGGCAAAGAGATATTGGGTTTATCCATCAGGAATTTCTCAGTAGCAGCCACGGAGTCTGGAATTGCGCCCGGTTGATGGCAATAGGCTCGCCCCAATTACATGGGACTTAAATATAACTGGCGAAATGTTGGTGTACTATCTAGATACGCCTCTGCCTAACCCTTCGGGGATTACAGGCGTGATGTAATGTTATGTTCAAGTAATACTCTTACCAAATCCACATTCTCAACTGCACCAATAACGAAGCTGAGCACAAACAGCTGCTTGCCTCTCCCCACTTGTATGAGCCCCTCATCACACAGCAGCTTTGGCAGAATATCCGGCGACGATACAGACTTCCTACTTTCTGCTATGTATTCCTCTGCAATAAGGATTATAAATTATTGAATGATAAAAGGGCACAGTGTGTAAAGTTTAGTTTGATGAAATATCTGTGTACTGATTGATACTGTATTCTGCTGAGCATGAGGAGGTATGGGTTCGATTCCCCAGTGGAGCAAGGTTACTGGGCTTTTCCCATTCCATTACGAATTTCCGAGTATAGCCTCGCCCCCTATAACCCTGTCATTTGCAGATCTTTGACAGTCGTTACAAGTAGTCAGTGGCCAGTCTGACAACCAGCCTTACCAAGGAGTATTGTATTACCCAGTATTAACTGGGTTGTGGGGGTCAGATAGGCAGTCGCTCCATGTAGGTTAGACTGGAAGCCGACCCCAACATAGTTGGAAAAAGGCTAAGCAGCTGATAATGAGGCTCGCCCCCTATTACATGAGACTTAAACATAACTGGCGAAATTGTAGGTGAATTATGGTACACCTTTGCCTAAATACGGGCGTGGCTTCATTGAATCTGACAATATCGCTGTTTTGTATTCTATTGGTTAAGAGGTGGTGTACGCAACTCCACGTCTGGGGGGAAAATCGATCATTCCATCCACCCAGTCCCCCGAGGAAGCCCAGCGAAGACTTGGTGTTACGTTCCTATCTTGTATTGTAACTTTTGTCTTAAATCTATAAAAATGTAGTAGACCAATATACGTACTCAGAGTCATCAACATAGTTTTGCCAGAGGGTATATTAGATGCTGAGACGGCAGATGGGTACGCTACCTCATTGCTGTGGAACATACGGAGCTCATTCCTCTGTAATCATAACATAAAATTATTTCCTACAGACGAATATGATATGGAACTTGTTTTCTTGATTTTCCAGGTATGTTAAGAGATAGATCATCACTAGATGCTTGTTTTGTCCAATCTATATGTTGCCGTGCCCTAACCGGGTTTCATGTTGGAACTTACTTACATAAAGGGTCTAAACAGACTCTTAACGAAGCCTAAAGGCACTTGTTCTCCCCGTCATTGCGATCATTTTTTTGTTCTAGACCATACCTGGGAACCTTCTAGTTACGAAGATATTGGGGGTCAAAGTTCCAACTTTTTCACAAATTTTTAAATACATGTAAGATTTTTACTTTAAACACCGCCAGGACTCTCTTACTATTCAATCCCTCCATCAGTACAATATTTTGAGTGCGTTACTTTGAGTCCTACTGTAAAACGTGATTTTTCAGCCCAAATAAAAAAGTTGTTTCCAAACACTAATTTTTGCGTAAAGTTACTTAGTTTGATGTAAAGTTACTCAGTTAGTTTGTGTCTGTTTACACCCTGTATATGTAACAACTAAATTTACACATGAATGCAATAAAGAGTTTGAGTTTAGATAATCAAGACAAGAGATCATCATCATTTGCACACCACTCAACTCGATTCTCAGCAACTCTTAACCAGTATCTACCAGCCAGCCTGCGACAGATCGTCGCTCCACCAACCCTGAGGGCGTCCCACCTTTCTCTTGCCGATTCGCGGTCTCCACTCAAGAATACGTCTACCCCAACGGTCACCGGTTCTACGGCTAAGACAAGAGATATTAGCTTTCAAACCAGGATAGGAGGGCAAAGCCACTCAGATATTCTACAATATTATAAATCTTAAAGGAATTATAAATAGGTAAGAAATTATTACACCAATCTGTTAAGGTGACACTAGTCGACATTTTTTTCCATACAAATTTTGGGAGCGTATTACTCCACTGTTTGACACTGTACATCCAAAGTTAAACATGATATCGTTTTGTCTCATTATTAATTTTGTCTGTGCGGAAACAGAATACTAAAATAATAAGCCATTTAAAAGTTACGAGCTACCAAAGATTCGTTTTTATTGCCAATTTTAACGCAACTTTGGGCGTAAATTAGTAATAAAAGAAGTGTCAAATTTCCAAAACAAAGTCGGTACCGACAAAGCACAATTATCGAAAAATTCAATAAATTTTATTTGTCATTGATTTATGCTGTGGTTTTTTCATAAAACTCGATTTTCCAAAGGCCTTTTCGTATTCTTTTTCGCGCGCCTATACTATGAATTATCGTGCATCTCACTATCGGGCACGATGCCAGGTGAGACAGAGTGCTTTTTGGCCACGCCCACCAGTTAGTTCGAGCCCGCGACTAGTGCTACCTTAAGTAAGACAATCTATTTTTACAATAATAGCTAGTAGTAAGAACTATACAGGTCTGCGTCGGTCCTCTTGTGCCAGGGGGGCCCCTTGTCCACTGCGACCACATTGCAGTGCATACCCACCTCAGCTTAAACTGTTTGCATGCCAATGCCTTAGTATAAGGATAATTTTAAAAATACTACTACTATATAAAATACTTAACATCTTTAACTTGTATCTATTTCTGTGCAAATCAAAACTATTCTATTCAAATAATTAATTAAAACCAGGTATTATACTGAACGGGACTGCACCAATAAATAACATTTACCAAAAACATTACCTTCCACTTTCCAATGTATGTAATTAGTAAATTGACTCAGACATGCAATACCAAATTACGTATGAATAAAGATGAGGTTACTTTGCTAGTTTTTTCTGTTTCCTGACATACCTACTATCAAGTATCAAATATTTGTTAATTGTATCCAGCATGACAAAGGAAATGTTCTAAATCCATTCGGTATTGAATTGACAAGTTGGATTTACAAAATGACAACTCTTTAATATCATCACTGCATCTCCATTGTCTCAACTGAAGCTACGGGTATATAGATTACAGCAAGATATTTTTTTTTTAAATGTCTGAATTTTCAAATCACACTGAGCAATGGTGATCGTGAGTAATTCAGAAGTTAAGAGGAAGAAGATATGCTGTGCTGACCACAAAATTGAAATAAGAGCAGGAGAATCATGGTGGAGCAACTGTCTATCTGTCTGACCACAAAAAGTCAAATAGGCATTCTCTTATAATATACAATACTGGTATTCAATTCAATAGCATCTGGTTACCTAGAAAACTAACCCTATAATAGTCAGGAAAACGCTAAGCAAATGATGATATTCCTTCCGATGACTCATAATAAGCAAATTAAATTGGCATCACATAACGTTACACTCACAATCCCCGGAGGGTTAAGCAGAGATAGGAGACACTAGCGGGATGATACCCTAATGCTGAATGTTTTAGTTACTAAAATATTGCACTTGGCTTAAAGATGACTCAAAACTTTAAGATTATTTGCTTACAGGAGTTGGAGTACTGATTCTGTCTTCAATTGAAAGACTCATCATCAATTGTGGATGACAGCATTTTCCTTCCGACTTCACTCCCAGCAGTCTATGCCATGAGTTCTTGATCTGAAAACATTAATAACCTGTCAGTTTTTGGTTTTCAATGTTGGTGTTGTGATATTCCAGTGTTCGAACACTGGAAGGTTTGCATTTAACAACAACCTCATGCATGAGGCTGCTAAGTAAATGATTACTTCATAACATTTCATTAAAGTTACTGTCACTTGTGACTTTTTAGAGGCTCTCAGGTTATAACTACTGGGAAGTATAGCAAAGAATGCCTGTTTTTAGGTATATACAGAATATTAGTTAAAATCCCAAGATTATTGTGACTAACACAAAGCAGGGATGGATAATTATGAAAAAAAGCATCCAATGAATAAAATAAGGGCCAAATTAGAGTGAAATTGACACAAAATAGAAGAACATACTTCTACGATTTTATTAGAAGGGCATGGCTGGGCTCCAAGCAAGCTCAGGAGTAAGTATCCCACTTTGTCTTTTCGCCCCTGCGTGCTAGTTGTGAAAACCTCCACTTTGACCGGCACATTCTGAACTCGTAAACTGCAATTTTGTGAAAAAAGGTTTGTGAAGAAGAGCTCCACATGCTTATATATTTAATATGAGGGAAGTACTGTAAAAGATGCTCAAATAATTTAAAAGCAATATTAGACTTGAACTTAATTATAGGGTATGCTATTTCAGCTAGCCTGTGTATTCAAGAGGGTTTTAATGATGCTAATACACAGGACACAATTATGCCCAGTGCAGAGTGGTTGTTTATCTTGGTAAAATCTCAGGAAATAAGTAATATGCATGAAAAACAAAAGTTTGTTTACCTTCGAAACCTTCTTTTGTCTGCTTCCCACACAAGCTCAGCATCAAAAATAGGAGCATGTGAAGGTACAACAGGGTCCGTCTCTAACATATACCCATTCAGAGATCCACTTACAATAAACGGAGTACGTAAAAATCCAAATCCAAGTCCTAGAAACATTCGAAAATTAGAACCATGTTCATGCAAATAACGCTTCATGCGTTATGTGATACTTGAAATCATATATACCCTCTTTCACGTGCAGGACTACTTGAATATTTGGTCCTCGTAACTCGTCCATCAATATTTTATTTGAAATATATTAAAAATTTGTAAAAATTCAAATCAAACTCAACTGTAAACATAGCTTTCCAAAATCAAAGAAGACAGGTATGACATAACAACATCGGTGTTGCAAGTGCATGGTAAAAATAACGAAATGTAAATTGCCAATCCTATAAAAAACTACAATGGTCGTAATAAAATCCGATGATACCATTTGTTAACGTTGTTTTTTTAAGTATTTTTTCATCGGGAGAGTTGGAGAGGATTGGAGAAGGCTATGTCCTGCTGTGGGACAGAACAGGCTTATTAAAAAAAAAAACAATGATTCAGATTCCAACTTTATGCTAAACTGTTTCACAGAAAAGTTTATCTTGTTTACGGGAAACCATCATGATACCGGAAGTAGAAAATATGAAAATGAAATATACTCCTATTATTTTATTGTCAAGGTATTACTCATTTTATGAACACAGTAATAGCGTTAAAGAAAATCGAATTGTTTATTTACTCTTCAAAAAGCCTACAGCGTATTTCTACGAAAGAAATCTATTAAAGTTATTGCTTTGAATTTGTTTTGTTTCCGTAAGCATGACAGTACTTTCAACTTGTCTTCTTGGATGAATTGCTATGAATGTCGTTAATATTTATTGTATATAAACCTACCAAAAATGTGCCATTAATTTGATGTGTGATACAAAATTGGATCTACCCTAAACAATCACTATGAAGAAGTTTTTATTTGAGTACAAAGCGAAAACTCTAAAAGATCGGAGCCAGTCAGAAACAAACACTGCATTACGGTAAACAATCGTTGCAAGACTTTTTAGTAGATTACATTTCTAACTACCCTTACATAAATTCGAATCAGGTATTTGTACGGTAGTAAATGCACATTGTACGGCTGACGAACCGTCTGTGACCGCAGCAGACTACGAGCTGACGAGGGCCGACGCTCGACGACGAGCATGAAGTGGATCACCGGAGCGCAACGAAAAGTAATTTGTACAAAAAACCAAATTCAACTCATTGCGAATGCCGCGTTGTTCGTGATGTTTTGTCTGACCGCACAATATATCGGCGGTCATTGTTGCTAGTCGTTTTTTGTAACGATCGGACTTCTAATGCGCCGGTAATGTTCCGCGTGTTCCTCGCATCGACGGACTTTCCGTTTTAGTTTATAAACTTATTTAAATTCGATAAAAAGTTATTTAGTTGCTAATAGCAGACGGCTTGTTAACTGTGCTTCCGTTTTTTTTAAAAAAAGTGGATTCTTTTCAAGACATGGGAGTTTTTAAGTGGTTGCGCCGGTAAGTACGTAAACTTTGTTGTTTTTTTAATTATTACCTACATATTTTACGTAATTTTAAGTTGAGTTAAGTTTATTTAAGATTTGTTTTGTTTCTCTAATAGCTGCATCATATGTTTTCTACAAGACAACTGACTTGAGTTGGCGTTAATATGTAGGGACAAATCGATGTATTTACTTACAAATTCGTATGTAATATTTAAAAGTCAGTCCAATCATAGGACATCCGTATCTGATGATTGCACGAACAGTTACTTTTCGACCGTAAAACTCCACATAATGTCGATCACAATAGAACTGGTATGCACAATGTCCCAGGATGATGTAAGTGGTCCACCTAGCGTTGAATCATCGGAACTGTATCCACAATAGATTTGATTTCATTCCTATATAAAGAGGCCAAAAGCTTTGTGTACTATTGCCAATACAAATCACAAGTGAATGCAGTTAATTATTGCAACAAAATCTAGTTCAATCACTATGACTAGTTTAGTAATTTTCTGTACTTCAGGACAGGTGTATCTTGGGTACCTGACTGGTGAATATTTATTTTATAATTCCTAATCAAAATTTTCACTAACACTTGAAAATACCAGTGAATCCAGTGCCTGAATTAGGTCGAAAGCTAAGTTCATTGACTTTTCGAAATAGGTTCTTTAGCATTTAGTCAACTCTATCTATAGGTACCTAAAGTTTTTTAAAGAACGAAAACTTACCAAAACATAACGGTTCGTGGTCTAATAAATCTCAATGATAACTTTTATCATCATATTGTTTTGAGTGATTTTAATTATTAATTCATTAGCAGTTGTTGTCCTGTTAGTTTTTTTTGCTAGCCTGTTTTTGTTCTTGACCTAGACCTTACAGGTCCAGTAGGTACCTACTGCAATGTCGTGCGAAATCTAAGGGCGAGATTGGTAGGTAATTCGAGATTTCGACCGGTCAACAGGATATATCGAGTTTTCGAGCCACTTTTCGACATTTTAATCTCGTAGAAAAAAATCGACCGTCTTGGTCAAAATTGCATTCCCTACCTCTCAGAGAGAAGGAAAGAAGCACCAGCCAAGATTACGTGTTAGCTTAATGAAAACTAGAATCGGTGTAGGCTCGATTTATAATCTCATTGTCATAATTTTTAAAGAATGCAAAGAAAAACAATAGAGCCATCCTCTTCTGTGTCCATTGACTGAACGACCCTTTCAAATGGAGGGTAGTCGACAATTCGAATTAGTCTTCGCCTTGTCCACCTCAGATTCCAGTATTCAATCTCCCGTTCAGTCTCCACAAAGTAGGCACGTCAATAGCGCTGCGCGTACGACGAATACAAAATGCTGCGTCAGCGCTCCTACATTCTTAAGGATATCCTGTCATGTTGACCACTAAGCCTTTGAAAATAAGTGAATAACCACCATGACAAACATACTATATCAGTTCAAACTATTTTAAAGTCCCTGACCATTTTGTAAAGCCTGCCTAATTTGTACGAGACCAACTAGCAAGCCAGTAACAAGGTAATGAGTGAATGTTGATTCTTTCTGGTAGAAACAGAAAGAATCATCATTCTCATGTTTTTCATGTTTCTCTATTACTCGTTATCTCAGTAGTTACCCTTTTTCAGCCATTCAGTCTTTCTTAAGTAATGGACTTACGAAATGTAACACGCAATGAAACAAATTCGCCTTGTCGTTATGTTTGCCATCGTAGTCTCCCCACAAACAATGACCCACCTTCTATCTTGCACTGCATGTCCTATGACCTACGCTCTTGATGATTTATTTACTGCATCAGTGAGCGGGGTTCGCGTGGCTGAGTTTTGGGCTAAACATACTATTCAGACTTTTTGCCATCGATACGCTAAGAAGAAGAAGCCGTCGTTGGGTTACATTTCATGTTGCATTGCATAAGTCTGGACGGCTCATTCGTGTTACATTATGACGTTACACCAATGTGTACTCGGCATTACAGACCATTCATCGTTTGTTTGGTCTTAAAATAAACCACCTGTGATGGTAATATTTCGTGGTTTACTGGATGAAGGATGATGAATTTCTGCAATTTCTTCTAGTTTCAAGAATATTGAGATTTTGTGGTAGAAAAATAAGGCTCGTAAAATCCTACGCAATTGGACCAGGCTTTTGTAGATTACGTAATTCGACCTTAAGGGTCGAAGTCGTGAATTATCGACAGCACGAAAGGGAAAGTGCATCACTTTCTTGCAAATAGTATCAAGAATATAATTATCATCCGAATCTAAAACTTTAGCTGTCCGCTATCTGTTGAATCAGCTACTGTTTTGCATGAAACAAGGTTGTCTAACGATATATGGAAAGTTTGGGGTGATTGGTGCTTAAACTTGACCAAAACATATACATCCGATACGTCGTCAAAATCGTGTGTCCTGTGTATGTGTCCTTAAGCTGAAAACTTCATCATCTGCCTAGTTTTTTCCCAATCATGATGGGTTCGGCTTCCAGTCTAACGGTCAGTACAACCCAGTTAGTACTAGGTAATACGATACCTACCTCTTGGTAAGACTCGTTGTCAGACTTTTTTGGGCCACTGACTACCTAAAGACTGTCAAAGAACTACAAATGACAGCCGGGACCAACGGCTTAACGTGCTTTCCGAGGCACGGAGGAAACTCGGTATGTAATGGGTGGTCACCCATCTACATACCAACCTAGGCAAGCCCGGCTTAACCTAATGATCGACATCGCTGTTATTTATTTAGCCACGAGCTCCTTGTGAGCTGAACACGTAGCCAAATTTCCATTCCCAAAGGGGTTACCAAAACTGAATGTTGATGCACCTACTATTTCCTTTTTTTTACGGGTGGGAAATCATCAAATGACTTCTCCTGCTCCGGGCAGAGCGAAAGGGAGTGTCAGACTTGTGCTGACTAAAACCCATCCATGTTCCTTCCTTGCCCTTTGTGTTCCAGGGCCGCGGTATCTCTTTCGAACAGTCCCGCAGCCCTGGCAGGACCTACTGTTTCCCTGTGCCACTAGTTTCTTCTTGCCATGGTATTTATCATCCACATCTAGATAGTTTGAGTTCAACATACCAACCACAGCTGCAGCCACTTTGAATGCGCGACACAGTTAGCTACACTATCTTTTAACGAGATCATTAATCTTAGTACTAACCTGAAATATCCATTGCAGCAAATAAATATCAATATAAGTTCTTTCTTTCAAGCACTATTGATAAAAAGGCGCACAATGCTTTAGTTTATTCAAATCACACACGGGTTTCAAAAAGTTGTGTCCATGTTTTTTCATTGCTTTATTTCATTCATTGCGCACGACGTGAGTAATTTCGAAAAAGTAACTAAGTACATTCAAAAGAATACCTCCCGGTACTCGGTCGTGATTGATGCTTCCATTAATTACTGGTTCGATTCAATCTGAAGCCTTTCAATGGCTCTAAAACAGTATTATTGAAATTTCACTTTCACCGAACTTGCGATGTGGTTCTCTTATTACTTTACAAATAACCAAAATTGACAGTTAGATAGCTTCATATTTATGTAAGCATTATCATCGCGATACCAGGTATGGGCTACTGGGACGTGCTTTCTAGCTTAATTACAATATTACATAATGTATTGTTTGTATCGAGATTATAAAATAAAGCTTTGTTATAACTTCCGGCGTATCGAAGATTACAATGGATGAATTTAAAATTTTCTGGGTGTAACAAAGAGTTTGCTAACAAAGCAGAAATGTTGCTGCGTTGCTGAAACTGTTTTGTATGGCGGAGGCCATGAACTGGAAAGTACTTTAAAGTGGTGTCTAATAGGTCACATCATCTCGTGAGACTTAAGTGCCTAAATTAATGAAACACTTTTGCTCTTAGGTAAAAACTGATAGATTAATTAGTGTAAAAAATTGACGCTGTCCAACACTTGTTCTTCTTCTTAGCGTGTCGATGGCAATCTATATTGTGTCGGCCCAGAACTAAGCTACTAGTTTGGCGCTGTCGGTAGCGTCCATCAGTTCCTGTAGTGAACAAACTACAGGACATGCAGGACACGATATTAAGTGCCCCATTGTTTGTGGAACAACACCACATTTACACTCCAGGGCAGAGTCATTAATGAATCTTGAACTAACACTTGTTAAACCTCCGTAACTGTCTTAGCTGATACCTATGGGAAGCTATCAATAATAATTTGGAAATCTTGCCTTCGTAGGTCGAACACTGATTAAGGAAAATGGTGCACCACTTGAAGGAGCCTTTGAAAGCTTATTACACTTTTTAAATTATTTTTAAATTACTTCATTATTTTAAAGGAAATGAAATTCTTTTCTCCACTCTCTTCCGTTGAAAAAAAACTGTTTTTTTGTCACGCTTCTAGCGTGACAAAATAGAATATCAAAGTGGCAATATCTAGAATGTCCGAATTTTCTCCTTCAAAATTTTAGTACTAGACATTTCAATGATATAACTACGCTTTTGTCGGACACGATCTATCAGTTTATTGGATCTAGCAGCTGTTTCTCAATAGATCAAATGGATGTCAGGTGTACAATGCCTGGGAACAAATTTGCTAGCCTGATCAAATTGTTAATCGGTAAAAGTGTATCGCTCGTCCCGCGTTGGTTGGTACCCGTGATTATGATCGCCTCTTACTTTGCTCTCTTATCTGTAGAGTTCATTGTTTTTTTTGCTACCAGGTGTTATTTAATCGAGGCTTTGTTGCTAGGGCTGGCAAGAACGGATTTACAAGACACGGTGCTAAAGATAAGTCAAGCTCTGTAATAAAAACTACAATAAAATTATCTGTAGAAGTAAGCTATAGCGACATAATGTTCATTTAAAATTGTAATTATTTGCAGCTTTGGAAATGCCTTATTCGTCTAAAAGCGTTGCATTCAAATCCAATACGAATACAAAAATCCACTTATTTCGAAGTAGATCTCGTCGTCGCGTCGCGCCGGTGACCCGCAACAGTCCCACGCTTTTGCTGCCTCAATGACGTCCGAACTACCATTAGTTGCTGTTATTTTGTACTTTATATTGTTGAGATTTTTTCTCCGACCGACCATTGTTGGTTTTAGCGCCTTACATAAAAAAAGAATCGGTGTATGGGCCTCATTGAGAGACAACCGTAAAAGATTAAGTTGTGATGATTATAGAATAATTTCGTACTTATATTCGATGACAGCTTGAGAGGTTTTTGGTAATCAAATTAGGTACTACTTTCCCCTTGGGAGCATGCAGATTGAAGATGGGTGTTTCAACACACAATTTTTGACTTGTTGTTAGGAGTCACTTGTTCTATTAGGGAAGTCTACATATTGATATGATTTCTAATGTTTGTTGGCAGGGAGCGCGTGACTGTAACGACTCACCACAGCGCGGACACAAGCTCCACAAGAACCGAAGCGCAGGGCCCCCAAAGCACTACACAAATCGGGACTATTCGCACAGAGGAGTACAAACGAGATTTAGCCGAGTTTCAAGCGAGAAGGTCGTCAGTAAACAAAGATCCACAAGACACGCCTGTAAAGAAAAAATGCGGTAGACATTCTTTACCCGTCTCTTGTACCGACTGCACCGCAGACCACGATAACACTTTCAATTATGAAAAGAAATCAGCCGTTAAATACAAAAAGAAATCGCATAAACGCGCCCGAAGTGCGACTCCTGAACGAACAGTATACGGAGGTGTCCCGAACATACAGTTTTTATTCCAAAATCAGGTGTTCATGCCCGGGAATCTGTACCCGACGACCTCGTCATTTTCTGAACCACAAAAATACAAACGTCTATCACGCCATAGAATAAATAGATCTCCAGATATGGACTTCTTGGTTCAACAACAGATTGATTTCAAAGATGAAGATCAGACGAGCTCTCCGCCAGCGTTCTATAAGAATAATTCTCTTCCCTTTGATGTGAAAAACTTCTTGGAACATCGTAAGAGCGAGGAAGATGACGTCGATGGTTTAAAAGCAGCGGGAGACATTAATTTATCTAGTCAAAATAACTCCTTGAGTCCTGGAAAAGAGGAGTCCGATGATAAGCTATGGGAAGTGATGACCGAGTTGAAAAACTTGGATCTGTGGGCGGACGAGCAACTGCAGGTGCGGTCGCCGAACACAAGCAAGTCCGATGACAGTAAAGTATGTTTGTTGGGGCAACGCCCCGCTGATTCAATTTATTTCTTACTTTTGTTTGCATGATTGACTATAGTGAAACAGAATCAAATGCACTAGCTCCACGTTTTAGATAGTTATAGACGGCTTCGATGTAGATGAGCGATCGCGATTGATTTGGTATTGCGTACTTAAAACTTCAAAGACTAATTTTCTAAAAAAAGTTCCGTTCGAGTCATTCACTTAGTCTCAAGTCGGAAATGAGATCACCACGATTTCCTGTGTTAATACCTACTTTGGTGCTTAATTTTAGAGCGATACGAGTGCTTATGGTTTGCCAATAGCAAGTGCAAGCGACGTCGATGTAGCGGTAGACAGGAACAAAACATGGAACCTGGGGAAATGGGGCGTAGTTCCCGTTCAGATAAAGAAACTTATTTTAGTCACCATAGAACATGTTAGGAAGAAACGGAACACGGAGATAAATATATTGAGGTGAGGTTCTGACATCATTCTTTGAGATAAAACCTTTTTAGTGTTTCTAGAATGGTGTTTTGGATGTCATTGTTCTTTTAATAGGTTGAGGTGAGACTTAGTTGTCTCATAAACAACCGAGTTCGAATAAGTTTTAGCTGGCCCCTAAATCACAAAGGAAGTTGATGGTGCAAATGAAGCTCAGTTTTTAGTTTTTCTTTTATTTCAGAAAATGTCGCCATCCTAATATAATACTTCTAATGGGAGTGTATCCGGACATTCACGGCAATGTGCACTTGATTTGCGAGAGATGCGTTGATTCCCTCTACAGCATACTACATGTCCAGGTAATAATTGAATTATTTGTATTATGACTAAAACAGGTCGCAATATTTTATTACATGAACGCGTCACCAATTTGTTCCTCTGCCCTATTCTCTCTACTACTATCCTCTTCTACTTCTAATAAAATATACTGAACTGATAACCTTTCAATACAGTTTGCAAGGATTATATCTTGGTAAGTCAGGCTCAACATTTCAATATAGAAATTCCTTCGTCTGCAACGACTCTACAGATTTTTGCTCACATCCTCGCCTTTAATATGAATGTGTTCACCTTATTAAACCGATGTTGAAACGACTTTTTTACAGGGTCGCATTCTAAGTGTGCAAACAGCAGTGCAATATGCCCTCGACATAGCAAACGCTCTCGTATTCCTGCGAATGCAAGGTTTCCTTCACACAGACCTGTGCAGTACCAGTGTGATGATCACTAGCCATGATACGGCGAAGCTGGCTGATGTAGCCTCCTGTGCGAAGTTGAAGAAACCAGAGAATAGGATGCTGAAGGCGTATGAGATTTATTCGCCTGAGCCGCAGTATGTTAATATTGAAGGTGAGTAAAAAACCTGGTTTACCAAACTATAGAAAATCTGTTTGATTTGTCTTTCGCGTAAAACTCCCGGTGGTCGCAACCAGCGTTAGTATATGACTGAGTATGAACGTGGATGAAACAAAGGAGTATGTCGTGTTCTGTTGTTTCTCCCTACCCCTATGTGAAAAAGACGTAAGCTAGGACGTAATTAAAGGCCTAATGAATAGTGACAGATTGTAAGCAAAAAGAGACGAAAAAAATCCAACCACTCCGGGAGTGCCGATAGAAGTGAATATATTTTTTTTCTTGATTGTTTTTAGATAATATTTTTGCATAAGTCTTTTACTTATACATTTGACTACACCTACACTGTATTTTTTTGGGCTTGCATTATGTAGCAATACGGTAGATTCTGGATTATTTTTAGATAATATTTTTGAATAAGCCTTTTACTTTTATACATTTGACTATACACTGTATTTTTTTGGCTTTGTAATATGTAGCAATACGGCTAACTCTGCAACGAAAATGAGGTCGTTTAACGGTGTCGCGAGTTCAAATGTTTTTCACCATCCCAAAACTGCCCAACGCGCCTAAAGAAGTTTTTACTTCAAAAAAGTACATAATTATGTTTTTGGAAAAAAATGTTTTTTTTTTGTAGAACACAAAGCCCGGTTCAATTCTGCAAAGAAAGTCTCAACCCAAAACAAAAAATAAACAAACTATAAAGCGCGTGGAAACGGAATGAGTGTTTAAATATGAACAGCCCATAGAATCGCTTGAAATAATTTAATCTACAGTACTCTGTACATATACATAAAATTAGAGTGTCTGTTTGTAATATTAAAATATCCGCTTTTTACTAAGTGCATAGGGATGTATACACGGTACATATACCAAAACAACATTTTTTACAATTTTTGTCTGTCTGTCTGTTTGTTCCGGCTAATCTGAAATGGCTGGACCGATTTTGACGAAACTTTCACTGGCAGATAGCTGAAGTAACAAGGAGTAACTTAGGCTACTTTTATTTTTGATAAATAATTAGGGTTCCGTGCAAAGAAAAAAACCCTTGATATTGGTAACAAAATTCGATTCAAATAAGGAAGTGCTTTTAATAAAGGGGATTTTTTAATAATAATTTCACGCGAACTTAGGTCGCGGGCAACAGCTAGTTCTAATTATAGCACATTGATTTCCGTTCTAGACAACAGGTGTAAGTATTGGTGAAAAAATATTTTTCTTCCATTAAGCATTATTGTGTTCCGGTTCGGTAGAATTCACACGAGACATTTTGACTTTGTCTATAAAGCCCAGTAAGTAACGCATCAGCAAATGTCTTTGGTGTTGCAGTTGCAGCTGTCTTAAAGGTCGGTAACCATGTTCCGTCAAGTGAATAGTAAAAACTATAAAGTAGGTACACTATTTGCCAACTTATTACAAATATAATTATGCCTAGTTCAATGTTCGCTGAGTTCTAAGTTGAACGTTTTTGCAAGGTACACTGCCTTCACAAACTAACAATGAAAGCGAGTTTTATTACAATTCAGAGATTACGCATAATGTGCACTACATATTAGGCATAAACCACAGCTGGGTAACACATCAAACTAGCTGAAAAAAGGCTTAGACCAACATTGTTGTATCTAAGAAAAGACTTAAAGGAAGCATCCATGTGTAATTGACGTACATTTTCATTGTTCTATGTAATTTCAAGGCTAAGCATTTATTTTTGCTAGAATTATATCTCACATATGATAAAACAGTCATTATAACAGAGATAATAAAAATGAACGAAGTACTGGAAAACGTAGAAAAAACAAGTTAGTTTCAAGAAATCATATTAATTCAAATGAGTTTATTGTCTTGGTAAAAGTGTCCAAATACAGTGTCGTAAAATTAATTTTAATTGTAATAGAAATGCGTGTAATGTGATAAAACGTTCGTAAAGTTAGATTTATGGCTATTATAACCGTCTAAATGGATATAAAAGTTCCATAACATTAACTGTCCATTATCGTCATTACATCCCGGAATTATTTACCTGTTGACATTTTTAATGAATGGAAAAGTCTGAAAACACGTCTTACCAAGGGGTATCGTATTACCCAGTACTAACTGGGTTGTGGAGGTCTGATAGGCAGTCGCTCCATGTAAAATACTGATATTCAGCTGCATCAGGTTAGACTGGAAGCCGACCCCGGGAAAAAGCTAGGCAGATGATGATGATGATGTTTGATGAATAGAGAGGGAAAGGATGGCCAAAGAAAAGATGGATGGAATGATATGAGAGAAAAAGGAGAGGAACAATAATGTTACAGTTCACAGGGGAGAATGGAAGAACAAACAGGTGTTGCACCGACACCGACCCTAAGTAACATGGTACATGGACAGGGGATGATTGACCTTTTTTCCTTTTTGCCAGTGTCTACTTTTTCGTACGCCCTTTGTCCAGTAGCTACCGCACTTAAGGGGGAAGACTTTGGGCTGCGGGCTGTTCGAAAGAGATACCGCGGCCCTGGAACACAAAGGGCAAGGAAGGAACATGGATGGGTTTTAGTCAGTACAAGTCTGACACTCCCTTCCGCTCTTCCCAGAGCGGGAGAAGTGATTTGATGATTTCCCATCCGTAAAAAAAAAGGGGGAAGACTTTTTCACGAAATAGTAATTAAGTTGGAGAAAATGAACTTAGAGGGTTGTATTGATGATTTTAATGATTATAATACTATAAATACATGTTTGGTCGCAAATCATATTTTGTTCAACATATAACCTGACACTGTCTGGCAAATTGCAAAAAACGTAAGAAAATTTGAATTTCTTTTAACAAACCTTTGCCTTGGTCACTTTTTGGGAAAAAAACGTCTATCTAAATGTCCTACAAACAGTCCGTGTAACAGTCTATGCAAAGAATAAAATGAATGAACAGTTAGATTTTTTAGTAGCTTGCAGCTGATTGCGTTTGGCACCTACTTATGTAAACCGTTTGTTAAAAATACCCGCATTTAATTCATGTATAGTACCTACATATTGCAAAAACATTATCATGAATTGGTGATGCCGAATTAGCGACATATTTATCGTTAGTGTCTGCAAGCTTTCTCCACCTATCATAGAATTAATAATTGATTTTTTTTTTATTGCTTCTGCATCGATTCATTTTCATAGTCTAGTTAACCAGAACGGTAAAGTGCGAATTGATGTTAGCTTTAAATACATATTGCAGTATGTGTCTTCCAATATCAACACCCATCTCTTCCCATTACCTCCTTTGGGTAGTGGCAGTTAGGACTTCAAAGTGCCGAGCGGGAACTTATCTATTACCACTATTTGTATCAACTATTATGAAATCGCTTCGTGTCTTGTGCTTCATAATCGTAAATTGAATAATATACAGGATGTATGAGAAGGGTGTGGTCATATAAAGGGTGTAAACAGACTCTTAACGAAGCCGAAAGGCACTTGTTCGCCCCGCCATTGCGATCATTTTTTTGTTCTAGACCAACCTGCGAACCTTCTAGTTACGGAGATATTGGGGGTCTAAGTTATAACTTTTTCACAAGTTTTTTTTTTTTTAAATACATGTTTTTAATTTAAGATTTTACTTTAAACTTCTCCAGGCTCCTCTTACTATTCAATTCATCCATCAGCACAATGTTTTGAGTTCGTTACATTGAGAGTCCTACTGTAAAACGTCATTTTTCCAGCCCAAAAAAAAACTCGTTTCCCAATCACAAATTTTTGCGTAGTTACTTAGTTTGATGTACATTAAGTAGATTCATATTCATAGGAACTTTATATTTTGATAACATTTTGTTTTATATTAATCGACATAAATTCAGAATTCTGCAGTATTCGACCTACATAATATAACTCATTATATGTTTGTACGCTTCAACGCCGAATGAACAGCGTTTTTACAGTTGGTTCAAAGTACGCTGATTTACAAAACCAACAAGAATTGAAACCGTTTTCTCATTAGATGACGTCATGAAATTGCTAATGGACGTAGAATTCGGTGTAGCTATCGCCAACGTCCATACTACGTTGAATACACCGGTTCTCGTCCGATCACCGAAGTTAAGCAACATCGGGCGCGGTCAGTACTTGGATGGGTGACCGCCTGGGAACACCGCGTGACGTTGGCTTTTTGCATTTTTAATGGATTAAATAAACTTCAGAATATTATTAAGTAATTTATTTTTTGACATTTTTTTACTCAGCGAGTTGAAATTAGTAAGTTGAAATTATTAAGCATCATTAACGGAAGGCCCCAGTAACTTACATTATTCAATCGAACGCATCAAGGTGGTTGCGTCAGGGTAGCCCGCGAACTTCAAATTTTTCTTACGTTTTTTGCAATTTGCAGATAAGTGTTACTGTAACTACATACATGTTACTGGCGCGACTGATTTTTTATCAACATACAACCTGACAATGACCAGCAAATTGTAAAAAACTTAAAAAAAAATGAATTTCGCGGGCTACCCTGACGCAACCACCTTAACACTACACC